>CM032876.1:52544779-53794779 GCA_019176425.1 Megalops atlanticus
CATGTCTAAAATTTGGTATTGAATTCTGTAAAACTCTAATTTTGGTACAGAAAAACTTCATGCCCAAAAGTGAAAGGAAAATCTAATAAAATCCACCAGGTGACAATGACAGTGAGATAAAGAGGCCAAAGATAGT
This sequence comes from Megalops atlanticus, assembly GCA_019176425.1. Lineage (NCBI taxonomy): Eukaryota > Metazoa > Chordata > Actinopteri > Elopiformes > Megalopidae > Megalops > Megalops atlanticus. Next base: position 52,544,916 of record CM032876.1, read on the forward strand.
GACAAATCTGTTACCGGTGCCCCCCAGCCCCTACCATCAAGAAAAGAAAAAAATAACACATGTACAGCCAGGCACTCTCACGATCTCTCTACTTGCTCGCTCCCACTACTCTCCCGCTGAAAGCCGTACTTACCCAGGACACGTTTTTGCTCTTGGGCGGTTTCAGCATGGCAACATGCAGCGAAAGCGGGACCCAGAGCAGCCCGACCAGCATGGGAAGGCGAGGCCCACCTCAGGTGTCTTCAAGCCCTCCACAAAATTGGCGCTAGTTTACGGGACCAGCGAGAGCTGGACAGGGGCTCTTAGGAGAGGCTGCGCGCAGACGAGCCATGCATCTTCTGCATTCCCAACGTTCAAATCCACAGCCTGAAATGACACCAACATCTGTCTGGAGCGCGATGGATATCCAATTAAAAGCGGCCACTGCGGCGACGGAGCGCAGCCAGGAGAGCGGAAGGCGCACCGGCGCTCGGCAATCCCTCCTGCTCCTCCGGGGCGTCACCAACAACAGGAGGGGAGGAAACGGAAAGTTGCATCTTCTTGCTCTTCTTCCTCTCTTCCTCTTCTCCAGCTTTGCCCTCCTGGACCGATTATGTATTCACGCTCCGCTATGAATATGCAATGTCACTTTAGGTTTGAACCCTCCCCGCTGTGTCAGAGCGAAGTGCCCAATCACTCAGCGCAGCTTTGATGAAAGCTTTTGAGGCCGGGCTTATGAGAGCATTAAGACATAAATACGGGAGGGAATGGCACTGGGGGGCCCTAGATGGAGGGGGTGTCCAGCCTGCTGTGGATTACAGAGATCACCACCTCTCGCTTTAGTCTATGAGGGTTACACAGCAGGCAGGCAGGCTGGGAAAAGCCGCTGTGAGGTGCCTCCCTGGTCTATGTTAACAGAGTATATCCAAGCAGGTAGACTGGCTTTCCTCTCCCACTCTCTCGTTCTCTCTCTCTCTCTCTCTCTCTCTCACTTTCTCACAGTGCTGTTCACTCCTTCGTACAAGCAGACGCTTCCTGTTCTTGCTGTTGTTGTTGAGGCTGTTGTTGTGCCACGCCTCTCTCCCCCTCCCCCCCATTCGCTTTCTCTCTCCGTTCCTCCCTCCGTCTCTCTTGGGAGTTCTCGCCTGATGCCCGCGCTCTGAGCTTGGCACCTGTTGTCACAGCATCCGCAGTGAGAGACAGGTAAGCCTGACAGCCAATGAGAGAGGGGCCACACAGGAATGGAAAATGCAGACAACTTGAAATTAGTTTTTTTTTTCCATCAGTCTGATTCTTTTTTGTTTCATGCACTGTTTCTGCTGTCACACTCTCTCTTTCTCTCTTTTTCCCTCCATCTCTCTGTCTCTCTCAGTTTTTGCTCTCTCTCTCTAGCCTTCTGTCCATGTATTTATTCCTCTCGTCAATCTAGATTACCTACGCAGATACAGGCTAAATTTTGCAACTATCACCCGCGATTACTGCGAGTTGATTAAAATTGGATTAAGTAGGCTGGCCTTGGTCTCCTGCACTGTTCCAGTGTAAGCAGAATGATGCTGTTTAGAAACATGTGTTAACCCCAGGGCCATCTCCCTGCACTTCCCGGAACGCACACCTGCACTACCCCCTAACCTGAGCACACACAGCCTTCTGGGTGGAGGAGAGAGCTTGTGGAAGAGGAGATTGTGGTAAACAGAAAACAGCCACGTGTCACTGCCCTGACACAATAGACCCTCCTCACAAACATGATGGTAAGCCATATTACACATTACAATCAGTTGTGAGTCATGTGCTGACACTTTTTAAAATTTTTCTTCAAAAAAATAAATAAATAGTAGTGTTAGTAGTGTTAATACTACATTGACCAGAATAAAATGGATTCCAAGATTCCAAGATGTTGCACGTTACTGGTCTCTTCAGGGTACATCTTTATGACAGTAGATATACATACAGTATATATCTGGCTGTCAATATTCTGAGAGGTTTGATGCTAGCCAATGTTGGATTTAAAAAATACCAATGCACAAAGTCTGCAACAGATATGTAAAATGCCTATTACTAATACCTATATTACTGCAGAGGAAGGTCTTAAGAAACCATTCACTTTATTATTTATTTATTTCACTCCTAAATGATTTAGTGTATGGTCTCTTTCATTAGGCATAGTTACTGCCGTCTACTACATCTTTGTCTTGAAAAGATGTGATGGCCCTGACATTCCAAAAAAACCTTCGTAGTGAACCAAACCACAAACTCAAGACTTTGGACATCTACATATCTCAAAATCCCTTTGATATTAATTATATCCACTGTAAGTGAAAAATTATTGAATTTTCAGTTTTTTGGGGGGAGTATCTCTTTAACTGTTTAACTGTTGCTCCTCAACAGATCTGGCACTTTGTAAGCAATCTGTTTGTTCAAAAAGAAACATTAATAAGAGTTACTTAATACCCCGGCCTTAATGAGTGTTGCCTATTTTCTCTATCACATGCCAAAAGCCTAAATGGTTTTTAAATTCCTGTTAAAAGGCATTAACAAGCTGAAAAGGAGAATTAACTAAAAACATATGCAACAAAATGCAACCTCTGCACAAAAATATATGACTATGACTTAATTCCCCAAACCATCCCCTTGTTTTTTTTTCATCTCCTGTCCAATAAGAGGAGTGCTCATCCCTGGAAATGTGATTGGAAGAAAGATGGAAAAGGCAGTCCCCCCTGATAGGATTGAGCATGTTGCACTTGGCTGTCTGGATCATACGTGCTACAGCACATGGACTGGCTCGCATGCTTTACAGCACACAAACTAAATCACACCTGCTACAGCACACTGACTCATATGTGTTTCCTTATGCTGAAAGGATCATAGGGGTAGAAGCACACAGACTGGATCTAAACTGCTCCGGAACATGCCATGGATCATTCATGTTACATCACTAGACGTAGATCTGGGTCAACACAATCAACTATCGTGTGTCCCAGCATGTTCTCTCGGTCATATATGTTACAGAACATTGATTAGACCATATATATAAAAAGCACACTGACTAGATCACATGCTATACAGGACATTTGCTAGCTCATACGTGTTACAGCACACTGACAAGATGTCACCTCCTCCCTTTCTGCAGGCCCATCAGGGAAAATGATTTTAGTCTTACATTCAGAGGTGAAACTCCCCCTGATTAGCAGAAATATGTGTCGATGTAAAAATAGAATATGTAAAAAAGACCTCTCTGCATGCTCTAAAAGTTGATGGAGAAGCGAGACAGTCAAGGAGGAGCTGCTGATCTCAAACAGCACTTTACAGATTTCAGCCAAACAAAGGAGAAGAGCATCTGCTCCACTCCAAAACGCAATCCACACACTTGCACAGGCATGTTAAAATGCATTCAAACAGTCCACCTGCCGTATCAAATGAACACAAAAAATTTGCAAGTTGTCATTTCAAAATTTAATGCAATGAACTGGGAACAGTGCTCAGTACTCTGGCAAGGCATTTTTAGAAGAAGGAACACATTCAATCACAATACGTCTGTACACGTAGCCTATGGTAGATGTTTCAAGCTTTTTTTCCTTTTGAAGGAAAATGTAGGCCCGGAAAATGTATGCCGTCATGCCTCCAGCTCACCCGACAGAGTTCAGAGTCATGGAACTGCTCCCCCGATTTTAATGACATCCCAAGGTCGCCGTTCATGCCAAGAGGGAAATCATTTTCACTTTTCTCCTGGACCCCAGACAGTCTGCACTGAGGAGTGGGACAGCTTCATGGAATTTATTACTCTCACCACATAACAAAGGGGCTCCACATGTGAAACCAGATGGATGGACACGTACAGTACGACTCGCTACACTGTCCTCCCTAATGAGGGCAGGAGCCATTAGAATCTGTAAATATCATTTCATAAAAGGATTTCGATGGAATGTTTTTCCTTTTTTTTAACTGACTTTGGAAAAAAAAGTTGTCTCTTACATCTGATTACTAAATTGGTCAGTTGCACTGAGTGATACTCAGAAGAAGCAGAACTACTGGACAGTGCTTTAGAGGAGGAGAGAGAGAACTATCTCGCATGCATTGGAGTCCCTCATCTGCTGTATTTCTGCCCCATACTCAACTTCCACGCGGCTGTTGGAGAAGTAACAGAGTGTGTGTTATGTAACCGTGAACCCCGTATCCCTCTTGCTCCTGTGAGTGGGGCCAGGAAGTACCTCAGTCAGCCTCACTGCGAGCTGGCGGTGCTGGAAACCCTCATCTAAACTGTAACTGTCCAAGCGTTCTGCGTTCCAGGAGTCATTAACTGTACTTCAGGACGTCCCGTGCGGAGCTTTTCCACAGGAGCCTCTGCAGAAGTGTAATGTTTCCACTCATTAGATTACATTAGGACATTTGATTATGTAAAAAAAAAAAAAAGAAGCTAAACCGGCCTCAATCGAGACATGCCAGGGTGCCTCTGTGGCCAATTACCCGCAGTTCCCCGCAGTCTCTCGATCTCCCTGGAAATAAGAGGAATGCGCCATCACCGCCAAGGAAATCCACCCCCAGACGGGCTGACCCGACGCCGAGACGCATGGCTCTGCTCACGCCGCACGCAAAAAAACGGGATTTCCAGGTCACTCTGCCTCTGGAGGGCTCGCTCACTGCCAAATTCATTAGCTGAAACATTTCATGGAAATACAGCGATACGCTCCAGGCTAACTCACCTCTTGTTTGTTACGGTGCTCAGGGTCTCTTAATGCACTCAAATTACTGGAACAGATTATAAAGAAAATATTTTTAATAAGAAATGCGTGTTATTTTGCTCAGCGTTTGTGAATTTGTTCGCAGTCCTGTGTAGATGCTTGTGAAAGGATATAATAATTTGTGCAATTATGATGATTTATGAGCAGAAATTAGCACGGCACACCCAATAACATAAACTTTGGCGGCACGGAGGCACGGAGCACTCAAATCTCAGAATTCACACTCATCTCGCAGGTCATTGTAGTGTATCAGAAAGTTCTTCATTTGAGAGTTCTACTGATGTTGAAAAATCAAGGGAAAATTTGAGGCTCTGCACTGCACTGGTGACGGTCAACAATATAAAAAAAAAAGGGTATGTCACGCGGGGGGCATGTGATATAGACAAAGCCGTCTAAATGGTATTTGCATATATTATGCTATCTGGGATATAAAGACACTACACTGTTGCAGTAGACTAGGAAGGACCCTGGAAAAGCAATGGCAGCAGTGGTGATTTAGCCGTACAAGAGAGATGCAGCCAGTCGGCGGGCCCTGTGCGAAAGGCTGAATTTCTGCTGAACTGTGCCTGAATTTGCGAGCTGGTAACTGGCGCCTGCTGAGAATAAACAGCAGCTGGTGAGTTCAGCAGGCCTCACGCACCAACTCCCCACCTCCACCCCCCTCATCTCCCTTAACCCCCCACCCCTGCCCCTGCCCCTCCCGCCGCACACACACACACACACACACACACTTGCATGCGCACAAGCTACAGTTATCCCCTGCCTGCCCTGATGTTCTATCCTGTATATTAAGTCATCTTCATCTAACAGCAGCTGGGGCCTGGGGGGCAGTGAGGCACATGTCCATGTGGAGGTAGATTATGCAGATTTCCACGGCACGTGCTGAGGCAACGCTCGCCCCATTCTGCTGCTGCATCATGGGAAACAGGAAATAGCGCAAAAAGAAAGGGAAATGGGGCCTGTCTTCATTTAGTGCGGATTTCACAAAGAATGCCTTATTTGTCCGAAGCTGTCAAGGTTGGGCTGAAACGCAGACCGATGTGTGCAGAGTTTTCAATGTCCAAAGTCCATTTGTTCTAAAAGTCCATGCAGTTCTATTACAATCCACTTCTGGCTGTTTGGTTTTCACACAGAAAGAAAGCAACAGCAGTACAGTTTTCGCTGATGAATGTCACACAGAATTGTACACGTGGCATTCACCTACCAAACTTAACACCAATGGATTTTGTAGCAACATTTGTGCATAGAAATACAATCAAAAATGTTAATCAACCTTATTACCCATTATCAATATTTTCTACCCATGAAACTTTTTGCACAATTATTAATGTTACATCACAGATACACAACACAGGACTTACACACACTTTACTTAATATAAGAGACATAATTCAATTAAATATACACACACACCTCAGAAAGCAAAAAGAATAATATGTCATTTCCGACCTGTTTACAGAATACACAACTCCTGCATACTTGTTAAAGGTGAATTCTAGGGAAAAAATCATAATCTTTTTTAGCAAACAATGTCCTTTTTTTTTAAATGCAGAGTGCCTCTGTGCACATCTGCCAAGTTACATGGCTTTTTAAAGGTCAAAAGATTTTCATTTATATAATCGACCACGTCAGTTATCTAATCCAATACCTTGTCTATGCCAGAAGATAAAAAATCTGGACCAAACGCATCTCTTTCACCTGCTGGTGCACGGCCTATATCACACTGACAATGGCCAGTGCTCTGCCTCTCCAGCGATCCTCCTCAGAGCCAGACAGGCACTTAATGGAGCTGGACACAATACTATGAACTTCATTCTCTGCCAAAAAAAAAGGAGAATAAGAAGATTTCCAGGCTTGCGTGTTTCTGCTGCGTTTGCTGTGTCCAATGTACTGAACGTACTGTATGTAGCGCTATGGTTTAACCTCGAAAGGCTGCAACGTTCAACACCCACCCTCTCAAAAGTCACACATTCAAAAGGATGCTGCTGCATACTCCTAAAATAACACCTGAGCCTCTCACAGAGAGCTCTGATAACTAGCACTGATATTGCGCTGCTTACGCACTATAATGTGGTGTCAGTGAGCCTAACAAAATGACGTTAGCCTATTTATATTTACATTTACATTTATTCGGCTGGCAGATGCTTTTATCCAAAGCAAATTACAAGTGAGCGACTTACAAGTGATTCTTAATGAATTTTCTTTGCTCTAGCTATGGTACCTGCACCTGGGGTACACATTTGATAATATTTACTCTGTTCAGAGTAAAATAAAACCCTACTGTATCACTGCGTAAATGTAAGGATGCTGTCCATATAAAGCTATAGCCCATTAATGAAATCACAGGCATTTAACGTTGCTGAGTTGCCAGGATCCCTGGTCCATCCAGCCCACGGTTCTCTTTTCAAACAGCTGCCCCCACACAATCTGTCCTGAACTACATAGCACTGAACTATCATCCACTCACCCACCAGCACAATGGTGCGATGCTAAAGTCAGAGGTCCACCCCCATATCTGAAAAAGGTACCAGCGACACACACAGACATGCATGCACACACACCCAAATGCAAACAGACAGGCACACATACACACACACACACACACACACAGCTGCAAGCCTTAGATATCACACACTACAATGTGTCCAACAGCAACCTCCACTACACCGTGCTGCACTGCTGCATGGGGCCAGAAGCCTGACCCCTGTGTTAATCCATTCATCACTAAGATTAAAATAGTGTCTTTTGTAAGTGCTAATCCCAAGCGCGGCAGTGCTGGCACATGAAATGCACAGTGTCACCGCACTGTTAGAGAGATGAGAGCAGGCCTGGGAGCACAGGTGCAGGCACGCAGGCTTGTCTAGACACAAGCGCCACAGAAACACTTACGTAAGGACAGATTTCAGAGCCCCGGAACTCCACCGAGGGCACTGTGTGTACACACACAAAAAACACATACACATACACGCATGTGTGAACACACACACAAGCTTTCTCTATCTCTCACTATTCTCTATCTTTCACTATCTCTCTGTCACACACACGCACACACACATACAGACACACAGACATACACACACACACACACACCAACACACGCATATATAAACACTCCCCCTCTCTGTCTTACTTACTCACTCACTCTCTCTAACACATACACACATCCAGCATGAGACCTAAATAAAGGCACAACCAACCCAATGACAGACACAGACAGTGCACTGTCACACACTTAAAATGTACAGAGCATCCTTGGTGCATAACAGGTACATACAGCACCCATATAAATTTTACAGTTACTACAGTTACTGACCCTTACTGGTTACAAGATAATATAGTCTATTCAAGCATGAGATCATGCAGCACTACAAATATAAAAGCCATTCACTAAAAAAATACATTTCTGCACCTATGTAAGATCCAGTTATCGTGTATATTTACCCTTTAGGATGGTCCTGTTTTATGATTTTGTTCCTTGTCTATGATGATGCACCGTTGTGGTTGTACACATGTCATCAGGGACTGATCTAACTGATCTGACAGCATGACGGAGACATCTAGTGGCAACAGCAGCAGCCAGGAAATGCACTCAGGTTTGTGTGTGTTAGCCCTCTGAGTCCTTCTGCTGTTCTAATTGGGACAATGCTGTTCTAACTAGGGACAAATATGCTGACTACCGGTTATATGTAGTTATACAGAACAAGGTGGGATGAGAAAAAATCATCTTCTTCAATTTTCTGTCCGTTATATTTACAGTGTTCCCTCTTTATGAATACCGTTATTCAAAGATGGTGTCAGTGAATTTCAGGAGTTTAGTGAAGATCTTTTACTGTGGAGAAATGAAGAATTAGGAGCCATGAGATCATCGCATTTCAGTGATTACACACTATCAACAGTCCCGCTCTATCGAGATACACAGTACATTTACCACACATTTGCTTTCCAATTTGATTTTGAAAAACAACACCAAAGCAAAGGCAATATTGTTAAAGCAGACTGTGGCTCTCGTGGAAAGGGTGACCTGTTAATGTGGCACGGTGAGGTGGGACAAAATGAGAAAACCAAAGTGTTACAGTCGATATTCCCTCTATACGAGGCAGGCGCCCTTTGAAGCCTCAGCTGAGAGGCGAGCCTACTCCAGCATTTTCCTTCCAGGGATTTCTGGATCGAGGACAGGGGAGAAAACCACACTGGAATGAGAGCGCCAGCTCTGGGTGGCCATTTATTTATATAAAAATCTGCTGTGTGTATTTTCTCTCCTTCACTCCTGCTCCTCTGACTCAGTGAGAGAGAGCGGGGAATGGGTTTGTTATGATTAACTTACTGGCAAAGCCCCCCCCCCCAACACAGAGCGCTCCCAAATGAAGGGGGTATCAGTTCACTTTCAACTGTGTTTATTGGCAAGGTAGTCCCTTGCGTTGCAAATGCCCAGATCAATTATGCTCTTCTTTGCTGAACTGTACTGTGGGTATTGTTTTTCACTCTTTATTCCGTTCTGAATAACACCAAGCCTACTGGTGATTTATTAGGGTTTTCCAGAGAAATAAACATGCCATCGCTCGCCATCTGCTACAGAAGGGACCTTCAACAGCTCAAGGTCGACACGAACAGCCAATCTGTATTCCTTTCACTTCAAACATAGCCTGCTGTTTTATTTGTAATAAAATCCCCAACAAAACGGCACCAACCATCCAGTACCCATTTTTCATGGGATGTGATCTCATGTTGTGAGGCGATGCCCTGTCATTGTGCACTAAGCAGGCTTAACCACTCAGGGGGGAAAATCCTTAGGGTTTTCATACCGTATAGAACACTGGTAAGGGGTCCACAAAGACATGGATGTCTGTTTAATCTAATGGAGTCTGTCTAGGAGTGTTAAGAAACCAGGTTAAATAGTCGAATAAACCAAGCGCTGGCAAAATGTAATTAAAAATCAAAATGCAGCTGTCACCTCAGCGTGTGGTGACTACCCTGACATACAAAATGTACAACATGCCACAAGCCTAAGGTAGTGTAAAATAAAGTCTAAAATATAGGTGTGCAGCACTAACAAGGCACTATTTGCATGTGTGTGGCACTGCACTGCAGAAAACAATGAGTTAAGAGGAACGCTAAGCCATTCGCACAGATCCGATCCCGAATTTCACAAACTGCTTTTGAAAATCATCCCAGTCGGCAAGCAAGCAAGCGACAGGCAAGAAGAAAAAAACAGCAACTGGAGCGAAACCCTCAGATCTGCCTACTGGTACTCTGAGAATTGCTACAGGTACTCTGTCGGGGCGACGCTTTTCTGTGATGCTCAGACATCCTCTCTGGTAAGAGCAGAGTGAGCCCTCCTCCTGAGTACGGAGCAAGCTGCTCCCGCAATCAGAGGATTAGCTAAGAAAGTGAGACACATGCGGCGTGCCTCTGACGCACTGAGCAATGTGATGACCCTCTCTGTCACTCTTTGCTATCTCCCCCTTGCTCTCTCTCTCTTTCTCTCTCGCTGTCTCGCCCTCTCTCTCTCTCTTTCCACAAGTGTGGCTCGGGTGAATAACATGGGGAGAAATGACTTGAGGAGGGCCAAGCGGCGACTTACATAGGAAACCTGTACTCTCCGGCGATGTCCCAGCCCACAGCAATGCATCAAGAGGACAGGCAGTGATGGGGGGTTGGACAGCACCCTGGCACTCCGGTCGCTTTGGCGGCCCCCCGACTCAGGCTCTGTCCATGCCCGAGCACTCGTCCATCAGCAAGGCGGAGAAAAGTGACAACGAAGACAGAAGAGCACCCCAGGGTGGTCGACCTCCCGGTTTTTAGAGGGCTTCCTCGGACGGGCTCCCGGGCAGCCCGTTTCTGCGGAAAGGCAGGTGCATCCCTGTGTCCCACGGCGTGGCGGCGGCACCGAGCGCTCCGGCGCGAGGCATGTTCATGCGACTGTTCTGCTGCCCTTCGCCGGCTCCTGGCTGTCTGGGCTCCTGCTCCGGCTCCGCTGTGCCTGTCCCCCCGTCTGGTCAGCTCATTCCCGCGCGGCCGTTCTGTCAGCACGCGCTCGCTTGTTTATCTCCGGGCCCCCCTGGCGCACGCACGTGGGACGAGCTCTGAATCCGAAATTGACGCGCGGCGTAAATGTCATCTTCTGATTGCTGTTGGGACCCCATTCAGAAGGTGGCCCCCCCTGCTCTGCCGCCCCCAAGCCCCGTTTTTGCCCTTTCCCACCCACCCCCCAACACACGTGTAAGCGCGAGAGCAGCACTCTTTCTGGCGCAAGGCGAGTGATGGCCAGCCTCCCTGACTCAGTGCGGTGTGTGGCACGCGTTGACCCGCTCTGTCATACCCAGCCCCGGAGATGATTGAGTCCAGGCTTTAATTCACTCTGGATTCCTAAGACTGCGGCTTGTCTCTTGACTCCCCCCGTCTCCCCGTTGTTCTCTCTCTCTCTCTCTCTCTCTCTCTCCTCTCCCCTCTCCCCCACCCCTCCCTGCTCTCTCTGCCTTGAGGGTGCGTGTCTCCGTCACTGCCCCTCCGGGCTTCTTTCATTACCTGAATCACTTTCCGTGCGGGGTGAGGGCGAGAGTGCGAACGGGGAGGAGGGGGGCGAGGGTGGGGGTGAGAGCGCTGCCGTGCATTCGCGCTGCTTCATTATTGTTACGGTGCTGCATACCAGAACAGGTAGCAGCCAGCAGCGCAGGGCAGGAAATACACCGCCTGAATTTAAATGCGCCTCTGGCTGCACCCACTCGCCATTGACTCTCTCACTCCCGCACTCTGCGCTGACGCGGAGGGAGGGACCCGCCTCTGCTGCCTCTCTCTCTGTCGGGGTGCTGGCAGATGAGCTACCAGTCAAAATAAATCAAAGAGAGTTTAAAAAATATACATAAAGGAACAGCAAAATAATAATGAGGGTGATGAAGGAAAATCATCGTAAAAAATTCAAGTCCACACCCCTTAGGGGTTGTTGAATCATGACAAGCAAACCGTCAGTCAGCTGTGCAGCACAGGGGAGGAGACAGGACTAATAGCGAAGGGCGCAGTGGATGGCGTGTATTTTCTCACCCACCGCTAAAATGGCCAGTCGTAACTGGAAAGTATCCCCACACAGAGGCAGACGTAAGTGTAAGTGTAGGCATGCTTAGCGTTTTGCACTGTGACTCTGTGGGCCGGTCTGTTTGTAACAGAGAGAGCTGGGAGTGCGCGGCTCAAAACAACGGCTGCTGGAGCATTCAGCGCGCCTGCCTTTCCCCCCAAGACTTTGCCAGAGCGCTTTGGAGCCTGTCCCCCGGCTTAAACAATGTCACTTTAATCATAATATGTGCACTTGACATTGAGCGTGCACGTGCCGCGCTGTGAGAGAAGGACAGAAAGCGCTTGCATCCGCGTCGCTCCTGTCTCTGCCGCCGAGGCTCGCCAGGATCATCTCAGGTCCCTCTTGGGCATGCAGACGTCGAAGCGCTGCAGGAGGGACGCTCGCGTACGTCTGAAGGACCCTTGGGGGACGTGACGGGCGTGAGGAGGGGCCGAGTGTCACACGCGCTGATGTCAGAGCGGCGTCTCCAGAGCGGCTTCAATTAATTAGAAAGGCGGGTCTCCTGCGAGCTCAGAGTACACCACAACATAATCACAAACCTGTATGAAACGCCTAAAGGAAAATCGATGATTCAGCAACCACTGTCTTTCAGTAAGATAGGCCTGAATGTGCAACCAGTTCCAGCATTAAACAAATACCATAACTTGGTCCTCCATTGAAGGAGACAACAAAAATGACAGGATAGACCACATTCCAACTTGTGACATCATTTCCTTGGTTTGCTTGATTAAAGGACTGCTGTTGAGTGCTGTGAAGTTAACACTCGGCAATACTGATGTGTCAGTTTGATTTAAGAGCACCACTAAAATATTGTGCCGCTTTAAAACCCTGCCTCAGGGGTGCAAGCAGACTTCAGCACATCTTCGGAAAAGGACAAATGGGGTCCGCATCTGGTATGCGGCACATTTGGAGGATATTCCGTCAGGGACTGCTTTCCACTGATGAGGAGCCATTGCTCACTCTCTGGGCACAAGCTGAGATACCTTTCAAAGCAAGCCCCCTCCCTCTGAGTCAATTATCTCTGACCAGCACTCTTCTATATGGGTACAACCAAATGCTTTAAGCAAGAGGCTCTCATTTTCAAAAGTTCATGAAAGTCCAAAAAAAAAGAACATTTGTTCCTCTTAATCTTCTATCAGGTGCGGCTCACCACTTTCAAAGGCAAATTGAATTTAGGAATTACGGCCAATTGGCATAAGTGAGCTATCTTTCTCGAAGGGTCCCGGTCCTCACTGGCTTCTCCAAACTCTCATCTCACTTTAAAACTCCATCATAATTCCTTAGGAGAATCAAGGATTGTAGAGGGAGAATACAGATCCCTATGGGGAGCAGTGATTCACAGACTAACTGTAAAGGCTTGGCAGCACTCTGTCCCTGGCCGTCGTGCTAAACAGCTCTATCGATCACTTGGACAATCTGAGCCCACAGACAAAGAACAAATGTTCTGGAGGGTGTTGTTTTTTCCTAAGAGCCGCTGTCTTGATGGGGGATGGATATTATGCAAGCATCTATCTTGTATTCGACATTGTGGTTAACAAGCTAAAAGGTGACACTCAGATGAATAGGGCACCATTGGTTTCATATTCAGCAATCTCCAAAGTGGCAGGCTTCACAGACAGTCTCCAAATATAGTTTGCCTCAGTACCAGTACACTACTTTTTAAGAGAGAAAAAAATTGAAAGTAAGACAGAGGAGAAAGAAAAAAGACTGATATTTGTAAACCCCAATGTTTTAATCAAATAATCAAGAAGGGTGTGTGTTAGTCTAAAACTACAGAGAAAACTGATGAAATTGGTTTGCATTTTATGTCGTAGCACCTTTCATACAAGGATCACATAGCAGGCTATTCACACAGCAAAAACGTCTAAGTCCCTTCAAAGGGACCCATACCTGATGGAGAGGCAATGAATTCAATAGGGACTAGTAAGACTGAGAGCTGAAAATTTGGCCAGGACTCTAGGTTAACGCCTTCTAATCTTTGCAATGATTTTTAGCCATTGGACCATATTCCAGTATCACACACACGACAGCGAAAACAAAAGAAAACCAAAGAAAATCTCTGACCCTTACTAACCAGTCAGAGGGAAAATAAATCTCCATCCCTGTTTTGTCTATGATGGCTTCATCACACCTGAGGGAGTCACCACTACATGTAGGAGAAAAGTTACAAATGACTGATTCTCCCACAGGGGGCCAACATTACCACAAAATGTCACCCTGTATTCCTTTCACCCTTCAGGAATATTATCTTAATTAAGGTGCCATGTTTGTGCCTACTGAGACAGTTTTGAAGCTGTACATATAAAAAAAGAGAACTACTTGTTTGCAGGTGATGGTTTGTTTGGGAATAATATAGTATAGATGAATAATGGTATATGTACATGACCCACACTTTGATCACACTGAAAAACACATGAAACGAAAAGGTGTTCAGCATTATTGCACCACAAGATGGCAGCCTGGTTCCCCTTTACTGGCAGGTCCTTAGGCAGAGGGTTTCTGGGGGAGCACGTGACGAATACTGTTACTGCACAAACCTGCTGCAGCCACACACCAAACGTACCACTCTACTACGGAGACTGTCCGAAAAAAAACACACCTCCTGCCTCAAAATGCAAATTGCATTAAATACTGATTGACTGCTGTCTTGAATACCGACACAGTCCGTGCAAGATGAGACAAAGCTGTGTGATGCCACATATTTGTTCCATTTAAAAACCAACAATGTAAATGTACCACATTGTGATTTATCTGGAATCAGACAGAAATGAAGAGTCAGCCGTCGTATGTTGGAAACTTACTTTGGACAACAGCTCCTGTTTACTAGTTTGATTTATTCTCATTCTTTCTCCTTACGTGCTGTGCTGTTTGGTATAAAACACCTAAAGCGATTAAAGCCGTGTGATGTCACATATTTGGACCATTTATAAACCAACAGCGAACCACAAAAAGTATGGTTTAACTGTAGTACTCGGACAGAGATGAAGAGAAAGCCAGCCGTCATCTGTTGGAAACTTTGGACAACAGCTCCTGTTTACTAATTTGATTTATTCTTATTGTTTCACCTTACATGCTGTAGTGTATGATATAAAACATCTAAAGCGATCAAACAAAATATGTAGCGAAACAGGGTAACAGCAAACATCTCTCCTTTCCTGGTCAGAACCTTACACGACTCGTGTGAAACCCGACCCTCACACCAATTTTGTGGTTCCTGTTGTGAATTACTCATTTGAAACCGAGTGTGTTTTGGAGCATATTCCTGCTTCTCTGGCCAAAAGGAAGAGGTGTTCCATACACACGTCTCCCTGCCATCCGTTATGCAAGGCACCAGTGAGTCAGATCTGATAACTGGCAGTGCCACGTCTTGACCATAAAGGCCCTCTCTTATGTAATTCTGCCCGCTGTTCAAAGGAGACCTTAATCATCGGTATCAAAAAATGTTTTCCTGTCCCTCCCCCTGACCCTACCCCTCTCCCAAAATTGAAATGTTGGCACTCATGGTAGGAGATGCCAGGGGAACACTGGAAGAACCCACCACTGGCTTTCCCATGTGACTGGGTTTTCACTCACGTCACCAACATGGCACAGCCACCAACCTCGGATTAGCTCTACCCCATGTTACTTCCTCCTCTCCTCTGATTGGCTATACCCTCTGCCAGTGCTGCTAGTTAGTCAGGGGACTGGGGATACCGCAATCTTAAGATAAAAAAAAGCTTTCATTTCTTAATCTCCAAAGGATCTCTTTCTCAAATCACAGTGCATAAACAAGCTTGTGTCAGCAGAGTAAAAAAAGATCCACAAAGAGGCTGGCGGGCTGTGAACATAAAAGGACAAAACATAATGAGCTCATGACATGTTTCCCTGCCCAGATTGTGGCAAAGACTCCCTTGAGATTTTGCAAAAATACACAATATTAATGAAGTATTTATAGTAGAAGTGAATTGTCTTTTATCTCACTCAGAATGTACTTTCAGTTTTGTGTTATCACATAGGGAAAACTACCATGAAACACTGGTTGCCCTGCAATCATTATAAGTCAGGTTGCCTGCATGGATAAAATGAAGTAGAACGGGTTTTGTCACTTCTCCTTTTCAATGATTTCTACAAACTTACAATAATGGTCCTACATGGGTAACAAAAACTCACAACAATCACCAGTCCCTATTGTATGCATTTTTCACAATTTATAACTGTCACTACATTATAGTTAATTCAGCTCAAACAACACAGGCAACTCACTATTTTGACTACAACTTCCAGAGGAAAACAGGATACTGATGTCACAAGGCAACCCAGAGGCGGTTTGTCCTGAGACTGCCAGGCTGTTGACATGAAAGGCCAACGAAGGACGCTGAGGGGTACCCTGACGTCAAATTTTCAGATGGGTTTTTTGGGACTGGGGGTAGAGTGGAGGCTACGCCACGTGACAGGAGGCAGAGTGCTGTCTGAGGGGCAAGCCGACGGCACTGGGCAGGCCAATTTGCCTTTCATTTGAGCAGCGTTTACCAGTCTGATTAGCTGCTGGCAGCCAGTGGGCACAGGGCACAGGAAACCGGACTGCGCTCTCCCAAGCCCCCCCGCCCCCCCGTTCCACCCCAGCCTGAGTGCGGCTCACAAGACCTGTTTCTCCATCATTCTGCCTCAGTCAGGAGATTTGGGCAGGAAGAGACAATTGGATAGATTAACAAATGAAGAGAACAGAGTGCTCCAATACCACAGTAAAAAAAAAATTTAAAAAGTGGGGAAAGTTTGAAAAAGAATGCACACTGGACTCAACCTCAGGCAGTGCTAATATTCACCTGGCTCTTTAAAACAGAGGAAAATATACCATAATTAATGTGACTTAATGCAGAGTGGTTTGTAAAGCCTACGTAATCTAAGGTCCCAGTGTTTTTTAAGCTTTAGTAATTAGATCCCATGATATCAGACAGAATAGCATCTGCTTTACAAGCATATGATACATTCGGGAAGACGGGGATTAGCAGGACATGCTTTGTCCCCCTGCGGTGCCACAACTGTCACAGGCTTACAGGCAGTCTCAGCTGCATCATCCACCCAAGGGGGCAGCTCAGTGCACACCTTTGATGTTCCCCCTCATCAGAACATAGTCAGTGGAAAGCAACCAGGATGAGGAATGCATTTTTTTTTTCATGTGCAGCTGACTGCTGTCAGCCCTCCCTCCTGCCTTTCAAAGGTCAAAGGTCGTCAGATCGCCTGTCAAGACAGAACAGACCGTGCTACACTTCCTGTGGTAAGACAACAAACAGTAAAGGCATGTCAAATTCTCTGATGTTTTCAGATGTACAAGAAAAACGAGAAATGTTCCTCTGTGAATGCTACGCCGGCCTCCTTTCCCGGCTGATTCCTCCCCACCCGTGGATTAACGTGAAATGTTAGCCCTCACCCTCGGACATCGGGCACACCTGGTGCAGCAAAATGTTTAATGTAACGTGGTCTGTCATGGAAAGCCTAAATGGCACATTGTGTCATCGGATTGCACACTCAACTTCACAGTGCTATGGTAACAGAGAAAGAAGTAAAAGGCCTTGTTCCCATGGCAACATCACGCAGACCATAACTGAGAAGAGAGCATCAGAGAGACTGACTGTTACATTAACTGTCTGGGGAGATTTTCACAAATCCATAAAACACTGCATCAAAGCATGTGAACTTATAAAGGAAGCAAAGAAGGGAACAGAACACAATGACATACAAGACAATGAGATACGCCTCCGTCCACATAACTGTGCAACATTGCAGTTTATTCAATACACAGAATTATAACTCAACTAGGGGACAGATTATTTAATGCTTTGTTCACACTATAACAAAGAAATCAGACAAGTGTCTATGTGCTGTGACAGAGTAACAGCCTGAATACCAACTACGTTACCTGGGAAAGGTGGAAGGGAGAAAAAACAGAGAGACAACAGGGACAGAGCGAGACAGAACAAATGAGAGAGTGACAGGTCTATTCAATGAATCTGCATTTGACAAAATGTCAAAGTACTTCATAATGCACTATAACAGCAAAAACAAAACAAAACAAAACAAAACAGAACTACTGACCAATTGTAATGTAAACTGTCTGCATTCAGCCATCCAGTGAATATGCAAACGTTTGCATTTTTGCAATGCTAGTCAAGTGGTATAAATACCATCATCACTAATACATGGCCATATGGGGCCTTTCATAACACAAACTACAATCAGAAAATTTGGCAATCCTGAAAAGTTCTGGTGCAGCACGACAGCACTAACCCAATCAAATGCATCAGATTTGTTTTCTCCTTTGCGCCAGTTAACTTCTTTTCAAATCATTCAACATTCAGCTCTGGTGAAACTCTGTTTAAACCTCCCTTGAAGAGATTGCCAGGGTGTCAGAGAGGGCCCAGAAACAGAGAAACACACACACACACACACACACACACACACACACACACACACACACACACACACACACTGACTCCTCCTACGCTAAAGTGGTCTACAGTCTGCTACACCTCAGCTCCCCCACTGCTTAAGATCCACCACGCTAACTGGGCTAGCAGGGCCCAGCGGCCGCAGGTTCGCCCACTCCTCTTGCACGGGGTGGTCAGGCCCTCTCTCCTCCCCTGGCACCGTGGGGTGCAGCTATCGATCACACTCACCCTCACAGCACAAACCTAAAGGAACCCTAGGGACCTGAGCGGTGTATTCGGCTCCGAAAAACACAGACCTGCCAGCGTACAAAAGTACTGAGGATGAGTCAGGTTCTGCTGTCTTGGCCACGCTCTGCATTGCTGGAAAAAGAGCCTGGATGAGGGAGAGTGTGAGAGAGCGAGAGGGTGAGTGTGAGAGAGAAAATGAGAGTATGAAGACAGAGAGAGGTAATACAACAGTCAGGGGAGGGAAAATAGTGGGAGTACAGGGATAAAAAGAAGAAACATTAAATCCTATGTGATTACCTTTTTTGTGTTAATAGCACTTCATAATGTAGTTATAACTATATACAGCTCACAAGTTCACACTCTGTATGTGTAGATGATAACACAAGTAGATGAGCTGCTTCCCACTTTTTAAACCCCTCTGAATAATGGTGTTTTTTCAGAGCTTAAAACAGTACACTCATCCTGCTCAAATAAATGAAAATAATCAGGCTATCTGAGAGGAAGTTCCCCTTTGCCAATGCCATGTCAGAGTGACTCAATGGGAGTGAACGCTTATGCTGTGCGCTAGCTAAAGCACACGTACATCCCAGCGCGTTCCCAAGAGCCTCTTCCAGGAACGTCCAAATGAAGGCTGATTTCCTCTCAAGCCTGCTCAGGCCCTCACATCCTCCTTTCTCCCCCGCTACGCCCCGCCCCTCTCCAAAGTGCATCTCTGGAGGTGTGGCCCTCGTACGCCGCCTGACGCGAAGGGAACGTCAACAGGCACAATTCAGATCTCAGAGAATGACATCATGAAGTCCGGGTCTTAATAAGGCAGTTGGCATGCGTGGGAGGAGTGTGGGAATGAGAGTGTGAGGGCTTCACAGACACAGGCCTCTCGAGTCCAGGGCTGCCCCTGGCACGTCACGTTCCCCTGAGACCTGCCCTCCCTGTAGTCCGCTGTGCCTCCATGCAATTTGATGGCATTTATCTACCACGGGCCTGCGTTTTCCCCTCTCCCCCTTAATAAGTCACTGCGAGCCTGTCCGGCTGACCCAAAATGCACCCCATATGTGATATCCTCTTGCATGGAAAAAAAAAAACAATCCAATAATTAGATGTGGGAATGGCAATTAGATGCACATCTAGTCTATCCTTGAGATAAAGATAGCGAGTCCTCCGGGATCACGTAAACTCCATATATAACTACCGTCTAGTTGCTGATTAAAAATAATCTAAAGTGGAAATGTCATGCTTTGTACGAACCTTTTGAACAAGTTCAAAACTTGGCAGTTGAAGACAGTCCCAGCTGTATACTAAAAATGACCTACTGTAGAAGATACCGTACAGTAAGTTGCAAAAAACATAAAGGCCACCGCTCTCGGCAGAAAACACAAAAACAATAGCTCCAGCTTGCAAAAACTTTGACCAGCTTGCAGGCAAGGAAACGAATGTAGACTTAATGAAATGTTTTCATATCCCCCCCCTCCTGTGGTTATGTGATAAAATCTGCAGATCATAATCCCCACAGTGCCATATTGTTCTTGTCACCATCCATGTCCTCACCATCTTCCCCTTCCTATTTAAGCAGCGCCCTTGACGTCCTCCTGCTGCCCCCTGGCTCCGCTCCTCACCCCCAGAAAGATCCTCATTGTCTCCTCCAAAAAAGGCAGAAACATTCTCTGAGCCCCCACCAGCCTTTTTCCCAGAATGCACCGTAACCGGTCTCTCCCTCTCCGCTTGTCGCAATAGTTCAACTCAACAAAGACCAGATATCTTGAATGAACGCAGGCTGTTCCTCCCGAAGGCCTGCTTTATAGCAGTTCCAAGCGCCGACTCTGTGAGCCCCAGCATTCCTCAGGAGCACTCCTATAGCAGTGATCACTGCTGCCGCTTTACATCCACTCATGCAGCCCCAGAACCGGTGCGTGAGTGGGATCGAGAAGATTGCACCGTTTCACAGCGTTTCTTGACGTTTCCTCCTGCCCCGCTGGTTCGTTACGCCACCTGTGCTGCACAGGCCGGACACTATGGGGATGCTTAGGGGTGCATTGCACCCCCAGACGGACCTCAGTGAATCCCCACTTGTCTCTTTGTATCCCGATGTCTACACAGTGTTTATGACTTTTTGTGCACTCCCGTGGATTGCAACTGCACCCCTCTGTATTTTCTCCTGGCACTGGGCCTGGTACTGCATCATCTGTCCTCTCTTTGCATTGTCCTCACACCAGAGTGTTTTTTCCATATACTTGTTTAGAGAAGACCCCGATATAACCGTACAGTAGTTTCACCCCCTGAGTGCATTCGAGATGCCTTCACTCCCCACCTGAAATTATGTAATTAAATCTGAAGTGGCTCAGCCAACAAAAAGGCCTCCCTGACAGCTCCCCATGCCTGACAAGTGACCCAAGGATATCATCTAAACAATTCAACTTTTGAGAGGAAAATGCATCAGGGACAAAGGAACGAGTTCCAGAAAGGCTTAAATAGGTCTCTACTTTCCATTTTAGGATGCCTTTAAAAAATTAATTGCACTTTAATCAACCCAACAGAGAGCAGGAATGTGTTTATAGTGTCTCTAATGGCTATCTCCGATAAGAAACTACTGCCACTCCACAGAGCTGTTTCCAGTACAAACTGCTCATGCTGTGAGTACACTGTTAGGGGGGGAGATATGCATCTTTCCTTCTCATTTCCATAGCTGTGTGGTATGGTGGTATATCTGCAGAACTTACATCACTATGCCACACCGTGGGTCACAAGCATCATGATTCTATGATGGAGAGCTTCCCACACAGAAACCCTTGACACCGAAATCTATAAAGAGGCGTTTCACTCGTTTGTTGAATCTATGGCAACAATGGAGGAATCTCAACTGCACTTCTCTCAAAACACATACATGTAAAGTCTGTGTTACAAACATGAAGTACACAATTTTTTACAGAATGTATGTATTGAGAATGCAGAAACTGAAAATGCAGTCAAGTAGATCCTTCTTTCTCAGAGGACCACAGTATGCTCCTGGAGAAGGCTCAGGCCCCTCACTGCTGCCTTACCTGTCGCACAAAGCTGTTAGATGTGGTGTCCGACGAGGTGCTGCCGTCTGACCCTTTAAACCTGCCTTTTCTCCGTGCTCCTTTTCCACGAGACTTTTCAAGGGAAGAAAAAAAGGAACATTCAATCAATCAAATCTCAGAAGCCGAGACATTGTTTGGTTATTACTGATTATACCACGGCTGTGCTCAATTCTAGGTGTAACAATAAAATAAGTATGTTGGCTCAGATCAAAACTGATGTTTTGCCCCCACAACTGTACAAATAAAAGCCATGAACAGTAACGGTAAGGTTTGCGATTGGTGATAAGCTGGATGGTGATGAGCTTTACTTCACTCCAATCCAATGTACTGTTGATTAAAATATGAAATACACTCAAGATTCTGGCAGATAAGAAGAGTACTGGCGCCGTGGGAAGAGACGTTTCCTCGCAGCTCCAGGCTCCAGGCTTTGACTCTGGCTCTGACTGAACAGTTTACACATTCTTCTTATGTCCGCACGGCTTTCTTCAGGGGTTTCTGGTTTCATCCCATGTGCCAAAGGTTAACTGGTGGTCCTAAAATCGTGCATGCATGTACGAGCATGTGCAGCAGTGTAGCATAGCGGTGAGGAGCAAGACTCATAACCAAGAGGTTGCCAGTTCGATTCCCTGCTGGAGCACTGCTGTCGTAACCGTGGGCAAGGTACTTGACCCAGAACTGCCTCAGTAAATATCCAGCTGTATAAATGGGTAAATTATAACCTATGTAAGTCGCTCTGGATAAGAGCCTCTGCTAAATACCAATAATAATAATGTGTCGTTATGATGGATCTGTGTCCCATCTAGAGTGTGGTCCGGCCTGGAACCCACTACCTGCTGGCTCTGGCTGGCTGTGACCCTCCGAGGGAGAGCCCAGTTAATAATCATGGATGGATGCTGACAGATGAAGTGTAAACAGAGCACTCTGCTAGTGAATGTGAGCTTCGGTTTTGGTTTCTGGTTTTGGCCTCTGCCTTCCGTAAAGGCGATGAAAATAATGCTGGCTTTGAAAAACTCAGACTTGCTATAAGACACGCATGCCCATTCAGCTCTGGCAAAAGTGATTTTCTTTTTGTTTGTTTGATACCTTGATAAAACATGAAAGCAGTCTGGAGAAAAGTGTTCCATAATGGCTCACAACCTATCCAGCTCTGTTTTGCCATTCCATCGTGAATCATGGCAGAGTTGGGGTATCCACAAAAGGAGAAATTCAATTTGCTCTGAACATGGCTTTTTTCTCAAAGATTTATATTAAGACTGTATTTATACTTTTTCCTCATAACCAGAAGAGTACATAAGTGATCACTCTTTATCAGAAATTCTTATTTCTAGTTATAATTATGTCTTAAAAACATTGGTAACACATAGTACACTCAGCTATAAAAATACTGGTGTTTTTCCTATATATCCTTATGTCCAGGCCTCTCTTTTTCTTGTCAGACGTGTGAGCTGCACATCTTGCAGTAAGGATCATATATCTGTGACACTGTGCACGGGAAACTGGATGTGCTGAAACCAGTCTCCCATGGCAACGGAAAAACATTGGTCCACTACAAATCTCCCTTTTTTTTACTGATCATTCCCTCAAGACCTGTAAATTGTACATACAAATTAAATACCATCTTGCCCATTACAGAGAAACCTGGCACACAGATTTTTTTCTACATTCTCATCCTGGTGCAGACTGAAGGTTTCTTTTTGATCAATTCATGAAAAACAAAGAATTGTGGCACTGATATCTTGTCAATCTCCCAGACGAGAACTATCAGTATGATCTCTTTTTTAAGGTCATTAAAGCAATCCAAATTCCAAACGAACAAGTGATATTACAGCACTTATTCCTTGGACGCCCAGTCTTCATACACTAATGTAATGGACTAAACTTTTCCTCAAGGAAAAATTGTGCAATGCCTCATAGCCAGGAGTATACTCCCTGCACTTACTACTGTGAAATCAGATAAGAAATTGAGAAAAAATGATTAGCGGCTCAACAAATTAGGCCCAGTGTCTGCTATACAATTAGGCTTAGACCTATGGTGTCCATATGCGTACTGCAGGCTTCTAGGTAGTAAAATGAGGGCATTGACATTACACAATGTACTGCACACCCTTGACTGAAAATTATAACATCCCTGTCAAGTGAAATCTAAATAGTCCAATATATCCCCATGTTTACGAACATCATACTAATGACTGTACTTGGTGCATCGCAGGTGAAGTGGGCAAAAGGCTTTAACCTTAATTTAATTAGTAATTTTTCTCTCTAAGAGCAATGCAACATATAATCTGCACATTGTGCAGTGCGAAAATTTAACCAGATTACAGGATAAAAAAAGTGTTCTTTCAGCTCACCGAAAATGAGTAAATTGCACAAGTATCCCCGGCTAAACCATCGTATCGTGTAGTAGTGCTTCATTATTGTGACATAAAGTATTTGTTTAATTATTAACTAGGATATTAAAATAACTGATCATAGCACATTGGTTGTGCGATGAGATGCAAACCGTTCAGGAAGAACAACCTGTTCTTTTGAGTTGCAGAAAAAGAAACGCCACAAACAGGTCAGTCAAACAAATATTCGGTGACATACCTGTAGCCCCGGGTTTTCAAGCGTGTCCATGTGGATTTCTTGAGAAGTTGAGGGAGTCTTTAACATGTTGTTCTGAACCATTTGACACAGTATCTCAGCGTCAGATTGTCGTTGATCAAATTTTACTTTTTAAATAGTGCCCATACAATGCACATCTGCTCTCGGGACAATACGCTTCTGTTTCTCTTAAACTGACGCATAAAACAAATCTTCTATCAATCCGAAGTTGATAGGATGCGGAATTACTTCACGGGCGGAACGGTCGCTTCCTACTTTTCACCCCTCCAGTCGCGCTGTCTTGATTTAAGTTCGAGCCAGACCGCAGCCGGGAAGAGTGCGGAAGGAGGGGCAGTTTTCGTAAAGGACAAGTGGATTTCTCCGAAGCATTTGTTTCCATTCGCTCCTTCTTTATTGCTAAGTCGTATTTCACTGACTCAACTGAGCAACGGACTCGTTGCGTCTCTGCGCTGCCTCCCACTACTTCAGCGTCGAATCTACCTCGTCCACGTGTGCGTAACCAACTGCTGAAAAGCTGCCCGAGACAGGTTTGCGCATCATGCCATTTCAAGACGTTACAGAGTTAGAGCACTGGGCTTGAGTTGGAGAGAAATACGCCTGTCTTTTCCAATGATCAAGATATGCCAAATAGAATATTGTGGAAAAAAAAAGTTCTGATACCGAACCCACTTCCAAGTCACACAACTTTTGAAATTTGAATGTGAAATGTGATGTGAACGTTAGAAACAATGGCCACTGCCTTAACAGTAAAATACGTTCCTGTAAGAAACACTTAAAACGGTAAAGTCTGTAAATGGAGCGGTGCGTGCTCTCTCGAAATGCATAGGGGGGAAAGTCTAGTGGGAACTATATCAAGTGAATAGAACAGCGGCAGCGTTATAGTTTTCATTTTTTGGGCCTAAATACCCGATTGCACTGACATTTTACATGTCATAATCCCATTAATTGAGCACATGCCTTAGAGAATGTGGCACAAACTAGCACAAAACGCACAAGGACAGACCGGACAACAGAATATATTTAATTTAATGTCACTTGATGTTTTGGAGGGTAAGGAGGATTTCTTGGTGTATACCGGTACTCAATATCTGTACAATGCTGTTTTCCGTCAACGTGTAAGAATATTTCAGATTCAATACCTCCTGTTCATTCCATGGCTAAGCAATGCACATGTGTTTCAACACAATTCAAGCACACTAATATAAGTCAATACGTTACAGAGCGTTAAAGTAAAACCTTATGTTCATATGATGAAACAATGGAAACCATGATCAGAGAAAAAATATCACATACCAGTCATTTTACTGCAGTTATCTGGCTCTTGTTATGCATTGCATGTTCATGTATAGCAGAAGCTTTGATATGCCATGGTTTTATCATTGGATCATGAACTTAGATTGTTATATTATAGGATTCAGATTGTTAACAGATCTGACATGCTTCCTGTCAGCTAGTCTGTGCTGAAAGAAATGGCATGGATGACTGGAATACTCCCCTTTGTGACACCTGGAGAATGTGCAGCTTTGTCTGCAGCAGTAACTATTCCAAAATTCTATAATGGTTCCCATTCTCTGCAAATAATTATTGCATCTACCCCTTCCCAGTTAAAACAATGCATCTGTGTCACCAGGAATGTGGCTTGAAGCTGCTGACATAAAGCTGTATGGCTCCATTCAACAACACTAGACTTCACCTGATTTTACAACTGCCACTGAGTGCTCATGTAACCATTCTGAGGAGTTGCATAATGATGTTACCTATAGATTTATATTCAATGCTATTTTGTGAAAGTTACTTAACATTTTGAAAAAAAGGAAATGATATCTCAAGCCATATTCTAGTATTTTAATTCGAAGACCACAAGGTAGGAACTGGCATGAACTGGTGTTTTCCAAAAAGAACATCATACGTCATCAGGAACACATTAGAACAGAAGAGTCCCACGCTACAACACAATCAAATTTTCTTACAGTCTGGCTGACGCCGCTGTAGTTTAATTGATGCTGTACACTGTGGGTTGAAAAATGAATGCTGCTCAGAACAGGACTGCATTGAAGGCCAGACCTGATGATGTTTCCTGCTTACACTCACCCACATCTTCACATGTCCTTTTTGGTGAGATTAGGATTTGAAATATAAAGATTGGATGTTGTCAGGTTTCTCCAAAAATGGAAAACAATACAATGCAATGCTGCTGGATCATTGTATGTAAGGAGTATTATCTTATATTTTCCAAAGGTTTGTAGTGTAGGACTATAGGTACCTTATATTGACACTCACTGGTTGTAACACCAGGGCCAGTGGTAGGTCTGGCAGCTTGGTCACATTCTTCGGCTCATTGTAGGTCTCTGGTGTCATTGTGGTCCTGTCTTGAAAATCCATATAGTTTAAGCCTCTCTCTGACCATGTGCACACATTTTACTTAACTTGTCCAAGGAATAAAGAGGTAACAGCCAAAAATGGATCCAGAGTCAATCATGCAGTCATGCAGTCTTGCTAATTTTTGATACTTTAGAGGTATTGTCGCCATAGGAGCGGACAGGACACTGGGCTTAATTTAAAATATTTTGTAGAGTCAGTAGTATACCTCAAATGATAAGATTATTTCCTTACTTCTGTGTTTTTACCTTTGTTGAAACTCAAACAGCTGTAGTGCATCCAGTCAAGAAATTATAGTCAATGTCTCCCCTCTAGTGGTGTATCATAGTAGTACTGGTAACGTGCTCCCTTGACAGACGAGCCCTTTTAATCAGCAAACAGATCCTGTTTTATTTTTGTGAATTCAACAAACTCAGAATTTGATGCTCAATGTGATTTTTTTTTTTTTTTTTTTGAAAAAGGGATAAAATAATAAATAATAACTTTTCTCTCTAACCATGTGTCTGTAGTGGAAGTGTAAAGTGCGAATGTTCTCCAGGCGTGATCTGTGCCACCTGTATCTAGAATAGGTTCATGTGAATTGTTCACTGATTATTACAGCAAAGTATGATGTCAGACAGACATATTACTGTGTGGTGACATCAATCGCTGCCATTGCCCTCTGCTGGTGACTGCACACCAAAGGTGGGGGTTCATATCATCAACCCTGTAAACCGTTTTAAGGACAGTGAACACCGTGGGCCCATGCAAACTTATAAAACGGGTAACTGTACTTTAGGTCTATTAGCGATATGAAATCAAATTTTCATCTGACTCAAACCTCGTTCCAAACCGGACTCATCTACTCAGCCGATCTTGTTTCAAAAGGTTGCGTAACCAGTTGGTGTTAATTCATTTCTGAGAGCAGGCTGCAGTTCGTTTCCATGTCGAGTGGAATTTATGACCATGATTAGCTAAGGCTAAATGCGTGACTGCAACGGCCTCATGTTTAGAAGCACAGAGGCACAGACTGCTGGCTCTGACCTTTTACAATATTACCTTGCAGTATTTAGTAGTAGAATCCCTTTCCTGCAAATCTTTAGCATAATGAAACCGTTGGTATCGAGCAGTAGCCTATCCATCTAAAAGTCTACCTCTGTAATCAGTACGAAACTTTCAAAAGAAGATAGCTAATTAAAAAAGTGAGACGTACATACCGTATATTGTGTAAATGTTGGAATGTTTATTTTTACAAGAAAACTGACAGTTTATCCATGTTGTGTAAACACAGTGGTGTGTCACAGCAGCTGTCCTGTGCTGGCCAAAATAATGCTGCCATCTAGTGGTGTTTTGGTCGTGCTCCGTGTACCGCATAGCAGTGTTTCCCAACCCTCTCCTGGAGGACCACTTGTCCTGCATGTTTTAGATCTCTCCCTGCTCCAACACAGCTGATTCAAATGATCAGTTTGTTATTAAGCAGCTTCAGGAGCTCATAACGAGTTGATCATTTGAATCAGCTGTGTTGGAGCAGGGAGAGATCTAAAACATGCAGGACAAGTGGTCCTCCAGGAGAGGGTTGGGAAACACTGCCGTATAGGACAGGCAGCATGCACTGGGTAACTTCAGGAGCTGCACTTTGGGGACAAAATACATTTTGATTACTGTACAATGGGGCCTCGTAATGGAGTATGATTAGATTTTAGACATCATTTTTGCAACGTCTTGTACAACTCATTAGTTGCCCCCTGCGGAGTCTTCAACTCTGAAAAATAGCTATATTTCATGGAGCGCTTACATCAGGCTGTCACTGAACTTTGACCTGCAAGGACGCACTAAAGATTTGGTGTGTTTGTGTAGGCACGAAGCCCTCACTAAAACTTTAATACAACCGTGTCGTAAAGCATGTCAGGCAGTCAGTGAGCGCACTTCAGTTCGGCCCTAAAAATCCAGCAGAGAATGCCCCCTCCGGCACTTCTCATTGTGTTGCCCTTGCAGGTTTTCCTCAGATGCGAGCGCCTTTCTTTTCCCCTGTGATCCTGACCTCTCGGCTTCATTCAGGAGTTCTTTGCTGAGTGAGCGCGGGCCCTGGCGGATGCGATGTGCGCACACGTCCACAGCGCAGATAAAAAGGTTTCCTTCCTCATCCTGTTAGCGTAGGGCTTTTCAAAACAACACCCCCCACTCCCCCTCCCCCTTAAAAAAACCTTGAGGCTTCCTGGAAATTCCAGGGTGACTGGCCATCCCAATCGGAGTGCAAAAATTGCAAGTGAGAAAGAAAAAAATGCCACGAACTTCCTTCTATTGTTACAAGGTGACATGGAAAGATCTAATAACTGCTGCGTGTTAGAATTTCTTCATACAAACGCTTGACTTGGACAATAAATCTTAAAATAAATTACTGTTACAGACTGGCGCAGACTGATAGCTAGCTCAGAAATGATCATTTTCACCTAGGAGGCAAAATAATTTCTGAAGCACAGCTCAGAAGTCTCCAAAAAATGAGAGCTGTTGTTAAAGCCATTTTTCTGTGCCTCTTTAAGTAGGAAAAGAGAATAATATCAGCAACACTATTTAAAAAAAAAAAAAAACAGGTTTTGTGCAGAGCATTGCTGTGACATGAAACCTCTATAAAACCTTGAGTTAATCTTTAAATTACATAAAATGTGATCAATAACTTTTGTAGCCCAGCCCCTGCTACACTGATTTACTGTACATGTGACCTGTGCTTTCTCTCAGTTTAACAATACAGCTACGTTGCCTCACAATGTGCTCCATTTATGTGTTTTTACGGTTTAATATTTGCACTGCTTTACACCTATACCTTCACTAAAAAATCATTCTGTTCTATTTGGTGTCTCTCTGTGGCTTCACTCCCCCGTCCTTGTCTTGACGGTAAAGAGAGTGTCATGGTATGTGAGCAAAATGAAAGGGGGGGGTTGGAGCATATCACTCAGGAGTTCCCACAATGCCGTGCGTCTGGATTAGTCAGCGTGAAAGAGAGCTTGCTCGTGGGCGAAGGAACACACAGTACAGGTGGGCGAAGCCGCCCCCGCGGAGGACAATGGGCGCTCATCACTGGAAAGCAAGTAAACAAGTTCTCCGCTCTCAAAGATAAGAGAACAGCGGGTCCACCGACACAACCATCTTCATCCTCTTGATGAGACGCATTCCAACACCCTGCGGCAAAGAAGCCCTGGCCTAGAATTCAAAAAACAAGTCTGCAAAATGTTACAAAAAACTTATTTTTTATTGATTGTCTTTTTGTGTGTGTGTATGTGTGTGTGTTAGAGACGTTTAATGTGATCTCCTGAAGTGTGTTCTTATACATTCGCATTTTTAAAACAAGAAACAAAAGGGGGAACATGGCTGAGCAGGAGAAACTGAGCGTTTATCTACAGTGATTCTACAAGCGCTGCACATAGGAAACGGAAGCATTGGTGTTCATTCTCATAATCCTGGACTCCCTCCTGCTCAGCTACCTGCAATTCCAAGAACCTGTGAGCTTCAGCCACTAACCCTTAAACACACTAACCTCAGGCACAAGTGTACAATAATCTCTTCAGCCATTCAGTCAAAGAATGAGGTCCAGATATGGTTTGGCAATCTGCAGCAACACTGAAGTTCAGGTGAGAAGATAGCATGTGGATAACAGGCTTTTTTCAGAGGGGTTAGCAGGACTACAGTACAAGCCTTTGCTGGATTCTGTACAATGAAGAGGGAAAGGGGTATAAAACTTGGTCTCTCTCCCCTGGCCTTGTAAACACCTAACTGGCCATCACAAGGCATCGAGCAGCATGAACAGGAGTAGGCCATTTACCCTATATTGTACCTGTCACAATGTACAACAATAAGTTATTACACATTACAGTGCGTCCATCAGCAGCACTGTTTTTTTCCAGTACCAACACCTACAGTATAAATGGAGATTTTTTTCCACCCAAAAGTCTTGACAGTCTTAGTCGTAGTTTCAGAGTTTGATGTGACTCTTTGAATCAGGGTTCATCTGTAGCTAGTAGTTTTCATCATTTTCTCACAGACTCACAGTATTTTGTTTTGTCGCTAACTACAGTACACAAGCCCCCTGAACATGTAGTGTCACAATATATATGAGACATTTATATTTTTAATGTTTCCAGCATTCTGTCACATATGTACATTTAATTAGGTACATTTAAAAAAGAGAGTAACACAAAGGAGTATATCGTACCACCCCGTCACTGACACGCAACCTATGGCATGTGGGCAGCTGTCCTTCCCTCAGAACTTCAGTTCATGCTCAAAAAGAGCCAGGACCAGAAGACACCCCCAGCCCAGCAGGAGCCCCAGGTTCTGCAGGAAAAATGTCAGCCAGGGCCGATGTGTCTTCACATGACTCATCTCTGGAAGCTGAAAGGGGAAGAGAGGATGGGGGGGACTGGTCATTTCCTATCTCTCAGCTCAACCATCTCTGCACAATGTACACCTGTTCTGAAGGGAAGCAATGCAGTGGTGTAATGTTTAGAGTGCTAGGCTTGTAAGCCAAAGGTTGCCGGTTTGATTCTGATTGGGGGCACTTGCGTTGTTTCAGCAAATATCCATTTGTGTAGCACAGTGGTAAGGTGCAGCAATGTAGCATAGTGGTGAGGAGGAGGGCTTATAACCAAAAGGTTGCTGGATTTGATTGCTGGGGAACTGCTGCTGTACCCTTAGGCAAGGCACTTAACTCACTATTGCCTCAGTAAATATCCAGCTGTGAAAATGGATAACATGTAAAAATTGTAACATGCATAAGTCGCTCTAGATAAGAGAGTCTGCTAAAAGAAGAATAACGTAATGTATGAGTGCATAGTAGGCCAGCTACATTATGCATGTGGCTCTGGATAAGGACCAAAGACTAAAGCGGAAAATGTAGGAGTGAGTTAGTAACTGCCTTTCATCACGTGTGCAGTGCAAAATTTCAGTTTTCTTTCTTTTTTCCATGAAAGCCATTAAAAAGACAAAGCAAGCCGCTGCCAAATCTAAACAGTCAAATATTCCTGTTTGGATCTCTTTCTCCCATCCTGCCAGTGATAATGGTCTTTTTTCAACCCGCAGCTGTGACTCACTGTTGCTGAAAATAATGTAAGTCGATGGTCCATCGGGTAATGGCTTCCAGCTATCTATCAGTCTAGGAACACTGAGGAAAGGAGTTGTTTGGTCACCATTTGAATGGCGCTGAGTAACATGTGGTGCACTGGGTTTCTGACCTAGGACCTGTCCGTGTCCACTGTCAGGCGTTAGCACTGCGTGGGGGGGCCTGACTCACCATTTCCACCAGCGACAGGTAGAGGAAGATGCCGGCAGTGACGGTGAAGATCCACTGCTGCACCTCGGTGTCGGTGGAGACGAAGAGGCCGATGTAGAGGCCGATGAACGCCGTGAGGGCACTGAGGAAGTTCATCAGCACGGCCATCTTCACCGAGAGCCCAGAACTCAGCAGCACAGCAAAGTCGCCTGGGGAGGGGACCAAGGTGGGGACAGGAGAGGGGCGACCATGGAGGGACAACCTCAGTTAGAGTAATCCCACAATACAAAATAAAGTAATCTCATAACCCTGAAAATAGAGGCTCAAAGGACACGTTGGGGTGATTTGTTACACAGTAGGATACCTTATAGTTGTCATTTAACATGTATCTATATGGATCTTTAAATCAGTTGTCTGTTGTATGGAAAATAAAAATATACCTTTTGAAATTGAGCCCAGGGGAAGAGATTTGTAGGTCAAACACACCCCGTCCAAGCCAGGCTCATAAATGGTTACTATGTAACACTTTCCCTTTATTCTTGTCATTGAACAACCCCTTTTAACTATGAGTGGCCCGACACTCATATCATACTGAAAGTCTGCAACAGAACACCTCAGTCCTCAGGATATTAACCTATCCCTCCAGCGTCCCAGAGATCCTACCCATTTCGTGAGGGATTTCGTGGCACAGTATCGCCACCGTGGTCGCCATGCCGGTTTCAGCCGAGGAGGAGAAGGCCGCCCCCACGACCAGGCCGTCCGCGAAGTTGTGGAGGCTGTCACCCACAATCACCATCACGGCCAGCAACGACACTCCCGGCCCTGCGTGCACAAAGGGGGGCTCTGTTAGGCGCGCACATGAGGGCCCATCTGTGACCGGGCTCATTATCAAAGGCCTTAATTGCAGCGCAGCAGAGTGTATTTTAATCGCATAATGACAATGACCTCAATGAATCTATAGATGAATGAACTTGTTTTGGAGAGGCTGAAATGACTGGCATTCTTACTCTTGGGACGTGTAGGAATCCGTACTTCTGGTTCCTCTGAGGGGATCTCAGTACATTCCGAATCCTCCAGGGTCCCCTGGGATGCGATAAACAAAAAGTTTTCAAAGTTTGTATTTTACAATGTTACAATTTTATGTTAGAAATACATTCATACAGGAGTTCATGCATTGTATAGAGCCGCACAGTATGCAATATTGTAAGCACCAAAAGGTGATTGCTTGCTTAAAACTAACTCAAAAGTTTGCATTCCTAAAGCTCTGTTCATTCACATGTAAGTGACCATCTGGGCCTGTTTGCATGGTTTTGTTACCATAGACAAAGTTCTCCACAGTTGGGGTAGACTTTGTTCATCCATTTGACTGGATGGATAACTGGATCAAGAGAGGCTGTAAGTGCTGTCGCGGTGACCATCACCCGTGTCATGGACCAGCCTGAGAGGCTCTTCCGTCGTAACATTAGCCTGTCCTGCACTGCCACGCTGCCACAAGAAATGTTAAGGACTGTGGTGTGCTCATGTCCCCCGCCTTCTTCAAAAAAAGGGGGCAGATGGCAGCTGTGTGACTCAGTGATGGAGCCTCCTAGCAGTCCCACAGTTTCTTTTTGCTTGACTAAAATAAAGCGCATGTGTCAGGATGTGGAGAAAGGGTAGATAAACAAGCTGGGCCCGTTACATTCTTTGCCTCAACTTCCAGGTCGCGTTGCAACACAAGGAAAATTCACCAGGAACTTAAAAACCTCTCATCCCGATAAAGGATTGAAAGGATTCATCATGATGAAATGAATTCATTGGGCTCTGATTTCTGATTCCTCAGTGGACTTCCTAAGAAGCAAATGGACAGAAATATATATGCTACCAGATATAACAACCTGCGCATTTTTTTTTTTTTGACAAATTTCATCTTTGAACTCAAACGTGTTTCTTTCTCGTTGCAAACACGGCTGTGGTTTCCACCACGTCGAGAGCAATGACATAGCTCTGGCATGCGGAATGCAGCAGAAATTGTGTTGATCCTAAGCAGCATTGTGCAGGAATACAGTCTATTTATACAGATTTGATTTCTCCACAGAAGTGAAGGTTTATCTCTTCCCGGCACCGAGTGCATAAGGACGGGATGACTCAACCTGATCACCAGGGTCCCTTTTCACTGATTGCCTGTTCCAGTTATACTGCCACCCACTTGACAATTATGCTCCCGCTCAGATGCCTTCCTGCAATGCAACGCTTTGCATAAATTTACATGATGGTTCAAATCATTTCATTTCTGCCAAACGTTTCTGTTTAATCTAGCCCAAATTCTTACGTTTTTCTTTTTTTTTTTTGTCCGCCCGATGACAGCATCTTGGCACATCATTGCCCTCCTACCCCATCCTCCACTTTCATGTCATCTGCGATTCTGACAAGTTTGTTAAATATGCCAGATATCTGCTTGCGCTGACGGATGCATTGTACGCTGAGAGATGAAAAGGAGACGTGGTCAGAGGGCAGCGGCCAAGGAACTGAGATTGCTGCTGTCATTAGTTTTTATTTTAACTACTCACTGGGTTAGCGGGGGCAATGACAGGGCAAAATGCGACATCTGCTATTTAAAGCGGGGACCTCGGCAACCCCAATCAGCCCCGTCTTACTGTGGGCCGACGGCTCCCTTCCAAACAATCAAAAAGCTGTTTGTTACGAGGATGTTCCCCCCGTCCTCAAATCCGCTGGAGGCCAGGTTCCAGCTGGGCTGGGGCTATGGGATTGCACCACGGATTTTTTTTTACCCGTTTATGCAGGGGACTGCAGACACCCATACTATCACAGGGGTTTACTGCAGGCCCCTCCCCCAAACCTCTGACATCACCCTGGATGTGACCACTGGGAGGATTTTCATCTTTGGTTTGCACAAGCTCATAACCCTATCCACTTCTACACCATGGTAAAAAAAAAACACACACACACACATTTGAAGGGTAAACTACTCTGTCATCCCTAGCTGCTGGTGGACTGGCTTCAGGAGGCTGGGCAGAGACTCACCAGCTGCATGGTGGAGATGGACTTTCCTCTCTGCGACTGGCCGTTGCAGTTTAGCTCCAGCGAGAGGTCATGGGAATGGCCCAAGTGCTCATTTGCGTACGAGTGGCCCTGCCAGAGGAAGAGTGCTCCATTAATCTGCAGTCAGTGCTGGCAGCTAAAGCCAAGACCACCTGCATTTCTGCTCAGCTAGCTGCAGGGATGACATGCACCCATTGACAGAAAAAAAAATTTTGGGCTAAACCATCTCTGGGTAATTCATGGCCTGCTGGAATTTATCTCCTATAGAATGTGTCAGGTATATTACAAAATCCAGCAACACGTTCTTTTCATGAACGGAAGAAAGAACATACACGAAGAATTAATTGAAAATTCAAGGTGAAATAACCCCATTAGTGGAAAAGGTACATGTGCTCACATGAGATTAAAATGCAAGTAAAGTGAAAACCAACTTCATCAAAATTTAACAACATTATAGACAAGATTTTGCTAGACTGGGGATAAGGGGAAAATTAGCTGTAGCTACACACTATCTACAATGTAATAATTTCTACTTGACCCATTGCTTTTAACATTATATCAATGTTTTGTTGTTTTTTGTCACCAACGAATACATAAATAATTCAAAATAGCAGATTTTTTTAAAGCTTCACCTGGCCATGTGATGTCATGACAAGAGAGAAAATTCTTTCAATGAGGAAAAAGCCGTAGAGTCCTGCGATGATGCCCAGAATCTTCCAGAGGTAGTCTTTGTTCTCTACCACATGCTGATCCTTGTAATAAGTATGATCATGGAGGCCCAGTATCTGGAGGAGAGTGGAACAGGAGGCACCTTGAGATTTAATCCACCTGCAAAGCATTTTTATTTGATTTCCACTCAACTGTTAAAACCACAGTACAAAACAGGAACCACCGACAGGAGCAGAAAGCATGGAAATCACACTCCGCTGATGAACAACGTACAAAGGAAGCCAGAATCGTCGTGCTGCTGGCTGAACCACTGCTGTGATTAACAAAACAATCTGTCTCAGGCTGCGGGCTTTTGTCTAACAACAGCAAAAAACACAACACTCCTGGCAGAACACCAACAATGTAGTTGTAATTGTATTTGGATTAACATAAACCACATCAAGGATTTAATTGCCATCTGGAAGAAAGTAGCAAATGTATACCAGATTTGATGTTTAAAAAGCACTGAAGTTGTTGAGATAGTCAATATTGGGTCATACCTTACAGATATTCTTTCTATAATTACAACTATTGCGCAGTTGCAGCTGTTGCCACTAAGACTGGTGCCACCGAGACTGCCAATCACTAGTGAAGCCCACGCTCCATGTTCCTCCCTGTCTTGGCTCAAGAGTTGGGATGATAGATGCTCTACAGAATATGAATATTCATTAGCAGGCAAGCCCAGGCTATATTTTGTTTCTGAATTATCAGCTAGCACGGTGCATGCACGCAAAAATTAGAATGAGAACCAAATAACTACTGGTCTTGTGAATATTCATAACCAGATGTCTGGACTGGAGCTCTTTTGGTCCAGCGATGCAGGGACGGAATTCTTGACGTGAGCCGGGGAATCTCGCGTGTGAATATCGTCAGTGGTTCTTGTGGCTTGTGGTGTCATCAATGATCCTTTTACCTGTGGAATGAGGTGCAGCAGAGCGTCCCCAGAGAGCGTGCCCACTGCCAGGCCCACAAAGAGCTGCAGCAGCAGGGCGTATGTCTCCTGGCACGAGTTGAAGAAGATGAGGGCGATGCCCAGCATGGAGCCCAGAGTGATGAGCAGAACTGCCACAGTGCTGTAGCCGTACTCTGCAGAGACAGGAGAGGACATGTAGTGGATAAGAGTGCCAGATGACTACATTACATTACGTTACATTATACTACATTATTGGCATTTAGCAGACGCTCTTATCCAGCGTGTCTTACATAGCTTACAGTTTTGACATGTTAACCATTTATACAGTGGGATATTTACTGAGGCAGTTGTGGGTTAAGTACCTTACGCAAGAGTACAACGGCAGTGCCCCAGTAGGGAAATGTACCAGCAACCTTTCGGTTACGAGCCCTTCTCCATACCGCCATGCTACACTGCCGCCCACTACTGTAAATGTAAATGTACCTTAAAGAGAGGGAGAGCTAGCATACACACTATACAATGCAAAGACCTCAGATGGCATACCACAAGAAAAGTCATGCGATGTTCTCCGTCATACACTTTATCCGAGATTGTGATGCGGTAGGAATCTGAGCAATGAGAATGTGGGAGTGATTCCTACATCATACAATATACATAACAACGAAATTGGTTAAAATGCTATGTCCTGCATTTTTGCATTAGTTATGACTAGTTTGTTCTGGGTCATAGTGGCATGGGTCTTAAAAAATCGCCACCCAGGTTTAAATCAAGTGCGTTTATGATTCTATTTTCGTGTTGCTCCCACTTGGAAGGAGGGAATCAGATCAGGCTCTGCTTGAAAATCCTGCCTTTAAAAGATGACTCATTTCCCCTACATTTTTGGTGACATCTAGATTCCTTACTCATAACTCCAAAGTACACCAGAAAGACGTTAACAAATTTTTTCTATGCATTTGCATATTTCATATTTCTTAACAGTATGAAATGTCATGTTTTTAGTGTAAATTTAGTGTGAAATTATTTAACAGCAAAAAGCTAGAACATTACTTAATAAATAGAGTAATAAATGGAATAAATAGAACAGCATAGAATCGACTTGTTATAAGCCATTCTTACAACCTTGAAAGTCAGCCCATCTCACCGCGGTGCTGATGTTATCATGGAAGGTTGTCTGGCAGAAGCAGGAGGTCTTACTCTCAATGGCACTCGGAGGAGAGCCCCGCGCCTTCGACCCTGCAGAATCGCACACGTCGCCTAGCAACTGCTGGATGATGGCTGGGCAAATGTGCCTGAAGTGTTCTTTGGAGATCGGCGAGTGGGGGTCCAGCACGAAAATTTCCACGAGCTGACTGGCCGAAAAACAAACCTGTTCAAACAGGAATGGGGTGTTGGGGGGGTAAGGGGACAGTCAACAAGGACGAGACAGCCATTAGACACTTCATCTTAACCTTTATTTTACCTTGTGACTGTACAGTCAGTTCAGAAATGTCATTGGATTGCGCTGCACTGCTTGACACTGTCAATGACTATGCTAAAAACATCTGAACTAATCTGAATTTCATATCTATTTTACATTTACAAGATACAGCAAAAAATAAATGTAATTCAGATTCTTTAAATGCCATTCATTTTTAGTACCTTCATTTGTAGACAAAACACATGACCTTCAAAAACAATGTGACTTTTTTTTTAGAACCAGGGTTTTTATTGATCATGATCATTGTTGACTTAATTGTTGACTCTAAACTTGCATACTAGAAAATCCATCTAGGTAAGGGTTCTTTTTAGGTTGAAATTCCTTTGTGAGCCAC
The DNA here is from genome assembly GCA_019176425.1 of Megalops atlanticus. Classification (NCBI taxonomy): domain Eukaryota; kingdom Metazoa; phylum Chordata; class Actinopteri; order Elopiformes; family Megalopidae; genus Megalops; species Megalops atlanticus. Next base: position 52,583,105 of record CM032876.1, read on the forward strand.
ATGAAATCAACTAAAAGTGAATCCAATTATCAAATATATTACCTTACCCCTAATGTGGGACCACCGTTGCCTCGTTCCTACACTTCCTGTTTTCACCTCTCGCTTTCTCTCACTCGGTTTGTCTCTTTTCACTGCTCCCTTTCCTCTCTCTCTCTTTCTCTCACACACACTACTAATAATTAATAAAGATTCCAAAATAAAAATGTTCATTTCCAACCTAATGCCAAATAGTATAATGCAGTTTATGCATAACAAAGATAAGGATGTGAAACTTAAAGGATTGCTTAACAAAATGCTTTAGGCATTTTACAAGATGTTAACTGTTTTAATTAAACCCTTATTCTATGCTGAAATGACTCAAGAGCAGGATATTTGCAGTGTACTGTAAGTCTGTTACCTTTATTCATTTAGTGACCTCACCTGTGTCCAGTCGGGGCTGGGCCCCAGTGGCTCCTGAGTGCAGCTGTCTAATCGATGCACCTTCCTCTGCATGTTGGAGGAGCCTACAATACTCCTCCTCCGTCTGCTGTGCAGGTGAGATGCCCGTCCCCCTCCCACTCCTAGCTGGTGCAGCAGGCCTTCCAAATCTAAAGAGTCAAACAGTTGCATGACAGACTTGCCCAAGCACTTCAAAAAACGTGCTCTGAATATGTGAACACACAGACTGAATGGAGGTGCTACCTGCAAACCTTATTATTGTTGTAGTTGCACTATATTCTGCTTTCTATTTGACAGACATCGTTGAAAGAGTTAGGGGTAATCACTGGGCCTAAGAGGAGATGTTACATTAAGTTCATTTATATAATATGACCAGCATTCTTGTTCACTGCTTTCGTAATTAGTCCTAGATGCTATCTGACCTTTTTACGTCAGAAGGGGGAACATCAAAATATTAAAGGGACAACATCAAGATCAAACAATACATTGTTTTGGTTTATAGCCCACTTCAAGGTTTACTTGTGTTGTATAAAATTTCAGAAGGCAATTTGATTGGTTAACTAGAGAGGTTGTTGGGGCCTTAGCAGACTATAACTCCTGATGTTTAATCTGTTGTTTTGGTGCTTTTTGTTTTTGTCAAGTGGACACACTGTGCCTCTACACGATTGCACTCTGAACAGATAACCTCTGGGTTCTGTGACTGTCTTTTATTTTACCCTGGAGTGATTTTGCCTTATTTCATCTATACCCTGTTAATTTCCCATTCTTTATGGCTTTCCTTAACTTTAAGCTTTCATCTATGCCTTTTATTTCACCACTTGAAGCCCCTGCTGTCCAGGTGCAAGAAGGCTCTTGTTGAACGGAATTCTCTGAATAAAACCTGGCAGGATAATGTTGTTGTCCAGAAGATCATTTTTTTACATCTGAAATAATCTTGCATGGGTATTTTTACTTCTTAAATTTCTGTAGTGAAAGTGAAAAATGAAAAAAAAAATTTACCCAAAACATCAAGGTCGCTGGTGCGGTTGAGGGACTGAAATATGAAGTCGGTGAAGAATGCAGGGGAGGGGAGATTCCGCTTGCTGAAACAGCGTCCCTGAAGGACGCGGCTGATGATTGCTGCAGCCAGCCTTGAGACTGTGGTGAAATCGGCCCCCTGGCTGTCAGCAACATCCACCTCTTCCATCAGGGATGAGGCATCAGCGCACTGAAGAAACGAACACGTAGTTCACATTTATGAATGCAGAGTGGCTTGCCAGCATTCACCCAATAGTTGTCCCCATGTTGCACAATGCAGGGGATGTGATATTTAAACTTAAATGCAGGATTGGGGAACTCCCATTCCTGGAGGGCTGCGGGGTGTTTGTTGTCTCTTAGCACTAAATAGATTTACTGAAAATTCACCTCACTTGGTTTTCTGGGTTACACTAGCAGCTGCGTGGGTAGTAACTTAGTTAACATCTGATTTAAAACTGGAATAGCAGATGTGGTGGCTCTCTTCTTAATTAATGATCTCAATCTAATGCAGAGGAATGACAAATGCCAGCATACCCTGCTGCCCTCCAGGAACATGGATTTCCCAACCCAGGTCTAATGTGTGTCCATCGCATTCCTTCCCCTGAATAAATTCATCACTCCACACATGAAAACCTGCTTGACATGTCTAGCAAACACATTTAGACATGCTGTGTAGAACAGTTAAAACAGACCGCAGTTCCAGTTGGAGGAATATTTCCAAACATGCACTATGATAGATGTGTTTGTTTCCACTTGCAGGTATTTTGACTGGAATGCGTTCCTCGAAAACTGCTGGAAGTCTGTTGTTTCATAGTCAGGAATGCCGGCACGAGTCTTAGAAATGATGGTATTCTGCAGCGCTGAACAGGCTGAATGAAAGCCTTATCCTTGGCAGATTGCGTCCATACATTTCAATTAGCCCTAAATCGCAACACCATTGTTAAAGTAACAATTCCTCCTCTGTGATTAAGCGCTGATGGGATGTCAGGCACTGTGGCATGATTGACATGGGGACGCCCTTACCCCTGCCCCTGTGTGTGTGTGTGTGTGTGTGTGTGTGTGTGTGAATGAGGGTGCAGTGCTCACCAGAGTGGAGGAGGAGGGCTGGTAGTGCTGGTTGATGAGCTGCAGGGCGCTCTCTGTCTCGTTGGGGGAGAGGAAACTGTCGTCCTCCTGGGGGTGGAGGTTCATGATGGCCGAGAGGTAGTATTGGTAGTCCTGGGAGGTAGAGGAGTAGTTGGAGGAGCAGAGGTCCCTCATGTTGATGATGTAGTAGAGCAGCATGGTGGAGATCCGCTGATAATCCTCTTCCGAGAGATACTCCCTGCCATCATCCTCCAGGACCGAGAGAAGTGTGTCCGTCGTGAGACACTGCAACCACCACAGCAAGGCATTATGGGAACTGGGCTTTTCCACATGTGCATTTGACTAAAGACCTTGTTTACCAGCAGTGATGCAATTAATCAGTAGGATAGACAGCCGGATCACCAAGGCAATGTTTAAACGATTTACTGGAAGTGAACCTGAAAGTTTAAACTGCTTATCTGGAAACAGCCCTGCTAAGCCATGAGCAGGCAAAAATAACCCGTGTAGTGTTAGCTACAACTAAGGGTTTTAGATCAAAATGGTTTCAAGCTTACATGGGTGAGATGCCTTAAAGTCTAGAAAACAGTGAGGTCAGAGCATGTAACAAATACAGCAGGACTGGAGAACAATCTGAGAAAAGACTTTTTGCAAAACAAGGACACATATATTATAATGAAATACAAGGCCAGCTAATGGCATGTTTGGATGAGTAAACAACTGCTAACAAATGTATTAGGACTTACTAATTAGACATTTTAAATTTGTAGTTAACAAGTGAACCCATAAATGCCATAATAATACCTAAACTCTAAGATTATTTTTTTCTCATTTTATAAAATTTGTTGTGATGTAATATTCATTTCTTAATGATGATGCAATGTCAAAACAACCTAGACTTGTGATTTGTATAAACCATTGTGACCATTTGTGAAACCATTCAACTAGCTATAATAAACTGAAATTTGCTTATGGTTTCCATTTAATAGTTAATTAAAGCAAGGCCATTCAAGATTATTCAGGCTGATATGTAACTTAACAAATCCAGCTGAAGGTCCAAGAGAAGTCTCCAGGTGAACTTCAACAACACTCATGCTTACACATTTTTATGATTTGCATTTATGCACTTATCTGAACCTTATCCGACATTATTCAATGCCACTTACAGAACCCCACATTATCTACATTGATCTGCATCACCCGTTCATGACACTGAATCATGCCTGGCTGAGATTTATGGAAATTCTGCACCCTCTAATGGAATTCGCAGTCCACGGCCTCACATCCCAGTTTCTGAGTGCAAGCAATTCCTGGCAGCCTGCAGGTGTTATCCGTTACTGGCTAATACAGGGTCCAAGGCGAGGGAGACTGTTTCTGCCTTAGCTCAGAAACCGTGGTCTGCTCTGAGTGTGCCGGGAGAAAGATATAGGACGGTCCAAAATGAAAGCTTAGGCCACTCAAATCTCTGAGTCATACATGAGCAAATCACTGCCACGGCCTCTGCAAAAACATTGCATATAATATTGTGGTATCTTAAACCTTCAAATGCAAAGGCACTACACTGAATTGAATGCCTGATTAATCATATCTCTTCAGGTGTTTGTTCAGTTATTGTAAGGAAGGCTTTGCCAACACACTATAGTGTTACAGTCTGCATTAAGGGATAAATTCTCTCTATTCTCATAAATATAATCGAGTTTTCATGAGAGTAGTTTATGACTGCACTCTTTTCTCTTTTTTTGTCTATTTAATTACTTGCCCGAGGAAAGGCCTCTTTTATTTTGGCAGCCAGCCTAGCCTTGCCCGGGTACCTTGCACTCTGAAGTGCCAGCTTTGTGCTCAGCTGAATATGTGCGGTTGTGCCATGGCCTTTACCACAGACAGCACGTTCACAGGCTCACTGAAGTGGGTGAAACACTTGCCCCTGCAAATATTTTTGTTTAAACAATTCGCTTGTGGGAAAGAGATCGGGATCGGGGAGTAAAGGAGAGAACTGCAATGCAATAAATCTGCCTCCGTGTTCTCTGACAATGTCCATCATCAGACCCAGATCCTCAGGGCTGTGTGCACAACCACATGAACGCTCCATGCAGACCGAAGCAGAAGCACAGGGGCACTGTGGCGGTGCGAATTGAAACACAAGCATTTAATAATGAGTAATGAGTCCTTAGACACCATTTTGTGGCTGTTAATATTCTTTTTTTTGCATTAGTATTTATGCATTACTGTGGTATTCATGTGTCAGCCTTTTATCTTGTGATTATCATTTACTGTGTGTCAACAAGTCATTTAGGAAAAGCTCAGGAAAACCTAAACCTACACGTATAGAATCTAGCCTGGTCATTTCCAGCCAGTCACAGAGCAGTGTCCAACACCACTGAGTAGACAATATTTTGGACTGGCCTCTCTAGAATGTGTGTTTAATTACATTTACATTACAGTTTTGTGATTTAGCAGAAGCTCTTATCCAGAGCAACTTACATAGGTTTACAGTTTCACATCTTATCCATTTATACAGCTGGATATTTACTGAGGCAACTCTGGGTTAAGTACCTTGCCCAAAGGTACAACAGCAATGCTGCAGTGGGGAATTGACCCGGAAACCTATTGGTTATGAGCCCTGCTCCTTACCACTGAATCACACTGCTGCCCTTAATAAAATCCTAATTCCATACCCCTGTAAACACTGAACCTTACTTTGATTCTGTTGTACTGTAGATCAGCTCCACTCTCAAGCCTGTAATGATTAAAATCTACAGTACATTGATCTACACTTTTATTTTACTGTGTCTTAAAATAATAGACTTGGATCTGGAGTGGGAGGAACAGTGGAAACTAAAGGACAAAAAATGAGCATCATAATGTAACAATACTAGAATAGCTATATCCACCTATTGCATATACAGTACTAAAGACCAAGAAACCTGACCCAGACACACCAGTACTCTTATATTACACAACCAAATTATTCTAAATTACAGAATAAAAAATTGCAGTTGTGTCGTAACATAACAAGATCACAGCAAAAAGACTGCACTTGCATCATTGTCTCGTCCTGCAGGAGATCACACTTCATTAACACAACAGCACACGTGAGACACAGCACTGCGTCTAAGAAGACAGTACTTTGTGCACTGGAAGCAACTGGATTAGCAATCAACAGCCAGACCTTTCTCAAGTGTTTCAGGCTTCGCCTCTGCGAAGTTCAATAGTTTTGCCCTTAATACAAACACACAACTAAACTCTACCCTCAGCAGCAGAGTACAGAACATTACATTCATTTGCAATTTGTAGAGTACGCTGGAGTATGCGAGGCCTGACCTGGTCGCACTCCTGCTGTGTCCCGCCAATCCTGTCGGGACACTGTACCGCACGGAAGAGACTGGAGACCAGGAGTCTGGTCTGGTTCCTGTCCATCTGCGTCTGGTCCCCGAGGGGCAGTGTCTGCAGGACGTCCCGCAGGTAGCCCTCCTCGTGGCCCCACACTGCCGGGACCCTCTCCATCGCGAGCAGGTGGACCAGCAGGGACAAAGCGAGGGCCCGGAGATGCATTGTGGCTGAATGAAAGGTTGGGGGCCCTGGCGCGCTCGACCTGGCCTCCTCTCGTTGGATGAAAGTCTGCACAAAGGAAAAAACGAGGCATGTGTGTGTGTGTGTGCGTGTTGCTCGGGTTCTACCAGCGGAAGAAGAATGCATGTGGCTCAACAGGGCATTATTAATCTGCCCGGCTACACTGACTTACATTGACAAGCTGTGAGTGAACAGTGGGGGGTCTTCATGGGCACTTATCACCTGAATTAGTCCCATACTAAGGAGATGGTCTGGTTAGGACTCTGGCCCCAAAATCCATAACAAAAGGGATTAGTGCAACCGAGAGAGACGGGGAAGGGGGGATTTGATCCTTAAGGAAAATAATTGGTGCTCCATATATATAGAGATTATGCAAATAATAACAATGAACCAGACCTTAGACTATTCAATATAACTCAAAAGACTGCATTTGCAGTACACTATAGACTCAATAACAGTAAGCCAACTGGTTGTATTGCAAACATTCATCTTGAGCCATGCCTAATAATGCTGTGAGAAATATTTCTGCATTAAACCCTTAACTTTTTTGTTTTAAAGCTGTGGATGGTAAAAGTATCAGAAGTACCAAGACAGCATTCTGCATTTGAACACTACATTCTGATCCATTTTTTTAGATAATAGCACAAGTACATACAGTATGCTTGGGCAGCAGATTGTTTCTAATCGGCTGATTTATTACACAGCAAACAAGCAAACATGAGAAATTGCTTTCTGAGGAAAATTCACATCCTTACGCATTGAGTCAAGTGTACAGATATGCTTGGCAGGTGTTGCGTTTATCCACTTGTACAAGCTGGTTCAGATTTTCACAGAATCCACCACCAACGGCTTACAAATACGTGCATGTACAGCAGTAATTGAATACATACAAAAAATTAATCTAAAAGATGAAAGGAAAAGACTGCTAATGCTTCCTCTAATAGCAAACAGTAAATAGTTACACAGTCTACACAACACAGCGTCCTATCCTCTCTTCAGAACCTGCTATTGCACAGCCTTAGTCCTCATGTTTCACTGATTTGTCTGCACAAGAATAAAACAATCCTCACATAAAGACCCTGACACGACCTGCTTCGACCAAAGACACAACTGCACGCTGTTCCAAACTTTGACGTTGCAAAAAAATGCTCCTTTGAATCTCTTACCTTTTTCTCTCTCCTGTTAGATGAAGCAGAGGCTGGTTTACTCCTTAAGCGGGTGGGAAGGAAGGGTCTGATGAGAATTCCACTGCATTGGTAAAACCTCTTATCAGAAATAAGAATTGTGTAAGCTGGGGAGGATTAGCGACAACAACCTTATAGGGTTCCAGTTGCCATGGAGAAATCTGCTTTCATTTTAACAATGAGGGCACTCGGAGCATGGGGGGGAGCTTGCCGGATGATTGATGGCTGCGAGGGCTGTGCAAACACTGTTCTCTCTCATGGCACCGGAGTCCTCCACGCTGGTGAAAAGAAGAGGAAATAAGGACACCAAAATGGCTTATAAATGGACCGTTAGCAATTAGCGCAAGGCACAAACCGAATGGGAATGCCTGGGTAAAACGTTCATTGACTTCTGTTTAGTCGCATGCCACCTGTTGTGGGGAGCACAGGTTTGTCCGTAGAGGAAGATGCATGAAATGCCTAATGAAGTTGCAAATGCAGATTCCTCTACTGACAAACCTGTGCTCCCATCCCTGTTCCTCCTTTCTGTGTCATGCCCATGCATCAGAGAGGAAGGCTCCTGGGGATTCAGGATCTGTCATGTTGCTCACATCATTAAATATGCAGGAGAATAACCCCTGCTTTTTCATTGGCACTTCCAGTTTCCCCACTCAGATAGTTGCGCTTCATTGATTTATTGATTGATTTACTGTGTAAAAGAAAACATGCAATCTGTATTTCTGACACAAATATTTACCTCAATACAAATCTTGTCATAACAATAGGCAGAAAGCATGCAACAGTCGATGGGATGCATGATACAAGAATCCAAAGTTCACAGAATTCACAGATTATATTGGATTCATAATTTCTGGTGGCAGTTCACAGTTCACAAGAGTAAAATTACAAAATATCCAAAATGCAGAGGCCGTAAAGAGGCCGTAAGCCTCATCAATTGTTCTTGTCTTGCATGTTTTTCATTATAGAGAAATATATTGTACTGTAGGGAGATATGTATGTACTGCCTGTTGTGATACACCATATTCAATTCTTGCTTGACTGGCTGGCCAAGTATACTATGACTGGCCTGAGTATACAGATCATATCATTTTTACATATTAATATATTGCACTACAGTGTAACAGACACATTTCTTTCCATTTCTTGGGTGTTTAACATTCCAGCTCATAGTTTTGTTGTCTCCCTGCTCCATAGGACTGCCACAACATTTTCAATTACATTTATCAAGTTCTCATGAATATGCCTCTTATCTGTGTTATATTGTAGAATTTATCTGTGGTAAAACAGCTTCTGTTCAGGTGTTTTGGAAGTAAATGTCATGCTGTAGACCCAGGCACTTAGACCAGAGACATATGTGATTGTCTTGTGATTATCTTTATCACAATCAGCAATGCTAATTATCAGTTTCATGTACATGTGTTAATTCTCCTTTAAAACACCTGTCTAGGCTACTGTTTTGCTCCAAATACAGTGAAGCATTTCATTGAAAATAAAATGGCAACAAGATAAACCTTTCCTGTTGAAATAAACCAAGCTGCAGCGTGAAAAGCATGCAGCAATGGTGGATTTCAAAGTCCTCTCCAATATGGAATCAATAGCTAGTCACACACCTGTATTCAGCAGCTGACATTCTAGTCCAGCTCATGCTTCACCTTTTATCAGAGGTGTATAAGTGTCATTTATTCTTGTCCAAAGCCAAGTTTGCATACGCTTGTGCATTTCTTATAAGGGTTTTATCTGATGTTGTCGTTATACACGTACAGGCTGAAGTTCTGCTCCTTTCCTTGCTCCTGCTTCCTGCCGATGACTCTTGCTTCCAACGGCTTGCTTCACCCGCTCTTTGGCTTTCAACTCCTGCCAGACGGCGGAAACAGCGGCTTGCTCTCGATTAACAGGATCGTTGTCGGTAGCTCAGCTGGTGATAACGGTGAGGATTGTGGGCACAGTGTCAGGCGCAATTATGCAGGCCGCACAGCCTCTGCAACGTCTCCGTGGCAATCATAGAGAAGGATGCAAAGAGAGTGACGACTCTGTGTCAGCTGACATCCCCAGCCAACGTATTCAGGTGCAGGAGAATCAGGAGAATCATTGTCTGACCCCCAGCTGTACCGCTATAGGATCATAGTAGCCCTGGCTTTACTTTCCCTCAGGTTTTATCCACAACATACCATCAGTCCTTTATTTCATCACATATATTTAGCAAGGGAATGTTAAAACCACATTATAAGGGTGATATTTATTTCACTTGGAACTGATTACCCTCATGAACAATTCAGCTTGGAATGAACTGATCAAGGGGGTAAAGAAGACAAACATTGGGAAGACTCTTCTATATTGAAAAGCTCATCAACTAAACACATACATATACCATTCAGGTTAAATGAGCAACAGTGTCAGACCAGGCTAACAACACTCCCAGACCAGGGAGTGTGAGCATAACACCATTCAAGCCCTACCCCAAGTTAACTTGTGCAATCTGACTAGGCAACGGAAGCCAAGTACACTATGATACATCAGTCACCAATAATGATCTGCACAGTCAAGATATGCCGCTGACAATAAATACGCTGTAATTCATGTTTTTAAAACATTTATTTACAACCAAACATGACAAATTTGAATCAATGAATCAACAATCTTCATATCTGGGGTGACAGAAAAAAAATCAGCCGGAAGGAGGTGAAAGTCTTCAAAAACTGTTTCAGGCTAATAACGCACATAGGTGAGTAAGCTGCTATCAACATTTAGTTATCAAGAAATATCAAACTGTACAAAACTCCCAAAAAAAACCCACAACATTCCCGTCTATGGTAGCAGTAGTGATCCTTAATTAATTTTCTAACAAGTAATTTGTAATATTTCCTTCTGGAACATACTGAAATAATTTTCTGCTAGTTAAAACATTTTTTGGTATATGTAGCTGGGCTGTAACATACTTCCTAAACCTTGTTTTAAATTTATCATATAAGCAGCAGGAAGGTTTAAAAATGACAAAATTATCAACAACAGTTGTATCATTTCATACATTTTAGATTTACTGATGAATCCAGCTGTTTGCGTCTTTAAAAAGTGTAATGTCCGTTTCCTTCAGAGTGATTTTGTGTGTCTCTGTTTATGCTTGTGTGCATATGTGTACCTGTGTGTGTGTGTGTGTGTGTGTGTGTGTGTGTGTGTCTGTGTGTGTGTGTGTTTGTGTGTGTATGATCTTGCAACACAAAATTCTGAATTCTACATGATTCTCATTTAGAGGTGAGACATTAGAAAGACATTTGTGGTCTTGTAACTTGGATGGCCGAGTCGCCAAATTGTCCCAATGTGATCAGATCGAGGCCTGTTCATTCTGCTCGATGTTATCCACAAGGCCCTTGGTGTCGATGGTTGTTGTGCGGGTGGGGTCGGTGTTGAAGTACAGGGTGTTATCGAAAGTGCTTTCACCCTGCATGGGCTTTTGCCTCCTCTTGTAGAAGAAGTATGCAGCTAGTCCTGCTACTGTTATTATCATGAGAACCACAGCCACTGCAATGCCAGAGTAGCCATGGGGGCTCTCGTCAGCTATTTGAACTAAAAGAGGCACAACAGGAGGAGAAATCAGTTTTTTCTGAGATGCATCCTTTGAGATATGACTGTATACATAAGGACTGGACACACTTCATGACCAAGGGCACACATACTGAAAACATTAGGTTACCAAAACCAGCCATTGTGAAAATGAATGCAGGTTTGTCATACAATACATGTAAAGCTACTATGCAACATATCCCTGAGAGAATGAAATGGTTACCTTGGAGTAAATCTGCTAAACCTCCAACATAATTATAAGTTTAGTTGTAATGCATATATAGTTCACAATTTTTTGTGGCAGTTCAATTGCAAGGAAGTACCGAACCTGAGACGCTGCCATAAACATATTACTGTATAAATGGATGATATGTAAGCTATTTAAGAGATAAATATTCTCTTAGTGTCCAGTCTGGATAAAAGTATCTGCCAAGCAAATTATGTAACAATAATACTGTAAACTAATGCAACATTCAATTTATTTTGCACACACAGTTATGTGCAAAATTCATATTTAAAGAAAAGACAGCTTTGATGGACACAAGTGAAAGAGATGAAGGAAAAAACTTACCAATGTGTGATTGTTTTGCAGTTGGTGGTATAACTAAAAAAAATTAATTAGGAAAGAGGAGAGAACACAAATCATTAATGAGAGCAAAGTGAAAATTCAACCCTAAACATTCTATGCTGTGATTGCAATCACAGATTTATACATCAAAATGAAGATTCAATGGACAATGGTGAAGAGGCTCAGACTTAAATATTATCCAAAGTGTTCCACTCCTCAATGAGTTAGATTCACTCAACTATACAACTACACAAGTCAAAGATATCCTGACATGAAACTAATTTAAAACAAGTTAAATTAAAATAATTTATTACTTATTAGCTGAACCTTTATTAAAGTTATTAACCAAACTTTTATTAGCTTGCTTGAGGCATTTGTTGTTTCAAGACTAAATCTACAATAAGCAATTGTTATTTCTAATGCAAGACAGCAGTGTTTTATTAGAGTACAAATGTGCATTCAAAATAATAACACAAAAGAATTAACAATGGGGTAAAAATGAGATTAAATAAATAATTTAAATAAAAATTATTAAAATAATTGTAGCTCATTTTGTAGAAGGTACAACATTTTCCTGCTCATTTCCAGGCTTTTGTATTTTCTATTTGTATTCCAGGCATTTTGTACAAGTAATACTGGGCTCCTTAGAAATAACATGAGCTGCTTATTAATTTATAATTAATCAGTTAATTATTTAAAAACAGGATTTCTCAATGCATTCAATGTGTTGAATAGAGAAGTAGAGCGTGACCCAAGTCATTACAACCTACTATAACACAGTGCCTTCATGCCAAGGTTCTGTATTATGACATCAAACTCTAAAAAAGATTGTTGTCATCCTACTAACCTTTTTCTGTTTTGCAGATGAAGGACTTGTACCTATGGCAGTTGACATTGTTCCACCTGAAGCTGTCAGAATAGATCTCTACGCACTCCTCGCTCGCAGGTGATGGCTCTCCTGATTCCCAGTTGGTGTAGTCCACCGGCTTGTTGTCAATCCATAACCATTCCCCTGGCAACAGGTACAACAAAAAAAGTTATAGAGCCATATTTCTTGATATCAGGTGACAATTGTTATTTGCACAGGTGCTGAGGGCATTCTGAAAGCAGATCTGCCTTGAAAAAACTGTGCACACATTTTGAAAGTATCCCTCTGAGACACCTAACCTTTGTGATTCTTGTACAGGCCAATCCAGAAGGCCTTGCTGCCATCCTGAAGTAGCTCTAAGTTTTGATGAATGAAGTTGGCCTCCACAGGGTCTTCAATGCTGGCCAGAGAAGCTCCTGTTGAAGAAAATGCACAACATCCTTGTTCTTACCCTTATGTTGTGAATATTAAAGGCAAAAAACATGCACGTCTTTCCATTCAATTACTATACTTGAATATTAGTTAATATAATAATACTAATAGTTATTATATAGCTGTCATCAAAAATACATTCTATTTTTTCAGTAGGAGCAAATTAGGGTGAAATTAGGGTGGCAAATTGTTATTTGTACAAAAGTGAGAAATACAGTTGGTTAATTAAATGTATTGTTTCAAATACATTTATTTTAGGGTGTGTCTGCGAGTGGAAGTAATGTGACCTCTGTTCAGCACAAGCAATTTTTACTAAGTGAAAATCACATCCTAACAAAATTATGATCAGGTAACAGGGGACAATGAAAGTCAGAAATTTTGATGAGTGATGCCAGATGTGCCAGAAAGAACAAACCAAATTTTTGCATCACACCCATAAAAGCAAAGGAAGTAATAGTCTTCCATACCCATTCTCAAGCATTCAGTAGAAGCATGAGCCCAGTTCTCCACTGAGGAGGAGATGAAGGCATAGCAGTGACCCCTGAACGGCACCCAGGTTCTCCGCTTTTTTGGCTCGGGACAGTTTCCTGGCAGTTGAGGTGGTTCTGTGGGAGCAACATCTGCGAGGAGGTATAGTCATTAGCTCTTGTGATCCTCAGAAGAAATCGAAGCACATAATATTAGATAACCAGGTCAATGGAACTTCTCAGGTGCTCTGTTACTTACTTCTCTTGACTGTACTTGGGAGTTGCAGATTAAATATTTCCACATAATAAACTAAAACGCCCATAGATACCGGAGCCTACATCAGGAAATCTTGCCATATATTATTGTTTGCTTTCCTACTTTATCCAAATCTGGATCCTCTTAGGCCATGGTTCAGATCAGCTTCTTAAAAAAACATCAGCCTGAACTGAGGGCGGTATCTTTCAATGGAATGAACAAAAGCAGCTAGCACACATGTAGAACTTAATTCTTTGCGGTCTGTCCAGTCATTGCCTTACCTGGTGAACGCTTGCACAGAGAGTAGTAGGTTTGAGTGCAAACGTCTGTCTTCCATTTTCCATCCAAATCAACATACACACAAGCAAGGTTGTTCCTTGGCTCCCCCGGTGCCCATTTGGTGTAACGCAGCCTCCAATTGTCTATCCAGCGGTAGTACCCAGCAGTCTTTGAGACACATATAAATTTAAAATAAAAATGAAGAATTAAATTAAAAATTAAAATAAATTAAGAAGCTAAAATGCATGTCATGATCATTGAAAATGTTTAGAAAAAGGGTTTGGACACATCACTGTGTACTTGATCATTTGCAGCAGATTTGTCTATGAATCACCCAATAAGGTCACTTTACCACATTGCTGTTCAGCCCGATCCATATGCGCTCCTTATACTTGAGCATCCTCAGTGCCAAAAAGGCTTGCGATATTGGGTCCAGGATGCTGGCAAGTTCTGCGTCGTCCGCTTTGCACTGCCGCCTGGCTTCGTCCCAGTTCATTTTCTGCGTCACCAACTTGTAGGAGTTATTGCCAAACTTGTAGTAAGTCTTAGGTGACACCGTTGTTGCCGGGGGGTTAATCTGAGGATCTGGAACAGTAAAACAAAGGGTAAGAGAACCCTTTTTTCTCCCTTTCTCCAAGATTTGGATGGGAAGAGAAAGAGAAAAGAGCGGAGGGCCTCAAAAAACAAAAGAAAGGCTGCGTCTCACAATGGCAGGATAACATTCCTGGCACACTGATAAAGTGGCCGTTTCCTGATCTCTTTTGATGATAAGCTCTCCTGCAGGGAGAGCATGTCTGTCTTAGTGAGAGGGGTAAGGCAGGGTCTGAGTGATGGCTGCAATTTTCAGCTGAGGCAGCAAACAACGGAATACAAAACCCCAGACCAAGCCAACTTTGGCACTGGCCTCCTCTTCTTCATTCAGCTCCATCATAAGAATATTACAGAATCACCACCACAGAAGAAACAGCTGACTGGGTGTCCAGTCCATGAAACAGCAGATGCTGAGTGAGACAAGGGTATAGCCAGGTTCAGAAGGTGAATCGACCGTGGCACTCACCAATGTTCCTCTTGCAGATGAACCCTCGGTGCGCCAGGCAATCATCCACCTTCCAGACCCCAGCCATCGTTGTGGCGCTCGCCACCATCACAACGCAGTCAAACTCCTGACCAGGGGGGACAGCAGTGACAGTGCAGTCAGTAACATTGACTGATGTTTATGGATCGGATCAGAGACTATTTGCCAGGGTGACATTAAAGCCCAATGAGAAATGGAAACGCTACTACTCTACTGGTAGAAACAAATAGCAAGCACCTGCTGTGCATCTGCAATTATTCAGTTATAACACATCAAGAAACTGTAGATAAAGTAATACATTTGCAGTTCATCGGTACCTCATCCATGAACATATACCGGCCGTCCGGCACTGACACTGGGTGACCTTTGGCCCAGTTTGTGTAGTAGACGCCTCTTCCGTCTGTCCACAAAAAGCGCATCTCCCAGTTGACGTCGTTCAAGCCAATCCACATGTCCACAGGCATGCCCAGCAGTTTGGTGGTCAAGAAATCTGAGAAGACGAGGCACAACAAAGCAGTGTTTAGTTGAATTTCTGACATATTAGTGTTCTCTGTCACTGTCTCAGAATACAGCCCATATCCTGATATAACCAGGATATGACTCAGGTGTAACAATTCTCCCATTTGCCTTCTTAACAGAGCGCAATGTCAGAGCTTTGTGAAAACACAGTCAAAACACCAGAGCCTTGTTTCTTGCTACCTTATTTGGAGAGGTGGTGTCAAAAATCAAATGTACATGAACATACATGAATACAAATATAAAAATAATACTGAGAAAATCAAAGTTTGTATGGCCGCATTTGCACGTCCATGTGTCCATGTTTAAGGTACAGCAGAGAGATTTCAGAAGGGAGGCTAAAGAAAAAGACTTAGTAGATTAATAAAAAGATATTGTAGCACAGGGTAACACAAGCTTATTACTCACGTTGCTCATTTTCACTCAGGATAGATACTAAATTTCCTCCTAGGTTTATACAGAAAGTCCTGGCTTCTTGCCATGGTTTCCGGTCCTCAGTATTTGTCCCAATGAATTTGTAGCACTGGGTGAACAGAGATGTCATAGCTTTAAAGTCACGTTTTGGTCACCCTGTTTATGCATAACTAATCAAAGGGATTACTAGACAGACTACTGCAGACTATCATAACGCCCAGTCACCTGCGGTCATGCAAACCGCTTCTATAATCACTCCTTCGTAATGACTCATCCAAGCTCTACAGTTTCAACAGTTGAGCAAACTCCTTTTCTTTGCTTAGTCTGACTGAAGCCCCTTTCAGACATGCACTGCAACCCTGAACTTATCTCGACATTATCCGGAGGAGCTGTATGTGAGAACGCAAATGTCTGAATCAGTTGGACCGGACATTAAACAGACTTTACCCTGCCAGCTCCCTAGTACAAAGTCCGTGTAATGTCCAATTGAGTCCATCTGTGAATAGAGCAGGTCATTGTCCAGAGAATCCACAGCGAGCGAGTGGGCGTGTTGATGACGTTTATATCACGCGACTGGCGCGAAACCGGAAGAATACAAACATCTGTTTCGTACTCTTTTCTGCTTACCTGTATATTGCTTTCCACTCTTTCGTTGATATTGCAGATACGTCCAAATACATGTTATTTTGAGTCCAACGATCTTTAAAGAGATAGTTAGCTATAGCTATAGTGATAGATATAGTGAGATAGGTGAACTGGTGATCTAACATTAAGTAGCGAACAACAAAAACTTACCTTACCGTTATAATAAATGTATAATTAATAATAAATTATGTGTACCGGTAGCACCATTTGGATGGCTATGTGTGAGTTTTTTTATAGGCTACGCAAAAGTACAATAGCTATGTTCACTTCCTCCTCCGTGCCACATTATGTGCCCGTACCACCGAAAGGTAAGACACTGAAAAGAATAAACCTGAAAATACTTCAACTCGCGAATACTTTTCGTGAACTCGTCAATAATTTTCACTCGTGAGAATGCAAGTGGTGTCTAACTGGGAAATACCACGAGGAAATCTGGACGTTTCTAAACTCGCAATGATTTCACGCGACAATGTAACATACAAATGTAATCATTAATGGTTGCATACTGGGTACTATACTGAAAAATAGCATGCAGTATACAGTATATACTTGTGAGGTACGCAGTACACAGTATGCAGTAGGCAGTTTCAAATACAGCCACTGCTATGTCTGCAGCATACTTTTTGCGTCATGTCCTGCCTCCTGCATGCTCTACCCAGGCGCCACCCCTCGCCTAAACCAAGCGGAGTATTTCCAGTAGGTGAGAACGCATCTGACGCGGACAATCTCCTGTTGTGTACTACATGTGTGAAAGGGCAACTCCAGACAATGTCCAGACCTGATTCTCCGGACATTGTCCAGAGTTCATATGTGAAAACGGCTTGAGTTATTCCATCATCTCACTACAGTCCAGGAGGCTTGATGTAACATCAACCTGACTGGGACTTCCCCGTCCTGGCGTTCTCTTACCTTCCCTGAGAAAGCAATCCAGTCTGGCGGGCATCCTCCTTTGGGGATTACAGTGGGTGCCACAGTAGTGTTGGTGGGAGGGTTGGTGTTTCTTTTGCATATGGATGGCAGGGCCACACCACAATTAATGTCATTCCAGAACCCTGTCAATTCAGGCAATGATAAAAGTGCAGTTTCAGTTTCAGACCATAATCCCCATCACACCAAGGGGGCTACCAGGAGTAATGGTGTTGTGTGTGTCAACTGCAGGATTTCTCCAGCCTTACAACTGACATTGCAATGCAGTCTGTGCCCTGTGTTTCCTCAACATATGCTGTTGACAATGTTAGTGGACTAGCTCAGCATAACTCTACTCACCCATTCCCTTGTACATGGTCACGCAGTTTTCATCATTGTTGGCAAAGTTGGGCTCGTTAGATTCCCATGCGGTGTATGTGACTGGGGTTCCATCCATCCACCTAGTAAAGAACAAGCCCAAACAATTTCTGGGTCACACTACACACAGATCACAACCTTCCCCTCAGTGGCATTGTTTCTTACCGATTGTAATGTGGAGTACAGCATATTATCTGAACTGTTACAATATTCAATATGAGTTAAAGCTTTTGATTCAGTGGGACCCATTTTCCAACGTAGCTATCTCTCCCCCCCGCCCCCAAATATAAAATGTTTGTCTGAACAAATAAAATTGGAAATAGTGGAGCTTGTTTATGCTTGAGCCATGAAAATGTGTACCTACTCAAAGGATTTATCCAGATTGACTGTCAATCCAATGTAATATTGATCCTCATTACCTCGGGATATCTGAAACCAAAAATGCAAATTCTTTTTAAAGAGAAGATCATCATTACCATTCTTATACATCAGAATTAGACCATTGTAAATGGGAAACTGTATATTATTTAGTGTTAAAACCTATATCAGAACCACTCAATGCATAAACCACCTCTAACAGTAGACATACACAACAGGCTTTGCAAGGGCACAGGAAACTTTCCATTTCTGTTAATATTTGAACCACACCTCTACACTTATCATTTCAACCAGTCATGATCATCTTCCCACTTTCTTGAACTACTCATGTAGTAAATCAACAGTAAAGACAATTTGAGCCCAAGGTTTTTTTAACCTTTTGACAGAAAGACTACACATGTGTATCTGCAGTTGATAATATGTTCTTATGTATGGATTTTCACCAGCGACTGTTTATAAAACATATCTTTAAAATGCTTTACCTGTTTCCATATAAACCTCCTTTCAGATTCGCTCGTTATGACCACAAGGTCACCAAAGTTGTTCTTACAGTACGCTCTAGCATCATCCATGGCAAGCTTTTTGGTATTAACATAATACTGAGTGTCATTGTATTCAATCCATCCATCCTTCGTCACATTGAACTCTGCGAACAGAGAGGAAGTCACTTTCGCTCTTGGCTCAAGACAACGCCACAAAGCAATATGAAGCTCTCAGTTCTCTCAGTGAGTAATGGACAGAAGCGAAGATGCCTTAGTAGGAGAAGTAACAGGGGAGAGCGCTAAAAGTCAAACGCAGACATTAAGCAGCAAGCTCTGGAGAGTGGAGGGGATTCAGAGCCTCACGATACATGAGGGGAAGGAGAGTCAACTGAGGGATAAGACAACGAAAACAGAGGTCAAGAGTTTATAAGGGAAACGTTGCATGACGGGGCATGCAAAGCAGTAAAGCTATGAGAGGGGGATGAGCAAGGAAAGACTGATGAAGAAGGAATATTGTGAGTCAATGGTGTTTTGTTGAGGGTATAACAAGAGACAGATATGGAGACGCTCGCTGCTTGTGGTCCACTGATTCAGTTTACCTTGTACGGTAGCAACCGGAGGGGGTTTGGGTGTCACTCCTGCAGGAAGAGAAACAAGGTCAATGAAAACAGGACTCTCATATTACCAGAGTTCATGATACTGTGTCAAGTTTATGCTTATGTTTAAGTAAATACACTTACATAATTTTACCAATAGTAAATTTATCACCAACAGTTCATTAAAAGGACAGAATTTTAACACACGTTTATCTGTTATGAATACCACAAGTCTGATTCATTTACACACACCGATACCATTTAATTCGGAGCTGCTTAATTGTACAGCAACACATAGACTGTACACAGTGCAGGAAACATGGTGAGATGCAGCACACCCTACCCTTGCGGATTTGGCATATCCAGTTGTTGTAGAATTCACAATGTCGATCATTCCATGGCCTCCCGAAGTAAAAACTGACTTCGGCACAGAGTTCGACGTCATTGTGGTTGTTTGGTTCTCCATATCCCCAGTTTTCATATGATGTCTGAGAAACAGCATTGGTTCACATCAAGGAAGTGAATACAGCTCAATAGCATTACAAATATATTTTTATTACTCAATAGCATTACAATTATATTATTATTACTCAATAGCATTACAGATGCAGATTACAGATTATCATACAAGAAATATGTATGAATACAAAATCAATACCTTTATCCATGACAAAAACCATCATGAGTACCACCTGCTAACTCCTACCAAACTGTCATTCATAAAACAACACATTTATCTAACAATTAAGACTTGGTGTGTGTACTGTTTTCAGTGTAAAAATTCAGTTGAGCAAGGTAAACATGCAGTGGGGTTGGCTGCTGACAGCAGATGCACAGTCACAAATGAATCAGGGCTCACCGAGGATCCGTCAGTCCACACAAAGCCAGCATTAGGGTCGAGTGCACTGAGACCAATCCATGCGTTGTCCACAGAGGACCTACACAGCAAGACATTTGCATGCAGGAATCTTAGAATTTCAATCTGAACATATGACAACTGAAGGGGAACAATTACTACATGTAATTATATGGTTCACATCAAAGGTATTTCGAGTGGCAAACACCACAACAAAGAATGCAGTAGCCTTCGTTTTTGTCTGAATGATGAATGATTCCTACAAATTTCAGTTCGTCAGCAAAATTGTGTTTTTTGCCACAATGAATAACTTAAAGGGTGGATGAAGGTGATCATGGGTGTGAATTTTTTGTATTTTTGCTTTTGTAGATCTGTCACAGAGTGAAATACCAAGGATGACTCACATCATATACCCACTGCCTAGGTCATTGCCACTATGGATGCTGGCCAGGTCTCCTCCAATCGCTCTACAGAAGTCCCGAGCCTCAAACCAGGTCTTTTTGTTATTTGAATTTTTCTTGTAAATCTTGAAGAAAGAAAAGACAAAGCATTTCCCAAAGTTTCCTTCCCATCATGGGTGGACCTTCAAGGCATCCTCCCACATCTTCTGAACTTTCATTTGAAGAATGTTACTGTGGCAGTGTGAGAAATGTTGGGGGCAGGGAAAATTAGCAGTGTTGTATTTGTCTGCATATATACCTTGTAACACAAGTTCCTGTCTCCCAAAGGCCTCCAATCCGAGGGACAGGAGAGAGGGGGCGTGGTCGCTGGAGCCATGGTCGATGTCATCCCCTCCGCCAAGTATTTGCAGATGTACTTCTCTTTGCTGGAGCAGCTGACCACATCCCATAATCCCGCGAACATTCCGGTTGTCATGGCAACGCAACCCTGTTTTCTGTCTTTTTTCAAACACAAAGAGCGGTGAGGGAAAGGGGGATGGATTTTAGAAGTCTGCACAGCATGCACAGTGAAATGGAATTCCTAATGCAATGTAAGTCAAACTAATGATTTAATGGAACTAAAAACTAGAATTCTCAGATGACTTTGACTATGATGATTAAATGAAAAAAAAACACAAAGTTTGGGAAAATAAAGAGGCTTTTTGCTCTTCCTATATAGAAAACGAGCTGTGACTCAGAGGTTACAGATGATAGTAGGGAGGCCACACTAATGACGGGAGAGAAGGTGCAAAATGACACTGTACCTGGCATGCCTACATTGAAGTGCGTGAACCTCACACTAGCAGTGTTAGTCCACACAAAGTTGTCACGATCTGCCATATTTGACAGTCCTATCCAGAAGTATTTCTCTGGCCGCAGACCCACTAAGCTGATGAGGAAGGCATTCTCATATCTGCAAATCCACATAGAGGACAATTACAGCAAAATCAAGAAATTATGTGATAAAACATGTTTGCAATTAAGGGATTGTTGATTCATTGGCTCAGATACAGAATAACATTTCTGTTGTTCTACCTGTTTGTGACGTCAACCAAGTAGGAACTGCTGCCCTGGCAAGTCTGTTTAGCCTCATCAAATGTTTTTGTTTCTGACCCGATATAGTAGCAGTATGATCCAAACCTGACCCAGCCCTGTAGAAAAAAAAAAAAAAAAAAAAAACGAAACCATGTCAGCGCTACACTGTTAAAAGGGAGCATTTTCTATACTATATAAAACCACTATCACACTTAGCAACACCACTACCACACTTAGGCCAGTCAGATCACCTATCCATACTCTTAACCCCAGCATACACCCCCTCAGGAGAAAAGCTCAACCCACCACAAAGACTGTTAAGGTATGGCCTGAAGGAGCTTCCTGGCAGCTGCAGGATTGCTTTGAAAGAACTAATTGGGACATTTTTGAGGTTCAGGACTTGGAGGAGTTTACATCAACTGTACTCTGTTACATACAGAACTGTGTTGACAATGTCACCGTCGACAAACACATCTGGCTATACCCCAACTAGAAGCCCTAGATGACAAAGGAGGTCAAAACTCTCCTCAAGGACCGTAACACCACCTTCACGGCTGGCAGAGGAACTTAATTGTTTCTTTGCTCGCTATGAGGTGAAAGCAGTGGAGACAGACACGGCACCTCCACCAGCCTCCAACAGCCACATCCTGACTGTGCAGGAGCATGATGTGAGGCGTGTGCTCAGAGCGGTGAACCCGAGGAAAGCTACCGACCCTGATGGTGTGACAGGAAGGGTGCTGAAGGAATGTGCAGACCAGCTCTCCGAGGTCTTCACAAAGATCTTCAACCTGTCCCTGTCTAAATCCATCATCCCACCTTCCCTGAAGTCTGCCACAATCATTCAGCAGCCTCAACGCCTACCGTACGGTCCCACTTACACCGGTCATGAAGTGCTTCGAGAGGCTGGTCTTGCAGCACATCAAAGCCAGCCTCCCACCCATCTTCGACCCATATCAGTTTGCCTACAGAGCGAATAGGTCTACAGAAAATGCCATCGCTACTGCTCTTCACACTGCACTGACCCACCTTGAACACCAGGGGAGCTATGTGAGGATGCTTTTCGTAGACTTCAGCTCTGCCTTTAACACCGTCATCCCGGGCAGACCGGTCACTAAACTTACTGACTTAGGCTTTCCCAACCCACCTGCCAGTAGATCAAGGACTTTCTGACTAACCGCCCCCAGACTGTTAGACTAGGCCCCCACCTCTCCTCCACCCTTACACTCAGCACCGGCGCCCCACAGGGCTGTGTGTTGAGCCCCCTTCTCTACGCCCTCTCCACTCATGACTGTACCCCCACCCATCCCACCAACACCATCATCAAGTTCACAGATGACACGACTGTGGTTGGACTTATCTCAGGAGGAGACGAGACAGCCTACAGGGATGAAGTCCAAAGACTGGCAGCGTGGTGTTCAGAGAACAATCTCGTCCTGAACTCCTCAAAAACAAAAGGAATCATAATAGATTTCCGGAAGAATAGTGCAGACCCCAATCCACTGTACATCAACGGGGACTGTGTGGAAAGGGTCCCTGCTTTCAGGTTCCTGGGTACGCACATCGTTGAAGATCACTCCTGGACTACAAACACCACTTCAGTAGTCAAGAAGGCACAGCAGCGACTCCACTTCCTGAGGATCCTCAGGAAAAACAACCTGCAGGAGGAACTGCTGGTGTCCTACTACCGCTGCTCCATCACGAGTGTGCTGACGTACTGGATCTCTGCGTGGTGTGCCAGCTGCTCAGCAGCGGACAGGAGACCCCTTCAGAGGGTCATCAATACCTCCCAGAAGATCATTAGCTGCTGCCCTCTTTGGAAGACTTATTCAGCTTTTTCTGCCTCAGTAAAGCAGCCAACATACTGAAAGACCCATCCCACCCTGGACATCATCTGTTTGACCTGCTGCCCTCTGGTAAACGCTTCAGGTCCATCATATCACGGACAAACAGACTTAACAGCTTCTACCCCAAAGCCATACAAGAACTGAACACTGCCAAACACTGACACTGACTGTTTGGGACCTGTGCAACTATCAGTACTGTAATACTTGCAGTTACATTTATAGAACACTGCACAGATGTTTACATTTCAACTGCACCTTTGTATGTATATATTCCAAATTGCACTGCTTGTACATAGGGCCACTGCAATTCAGTAAATGTGCAGTATTCTGAAGTGCAATATCTCAGCTGCTAATAATAATAATAATAATAATATAATAAATAAAAGTTATCATATTGTTTTATATCTTATTGTGTTATAGGTTACAGCAAATATATACATTTTATATTTTATTTATATATCTAGCACCTTAAATTAGTTTAGTTTGAACTCTTTTCTATTTTTAATTGCTGTTTGCTATGTGTGAATGCACAGTCAGGATTGCTACTCAATTTCGTTGTACTCTGTGCAATGACAATAAAGGAATCTATCTATCTATCTATCTATCTATCTATCTATCTATCTATCTATCTATCTATCTATCTATCTATCTATCTATCTATCTACTAATCACGGATTACATCAAAGCTTCTCCTTAGCCCACTTCAAACAGTGTGCTGAAAAAAAAACAAACCACCACCAAGCAGTGCAATGGTTTTAGGAAGCTTTTTTTCCTGACCCTGATGAAAGCATTATGGTTTATTGGCCATAACCATTATAGCCAAAACTTTTGCAATGAATATATTGTACTTGGAAAGTGCTTGCATCACCCCCTTAACAACATCTTGATGACTACACTTCCATGGACCACTGCTTTAGTGTTTTCCATTTGTTTCCTGAGTACCAAGTCCTGAGTTATGATTGGGAAAATATGTGTAATGTTGTGTCGTGTTAAAAAAAAAAATAGGTCACTGCTAGTAGTACATTATGGATGATTTTACGCTGTGCAGTATTTGAATGAATTTCATGACTTAATTAAATGAATTTGGCCCTTAATCTTCTATCACATAGCCACTATCCTGAAATGTACTCATTTAATGGTATACAGAGTAGGTCTTTTGTAGTTGTTGATTGGAATGTCATAGCATATTGTTTCCTGAAATGTAGGACTAGATTCAGGCATAACGTATTGAATAAGGGTATAAAGTATTGGAGTGCTTTGAAGTAATCTGGTGAATAAGGGATGCACTGCTGCAAGGTGCATCCCATGCTGTGCTAGTGTACAGGATTCTTAAATGCATGTTACATATTCTAGCTACTGTGGCTAACATTGGAAATAGAGCACATGATAGCATGTGTATGCTTTTACAGCCATTATACTGTTGGTGTTACTTTGCTAGTTGAATTCTATGGAAAGTGCTTTCACATGCAAACAAATTTTTGGTTAATACACACGCTAACATTGTTGACAGTCTTGTACTGCTGTTGAAACTGGCCTCTCAGCATTTGATTTTTTTACCCCTCTCTTAATTTTTATTTTTAATCAGATTGACAGATAGGAATTTCAAAGTTGACAGACATGCTTTTTAAGTGGAACATGGTGTTCTGATTTTATGACTTACTTAGTGCCAAGCTGTAGCAATCCAAATGGAAGCTGAGTTGCAAAAAATGATAAATTTTTTTTTTTTTTTGTTTTTTATTTTTTCTGTGGTAGCAGTGTCTTCCTTATATAAAAAGAGAAAAGAAGGAAGTGCTTGGTCAGCTTATACTCTGGACTAAAACAGACCTTTCCCGTAGGGACAGTGCTCTGTAACGGATACGAGATATAAAGGAAAACAATAAGTACAAAGCAGAAAGACACTGCGTGATTAAATAAATCCGTGTCAGCATCATATCTCCAAAGTCACTGATCAGCTCTGAATTTCCTCCACTCAGATGAAAAACCACCCTTCCCCTAACAAGGGGCATACATTTATTTTACTAGTGTAATGGAACAATACTCAATCAGCAGCACTGAACATACATAGAAATACAGAGCGAGGGATTGCACTGCCTGTTATCATCACCTCACTTTTCATCCGTTCCTTTTAAAATAGTATTTCAGTTCAATCTGAGATGTGGAATAAGTGAATTTGTATGGTTCAAATGGATTTTTCAGGGGGAGGACATTTTTGTAGGTTCCAGTGATGTGCCACTGCAAAGCATTCAGGAAGCTGCCATTATCGCAGACTAGTGGTTTTCCAGATGGAACTGTTGGATAGTACAGAACAAAACCTTCACCTCAAAATGTGCTCAAAATTCTCTATATACTATTCCCTCAGAAACAAAAGCAAGCTCATTGTTCCCAATAATACTGGAGATTTGTATACATATTCACACCCCCTCCCAGGTGTCTATGTGTCGATTAATTTGTGTCAAAAAAGCAGTAAATGTGTCAACACTCACAGTTTTACAGCCAGGGCTCACAACCTCGGGGGCAGCACCAGTGGTAGCTTTCTTTTTACAGATATATCCGTGTTCTTTTTCACACAGACTGTCAGCCCACTTCCCTTCCTATCGGGAGGAAAAAAACATGCCACATAAACGTACTTGGTATACGACACCAATGAGCTCAAATAATAAATAATCAAATAAACCTCAAATTACTTCACAGAGAATGCCACGTTCTGGAGAAGGCACAGACAAGGCAGTAAGGCTACGCAAGGGCCAGAGAGATGCGGGGCCTGCTGTACCTTTCCCCTGATCAGGACGCAGTCCTCCTGCATGTTGGTGCCGTGGGTGGGCTCTCCCGTCTGCCACTTGGTAAATGTGACGTGAGATCGGTCGCTCCACTCAAACAGATTTTGTGTCTTCTGGTCATTCAGACCGATCCACAGCTCATCAGTCGACACTGCAATGGGGGGGGGGTTGGGGGGTTGGGCAGAGACGGCCTGTCAAATTCATTCTCAGTGCAGGCTTCATTTTTTTTTCAATCCAAATTTGTTGCTCATACTTATATTTAAATGTATATTTAAATGCTCATATTTAAATGCCAAGAAACAGCAAACATCTAGAGCATGTGGGAGAAGATGCTAGACATGGCAAAATAAAAAAAAAATAAATAATGCAAGGGATCAAACAGGAACAGACCATGGCTGCTGATTGTGTATGGAGCAGCGCAGAGAGCACGGTGTTCGGTTTCGACTCACAGTATCCTAGCTGTGAAATAACAAAGCTGTGCTCCTCGATGTTGTGGATGCTGGCCAGGTCGCCCCCTTCCTTATGGCATGCAGCGAGGGCGTCCCTCCATATTTTCTTTGTGCGCTGCAGATAGTAACAGTGGCCCGCGTATGGCACCCAGTGGCTGGGGCAGACACTGTGCTGATCACTCCCTGCAAAAGGAGCAACATGAGCAACACATTCAGCGTATTCTTTCACCAATGAGGGTAACATTACTGGGAATACTGCGTTTGCCACCCCATGAGGCATCCGGTAAGGTGCAATTTATTTTAAATGGTTTCATATCATGATCAGTTTCTGTATTTCAAACGAGTACACAGTAAGGCTGCGGTGATTATTAGATTTAACTGGTAGATGTGAGCCAATTAATTAATAGATCAATAGATCAATAGTCAACAGATTTATAAACTAATGACAAAAATCTATAAAACAGTTAGCCTGCACATTTAGCCATTATCTATTGATATATTGTTCGATATTTTTAAGAAGTTTAACCCAAAGTAAGCAATAATCAACCAGCCTTGATCATGTCAGTTATCCATGTGAAACTTACAGGTGCACCCAGTATTGGACAAACACTGAACTTTTCTTAATCGGACGCCAGCAGGTAAATTCTTACCTGGATTAATGTGGATGAGGCTGGTAGAGTTTCCTTTGCGGCAGATATACCCAAGTTTTTTTGAGCAAGCACTGCTTTCCCATTTTGATGCTTTTCCAGGGTTCAAAACGGCACAGTTCAGCCCAGGCTCAGGAGATGGATTTCCTTTAAATGTGAAAAAACAAACAATTGATTCACACGGCTACAGGAAATGCTAATGTTAATATGAATGTTTGCACATTCAGCAGCCTTCCAGCTTGCTGTGATCATTGGTAGGGTTTGACAGAATCAGAAAAAGACAGGGGCTTTAATGATAGAACAAAACTTAAGACATCAGCTGTTCATCAGCTTGAACACTTGTGACTTATATTGTTATAATACCTCCTCTGTCATTCTAGATCCTCAACAAACCTTAAATCTTACAGTTTATTGTATAAAATTAGCTGGATCCTGTATTTATCAGAATGCAGCCCCCCTCTAGATCCAAATTTCACAACATCTTGACACTTTCAAAAATGCTAACTACTTGAACGTGCTGCTTGCTAGCTGATCATTGCACCCCCACTTCCAATCACTCTGTTGCTGTGCTCAGTCATCCACACCACCTGCATGCATGTCCCTCAGATTTAATTACTACTTCCAGAACTATTCCTGTACTCAGCCATTACTTTGTTCAAATCAATCCTTGCAGTTTGTTGTGCTTGCCAATCATGTGAGTCCTTGTTCAAGGGACAAAAAAGGATATTGCATCAATAACTATCATCTCCTAATTCATTTCTATCTGAAGCATTTTAACATAGGCTTCATTGAATATAAAAATGCAAATATGTATGTTGTTTCCTGGTGATCGTTACTCCTTAGTGTGGTAATTTGTACTGAAGCCATCATGTTTTACAGTGCTCACCTGGGGCCCAGTTTAAATATCTGAATGGATTTCCGTTGCTCCACTGCCATCCACTTTCAAAGTCCAGGCTATTCAGTCCAATCCACAATGGTGTTCCCAAGGAGTTTGTTAACCCTTTATGAAAGACATACAAAGTATACATAATGATGCTTTCCTATCATTTAGAACACTGAATATATTCATGAGGTTCATATGTTTGCTCAAATAATAAAAAAGACGTCTCTGTAAAATAGTGTTTTGTGATCTTGTGATCTGAGTTGAGCAGTCTTCAGTGGAATAATGCAGCTCCACAGGAGTCTTCAAAATAAATGAAAGTAATGTTTGTGCTTTGAATTTGAATTATCAGAGGCCACAAATCACGTGAATCAGACCATGGTATTTGCAGACCAGGGCTGTTGAAATTGTGAATTGTATTTTTTTACCTTCCCCCAGTCCCTCGCTGTGTGCTGTTACCTGAGATGTATGTCTGTTCGTGGAGCTCTACGATACTCAGCAGGTCAGAATCCTGCTGCTGGCAGCTCTTTCTCGCTTGGTGCCAGGTCAGGACAGATTGAGTGTTTCTCTGATAAAGGACTCCAGTCACTGGATCAGTGTCCCAGCCAGTGGTAGCTGCAAAGGCAAGGAGAGGCTTAAGTTATTTAGTGAGGCTATTCACTTTTTACTCTGTATCAGAGCATATCAGAAAATATAGAAAACATATACTTTGTGATTTACATTTACAGATTTACGTAGATCTTATTTTAGACAGATGGTAATAAATGTAAATGTATATCCCACTCTGCATTTTTAGGGAAGGAAATTGTGATTACAGTTGTCCGGCCTGAACGTAAACGGCTAACTCAAACATGCAGTCTTATCATTTCCGATGAAGCGGCAGTAACGCTTCAAAGCCCGTTCCCTAGACATCCATGTGTACTATGGTTGTAGTATTTCACTACAAAATGTAAAAAAGAGGGGCCTTCCCCTTCCCGTCCCAGACGTGTGTCTGTGGCTGAAGCGCACCAATGCCCCCGTGAGGCGGAGGAAGTCTGCTGTTTTCATGTCAGGAGGTCAGAGACCAGACATTGCCAGCGCTGGCCTCTAATTAATACCCCCTCTGAAAGTCATAGAAAAACAGGAAAATAAAACCATTCCACAAGATGTAATGATTTTTTTAATAAGATTGGGAATCAAACCGTTTAACTGGGTGTCAGAATAACACTGTTGTTGAAATTGGATGCTGCCTGAGCAATAATTTAATGTCCAGTTGAAACAGGGCTCTTTGAATGCATATGCTCTGTTGGTCTGTTTTTTGCTTCATCAGCATAGATGAAAAAGATCCCAGTGGTAAAACGAGAATCCAGTAATGAGCTTTTGAAAAGCCTCATTGAGGTGTAAACATTTCTTAGGTCCCAGAGGATGGTGGAAATAAATTCCGTAATGTTGTTAACCTCCTGAGCCTGCACCTCATTCACACCTGCTAGTGAGGATAGTGTATTTTGAATTCATCAATTGCATTAACTATCCTTTTACAATCATGTTTGTCCATATCATATTACCAGTCCAGGTATGTAAATCTTTGCCGGTATTGGCTAGGTTTATGGTTGTACTCCCTCAGCTCTATGTCTCTGTTGTTCTATATCACCTGTTGCGACCATTCTAATGCCACCAGCAACATAAGTGTCTTGAAGTGACAATACTGCTGTTCCACAGACATGAAACAGGAATATTCCTGTTCACAGAAATGTCATGGTTTTATTATATATTAGTGTATATATATATATATATATATATATATATATATATATATATATATATATATATATATATATATATATATATATATATATATATATATATATATATATATATATGAGAGTCATTATGAAACCAGAGGTAAACTCACATTTTGTTGGACAAAAGCCCCATTTTTTGTCTTTGTCATAGTCTGTCTCTGTTGCACACCACAGGAATCCGTCTGACCTGCCGTCCAGAGTGCAGTCCGCATACCACTTCTCCTTGAACTTGAATGGGAACATGCAGGGGCTCCCCATTGCATTACCTCCGAGTGTAAACACCTCTGAACAAACAGGAGACATTCAAACATTGGCATCCTCAGGCAAGACAACCCATCAGTTCAGTTCAGTACAGCTCAATGGCAGACATGATGACACCCTTAATGAGTTCAATCGTGTAAGAGGACAGTTCAGTGTTATGAATATTCATTCATTTGACCCGCTTAATGTTACTTTCTCAGTTAATTGTACTGAATGAAAATGTCTATATCTGTGTAAAGAAAGATTAATTGCGCATATGTGCATAACCATTAATGAAAGTGCCACAGGTAACTAATCAGGTGTAAGGATAACTGCCAAATAGGTCAAATTCAATAGATCGAGATCAACAGCACTCAAATAGATGTGACAGCTGTAGAAAAAATGAACGTCAACAGAAAGAACTTAGATTGTACTTTCAGCCCATATTATGTGTAAACTAACAAACTGAACACCACTACACCATAGAGCAAGCTTTGTTCTGAAAGTCACTCTGGTTAAGAGTGTCTGCTGAATGAATGTAATGTAATGTAATGTAATGTAAGGACATGCAAATCACTTAACAGTGTATAAATCACTCCTTACAGGCTTTTTTTATAGAATTGTACAGAATTTATCTTTGAATCTTTTTCATACATATACCAAACTGTAGACTGATATGAATGATTGCTTGCTGGATAGCAGCTCATTTCAATTACCAAGAACATTGCAATAAAAATTTAACTATTATACATGCATATTGTATGACAGCATGTTGTTTTTTTATTTTTTTACTCCATCCAGGACCACCTGCTTTAATTCTGATTTATGATTTATGATTTCTATTGAATAATCATAGCTGGATACCTTTAGGGCCATGGAGCAGAACTTGAGGGAATGATGACTAGCTCAGATATCAGTTGCATTGAAATAGCACTGCAACCAATGTTACATTATTTATTTGTGGGTTATGGATTGGTTAAGACCATGAGGTAGACAGATTTGAATTTGAATAGTGACAGATCCATATATCAGAAGCGTTTGCGTAGACATAGGCATGCATATTATGATTTTGTGAAATTAGCGTCTACGGTGTGTTTATTACAGATAACAAGCATTTATAAACGGTGTTCAATGTGTAAATAATCACTTGTCAATATGCAGTGTTTGGGTTATATGCAGTATGGGAAATTTAACACAAACAGTAGTCTGATCGTTGGTAGTTTTCCTCCAACAATTTAAGAGTGCATGACATAGAGAGGTATGTTACAGTCATGCAAAACTGTGCTGATGATAGTAGTAACATATACTGTTAATGGGCATGAACCAAACACAGGAGGGTACAGAGGCTAATTTAGAGGATGGTTATACTAGGAGGAGAGATGACCATCAGCATGCTGCAGTGTATGGTAAGGAAACAATTTCACATCTTTGTGATGGACGAACTTGGATAGAGGACACCTATTCAGAAAGCATCAGTGATGTTTCAAGAAGTCTCACATGTATGTGACAAATGATGAATGGTCCACTGAACTTTAGATCCATTTTACCAACATAACACACATCAGGGCTTCCCCTCTATTCAGATAAGCCCACCATCTGTAGGAAAGTGCACCTTAGTGTTAAGCCAGTGATCCTTCTTCAATTCAGGTGGAAGTGGAATCTTTCTTGGAAACTAATACTCTTCTTGGCAGTCATTTTCCCATTTTCTTTCATTCAAAGCAACTTCTAAATCACAATTTTTTTACTTAACTAGAATTTTCAACCAAGGCCAACAAATCATCACTGCAGTAACAATTCGCCTTCATTTGCATTGCAAAAACAGGCTTTTCTACCCAGACCTCACACATTCTTGAATCTTCAGCGCAACCTTATACGTATCTATGATGGGTGAACTTGGCAGACTGAATTACAAAACATTCAGCCTAAAAATCTGAGAAAGAATTACTGTGGAAAACTGGTATAGCACAGTTCAACAGCCATTCCTTCTAACAGTATGCACCTTGAAGCATCAAAACAGTCAATGTTTCCACTAGGCCCCCTGCATGAAAGACCCAGTTCTCTGTTAACACGTAATGTAAAATGTGCATAAATGTAACCAGGACTTCAGCTTTGCCACCACCGCAGGCAAGAAACCTTATAATACCACACAAACATTGTTATCCCTATAATGTGCTTGTCATTAGGAATACGTGGCTCCTTGAGCACTGTGGTATTCTCACTTTCACCATACCTTGGTACCCCCGAGAGCAGAGGTCGTCCTTGGTACCATATACCCTCCACCGACTCCAGACACCAGAGCCTTTGTACAGCATGAGGTTCTTCTCCTGGCGGTTGCCGTAGTTCAGATGCAGGGCCTGGCCCTTGATGCCGAACAGGGTCTCATTCTTGCACTCCCACTCCTGCAGCTCGCTCTTCATGTCGCAGGGGAAGAGCAGGATCTTCACCCAGTCCTTCACGCTCTGGGCCCCGAGGCACAGCTTGAGTGAGATGCTGATCACGTGATACTGCGACACCCAGCGGAACCTCTGCGTGTCGTCGCTGGGGTCGCAGGTGGTCGCCTGGATCGAGGTGGAGCTGATGGCCGTCACGCACTTGTTATGGTCCTCATTGTAGATCAGGAAGGAACTGCTGTCTGTGCCACAGAGAGGAAAAGTGTTGAACGTCTTTATTTTTTATATTTAGCTTCTAATACTTGTATGACTTTTTTTCTCTTTGATAAAGTTTTTTTTATGTAGAAAAAAATAAATATAGAATACAAGTGTTCTCTCACAACCAAAAATTTCTTTAAAAATTTTAGTAATTTAATAGACGACAGGCAAGAAGCATAAAACCTGATACGAGCAAAGTCAATTACTGGAAGTCAATTCCCCAATAGTTGGCCTTGAGCAAATAAACTAAATTGTGCTGGCAATGGTAATTTAACTGCTTTTGAACTGTTAACTTTACTATTCATGAAAAAGGTCACATGAATAGTAAGGCCAATGTTTTAATCAGTCATGAACTACAACTACTTTAACTAGGAGGATTATACTGTTATTAGATGCTCTTTTAAAGGTGCCTCTGAAATAAAGAATTTAAACTGTATTCTGCTTTAAACTGTATTAAAGCAAAACAGAATAAGTTAATAATTAATGGAAAAAAATAGTAGATATCAATAATTATATTATCTATAATATAATATTAATAATAATAGTATATTACCTATAATTTAAAATAAATTATAAAGAAAAAGATATAATTTACATTTATATATAAATACATATTAAAATTTTCTGCACGATTGATTTTAATTATTCTGAATCACCTTGCAAAAGTCTCAGACAGTTAGTAAAGAGTAGAATATATTTCTTCAGCCTCATCACTGCAGTGTTCTGTAAGAACCTGCTATAAAAGATAATA
Source organism: Megalops atlanticus (assembly GCA_019176425.1). Taxonomy (NCBI): domain Eukaryota; kingdom Metazoa; phylum Chordata; class Actinopteri; order Elopiformes; family Megalopidae; genus Megalops; species Megalops atlanticus. The sequence goes on from CM032876.1 coordinate 52,616,563, forward strand.
ATGTGAGTTTTAATACTTTGTCCTGTAAAATGTAAAATGATAATGAAAATGAACATACCTGTTTGAACAGTGCAGCGAAAGCCGAGAATGAAGCACAGAATGACATGCAAAGAAATGTGTGTCATTATAACTGTTGCATAATTTTTCCAAGCAAATGCAAAAACTGGTTCCCCGAGAGCGATGGGAGAGACAAGGTCTGCCTGTGCATTCAGGTGTCCTTTATCTGCAGTAAGTAAGAGACAGACGTGTCCCTCTCCTCCCTTAATGCTGAAGAAATATCCTGTCACATGGGATTCCACAGAGCAGGAACGAAGCCAGCTGCATGTGTTTCCACATTCTCCCGGCTTAGTGAAGTAGGAAGTGAAGAAAATACCCACGCACTCATCGCATTATGAGCAGGGTTCAAAATCTCAGCATTCAAACTTAACTCAGATGTGTGACAGAGGTGGCCCTTGCAATAAACTCACACTTTTTCATATAAGCTTCACCTTCTCTTTGATGTTGGTTTGAAGGTGGTTGGTTACATGACTATTAAAAGGACTCCCTGGAGGGTCAATGGCCTTTGTAGAAGGGAAATCAGCCATGCATTTGGGATTGACACCAAATGGAATGAACGTTGCCTATAAATGAAAATCATCATGCATGTACAATGCCTGTGAACATATTAATCAACAGCTGACACTAATATGGCGGATTATTAGATTTTGCAGTAAGAATGACTGGATGTCCCTTCTTCAGTTGTGTACAGAGGTACAGCTGGCAAAACATGCATAAAGGTCTTTGTTTCTGGATGAGTGGCAAGCTGACTGAATCTGGGATGATTGTCTTTTATTGAGGGTTTAGCTCTAAATGATGAAATACCATTGATGTATACCCCTCTTGCTAGGATTAATGCTGTTTAATGCCTTGTACAGGGTGCTTTTGACATAAAGTACTGTACAATATCATATTCATGACTCTCTACTCTGTAGGCCGTCAAGGCTGGAGAACATCTTGCATTAATTCTAAATTGAGGGGAGGGGCCATGAGAAGAAATGAGGCCATCCCCATAGGGAAGACATTGAACTGATGTTCACTTCTGGGAAACATATGGAGCAACAAGTGACAGTCATTTCACTTTGTGTTCAGGAAGTGATTACATTGAGAGAATCTGAGGGAAACAGGATGCTATGGCGAAGTGATGGTATAGGCTGGGATGTGCAGCAGATTTAAATTTTTAACAGCTCTGTGGAATAGCACATAAGCATGTCATGAAAAGGTTCAACAGGTCAAAATGTAATGGAGGCTGTGGGGGTGGAGACTTATGAGAACTGAAACCACAAAAGAGTGAGGGACTATGCAGAGTAATAGACAGATTTATGCCATATGTGTAGTATATAATATGTATGTGGATGAATGGCTGGATGATGATGGCTACTGGATTATCTAATAACATCACTCGGACAAAATTTTCTTTTTCTGTGTTGTGTCACACCTTGATTAATGGTTTCAACGTATGGGGTTAGCCTCTTCCTGTAGATTTTGTGAGAACTGGTTGCTTGCATCACAAAGCCACACTTGAATCATTTATAGTCACACACTTCCTAGCTGGCCATTTGAACTCTCGCAAATCTGGTCTGGAAGAAGCTATATCTACAGTCAATGCAAAGCATCTATCAGTATCTTTAGCATTATTTTGCAGTCACTCATCCATGAACTTGTCTGTTTAATGCATAGGTAAATGTTCCAATAGTCATTGGAATTACAATTTAGAAAAAAAAAACTATATTAGGGAATTCAAGATGATGTTCCAGCCATACATTCATTTCTCAAGCTGAAACAAAAAATGTAGCTCTTTCACAGCTTTGATATTTGAATACAGTATATTTGTTAATTTTACAGGACATGCAAGAAGCAAATGAAAGAGTTGAATCAGGTGAAAAGCAAGGTAGATTGCTTTAGTGTAAGAATAAAGGATAAGTAGTAGTCTGCTAAAATCTTTCTGTAAAAAAGTATGTGTATATACTTTTTCTAAGCTTTAGTTTTCAGTAGGATCCATTTGAAGAGTTACAGTGTGCACAGTAGAACATAATTAGTCTCATTACATGAGGGGGTAAAGCTGAGTTATTGGACCTGTTATTGGACCTGGAGCAGCCCATCTGATGACTTTGGATGTCCTGATGAGCATTTTTGGGAAAGGCATTAGATCAACTTGTTATTGAGGACCAGCACAAGTGCATGACCTTCTGGCAAGTGTAAACGAAGAGGGAGCAAAGAGGGAAACACTGTGTTTCTGAGAAAGGCTCCTCTCTCAGTTCCTGAGCAGCTGACTGAGCGAGTGTTGTCCACGCTCAGAGTGGAAAAGAGCGGGAATGGGAGGTGCCGTCCTGCTCCGCAGAGTGCTGATGCAGTGGATCGGCCGATAATGGCAGCCCGAGAGGAACGCTGGGTGCAGCGGAACGGAAGGCGGGGGGGATGGGGGGATGGGGGGTCTCCAGAAAGAGGGGACAGACCAGAGGAAATCCTGCATCCTGCCAGAGGAAGAGAGAGCCACGCGGCACCGGCGTGGCCAGGACAGCCAGGACCCGGGCCGCGGCAAACCCTCTCATTTCCACAGGTCATGCCACCCCAGGAGAGGCCGTACCGTGTCATAGCAATTCTGCTGTGCCATTCGCTGGAAATAATATAGCGCCAACTGAGAAAAAACCGACAGAACCAGCTAAAAGTTTGGACACACCTGATTAAGATAATGGGAAACAAGACATTTAGATCTGAAGACTTATATGATTAAATGCTTGAAATTTGTTTCTTAAACAAATATAAATACTGAAGTTGATGCCTACATATTCTTTCCAAAAAAAGTATTATTATTACTATTTTTGCTATTTTGAAGAATTTAAAATATAAGATAATATATATATATATATATATATATATATATATATATATATATATATATATATATATAGATTTGTTTACAACTTTTTTGGTCACTGCATGATTCTATTTGCATTATTTCATGGTTTTGAAGACTTTGCTATTATGCTATTCTATGTGGAAAATAGTAAAAATAAATAAAGAAAGGTGTGTCCAAACTTTTGACTGATACTGTACATCTTTCATCAAAAGAAATACATGAAAAATACAACTATGCACATAGCTTTCTGATCCTTGAAATTATAAAAAAGTAATGTCAAGACTGTACAGGACATAATTCTAATTGTTAAACTTTAAAAATAAGTTAGCGTTAGTGTTTTAACACTAAGCCAGGATCATTCAGCAAAAAATGTACCAAACAAGCGTGAGCATCTGTTTATTTCAATTCAATTAAATTTTATTTGTATAGCGCTTTTTACAACACAAGTTGTCATAAAGCAGCTTTACATTGTTCCCAGGCCTGAGACCCCCTGAGAGCAAGCCAAATGTGGCAAGAAAAAACTCCCTAAGTAACAGTAAGAAACCTTGAGCAGAGCCCGGCTCAGAGGGGGAGCCCATCTGCTTCTGGCCGGCACTGGGCAGATAGAATTACAGAGAATACTTTAAGTTGTACAATGTACTTTAAGACAGTTGAGTTTGAGTTTAATAGACAGTAGTAATTAACAACAGAGTAACTATAAAATGTATCCTAGAATGTTCAGTTCTTGGCACACAGTTGGCTTGATAGGCAGGGCAGCGAGGTAGTAGGACTGGAAATCGGGATGTGACGCTTGGGCTACAGCTCCAGGCTGGAGCTCGGAGCAGGGACAGGAAACAAATAGTAAACAGTGATTAGTGATTGTTAATTGCAGGAATGGAAACATAAAGGCATAAAGGCAAAGGGGGGAACAGAGGGTCGGAGAGAGAGTCTGCTCCCCGAACTTCGATGGGTAAATTGTTCCACAAAAGAGGGGCTTGGTACAAAAAGGCTCTACCGCCTATAGTACTTTTACCCACTCTTGGCACAATGACAAGTCCCGAGCTTTGGAGTTCATTTTGGAGAATATGGGCGAAGAAGGTCCTTAAGGTAGGGAGGGGCAAGCCCATTTAAAGCCTTAAATGTAAGGAGAAGTATTTTGAAATCAATGCAGTATTTGATAGGTAGCCAGTGGAGAGAGGCTAATACTGGGGTAATGTGCTCAAAGCGCTTTGTTCTGGTTAGAATACGAGCAGCTGCATTTTGAACCAACTGAAGAGGCTTTAGGGAGGCATATGCAGATCCTGACAAGTGGGCATTACAGTAGTCCAATCTGGATGTAATAAAAGCATGGATTAGTTTTCAGCACTGTGTATTGATAGAATTTTCCTGATTTTGGCAACATTCCTCAAATGAAAGAAAGCGGTCCTGGAGGTGTATTTTATATGTGTTTCAAAAAAGAGCTCAGGATCAATCATGACACCAAAGTCTTTGATGGTTGCACTTGATGCCAGTGAGACACCATCAAGATTTAATGTAATATTTGTGAGTTTGCTCGTGATAGACTAGGGCCGATAACCAATATTTCTGTTTTTTCTGAATTTAGAAGGAGGAAATTATGGGCCATGTCTTTATGTCTTTGAGGCAGGCTTCCATGTTTGATATTTCCAAGGACACATCAGGTTTGGCCAATATGTATAACTGGGTATCATCTGCATAGCAGTGGAAATTAATGCCATGTTTACAAATGATATTTCCAAGAAGGACCATGTATAACGAAAAAAGCAAAGGTCCAAGCACGGATCCTTGTGGTATTCCATGTCTTACTCTGGAGAGTTTGGAAGACTTATTGTTAATGAAGACAAAGTGATGCTGCCCTGAAAGACCTGAACCAGGAGAGAGCCTTTCCACTAATGCCAATCAGATTCTCAAGTTGGTCTAATAGAATAAGATGATTGATGGTATCGAAGGCTGCACTTAGGTCTAGGAGCACAAGTAGGGAGATACAGCCATTGTCAGAGGAGAGAAGTAGAGAAGTAATTAAATACTTAGGTGAGCGGTTTCTGTGCTGTGATGCGGTCTAAACCCAGACTGAAAAGCGTCCAGAATATTATTGGACTGTAAAAAGGAGCAATGTTGCTTTGTTACTGATTTTCGAAAGATTTTCGAAAGGAATGGGAGATTTGAGATGGGCCTGTAGTTTGACAGGTCATTCGGATCTAGAGTGGGCTTCTTCAGAATGGGCTTGATGACTGCTAATTTGAAGGACTGAGGTACATGTCCGAATGTAAAAATAAGTTAGCGTTAGTGTTTTAACACTAAGCCAGGATCATTCAGCAAAAAATGTACCATGTATGTTAGGGAGGCATTGATAAGAAGAAGAATCTTGTTGGAATGGGGTCTAGTAGGCAGGTAGCATTTTTAGATGAATTGATTAGGGAGGAGAAGTCGCTAAATTTAATGGGTGTGAAAGAGCCTAGGCATGTGGCTGGCCTATTGGACATCTCTATGTACGCTGGACAGGCCAGGCTGGAGGCAGAATTAGAGGACAGTTTTTGGATTGTGTCACGTATCTTTATGATTTTGCTATCAAAAAAATTCATGTAGTCATCGCTACTAGTCTAGTAGGAAACAGGAAACAGGCAGATAAAGGAAACAACAGGCAGATAAGCAGAATTTATCATGGAAGTTATTTATTTCTATAATAACAGAAAGTGTCAAAATTAGAAACCAAAACAATTTCTTTCCGAGGCTTTTGGAGGGCCCCCCATCCAGGCAGGGCCCTGGTTAGTCAGCTCCACCATTACCCGCAGTCCGACGCCCCTGGGTAGAAGTATTGGTAGAAGCCATTATTTCAGAGATTACTTACGTCTGTATTTTGCTTCTTTAGATAAATGTTGTTGTTCGCGTTGTAATTTTCTGTTTTGTTGTACTTTTCTTTTTTATAAGGTGTTGGAAACCGCAAACACTCCAAGTTAGGGTCCTGGCTGGGTCCTAGCCGATCGGTGTCTGCGTCTGGCGTTTGGGAAGCGAGCAGGTAGCTATTATTTATTTTTGTTGAGATAAATTAGACATAAGTGTTATTGTATATGTCAGAACTATGTGCCATCTGAAATATTCCACACAGCAGAGCTACACATTTACAGCAATGCTACTTTTAATTCATGGTGATTTCATATAAAGGGTTAAAGAAAAGACATCCAATTAAACATAGAGAACAAGAACAGCTATTGTTGTCCTCAAAAAGTGAAGTACAGCAAAAAGTGGAAATGAAAAGAGGAAAAAGAGGTGGAAAAGAGGTTTCATAGAATTTTACACTGTCCAAGGAATTTTATGAATTTTTCAGTACAAAGGCAGGGGGTTTTGTTGGCACATATGTTTATCTGAAATGAAAAATAAACATAAGCAAACAAAATGAAAAATAAACATATATATATATGTAAGTAATTGGTCAACAGCATCATAAACTTGTGTAATGCCCACTATATGTTGCTGATGAATATAAGCTTACTTATTATACTTATTCCTAATTACCACATTAAAAGCAAAATTATTAATGATTTTCTTCAATAACAAACTATGTATATATTATGTAATATGGTATAGGATAACAGCATTAACTGTCATTAACTGTGTTTACATGCACACAATGATGCAATTAATTTAAGCAGTTCATGTGAGATGCAAAAAGGATTTCACTACAGACTGGAAATATGAGGGAGCAGAGGCATTTGCATCAGAGTAGCATTTCAGACTGGCCTGCTACTGTTCCCTGTTCTCTCCCACCACTTTCATTCAGGTGAAGTAGCTAGCTATAGCCATAGCTATAGCCATAAAGAACCACTCTGCATCATTATTCCACTTATCATAATGTTCATGTCCTTCAAGACGCGTAGCATGGAATCTGTCTCTTGTTCACCCCAAAAAAAGTTTGCTTTTGCCATTCACCTTTTTTATTGTAGACATATCATACCGACTGGCTAGCATCACTGGCTAGCTAGCATCAGTAATGTCATTGACAAAGAAAATGTCATTTCTCTTCTCTCAGACATATGCAGTACATACAATAATGTGAATAAGATTGGAGGATTCCACATACCTTACTATGATTATATTTGCTGTGATTAAGAGCCTAATCACATTAAAATAATCTAAGTAAGATGTTTACATGACTTCTGTATGTAAACAAGACCCTTGAGTTGGTCAAGGGACCTATGCAGCTTCATTTGTATTACAGAATAATTCATCTTTGGTCAGCTAAATAGAATGCTATTGTTAGTATAGTAGTTCTCCAATATAAGCCCAGTTTATACCCACTTTAAGGAAGTGGGTATGTCAACATCACTATGAGTGAGTTGCTATGCAGTCTGTGGTATGGGGGTTGGATTCATGGGGGAATTCCTGCTATACCATATTGCATATGAGGGTACTTTTGTTATCACCAAGGTTGCTCCATGTGGGTAAGTTACTTTTCAAAACAACTTGAAATCTCCTCACAATTATCTCCATTATATATACACCTAATGTAGGTGTGTTCATTAATAAATTGCTAATAAGAAGACTCGATTGACCTCACTGAGAGTGCAATGAAAACCAAGAGCATCATTAGCACCTGTAATAGTACCTATAATACCTGTATTAGCCCAAAGGGGATTGGTTCCATGTCCCACATCTCAGTTTGTCTTTTACCCCAGTCACCTAACGGAGTACAGTTGGGGGAAAGGAAAGAGAAATGGCAAGTTTGTCCAAGGCAGCACAGTCCACAATTAAAACCATTTTAAATCAAACAGAAAACATGAACAGTTCAATGCAGCATGCTAGTGATAATTAACAACCATAGCTTTGGTGAGTAATAATGCATCTTAATTACTTTATGTTCAGATATGTTAATGACGTAAATGTGTATTCCATATTTACAGTGCATGCGATATTATTTCTTTGGCAGTTAATTGTATTTTACTACTTTTTACGACTTCTATGCCATATTATTTTTTCTAGTATTTTTTTTCTAAGTGCCCTTATGGAACAAATTTACTATTACTTGCAAACATATGTGATGTATGAAATAAATGAGAGTGAACTGAATCTTGGGAAAGTGACCCAGTTCAAATATAGTGGAAACTGAATGGGTCTCTTGTATTCTGTACATTGTGCTGTACACGCTTGAGTTTATCAGGTGAGGTCATGGCATTTTTCTGGCAAGTTTCTGAAGATCTCTGATGTTTTATTCTTGAAGCTTTTTTCCTTTTCAAAACAGCAACTTCTTGTGAGTAAATCTTTGCGCTGCATACATTTGTCCACCTTACATTTGTAAACAACATAATTTTCAAAACAGCATGCTAAGTAAAAATGCTGCAACTGTCAAACAGTGCAGTTTTACAAAGGCAAGGGTGCAGTGTCCTTGCCTGTGTGGACCAGTATATGGGTTTTGAGTGATTCTGTAACAATTTTACAATTGATCTGCACTATGGGGAATAATGATGACAGAGACTCCACAGCTAAAAAGTCCACCAGAGAAACATCCTTTTTCAGATTTTTTATTTTACAGAGAAAGAAATTATGTGCAAGTGGTATAAACTCAACCTATCTTTGCATATGATTGTAACCTTGCAAAAAATAAACCTAGGATGAATAATAACATTGACTTATATTCATACACCTTCACTGCACTTTATGGTAATGGAGAAACCGTGTCTTCCTGTTATAAAATTAGTAGGAACTGACGTTAGAGGCACTTTACCATGTCAATTTACTATGATTGGGGGAAAAAAATAAAAATAACTTGGAACAAACAGGAAACCATACAACCATTGGCAATCATTTCACCAAGTTTCATCCAAATCCATCCATGTTTTCCAGTTATCCTGTTCACTGACCGACAAACAGGTACACGGGGGTGATCACATAACCTCCACTCCACCTACTGGTGACGGAGGGAATAACATAACACCAAGACAACATCTTGTCCTTTGACACTGCCTGTGTGTCCTCAATATCCACTCTGGAACACTCAAAATGTTCCCTTTTATAGTTTGAGAACCTCTGTCTAAGCCTGTTCCTCCTCTCACGAGCAGACTTCATCTGTCATCCAGCACTCTTCAGAACATCCTCTCCGTGTTAAAGATCCTCAGCTTGGTCATGAAGTTGAAGTATATGAAGGCGAGAGACACCAGGAGGTTCTTCATCAGGTACAGCAGGGGCGTGACGAAGCCGAAAATGGCGATCAAGGCGATTCGGACAAAGAGGAAGGGGAGGTCCTGCAGCACCACCCCTAGCGAGGACAGCAAGGGGCTGTGGGGCGTGACTATCAGCCGCAGCACGGACAGGTAGCTGAAGATGTATATGGGGAAAACCCAGCCGGAGTAGTAGACGGAAGGGTGTCCCGCCACCCGCACCATCTCCACCGTGTCGAACCAGAACATGAAGCTCTCCACGAAGAGCTCGGCCCTCATGTCACTGGCGCACAGGAACTTGAGCGGCCCGGAGTAAGCGTAAGTGGGGAAGTGGTAGGCCGTGCTGGCCGTGCGGGAACTGAGACCCGAGATGCTGAACTGTCTTTCCTGGTTACCTGGAAGCCCTGGCACGGTGCCATTAGCCTCGGGCCTGGGATTGGCCCCGCCACGCTCTCTGTCGGCGCTGAGCTGGCCCGCTACAGTCATCACCGGTGCCACCTGCTCCACGTGTGTGAGGACCGTGGAGGGTATTTCAGCATCTCTCGCAAGTTCGTTGGCTGGCAGGATGACAAAAAGAGAGACAATGGTACAAGTATTATTAGCCTTGAATAGCGGCGCGCTGCTGCAACACAGCAAATCTGCGCAGGAAGGATGGCCTGTAATGAGAATCTTAAACAGCTAAAGTCTCAGAGTTGGTGATGATTTGAACTTCCTGGTGGACAGGAACCATCGCTAGCGGACAAATAACGATGTGTGCGTTTCATTGCGCCATTACCCACTTCTCGTTCACAGTGGTTAGAAACTATTCTGCACCACGCTTGAAAAGCTCCCTAGGGAAAGTGTTTCTCAAAGCCAGTGACATCAGAGAAGTTTCCTGTGTAGGAGGCCATGGCCCACATTATTGTGCTCATCTATTGCCACCTCTGATTCGTACACTGTGCTTTTCAGGAGAAAGGAGTGATCAGGTGATCACACGGAGGGAGGCGGCCTACCCTGCCCAGTGAGGCGGCAGTGGCGAATCCTTTCAATGATGTCGATGCAGATCAGAGAGAAGAGAACCAGCGACACGGGAAGTTCAGTGAACGTATCATATCTCATGCCATTATTGATCTGCACCTGTGAGAGAAGGAAGACCATAAAAAGGAAAGCAGGAGCAACATCACACTTCTAAATAGTACAGTGACTGAGCATATTCCAACTTTGTTCCCCATTTTATTCAATGCCCATTGTGACTGGCATTTAATGGTTTTGTTGTTATTTATTGTTATGTATGAAAAAAACAGATCTAATGGTTTAATACACTAATATCTCTAGCAGCTAGCTTATACCTTGTCTGGCCTGCTATTGAAACCTGGTCATACAGCACTTCTAATATTGTTGACTCCTAATATGATTTTCTTGTGTTGTACACTGCCTCACTTGTAAGTCGCTTTGGATAAAATCATCTGCCAAATGAATAAATGTAAAAAAAAAATTAATGAATAGATTTTATGTACACAGCAAATTTATAGAAAGAATGATAGTATTTTTGAAAAGCGTCTTTCATATTGACTATTGTATGAGTCAATAGTCTGTGTGACGGCCTTTTTTAAAATTCCAGACATCTAATCGCAAGTAAACAAGAAGGTATAATGCAAAAAGATTCCAAGCATGAAGTATGTCTACCTATATGCAAGTGTGTGTGTGTGGCAAACAGATCTGTCAATTATGGCTCTCACCGCTGTGAACAGTGCACCCTTCTAAACCTAAATGTGCCAATAGCCTACAAATGCTGAAATCTATGATGCGAGGTCCACTCTGGTTCAGTGGACAGTTCACATGAGTACTGTGGGTGAGAGGTTTGTGTCCACTATGCAAGCCTGTATGGCACGACCTCCACTGATTGCCAGCAGGGATCCAGGAAATGGCGGAGCAGAAGGGGCAGCATTCCTGCCCTCATTGTGATAATTGCTGTCATGGTCCATTTTTCAATTTGACAGGTATTTCAGGAGAGAAGAAAAAAAAAGAATTTTGCCAGCTTTGAGTCATTGCATCTTTGTATGAAAAAGGGATGGAGAAAAGCTGGAAATAAATCTGGAAATCCAACGATGGATTTGTTTGCAATAAAAACCAAAAAAAAACTTTTTTGAAGAATAATTCATTCATGAAAACAAAACAAGAGCTTGAGGCTATGGCATTGATCCTGTTTGTTTTTTCAGCCCCTTTTTGGTTTCCTGAAAGGATGTCCCTTTTGGGGTCAGCTCCAACCCCCCTTGACAACTCTCGGCGCTTGATAACAGGCTGTCTGTCTACAGGCCCTGTGCCTTGTGCAGCCTGATAATGAGCTTTTCACTTACAACAACAAAGGGGAGAGCTGGCTCCTGGAATATTTTGTCCTTGGAATACTGCTCTGGAATGGGGCTTTGGGGCAGAGGGGCGGAGTTTGTATGACTTGCCGTTGTCTTGTTCTTACACAGTGTATGTGGCACAGCGTTTGTCCTGCTATTTCCTGAACTAGTTAGTTAGCAAATATTTGTGCGTTAACTGTTTTGTCACAGGTGATACACAAGTCAGAGGTAAACTGTTTGCAAGCTGAAATGTCAAAATCTTTGTCCAGTTTACCATTTGAAACATGAATATCAAACATCTGATACTGGATTGTGAGATACAAGGAGTACATTATTTTAGTTTAGTATTATACTGTATAATAATATTAAGATTATAATATTCTTGTAGATGCTCTGTATATGAGGAAAGATTCTGGACAGTGGTAGGATTGAGGAAATTCAGAGATGACCTTTGAATAAACCATCAGGAAACATATGGTTATATGAGCTACTTTTACTGCTTACTGCAGAGGTTAGACTCTGCTGACTGAATAAACAAGCTAATAAAACAGCACGAGTGAAAATGAAACATGGTCCTGACCCCCAACACGCTTCAGAAACAGCACCAAGACGTCCAACCAAAGTCACATTTGCACATTATCAATTCATCCATGACATTACATAAATGTCATTTAGCATTTTATGCTAATCCATGGGTTACAATTCTCACGTTTTCCACTTACATACAGCTGGACATATACTGAGGCAATTTTGGGTTAAGTACCCTTCCCAAGGGTAAAGTCGCAGTGCCCCAGCGGGGAATTAAACCAGCAACCTTTCTGTTACCAGTCCAGCTCCTTACCACTATGCTACACTGCCGCCCCTCAGTCACCCCTCACTTCTCTTGTCTTGTTGGGTGTATTTTAGGTATCATTTGAATGTCACACGTAGTGGTGTAGGTCGCAAGTCATTTGGGTTTCTAAAGCGGACCTTACCCGGAGATCAAAGCTAGGAAATCAGAATGCTACAATACAAATGACACAGCATGAGCTGACCTGAGCGTATGACTTTTTTTTTTTTTAAATACATTTTGCAACTGCTGGGACCTGAGCTGACCACTCTCCCTGCCGAAGCTGGCTCATGGTCAGTTGATCTGACGGCCACACAGAGACAGGAAGAGGAGAACAGCTGCTTATCAGACCTCCAGTGTGAGATAAGTCTTTGCTCATACAGCTGTCCAGCTCTCAGTGCTTATAATTCATCATCTTTCACCTCAGCCTCACCGCCTCTCTTTCATCGGCCATTCACAATGTAGCCTGAGAGCATGCCTACAATATAAACATGCAATACACAATGATGACATTTTGTGACATAGGTGGACACGTCGGCATGAGTTTGTGTTCAGTGTTTATTTCAAAGCAGCACAGGCCAAAGATAATGTAACACAACTGCCAGCAGGTTGAAGTAGGTTGGAATGACCAAGCTGATTTTAAAATTACTTCACAGAGAAATAACAAAAAAACGATACCGTTACTATGTGTTGATATAGACTTACGAAATTAAAGACAATCAAAGAAACAATCAATGCATTGATATATGCCATTTGCTATGTTGAACAAAGATGAAAGAGAAGGCCAAAAGCTTGTAATATTTAGATGTTTCAAATGATAGTTTACTGGCTAGGTATGGCATGTAATTGCTCTGGCATCATTCAGTTTTGCTCATTATTAAATCCAACTTTGTGGCGGGTAGTGTGTGTGCTCACTGATACTTTCTCAGGTGGTAACATCCGTCTGCACTCAGCAGATGGACAAGAAGTGACTCTGCAAATAGCTTTGTCCCGCTGGCATGGCTGCATGACCTTCATTTAGCCAGTAAGCTTTTATTATTGTCCGGATCCTGATATAATTTTATTATTGTCTGAAACCTGAAACCTCTTGACAGAATCAGCTGCATTTTCAAATCACCAGCACAAGGAAAAGCCCAAACTACTAACAACAGCAGTGCAAAAACCATGTATGAGACCATCCTGATAACCTCGTCTTTCCTATTACTGTAACTGCTACAGACACGACTGCCGTAACAACGGACTGTTTGCTACTTCAGGTGTCCCTCTCATGGCGTTCTTCAGGAAAATGGCCGCAATGGTCACACTAGTATGAGCAGTGCCCATCACAGTGTCACGTGTCTGTACTCTTCAGAAGATCATCTGATGGCCCACATGCTCAGCCATCCATGGACTTCAAGCAACCGCCAAGAATGGTGTGGTGGTCTACTGTACATTGCTCCCAGATGGCATGCCCTCCAATAATGAGTGCAAAGCTGTCCAGTTATTGGAAGACCATGCAAATTATGAAAAGCAAAAACAGACAGAAAAAGGCATGGAGGGACACATTGTGCATACACAGTAATTATGTTTACAGAGCAGATCCCTTAAGATAAGGCATCAGAGATAAATCTCAGAATAAAATGCTGAGCACAATCATTTTGTTTATGGATGCAAGTGTAATAAAGCACATGAAACAAAATGAACAATATGATTGCTTCTGGGAAAAGGATAGTTTAATACACCATGATGAGCAATCTATGGCGTTACCGCCTTGTAAGAAATGATGAGGTAGGTGATTTCTCTCTTTGTAAATTTATTTTTTATTCTGATGATTAATCCTACTTTTATAACACAAACCCTGTAATCCAATGCATATTTTCAAAGCTGTTCTAAATTCCTCACAGAATAACTCATATCTGAATGCAGGGTAGTATTTTCATAATCACATTATGTAAATGTGGCTTAAATATTGAAGTAATAAAGAAAGAGTGGTATTTGTACATAGTGTGAGACAATAAACTAATTTCTAGCTAATAAGTGAAGTAAACCAAGTCAGAGACCTATCTTCAATGACCAGAATGACACTCAGATTGCATTCATGCAAAAACAATCAGAAAGAGCAGAAATAAGGTTAAAGGTCACAGACTGTAAAGTCACTGAAAGCGTACAACAGCACCTAAAACAGTTATGCACCGCATGATGGCATTACCTCAGAGCTGGCAATCAGAAAGGCAAAGCAGGGCAATGTTGACAGAATCACATAGGCCAGGGTCACTGGTCTCCTAAAACAGAGAGAAAGAGGCTCAGGTCAAGTGATGCTTTTTCAGATGCTTTTTCATGTAAGACCCATGAAAACAAAAACATCTGCTCTACATCCTAGAATAAAACCGGGAGCTGTCTCCAGCTGGGAGAAAAAAAATGTGCATGGGAAAATATCTTTGTCAACATTCATCTTTGACATAAGACAGATGTCATCATTTACATTCTTATTCAATGCAACTTAAAAAAGAAAGCTTATCTGTGCAAGGTGCATATAATAAGGCCATATGAACTACAGTGCATACAGAAAACACCACACCATGTCAGAACATGTGTCAGTCCATCACATGGTCCAATAGTAACCAGTTCCATGATAAATACAGATGTGCAATAAAATAAAATAAAAATACGAATCCAATAATACTCATTACATTACAATAGTTTAGCAGATGGTCTTATCCAAAGCAACTTACATCGGTTACAGTTATATTCATTTATACAGCTAGATATTTACTCAGGCAATTGTGGGTTAGGTACCTTGCGAAGAGTACACCAGCAGTGCCCCAGTAGGGAATTGAACCAGCAACTTATCAGTTTCAAGTCCTCAACACTACGCTGCCCCACATACTAAGCAACAGTAATATATGAGAATAGGAAAGTAGCGTTAACTAGACAGTTTAACCCCTTCTTCTTCTGTCACAAACCTTTAAATCCCACAGAGTATTACCCAGGACATCAACAGACCCCTGTTCATTTTCGCACTCCTGACTCATGCCCCAGACACACATACAGAAGATGTTCTCATAAAACTGGTTCCAATTAGCTGTGGAATTTAAAAATAAACTGTGAAAGTTTAATGTTACATACTTCCATAACAAGAGTTTACTAGAGTTTGTTAATGAATAATGTGTTTTATGATAATCACATTAGAGGCTTCACATAAACCAGTTATGATTAACGTTTTTGCTGACTCCGGGCATCAGTAAAAGACCAGAGTAGCATTCCTGAGTTGTGTTTTCCTTGGTTGTAATATTGCGGGTAAGTATTCAAATCCCTGTGTCAGTCTGAAACATGGAGACTGCTCACCACTAATAAAGGTTCTAAACTGCTCCCGTGAAATGTGATTGTCTTGTTCATTCCGAATATCAATTATCCAAACATAGCGCTGACTGTTCCGCCAATATCTCATACAAAGACAGCATGTGAACACAATTGTTCCTTCACAGACAAACTTCATGCTTTCAAAATGAAATGATAACCCTGTAATTACACAAGAAAACCCATCCTGCAAATAAAGCATTTTTATGCTTAGGAAGTTGGAACAGGAGCCTCACCCAGTAAATGCTGAAAGTGGAATCAGATGTCAAGACAAGCAAAAGAAACATTTAACCATATTAATTCTAATTGCTCTTTCAGGTTCTTTCCTGCACTGATGTATTCACTTCTTGTTATAATGTAATGTTTCCTACAAATGTTCCTACTAGATATGGCAAATCAATGAAAAAATATTGCCATCCAAACATGTTAATGGCTCTAATTTTGCACTTGGGAGATGCTGTCTTTATTAGGGATAATGAGACTCACCATGCAATACCTGTTCCTACTTCCTGTCACTCCCATTTTGATCCACCAGGATAGGAAGGAGAATGGGGAAACCCATTAAAACTACTTTAAGTCCATTGTTTACACACAAATATAATATGTAGCCAATATTCATATCTGTTGAAGCCAACTGAAATTCACAAAAATTAACTAAAATATTTGGAGAATTAGTTTGCTAGCAAACTGGAAGTTATAATGTTGCAAAATAACCTAAAAATAATACAGGGTATACAAATGTAGTTTGTTATAAAAAAAAAACAGCAAGCTTAAATATATGGCATCTGGAGTGTTCTTGATTACTGGCTAATGCAAGACATTAATAGAAAAGATGTCTTGCATCCAGACACTTCAGAAATTATGACTGGGATGAAACACCTGTAGACCACATTCCCTTCAGATGGTGAGATGAAAGAAAAACAAGGCCAATGAATACAAAAATAATTTTGGAAACAATGGGTGGGTTTGCTTTGGAAGACTGCTTGTTTTGTCTTATGTGACTAAATATGTGCTCTATGTTGCTGGCTTGCTAGCTGTGCTTGCAATACAAGTTATTGTAAAATATACAGCATCAAGAAGCATCTGTATGGTAGAATGTAGGTTATATGATATATATTTCATTGAAAATAAATAAATGAATAAATAGATAAATTATATATACACACACACACATACATACATGAATAAATAAATAAAAGCTTATTATCTGTGTTTGTCAAGATGTAGTGATCATGGCCTGCACATGTGTTACTTTAGGTTTGGGCTAACAATCTTCAAAAATAATATTTCAGGCTGTTCAAGAGATTGTTTGTTCCACAGTCTTCTGCATACAGTACATTATGTCATCAGCATACAGTAGCATTCCACAGAGGTAACACTGTTGCCATGACACTCAGATACTTGAGACTAATGGCTGTTATGTAGCTGAGGTTTTCTGAGGTGTTCAGGGGGCGTGTGATAATGGAGATTACTGTGCACGCACGTCCCTCACAGACAGTGGCATCAAGATAAGACCTTGGAATGGCCCTGGGGCTTCTGTGCTGCAAGCTACTTTAATAACCTCTTATCAAAAGTCATGTGACCTGTGGCTGTAAAGTTCTGCACTCAGGATGAGCTGTGTACATCAGTGGCTCTCCACAGGGAACACATTTTCCACTGGGTACCCGAGCTCATGTTTTTATCTCTAAATTCCCACTTGTAGAAACTTGTCAAATTGAAGAAAGAGAAATATTTCAATCAGACTGTTTACGTTGCTCTCTGTGGCCATGTTTTACCAGAATGTTCATATAAGAACCTGTCAAGAATAATAGTAATATGCATGGCAATATTTGGTTCAATGGCTGTAGTCTTGAAATGTACTTGCTGAGCTTCTCTTCTCCACACTTCCTTACTAAGCAAAACTGCACGGAGTCTTAAAAACTTGTGACTCATATCAAGAGAAAGCCCAACAAAAGTGAAAAGGGACCAGAAAATTGTTAAGTGTGCCTTATCTCTGTGTGTGTGTGGCCAGAATTTATTATGTGAAGGAACTGAAAGTCCTTAAGCTATGAGGAAAAAGTCCTACATACCAACCGTAACCTTCAGGTTACATTTGTGTGCCCCAAAAAACCCATTTCCTCAGACTTCAATGCCACTTCTTCTTTGTGTTTCAAAGAAGTATCAGTAGTACATAGTGTACCACAGTGCTTTGAGACTGAGGCAGACTGTCACCAGCTCATAATCCATGCTCTGTCAATCACCTCCCAAAGCCAGAAGGCAGACTCCATAAGAATGTGTCTACCAAGATTAATCGTCATGTTCATAATCATTATGTCATCACCATAATCAGTCTTCTAATCAAACTCTTAAAAACACTCAGGACACAATACCGAGTCAAATACATTCAGTAAGCTTCACACTCCTCCTAAAAACTACAGTGGCATTAACAGATAAGTTGTTGCCATGATCTCTGAGGTTTTAACTTAGATATCAGCAAGAACACCCAAATCTGACCCCTTGCTATCAGATGTCCAGGGAGTCTAATGTGTGACTACAGCCTTTTTGCTTTTCAGAAAGGAGACAGTAAGATTACGATGTAAGAAATGAGGCGAAGGACAGCTGAACATAGCATTCACTCTGCATCAGTGCGTCCAGCTGAAAAGAGTGTTCCAGGGCCTACACACATCCTGCCAAACATTTTCTGCAGTAATTACACCTTGCCTCTATTCCCAGCATCCAGTGACCTTGCCCGTCAGTTTAACCACAGCGAGGAAAAAGGACCAACAGGACAGAGACAGACATCAGCGCCCACCCTGTGCACGAGAGAGGGAGAGCAGCCCGGCCAGCTGCAACCAGGCCACACTCACCACTTCTTCCTCTCCGTGAAGAACTTCCTCTTCTTGAAGACCATGTACTTCATGGGCACCCAGACCAGCAGGGCCACGGAGGTGACATAGGCGATGGAGGTGGCCACGATCAGCCAGTAGGCGGTGGTGGCGTCTCCCGGTGGCTGCGCGTTGCTCTTCATTTGGTGGATGATGGAGGCGAACCTCTGCATGA
The DNA here is from genome assembly GCA_019176425.1 of Megalops atlanticus. Classification (NCBI taxonomy): domain Eukaryota; kingdom Metazoa; phylum Chordata; class Actinopteri; order Elopiformes; family Megalopidae; genus Megalops; species Megalops atlanticus. The sequence goes on from CM032876.1 coordinate 52,635,139, forward strand.
CGATGAAGACGGGCACGCAGAGGCCCGCAAACTGCAGCACTTCACACAGGGCAAACTTGATTTTCTTCCCCGAGCCCATTCTGTCGCCCCTGCAGCCAAAAAAAAAAAAAAAAAAAAAAAAAGTGTTGTCTCTATGAGGCAATCCCTTTCCCTCGCAACACAGGCCTCACAGCATTGTCTGTATCCACTAGCATTTTCCACACGCCAGACTGAGTCCTGGACCCTGCTCACTCTGCTTACACTGCACTAGGCATTGTATACCTTTATTGCCCCGGTGACGTTTGTGCGCCCATCACGTTTGCCTTTTGGTATTTTTATTGAGTCGCAAAAGAATCACATCCCCTCTCTTGAAGTGCCAAGTTTTTGACACGCAGTTTTAGAAAGCAGAGAAAAAAGCCCAGGATTAACTGCAAAGGCCATGGGGGCGGGGGGGTCTGTGGTGAGGCTGAAGTCTGTTTGGACTTAGAGACCAATCAAATTACATGGCTGATATGGAGCGTTGACTTGACAGCTGTCCAATCCAATAATAACAGTTAATACCCACCAATAAATATTATCTCTATTTGAATAATCACAAGTATAAATAATTTAAAAATAAAAAAGCCTCACATGAGAGGTACCATGGACCTTACCCCTTAACAGGTATCCTTTTCAATGATGGCAAAGCTCAGATCACTGATGACACCAAAGAAATCAGTAAGTCATTCTAACATGCATTAATTACTTATAGTTGATCCATCATGCATTTAAGATATAGAACAATCAGCATACACTACATTGTGTTGTTATAGTCAGCTTGCATCAGAAATAAGTAGTGCAGTCATTGCTCTTAATTCCTGTGCTAACGGCACTGATCCGGAGACAAAGACTTTGTGATACGTCTGATTGCTCCACTAAATGTGAAGATCAGCTGACATATTAGGACCAATCTGAACATCTGATATGTTGTCATGTGCTGTACTGTCACAACAGAAGGACTAATATGTAACCCATACATTACAGTATTTTCTCTCATTTTATTTGCTGTGGCAGGCCATTTCAGCCTGTATTCCTGTAACTTTGCCACCTAGCACCACCTGGTGGCAGTCGGCTGTAAAAGTAATATTCTGACGTGCTTGTAGGTGAACACCATCAAGACACTTGTCTCATACAGATCATTACAAATTGCTTTGTAGTATGTGTTTATTGTTGGTTCTACAATCTCAGATAAATAACTGAACAAGCTACTGTACCGCTGTCTGGAATTCATGCCTGAGAGCCAGCCAAACAGTACCAACAAACTACCATTTAATAAAAGTATCTGGCTTTCAAGTTGTCACAATCAAATGTAGTTATTACTTGGGAGGATGCCATTAGAATGAGTAGTCTATATGAAAACATTCATATTTTTTGACTAATACTTTTACCATTGGCTAGAGTTAAAGTTCTTTCTGTGAAGTGAAAGTATTGTTCCAATAAATCAAAAATAAACACTGATGTTCCACAATTCTTCAGTCATTCAAAAGCAAGAAAGAAAAAAAAACATGCTTACAATTCAATGTGCATATCTATTTTATTGAAGCCCAATAAATGATTCAGGCAAATCACCATTTCCCGAATTCCAGTCTTAAAATGAGACTTATCTAGCAATGCTTTCTGTTTGGGTTTTTTTTTTAATAGAGAAACATAGTGCAAGATAATCAAACTTCTATAGTCAGAGGAAAAAAAAGAGATGAATCGCATACTGAGGGGAGTTTTTGAATGACAGACATTACATAAATACTGTATAAATATCACTTGTACAAAAAATGAAGAAAGGGTGCAACATCTGTTGCTTTTTGACTTTTTTGATATTCCTTTTATATGGTAGTGTCCACAGACAAACTCTGCTACAAAGTACATACATGCAGAAAGGATCCGGAATGAGATTCAGTCGGCTTCTTTTGAACATACATGTACTATTGCTTGGTCGCAAGTTAAAACAATTATCACATATACCCCACCAGTCATCAGTACCTAAACAGACAAGGCTGAAATAGAAGCCTACTTGATAACCAGCTACAAGTAAAGGATTCCCTTTATCACATGAACAAGAATTTTAAATATATAATAAAAGTTTACTGTATATATATATATAATGTATATTCTAAAGAGTGATCACATGGAGCACCAGTGAAACAAAACTTGAATGTGCTGAGCATTTATGAATCGTACACATACAAAACTGCATCAACTTGTACTGGCAAATTAATGTAGCTTGAGCAAAGTTCTCATTTATCATGGGCACTCACTTCACATTACGCAGACATTGTGTACAATATCTTCCCTCTGTTCTCATTACAGCTTAGATATAGGATAGTTTTATTAGTGTAGTAGTGAAATGTGTATCCTTCCATTATTAAACAAAGAGGGAAAAGGTCATAAGTGTTGGTCACTGTAGTCTGTTGCCAAGGAATGGGACAACAAAAATAGCTATCCAATTTAGTGCATGTCTAAATTCCAAATTGAGGCACAAATTTACATGTTCTCTGGCTTGCCTTTCAATGCTTGAGAGAAAATGACCTTGACTGTGCATTAGGTCTAGTGTTATAGTACAGTGAATAAACATTAATCAGTTGCAATAAAAGCATACATTAACAGGTGGACTTGATCGTAAAACCTTGACACCAAGGGTCATTAACACTAAATACAAGCGTGTGCATGAAGTCTGTACCTACAGTTCCTGGGGAAAAGGTGGAACGGGTGGTAATTGGTGAAAACTGGCTGAACGCCTCTTTTTTAAGAGTGTAAGCAGGATGCTATTCTCATCCTCTGGAGAATTAAATCTCTGCAGGATATGGTCATTGTTCTACCACTGTCCACTGTGTTAATTTTCAGTCCAGCTGAGGGAGAATCCGTTATGTTTGTGCTTGAGAGGTAAGTGGTGCAGAGGGGCCCAATGGCTCCAATAGCATGATGCTGACATACAGGGATGCAGGCCTGCCAGCCAGCCTTGGGCCTCTATAGAAGCATATCAACAATGCACCACCACTGTCCAGTGAAAGAGGACATACACTCATCTCAAACATAAGGGAGTACCCATTATTCACACAGACACTGGTGTGCCTAAATTATTCAGACTACAGTGTCAAGATTTCTGCAACCTGGAAGTTCAACAAAAGTGCAACACTGTGAATCCCTGGTCCCAAGGTTCGTGCTTAAAAAGGAAAAAAAAAACCCTATGAACAGCTCGCATTAACGTTTGCTAATGGCCTATGCAAAGTTATTAGTCAAGTTTTTCCCCACATACAATTTCTGGATTTAAGTGACAACATCAGTTTGTAAAAGGAGGTTTTTGTCAGAACAGCTTCACACTATAACGGAATTCGGCAGAATATTATGCAGACAAGATTCTTTTCACCCCCAAAACATTCCTTTCTGTGTTGTGCATTAAAAATAATATTTTATAATAATAATAAAATCAAATATAAATTAAAATACACTACAAAACATGATAACTATATCTGATACAAATATACTGAAATGTAAATCAACTTAACACTGAATAAAGAGATGCTAATGTGATCAGGTAGGCAAGCCAGATTAGCCAGCCAAAGACAAAAAAAATCCATTATATGTACAATATATGCATGGATTTCTTATTCAGCCATACTGAAACTGGCATTAAGTCTTTAGTAATCCTAAAATCTTGCAACGGTTACACAATAAAATAGCCTAATGTAGTCAGCATCCTTCCACTAAATAGTGTTCCTTTAAGAAAAAAAAAATGCTATGGTAACCCCTTTCCATCAGACACAAGTCAGGTGCCATACACTGGTGTGCTTCCGATCCAGTGGTGCTCTTCTACGCCCCCTGCTGGAGGGGAAGGGCTGACAATCCAGTCCAGATTTCTGTTGAGTGGGTTCCCTGGATCGAGGGTCCCTGGGGAGTCCTACAGCAGGGCCTTCTGGGAGTAGAGGGGCTGCTGGGCGTCCGCGGCGTGCGGGAGGCTCTGGGAAGCGGCGGTGTAGCTGGGCATCTGGGACACGCTGCCGGCTCCGTTAACAGAGGCCTGGTACGAGGCGTGGTCAGCTGCAGCCGCCGTGGGTGGGGGGGGACTGTAGACTGCAGACTGGGCCACATACGCACCACCTGCGGCTGAATTCACCATCATGCTGGAATTCGAATGCAAAGGGGAAAATAACGAAGACAGCAGGCAATCGGGGTGGACCTAAGAAATGATTACACTGGGAGTCACTGGAATAAATTACCATGGGAAGGTAAACATACACCCTGAATATAGCACTGAGATCAACTGTTGTGTTAATCTGTTAAACTGTTGCTGTGTTAATCACCAGTAGCAAAGGAAAGCTAGTGTGCTAGTCCACATCAATGATACTGGAGGAAGTGGGTAGTGAGGTGATTTGCTACCATTTAAAGTAAACAGTCATTTTATTCAGATAAAATGTATGCACTTAATATGTGTGAGTGTACAGAGGATACTCTTGCCACTTTTACCTGGGTGCTGGCTGGCCGGCCATGCTGGGGCCGGGACCAGGGCTTGGAGGCAGCCCCGTCTGGTTGAGTGAGGGCATCTGCTCGGGGGGCATGCTGTACCCCTGAGCCACTGTCCCCATAGCAGGGGCCTGGCCTGGATAAACCTGCAGAGAAGGGTTTAAAAACATTTGTACCGTACCAGTTCTGGGTCAAAATAAGCACAGCTAGCAAGCTCCCACTAGACAATCTTATTGTACTTACCAAGCTAGGTAAAAAGCTGAAATAAATAAATAAATAAACTGAATCGAGCATATTGATCCTGACGGATCTATATTCATCTGAACGACGAATGAATGGAAAAGGAATGAATGATGAAACAAACTGCAAAAACGGCTTTAGTAAGACAAGCCCAGAGTTCAGGTTAGGACGCACGCTGCCGGGCCTGGGCGCCACCATAGCCCACCTGCTGGGAGCCTGAGGGGGGCTGCTGCATGTAGTACTGCTGGCTCTGCAGCTTGGCGTACATGGCGTACACAGGATCCTCGTTCATCAGCTTGGCGTACAGAGAGAGGGCCTCCATCACCTTCACGTTCAGCTCCGACAGCTCCGAGTGCTTCCTGAGAGGGAGCGACAGACAGAGCACGGGCTGCAACACGGCTACAAGGCTTCAGGAAGAACACCTCTGCCCATACCCCCCCCACACTCTCCCGACCACCACCTTCTCCCCTGCCTACAAAAAAAAATCTTTCAAAAAATATCATTTGAACGCTTCCTTAAAACACACCCCACCCACCACTTTCTTATCTTTGGCTTTAGACCTTTGGAACGTGCTTCGTGCCTAAATGAGACTGCTCGTGGTTACCCTGTCACAAAAAACACAAGGCCAATGTGAATGAGAGAGTCAGAGTTCATCTACAGGCTTTTCCTTTCTTCCCATGCACCCAAGCTCTTGTCTGACCAGGACATAGATTCTGAAGAGATTCAGAAATTCCAGACTTCATTTCATTATAATCCCCATTCTTTTGATTTCAATGTAGTAAGTGTCCATATCCAAAATGTACATGTTGTTAGACTGTTAGTTTCACTGAAGCAAAGTATGACTACATGACAGTCTAACTCAGAATTATTGCTTTGTCTTATTTGCTTCTGTTAGATATTATTTACAATATGCCCCAGGTAAATTTTGATTACTTTGATATTTCTATGATGACTACAGTCCTCATTGCAAAGGTATATCTCATAGAATTGTTAGCTTCTGTTATCCTCAAAAACTTTCTTTTTTCAAACTTGCGCACATGATGTTGTATTGTCCTTCAAATTAATGTTGTTAATTTAAAAATGCACACGTACATTTTAAAGCCCAGAAACAGCATTAGGCAATACTGTAACAGCTCTGACAGTCAATTATCAGCTCATACTCAGGTTGATTACCTGTCAATGTCTTCCAGTTTCTGATCAATGAGGGGGCCCATCTGATTGCAAGCACCTGGTAAAAAAAAATAGAGATAGTCAAATCTGAGGTTCAGTGCTATACTTTTGGGTGATTTTTTTCACGACATGCGTGAGGTCAGGTAGCTTTGGCCTACCCTCAAGCTGCAGGAGGTCAGTGGCGTCTGGCTGATTGTCTGTGGGGTCAGCACTTTGGATCATCTGCAACAATTGGTCCATTTTCTCCTAGAGGACAAACCAAAACCATGCTGTGACATACTTGAAATCTGTAGGCATACTTAGAGCAAGAGCACAGTTCAGACTGCTTTAAGTTTCCTTTGCAAGTGTATAATGTGCATTCACAAGATGGAGTAACGGAGGCTGGGAGCAGAAATCCTGGCCCTTCCTGGGTTTACAAGTACTGTCATATCTGCATTGTGTAATATCAGCAAGTGATTTGTTACAACCAATCAGTAAGGGGCAAAAGAAGAAACAGACAAGCACAACACATTCACATACTGAGCATTTTATTGTCAGTTTTGATACAAGTTTAAAGCAATAGAAAACTGTTCTTACCTCATCAATATAAACTGGTTCAGGTTCAGGTTCAATGGTTTCCACTTGAACCTCATCACTGAACTGCACCGTTTTCTTTTCCGTTTTTACTGTGGGAAGAAGCAAGAGACTAAGTGAAGTGTTGAAGAGTGGAGAGACTAAATGAAGTGTTGAAGAGTGGAGAGACTAAGTGAAATGTCGAAGAGTGGAGAGACTAAATGAAATGTCGAAGAGTGGAAAGACTAAATGAAGTGTTGAAGAGTGGAGAGACTAAGTGAAGTGTTGAAGAGTGGAGAGACTAAATGAAGTGTTGAAGAGTGGAGAGACTAAGTGAAAGGTTGAAGAGTGGAGAGACTAAATGGAGCAGTGAAGCTGGGGCGGGGGGGGATAGAGAAGGTGAAGGAAATGCGCACTCACTCATCTCAGGCTCTGCCGTGAGGTCTGCTGTGACAAAATTAGAGGGAAAAAGTCCCACTCCTTGGTATGTTTCCCCCTTCCACCAGTTGGGGTCACTGTGAGCAGAAAAAAAAGTTCATACAACCATAAAGGAAGACTTTGCAAACCCTTTGACAGAGCAGGCAAATGACCAATGCTTGGTTTATAGAAAATGCACAACATGTGAACTACCGGTGTGGGACAAGAAAATGAAGAGAGTGATCATGGGCTTGGCTATGAATCGGTTCTACCTGTCATCCAGGATGGTTATGATCTCTCCGGACTTGAATGTCAGCTCGTTGTCCTCAGCAGCCTCAAAGTCATAGATTGCTCGCACCTTCCTCCCTTCTGGCTTGTGGTTGGAGATCAGGCCAGAGGTGCTGGGGTACAAGGAGGAGAGAGGGGCCTGTGGCTGCCTCTGCTCCTTCAGGGACAGTTCAATAGCTGGAAGACAGAGGGGAGCAGGACCAGGTTATACACACACTACCTCCTATCATATCTCCTACCGAACACAGCTAAAGAACATACCACAAACTTGCCATCCAAAAGACACAGAAACCCTCCCCTCCCTACACCCACACTTTAAAAGTCAACATCTAAAAAGTGAACAGAGGCAGTATGTGGTTGTGTACTTTTGACGCACAAGGACTAAAACTTGGACAGACACACCAAAATGTACAGCAAGGCAGAGGGGGATTTGTACGAAAACAAGATGGAGGAGCGCCAAAGGTGTGACTATAGAGTGCACAGTTGAGATGGGCAGCAACAGTGCCTTTAAGATTTATGGTAAGTTCAATGATTGACAAGGCACACTACCAAACCTGTCAGTGAAATCTGTGTTCCATTTATGTTCATACACAATGTGTACTCTGTTAAAACTGGTTTAGATTCCCTGATTACAGGCAAGTGCAAAGACAAAAGCCATGTACCCATACCAATTACATTTACTTCCACTTAACACCTCAGTAGGTTTAACAAATAGGTTAACAAAGTGTATACGCCAGCAGGTCTGTAGATCTGTTCCTGTAATAATGTAATACGGGGGCAGATTAAAGCAATTTTCTATTTAAACTAAACCCAACCTGAAAAGCACACCTTACCTTTTGCCAAGTCCTCCTCCTCTTTCTTGTTTGTTGTGGTAGAGGGGTCTTTAGCTACTAAAGCTGGGCTTGCTTTAGCTTGTTCTGCTGCCTAAAAAACAAAACAAAAAAAAAGCTCTTTCCCCTGAGCCATACTGAATATTTCCAACTAAATGATGAAAAGCATGTGTATACCCACTCCAGTTCAGCTCTGTGACATGAGCACTTCCCTTAATGTATTTGCAGTAGTCTCACAAAAGCAAACATTAGTCTTTTTCACTTTGCTGGCTCATAAGAGCCGACAGGGTATTTCTGGTCATTCAATCAATTCAAGCCACCTCCATGTTTTCCATGGCTTTTATAGAGCATTTGAGAATATTCAAAGGTCATATCTGTATATTTTCCAACACACACACACATCCCAGTGTCCAAACTGCCACCATCATAACATTGTCTCCTCTGTTATGAAAAGCATGGGAACGCTGTCTGCACATGCATAATAAGTAGAGCTCAGGAGCAACTTTAGCAGCTGTTTCTAAATACCAGCTACCAGCTTTTTATCCAAGCCTACAGTACCTGTCTTCCATGGGCTTTAGGCCTAGCCCAAACCTTAAGCTCGACAGTAAGCCCACACTGAGTCCACTGGTAACAAATCTTAGTCAAGACTTCTAATGCATGACCCGACTTGCTGAGTAATGAGCACTGCTCTCCGTGCTGTACCCACCTGAGAGCCCGCTGTGGGGAAGGACACCCCCTGCTCCTTTAGGTTCTTAATCATGGCCGATATCAGGCTGAGCTGGGGATCGTTGCGGAACTCCTCGGCCCATTCCACCATCAGAGCTTTCAATTTCTCACACACCTTCGGGTGACCCTAGGACAGATAGCACTGTGTTATTACATACATTAAATTCACTCTAATGTGACCCCCCACCATCTGTAACAGGCATAACCCATCTGCCACCTATCATCGGTTTACTCTTCAGAGTTAGCTGGTCCAACAGCTCTACCTGCTCTCTGATGGCGTCCTAAGCATACCAAGCACACATGCCCTGAGACAACCAGGACCATTATAAACTGGGACGTCTGGTCACCATAATTTAAATGTAAAACATTTTGCAGCTTCATTAAAGAGAAGATTTGCTCTGAACTTAGGCTGTGGTCATAGTGTGATCCAAGCATTCAGATAAGTAGCTCACATGCTGGTTGCCACATTTTCTCCATACCAACACTTGCCACATTTGATCCTAACTAGCTTGTGTCTGATTTAGGTAAATTAAATAAACTCAAGGCAAGGAAGTAACTCTTCTTTTTACCACTCATGGAAATATATCCTACACGTGTTCAATTATATTTGAGAAGAAGATGTGAAATCAGCCAATCACTGTAATACTGACGTTTACCACAAATGAGACAAAATTCTTCCCCTTCATTAGTATCAACACCCACATCCTGACTCTTTTGAAGTCAGCACCCACTAACATAATTTTATTGATGGTGGACACCACAAAAATTAAGACAGATTTTAAGTTCATTCTTTCAGTCATTAGACCAGCTAAATGTTCAACATGCTATTGTTACTTCATATAAATATATTCATAAAAGAATTCTTCAAAATGCTGTGACATAACCACAAGATGATTATCAAGGACAACGTCATATTATTGACTGGATTTGTTTAAATAAATTCACTTCAAATCTAATAGCACTATGTAAGCCATTTAGCTAACCAGAAATGGTCCTGAGCAAATTAAAAAAATGCATACATTCAAGATTAATACCTACCTTATTCAACACATTGCTGACTTCGCTTGCAAAATCTCTGGAGCAAACTTCTAGATGAAAAATTTTTCCACAGTTCGATACGCATGCCCCAAGAAGCTATAAAGCATAAGCAAAAAAAGGTGTTAAAAATCTTAGCAGCCAACAAAAGAATGCAAGTTTGACTATTTAAATTAATATGGCATTTAATTGCAAGCAATGATTTCTTGTTCGACAGATCGGCTGCCCAGTCTCTGCTCTGAGGTTCAAAGATTACCGTCTTAAAGACAAATATTGTGCTTAGATCAAATGTCATATATGGTTTATGTCCCACATTCCAACTACTCATATCAGATTAGAGAGTGACCCTTTCCTCAGAGAGCGGAATTTGCTAGTTGTAATCATGCAGTCAAAAGAAAATACACATTTTCTGCATCCATCCCCCCACGTTCACGGCATTAAAAAAAGATAAACTGGCAAAAACGAAGGCAGAACAAACTGGCGAACACAAAGTGCAATTTGCCCGTCTTATCTGGCGCATGTGCATTTACTCACTGTCAGAGCTTGCATAGCAACATGGGGGTCCTTGTGGTTCACCCTTCTCATCACTGACCGAAGGCATTCTTTGGGCCTGCAACACAAGGGAGGGAGGATGATTCATGGCAGTCACAATTACAGAACAAAAGAAAATCTTATTAACTGAGAAACTCTTATCTTGAGTTTTCCATTGTATGATTAATGTAGCTTTACTGGATATGACACTACAGTGGGATTTATACAGTCAGGCTAAAACCAATCTTCCCTGTTAGAAAACAGGTCACTCCTATGCCTGAATCCTACAGTCGATCCTCAGCCCGTGCAGTTTTTTAGAGCAACGCATTTGTTTAATTATGCTTACAGGACAAATGACAACACATAACCAACACTGGATTCACGTAGTGGAAAAGAGGCATTGTGTTTTAGATTCTATTGTCTTGTCTAACAGAAAAAACAAAAAAAAAAAAAAAAAAAAAAAAAAAAAAAAAAAACGGCACAACACTCATTACTACATGCCATTACAAACAGTTCATAGATAAAATTATATATTAATTAACCATTTTAAGGGTGTTGTTACTACTATAATGAAACATGTTCAAATCAATGAATGGCTACTGTAGCCTAACAACACTCTTTCTGAAAATCTGAGGGTGATTCAATTATTCGTGTTGTTAACATGTAAGAAGTTGTATAGTAACCTTAACACAGGCAGAAATTACCTTTAACTTAAAGGAACAGTGGTAGTCAGACTCCATCGCCATGTATGGTTGTGTTGCACTGTCTATTCTTACTGCACAACACAGACATATCCAACACACCAGATCCCTTTCTGCTTCTCTTAATAATGAGATGTGGCTGTTACTGTCCGGCCTTTTTGTATTTGAAATTCTTCAAACAGGGCACTGGAAAAAACGTATCATTTAACCTGTTTGTTGCACTTTGTTCCTGCCCTGTACAGACACATTAGTACTGCATGTGCCCTCAATCCTAACCACACTTTACTCCACTTCAAGCAACTCAGCCAAAACATTCATAATACAAACAATGAAGTGGAATTCCTTGGAAAAACAGCATTCTGGAATTTAACACTCCAGATGATGAAAGCATTCACAGTTTAAATGTTAAACTTTCTTTCAAAAGAGCTCAAGTCTTTGTGGGTTCAATCTCATCTGAATTCAGCTTGATTTAAAAAATAAAGCAAGTCATCCTCTATTGAATCACAAGCACCCTGTTTAAATAAACCAATTACTAAACTCCAGTCATTTTGAATTAAGTACTCCTGGGCTTTCAGCACCATTACATGAACCAGTAAACAAACTATTCAGATTGTTTTGACTGGCACCATCAAACCTGAACTCACCAACACCAAGATCAAAAGCAGAACCATTATAAACTAGCCATTAAAATATTAAGAAGGTTTGTTTTAAATGTTAAAGCACATAAAAGTAGAGTTAACAGAGAAAGAGAAGGAGTGTAATCCATAGTAATGTTAAGCATTCTGGTACTCTACCCTCAGCATCTATGGTCTACAGTTCTTTGCATTTTGCTTTAAGGATAAAGAACATTGTCATTCTGACCTAATCTACAGCTCTTACACAGACAATGCTGAAGAATTGGCATTTAACATCAAAGAAGTGTTGGTTCAGATGCAAAGTAAATAACTTTATAAAGGATTTTGATCATATAATTTTCCAAATCCTTTGACAGTGTTCCTGGTCTATCTATAATGCTGGAATGTGCATGATTAACCTGCCAAACAAGGCATAATGAAGCAAAATAATGATGCTAAAAAGTGCATTAATCTTAATATGTCATGAAAACAAGTTAAATGAACTTCAGTTCCAAAAGCCAGATAAGCTCTTGGCACCTTGACATAAGGCTCCCTTCCTTCAGGTAATCATTGTAACGCTTTGATATCTGGGACACTAACTTGAACGAGTGTAACTGGATCAGGATTAGTTGGTCTGCACTATATTTGGTGGTGTCTTCAGTTTACACCCATTTCTACAGAGAGCCATGAGAGGAGCTAATTTTAGAACCTGCAATGATGCACTTTCTCATTCTGCCCCTGTAGTGAAGGGGCTCACGTCTCTGTGCCCGCCACTGCCACTGACCACCCTACGCGCTGGCAGCGGTTTTACTGTACAACGGCAAGGTGCCAGTGCTACCATTTCTCTCCCTTAGCTCTACTCTATGGATCTGCAGCTCCCAACATGAGCCCTTGAGTGAAAGGAGTTACATGCTGGATGGTGGCAGACATTAGGCACCGGCTTAGTGAAATCAACTCATGTATCTTGCTACCCTTTCCAGAAGAGGATGCTACATATTGCAAATGCCCAAATAAAGGCAAAAAACATATATGCCTGTTTTGGGCTTGATAAGAACAAGATTTAAATTTAAGGTCTAGTCTGTTTTCATTAGTGATAAGTGTGAGTGCAGTCTGAACATACACCTGAAGCATATTGTGAGGAGAATAATTCATGATTAGATGATATTATCATGACAAGATAACCTAAAAATGACAAACATATTTGAAGCTGCTTCAAACTGAGAAAAGATGGAAGTACAGATGACCAGACTAAATGTGTTAACAGAAAGATACATGTGTCTTCTAGTAGAACAAAAATATATGTACAAAAGATACAAGACAACCACTGAGGAGTCAATACACAACACCTTCAATTAATGATCTACTACCAATACCACTAACATTTCAGTCACTGATTTTCAATAACTACTAGGTCTGACAAAGTATTCACTGAAAATTTTTTAACACATTTCTGGTATTAGCTCATTTTTGTCTGCCTTTATGAGCAACAGATTGTATCTCAAGCAATGTGATGGCAATTCCTATGTCACTGCATTTTTTTTTTTTTAAAGAATAAACAACAGTTTTTTTTCACATTTATGTTTAATGACCAAGTCCCAACAAAATTAGTGTTCTCACAGAAAGATGTGCTTCCTGTGCTAGATGGGATCCGTTTCCGGTCAAAATAAAGATCATGTGCTTTAAAAAAACTTTACATGTACAGACATAATTCCATGATGTCACATTTCATGAATGGAAGTGTTCAAAAATCACCCTCTCCCCCAGCAAAGTTAGTGTTCTCTTAAGAAGATGTGATTCTGCTACTAGAATGGATCGATTTTCATTCAAAATAAAGATTATATACTTTAAAACAACTCTACACTTAAATACATAATTCCATAAGTATGCATGAAACTATACGTGAGAAAAAAATTCACAATAACGCATGTCAAGGTTCGATTCCCACCCAAGTGAAAATGGCCATTTAGGTTTTAAATTAATGCTTTTAATTAATTGCCCAAGTTCACTTGACACAAAAAAGCAATAGGTGAACCCGTGAATGACTTTACAAAACAGGTGTGAGCAATGATACAAACTTGAATGAGTAAGTACCACCTGTTTGTTACTTTTGTTCACAGAGAAACTCCAACATTGAGACATTTTTCAGCATGTGTCTGTTCATTCTTGCCTTGTTAGTTTTTACACCACAGGCCAGTAAAACTTGAAATAATGACTTCCATTCACAACTGATGAGATTGTTCTATGCACAATTTACAACCTTAATTCATGAAATAATGATTTCATATTCGTCACTTACATTCTAATATTGTTCATTTCTATTCAGGAGTTACATTACAACATCAATCACAATATCTTTAAATCACATACAATATGTCCTCTTACTCCATGAGAACTTGCCGAGAGACAAATGCAACTGCGACCCTCAAGACCAACACGTACTGCTTTAGTAAAGCATACAGCAAGTTTCGGTCTTGGAAAACATTCTTTGGAATCCTTTCAAAATGTCTCTCAAAATGTCACAAAAATTCACTACTTCCATTGAGTCTTGTGTCATCCATCCCAATCATGACTCACCTGTAGACTGGGATCCACAAGTTTCTCTCAGAGAAGTTAATTTGTTCATATCAGTGAGTGTTTAAAAGATCAGAAATACAACAGATTTTGCCTTACTTTAGTCTTGAAGACTGTGGATATCCCAGTTAGGCTTCCCAACTGTTACCCAATACAGTTCAGAGCAGTAACAGGATACTTACAGTGAACCAAGCCAAACAAATTACAGCATCTAAGACTAGAGCTGTCTAATTAATGTTGCCTCATTATGTGCCGTGCTACAGGTTTACAAAACAAGAACCAAGAGAATATTACTTTTAAGCATACTTTTACAATGAACATTATTTTAAAAATTATTGATGGGAACTGTTAGTGATTCTGTTGGAGTTTTGATGTAAAAAATATTTACCTATAACAACGGAATCCTGGCAGGACCATAAAAAGGGAAATAAAAGGTTACTGTGGATAAAGTTACAGACTGGCGGTGTGTAAGGGACAGGTTACCTTTTTCCTTCCCAAGACATCTACCTTACATTACAATCATTTAGCAGATGCTCTTATCCAGACCAACTTAGATAGGTTATAGTTTTTTTATATAATATATATAAAAATAATATTAATTAATAATATTATTATCCATTGATACAGCTGGATATTTACTGAGGCAATTCTGGGTAAAGTACCTTGCCCAAGGGTACAATGGGAGTGCCCCAACAGGGAACTGAACCAGCAACCTTTCGGTTACGAGCCCAGCTCCTTACCGCCATGCTACACTGCCGCAGCAACCCCAGCCAGTAACCAGTTTTCTCCCATTTTAAAATGGCAGATACCCTTTCAACGCAACCTGAAATGAATTAGCCCTCTCTTGAGGAAGTGGCCACGTTGTTTTGCTGCTTCCACCACATTACATTAGGACGAGAAAGCTTTCAAAGGCAACACTACACATACTGCCACCTGAAGATTTCCCACTGGATTATGATTAGTGTCACACATCACAAAACCTGGTGTCAAGACTACATCAGACGTACCCTGTGCGTGACTGGCCTACTTTGTCACAGATGTCCAGTATCAGGCCCCAGTCCTCAGCAGTGTTCATCTCACTGGTAGCTTTTTCTGGAGAAAAAGTGAGTGTTTAGCATACAATTCAGATTAATGAGCCTGTAAATTCTTTTTTTTTTTTCCTTGCTTGACCTTCAATTTATGTATTAACACGAAAGGCAAACAAGCAGATAAGCAATTATTTACAATGGTACAAAAGCACCCAGAGCAGGAAGCCACTGACACACCTTTCATTCAGCCACATCTTTATTGTGGGTTTACAATACACTCATCAGAAATATTCAAAATGCAAACCAAAAGGAATAAACATCTGATTATTACAAAACTCGATATTCGTAGGAGAAATAATTAACGAGATAGCCAGCTGATGACATATCATACAACCTACATGTAGGCAGGGGTTACAAATTAAAATCTGACACAAACAATGACTCATTCTATCTGTGTAATGTACAGCATGTCTGTAATCCAGAATGCTTCAGAAGGTCAGTCAGGAGGTTAATAAATAACCAATATCTTTCGATTGCAATGTGTCCACGTATGGCGTTTGCCCTCTTATATTTGAATTAGATCAAGGGTTTTTTTTCCTGATTTTGACGTTTTTTCCCATATCAAAAATAAGGATACTTCTGCACGTAAACATTTTTTCCTTTCTACAAGAGAGTTGTTCTCAGTCTGCAGTGACGTTAGGCAGTCTACAACTTTTGGCTTCTTGGGTTATGCTGTGTAAGCAAAAGGCATGTTTTGAGGGTCAGCATTCATATGGCAGGAAAACGCATGCTCTATAACCTCCTTGGCTTTCCGGAAACTGGAGAAACAAAGGTTATACCGAACTATACACAAGCTAACATACACTGCACGCCTGCTTAACAAAAAATCCAATCTCACGAACTACCGTAGTTACAATTACCTCTAGACGAGTAACGTTAGCTATGTAGTTAAAAGCTCCTGTCTTAAAACAGAAAATGTCCTTTGGCTTCCAAGGTTCTTTCCTCGGGTTAACCCGACAAGTGCACCGTCATTGCAAGTGCCGCTATATAGCAAGCGTTACCAACGAATAAAGAAATCACTGCCGGCAACATTAGCTCCTTTTCGCTGAGAGCGACTTAGCTAAGCTAGACAGTCCACCAGCTAAAACTCTACCAAGTAAACACTCGGTGGTAAAGTTTATTAGCTACACGTTCGCTAATTAAATTACTACTCATTCATAGGTCAGCCAAAGGCTGTCGCTAGTCAAGCCCCTCACTTTATCAATACGACATGTATTGTAGCCAGCTAGGAACCGTTAGCTGGCTATCTGGCTGGTAAGACCGAATGCTAGCTAAGGAGATATTTAAAGGGTATAACGTTAGCTACAAAGCTAGCGAGATAACGACTAGCACGTTACTTCGGGTTAAGACCAAAATAGCAGACATTGCTAAAAAGTAATTTAAAAATGATATGTTTGAAACCAAACAGTTGGGTAGGTCACCATCAGAGAAAGCTGTAAGACCCCAAAGGCGTGAGAAAACAAAACAAAAGCCGGCGCGTAGTGACAGCTCTCAACTTACCAACATCTTGGTCGAATGGATTAGATGTAAAGAGAGGCATTGCAGAAATCAAAATAACAGTCCCGTCCTCTTTATCCTCGGCTTCCTATTCCTTACAACACTTGCTTAATAAATAAATAAATATACAGCTAGCTACATTAATATAAAAAAAACAGACAAGCACAATACTCAGACACTCCTGCAGCGGCGACAAAGCATTCTGGGAAAGAGGGTGGCTCTGTCGGTGCCTGGTTCAGCCTAAGTAAAATACGAGCTTCATTGGCTTCCAGTTCGGTTTTGTGCGATTTAATTTTTGGCACTTTTTATTTTGACTGAATGTGTTTTAAGTCGGCATCCGCCCAGTATTGGTGTTGGTAGTATCTGTAACGCTGATTTCTTTTTTTATTATTATTATTTTGCTAAGATCATTTTCAGTCAGGTGACTGATCAGATGACTGTGTAGCTAATGCTTTTGTTATTGGCTTCTATTGAACTCGCTGTTGCAGCGATGGACGGAGTGGCGCGTTGAGAACCTTTCTTACTCATAAATTTATGATAGTGTAACAGCTATTTTCGCAATCTTGTAAAGCATATTCGCCCTAAATATAGGCTTGTGTTGTCAGCAGTCTACTAATTTTCAATTATATATAATATTTAAAAGTATAAAAAATTATATAATTTTTCCAGTGGGCACAAATTACAGATATCTGTAATATACAGCCTATTAAATGATTGCATAAACTATAATGTAACTGGTTTCATAGTTTCCAGTTAGAGGTGCTTTGTGAATATTTAATGTTTTAGATACAAAACGATGGATAGTTTAAGTTGCTTCAGTATTTGATAAGATATGGGATACATTAACACGACGGATAAATCAATAAACCAGTCAGTAAATACATTCAATTACTCATTTCTATCTCAATTAAGACTGGTTTCCAATGAAAAAACAATATACATTTCTTAACGATAACGTTGTTCATATTGAGTATTCAAATAATCTATGGGCCTAACTATCTTTTGTTACATTTGATACCGAGCATTTAAGTTATTACAGATTTAAAGTAGGCCTAAGTGATAAAATACATTGATGCCATTAATAACCACTAGCCAAATTGTTATATATATATGAGCAAAACACAGAGAGGATCAATGCTCTTATGAGCTTCATTCTTTTATAGTTAATGTCATAATCCAAAACAATGCCCCAAGAGTAAATCATATGGGTTGTGGCTTCAGAACAGGCTTCTTCATTGAGACACAAAAAAAACATCCATGCAGGCAATGTGACATGGTTGTATCCTGTTGATGTCAGACTTTCTTAATGTCGTTACAGATAACCAATTATTGCTCTCGATTTAAGTTTGCTACTTATCTCATCGTGTGTTGTGATGCACCTTCTTCCTGGCAAAATAACAGCTGCCCCAGTCCCTTTGAGCTTTGTTAAAATAGGGTTAAGGCAAACTGTTGCTTCCTAACCAGAAGTAGGAAGCAAATAGAGCTAATTAGCTGCAGTTTGGCACCAAACCCTTTTACACTAGCATACCATGACCTACCCAGCCAGTTACAAGGCAAGCAGGAACCAGGAAAAGCCTCACTATTTAACTTTACATTATTATTTCCACCACTGAACCTGGACCTGTGCATCTAGGAGGTGACAATACTTACTTGATTTGATGACACAGCAATGCTTGCCTACTGTGCATAACCAGAACACATACATTATACTGTTGAAAGTGATGGAAACCTTGGGGGCGTGCAGGCCTTTCCTTCCATTTACACTTCAAAACACCACTGCTTCTGCATGTGAGCTTGTTACAGTGCTGTATAGGGAAACAGGGAAAAATCTGCTTTCTTTCCCTCTTTGTATTGGGGGTATCATATTGTGGAAGGCTTCTAAAAAGGTTCAATTTTTTCATCTTGCATTGACATATTGGTATGTGGCAATCCAATCAGAGGATGGGGGATGGTTTTTTTATTTCTTTCCATACCACAACCTCCACACTATACAAATTCCTGGATAGTTAACATTTTTTGGTGACTGGGACATGGACCTACCTATTTCAGACAATCTACAGTATGGAAATTTGGAAATGTCTTCTTCAAAAGTGTGAGTGCAGGGTTTGTTTTCTTCAGTATAGTTGTGTATGTAAGCAAGAGACGCTGTGCTTGCGATGACTACACTGACATGCATCTGGCATTTGCATGTGTTGATATTTCTTAAGTGGTATTTACTACGGAGCACATTGATTTCCAGATCTGCCTGTGGTTTCAGGCAATGAAATTTCAATTTATCAAAATGACACTTTTTTTCTTTAAATCATGATTTGGCACATTGGTAGAACTCAGGGTTAAATGAGTAAATGTGTGAATATAACAAAATCCTACTTCAATAACCTAGAGAAACAATTATACTTATAGTATGTCATTTTAGATAATTACAATCACATGTGGTTTAAGACACAAATGATATGATCCCTTGTGCTGTTGACAGTATTTTAGAGAGTATTTGACATATTCTCATCTATTCATCCAAATAAAATTACTGCTTACACACTTGCATTGCATCTGTTAAATCAGCTTTTAGTTATAGTTTATTGGGGGATGGGGGAAATGTGTAATAAATTTTCAGCCCACTGAACTGCCTAGAACAATATGCATATGCTGCATTACAAGTTTGGCCCTTTACATTTTAAGTAATTAACTGGTTTCACCGTTATTTGAACGTGAGACGCTACTTGTAACTTGAACAAAACCTAACCTGAGCTATTTACTAATGAGAGGTGTCGGGCTTATTAAATCTGAATTGCTGTACGTTCTCTCCCCATTCTGCAGCTGCCGGGTCTCTCTCGCGCGCGCTCTCCGCGGACGCTTGTCGGTGCAATAGTCCCGCGAGAAGGGTGTCGCTGGTTGCATGGATGGATGACCCTGCTGTTCCCCCAGCCTCCAGCTGTCAGCTGCGCCGCTCCTGACTTTCCCACTCTGTCCCCGGTACCATGGCGTCCAGCGAGGAGGACGGCTCGGTGGAGGAAAAGGAAAACAACAACAAGAAGAGAACGAAAAGTGCCCTCGCGACCGCATGGCTCACGTTTTATAACATCGCCATGACCGCCGGGTATGTGAATTATCATTACTATAAGCTAATTATTTATGAGTCGCCACTCCCTTCGGCGTATGCACCGTGGAGCCGTACATGCGAGCGTGTTGCTGTTTATAGGACCGGAATGACTGACTGTGCTGGAGTGCTTGTTCTGTTCAGTAGTTACCGCTGTGTGGGACTGACAGAGATTCATACATAAAAGCAAGAGTTTTTCGGCACGCCGTTGCCAGTTTAATACGTACGAAGAACTTATTTGGTTTCTTTTAAGTTTCTCGAACGATACAAGAAGCGTTGTAGCGGCGTTGCCTGTATGGCCCCCGAAGCAAGTTCAGCCTTTCCAAATACGGTCGATCATACGGTGTCAGCGTCATGCCCACAATCTCAACAGTTGCAGTGATAAGTATAGACAGTGCTCTGACACTGGAGCTGCGGTTCGGGAGACCGAAATGCTCAATTGGCAGATTTTAATAACTTTAGGACTTTGTCAACCTTTAAATAAAGACTGGACTGTTTCGACAAGATTTACTCGTAGAGCGGTTAAAAAGTCAGAATGAAACTTTGTCTGGTATAGGCTACTGATAAAGCCGTAGCCTACCGTTATTGTAATGTGTCTTGAATTAGAATTCTTTAAACTTCATATGAGATATTTTAATTTGAATTCATGTGCAGGACTGTTCAAACATGCGTCGTAACGTATACTTAGTAATCATAAAGAAATAATGCGCATGTTTATATACGACATATGTTGCTCACTGAATTTCATTATACGATCATATTTTGTCCTGTTGTTACGTATTACCGCAATGTGTATAATTCAGAGCAATTATCGTCTAATTCATCAAAATTGGTTGAATTAATGACAACTATTGCTCAGAAGTGCAGCCATTACTGAAATGAAATGTGAAAGAGTAGCACTGGTCGCAGGCACACACCACCGAAGTCATAGGTTAGTATTACATTTCTTCTGAGAAGCCATTGCAGTTTACCGGTCAGTTTGGAGTTTATTATCTCGACTTCACTGTTCTTTTGCTTGCATGTTTCCGCATTCGTCAATAAACAGGCTCCTAAGGGCATCTGCAGGGATTAGTGACTGACATTACACTGCTATCATCTAAATCCGCCCGAGGTGTCCTGTGGCTATGAGAAACATTACTTGTAAATCTCCATCGTTTATATGATATTTCTAAGTGTATCTTGGATCTGTCTGAAACTGTCTAACTAGGATTAAATAAAACGTGCACCCACACACCAATCACAAATTAATTTACTACCGTGACTGTTAAGGGTGAAACCGGTCCTCGGCCCTAGGTGGCCCTTCGGGCAGCACTGGATTTCAAAGTGTAGTGGAGGAATTGTAGGTTTGGATGTTGGAGTTTGTATTACTTCCGGTTGGCAGTGTTCTCCATACAAATGTGGAAAAAAATAGAATGTAAAAACACAGAATTTATTTATTACAGTTAGAATGTTGAACAAAACATTCTCTTTTCTCTCTCATTTGAAATGGACAGCAACAGTTCCTTTCTCCTTGGTCTTTCATTATGTGCCTTATTTGTTAATGAATCCAAAGCAAGGCTGTAAGCACAACAGTATCTGGAGACAATATGTGAGTAAGTGGAACTTATGCAGTGTGATTGGTCATGTTGTGTTGTGTGTGTGTGTGTGTGTGTGTGTGTGTGTGTGTGTGTGTGTGTGTGTGTGTGTGTGTGTGTGTGTGTGTGTGTTTTGTTCTTGGGACCATCTTGCTTGCATATGAGAAAGTTAATGTATGTCCCTGCAAGTTCATTACACTGAGTTCTTTATCTAGTAATAATTTTGTGCCACATAAAATGATAAAACAAAGAAAAACAATATTTTGATTTAATATATTGCCATATGCGCTATTAATGATTACATCTGCACAGTTGATGACACGGAGGCATAAAATATTAAATGTATTCATGTACGTCCATTCCCAATTCTGCAACTTTTTGCAAAGGCACAAACATCAGTTTACACTGATTATTGTATAGCCAGGCTGCATTACAGTTGTCTTTAAAAATACATTTTCACATGGTGTTATATCATGACAATTTTCCTTCAACTCATTATTATTCTTTTCAGTGGTAAAAACTGAATTTAATGTAGTTACAATGTGTAATTCTGCCCATGGTTCTGTAAGGATGTCATGCATTCCTGCTTCCAAATTGTCCCCTGAAGCTTTCAAATCAATGTGAGTTTAACCAATGTGACCACTGTCAATTGACTGTGCCGACCATCCTCTGTTTAAGAGGAGATCAGTCTCACTTCCTGTCCAAAGCGGGCAGCCGGTATGAGTTCTTTATTCTTATGAATTGAGAAAATGTGTGACATTTTCCCTTCCTGTGACTTTGTATGTAGCACAGGTTAAATAAGAGCAGCCATTGACACAAATCTAAACTAAAACACACAGACCCCACAGAGTACCAGGAGTGCCCCAGGGATCACATCCTGCTGAGAGCATTGGCGGAACTGACCTCTCACACAGAATTGTATACACAGGTGGCGGCTTTATTGGATAGTCATTGCCACACCACCAATTATTATTATTATTATTATTACTATTATTATTATTATTATTAGTAGTAGTAGTAGTAGTAGTAGTAGTAGTAGTGGTAGTGGTAAGAGTATTCATTTGGTAGATGAATGTATATACAGTATACCACACATATAACTGTAAATGGTACCTAACAAAAATCTCTAGAGTAGCTTACCTCCAACTAACATAAACACAGAGGTTCAAATGATCTAAAATAGCAGCATTACCTGAAACTGTGGTGTATATGATGCCAGACAGTGGTTCATGAGTGCAGTCTTCATGTGCATCATACTACTACCATTCTCTTAGAGACCAAGAATGAACTCAAAGGACTACAGCTATTCCCTAGTATAAGGTGGAGAGAGCTGCTGTATCATTTTACAGATAGGATAAACATGGTATTTGAATTTTAGGTTGATCATTATTTTCTTTTCTATCAGTGTGTAACAGAATGAGAAAATCCCATGACATAAACTGCAGAATATAGCTTGGATACATGAATGTGTTTACGCTCTGTCCCGATTATAGCAATGTCATAATGACAGATTTATCGCTAGTCTGTCAGGGGTCAAATGTTGGCGATTACCCTCTCTATAGAATGTGTGGGTATCCAGACCAAATTTCAACAAGGGGATCCCTTTCCATTTATAATAACAAACCAGAGGGACCATTGGAATTCCATTTGGGTTTCAGTGGTATTGCTTCCTCTAAGAGGGAAAAAGTGCTCCTCTGGATGCTTATATACATTACATTACATTCATTTAGCAGATGCTTTTATCCAGAGCGACTTCCAGCACAGAAAAACATAAGTGTATCCATTCAAGTTGAATGAGCAACAGTGTCAGACCAAGCTAACAACACTCCCAGACTAGTGGATGTGAGCACAACACTATTCAAGCCCCTACCCTAGTTTAACTTGTGCAAACTGACTAGACAAGGGCACGCTAGAGAATGAACAATCTGATAATTACAGTATATATTTACAGAAAAATGTCTTCACACAATGATTAGTCATGCTTTCTACTTTGAAAGTCACCCATTCCCAGGGACTGATCAATACACATTCTTGAAATAGAGTTTTTTTATTTATGTATTGACACAGGTGGTTGGTGTTGGCTGTGGCAATGATCCGGTTTTATATACAGAAAGGGACACACAAGGGTCTTTACAGAAGTATATCAAGGACACTGAAGTTTTTCCAGACTGTTGCATTACTTGAGGTAAGACTTTTTTCAATGCAATTATTTCAGGGGGCTTTATTTCAAAAGATAGTCCGTCTGTTTCCCATATTAAAATTGTCAAGAGATAGCAAATTGAAAGTATGGCTGAGTTAATTTTCTGAAAATTGGTCAATGAAGATCTTTCTGATTGAGATGGATTCTGATTCCATCCAGTTTACATGATCTGAGTCATGTGGGACACAGTTGTGCTGATTGGAATGAGCGATAATGCTGATGCTGTAGGCGACTTACATAAAAGGGTGGTTTGAAAGGCCCAGAGAATGACAGTGCAATATGCTTCCTCAAGCTTTCACTCTCATCATGTGCGATCTTTAGGGTGAGGTGACTATATTGGCTGATGAAGGCTTAATTCAGGTTCAGGCCACTCATTACTCAGCACTCCTTAATTGCACTTCAAGTGCCTTTGTGATACTCTGGCTTGCTGTACTTTTGCAGACATTCTATTCTGATCAACAGTGGGAGTGATAGTTTAAGTACAATAGATTATGTGCTTACTCTGATACACTGCATGAATGCTTTATTTGATTTTATTTTATTGTCTTTCAGGTTATCCATTGTGCAGTTGGTATGTATTCTAAATCTGTGCAGTTGGGATGTATTGTAAATGCTACCTTTTTGGTTGAATAAACCAGTGCTTAAAATGTTTTTTCTTTTTTTTTTTCCTTAAGGAATGGTGCGCACATCTGTGATCGTGACTGGGGTCCAAGTGTGTTCGAGAATATTCATGGTTTGGTTCATTACTAACAGCATTAAACAGGTGACTTTTCCATTTCAATCTTTATTTTCACTACATACATTTCCTGTATAGCCTTAGACTAAAAAACCTTCAGTCTTCTCAATACAGGATTTATGTAGTATGTGTGATCTATTGAACACTTTATAGCACGGAAATACTTTCGCATTACCATTCACAGCCATTTATGACCACTTAACCGTATAAACAGTCATTGATAATTTATAATTCATAGTCTTTTCACAGATGTAAAGTGTATTTCAATATAATGGGCTGTTATGATACAAACAGACATCTGTGTTATTTGATGTCTGTTCCACTATGTGCCTGTGCATGTCTGAGCAATTAAGATTCTTGTCATTTCATCTGATTAAGGTCTTAAGATGGCATTTTGCACATCCGCATAAGACCACCTTAAGTTGTCACAGAAAACCATCAAC
This sequence comes from Megalops atlanticus, assembly GCA_019176425.1. Lineage (NCBI taxonomy): Eukaryota > Metazoa > Chordata > Actinopteri > Elopiformes > Megalopidae > Megalops > Megalops atlanticus. The sequence goes on from CM032876.1 coordinate 52,659,922, forward strand.
AGACTTTTTCACTTCCAAATACAATCCTGGATAAAGTATTAAACCACCTGACCATCTGATATTCTGATTGATGTTGCTTTCTGATATCAAGTAGAGGGATATTAATGGCTTCTTCTTCTCAGTGGCATATTGCCTTTGAAATGGCTTCTACTCCTTTTTTTAGTGACTTTTCTCATAATTATTCAATACTTTATTCTGTATTATTTTGTTTATTAAAGTGTAAAAGAGCTGTAGATAAACTCTTGATATTGCATATAATGCCTAACCAGGTTGACAACGAACCATCTGCTTTTGAAATCTCACATGCAAATAGGGACTGAAATATAAAGTAAGGAGGGCAATAAAGGTGAGATCAGTGCCTGTAACTCCAGGCGGTCTCATCATGAATATTTATATTACACTTATGCAGTTTGCCTTATGCCTTTTCTTTCCTGTATTTTTCTCTTCCTTGTTGACTTTTATTGGAAGATCCAGAATGAAGAGAGTGTTGTCCTTTTCCTGGTCGTGTGGACGGTGACAGAGATAACCAGATATTCCTTCTATACATTCAATCTGCTCAACCACTTGCCATATTTCATCAAATGGGCCAGGTGGAGATGGTTGTGTAGTGTTTGGGGTGCTGGCATGGTTTTTAGTTTGCATGCATGGTGTTCAAAGGTGTTTTATGTGCAAAAAAAGGTAAAATATGCATTTCTATCAGTGTCAGAAGAAGTAGTCTGCATGGGCTTCATATATTTGTAGTTTGCAGGGACTTGGATGAACTCACTGCTAACTCTAATGTGAGGCCCTTGAAACAATGATCAGACACTTTGGGGAAAAAAATATTGTGGTTTTGCTGAAGCAGCTAAGTGGATAGCTGTCTCAGCTTGGCTTGCCAAGTCTGAATCCAGGCTTAATTGAGCTGACTTAAATGAGGGCATTTATTTCAGTCAAAATGTGGAACAAAAACAGAATTCACAGTATCTTGTGCAGGCCCCTTCATGGCCTTGGTAAAACCCATTAGATGCAAGGCACAGAGAGTACAGGTTGACATTAATACCAAAATGCTGAGAGTGGTTCTGCACATACATTTCTGCTGGGTTTTTAGGTGTCTGTGCTGCTCTGCTTTCGTGTGATTTGATTGGTTTCATTTTTGCACTACTGCCTATGCAGCGGCGGGCTGTTATACCCCTCTTTTTGAAGTAAACCCACACAAACCTTGCAAAGATACTATACTCAAGATACGGATGAAAGTAGCCAGCTGTTGTACAAGTTACCCTTTGTCTAATTCTGGTTCATATATGGATGATTTACTGACTTTACACTGATTAGCAGGTGCAGAGTAACTTATGTTGTTCCCATTTTCCACTTCATCCATTTATAAAGCTGGAAACAATTTAGGTTGAGAACCTTGCACAAGGGTATGACAGCAATACCTTCCATGGCAATTGGACTGACAACACTGGCATAACAAACCCAGTTCTGAAACTGTTATTAAATGCTACATACATATACCATAAGCCTGTTTTGTGTAAGCTGTTTAAGATTTCTCATGTCTCTGCATCGTCTTTATTCTCTCACTATGATCACACTCTTGGACTACTCTAATGGTACATTGTTCTGCTTTTTGTTCTGGTGTTCTGTTGTAGCACTTATGGAGGCTAATATGAAAATGCAATCACAGCCTATGTGCAGAGTTATGCCAATCTGAGTTCCAGAATTCCGCTAGTTCTCCCCCAGCCAGCAAACCATCAGACAGTGGAAAAGAAATGCATCCCAGGTGTTTGTGCTATGTCACTTACTTCAGCTTACTCTTCAAAGTAATTGGCAGTGGAACAAGTTTCAGCAGTAAATCATTCCAAGTGATAGTATCCTGGCATTGATACGGAAAGGACATACCAGTTCAGTTTCAGTATATCCGACAAGGCTTTCAACACAGACTCCCTGTGATGTTTGTCTACAGTACAAACTCAAATGAAAGACAATTCTGAATTATTTGAATTATTAATGTGGCCATGCCTACCCTAAATCACACCAAGAGAATAGTAATGCATATTTGTGGCAGTAAGTGTCTGTTGTGTCAGAGTGAATATGATGTGGTAGAGAAGTATACTGTGTCATGTAAATTACGCACCGAGTCAGGGTCAACAGTCCCTCTGACCACCAGTTCCTCCCTAATGGATCAGCATAACAGATACAAGTATTGTAGACTTGCAAAGGCCCTTATATGCTTATGTCATGCTCTTAACGGAGACAGAATGAGGTTTGATTGTCAGTGTTCCAAAGGCAGCCATTGCAGTGCGTTCACTGTGGGCTGGTCTTTGGCAGTTGTTGTCCAGGCTGCTCTTCATTCTTAAGACGCCCAGGCCCCTCTTCCTCTGTGATCCTGAAGGGCTCCTTTAAGCTGGGAAGAAACGGGCAGCCTCGGGAGGGTTTCATGTTCAGCTGCTCCCGTTTTAAAGACCATCTGTTTTGGGCATGGAATGCTCTCCCAACATTTCTCTCACATCCGCTGAGAGGGAACCAGCCTCTGCCACGTTCTTGAGTAAATGCTTGATTCTTACGGCCCTGCGTCACTAAATATAGAATGCCTTCTGGCTAATGGGAGAGTCGCTGGGAGCCTTTTTTCTTCTGATCCATTTTTGTTGTCAGACCATATAAAAGAATATGATTGCTGGGATTAGAGCCAGTGAAAATAGATTAATAGAATTAAAAATTTAACTGTGTCTGAAATGATTGGCATATTGAATGCATGTTAACCATTAGATTAAGAGTTGTAGATACACAGACAGGCAGACTGTGTAACGTCATAGACACTTTGGCCATCCTTTGCATGACACCTGATATGAACTCTCTCTATTTATGCTCATCTGTATGCTGCTATGAGTTATGCCGCAGGTGCAATGCACTGTCAATGAGAAAGCTCCATCCTTACAAAATCTGACACAAGTTGATTTTTATCCATAATAAATGGATGGAACTCAATGGAAGTTTATTTTGATTTAACACAATAATGAAAGCTTCCCAAGCCTTTACAAGACATATTTAATGCAGTTGTCAAACCTGGGAAGAAGAGCTCCCGGAGAGACTGTCATAAATCATGAATTGCAATGGAGGATCTGCAGCATGCGTCCTGAGGAGGAGATGTACAGTTACTGACACTATCTCACTGTATACAGTGCCAGTCAAAAGTTTGGACACACCTGATTAAGATAATGGGAAACTTGCATACAAAGACATTTTGATATAAGGACTTATGTTTAAATGCTCAAATGTTTCTTAGACAAATATAAATAGTGAAGTTGATGTATGAATTTCTTTCCAAAAAAAAAAAAAAAATTTTAAAATAATAATTAGTGTATAATTAGTGTTATAATTATACACTATAATATAATAATTAGTGTATAATTAGTGTTATTTCATAGTTTTGATGTCTTTAATATTATTCTAAAATGTGGAAAATAGTAAAAATAAAGAACTCTTCTATGAGTACGTGTGTCCAACTTTTGACTGGTACAGCATTTATTTGAATGGAGTATATATACACTGTTCCCCCCTTATCCGCGGTTTTGCTTTCTGCGGTTTCGGTTACCCGCGGTCATCCGTGGTCCGAAAATATTAAATGGAAAATTCCAGAAATAAACAATTCATAAGTTTTGAATTGTGCGCCGTTCTGAGTAGCGTGATGAAATCTTGCGCCGTCCTGCCCGGGACGTGAATTATCCCTTTGTCCAGCGTATCCACGCTGTATACGCTACCCGCTACCCGTATGTATGTATAGGAAAAAACATAGTATATATAGGGTTCGGCACTATCTGTGGTTTCAGGCATCCACTGGGGGTCTTGGAACATATCCACTGCGGATAAGGGGGGACTGCTGTACTACAGGATGGCAGCAGTCTGATAATACTGCAGTGTGTATGCTATTGTGTGTCATAATTTAACATTACGTATTAGGAATATGTGACATACTTGAGCTTGTTTGAGCATATATTTCCTTCTGGACTGAGCTGTGCAAATGTTTTGTGTGTGTGTGTGTGTGCGTGTGTGTGTGTTTGTGTGTATTTTTGAGGGGAATGTGAGGTGTAGTTCTCATTTGCACTGACAACATCCTTTTCACTTTCCCACCCTTATCAGATACAACATGTTTATCGTCATGTACCCGCTTGGAGTGGCTGGTGAACTCATGACCATTTACGCTGCTCTCCCATACGTTCGCAAGTCTGGAATGTTCTCAATGAGGCTCCCCAACAAATACAATGTCTCTTTTGACTACTACATCTTCCTCATCATCGTCATGATCTCTTATATCCCATGTAAGAACTTTTTTTTTCACTCTTCTTTCACTCATGCCATTGATGTAATAGTAGAATTAGTACTATATAATTAATTGCATGTTGGTATGCACAGAAGGTATACTATAAGTATATGTAAATACATGCATAAATGAGGCTAATATAGCTATTAAAATGATATGTATCTTGGCGATATAAAAATGTGCTGTGAATGGAAAAGTAGGAAACAGTGATAGTGCATCTGGTGTGTTTTACCTTTTTTAGATAAGCAGCTTGAAATGGAGTGACCTCTTTCTTCCAGATGTTACTTCAGACTTAGCCATGGGTCAGGACTGATGTTCTCTTCAGGGGTTAGAATTGGCATTGCTGTCATCTTTAATCTTAAGCCAAAACTAACCATTTGTGGTCACCCAGACAATGTTTTCCACCCAGCATTTGGGTGACCTCCACATTGAAATCAGACCCTCAGAATTTACTGGAAGAGTCGCTTTTCAAAGTCTGGAGTTCAAGCTTAATTGTTTAGGTTGGAAACATCCGGTTTTGAACAAGGGGTCAAACTTCAAAAGTGTTCTTTTTCCTCTGCCAACAGTGTTCCCACAACTATATTTCCATATGCTACGTCAAAGGAGAAAGGTGCTTCACGGGGAGGTGATAGTTGAGAAGGACGAGTAGAACGACCACACAGCCTGTCTGGCTTTCTCATGAAGAGCAAGACCGCGCAGTCATGCCAATACCACCACCACCCCCACCACTATCCACCCACCCAACACCTCCAAGGAGCCAGAGTAATGATCACAGAACAGGAATAAACGGCTGTGCGGGAAAAACAAAAAAAAACGTGGATTCTTCTGTTCCTTTACCTCCGCAGAACATCAGAGTACTCAGTCGGTCAGCCTTAATACCCACATACTGTTCACTGGTGTAGGGAAGAGCGAGTGAGAAAGAGGGTAACATCACAAGCTGTGTTTGAGTTTCTTCCATCTGGAAACTGTAAGTGCTTGCACCATATTGGCTTAATATTCAAGAGTCAAATGTGACAAAAAAAGAGAAAGTGAAAGAGATGAAAAATGTTCATATGTTAATGTCCAGTAGCATTAAGTATAGTCCGCCCATTCTTCACAGACTGTTCTGCATCCACAGTAAGGCAAAATATACAGCACTGTCAAAATGAGCATACCATACAGACAGAAAATCGGTAATGCTAAGCTTAGTTCAGTACTTTGTTCCTTGTATGTACTGTCTGCACTGTACCACAGTTGTGAAAATGTAATGTCAAGCTGTCAGTTTCATAATTTGTATGTTAAGCATCTACCAAAGATGTGTGAACCCATTAAAAATGTATAGATTTAAATAGCCATCTGTAAATTACATCATTGTAAATGTTGTCAAAAATTAGTCCTACATCGGTAATGATTGTGTGCCATGGATGGAGAGACTCATTAAGTAGATGATGAAACATGCTGCAAGTTGTTCAAATGACAGCTTTGATCATTTTTCTTTCAGCTCTTATTGTTTATGAGCGCCTCTTATTTGCAATGTTTACCGAACGCTGTCTAATGAACTTAACAAAGAAGTGCAATTTAAGCAGACTGTGCCTACAGCTACAGTTGTGGTCTGCTAGATTTCATGCCAGCTTCACCATCATAACTACTGGTGTATAGGATTTTCTATTTCTTGACAGATATGTATGGCATCATTCACCTTTAAAAGTGGAGTTATCATTTTTATTTTTAATTTATTGGTAATTCATCTAAGGTAGTGATACTAAGAGCAATGTTATTGTTATCAGCTACCACATACAATGGTACATAATGCTTGAGTGACAAAACACATTGAACATCCGATCAGGTATTTTAATGGAACAATTCTTTGTGGGTAAAGTTAACACTGAAAAATGTAGAAAGCAGGCAAGCCAACTGAAAGAGAGAACCTGAACCACAGGGGAAAGCATACATTTCATATTTAATGAACGCTTTTACAGTGAATTAGATTTATGTCATATCATTAGATTGTTACCATTTATGCAGCCTACTTTTAGCCTCTTTTAACTTTGTGCATCTTCTACAGTAACCAGATCATCCTATCTGCAGATCAAAGATGGCAAAACAAGTGCGAATAGCAGTAGGGGCAGATCGTTCATTTTCAATCTGCAGGTGGAAAAAAAAATTTCATTATTAATTCCAACCACAGTGTTACAATGATTATGATGTTCTTTAAAAATGCAGGAAACTGACATAATGAACAAATTGCATCCAATTTGCAAAATCAGGTCGTATCGCATACATATTGTGCCCTTCTTAGAATCCAATCTGAGACTTCATTGCAAAGAATATGGACGTCAACTGGACACAAATCAAATGAGAAAAGCAAAAAACATGTAAATCCATAAATGGTGTTTGACTAGATGGGCACAGTACATCATAGCTTTTTCCCCAAAAAGTCAACAGTAAAAGTTCATTTTCCCCTGTATTCTACAAAAGGTGCTACTGTGAGATCTTTTCAATCTTCTGTGCAGCTGAGTGACAGGAATATGGATGAAATACATATGTGGATTATGGATGGATATGAATTATTAATGGTACGTGAATTAATAGGTGGAAAAAACTGTGAAGACATTCATTTCAAACTTTTGTTTTTATGCACTTGGACTGTTTCATGACTCTGCCATGTATTTAAATTAATTGACAATGTGCTTTGAATCAGGGCTTGGAAATGAAGAATGAAATAAAGTATCAGATACCAAACAAAGTGGTGTATTACTGGATTCATTTTTTACATTAGAACTGTAGCTACACACATCTCAGGAATGTAATGTTATTTTTGTAATCATTGTCATTTTTTCTGAGTGGGGCACTGCAAGAATGACAGTATTTCAGGGTTATGAAAGGAAAAACTACAGAATTACTACCCATGAAATACAAACCAGTGCTTACATGCTTATGGCATTATAAATCTGTATTATGATTTCCTTTAGATTGGTCAAAGTTTTGCAATCTGACATTTATCTTAGCTACTCCACCTATTGTAAACATGTAAACACAGTGTACACATCCTGAAAGTATACTGTTCCTCTGGTATCGTGATGCAGAGAATGAGCTGTCGCCCGTCTAATGCGATTCCACACAGTAACATCTTTGAGAAAGCACAATTGAGTCATTGAGATTCATCAAGATGTGCAATTGAGAAGAGACATTCTTCTTTGCCAGTGTTTTTGCCGTGTACCATCATGAACAAGGCTCAGATGTATGTATAATGTGACTGACATTGCCTTTAATACTTTGACAAGCTTACTGGTTTCAAAAGAGAGCCTATTTTACTGCTGATATAATTCAGTCTTGAAAAATATGTCAATGTGCTAAAATACACAAGGAAGTTTCATGTATGCAACAAGTCACATACTACAAATATACAGTATTACTAACTTCTGCTTTCATAAATCTTTCATGATTTTTTACTGTATATATTTGAGAAAATGTTTAATATATGTGTCATTTTAGGGTGTTGAAAATATCACAGAAATTACCTATGGGTGAGTGAAATGGGGAGTTTGGCATCATGTCTGTGAAAGGACCAAAACCCATGTTCATCTGTTTACTGTAGTGAATGGATCACTCTCCCAGGGAAGGTGAGCATTATCTAAGGCTCTCCCTCTGTCCAGAAGAGAGACAAAACAAACAAAGCCTCAGATTCAATAACTCATATGTGTTTATTTTTTGTATGGCACTGCATCATGGGGGTGTGAGGACACAGTCACCTGGCTATTGTTGAAAAGAATTACCGGGACAGGAAGCTCATTACCCAAAGTACCTAAAACAGGAAATAAAAATTCCCCTGAGTGTAATAGAATCAAATGTTTGATTTGGGCTTGTAGGTAGAGGTCAACTGTGTTTCTCTGTACAGTTTGTAAAATACATCTCATAAAATAATACAGGTCCCACGATAATACATATTTTAAAAAATCTTTTACATACAAAAATATTGTAAAAAATGTAAACTTACACATTTTTTTTCTTTAAACCAAATGACTTTTTCATGATAGTTTTATGTATATATTTGTATTTATTTAAATTCACGTATACCATATAGCTATATATAGCCAGACAATTCTCGAGGTTTAAGAAAGGCCTTCCTCAAGGATAGCAGAACAGCGCTGTATTGCTTGATTGCAAATCAGAGAACTAGCAGTATAACAGAAAAGGCACACATCCTTCAAAATTCTTTATCTTTTCATTTTGGCACTTGAAAAATCAAAATTTCAGTTGCTGAAATGACCTGCAGTGTGAAAATATATATTCTGAAAATTAGGCACATAGTGAACTACAGTCATAGCTGGGATGGAATTTTAATAAAACATAAAAGGACAAAAAAAACTACACGATTCAATTAATTTGATTTTTGACTAAATAACTAAAAGAAATCATCATTTTCATCTTGTCTTGATTGTCATGGTGCTGCATGGCTGAAGTAAGCTTATGAGTGGAGCACTTCTTTTCTGGGGGATGGAGAGAATTTTCTCATCAGTAAGGCTCCGTGTCGTCGACAAAAAAACTGCAATCACAAAGTGTGTTGTTTCTCTTCCCTCTGACTCCAAAAAGAGCGTCTTTTGACCTCACAAAGCTAAGGTGCCAGTTCAAGGTCTGTGAAACATCTGGCCCAACTCTGAGGCTCTTCAGAAGGCTTCAGTCCCACCACACATCCCTCTCCTCTTCTCTCCTCAACAGATGCTATAATCCTGATGCCTTTGCTGTAGGAAACATATCAAAAAGGCAAGTCAATATACAAATCAATAAAAAATAGATGTACTGTGGCAAAACCATGGATCCCTAATAATGACAGGAGTAAGGCAATAATCTCTATTAAACAGTTTATCATAGTATACAATTCATGTAACAAACAAACAAACAAACAAACAATGTAACAATTGTTTGTCCTGTGGCAAATGACAAAGGGATAAAATGTGCAATTGAGAGGTACAGGTGTTACTGAGCTCTACGTGAGGTGAAAAGGTTTGTTTATAAAGCAACCAGCTAGCATTTTATAACCCTTGGCATGCCCATTCTGTGCTACCCCTCTAAAGGTCTGACACTTAAGATGCTCACAGCTCTCCATGTCCATCTCGCAGATGATGCCATTCAGATCGTCACAGAAGAAGTCGTTCCACAAGCCCTGGTGAATCAGCCCAGCACAGTCCTCCCCCTGCTGGTGTCCATGGCTCCAGTTGTCAGGCTGGCCTGGCTTCCACTTCCTGCAAACACACAGCAGAGGGCGCTAATTCAATCATGTCGCATATGAACTGGCGCATATACACCATATATTCATTGACCAGCGCTTTTTAAACTCACAGTTAACTATCTGTAGGCCAGTATTATCCACAATTTGCAAAATTACTTCATGGGTTCAGTCCATGCATTTATTTACTTTTTTGTATTTTCTTTTTAATTTTGCAAATTTAACACCTGAGTATTGTAATTGTGTTAAAAAAACATTTTACTGCAGCTTATACTTGGGAATAAAAACTGTGTAAATGTATACAGGTAATTAATGAATGGGACAACTAAAACAAGGAGGAAAACACCCATTCACACTCATAACCTGTCCTTGACACCCATAACCTGTCCTCATGGACTTTGACTAGAGTACATCCCTCTCCTTTTTATATGCATTACAGTTGAAATCGTTGAGATTCAGGACTCACGTGAAAGTTGGCTCGGTCCCATCCACCCAGCGCCAGACATTCTCCTCCTCCCTATCCGTCAGGCCCAGCCAGAAGAACCTCTTCCCAGCTATCTGCTTTTGCAACCATTGCTGGAAGAGGAAAACAGCAAAACAAACACATTCCAGGTTTACAGGCACTTCTCCTGTTTCTTGTATTTATCCAAGGGTTATTTATGAAGGCGTATTATTTATCTACAGCATGAAAAATGCATGTTTAGGAAAAGTTGGGAGCTTGGTTTTTTTACATTTGCTATACACATTTTGATAGGGAAATAACTGAATTTACTGTAGATGGTTAAGACCTGAAAAATATGACATTGTGAACAACAGAAATGATTTTCTTTTCCAAGAAAAAAAAGAGGTGAACAAGATATTCTACCTGCTCCTCTATATCGTTAATGATGACCATGGATGATGACTTCTCTTCACAGCTTTTCTTTGCCTCATCAAAATTGCGTGCCTCTGTCGTAAAGAAGTAGCACTTCTCTCTGAAGTTGATCCATTGTGGCGGGCAACCTGCACCAAAATGACACTGCTTCATTATACTTCCATTATTTTAGCAGTTTGACAATGCTTTTACAAATATTTTCATATTTTTTGTGCAAATCCATTTTAATTGAGAACACAATATGGATGTAGTTGATTAGGATGCAACACTGCTGGTTAGTAACCAGCATCATCTCCACATTAAAAAAGTAGGTTTCCATCTTATTAAAAGCAAAAGTAACAATGTACTGTCATGTGCTGCCACAAAGACAATTTTATACACAACACACAGTTATTTTCACTCTTGTGTACAGAGACAAAAGGCATGAGGAAATTTGAAAGAAACAGCAAGTCTCTTCACCTGGGGTTCTGGTGGTAGGAACGGGAACCTCGCTCTGCAGAGACACAGGGGCCACAGGGCCTGTTGCTGGTCGTGCAGGGAGTCCTGGCAACCCAGGTGGCCCTGGAGGGCCCACAGGTCCCACTGGGCCCCGAGGTCCTTGTGCTCCAGGAGCTCCGACTGCCCCGCGTACACCTGGCGGCCCCTGTGGCCCTTGCGGACCTGGCTGTCCATCTCTCCCGGGGAGTCCGGGTGGGCCGGGCTCACCCTTGGCCCCTGGAGCACCTGCTCTGCCCCCTGATCCTCGCGATCCCTTCGGACCAGGACTTCCCCGAGATCCAGGCTGACCTTTGAACCCTGGCACCCCTGGGGGTCCAGGTGAGCCCTTTTCTCCTCGGGGGCCCTGTACGCCTGGACTCCCCTTCTCTCCTTTTTCCCCTTTCTGGCCAGGTTGCCCCACTGGACCCTGGGGCCCTTTGTCTCCTCGAGGACCCCTAGGACCAGGAGGACCTGAAACGAACAAGTTTATTAAACAAATGAAAAAAAAATAAATAAAAAAAAACAGAGACCATATTTCCTCATTCAGCTAAAAACTGGAGATCCATCTGCTTTTCCAGAGGCTTACCTTGAAGGATGGTAAAGTTGGTAATGAGTTGAGAGTGCTTGCTGTCCACCAGCTTCATCTCCTCCATGACGATGGACAGGCTGGACACCTCCTTGTCCAGCCGGGCAGCCAAGTCGTCCTGCTGGGAGCGTAGAGAGGCCGCGTCTGCCCGGATGTCCGTCATGCTGTTGTTGAGGTTGACCAGGTAGTCAGTGTGGTGGCCCACGGTCTCGGCGCAGTTGCGCAGGTCATTGAGGTTGGTGTTGATGGCCCCCAGCAGCTGGGTGGTGAAGCTGATGTTGCCTGTGATACGGTCGATGTCCTGCTCCGAGTGGTCCAGTCGCATCTCGAAGCTGTCAAACTTGGCGGAGGTGGCGTTGTCGTGGTCCCGTTGCTGGTCCATCAGTTCCCGCAGGCTCTGGTCGTGCCCCTCCATCAGCACCGATGTGTTCTGGATCTGGCTGGTGAGGCTGGCCAGCTGGGTCCCCATGTCTTCCAGGGACTCATTATTTGCTTTGGCCAAGGCCGAGTTGTTGGTGGCCAGTGCCTGCAGGTTCTGAACTTTCTCCTTCAGCCATTCGGAGTCGGTGCGCGTCTGCCGTGCTGTCTGCTGCAGGCTCTGGAAGTCATTCTTGATCTTCTGTATGGCCTGGCTGGTGTCATCCACAGACTTCTGCAGGGTGCTGATGAGGTTCCTCTGCTGGGCCTGGGTGAGGTTTAGGCTGTTGATGCTGACCAGCGTCTGGCTCTGGTCCCTCACCTGGCCCTGCAGGTCGGCCTGCAGCCGGGCCGTGTCGTCCTGCAGGCTGGTGATGTAGCCGCTGTAGTTGAGCAGGGTGCTGTTGATTCTACGGATCATGTCCGCGTTGCTGTCCAACAGTCCTTGCAGGGAGCTGTGGCTGGACTGCATGCTCTCGCCTGCATCCTGCAGCTTGTCCAGGGCAGCCTTGTTGCTGTTGGCCTTCTTCACGATATCACTCAGCTGCCTCTGGAGCAGCTGGATGTTGGATTTGAAGGCCTGCATCTCGCTGGTGGTATTCTCTGACTTCTCCCCAGCTTGATCGTCTAGGTGTTGTATGAAGGTAAAAGTGAAGATTCACCGAGCAAAGATACATCTCTCAGGAAAAACTGACCACAGTTTTCTAAAAGTCAGATCTGGACACTGGAATTCCACTCCCATAATGAGCTCCAGATAATTTATCCTTCAATGAATGACCTCTTTCTGAATCTATCTTATAGATCTTATAGATAGACTTATACACTCTGTTAAACTAAAAGCAATACAAGCATTATAACAATATGATGCATATAATTTTGTATTTCGTCTGTTCAATCTATCAAGTGTGATTGAAATTAATCATTCATCATTTTATGCTGCAGAAGGTAGATGATACTCTTAGTTAAACCATACCAAAAGCAGAACAGTACTGCGACAATGTGTGGTCATTAAGTGAAACTCACCAAGCTTCTTTAAGTCTGTCTCCACAGCTGAGATCTTTCCGCCATAATTCTCCATTCCCTCAGTCACACTGTCTACCCTTTGGACAACTAGAAAATACAAGTCAAGAAGAAAAAAAATTAAGTTATGTGGAAATTCAAGGTTTCTAAAATGATAGTAAATGGAGGGTGGACAATGATATGACCTGACAGAAAGTATGTGAAAGGGTTCATTCTTTCCTGAGGAGCTGGTTACAGGCACTGAAGCGCAACAATAACGGTTTATATTTTAATCTAGATGCTGGCCAGACAAGCAGCTTTACCATGTACTACATTACATTACATGCATTTAACAGAAGCTCTTATCCATAGTGACTTTCAGCACAACAGAATATAAGTGTATCCATTCAAGTTAAATGAGCAACAGTGTCATACCAGGCCAACAACACTCCCAGACCAGTGAGAGTGAGCATAGTATGTCAAAGACCATATCAGCCTCTGTTTAATTCATGACCGGGAAGCCGTCTGGGTCGAGGCTTGTCTGGGGGGACAGAGGTGGAGATACAAGCAGAGGACTTGGAGGCCAGAGGGACAGTGGTGAGACAGGAAAATGCGGCAGTGGGGTCTTTGGTAAACAGAGATGAAAGGGAACCCGACACAGTCAGATGCTGTGTCGGGGAGGGTCTTCACACCCCCACTGGAGAAGGAGCCCTTCATTTCCTCTGGAATGTGACCGGGATTCTTGGGGAATCACTGCCCAATCGCATCCAGAGGGCAGCGTCTTTAGTGAGTCCATGGTTGATATTCCCCCGACTGGTGCACATCCTGACATTCCCCACACTGTGCCCGCAGCTCCAGTACTACCGATCCCAGCACAACAGTCTACAAAAAGCAGCCTTCAGTGGATCTTTTTATAAATAAGAGACGCCGAGCTCCGGGACAAAGCTGCCAACTGTCATATTCATCCATGGTTACTTGGAGAAGCACAAAACTGCAAAAATTAACCATGGCAAAAGTGCATCTTGTTACTTGAAACTGGGGACGCCAGACAGCACATATTTGTGCTCTATCTGAGGACAGACTGTGGCAGGATGAAAAAAACTGAAAAGGTTCACTACAGTATGCAGCAATGTAGCATGCTTGCCCCCATTGTTTTATAATTTAGATTCACTTTTCTGTTTTTTTTCTGTTTATGTTCAGTAAATACATACTCCCAACTCTATACTTTGTTATTGTTTGTTGTAATTTTGAGGGCAGGGGTCCAGAGGAGTTTATATTGTTAAAAGAGCAAAGTGATTAAATATGAAAATACACAGAAAACAATCCAATTCAAAATTTTGGTACACCCTACAAACATTTTACAGAGAAACATTGGAGGATCTCCAATTACAGATAACAAAGACAATGTGCAGTCATTTACTTACAATGACATCAAGAGTCAAATGAACCTGACCGAAAATACGAGATGATTTGTTTTTGCACTACATAAACAATGAGGCATTCTTGAACCATAAAGTGTAATTGTACGCTCTTTGGTAACATACTCCGGAAAACAGGACGCTTCAATCATTTGAGTGTATGTGCACACTTGAGAATGCCCATGTATACAAAAGCTTAGTGTGATTAGCCATCCAAGCAGGAAGCAGATAGGTTCGTTCCTCCTAGGATGCATTGGCTTACTACAGAATTCACTTACGTAGGTTTGGTTTCTTAAGATTTGAAGGTATGAAGGTATGAAACACGAATAGCATGTTTATAATCTCATTAGAAGGCTTCATGTCCACTTGGGGAATTTGACATCCCTCTGAGATGCCTACTATCTGTAGGATTCTTGATTAAGACCTCATAAGCTTCACATCCCTCCAGGTCTAGGTTCCAGCAAAAGAGATCCTATTGCTTCCCTGCAATATTTGGTCTTGGAGACATCCTGTTTCAAATCAACCTTCATGCTAGGAATGCTGCCCAGATACAATGGCACTATGAAGACTAAAAAGTTTAATATTGCGGATTCCCCTGTGGCTAGATCAGTCTGGGTCCATAGGATGTGTTCTGTTGCCCGGGGGGTTGTGCGGTTCAAGTCCTGGCCATATCACTGAGGAGGGAGAGCCGCTGATATTCAGCTCATTGTTTCTGTCAGCGGGGGAAATGCTTGTTCTGGCCACTCACGCTTGCAGACTGTCGGTGGGTAGACGCCACGGAGCTGGCATGAACGCTGAGCGACATGTCACCACTCTGTCCTAACAATGTCCCTGTTGTTCAGCCTCTGTGCTCCTGGAGCCAAAGAAATCAATGCTGGCAGATTGTGTGTATGTGTGTGTGTGCGTGTGCGTGTGTGTGTGTGTGTGTGTGCGTTTGTGTGTGTGTGTGTGTGCGTGTGTGTGTGCATGTGTGCGCATGTGTGTGTGTGTGTGTGTGCGTGTGCATGTGAGTGTGTTTGCCTGTCTGTGTGATTCAAAAAAGACATCAAACATCCCCATGTCATGTCTAGAACACTTTGCAAATTGGGACTCCCCATCTGTCACGGTGTCAGGACTGCGGCATCTTAGCCAGTTGTTTTGTTTTCCCTGTCCATGTGCTCTTGTTTTCCCTGTGTTCCAGCCCTGCCCTCCTCTCTGCCCTGTCGCCGCCCACCTGATTACCTGAACGTCTTCACCTGCCTGCCCGCGCACCTGCATCCCATCTCCTCATCAGCATTGCCCTATATATTCCCTGCTTGTTTCTTGTCTTGTTGCCAGTTCATCTCAGTTGTCTGCTGCGCTACTCACCGTCTGTTCCATTTTTGCCTGCCAGTTCAGTCTGCCTTGCCTGTTTCTCTCGACTTTGATTTTGGATCTGATTTTTGGTATGATCGCTGTGTTTTTATGGTTTTGGACTTTGCCTGTTTCGACCCTGTTTTTGGATTACCTTTTGGATTTATAAACTCATCGCGTACCAGTCTTCCCTGTCTGCGCTTGAGTCCCTGCCTGAGTTCTGACACACGGCAACCACATAATTGACTTGCTTCGGGATCAGTACACTAAGAACTACATCACTAGCATGGTATGAACTCTTGCACATACCTATCACATAAAATAAACAGAACAATAACACTATGACATGTACAGGATATGGAGAAATCGAAGTAGGATCAGGTCTTGGTACTATGAGATGCCCTTCCCTGTCACTGAAACTTAGTTTGCTGCTTTTTTTTTTTCCTCCTGTGCCTGTCATGTTTTTACTTATCAGCTTATCAGTGATAGGGGTCTCTGTGACATTGAAAACATCTGAAAAACATGTACAGCATTTGATGTTATTTTTCCAGACTGGGTCTTGTGTAACTAAAAAAAACAAAGACCTTAATAATGTCCAGCAAGGACAACCAAACCTGTGGATCCATTTCAAAGGCACGCAGATGAGTATTAGGGAGCTGGGAGTGTGCAAGAAACCATCTGGTTACATCCACCCCTCTCTTCACGTACACTTGGGTATTACAGCTAGTTTAAGCACACTATTTTTAAATATGGCTTATTTGCTTCGGCCTTTGCTTTGAGCCTTGTGATAACAGATTAAGCCAATTATCCATCAATGGACTGGTGTAAAACATTAACTGGATGGTGATTGGTAAAATCAAAGGATAACAATAATGATAATGGGGGCAGTGTTAAGGCCTTAATGGCTCAGGAGTTGGATCTTATCCTAACTCCTGTGAAGTAAAGTATCTTGAGGTACAAGCATGCCCCTTGGACAGTACACTGACCCATCATGGCACTAGTGCTTAAGTTACTCTCTGAAATACCCAGTGCCAAGCAGAGGATGAAGAGATACCACTGATACCTCTTAACCTTACAGCATCAGGACAATCATTTTAACTCTGGGCCACTGAATCTTTTTGTCATTATTCATTCAAGGTTATTCATTCAAGGTTCAAGTGTTACCTTGTCTTCCTCTTTTGAATCAGCTAAAGGTGTATCCCAAGACTATGCATTTGTCATTGTGAAGTAACAGTGAACATGAAACACAACCTGTCCTTCCTTAAAGATGCACATAATACTGTATGTGAAATGGCTGAAATGAGTGTCTTGCCCTTAGGGGTTGTGCATCTTGCACAGAGAGATGGTTTGTCTTGCATATCAGTACACCCACATGATTCACTGATACACTACATCACTTCCTGTCCTTCGCATCAGTAGCCATTCATTCCAATGAGGAAATGGAAAAGCAACAGAAAAAAAAATCCAGAACATCTGCAAAATCTCTACACTTCAGACTTCATTCTGGCCTTGGAAAGAGTGACAAATATCCGAAATGTTATCACAGAAGTTTAGGGTATGAAATGACCTTCTACTAAAGTATTCTGATATTATTAGGTTTTGGAAACCAAACTGTGGTAAAACTAATTCTAGTTAAGGAAGTTTTCAATATATGGAAAGAGCAAATACATGACAATTTGTTTACATGTGCTATAATTTACCACACATGTATAAAAATATTAGCAACATTTAATCAAAGAAAAAGCCGGTTTAGAAATGTTTAAATACAGAGTTCTCAGAGGTATACAGAGGAGAGTGAGGTGTTGTCAGGCAGTGGTATCAGATTTGTATAAAATGTTTCACTTCAACCAACACTCCTTTCGTTACACATTACAGCAGCATTGACTATCCCAACCATGACACTTTAAACATCTGTGCACTCAGCGAGTCACAGTATTCCATATAAAGCACCACACATGCACTGATACGCTCCCTACCTCTTTCATACTCTCTGTTTCTCCTGCACACTCACAATCCTGTCAAACACACATGTACTGAATCTGCACAAACATGCACGTAACGTTCCAACCTTTTGCAGAAATGCATGCACACACGCACACACGCACGCACACACACATACTTTTTATCTTAAACACATTTGCACACAAACATACACACAACCACCCACCCACCCACACACACACACACACACACACACACACACACACACACACACACACTTCTAAGTGTTTCACAACTCTGCATGGCATTGTTACACACATGCATGCACACAACACACATGCACCTAACGCTCAATTCTCTCACCCACACTTTGACACATTGCCCCTCCCACACACTTTATGACACAAGCCCCCTCCCACCACCCCAGCACCCCCAACCCCTCCTCCTGGCCAGCTGCTCCCCAGCTGTGGACCTTGAGTGGCATTCCTCCCGACACACACAGCTTTTGTGCCACTGTTTATTTTCACTCAACCAGTGTTTATACTTTATAATGTAACAGAGGATCCCATGTAAACAGCTGGAGTGGTGAAAAATGGGAATGAAAAAAATGAAATGAATTCTGCTGAGGTGCTGAGAGTGTATGTGATGGGGAGCACTCACAAAAAAGCTAAATATGTTAATTTGTAAAATCCAATGCACACAGTTGTATATAGCATCTATATCAACTATGCAGATTTAAATTATGCCAGTATACAGTGCAACTGTTTGAATATATCAATTGTTGCCACTTTCATTCATGTAACTTTTTGCATATATTGAGGAAAATACATTATTCCCAATATGTACTATGTACATAAATATATATGAAAAATAAAGTCAGTTCTAGAGTACATAAAATTCTAAGTTTATATACACATGTGTGTGAACTGTATGCAATTCTCCTTATTTTTTTAGAAAACTGTAAAATAACATACTTGTTCATAACAGGGCACTGGGACATTTACTCCTGCCTCCTCACTTTGAGCTCAGGAGCAATGCTGGGGCTATGAGCAGCAGCTGTCCAGGAGTGAGAAGGGGGCACTCTGTCACTGGGCCAGGTTAGTCAAAGCAATGTTAAAGGCAAACCGCACTTTGCAGGCAAATAAAGACAGAATAAAACAAGCCGGAGTCTGGGATCATACGATGGAATCTCTGAATCTCAGGGGTAGAGAGCTGGATGGCTGTCGGCCGGTTGATGGGGGTGGAGAGTGTGGAGGAGTTGGCCGGGGTGGGGGTGGGGGTTCTCAGCGGTTACTATGCACTCGGTATATAATGAACATGCACGCAAACATGGAGTTGCACTACAGGCAAGAATCACATGGCCACATCTGCACATGTGGGTCGACCTGTGGTTGCCAGGACAGCAAATTGCTACCAAGCCATAAAATCCCTGGTAGAGTGGGTTCTCCTAGAGCTGTTGTTAGTTCACTCCTCATCTGGTAGAAATTAGGACGGCATGAAGAACATCGGAAGAAAAATGAATATATGTGCCTCGAATGTTCTGCACACCACACGCAGTAGAAATCCTTGTGAAATAAGTAAAAACTTCACGTATGTTAAATGCATGCCATTAGGAGACATAGTGAAAAAAAAACCATAGGAAAAACAGAGGAAAAACCACAAAGATATTACTTTAACAGTTGAAGACACATATGGGAATGTTTAATACAACCCTACAAGAGTACTCTCGAACTGGCCCTACAAACGGTCTGAGATTCAGCTTCTAAGCTGGAAAAAATCAGCCGGCATGGTGAAGACCAGGAAATGTCCTTCACGAAGCTGGGGGTGCATTCCTGAGTGTGGCTCCTGGCAATGGGCAGGGCGCTGGGGTGAAATAAATGCACAGTAAATCTGAGGGGGTGGCAACGGAGGAGGCCTGAGACCATCAAGGACAGGCTCCATACACAGAAGGCAGGAGGTGGGGGGAGAAGGACTGAGTCACTTTGCGAGGGTTGGTTTTAGGAAATGTGGCTATAATTCTAACATGTTTTTGTTTTTCAAAGTGTGTGATTTTACAGCTGTGTGACCGGCCGGTCAGAATTTCCAGGCTATTTTTACTGCCCTTAATTAGTGAGAGGCAGACATTTTCAGTCACTGTTTATGCAATGTTGGTGTGATTCCGTGGGGGTCTATGCCGATATTACATAGAGGGGGATACAATACCAAAAACACACCTCCAACAGACATAAATATAACGTGGTCCTTTTGGACAAACAACAGATTTTTTTTCCTGGCAGCACAAAGAGTCCAAACAAACACTGGATACCTTCTTAGCAACCATATTAACCATATGGCTTACTCATCCATTTTTGCTTAATTTCAAGTTAAATGTTTAAAAGTGAGGCAGAGACGCTACGCAAATATTTTATTGTGGTTACTAGGCAGATGGCATTTTGCAACACTTCCTGTGTCTGTGACATAGCCTAGCTGGCCTGTGTCAGATGCTAGGATACAAACAGGAGGACCACTGAGAAACAGACAGACTCTGATATATGTTAGCTGGATATAGTCTAAACATACAGTAAAGTCTATCCGGTAAACTTCTGTTGAGAGGAAAGTTTATGAAACTACTTTCACTCTGAGAGCTTTGCTGCTTATGAACAGCCGAACATCCTGGTCTGTTATTATCATGCAGTAAGGTATAGGCTTAGGGAGTTTGGGAATAGGAACAGGGAGTTCATAGCAATCTCTCGAAAAATAAAATCTATCACTGTATTTAAGTATATTTGTTGTTTCTGGATATTGATTAATTTTTTTTTTTAGTATCAACTCAATTAATTGATCATTCATGGCTCTCTTTGATTAAATTAAGAGACTGTTAAGCATTTCCATTTGACAGAGAGGTGATTGGGCACAGTTTCCAAAATAATTCAACCCACTGAATAGCAAGAGAAGTGAAAATCAAGACAGAAAAAATACAGGAAGCGAACTATGCACACTGCCATTTACTTTCTGGGGGTGTTCACAGTCAGCAATTTATGACCTGGTAAGAGCCAAACCAAGTCCATCAATAACAGGCCACAATCTGGGAAACCGTGAGTCACAGCATCTCACCAGGATCTAGACATCCTCATGCTCCATAACTACTGTCCAAGACTACTGTAACTCTGTCAACTTTCCTGTTTTGTACATGTATCCATGTTGAACAAACCAACATCATTATCATGTCTGTGGAATTTTGCCATTTTCTTTTTTAAAATAAAATGGACTTAGTCACAGGGCTAGTATAAATAAAAACATACTGAGCATGAAAAGAAACACATCTGTCTAGTTATGCATATTTGTTTTCAGAAAAATAATTGATTAATTAATTAATAGCACTACTGTACATCACCACAGTAATGAAGGAGGCAGGTGGGTGAAGAAAAACTGATTACACCTGCTTAATCTCAACAGCCTCTGTTTAAAGAAACAAATCAAATAGGGAAATGATATCAGATACAAGCTTATTGATATTTAACATACTTTGAAATATTAATACTTGAAATTATATAGGTTGCAGAGAGCACTTTGTTGCAGTGTTTATTTCTGCAGCATTATTACCTTTTCGAAAAAGATATCGTGTCCAAGCCATCATCAGGAATACAGCAGTTACCCACTGTTACACCATTTGCTACTTCCCTCACAGCTTTGTCATTGCAAAAAATTATGACGCAGGTCTTTTCAAATATACAGTTCATGCATATACCAACAGAGTTCACTGACAGTACACTGCCCTTCAGTGTCTGCATTATGCATTGTCATTGACCAACCATACCCCGTGTGCTGTCCCATGCCACCCCACCATGGTGCTCTCTCCCCATGTCACCCTCCAGCAGCCCAGACTGCACGGCAGAGGGTTGTACAGTTACAATTAGGCACAAATAAAACTTGCTGCTTTATTTGGCTTAGTATATTCTGTATCCAATGAGCATGGGCATTCATACACTTTTCCATGATTTTCTACTTTCAATTAAATATACACATATAAGTGTATTTATGTGCGTGTGTGTGTGTGTGTGTGTGTGTGTGTGTGTGTGTGTGTGTGTGTACACACGCACATACACACACAGATTATTGGAAATATCATACTTAACCGGTATTATTAATTGTCATAGTAGTAGTAGTAATAGCAGTAGTAGTAGAAATATGTATTGTCTCCCTTTGATATCATAAGAGAATAATATGGAATGAAACTTTAAGGAAAATTGGAACCCTGCATTCATATTATAAACAATGTCAAGTGATGGGCACAACATAAAACAGAGGGACTGAGAAGAGTGTCCTTACCTTTGTATCCAAGAACAGCTACTGCTATTGTTAGCAAGGCACACAGGATGTACAGGAGTACAATGGATGCCTTCAGTGCCCAGTCATTCTTGCACTTGGTGCATTGGGTTCCCTCTTGAATTCCTGCAAAAGGTTAACATGCAAAAGAGTTGGTTTTAAATCTTGGTGTCCTGCTTCAATTATCAGAAAGGACTTTCAGGCTAATCAATATTTCTGTCCCGGACATATTCTTATGTCAGAAGACTTTCCGAGTAAAAAACACTCATGAACATATTTTTTGTACAGTGTCATTGAGTACATACAAGCGCTGAGACAACGTTAGAGCCGACAACAATGAGTAATCAAATAAAACATCAAAGACAATGCAAAATGACCATGTGGAAAAACACATTTGCAATTTACCGCTCCTTAAAAAGGTTGAGGTCTTTCATAGCTCTGATATGTGTGCAGTGTAGTAATTTGACACAATAGATAGGTCACAGCCAATAATACTCATCACAAAGGACTGTGATTCTAGTCACGTTATTCAAAACCACCTTAGTTCTAAAAGGTAGCATGGGCCACGTTTCAACACAATGACCCTGTGAAGGACCCACCGCCCTGTGTGTGAAGTCAAGCATCGTTTCTGAAACCAAATCTTCACTTGGCTGTACTGCTGACTGCTGGGGCCTCTTAAAATACAAGGTCACGATCAAGGAAACGATGAGAACTCTTCCAATTGTAACACAGAGAACCGGGGCCATGAAATAGCTCGTACTTCTTCCAAATCAGATGACATCTACAATTCAAGTCTCTTTTTAAATGTGTTCCCCACTAACTTTTTATAGCTTTCAAATCAGTAGCCTACCACCCACATTGACAGAGACACTCAGTATGCATATAATATATTTGTGGACAGCTCTCTGAGTGCTAAAGAATGCTGTGGTTAAAATGAAAACAAGAAACATGGCATGATTCTCTGTTCCACAATGTCCCACTCCCCCCTGCAATCTGGAGACTCTCACATACTTTTCAGCACGATAGCCCCAACAGGAGAGAGGAAATGGGGACCATAAGTTGGTTAGTGGGATATGTTTGCTTAGCCATGTCAGATGTGTTAATGGTTTTCTTACCCTGGACATTAATGGTCCCTGTGCTTGTTTAATTAGCCAGAAAGGACCACACATTCAATTAATCTCTTAGATGGGGAAAGCATGTGTATTTCAACAACATAATCATTGTATTTTGGGTATGGAATAAATATACAACTCTAGCACACATATATATGATATCATTTAATATATATGACATATCTGCCTTGCAACCACAGAAGAGAAATACTCTAAAACAAAGTAAACAAAGCTTTTCTGTGTCAGACAACCAAGTAGGAACCAATTGTGATTTGTGGAAGGACAAAAGGCCAGCCATGTATTCAGGGAGAATGCACACACCCGTGCCCCTTCTTCCTACCTGATGCTGTCACAGCACATTTGTCCTTATAGTTCATCTGTTAGACCTAGTTGAATATTGCTGAATATTATCCAAATGGCTGTCCATTCTAATCTACATAATGCAAAATCAGCATTAGTTTGGCACAAAATGAGCACATTAGCTTTTCTTTGTCATCCAAGAAAGAGAAAGGATCAAACAGGAGTTTCTGGTTCTGTATGCATGGTGTCCCTAATGTCCTTTGTGATTTCATTGGCACCCGTGTCCATTAGGAAGAATGGGGTTTTTTTTTCATCTAAAAAGGGGATGAATGGACAACAGTTCAACACAATAACTGAGTGAGTTGGAGAGGTAGTTGTGGGAATCAAGATACTTGAAATTGCTACTTTGTACAAAAATGAATGGTCTGGAACACCATGAGCTGTGTATCATCAGTGAGTCTGGGTCAGCCCTCTACAGAACTAGCCAGCACCAAGTAACACCATTTAGAAGATGCGCATGACGGCTAAAAACGCTCAAGCGAAAGATTACTACACGTGAAAAAATAGGTCAAAGCATCCAGATAACTTGTACAGTCTCATCAAACTGGGATCCTTGCTGCTTTGGACTGAGTTTACACACACAGTTTCAAAGGACATTTTAAAGTGAACGTTTTTGGAAGGATGGAAAGACTGAGAAGACACGGTCTGTCTGGAAAGACTGAGAAGACACGCTCTCTCCCCATGTGCAGAGAGCACATCCCCTCTCAGCATTCTGCACCGTTCCAAACAAAACAGCTCTCACTAAGTTCAAGGAAACGGTGATGTTTATTAATGCATGTTATTTTATTTATTTATGCATTTGTTCGCTTGGCAGATGGTGTTGCGCAAAGCGATTCACAAGGCCCTCATGGCAAGATGTCGCACTGCAAGAGCTGCAGCAAGAAAGGCACAAGTAAAGAACAGCAGCTAACATGTGAATCATATAACATCAAGTTATAAAAATAGTGCCAAATGAAGCAAGCAATCAGTCTAATGCAGGTATATACATAGTGTTTAAAATGTATATAAGGAAAGTAAAATACTAAGACTGTTCGATAACCCTATCATTATTTTATCCTATGGAATGAGATACATTCTTTCATTCAATTTAAATATTTAAATGTTCATTTTTTCATGTACTCACATTGACTATGAGGAATGAGAGGGACCAATTCCATTACCTGAGCATCATTTGTACCTAAACTTGCAGTTTGTTCTGTCCGTTAAAAAATGCTAATATACTTCCACAATGGTGAGGTTATTTTCATATACTTACATTAGGCTGCGTGGTACAATCCTAACTAAAGTCATTCACAATTATGACTTATGAAATGCAACAAGAATAGGTGTATGTTAAAGAGTAAGTACTAATTCTAATGCGCAAAGTTGGTAGAGCTAATACAGTCAAGTGCCTTGGAACTGGAATTGACATCAAGTTTGAATGAATACTTTTGGGAATTTGCACTGATCTCTGGTTGCCATAGTACTAGAGGTTGCCAAGAGCAGAGTTTGTGCTGGTGTGGGGTCTGATAATGGATTGAATGTAGGGAGGAGCTGTATGCATGAGTGCCCAGAAGGCAAAGACCAGGTACTTGAATTTGACAGGAACATCCAATAACAATCTATCATTCAGTAAAATACACTCTGTCACTGGTTACAGGGTAACTTACCGTGCTGTAACTCTACGGCTCTTTATTCTATTCCAGTGAAGGATTGATTGGGAAGGGTTTGTTTTTGTTTAACTGAATAGCTCTTTCCCTTAAAATGGCTTGACAGTGTTAATTGAAACCAGACGTCAGGGTCAACATGGACCTTGCTCAGTAGCTTGGTATCCACTCTGATAAAAAATTGTATTATATGTACAAACTTTTTATTTAATACTTTTAGCATGCAGATAATTAGCGAGTCAAATTCATTTCGACTGACATTACTTTTCAGTGAAACTCTGGGTGTAGTCTCCATTGCAT
Source organism: Megalops atlanticus (assembly GCA_019176425.1). Taxonomy (NCBI): domain Eukaryota; kingdom Metazoa; phylum Chordata; class Actinopteri; order Elopiformes; family Megalopidae; genus Megalops; species Megalops atlanticus. The sequence continues at coordinate 52,685,192 of CM032876.1, forward strand.
AAGGGTTGGCTGGAGAGAGACCAGTTTGAATATTCAAAGTTCAAATTTTAACTGTCTCTATGGAATTAACATCTTTCTCCACTGCAAGTGTAAAGTACCTTTCATTCTAATTCTGTATGAAGTAAGACATCAGGCCTTGGGCCAGGGCAAACTTGAGTGTTCTCTCGGTAATTCAGTCAAGCACGGTGAATAAACTTTTCCAGCATGCGCGGCCGCAAAGGCTCCTATCTTTTCTGTAGGAGCCAGACATCCTGAGCTGTGACCGCGACCTCCTTTCCTCCTTTCTTCTTGGACCTGGCCGGCACCCTAATCCGCATCAGATGGTCGCGGGCCGGGCCGGGACCCAGGAGAGAGCGCCACGGGCTCCGTTTAGCGGGGGAACTCTCTGGGGCCTGGCTCCGCTCTCTTGGGCTCACACATCTGGCAAAACAACCTGGCGCCCACAACAAAGCGCCTGACGGTCCCATGTGCGGTGGGACCCCGGACACAAAAACAAGCCCTTCTTGCCCCCTGTTTACACTGCGGGCCCTTGCTTGTTTTCCCGGGGCAGTCTTCAGAGGCCTGCAGCCTCTTTCACATGCAGCTCGGGTCCGACCATGAAATGTAAACAGGCGTGGCGGCCTCTCTGGCTTTAATTAAGTGCACCGTCATGCACCCCTGCTCCTTTTCTGAAATATGGAGAGACCCGGGGGGGTAATCGTACACAGCCCAGAGAGGAATGTGCTTCACAATTAAGGGGTTGCACAGCACTGCAGTAAGTCTGGTCGATTGGGAGCAATTCAGTTTTGACTGTTGTTCTGTTTGTCTCTGAAACACATTTTTTTTCCACTACAGTTTTTTTGAACGTGACCATTTTCTAATGCATGTTACATTACATTCATTACATTGCAATCAGGAGGAATAGGCTAGGAGTGGCCTCAGAGCCAATCAAAAAGGTAGTTATTCACAATTAATAATGCAAAAGGCATAATATTGACCCATCCATCTATTCACACAGTAAATATTAAGCCCGCAAGATGTTTTCTCCTACACAAAGAGCCAAGGGCATTATATGTTTATGTAAGTTAAGTCTACGGTGGTCATTAATATCCTTAGCAGAATGTTCAAAGTGATAAATGTAAATATACGTTGTCTATGTTTTGTTTATAGCTGACCTCCCTGGCAGTACAGTCAGGACTTGAATCCCAAAGAGGAAGTGGGTGTCCACCATCTCATGCCAGGTCTGCCACCCCCGAGGCTATGAGTTTATTGAAAAACATACTTTGAGCTGTTGGTTGGCTTCATATGACCTTGTATGAAATATAATCACGCACTGTCGTCTCAGAGGCTGGGATCACAAAACCTGAGAACTAATCTATTCTTTGTGCAGCATTCTGTTAACCTGTCAGTATCCACACATGCCAGTCACAGGCTGTGCATTACATCTACTGACACATGTTGTTACTATGATCAAAATTAACAGAGAGAACAGGTCAGCCCCGGAGGTAAACACACAATAAACTTTACGACAGTCACACAGGGAAGGTGGTCCAAACCTACAACTGGTAATTTACGCAAGAAAAAGCCCAGTAGCACTGAGTAATGGTGAACTGGACCGAGTCATAGTCATATTGGTAGAAGTCTCAGCATGTAATTCAGGCAAGTCAGAACAATCACACCAAACGCATGACAAAATGCATTCGGTTTATAAACACTAGCATTATGAGTAATTAGGACAGTTTATCATAGTAGTAACAACGAATGGTTAACTTCTTCAGCAAATTAGCAGCAGCGTACGGGCAGGCTGTCTATCTGTGCGCATGGGATTTCCAGGAAAATACCAAAATATTATCCAGACAAAGAGGGTCAGATAATGAAGGGCAGCAGCTCTTCACCCGACACCACAGGCTGCACTCATCCAAAACACAACCAGAGGAAAAAAAAAGAGGATGGAGCTTAGTGAGTGAGGCCTTCACTGATATTCCTCAGCGTTATTTTCCTGACAGATTCGTGCTGAGGTCCGCAACGCAGTTGGTAAAACAGCTGCACTTCATTTGGACTCAGGAAGTCAGAAAAAGAGAGAAAAAGAAATATCCTTTTTCTTGTGTACCTGAAATAAAACTCGCTCGCATGCCCGGTGCAAGGAATGCTGGTTATGGAAATTTCCACGGCAACACAAAGAAAGCCTTTGCACGTATGATTTATTTTCTCCTGTGAGTTAATAAGACGGGAGTTTCATTTGGCAAACATTTCTATTTTTATTTACTATAACTCTAGAACTTGGACATGTTCTAGGAATAAAACCCGGTACCTGATCATTCTTAAATTCACACCAATGAAAAATCTCTTATACAACGTACCTCTTTTAGGTCAGTGTTAGCCACTATGAGCACAGGCAGCATGATGTAAGTTATCTTTGCTCTTACGGTATGCATCATTGTTTGGCACAGAGTTCAGATATCTGATAATTTTGCTCTTTTCGATCATTCTTAGACTCTATGTGTACACTAGTATGATGTATGCATACTGCACTTCAGGATAATTGTGAGGCCCAACATGTTCTCTAAAATAACTACTGTTACACGCTTATATACTGACACTGTTTTCCAGCCTGTTGATCATTACTACATAACTGTTCTTATTGGTCCAATGATATTTGATGTACTGTATCTTGTCTGGTAATAATAATAATCATTATAACTAGGACGGAAGGTTTGAGGACAAACTTTAAGTTGGCTTGAAAAAGCCTAGCATGGTAACAACTAGTATTTACAACCTTTGCTTGAAATAAGTTCTATATATGTGGCCACAGCAGCAGGCCCTTTCTGATGTCAGTTGCATGTGTTAGATTCTGAAAAGCATAAATATGTCAAAAAAATATTTTAGATTACACAGTCCCATACTAGCTGAAGGTATTAGCCAAGATTCGAAATTTGAAAAATCTGTAGGGGCTGTTTTGTACATAATATTGGATGACTTAAGAAGACAGAAAAATAATAAGAAATACAGTAAGTTGGCTTGCACATCAATGTGTTTTCTTGGCTGAAAACACCCACCTATAATGGAGCAACTGATGTTAAGGACCTTTGTAAAAGGACATGAACAATGTCTTGTTTTGAATCGGTGCTATATCTCTACTCTTATTTACGCATACACCTCAAAATGTTTCAAAAAAACATTTCAAAAGAAATAATGAATGATTCTGATTCTCAGCTCAAAGTGGCTCCTTATCATTAGCCAGACAAAACACTGACGTGCATCATTGCGTAAGGTTTAAAGACATAACAGACAATGAATTAAATGAGGAAGAGAAGAGTAATTTATTTGTGCTTGTTAACCATTGGAAAATACACGCTGTATCAGAATATCAGTTTTAGGCTGACACACAGTTAGCAACAGCTGCAAAAACATATTGACCACAACTGCCAATCCTGATTTAAAAGGAGGAGTGGGGAGAAGGAAGGAAAGTGAGAGAGGAAGGGAAGGAGGGAGAGAGAGTGCACCTGTGCACGTGGTTGCCTTACCCTCACATCTGTTTTCTCTTGGAGCGCCCCATCACAGCACATACCTGAGTCATTCACAAAATCCAAAGCACATGTCTGATACCAGTATCGCATCTATTACTGTTCAATTTAAAAGCAGTTGGTGGCCCCTTAAAACTTTTAATAGGGCACATTCCTGCCAAAAATATCTCTTAAACAGCAAACGATTTCGATGTGTGGGATTAGTTACATAGATGGCGACTCCAACAAGCCCAAGAAATGCTTTCATAACAACAGTCACTAATAATTAACAACCAGGTTCTTTACAGGACATTGCACTGTAGCATGCATCTTCATAAATCTTCAGGATGTTTGGAGACCTTACGCTGAAATAACTCACTATCTTTCTGGAGAAAAGACCCATTGGGTCAAAAGCGATGCGCGAAGATGAAGTGAGCAGCTGTAATGACTGTGGAGTGAAGCCCAGCACCACCTAGTATTGTCTTCAGACCAGAGCATGCCTGTCTTCACTAATCCTTTTGTGCTATATCAGGTCAGGCACCGTATCCTTCACAAGGATTGATAGTGTTTTCATACAAAGTGTACCAAGATCACAAGATACTAAACCGTTGTGTACACTGGGTGACCAGATGGTTATGGCTCCCAGTTCAAAGCCATTACTTACAGGTCCAGGGTAATGCACTCTACTTGAACTTTTCCTGAGTTTACTGTTGAACACTCGAGAACAGCTGGCAATCCAAATCGCAGAGGGCCACAGCCAGAATGCAGCGTACGGTCCAACAACAAAAACACTCCATTCCTCGGGCTTGCTGTTTCTAATCTCATTCCACCCCTTTTTCAGAGATGTCTGTTTCTCGTTCCTGCCTGGAGAGGTGGCGGGGCCTGGTGACGGCCGCAGACGCACGCAGCTGCGCCTCCGCTCTTCCGCTTCCCGCTGAGCTGCGGCACAGATGCGCAGGCCTGGCTGTTTGTCTTGATGCAGGATGCATCCTGCATCAGTCAGGTACCATCAACACGGCTGCTGTGACAAATCGATTCCCGACTTTCATGCGCCACCGATTGAAGGACTCCATTACTGCGAGTCATGTCAACAAACTCCAACACTATACAGGCCTGTTGGTGTGACGCTTCTTCAAAAAACATCCATATGGCCCTACAGACATCCAAGGTTTCGCTCTTATCAGAATAGCTGAAATTTGCTTTTGCTGATAGAATTTTTTGGCCCCCCCTATAGAAATGATGTAAAATGCATTCCCCAACATAATTTCATTTAATCAAAAACATCATTCTCACCTATTTTTGTGGAATTCAACATTTAATTTGTAATGATTATGTAAATTTATTGCTGTATACACTCAGCTTAATGGTATGATTTTTATCTGTACAACATATTTATATTACAGAGAAGACTGTGTTCTTATTGCAGGTGATTCCAGCATCTTCACAGGCATCTGACCAAGGTTGCAAAATTCTGGGAAAAAGGTCCCATTGGAATTAATGGGGGTTGATTGGAATTATCAGAAATTTGTAGGTATTTATGGGAATTAATAGGATATGTTACATAAAGCTCAGTGTCTTGGCAGCCACAGCTTATTTACATCACTGTTCCGAGCTAAATTTAATTGTTCTTTGGAGAAAAATAAGGGGGGGAATTCTTATGAATGATGAAACAGCTCCTCAGAAGGTTGTTATCAGCATGGAAATAGCCAAGATTAAAACTAAGTTCGTACCCTTTGAAGCAATGCAGTACTCAATTTAGAAAACAATAAATCTTGTCTTCACTAGTGTACTTCTGTTGGTTAGCAATTTCAAACATTAAACTGTACACTAACTAAAAAGTCTCTATTATGTGTACATTCCCATCATATTAAAAACTGTATGAAATCTAACAGCTAAACTTGGTAGGCTTTTGACAAATAACATCACAATGTCATATTTAAATATTAGATATTTTAAACATTGCCACATGTACCATCAACACATTACCTCTCAGCTGAACAGCAGTCACACATAGTTGGAATCTTTCACTTCTGCGGTGTGATTGTGATAAAAACATAAAAACAAGATCTGTACACTGATGTTCTATTGCTGTTATAGGGACCCAACTGCACAATGTCAGAACTCAGGACACATGTGTTCATTGAACCTTTTGTGTAAAACAATTTATGATCCAGTGATTAAGGCATTGTTTAAAGATCAAGAACTTTCTATTAATAATTTTAAAAGTGGGCTTGATGTAATCCTGAAAATACAGCGTGCTTGCATGCGCAGAATTAAAAAATTTGTTGCCAAGACAAAATTCCCATGGAAAATTGCAGAATTCACCCGAAATTCCCACCCCACCTCTGCAACCATACAGCTGACACAATTAGTTTGTTGTGATTGTCTTTCTTCACTTTCTGAATTAGACTAGAGGGAGGCCCATTCCCGGAGAAAGTCACCAAAATGGAGCGCAGAAACCTGCCAAGTTCAACACAGGGGTCAGCACTGCATGTGCTAGCACTCCTTTGACTTTCCGTAATAACAGACAATGCATGCCAAACCTTTCAGTCTTCCTCCTTCTCTCTCTCCCTCCCCTCTGTTGAGCACATGTCTTACCCACATTTCCCCAGGCTTTGGACGGCCAAACTCCAATCTGACACTGATTTCTCTTCCCTTCCTCTTTCGCCCCTTCAGCCTTCAGCTAATTCAAGACATTCCTGCCTTTCCTGCGCAATACTGTCTAATGCCCTGCCTCTATTGATATGGAGTCATAAAGCAGACAAGGTTTGTTGTCCACAATATGGAGACACAGCTGAATCTTATCAGCATTCCCACAAATGGGACTAAACCACAGGCCCGCAGACCCCCTGAACCACAGACCCACGGACCCTCTCAACCGCAACCTTGCTATTTATAGCTTCAAACAGTCTGTTTGTGTTAGATTTTGGATACTGTTGGCAAATGTTGTGGTTGCAATGTCTGTCCCAGCTCTGTCTGTGTTTTTCTGTGCCATCAGACAAATTACATATGTGCTGACAAACCTCACACAAATGAGAAAAAAGTGGGATGTCCACAACTTTGTTCTCATGGGACCTTCCTGGTGTTAGTGATTATTTACAATTGTAAAGAAAGAACAACAATATAATGCAAACCGCTCAGAGACATCAACCACCAATCAGCCTCAATAAATCATTGAGTCCATCAATCAATGAAGTCACAATGCCTTCTACCTTGTTCATCTCTTCATCTTAGTTCAAGTAAGACTGCATGTTCCAAATGTAATTAGACAGCAATTCTACATTGTTCCTTCAGCCCTATAGTCAAATGTTGTGACTTGCCAAACCCACAAAACAACCAAGATTCAGGATACTGTGGCCACAGACTTTTAAAACGCAGACAAAACACATTGACTGGTTAACATTACTCAGAACACAATAATGCTAAATGAAAAAAGGTCTTTGTTTCAATGAAAGTGTCTGAACCCCTTTTATAACCAAGTGGTTTAAATGATTGTTAAGGATTTTGGATACATAAAACACTGTTCTCCATATTGTGTTTTGGAAACGTACTGCCCTCACACACCACGAGTCTGAAAGACCACAACTGGTCTAGAATTATACACACTGACATTTAGCTGTTTCTTTGACCAGTGCTTTGCACTGCTACAGACAGTGTTCTCTGGTTCATTTTGCCTCGTTGTTCTTTCCCAACAGCAAACCACTCTTTCTCAGGTATTGCAGCACAGGAAAGGGATACAGAACTAAAACTGCAGATTTAATTTGCTGTAAGTATAGGCAGCAACACCGCGGTATAGGGCGACACACTGCAAAGTCTGTGCAGAGGCAAGTGTTTTGGCGCCATGCCTCACCAAACCCACAGCTTTGTACTGGTCCTGGCCGAAAACGAGATGGCAATCGCTGTTTTGTTGTGTTGAGAAGCTGGAAGTGAGGCCCTGCTCTGTGTTTATGAGTCTTGCTAGCAGGACAAGCTGGCAGGGCAGCCAGTAGCTGAGTCAGAGAGGAAACTGTCTTTGTGCGTAGCAACAGTGAGCATTTTACCTCCTCATGTTAAGTGAAGAGACCCCCCTTCTAAGAAAAAAGGTGTATAATTTCAAGCATGTGTTTATTAATTTTGTACATCTCTCTTGTCAAAATGGAAACAGACATAACTAATCAGCATCCCACTTAACTATTTATTGGAGTACATTTTGGGCACAGTACAAGAAGGCAAACATCAAGGCAAATTATTGCAGCATCTTATTTCTTAAATTTCTTTAAATCCCTTGAAAATATATTGTTGAATTTGTCTGATATGTAATATAAAAATTTTCACCTGTTTGTTACAGGTTTATGACACTTTAAGAAGGAATTAATCCTGCAGTACATCTGGCACTTGTTAAAATTAATACATGATCATGCATGCCAAGATTTAGGAAAAAAACAACATCTAAAATTCTATATCACTTTTACTGTGTGCAGGCAAAGAACGTTTTCAGTAAATGGCTTCTTTGTAATACTGCTTTCCTCAAAGCTAAGGACACACACATGGCAATGGTTTGGAAAGCACGTACTGCTGCTATTCTTAACACTTTATGTCAGACTTGTGTTGTTGCTAATTACAGTCATCCATGACACCCCACCACTCAGTTGGTGTCCAAAGTTGCATTGTTGCTTGGTTCTTTAAACTGACACTCAAAACGGTCCTAAAATGCTAAATAATGCAACAGTGTTCCAGATGAACACAACAAGTAGTCAGTAAAACTCTGCTTTGATCCTGTCACGTCATGTCAAAGACATGCGAGAAAGCACAGAGTGGCACAGAACACCATGTACAGATTTTAGCCCCGATTTAACCCTGTTAAAAACTGTTATGGGTTTGTGACAAGCTTAAAGTGATTATTGTTGAAAGGCAGTTGCGTGCAAACTAGGATAACTTGGCTGTTTTTCCCAGTGACAACAATCAGGAGGAGAGAGCATATGTACTCCATTGCTGCAGCTGTCTAATAGTAAATTAGATCGCACAATATTAGACATTTCACAGCACAGTGGGCTTTAAATATACATGGACTTATCAAATACTGTATGCATTCTGTGTGTCATAAGTGTATGCATGTGTGTGTGTAAGTTTTGTGATTACCACTGCCAAGGAGCTTGAATGTATCCATGAGGCTGTGTAGAGATTACTGCTTGTGGTTGGCAGTGCAGCGATTGGCTCTGCTTCAGATCAGTGGGCGGGGCAGCAGAACCAGCAGGCCAGAGAGAGCATTAAATCAAAGCCCACGATCTCAGCATGGGGCACTAAGGCTGATCTTCACACTGGAGGCAGTGCTTTGCACTGAATGATGGCGTCTCTGTCATTAAAAACCCACTCCAAGGGCCTGAATGTCCACAACAGGCATTCAGTACAGCCTCTACCTGTAAATGACATCAGCCGAAATGATTTTTAAAAAAAAGCCCTCTGAGGAGCTTGGTCTTGGGCCTCAAAGTTCATACGATGGCAAAAGCCTCCAGGAAACTGACACGATTTCTGGTGCATGTGTGGGCTGTTTCAGGCTCCATCTTTTTTTATTAGAAGTGATGGAAACCATACGCCCCCACACAAGAAAGGAGAGCGTGATACTTGCGGTCTAGCGTGAGAAGGGGAGGAGAGAGCGCAGTAGTGGCAGTGGAGCACTCAAGCGGCAAATCCTGTCACGCAATCTGCAGGAAACCCCAGCACGTCTCCGAGGTTGTGACAGGGGCCTGGGAGGAGCGGCCTAGGAGACCTGCTTTGTCCTCAGGGACCCCTTTTACCTTCACACATTTAGGGTACAAGCTCAATATGGGTCTGAAGATGCAGGTTTGAATATTGCCCACTGGTCAGGGCAGTCACTGAGCACCCACTGCTACTGCACTGAAATTTCCAGCTCAGTTAATGAATGTCGCTTGCCACTTGTGGAAATGCAGCTTCTATGAAAAGTATGAATTTCCACTCTGATTCTGGGCTCTGTTAGGGGAGAGATTACCCCCAAAAACTGGTTTGCACAAGATCACCAATAGACCACTTTAGTGTCAGTTCTTAAAACATTATGTTACATGGATGTACTAATTTAACAATCTGTGTACATTATCAGACAAGATTTTTGTTGTGGCCGTTGAGCTCCTACAGGAAGGGGTCCTTGTGTTTACTTTCTAGTTACAATAATGAGCATTATGGATCACACAGTCCATATTCAACCTGAACAGCAGTCTTATTTTGTACTTGTGAAAACAGAACAGAAGAAATAAAGGTTTTCTTGTCTTAGATATGTCATAGATATGTCTTAGACCCACACCCTGTACAAAAGAACAGAATATCATACTTCTCTAACATTTTGAGTCAAAAAGGGTGTCAAAGCCAAACAGACCCTCAAGGGCTGGCTCAACATTTTGGCAGCCCGTTAAAATGCAGCGCAAGAACTGGAAGCATGTGTGCATGACAGGCCTGCATGTAGCTGATTATTCTACTCCTCTGCCCAGAACACTGTTTACTCACACAAACAGGAATGGTACATTTTTTTTGTTTTGTTTTTGCATTTCAGCCAAGCCTCTGTTTCTGAAATGCAGAAAACAACATTCCTCCTGCACACTGACTGTCATCTGTCTACAGATATCCCCAAGCTGTCGTTCATGAAGAAGCTCTCCACTCCTACAAACAATGCTCTGAGTTCCAAAGATGGATTCTTATGCATGAGTTACACAAGCAACACTTGCACATATTTCTAGTTGTCATTGACAAATGTGTGTCTGTGCTCCATTAAACCCACTAATGTACTGGTCAATGCTCTCTCACTTCTGGCAATTTCCTGACTCAAAATTTAACCTCCTGCTCTTAAACAATTATATAGTGCAGTTTGTGACTGAGCCAGCCGGGAATACTTACAGGTGGCAAACAAGCTTGCAACTAATTTTTTTTTTCATGATAGACAAACACTGTAGTCACGTGTCAGCTATAATGCGCTATTTTGAACGCACTGCTAAGTCACTCTCCACACAGAGCAGCACTGATCATATTTTGTGGCTATGAGGCACTATTTTGTTAATGTTTTTCTTGCTGTTGAGAGGTTACACTAAATCTCTGCATCTATTTCTGCCAGTGCAATCACTGAAATTCTCCTCCATTTTGTTTTGATTCAATCTTTGCCTTCAGCTGTCTGCGCGGAGGGAGGCAGGTATCCCCTTACATGCCGGGCTGGCTGATCTCCTGATCCCGCAGATAAAAGGAGAGGGGCAGAAAGTGCTGTCTGTGCACTCAGGAGGAAACGAGGCTACTACCTTCCACTGGGAGGTGCCCCTCTGGAATCCTGGCTTTGATGCGTTTTCCCTCCGAAAAAACGCTAGCTTGCCGAATCAGTCATTTCTACGGCATGCATAATGACATGTCTGCACGGTCATTTTTCGCCAAAGTAAATAAATTATCCGAAACAGTTTTCATATGCGCCGCCGCTAAACAAAACACACCGCTTCCACCGGCCTCTCCGCGCAGCCAAAGCCTCCTGGGGCGCCACCACCAGCAAAGCCCTTTCATGGATGGAAATAGCTCTGCTTTTACAGCGGCAAAAACAAACAAGCCGCGTCTTCTGAAATAAAACCTGCATCAGCCACAGGGGCGAGGGGAGGCATGCTGAGGTGGGTGTTCTGGCGCTGAGGGCACATGGACTCGAGCTCCAAGGCAAAACCTGTGTAGGTTTTGGGGGTTTTTACACTGCAATTCCCCCCAGCAATGGTGTCTCCCCTGAACAGCACTGTGGCACCAGGATTAGAGGGGGACTGAGCCACACTTAAGATAGTGACCTGTGTATGAGAGTTGAATTTACAAGAGTGGAGAAACGTGGGGGGGGGTATGTGCACAAAGATCACCCACATGCATAAATCAAGGAAAGGGGATTAAACCCTCTCTTTGGGATGAGTCTGGGGAAGGAGCGAATGGTTACAGAAAGGTTTCGGGTTACCAGCTCTCCCTTTGCATGCATCGCCTGTGAGGCGTGCGGCCGCAAGAGATAGGCCTGCACATGAAGACCGGCCCACCCCAGGAAGGAGATGTTCACCACCCCCCAGTGTTTTAGACACTGCTGTAATTACCAAGCCGATGGAAGGATGAGGCTGCCATTACCCTGATACTGAGAATACCACTGTGAGAAGATAAAAGCTCTGGGTATAGTTAGATCGCGGACCAGACTGCCTCCTCCTCACTGACTGAACAGTGCAGTTGGCGCTACAATGAGACTAATGGGTGACCAGTAAACCATCCAAGGGAAATCATTCTAGACGGGAAATTCTATTATTTTTCTTATTTGTTTATTGCAACTGGTGCATGGAACTGCTTGTGTCAATATGAGCAAATTCCAGTACGGAGGCCACATGAGGCACTGAACTGGGGAGACCAAATTTGCTTTCTGGAAAGATGCATGAAATAAGCCCTCCCTTATTCAACAGCTTTTCAACAGACTTTTGAAAAGTATATCAAAATGTACTTGAGAGTGAGAATTGGACATTTCCTCTCCACCAATCAACAGTTTTGCTGTAATTTAGCTTAAATGTGCTGCCCCTCCCCTCCTCTCTTTTATAGCAACTGGTCCCCCTGCCAAAAACGTCTTAGAGATTCAATGCTCCATTTAATGTTGTTGTAATAGTTGGAGGCCTCTGCTCCTTGGGGCCCAGCCATCGCAGTGAAGTCTTATTGTTCTTTATCCACCAGGGTCACATACATCCTCACATGCTTCAGATGCCAATCAAAATGAGTCACACGGCTGCCGGACCCCCAGTGTCGATGGCTGGGGCTGGCTTTCAGCTTGAAAAAAGAGAAAGAAAACAAACATTCATTTCTTCTTCTCTGATGCACAAAAATGCACAGCTGGAAAAATAAATGCAGTGCTGGTATTCGATGTGCGTGAGTTTCTGACTGAGCTCTTTGGGCTTTTTTGTTGTTTTTTTTTCAACATTTGAGAGGTTTATCTTTTGTGAGTACACAAACACACACACACACACACACACACACACACACACTTTCTTGTTCACACACACACACACACACAAACACACACACACACACACACACACACACACACACAAACAGAAAATGAACCATGGTAAACTGTAATTTCCTTTTGGTTGAAATGTTCATAACATCCATTATTGTAGCCATAGGTTATGTGTATTTCATATATACATTTGCAAAAACAAAACCCCACTGCATAATGAAAAGGGATTGTAAAGCAAAAGAAACTAATAAAAATGAATGAATAACAAGATTTACTCTACATACCCTTGCTTTTTAACATGATTGCCATGTCTGAAGAATAATATAGAAGAAACACATGTCAGAAAACACCATCTGATACACGTTTATATTACTCTGTATAGGATTTCATGTAGTGAAAATATGCCACACCAGTAGCTGGGGGGCCAAAGTTGCCTTGATGTGAGACATCACTCATGATGAAAGAGCATAAGTCAGTTAATACTTGTAAGAGAAACAGAAAGACTCTGCTTAAGGAACATGGCTGTTGTGACACTTGGTTCTGCTGAGACTGAGGCTGTCACATCCCCAGACTACTGTGTATAAAGTCTCTCACAGCTAAACAATAAACAAGGTGATTTGTAGTTTTTGTCTTGTTATCTACATTCCTGCCAAGCCTTGCTCGGGGACAATTTCGACATCTACGGGGACTGCTCGGGTAGAGCCATTTTTGCTGTGTCCAACAGTTCACATCTATTTCCTATTACACCATAAACAACAACGCCGGGATCATAAAGGCCTTTTTTATTGAGCTGTAGAACTCAACTCCCCCGTGCGTTACATGACAATGCTGGCACGCTGGAGTGAGGTCATTTCTTGTAAAGCGGGAACACGTGTGCGGCTCTCCACGGCCCACATTAGCGCTCTGATTGGGCCTGGGGCACATATGTCTCCGTAATGGCCTAGGTGCACGGGGATGCCTAACGAGTTCAATTATTCGCAGTTACTCACAGAGGACAAAAGGGAATCAATCAGTCAATCCCCCCCCTTAGTTCCGTGTCCAGCGCTGGGACTCTCCGGAGCAGAGCGCGTGCGTTCGCCTCCGTGGTGTTGAGGGATCGATGGCAGACATTCTTCGAAAGCAAGGCGCTGCCAGGGGGGTAATTTCACTCTGGCGAAGTCGTGTGGATCCACTTAAAGAACCTCTGTGGTGTTTCGGTGCGCGCACAGAAATGTATCCTCGGTTTACATCATCTGCTGAGTTTTTGCATGCACACCCGAGGCAAATTGCACCGCAGGGGCTAGTATAAAGCACAATAGATTACATAGCCTTTCACTTCCAAACCATTTCTCAGTATCAGTGTGATGTCATGCTTGTAAGGGAGCACGTTGAAATTTCAGCTCATTTATTTGGACTGCGGCAGCTAGCTGTGCTTTGCAGCGGCTGGTGCGTTTCAGCACCGTGACCTGTGCTGAGTGCTGTCAGAGAGCGAACCTTGAAAGCCAGGCTAACTGGTCATTCAACTGAGACTTTGGAAGGGCTCCAAATCAAATATCTCATAGGAAGAGGTAAGATTAAGGAGGCAACTGCTGGGACCCTTACAACAATGTTCTAGAGGTCAAGCTTATCACTACATCCTATCGGAAGCTGGCCACATCCTACGGTTTGCTGTCCCAACCAGCCTGTTCTATATGATGTTTTTATAAGATTGCTGATGCAGATCCCTTCGCCATAATCATCACCATGATTTCATCTGACTAAAGCCATTAGCAGCGTCACTGGTTTTGCAAGGATTTTCTGGTGCATGGCAGATGCTTGCATTCCCTTGCAACCAACATTCCCCTCTGGTTTCTGTGCACACCACTGTGGTGTTGGTTGCGGTTTAAGTTTAGGGTTTAAGGTTACGATGTAATAAGTCCCACTGTCATGCCTTATTACTCACAGAATCTCGCATTTCTGAGCAGAATCTGACAAGGCACAAGTCCTCTGCCAACAGCGGCTATGGAGAATTTTTACCAGAGAAATGCATACAACTTTGTCACCCTTATCTACAATCCATAGTTATCTTGGGTAAAAGCCTGTATTTTGTATCCCCAATCAACACCTTCGTCATGTCTTATGCTTTGGTGAGATACTCCTGGGAGTGTTACTTGGCTGGTGTTTTGGGAATGCTGGGATATTTCTGTGGGGTTCAAAGGCCCTTGACTGCAGGCCTGTCATGTCAAACTGTGAGGAGAAGCAGAGCAGTGGGGAGATCAAAGAAAGCGAATGGGGTACAACCCCCCAGTGTGAAGCTTGAATGATCCGGCATCAGCTCAGCAAAACCAACCTTTCTGAATGCCCACAACCACTCTATCTCTCGTGCATAATCTTAAAGCATTCGATTAGAGCAGACAGTCGTTTCCAATCAAGAGAGGCAACTTTCCATATAAAATGTTAACACTATGGAGCCAACGACCTAAGGCAAGTAGTAGAGAGGGATTGCATGTCATCGTCTATCAAGTGTGCAGATAGGAGAAGAGTCTAAAGCTACAGATTAAAGACATGGACACAATATGGAGTAATGTCATCCCTCTTATCTGTGGGTGGGTCAGCTATGGCCCTCATGGCTGTGCACATCCCCTCTGCTAAGCACAGTGCCACACAAAAGTGTTTCATTACAAAATCTTTCTAATACAACGCTACACGGATATTCAAATGACTGAAACCACCGCACGTTCTATGGGAAACAAAAAAAAACAAACCACACTGAGGATGTTAAATCACATAAAAATGTTGTCAAATCCTGGATCTCTCCATCATTAAATGACTTACATGCAAGGCGAAGCCATTCGTGATGCTCGGAGCCCAGGGGTATGTTTTGAGGGCTGCAACAAGACTGGGGCCATCTGCGCTGGTGCAGCATGGGAGTTTTCTGGGTTGGCCTGTCCCAGTGGGTGGCCCGCCACGTCAGTGGTTGGATATGGAGGCGTGGCCTGTCAGTCGGCATGACAGCGAGCTGTCTGCGGCCACAGCTGGAGAGGAACTGTGCCCGCACTCGCCAAAGCCCACGCTGACACAAGCCAGACCAGAGAGGGGCACGCTTTCAGACATCATTCCACAGTTTAACCAATTAGACCTGAGCGCCTCAAAAGACTCTATCTTAATATCAAACACATGCTGCAGCCAATCGCGCAGAAAAATAAATGTCACTTACTGGAAATTTAAATCTGAAACAGAAAAATAATTTTAAGAAGCGTTCGTGAAGGACTCAGAGAACACATAATATGAATATTTTTTGAGAACTCTAGAGGGCAGTCTCATTGGTTTCCACACCAACTTTCAGTCATCCAGTCGTTGAGAACCTTTGAGAATCATGAGCCCCTTTGAGTATCTTGAACAAAGCATCTCAATGAGGTTACACACTCCGCTGCTGCTGGAGTGCATTGAATTACCAGACCTCTGTACTCACGGCTTAGTAAAACATTTAAAAGTTCTGCCACAATTTTCATTTCTCCTAAATGAGAAAGCTGAGCATCCCCTGAGTGTGTCTGTCTGCGTTATTATTCCTGAGAGTGGTGGTGCTCGCCTAGGAACCTCTGTTGCGGTGGCCCTCGGCTGTGTGAGGTCCGGATGTTCAGAACCGCTGCAGAGACAACAGTAATATACATAGAGCTGGACTCCGACTCTGGGCTAGAACTGTGGAATTGAGGGGGAGGGTGTTTCAGGAAAATGATGAGTGCTGTCTATCAATGCGGCTATAGGGGCCCCTTCCTGGCCCCACAGCAGTCACGCCATAGGGCTCAACTGCCGCTTCCTGCTCTGTTGTGCCTTCACCAGATATAGCTGTTCACATAACAACAGGCCTGCACAGTGTGTAATATCAAGTAAGCAAAAACCAGCTATAAGACACAATGATTTTTTGTGGCTTTGTGATTAGTTTTTTTGTCTTGAATATTCAAAAAACGTCTATATTGTGATCTTAATTAGTTCTTTCATTTGGATATGTCGCTCTGGATCAGTTTAAACAAGCACAAAACAATACTAGAAGGCAACAAAGCCCCTTCCCTCTGCCTCTATCTTGGCCCTGTCTGAAAATGTGATAGTCATTAAGGCTTTGACTGAGAGTTGGAATAAAACACATATCTTTTTTTTTCCACTTCCTCTCTTTTTCTCTGAGTCCAGGAAGTACTGGGTTGATTTTGGCTGGCTAGAGAGTAAATTTCTTTCATTAATGTTTCAGGCCCAGAGAAAAAAAAAAGATTTCAGTTGCCTTTTATTGGTACAAGAAAAAAAACCCTCCAGCTTCATGGTTTACATATGTGTGATTTGAGAGCCAGGCTCTGCTGGAAGCAGAGGCCCTCGGTGGCTCTGTCACCTGAATAAGCACACACCCTGTGATATGACAGCTCCCTATAAGGTGTGGGGAAAGCCACAGACAAATCTCATTAATATACCCCTATTTGAGTTCCCCACCTGCTTTAAATCACTTTTTTTATTTCTTTTCAAAAACTGCTTGTCACACATTTCTATGTTATTTGATCCCTGTTAGTCTCATAATCTGTTTCATACTCCCAGTTTTTCTCTAAAGCAGTAGAGAATTTATGAGTATTAGCCTGTACCAGTCTATTGAATGAGGGCAAAATGAATGCGCTATACTGGAATACTTTACATTGTTTTCATATTGTGCACTCTTGCAGAGCACAGCCAAAGGTGGACTGGAGGAAGCACCCCTACAAACTAACTGCCTCACTGACTGAATGGCTCCCTAGGTAATGGTGTCTCCCCACCACAAGCAACAATGCATTGCTTCCAGGACAAAGACTTCCACACATGGCAACACAAACATGGTTTTCAGATGAGATTTTAAAGGTACAGCTGTTCTGGCATACTGCTGTTTTCCCTGTTATTTTTAGACTAAAAGCCAGACTATTGTGAAGATCACCTGCCTCTAAGGAAGGTGAGGAACACAGGACCTCTCTCTGGGGGTAGTCACAGGTGGGTCATGAAAGCAAGGGAGACAGGTCCACATAGTGAGCAGTCACATATTGGAACACTGTCATGATGTTCTAAATAATAAATATTTGAAACATTTTTGTCACCCTGCATTGATAAATAAAGCCTTGATGGATGTACCTACCCCAACCCACCACCACCACCCCCCTTTCTCTCTCTCTGTCTCTCTCTCTCTGTCTGTGTCTCTCACATACACACACACACACACACACACACACATTTTCCACTGATCACAGCAATGTGAGGGCAGTAAATATCAGGGCCATCTTTGATATATATATAAATTGGAGAAGAACACTGTACCCCTCTAAATCATGGGTAGATATCACAAAGTTAGGAGCTTGGGGCAATGTTACAACTTGTGGCTACAATGGGAGAAAAAGTATTTTTAGATATCGGGGACCTATACAAGACATACAGTAAGGTGCAGACAGGCTGTGGTCATTGTCTTTTTTGACTCATGCAACATGATGAGGAAACATGCTTCTCCAGCCCTGTAATGCATGCTGGCGCCAGCTAACTGGACACAGAGCCACACGTGAATGCAGGATGGTCTGTGTGTGCTAAATATTACCAAGCTTAGCAAAGCAACACACCCTTATTACTAGCTGGGAGTAGCAACCAAGAAGGTAACAGGATACCATGTAGCAATCAACAAAAAGTGCAGGGGAGAACACCTCAACTTCCACCACTGCAGTCAAGTACTGTCAGCACATTAAAGAGAGAATTCTTCCATCTGTACTTCCAAATTTCACAGTTCAAAGACAAGTCTAAAGTGGGTCCAGAGTGACTGAGACCAAAACTGTGAGTATCAAAATGTTGTATCATCAGAGTACAAATAAGGTGATTGCAAAAATGGAGCATTTTCCAACGACTTAGTAACATATACAGTATAAAGCCCCACTGCACCCACCAACAACAGGAAAACATGAAAAAAAACTGTTGCACAAATCTGACAGTGGAAAAGGGGCTACTGAGCGACAGGTGTGTTACAGTGCTACGCTAACATGGCTTCAACCTCTCTCAGATGCACTCTAACTGAATGAGTGAAAATGAAAGCTCTTAAGGGGGCGATGCTGAGGTATAGGTGGATTCACCCTAATGGAATGGGAAATGGGGTCTTACTGTCAGCTTCACTGAGCTCTGCTGACAAGGCCAAGGTCAAGTCAAGACAAGGCTTCATGCAGTACCAAGAATCTGCTAACTCTCTCTGAAAAGGTCTGTACATCTTTAAAAAAAAGACGGATTCCACCATGATCTCGGGCCATTTTCCACATGCCGTTCTTTCCAGTTTCCAGCATTTCTTGGAGTATTCCCCTTCACAGGCCTGAATTATGGCTGTGTTAGATAAACCATCCAAATTTACTGTCTGGGCCCATATGTAAATGTGAACAATCTGTGTGATAAGAAAGAGACCTTCATAACTCAAACTGCCTTGCTTCTGTGAAGCGATGGTTCTGACAAACCTTCACTTTAAAAATGTGGAAAGGAATACCCTTTTTTCTGTAATGAACATCTGAAGCCCCACATCATCAGTCAGGCTAGTATGTACCCCACTTAAAATTTTAATATTACTTATCAGGCACTCATTTATTTCACCACTGTAGGGCATTAATTATTCAAAATATAAACAGTTACACAAACGGGGATGTCCTCTTCCTGTACATCTGAACCTCAAACACAAGGAAAACCAGTTCTCTGCCTCCAAGCCCATTCCCCAGCCTTTGAATACAGCTGCAATATGTAAGCGGTGCTATCTTATCTCACAGGTCACAGAAACAGGTCTCCTCATTCATCCCTCTGTACTCTGTCTTCTTGCTCTGTCACCAAAGAAAGTTTTCTCCTCTTCTTTTTTCTCTTTGTGAAGTCTCACTCCTCTCTGCACACTTAAGACTTCTCTGTTTGCACCTCTTGTTCGTCCATTCTAATCTATTCTAATCTATTCTATTCAGCATCAATGCTATCATTCTATCCATCCCCTCTCTACATATTCCTCCCCCCGTCTCCTCTCCTCCTCCCCTACAGAACAGGAAACCACTGTATATCATCTTTCTAGCCATGCTGGGGCCCACAGCCCAAGTTAAAAAGTGCCTCTTTTTACTGTTCTTTGTGGACCTTTCTATTCCCAAGAAAAAGAAATGAATACGTTTGCGACACTGGATTGTTTCATTCTTGACTAGTAATCAGTTAGAGCCTGTCGTTGTTCCACTTTTAACAACTGGATTTAAATTTCAGCTGAGGTACTTGAAATGAAAGCTGCATGTAGGTTTTTAAACATGGGAAAAAGGTAGGATTAGTAGAAAAATACAAGCAAACAGTGGATGATGTTACCATGGTCTGTGTGACAGTGTTCTTATGTGAAGCTTAACACTTTGCGAACCTTTAAAAGGAGACCTGCAGCCCGATTGACCGAGGACAAATAAGATCAACTTTGGTAGAGAATCTCTTTGTGTCAGCAGAACAGCGGATGTAGCTGCTAAGGCTCAGACGTTGATTTTGGAGTCTTTTTAAGAGAAAGTTAAAGTCATGAAAACATGAGTGAGGGGTATCTTAATTTTCCAAGGGGAACCAACAGTATTTATACTCAGCAGGTACACTTACAACATGGTTCGCTATATTTCAGCACCAGTAAAGGTACTCAGTAAAGAACTAAAAGGAAAAATGATAGCTTACCGTACAATTATCATTTACTCTGTATCCCTAATGGGAACTGTAATTACTTCAGGTTTTGAGGGAGAGAAATACAATAAAGATTTGAAAAGGGAAATATTTAGTTGGATATCCCACATGTGCACCACATCAATGGTCGTTTCTGATTTTCACACTTGTGATACACTTTAGCCCACCAATACCCATGGATGATGTCTGAGCACTTCACTATATGCTTGCAAGGCAGTAAACTGCGATTCTGTGTGCAGCACTAGCTGCTAGACAAGCAACATATCTGTAAGTCAGTAAACACAGTATAATATTAAGAACCATTTCTATCTGATATTCCACTTATAAAAGAAAAAAAAAAACTACTGCATGTTTTTATCCTGAAAGGTGACTGAGGGAAGGTGTATAATACACTCCACTTCATAATACTTCTGCTCCAAGAATGGCAACTGCTATTTAATTAGATATCACAGAGCATGATACCTGGTATTTAACGGCTTCACATATCTACTATCTTTATAGTGACATCTACTGTACACCCTGCAATCTACACCCGCAGCCAAACTGCACTTACGCCTGTTCTGAGGCTCTGGCTCAATACTGTAAAGGCTAGTGAGGATATAATCACCCACACAAACCCAACAGACCCCAAATCAACACAACAGCACACCCTCACGAAAACACCCCCTTCAAACCAAAATTAGCACGACCCATCAGCCGCCTCGCAAATAACAGCTGACAGCTAATTCGAGAGAGTACAGTATTTTCTTCTATTAATGAAACACCTTGGCAAGGTGTCCTAATCAGATTAGTTGACGAGCCTGTTAGGTTCACAGGCTGCAAACCCCCGGGCGTCTCGCGCGGGGCCAGAACTCTTCTTTCCTGTTTCCCTCTCTTTTTTCCAACGATGTAAAAGGTTTGCCAAGACTGAGGTCCTGGTCTGTCTCTGGAGCATCATAAGTACTTTTCAAGCCCGGTACTTTTACGGGAGGAGCACAGGTGGACGACCCCACGCGGTCACTGAGTCAGTCCAGGTTATTTACAGTTAATGCCCTCTCTGGAAATCTTGTGGCCTACTTTGTGCGAAGCAGCATTCCAGCAACAGGGGCTGTTGTCTTAAGTAAACTTGCATAAAGCCCAGTGCTGGCTGCCTCCTTCCCTGCATGTTGCATGTCTTGCTTTGCTTTTTTGTTTTGTTTTAGCAGCAACCGCAATTCAAACCCTTGAGTCATTATTTTGTCAGCGTCACTAAAAGCAAATCCATGACACTCGAGACATTTACACTCATCAACAACCCAACAACCAAACACGACAGGGGCTGTAAGAAGGACATGAGAACTACAAACAATCAAAACAATACAGGGCATTTTAGAACTTCAGAAGAGAATAATTGATTATTGAACATTCATATAATTAAAAGGAATAGTTTTAATAATAAATCCTATGGTATTAAAAATACACCAATAAAAAAATCTCATCAATCCTTGTAGCATCAAAACATGCAATATGATTGGTATAGTGGCCTGATTAAATAATTGAATGTGGCATCCATTATGGCATGTTCAAAGCAAGTCCTTTGGAAGCATATAACTCCAAACGATGATTAAAAAGGCATTTGCCTTGATCTTCTGTCATTTTATAGCACTGGATTCAAATCTGACAGCATGCGTAATCTCACTTCAAACAATAACATGTGGGTAACATATTTTGTCTTTCATACTGGCTAGATAGGGGTTATGAGATTAGATTGTAAGTGCTAATAGACAGAAGTGTTTTTTCCTCCTGATATCTAGACTTGTGTAATGACTTCTGTCAGGCATCTGGCAGCTGACATGGGGCACTTAGTCAGTACAGATTCAACAGACTGGTCCTAAAAGCAACGTGATGGGACGTGGCCTTCTCCAGTCTTACCTCTCACAGCAGATAAGACTCGACAGAGGAGAGGGATTTGGTGTCAGGCACTAGTAGGACTACAAAGTGAAATACATAGTAGTAAAAAGAATGAGTGATATTCTTAATCAGCAAATGATACACATCTTTATTCTGATGACCGAACAGAAGCCACACTTAAAAAGTGTTGGTAAAAATTAAGTACTTTTCCACTGTATAGCTGGAACCAGGCTGACCATTAAAGTTCATATTCCCAGCTGGCTCTCCATTTTTGGGAGTGTCGACTCGTGTCAGCTAGGCCCCTTTGAGCTGCTGGTATAATAACAAGAAAGATGTGGTGGAGTCAGCAAGCTGCATTACTACATTGCTTCCATTAGTGTCAGCCCTGAGAGAAAGGAGCATTGCTCCATCAGGGATCATACAGGTAGTGAACAGAGGTAGAAAGAAGTAATATGAGGCCCTTTTTTTGGAAAATATCTGTCTTGCATTGCATTCATCATCACCATTCTGACTGCAGGAAGTCCTAGCAGTCTTCTTGATCTGGGCAGACATCAGCATGCAGAGAGACATCATTTGCTACAGCACTAGATATGGGTAATGCAATGGAATCACAGCTGAGCTGTACCTGGTCAGCCATCTTTGGCTCCAGCTTGTGCTAGTCATGTTCCAGCTCTACAGAAGAAAAAGGATATTACACTACACACATATATACAACAGCAAAGAGTCACTCATCATTGACTGCATTTTCCCAAACTAGAATTCAGTTCTGTTCTTCAAAGCCAGAAATGAGTGTGTTGATACTAAGAATAAATATACAGATCGTGTAGAAGAGGGATCCAGCTGGGGGAGTCCCAACACTCTCCTCAAATTAAATGAAACACAAACTGCAAAGATGGCATTCTTTCACAAAAATAAAGAGAAATGAAAACCACTTGTTTCTAACAGGCGTTAAGCACAAACCAAGTGCAACAGAAACATATTAACCCCCCAACCCCTCGTGTTACACTTCACTCTTAATAAAAAAAAATGAAGATAATTACACACAAACTGTTATTTGAAAGTTTGAACGAACTGTTGATTCAAGGAGTAAGGAAAAAAAACTTCATTTGCGCTGCCTCAGTGGTAATATTCCTTGAAGGAAGGTCAAGGCAAAAACAGGTTCGTAAAAGCAAGGGTAGGTAATGTGCAAATGCTAAGCGTATGACAGGTCCATACTCCTCATTTGGTTTCAATCAGAACCTGAGCCTCAATTTTTCACATTTCACTAACCACAGCTAAGTTCTCCCAGAGAGAGAAGGCGTGCGAAGGGGGGGGGGGCTGGAACAGGCGGCTCGCGCTGCCAGCGGGAACCGCTGGACCGAACCACTTGTTCTGCTGACACAGCTGGACCTGGGCACGGAACCTGGGCCTAGGAGTCCAGGGGTATATAAGGTTGCACCGCGGAAATCATAACAAGGGCAGGAAACAGATCAGCACTCTCTGGGTTTTACACCGTCCCTGGGAGGCCGGGCTGCACAAAACGCAGATGTTTTTTGTGGGGAGGCCTTGGGCCTCAATACGGTTCTCTCGAGTAGGTAAACCAAGAAAACCACTCAGCACTCACTGCTTTTTAACATCAGCCTTATTTTCCCTGCCTGTTATCAGGGGATGGTCATAAAGGCACATTTTCTAATTGCTCTCATGAAACAGGATACAAATGGGTATGCTTCCACGTGATTGGCTGGTTCCAGCAGGTCATGTGCGAGAGGGTAAATGCCAACGCTGGTGATATCTTCTGAAAGCCCCATTCAAAGCAGGTCCAGTTCCTGCTTTAATGGACATGTGCAAGCACTAGAGGAGCTCTGAAGTGCTGCACGAGCAGAAAAATCCTACATCGACCCAGCGAAAAAATAAATAAATACGCAGAAGTCTAGAAGACTGCAGGAGTAAAGTCGAGCTTGTTTCCATTTGGCAAGCGAGAATGATGTGAAAACCATCTGAAATCTCTCCTGTCAAGTGTCCTCGAACCCAGTCCCCCTGCCGACGCCCCTCCCACTCACGCTCTGACATTTAGTGAAGTGCTGAGGGAACGAAGTGGGTCTGCACATGTGTCAGTTGATGGCAGTCACTGTTTCAGCAGGAGGAATGGCCATTAACACATTTCAGCGTATGGCCGTCCAAGCCTCAGTGTAACACATGTTCTGCTATTGTGCCTTAAGCTTCAATATGACCCAAAGGCACTCATTTCGGTCAGCTTTTGAACGCGTGAGGTAACGTCGGGTTCATCCAGAGGAGCACTTCTTCACAGCCCAGAGACGTCTCGCTTTAAGAGGCCGAGACAAAATGCTCATCTGAAGTCTGCCTCCGCCCTTCAACAACATGTGTACTCACAAAGTGGATCCTACAGTCAGAGTGTTTTTGTTTACTAAAAAGTCTATCAGAGCCTGTGGGCCTGGCCTTTTCAGCAGCCACCTCACCTCAACAACCCTCACTTACCAAATGACGTAAGCTGCATGAGTCTGAGTTTGGGTGGGACTTGGACAAAAAAGTTCTAGGAATAATAGATTGCAGCAGGTTGAGATTTAGAATAAGTAGGGGGCACTCATTCCTCTACACCTAAAGATCTGACAGTACTCTCTGCAAATAGCTACCACCATGAACTGGCTTTTTCAGTGTAGCAATTGATACCAAGCCCACCCTGTGCATCCCTCTCCTTCCTTGTTTTCTCAGGCTGTTTTAGCAAATGAAAAATTACTTCCTCTTCCTGATTAAGTAAAACTCAAATTATTTGAGCCACAATAAAAGACTTCAACCAGCGGCCTCTTCTTCACTTGAGATCAGAGGCCCAACATTATAAAGTAACGGCAATCAAGCCATTCCCACATATTTCACACTCACCACTAACAGCGTAACTTTCTTCCTTGTACTCACTGGAGCCCAGAGTGGGACCTCATCCTTCAAGAAAGTAACAGCATCACGCTGTGTTTATGACCCCACCTGGGGGGGTGGGGGTTTGGCTGGCGTGCTGCCAGTCTGCACTGAGCCCTCAACCCATTACGCTGAGCCGTCTGAAATGAGCGCGCTCAGGCCGACATCTGCGACACGTCTAGACTCTTCTCTCCCCGGGAGGCTGCTGTCACCTCATGACTGGACCCCACATCGGGCGCGGGACACAACAGCTCACCATTTACATTGGACACTGTATGCCAAGGTGTTTAAAATCTCTGCTTAGCCACTGATGTTACACCAGCAAAGGGAGCATTTCTTTTTTTGTGTATGGAAGTGTGAAAGATTCTATCCAATAATAATATAAAATGTTATTATGGTCATGCATTATTGGTGGCGTCTTATACCATGTTCATAAATGCACATTTGTTTTGTTTTGAATGATCTTTTTTGTCTTTAAACTCTGTAGCATATCATATGGAAACTGGTGTTTGCTTCAGTAAAGATCAGAGGCAGTTTGCTTCTATGTGAAAGATGGCTTACAGTTTGCTTACATCTTAGTTCACCCTCCCTCACTGACAGCACAAAATATTTAAGGGTCTCTCTTCCAGTAACATACCTAATTTAAAACCTAATCAGCCATATTAAGCAAGGATATGAGGTTAATGTTTGGTTTGTACAAGAAGAAAGAATTATGGTGATTCCTGTTTCACTATATTCCATTTTTGTGGAGAGCAGCAAAATGTCTAAGAAACTGCAACCTGTACTGCATAATATTGGACAGCCTGACACATTTGCTCAAGCATTAAATAAGTGATAAACAGATGGTTACTAGATCAGATGGTCTGATCAAACCTTCCCTCTGGCATTACCTGAGCAACTCTGCTCCTTCTGGAATCTGGGTGGATTTCACCAGTGCACACTACACTGTGTCTGAAGGCAATATCAGATACAAGGTAAATGCAAACATGCCCTCATTAATGAATCATTGGGATCCTGCCAACCCTCTCAGTCTAAGCCACCAACTGATTCTGTGCTGGCATTGGTTATCTGCTGCAATCAGCAAGAATACTCAGTATTTGAAATAATAAAAAAACACATTGTTGCCGAAGGATGAGGATTGAAAGCTTGGACAATATTACTGTCTGTAATGAATGTTAATTCTATATGCTTCCTTTCATATTTTTTATTTTTTTAAAATCTAAATTATTGCTCAATTTTGTTTTGGAGTATCCATATATACTTTTTCACCATTCAGTTAAACAGTAGACTGTTTGTTTTACTGTTCTGCCTGTCTGCATTTTAAAATAAAGGATCAAGTCTATCTTCACACACTTGATAGGATAACATGCTGTAACACCTACACAGCATTTTATGTGTAAACATGTTTTTTTTATTATTCCTAAAATCATTTTAAAGCAGGATGCAGGGGCACAGGGAGCAGCTATTACTTACAATGCTCTGATCATTCATGTGGTCTCTAGAGAGACAAGAACAAGAAATGAGCATTCTTTTGCTGATTTAAATATTCACTCCTGCCCATGTGTACTCTCATTTTCTACTCATTTTTAATTCTTAGTCTGGTCAGTTACTGGTAGGATGAGGTAGTGCGTCAATACATTTGCCAGCAGCCTCCATTAGCCAAGAACATCATGGCCACTGAGAGTTCAAGTGCTTTGTCTCTGGGTTTTTTTTTTTAAGATGTTCATCATATACCGAGATCATTTGAATAAATGGAAAGAGAAAGCTAATGTTGGCAGAATCCCACCACTTTTAATCTGAATCATGAATTAAGCCCCAGCACTAGGCAAAGAATAAACAGGACACTTCCTCTCCAACTGACACTTTAATTATTTGGATTGTGTTTTAAACGCGGTCTGACTTCGGCCCTGTCTGTCTCCACTGGTGATGGGGTAAACAGCGCCGCCCACTCCTCGTTGTTATACGCCCTCTGTTCTCCCGGTCCAGCAGGGGCCCTGCCAAGCCCTGCTGCAGATGGTGAGTCACCGTGACCCCCTTCTGCAGGCGGCTTGGGGTGCGTCTTGGCTCATTTAATTACTATAATGGCCTCCTCCTGCCCAGACCTTACTAGCTGCTATGCCCCTCACACTGAAAATCTATGACTAGAGTCCAAACTCAGAGCGTGGAATGGGGTAGATTTGATGGTAGGTCAGCCAGAGAAGGCCTGTGTTCTATCAAGAGAGATGAGGCAGGGGGGCCTCAAAGGGGCGCATGCATTCTTGATCAGGGAAGCTCCGCCATGACTTACCTGTTTTTTTTCCTTCATGTGCAGGCAAAAATGTTTTGTGCGCTCACACAGAATATGTAGCAGAATATGTGGCTCTATGCTCTATGTTCCATGCTCTATGTGGTGCGTTTTTTTTTTTTCCAAACTTTGTTCAAAGTTTTCAGTTTTGTCTTCCCCGGACAGGTCAGTGAGGCCTGCATTCCCTGTGGCTCTCTGGGTGTTTGCTCCAATTCAGTTCTCTGTGCCACGATGTTGACTTTCCACCACATATCCACATGTCTTTGAACACCTCTAAAATATACAGCCTTTTGTTCAGCTTACAATTTTTCAGTTATATATTTTTTTTCTTTGAATCTAAAAAGATGTTAGGACAGGTACCAAAGTCCTCAAGCTCACAACATTGTATTCCACACAGAGATCATCCTTCACACAGTGCACATCTGGGTCAGTGACAAATGCAATAATTCATGAGTCACGTGGTGAAGGGGGAAAAGACCACTCCTGTTAACCCCAAGAAAGGTCTTTATCCTGGCTGCCCATTCTGTGACAGCAACCCCCCACCCCAATCTCCCCCCCACCCCCTGCTCCCCTCCACATGTTTGCAGCGCACTCAGTTCTGAAGGTCTTTAAGGACAATTAATGACACATCACTGCACAATGGTAATATTAAAAGGGAGTTCTGTTATATGGCAACTTACCAAACCTCTTGTATCCAAAGGACTGTACTTCCTCCTCATCGGCAAAATCGTCTACGGATATGAACAGAAACAAACATGTCAGCAAAGCGGGAGAAGAACTGAGATCAAGATCGGTGAAGAACATAAATCACTTCAAACACCGCAGATGACATGTTCTGATATCTTTGAATGATGTTGGGATATATGACACCAAAACACTGGGAATTTCAGTTACTGATTATTTTAGGCTAAAAGATTTCTTAAGGAATGTATTTATGTTTTAGTGGCTAACTGATAGATCTGTATCTAATAATATTTACATATTAAACAAAGTATCACGAACAACTTGGCTGTAATAGGCTCTCCACCAGTAACAACTTGCTCATTAGATGGAATACTAAAAACCGCTGAATAAAACATGAAAAGACTGAACTTGAATCACGTTCTTGATGCCGCCTGTGAAAAGCACACTGTGCTGACCCAACACAAACATGAAAATTTTGAGAATAAAACACGCAGTAAAGTATATAGCCAGACAACTCCTTGGAGCTCTCCACATACAAGCCAGCACAAAGCGCGATGTGTGCTAGAGATTCACACTCAAAATAACTGCTCTCACTGCATCCCCTTCCTGGAACAGTCTCTAAGGGTTCAGGACTCATCTCATACCCTGCGAGGGCTCCAAATAAACCCCTTTCATGTGGCCAGGGGGCTCATGGGAAAGGATGGGGGGTGACTTCAGACGGTTTACATGTCACTGTCGGCGGTGAGTGAAAATAATGCACAACTGTTTCCAATAAGGACGGGGGCTGCCATGACACCAGGGCGGAAGCTGGCGGCGAGGGCACTTCGAGGTCAGCGAGAACGCTGGCACGAGGACCCCAAGGACGGGGCAACCAGCTGAGCAGAGCAGTGGAACAGTGACTCACCCACCCCAACCAAAAAGTATACAAACAACCGACCAAGAAACACAATCTTTTCTCTCATGTTCTTTGAGGCCCTTCATGGCTTGCATGGAAAACAACCACCCAGGGGCAGGGAAAGGAAGACAGGACGCAATGTCCTGATGTCAGGAACTGCTGTCTTATCAGGGTTCTCTTCCATTTTAAGCCTTCAGGGCACTGCATTTGATATCCATGAGAAGAAACAGAACTTCGGGAACAGGCTGCGTTGCAAAAGGAAGGCAGTGCACTACAAGGACAGAATCCTAAAAAGACACAAGGCAGTACACTGCCAAAGATATTCTGTTACAACCAGATATTCAGCTTCTGTGTTCTTCCCGTCCTCTGCCTAGGAGGCTCCAGTTGGTAAGAGGAGGTGCAGGTGCTATCTTCATCCCTATGCTGACTATGGATGTTCTGTTTTAGACCACTCACCTGACTATCTCGTCCATATGTAAAAACGTGACATTAATGTGAGGAAACCCTGCAAGTATATTATAACGGGAGAGCTCTACAGGGGACAAAGAGCAAGATACTAATATGACAGAACACTGAGGCCATAAAGAAACAGTACACTGCTGTGACAGATCTCTTAAGGCATAAAAACAATTCTCTACATGTGAGAACCCTGCAAGGACAATGTGCATAACTCTTATAGTCCAGGACAGAGGAAACATAAACATGCACTAGAACGTGTAAGGCCTAGTTCACACATTTTCCCCCTACTTACACTTAATAATAATACTTAATTTTTTCAAATACCATGTTGTGTACACTGTGCATGAGACTGATGATTCTGTCGTAGCTAGTGAGAGCACATCCATAACTATATATGAACATTCAAGGTAAACTAAGGTAATGCAATTCCAGGTAAAACAAGATTCAGTTTGTATTTTTACTTTCTTTTTAACCCTGTATTATCTACTGAAAACTCTACATACACACTTCCAGCTGCACATCCTATGGAAAGGTTGAGAACTTGTATTAAGGAGAACTGTGAATATATGATGTTAAAGGGTATTTCCCTGTCCCAACTCTATTGTTTTCCTTCATTACCCTAAATAATGTTGTTTTAATGGAGAACATAAACAAGGATTGCAGCGTGCTTATGTAATTCTGCTTATATTTATTGAAACACTTACATGTTTGTACTCTCTCACACATTTCGATAATCCACAGCCCATTTAATGCTTTAACAACTGACATGGT
Source organism: Megalops atlanticus (assembly GCA_019176425.1). NCBI lineage: Eukaryota > Metazoa > Chordata > Actinopteri > Elopiformes > Megalopidae > Megalops > Megalops atlanticus. The sequence continues at coordinate 52,715,176 of CM032876.1, forward strand.
CATACTGTGCAATGCACATATCATTGCTGTAAATAAAAAATAAATTACTTTTTGTTTTCCATCCTGTTTTTCTGGCAACTTTGTACTTTTGATCAAAATAGAAGAGGAGAGCATTACGTAAGTGTACATACACATCTGAAACTAATTTTAGAAAGTAGACCAGTGCCCATGAAGGACCACTTCTAGAAAAAATTTCTAACAGCAAAACAACAGTTACGGTAAATATTATCTCATTTGGCACTGGCTCCTTAGCAAAACAAAATATTAAATTCATAGCAAATAGACCATTATGTATACTTTAAAGTTATAAAACTGCATAAAAACACCTCAGCACAAAATTATTTAATGGACTTTATACAAACATCAGTAGGGTGTAGTGATGTACCCTGTTAGTAACCCTATTTTCTTCAAAAAATAAAATTTGCGATATTAAAAAGGTTGAGGTATTTGGGATGTTAAGTAGGAGGTTTATTATTGAAAGAGATGTTTTAAACTGTAGTCATTCTTAGCTCTGCTTCATCCCATTACTCAACCAAGCTTGTCACAGCCAGCAGTGCTGCGTTTCAGAAAAAATAGCTCAAGCAATATTATCAAAGTAATCCTTTCAATATGCATCAGTTCTAAAGGGATGAGATTTCCGTGCTATAGAGTAAGTGCTTCTGTTTAACATAAGAGTCATTATACATGATCCTAGCATTAACAAACATATGTAAAAGACTGTTTCAGATCAGCTACTAATATGTCACACTGATGGTACCTAAACAATGACAGGACCACTGTCAGAAAGCGGTAATGTACTGTTTACCTCTTAGGGCCTGCCATCCTGTTTCTCATGATGACATGGCTATTTGCTCTTATATGAGATGATGGAATGATCTTTTTTCAGATCTAGAGACTGTTTTCCAACAGTCACATTGTGCAATCTGTCATGTCCATAAAGATACATGAAAGCGTAAAGCAATTCATTTGATACTCTCACAGCTCTTTGGAGGGAATCTGACCTCTCCCTCCAGAACAAAAATAACATTTTCATAATTTCTACTTACAAATGTGTTTAGAAGGGGCCTGTGTTATTGCAGCTTAAGTTCTGATGATGTTGCTGTAAGCTGTACCAAAAGCAGATTCCCCACTGCAAAATAACAATGCTGGCACTTTGAAAATAACCCCCCACAGTTTTTAATCTTAATATACAATTTCAGTTGAACTGGCTAGTGTCCCAGAAATGTGCAAGTGTACTTACAGTTTCAGGGTATTGCATGGGAGCAAGACAAACTCATCTTCCTATTCTGCTATTCCTCTGTGGAAAACACACTGTGTTGGGGAAACACTTGGGTGTTGTTGCTAACAATAAGACCAAATAGGGAAATAAAAAAATATCATAAAAAAATAAAGAGCAGTAGCTGTTCTTCACTGTCACAAAGATACTCAGCATTCACATTTAAGGTACTTCCTACACCTACTTGTATCACTATTTTCCACTTTTACATTACTTTAATGATTTCTAATCTATCAGCATTCAAGCTTTTTTTTCACCTTGTTTTTATCTGCTACAGGGTCAGATAATTCATTCATCTTCCTGTTTCCTCCTCACTGCAGATAAGTGTCAGCTTAACTGAAAAATCCCCTGAATCAGCAAACCCATGAGTCACATCCCTAGATCCATCCTGAATGGAAGATCTGGCATTTCAGGTGTAGTATAAGAGAACAACAACACATGAATGACACACATCTGACAGCAGGGTGGGTACTATGGTACTTGGGAACCTGAACTGGCTTGGCTATACTGTAATTACTATTATATGCTTTTTGTTACATCAAATGGATAAAATTGTCAGGTGCTTTTAAATGAAAGAATCTAAAACACACAATTTTGTGCATCAAAATGCCTGGTTGTGCTGCACTGTGTAATTTACCTATAACAGCAGGCCATGAATATGCTACACAGCCAGCAAAAGTCTCTCTCAATTTGCCAGTCACCACACTCACCAGGCACTTTGGCTTGCAGGTGGAATTGCTGTAATAAATTTTAAGTAAGTCTAAAGAATGTAGCAAGCTACAGAGCTTGTTCACAGCTAATCTGAAATATAGCCTGGCTATTCTCAGTATCACTAGCAAAGAAACATGAGAGGTGCCTAACATTCCTTAAAAAGGTACCCTTCTGCTGCTAACCAGTAAAATATGGTGACTTGGGTTTTTATGGATGGTGAACCATAAAGTGAAAAAGGTGCTTGAGTCCACAAGACAATGATTCAGGCCATGCTATCATGAGAGCTTGCTGGGAGTGTAGAAACAGCTTGCTTTTTTAAAGATCCTATTTTTCCAGCAAAATCATTGACCTCTCCTACTCATAGCCTGCTTGATTTTAAGCCCATTAGAGCTGGTTGGCTACTCTATAATACATTCATAACAGTTGAACCATTAGCCCACTTTCTTCAATCTTAAATCAAATTTCACATAAGGTAACTTGCTACGCATACATTTGTACTGTGCTGTGTGTCCATGTTAATTTTAACCATCTCATTTCCAGCATTACCATCTAACTAGAATTTGATGCCCAAGAATCATCTAGTGAGGCTGTTAAGCAACAGCAGAAGCAGTGTGTAGGCCATACTGACTATGATCAAATGCAGATTTTATTTTTAAACACCATGAAAACCCACTGTGTGAGAATGCCCTGTCATGGTGAACTGTAAACAAGATGACACAGCTGAGAAAAAGGCAGGGGGCCTGATTCTGACTGTCTTGTGGTTTATGCTCAATATAGAATTACACATTTAGGCATCAGCAGTTTTTAATTATTAACATAGCATTACAATCCAGTCAAATGATTCATGCATTTTTTTATGCCAAGGTCAAAAAAGGTGATGGCTTATTTATCATTCCATGGTTGCACAAAAAACAAATAACAAAACTTGTTTTGGGTCAATATGCCAACATTTATTATCAGTATTCAAAATGAGGTGGCTAAACACAGCAAAGTCCTACTGGCAGGCAGAGAAGTTCACACAAGGCAGTCCAATGCTATTCCATGCCCTGGTATTAATGTTACCTTCACCAGGGAGTGCTGATGGCAGTATAATCATTGAACAATGCAATACAAATTACCCTCCAGTTACCTCTACAAAAATATGCCAATTGTTAAGTCTTGCTTTTGATGGTTGTGCAGATTCACTTATGAGTAAACCTTTAAATACATTTGTGAGAACATAAAGCAAAATTCAAACTGTATGCCCAACATTTTGCCTCTAATCATAATGAAAGTTGGAAAAAACAATTTTACTGAAAAAAAAAAACGGAGAAAAATGCAGCTGAAATTTGCCTGCAACTTCTACGTAATTTTTACAACCAGTAAGCACACACTTCCTTTTCTCTTCATCCCACGCTCTGCTGGAGGCCTGCAAACGCCAGTCGGTGGATGCCTCCTGCAGACTAATTGCTAACCTGCACAGGCCTCTGTGTCGGTAGAAATTGGGCGTGTCTCCAGTAAACCCCACAGGCTGAGGCACTGACAGGATGACCGTAAACCCTAATTATACCGTACGGGAGAGCTGCTTCAGAGACTGCAGACACAGGGAGAACATCAATGGTAATGACTCACAGATGTGAGCACAAAGAGACAAAACCAGTCCTCCTGACTTGAGGGGGTCAGTGTGTGACTCAGCCAGAAATGTCACCTGATCCTTCATTTACCTGCTTCAGTTTAGGCCTACTCGCTGAGTTATCTAAATAATCACTCCAGACGTTGTAGGGGGGGAAATAAAGACGTCTGCTCTTCCCAGTGTAATTGCCTTGCCTGTCAGTGCATCTGCATTTTTTTTTTATTTTAAGCATTTGCAGCAGCACAGTAAAACAAAACGCTATTTATAAACCATGATGCTCACATACTGCTATATGAATTAAGCATCTAATCAAACACATTACTGTAACAGTCATACTAAAAGGAATCATAAAGGATGATCCTGTTACACATATCACAATGAGGTGATGAACTGTTTTATGTATTTTCTGTTTCTTTATTAATAAAAAGTATGAACATGAAGGCAGTGCAGAATAATGGTCAAGACCTGAATAACAACAAATATACCCCAGATATTATCTGCCAGTCACGTCCTACCTCTGAGAGACCCTTGGGTTGGTAGGCCCCTAATTAACTCACATTTACTCTTTACCCATATATGTGCATTCTATCACCTTTACACGATCCCCAGCACTGTCAGGTGGCAGCTTAGTTTTAAAACAAACGGGGAGTAACATCTATTTCAATGTTGCTCCAGGATCACCCCATCTATTGCATAACAATGGACATAATTCATGGACATTAGTCGACACGTTCAAACGTAAACTGACTTTAAAATGATATCGACTGTGGGTCTACGTGCAACACAAATTCAAGCGCAACTGCATGACGATTGACACAATTTTAGCTCGATCGAAAAGTGTTACATAATCTTCGGATTCAGTTTCTTAACTGGTGCAAAACAAAATGGGAAACAAAAGTGGTAGCGCTAACTAAGAAAATCTACCTGTCTTTTCACTGTATCACCACACTACAACAGAAGCGTTCCGTATGAATCCGCTATTTTCAAAGGTACAACTCTGCGTAAACACATGGAAACAATTACGCATAGGAGTCAGCTCATTTTGCTTTAGTTCTCCAGAAACTGCACACGGGAAAAAAAGTTGCTGTCCTGGTAATATAAAATGATAGAAGACAGCGTATATGGCCATTTATTCGACATATCTGTGACAATTGTCCTTGGACCAAAAAATGAAAACTGTTTATTCAACTCGAGGAAAGGAGTGAACAGCACATTCATCCCAAAGTTACCTATGACACGCATCTACTCAAACACCGAAGCCAGTCTTAATCTGTGGCCATGTTATCTTCATGGTGCTTTGTTTTAATTATATTTTCCTCGGCGTTAATATGTGCAAGTTGCGACTGCACACATCTGAATCCAGCTGAGGAATGTCCAGCCTGCCTTCAATTACTCCTCCCGGAAAATTGGGCAAGGCAAGTTGGGGGACCTTGCAGGTAGCTAATGGACCAGCGTATTGAGTTCAGCCAGTGTTCTCGAGTACAGTACGTTAGTTCATTGCGGTGTGCAGTTGTGACTCAATCTGTTCCTATCGTTTAATTTATTGCCTTGAGAAACTAAAGGCGAAGGGAAACCTAGTAAATTAACAATAAAACTTCTGTCCTCCCATTTTGCATAACCGTTATTATGTGAGCATGTAGCGTTAAATATGTGTTAGATATGCAATTATGTGCCCAATTCTACGTGTCTATCCAGTGTCTATGATGGGAATAGTATAACTGCATAAAATTACACTTTGACTACACTTAAATTATTTCACTTTTATTGTAACACAGTAATTTGGAAATAAATATATTGCGAATGAAACATGGTAAAAATTCCGATATACAGTAGCATTCACTCTGTGCTTTGTCCACATAAATCCTCTAAAATACTTCACATCTGAACAGTTCTACTTGCAGTTCAACTGTCGTACGTGCTACGATCGCAAGCGTTCTCTTGGATCCATGCTGTAATGAAGAGATGCCAAATAATTTCACAACGCAGTTTAACTTCCACGGGCCGTTAATCGCAACCAGATGTGTCACACAGGCATTAACGTTCACTCTGAAATTCTTCAGAAGAAAGGAGGGACAGGATAGCTAGAGAAAGACAGAGGCGCAAATTTAGGAAGACAATTAATTTACATGATGAGGGCCGATTGCCCAATTTTAGATGCATGCATAAAAATAGTTTATTTGTATCAGTTACGTACCTTTCATTGTGTTTTATAAAGCTGTACGTTTCTACTAGAGATGGGAGTCTTGAAGAGTGTTACTTCTTGATCATTTCTATACCGTTAGCTCAAAAAGGCTCCCCTCGAGCGTACCACACTGCAGAAAACAAAAGTTCCGAAATCGAGCAGGTAGACCTTCCAACTTCCAACGTTTATCAAAAGACGAGCGCGGCACTAGTTAGATCACCACCAGCATCCTTTCAAAATCCCATAGTTCCGCCAGAATAGCGTTTGCAGACCGTTTTCTGTTATTGAGCCTGTGGAAAACAATATTCCCGTTTTCTTCTTCTTCGGAAAGCCAGTAGTTTGCAGCACTGAAAAGTGTTGGGTTATTGATGGCTCTCCTTCCAGTGCGCTGGCTACAATCAGAAAACCACAAAAATGTCAAACTAAAGAGGAAGTCCCGAGTCTGCAGGCTTTCGGCTGAACCACGTGTTTTTTACATCTGTATGATCCCCCTGGTCTCCGCTTCTTAAAGGGGAAAAGGTGAAGATTCCTGAAAGTGTAAACCCCAGGACGCCGAGGGACCGCGGGGCCGGAGATGAGATTAGATTACTGGTTCGATGGAGCTTTCGTCCTTCGGGTGAAAAATCTGGGATTCATTATCTTAACTTTTTTAAGAGACGGGGGCGTTGTGAAACGCGTCACAGTACTAATTTCTGGCAAAAAAAAATCCAGGGACAGTGCATTATTTTATGTTTTAAGGAATCCAGAAATATGTAATTGTAATTGTAAAATTGTAAGAGGACAATCTAACTGTACCCCATATTTTCCCACCACACCTTTTGCAACAGCATGGAAATAGATACTAGAACCATAGATTTTTTTTTAGAAATGTCTTAAGTATAAATCAGCAACATGTTAATTGCATTTTTTCCTGGAATTATGGGATATAATATATTATATATAATTATAGGTGAGTGAGCACATGGCAGAATAATATTCAAAGTTGCATTTAAAGTCACTTTACCTCCCATTTATTAATTTCCCTTAAACTGGTCACTACAGCAGCTGTTGTTCAATGTACCAAAAATTCTTCTGTGCCACACAATAGGGCAACCATCTCAGATCAGTGAAAGTAATGTCTACCTTAATCAGGACTCAGTGTTTTGCCTATTACTGGAACTAAGGGCCACAACAACTAATGTGAAATCTAATAAATAAATTATATTTAGATGTCAGGCTCTAATATTATATGCAATATATGCAAAATATTCTGACATTGATTGGCACTTGACCTAAATAAACAACTAGCTGTGCAAATAACAACTGAATTAAAGAAGACCTTTTTTGACTGTTGCAGCATGAATCTTGCACTGCTGGGCATTCAGCGCTGAACTTTTTCCCATTTGTTTTTCTACTGAGCTTGTTTCACTCGCTCTTAAAAGTAATCAGAGTTTGCTTCTATACGACCTGATTTACCACCGAGTTCTTAATAAATCAGAATCTGCTTCCATGGATCCCAATTCACATCATTCTTAAAAATGAGTCAGGGGCTCCCAAGTGGCTCAAGTAGTAAAGGTACTTGTTCCAAGTGTAAGATGAGCCCTACGGCACGGGTCCAAAACTGGCTGTGTCGTCTTCCAACAGTGACTGGCAGCCCCTGGGTTCCAACAGGGGTAGGGTTGGGTAGATTGGATTGGATAGATTGCTGGGTTCCTGCAATGATACCAGAGTAGCCAAGAAAAAAACTGCTTCCATGGGCCCTGCTGCATGGTGCCATTTTTTAAAAATGGGTCAAAATCTGTCTTCATGGGCTCTGATTCTCCACATAATAGCCATCGACAACCAACAGAGATGGGACCTGAGGACAAGCCTGTTGCACCTCTCTATCACCTTTCTTTCATGACTACAAGGACCCAGAAAGGTCTCTGCATCCTCTCTCATTACAATCCAGGCTGGACTCACTGTCACTGGCATGTACCATATTCAGCCATATACTATTTGTATGACATGTTCTCACAGAAACATCAGGGGAAAAAAAAGTGTTGATTGGAACATAAAAAGTGAGTTTTGTTCCAATTGATACGTATCGTTATATAAAGAGTTTTGCATGTGCCTAGAACTCATTTTCATACCTCACATGGATACTGGATTTGTCTTGTAAGTCTTTGTTTGGAGAATGATTAATTCAGAATCCTAACAGTACCAGCAGTAACAGCATTTTACTGCATCATACAAAATTTTAGTACAGGACCACATCGTTGTGAAGCTTAGAACTGAAAGTATACACATGCCGATGGCCTCACTCAGCCCATAAAATAGATATTTATGGAACAAGACCTGTCCCTCTGGAAAACTGTGAAGACTTATTACCTGTCAAGAACTTACAATTATTATGTTCCCTCAGACAACTTGTTAGTAGACATTTGCCTTCGTACACAGAATTGCCTGTTGCGCCTGGAATCAGTGATGGTGATAGAATTTACAGTAGTGCGCCTATGCAATTCCTTTCTTCCCTTTCTTTCTTTGACACTTAAAAGTGTTTTAAGAGGGTAATCAGTGTCTGGCAGTAACTTTCCACAAACTTGTGACAGTGGTAATATCAACTTCAAATGCAGCATTTTCCTCACACCTACAAGTCAGCTTCAAAATACCCAAAAGGGCAAACTGTATAAAAACAAAATGTGCACGATAATGATCTCCCTTAATAGTCCCTAATGAAGAAATATAAATTCTACTCTTCAGTAAGATGTCAGTTGCAGTGAAGTCAACTGAGACTAAAACAGTGCAGATTATGGAAAAATTGTTGACTGGTTCTCAGCATTGCCAATTCCAGATCTCAGATAACACTATTCTGGTGGACCAGTGATCTCTAGAGTTCCTCAGAAACAGCCCATTGATCAAAGGGTGAATGTGCCCTTAGGCAACTCTATATCAAGATCAGAGCCCTCTTCATTAGGATCTCAGGATCGCCATCATTGCTATTTGCAAAAGTGTCAACAAATATAACTCCATAGGATGGCTTTTACCGTTTGCAGGATGCTGGAATACTGATTATAAATTTGCATGTCATCACAGTCCTGGCTCCTTCCAAAAACCAAAAGCCTCTTACTTCGTCCAGGGCACCCAACATTCCAGATGTCACTGCACAGGTCTGTCCTGCCACTTGCCATGTAAACTGCAGTCTGCTCCTACCGTGACGGCTTTCAAGCTGGTCCGTTGGCGTACATTCAGACACAATCGGATTTTACAAAAAGATCGGCTTAAACCTCCTAACCAAAAAAAAAAAACACTGGAAAGACTCCATTCTCACCTGCTGTGAAATCCCTTGAGCCTTAAGGGTGAAAGGGATCCAAAAAAAACACCCTCCCTCTCCCCAAAAAAAGCTTTCTCCCAATGACATACTTCATAGCCCACACCACTTTTAGAGGGTTCTTCAATGTCACATTTGTGCATGCATAAGGTTCCAGAGCTGTCTGCAAGTATTTGTAGAGTCAAGGCATCTTTACCTGACTGATGCAAAAGTGTTATTTTATTGTTCATCGTAATTGAAACTAGATCTTGGCATTAAGCTTCAGCATTGGGGATCACCTTGGAATGATATGAAACAGCTGTGTCCCAGGTTATCTTTGGGCTAGGCTATTGATGTTTCAGATTTAGGGGTTGAGACCCCATTTGCTGGGTCGGGCCTTTCAACAGAGGTTTCACATTAACCCGGCCAATTTTACAAATTAGAAACTCAAGGGTGACTGCTCATACCCAAACAGAAGAGAAATAGAAACACGTTTGGTTAAAATGCCAGGCGATGCGCACAGACGGCTCACACCTAGAAGCGCCCACATTGCATCAGTGCAGCATAGTTGTTGCTCAGACGCACACTGGAAATGATGCGGTCAGCAGGACATGAAAGCGTGCGCACAATGACGCACGGAGCGTGACTTTCATTGATCGGGTTAGGGAACACGCACAGATGCCAGCAAAGGTCAGCGTGTCAGCAGCGAGGCAGTGGTCTGGAGAGGCGAGGAGACCTTTGTGATGCTCTGGCTGATTTCGCTTTGGCATAAGGCCTGATCTGCCGGTCAAAGTGGTGGGTGAGGCATGCAGACACTGATTAAAAGCCCCTGTCACTGTGTTTGTGGAACAGGGCGAGGTGTTTGGCACCTGGTGTGAGGAGCTTAATGTGCGGGGTATTACTTTAGGAGGTGAGGCCATAGGTGAGTGGGTGGGCAGCCTGCCCTGGACTCTTTGAAGAAGACTGCTAATAATCTTTTGTCTATTTTTCATTTTGAGAATGTTTCTTTTGTTCTTATTCCAGTTTAAAAGTCCACCAAATCCACCCCCCCCCCCCACTCCCCGCCAGTAATGTAATGCCTTTGAATGCCTCTGAATGCTTCCTCTGTTTTGTCTTTGTTATTCCGTGTTGAAGACAAATTTTCCCAAGGGGACATCATATTCATTCACTCATTCATTTGTGATTTACAACTAAAGGGGATTGTGCTGGTAGACATGCAACTCATTTCACAGGCACACACAGACATAGAAATGAAACCAAGGGAATGCTCACACAGAACATATGGCTTCTGCAATGATAAATGGTGATAATGGTAATGGTGATAAATGGCTGGTATGGCCAATAAACTCTACTTAGAGAATGACACAAGGTGCTCTTTAATATTAGAGGACCTCTCAGATCTATAAGACTTGTCAGTAGTAACAGAAAGGTGCCACTGCTCAGCGCTAGCCCTGGCTTTAGGGAACACGCCGGAAGGATGGAAGAGGGAACTGTGTTCATTCACTTTCAGATACCTGAGCGTGGTACTGACTTTTGCACTGAGGTGCTGATTGCTGGATTAATGGTCACAATAAGGCAAATAAGATAATAGGATCCCTGCTGAGCAGTCAAGTATAAATAGAATGATCCCCTCTAAAGACAACACTCCTCAGGCTGACCTGACCACTGTGTCTTATGCTACTGCAGTGACGGCAGAATTTAACACATCTCTGGTGAGTGTAACTATGTCTTTATGATTCAGTGGTTGTTCTTAGAAATCAGAATCAGCGGCATTTTATTTTTAATTTATGTTATTTCATGTTACATATGTTATGTGTGTTTTTAGAGTTTACATAGTCATCATAGTACGTGAAAGTATGTTTTGTTCTAGATTATTCTTACATAGCAAGAATAACTACTTTAGTAATCTGTTTTGATGTTTATATCACATCAGAGCACTGTTTTGATGTTACAATCACATCAGAACACTTAACATCTTTATAGTCTGTGAATCCTATATTTATGTTGAAATGTTTTATGAATGACATTAAACAGGAAACAGAATGACATTAGCACATTTCTGGCAGAAATGAACAAAAACTGTCTAACAAAAATCGTCTATTCAGAATGTACAATTTAAGTTTTAGAAGGTGTCATTTATGTAAATGTCAAAGGGGTTGCTTGTTATTAGAAGAATAGTGTGAGGTTTCATTAAACCATCAGCTAAGCAAGTCAATATATAAATCTTATTGATTTAATGAACTTGTGTAATAGACTTCTGCATTTCAAAAGAAACTCGTTAGAAGGTCAATAAAATTGTAACCTTGTCTCTCTTTTACAAATAACCAGTGGGAAGTAGATATCTATGGCCCTTTTCCATGGGTTGGGGCAGCACCATTCTCTTTACAGAATGTGGGCTTATGTAATACATAGCGGACTCTAATGCCTGTGAAAGCAGTCTACCAATGTGTACCAGTTAAATAAACAACGGTGTAAATTTAGGGATTAGGCTTTGAAATGGCTTAAGACAGGGTGTTTTGACTTGAACTTGAATTCAGTTCTTTTCATGGTGTACCACAGTGGTGCTGGACTAGCAGATGGTCTGAAACAAAGCAGGGAGAACTGCTGAGGAATTGAGGCCTTAAGGCGGCTTAGACCTGGCTACAGCATCTGCCTGAACACATAACAGCCCCGCAAAACTGTTTCTTGTTTAAATGTCATTCACATTGACCGTGATATTCTGACATAATGACCTTATGCATGATAGCAACCTAATAACACATTGAATAGACTGCAGTATAGTTGAGTGCAACAGTTATGTGTGATGTATGATGATGTAACCTGTGTAATTGCAAGATATCTACTGTATAAGAATAATTTATTCCTCAAAGTTCCATCTCACTTTGTGTATATGCTTCATGTTGTGTATCCATTGTGGATTTGCATGTACATTACAATGAATGCTTGAATATTGACAAATGCATTACTGCAATTTTACAGGGGCATAATTATATACGTGAAACTGTAACATATCTCAAATTTATTACAGGAACAAATTTAAGACACTAGATTTAGAAGATGCTGCAATTTACAGGAGAAACCAGGGTTTATTGCTCTCATGCCAATGCATGTGCTTTCTTGTCTAGTTGAAATATAGCACCCCCTTCTGGTTCACCACTGAACACTCCTCAACTACCACTGCTTGGCACTGTTGCTCAATCTTAAATCCTCTTAGCCATAGAGATTAAGGGAGCTTGAAACACCTATGCAAATCTGTCACATTTGGGGTATTTTCCAGCGAGTTGACTGAAAGGATAACTTGTTTACAACCAGTTGTTACAAGCCTTATCAGAAGGACGTTTTGAAGGGATACATCTTCAATATTTGTAAGAAATGAAAACTGAACAAAGTAATCTTGCCCTCTCAACCTCATGATTGATACGAGATTTTACTAAACATCCCCTCATGTGAACAAATATAAATCAAAGAAAGAAATGTTTAAGAGTACAATACACTGTTGTGCTAATTCTAAAGAGGAAAAGGTCTATATAAATGCATAACACAATTTTCTTTTATTTCAGATTGCTTCCTGTGACAAAAGGCCTGCAAATATGAGGGCCTTACTGGTGTTCGTGGTTTTGGTGGTATCCCTCATCTCACAAAGTGTTCCTGCGACACTCACTATAGGACTGCCAGAGGACACACTTAAAAGTGAGTTGGCTTCATTGTTAAATGAAACTCAATCTGTTTTCCATTGAGACAGTGTTTTCCATTCATGCACCACAAAAATACAGAAAAAAGGGTGACTGTAAGATTTCGTATTCCTGTATTCTTACCTCACAAACCCGTGTTCACAATTCCACAGCCCAAACGTGCTTTAAAATGCTTCCCCTTCTTATTAAAGAATATAATTCAAAAGTTAAGCATGATGTCAGTTTCATAACTGTGGCCTTGCATGCAAGTAAACCTTGGGCGATTGCTGTGTCATGAAAAGCAAGCACCTCTGCTTGTAGATCCCTTTCAACAAATTAAAATGAAACCAGTGTGAGAATGTACAGTGACGTCCGTGTTGTTGGTCTTTGGCTTAGAGCTGTCCCTGGATGGAGAGAAATATGTGGATGAGGAGATGAAGAGGGCACTGTTCGGCGTGAAGCAGATGAAGGAACTCATGGAGAAGAACGAGCAAAAGCACCTGCACCTCATGAGGTCCTTGAAACACAGCAGTGATAAGAAAAAGGTCAGGCGGGTCAACCATCCAACACAGAGCAGGACAGACAGCATGACCACTGTTTAATTGACTTAAAGGATGCATACACCACACTAAAAACCTGGTTATTACTTCTTTTGGTAATACACACATGAACCCTTCACACCACTCTCACCACACCACTTCACATGATTCACAAATTGATAAAGCACATAGAAATATAAATCAAAATGACAATCCATCTCATGTGCTCTCACCCTATATATGAGTTTGCCTATACCAATCCACAGTATGCACTGTACATGCACCTGGGAGCAAATATGGTTTCAGTAATGTGTAAAAGTCTTTGTTAAAAAACTTTCTTTCTTACTTTTACTTGCTTCAGCCAGTGATAACTGTACCCAATGTCCCAAAAAGAGAGAGGGCTGAGGGAATAATGAAAATATTGCACATTAACTTGCCCTTTAAGACTGTGAAAGCACTATGTGGGGTTAAATTTTTCCCTTGCATTAACTCCTCCTCAATCCAAGGGTGGAAGGGAGCAACAGAATAGGCCATGGATGGCTGAAGATCAGATACAATAGTGTGTAGAGAACTGGACTTCAGCTCTCATCAGTACATGTGTATGGCCATGTGTATCGGATGTGAAAGCATGAGTGAGGTTTGAACCAATGTTCTCATTGTTCAGCTAAATTCTGATGACCAACTCCATTACCAGTTGAGCTAAAGGCAATTTGCCCCTAATTTCATTGGCAACAACGCTAGCTAACCAAGTCTCACCACTGAAACCACTCTGCTACCTGCTACCTGGATTTACGCAGGACTCACAGTACTAATTTCAGCTTTGCTACACATGCAACATTCAACCGGTTAATTTTACTCTGGACTTATCCTGTCACCAGGGGGCAATGGAGCTTGCAAGGGAGGTGGAGCAGAAGCTTGGGGAGGCTGAGGATGAGTGCAGGGAGGCCCTGAAGACCTCCTGGGAGGAGTGCAGGCCCTGCCTGGAGGACGCCTGCAAGACCTTCTACACATCCACCTGCCGGCGCGGCTTCTCCTCCTTCTCCTTTAAGGTGAGCATTCAGGCGGTGCCCCCCTGCTGTGTGTTTTGATGACCTGAATATCCTCATTCAGGTCCTCACACAGATGTAATGGCTTAATTCACCTTTATCTATAGCAGCTAGCTTTTATCTCTAGCAGCTAGCTTGTTCCATGTCTGGCCAACTATTGAAACCTGGTCATGTAGCACTAATATTGTTGACTCTTTATATGGCTTTTTGCTTGTGTTGTACTCTGCCTCACTTGTAAGTTGCTTTGGATAAAAGTGTCTGCCAAATGAATGAATGTAAATGTAAATGAATGTGGCTAGTATGTTTTTTTCCATAGCATGAGTGTGCTACAAAGTGAATACTGTTTCAAATGGTTACTATTGTGATTAAAGCAAATCACATTACTAACCTACTTAGCCTACCTGCCCTTCTGTCAGGTGGAAGAGTTCTTCCGCAAGTCCTTACAGTTCCAGTCCGATGAGAACCAGGACCTGATATACAACCAGAACTCGGAGAACCTGGACACAGAGCTGTTGCAGGTGGAGGACACCTTCAGTCGGCTGCAGCGCAAAGTCAGCGCCCTGTACGAAACAAGCCTGGCGCTGATCACCAAGATGCACAAGGAGTTCGACGCCACCTTCCGGGCAGCCTTCACCGCCAACCTGAGGCCCAAACCCCTCTCTCCGCCCCGGGAGGCCCTGGACTTGGGCTTCCTTCAGGGCATCGGGCTGGACGACGTCCTGGACTCCTTTTTCGACTTCAGCAAGAGCGTTTTCGAGGAGTTCAGCTCTGTGATCACGGAGGTCTTTGACGACATACATGATGCTGTCCAGGAGGAGGCGGAGCTGCAAAAAGGTACCCCTGCATTTAGATTAAGTGTTTATAGCAATCATAACAAATATCAGTAGCTGTTTTTCAAGCATTCATGTAAGAATTACTGTCATTTTTTGTACTGCTTACTTGCAAAAATCTCAGTTTAACCCCACAGGGAGGTAATATAAATGATATGCATAATAATATAATACAGTATTATATAATAATGCATAATATATATTAATAAATAATATAATTTGTTAATAAAATAATCAACATAATCTCAGTCCCTTTCACAAACTACACACTAACAAAGGTCCTTCTTCCTTATCTTACTTCACAGAGAAAGATTCATTTCCTAGGTGGGTCCCACAGCAAAGTAGGAAACTGTGCAGAGATCTGCGCAGACAGACGTCCGAGTGCTGGCAGCTGCAGAGCCGGTGTGAATCCTGCCAGGGAACTATGACTAAAGGTAGGAATGCACAATATTGATCAGTAAATTAATATTCAACACAATATGTGGAAATGCAGAGGATACCAGCTAGAAGTTTCAGATCACTACCTTTGACTGAATCTACTGTATGTGACATAATGAAGAATACAGAGAAGAACAGACACAAACCCTGCAGTATCTGACAGCCTGACCCTCTATATCAAACAAAGCCCATTACATTGTGTGTCAGCAGAATGTATTAAACAATGTAATGTGGTTCAGGAGTGTTGTTAGCCTGGTCTGACACAGTTGCTCATTTAACTTGAATGGATACACTTATGTTCTATTGTGTTGGAAGTCACTCTGGATAGGAGCGTCTGCCAAATGCATAATATGTAATGTAATGCGGTGCTTCAGAACATTTACCGTATTTGCATCAGGGAGCAGATAAAAATCACTGCAGCTCCCTCTGCTGATCTGCCCTAGAGTGTCCCAGCGTGAGAGAGCTGCACAAGGAGCTGAATGAGGTCTCCGAGCTGCTCAACGTCTCCAGCCAGCAATACCAGGAGGTCCTGCAGGTGGTGCAGCGTCACACGGACGACACCGTCGGCTGGCTGAGTGACATGGCAGCCAAGTTCAGCTGGGTTGCGGAGCTTGGCAACAGCACAGTGGTTCCCGAGAGCATCTTCAGTATCACTGCTGTATGTTGCTTGGGTCCTTGTGCTTTCCTCAGTGATCCTCACATAAAAACACTATGTTGTCCACACTGTGTTTATGAAGTGGACACACTATGAAGAAGCAATATTGTAATTGCACTGCTAGTGATGCTTTGTAATGATGTTTGTGGTAATGATAATTAAGATGATGATAATGATGATGATGATGGTGATGATGAAGAGGAGGAGGATAATGATGATAATGATTATGATAATACTTGTGTGGCTAATGATGATGGTGATAGTGATAAAAATGATTATTATTACCATGATCACATTTATTATAATCATTATTATTTCACGACACTTGAGTACAGCACTCTTGGGGTATGTGTGTGAAGTATTCCCTCCATTTAAACATTTATTATAATCATTATTATTAATAATGATTATTATGGGCAGCAGTGTAGCATAGTGATAAGGAGCAGGACTCCTAACCAAAAGGTTGCCGGTTTGATTCTGCACTGGGGCACTGCTGTTGTACCCTTGGGCGAGGTACTTAAAAAAGAATTGTCTCAGTGAATATCCAGCTGTATAAATGGCTAACATATAAAAATAGTAACCTACGTTCACACACTCTATGCTCTGGATAAGAGTGTCTACTAAATGCCAATAATGTAATATGATGATGATGGTGAGGTCATTTTCATGCTTACCTTTTCTCAGGTGGTGCCACACAAAGAAGAGGGTGACAATGGCTCTGCTCTACACACCACTGTGGAGGTGAACATTCTGAACTCCCCCACATTCACCCTCAAAGTTCCTGCTGAGCTGGAGCTCCAGGACCCTGCTTTCATTCAATATGTGGCCCAGGAGGCTCTGGGAATGTACAAGCAGATGGTGAGGTAAGCTGTGACTTGAACACAAACAAATTAGGTTGGCCTGTATTAATCAAATGACCAACCTGCCATAGAGGTAACAGACAATGATGCTAGCTTGGATACAGCTTTACCTCAACATGGAAAAGGGTTATGTCACAGTGCCATGCACTTCATTCTCGATAATAAGTGTGTTTACTCTAATTTTCTTGAATGGGGAGTTAGGATTTTTCTTCAGTCTTGCACATGCCCTCCATAAACAAACAGTCCAGCAATCTGTTATATAAATACTTGCATTTAATGTGCAATGTCGATATGACCTAACCTCTGTAAATAGACTCATCAGTATGGGATTTCCACAACAGGTTTTGGTAATAACCTGTGTACCTATGTACTGTAGTTACAACTATGTACTGTAGGTACAACTGGAGTTATATATTTCAACAGATTTCTTATTGTGGTGCTGTCTTAGGAGTTAAGAAAGGATTCATTTCTCCAGTGCCAGTGGAGTTGGCCACAGGCCTTTGTGGTTCAGGAGAAGGCTCAGTTTCATCAGATAACCCACACTGAGCTCAGGGTGGTCATGTCAGGTGGCACGTGTAGATCTGAATCCTGTGGCATTTCATCTGTTTCTAAGATCTCTTTTCTCTTTGCAGCAATGATGTGGCCTGAAGAAGCATTGGGCGGAAAGCTACTCTCCACTTCTGGCACAAGGAATACGGGATCAAATTAAATCTACTGTTGTGCATATGTACATGAATTTCTAGTTAGTTTATAGACCCTGTCTTTATTTCCCTGTAATGATTTAAATGATATATCTGGAAATAAAAACAAACAAAAACAGATCTTACATTTTTTAAACGGAAAATTTAAAACACAGACACACAACAACTTCCAACTTCTAGCCATCTTCCAACACAGTCTGAAGACCCACCTCTTCAGACTGCGTCTCGGTTCCACCTCAATCCCCACCCCCCTAACACCTGCTACTTGAGTTACTTGCAGTTTATTTTATATATTGTATCTCAATGTGTTTTGGATTCTGTGATCTAGTGACTATGTATGGTAGTATACTTAGCTTTTCTAGTCAGATGGCACAAGTTAACTTGTAGTAGGGCTTGAATAGAGTTTTGGTCACACTCACTGGTCTGGGAGTGTTGTTAGCCTGGTCTGACACTGTTGCTCATTCAACTTGAATGGATACTCTTCTGTTCTTTTGTGCTGGAGGCCGCTCTGGATAAGAGCGTCTGCTAAATGATTGTAATGTAATGTAACTTGCCTCTTTTATTTATTAAGTGATGGATTTTTCAAGTGTAAGTTTGATGGTCTTTAAATAAAACAATTGAAAGACTTTAAAACATTTTTTTAAGAAAGGTGGGTTGTGATTATTATAAATGTATGTAACTCATGCAGGTGATGCCATTATTACTTACTGATTGTATTTTCTAACCCCAGTGTTCATGCATAATTTTATGTTGTGCACTTTCTGTGTGCTTCCCTAAAACACGTGTAGAAAGCAATGCCTAAAAGTTTTAGCATATCAAAAGCCACAGTCACATACTGCGGAATTATTATTATTATTATTATTATTATTATTATTATTATTATTATTGACGTGTGAGATAGCGTCTATGAGTTACATACACTTGTATACCACTTCACTTAGCCAATGCAAACTCCTCATTTAGTCACAATTTTTCAGTGAATATTATATGTTATTCTAAATAATATTTGCAATAATGACATTTAGAATGACAAACAGTAGATATTCAGTATATGTTGAGAGGGAGGGGGGTAGTTCACACACGTACCCCAAGAGAGCTGTACTCAAAACACTTTGCGTAAGTAGCAACCCTCTGGCGCCACACGCAATCCTTCAAGGGAATAGACACAACCAGCATTTGACGTTGACAGTTCTGTTCATATTTGTGTAAGACATCAGGTGACAATGAGCCAGCCCGGTTCCGCGGCAGGAAAACTTCTCTGACTGGATAGCTCACGTCATCGGAAGAGGCTGGACTGAATATGCGCGCTTATTCTTGCAGCTAAAAAGCCGGGAGTTTTGAAGTTCATCCATAACTGGTTAGTGCGTGTTCGACTTTGTGCAGTTCTCGTGCTTGTGCATTTCTTTTAAAATTTTATTTGGCGAACTGCAGCCTTTAAAAAAAATGCCAGCTACCTCAGAAATCCACACTTCTGCTAACTGTAACGACAAGAAAGACGATGTGGTTAATTGTCCAACAGAGAAAAGTTCTTTCTCGTTGTTCTGTGACGAACGTGGTTATTTGAACCAGATCAAATACATTCTGCAACACGGATCCAGGAAAGGAGACCGAACGGGGACTGGAGTTATCTCAGTATTTGGTTCACAGGCCAGATACAACCTCAGAGGTAGGTCATTTCCATTCCTTCAAAGTAATAATTATTAGCCAGATAACTAATGATCCTTTGTCGGAAAATGCCGCATTCCGAACTTGATAATGTCCCATGCACAGCATTTTAAATGTGTTAAAATTAATCATGCATCTACCCTTTGTCCTTGTGATAACTGCAGCATATCGTAGCCTGCAACTGCACGATACAGCAAAATCGGAAACAAGCCAGCAAACACAGACAGCTAAAATGTAGTATTTCATAAATTTTACTGCGCCCCTTGTTCTTTACTTTTGCCTTATCTAGCTAATGAATTCCAGTCTTTTCCCGCGGGCATGGAAGATGTCAGCTCAGAGGTCCTTTATGTGGCTGTGTTTTTTGGCAAGACCCGCAGGGTATAATCAAACGGTCTGTGGAAAGACTTCCTGTTCACTGGTACAGTGATGTCAGTACGTTAGACGCAAAGGCGGGAAGCATCGCCGTTGAGTTGTAAAACTGGAGCATTTTTTTCAACGTCAAGCAAATAATAAAGAAAAGCGATATAATAAGAATGTGTTTAATCTGGTGATTATTGACTTTCAGACCAGTTTCCGTTGCTGACAACGAAGAAGGTGTTCTGGAAAGCAATCGTGGAAGAGCTATTGTGGTTTATTAAAGTAAGATTCGTAATCTAAATTTGTACCTGTATAACAATATAGAGAAGTCTCTACTTGCAGGACATGTTACAGAAGACAGTGGCCAGTCTTTATTGCTATACATTATTCCTAATAAAATAACATTTTGGCAAGCAATGATGTAATACACTGAAGATGCATGAACGTTTTGATAAAAGCTAATGAAATTCAGAAATATGTCCTGTACAAAATCTTGTACACATATATTTTTGTGTCCCAACGTTAATGTTTTAATTCTTGAAATGTACAACTAAACCAGAAAGCAGTATGCATGCCAAGTGGGGAAAATTATTGCAATGTGTAAGCACTTTTTTGCTTTCCCCATTCCTGATTAATTTTCTGATAAAGAGGTAGAAACCTCTCTTAGTTGAGATTCTGAGTCGGTTTATCTCAGACTTGCCTAGTATAGTGTAGAGTAGAATCCTATTCAATAACAAGTCAAGTGGCCCCTTTTTTGTCTGCTTTTATGTTTTGTTTGTTTTTAAGTTCACCAGAAAATTTGTTCTCGGTGCTGGATTGGGGATGTAACCCTATACTGATTTTGTTCCAGGGGTCCACAAATGCCAAAGAGCTGTCAGAGAAAGGTGTGAAAATTTGGGACGCCAATGGATCTCGGGACTTTTTGGACAAGTGTGGGTTTACTTCCAGGGAGGAGGGGGACTTGGGCCCAGTGTACGGTTTTCAGTGGAGACACTTTGGAGCAGAATATAAAGACATGCACACAGGTAAATGTCACATGTCACAGGTATGTCACTCACACATCTGCAGTTGGTGAACACGTGTCATGACATAATGCTTCCATAATTGTTATGCACACTAGCACAGAGCTCAGTTTTTCATTGGTTAGTAGTAATTATTGGTTATGTTATTATTGTTTGGCATACTTTGGTATGAAACAATCTGGCTCAAAGCAGTCCTTAACCACTGCCCTCAAACTGCTCTGTATTTTTCCTTCAGACTACACTGGACAAGGAGTAGACCAGCTGCAGAAGGTCATCGACACCATAAAGACCAACCCTGAGGACAGGAGGATCATTATGTGTGCTTGGAATCCCAAAGGTATCCTTACTATCAAACAAGTCCAGCTTTGCCATATTTCAGCTGTCATGGTCTGCCCATTTCTACAGCCATGCACAGACCCTCTCACAGAGAACAGTGGAGCGTGCATCTTCACTTAGGAGAAAGCATATAAGTGGTTTGCACATTCATTACATTTCAAAACCCAGAGTGGTAATGAAATGTATTCAGAGGGTATTAAAAATGTTTTTTTTTTTTTTTTTTTTTCCTTCTAAAGATATTTAAGTCTTTACTCTAACATTGCTGCCTCATCTGATTCAGACCTGCCGCTGATGGCCTTGCCCCCGTGTCACGCCCTGTGTCAGTTCTACGTGTGTGACGGGGAACTGTCCTGCCAGCTGTATCAGCGATCTGGAGACATGGGGCTAGGCGTTCCCTTCAACATCGCCAGCTACGCCCTGCTCACCTACATGATCGCCCATATCACTGGGCTGAAGGTAAGGGTAGACAGCACACAATAATAATATGCAATCTTCTTCAAAGACATTAAACATGATTGATTTTGTGCATTTTTTTATTGTTACATTACATGAAATTACATTATTGAGCCACTTTTTTACGCTCAATTTACATGTTAGTATTTGACATTTTGCTTTTTTCCTTCTCCCAGCCTGGTGACTTTGTGCACACGCTAGGAGACGCTCACATTTACACCAATCATATTGAGCCTCTGAAAGTACAGGTATGTGCTTCCGTATAAAAAAAAGATCTACCAGCATGTGGTTTGTAGTCAGATTTGTCAGATGCAGTATTCTCTGTTCCCTTTTTAGGATATAGCATTTATATGAACGAACAGAGCCAGCACTGGATTGAGATCTGTCACAGTGCTACAGTGATAGTGTATGAATAAATCCCTTGGCTGTGCCTGAAGGCCTACTGGGGGGCTTTGGTGTTCCTGTGCAGTGTGTCAGACTTTATTGTAACACACCGTTTTCCTTTCAGCTCCAGAGGGAACCCCGACCGTTTCCCAAGATGAAGATCCTGCGCACGGTGGAGCACATCAATGACTTCCGAGCTGAAGATTTCCAGATCTGTGACTACGACCCTCACCCCACCATTAAAATGCAGATGGCAGTCTAGGGGGTATGTAGTGTATCAGTGCATAGGAAACGCTGCCTTGTTAAGGAGGATTCTGCATTTTTAAAGACAACGAGATTAAAATAGCAGGTTTGTAAAAAATTTGTGTATATATTTGTACAGGACATTATATTTGTTAACTAATTACAGGTGACTTTTCCATTACAAATTAATCACAAAATGTGATATTTTTTCCACGTTAATGTTTCATTCTTGATTTTTGTGTGACGTGATGCTTGTGTGAAGATAAATGTTAATTGTTAAAAATAAAATGTGTTAATTGATTTAAAATGCCAGTTTTTTTGGTTTTTTTTTTTTTAAAAGATCTTTTCATTGTAACATTCAGTCCTGACAGTATTGTTTTGAACATCACATTTTCCCAGCTTCATTTAAAACCAAAGCTTTAAAAGAATTCAGCAACAATTTGGTAGGTGCACTTATGCCATTGTACATTATCAGTGATGCATTGTGCTGTCTGTTAAGAGAGTTAGGAGTGTGCGGATGGCCTGGCTCTTTTAGCAGGACTCTGGAGCTCCTGCCACACCTCACCCTGGGGGTACTGGTGCCTCCTCACTGACTCCTCCAGCATCTCTGTGGAATACCCTGGGTCCTGTAGGAGCACACACTGCTCAGCTGCACTGCATGTTCCTCTAGGTTTTTAAAACCTATTCAAATGAATCCATTTCTGTCTGTCACTATCATCCATAGATTAGCAAAAGTAAATACTGCAAATGTTGCTGTGTTAGTCAAACTTTAAGATGGGTACCTTTGAATGGCTGAGATAAAGACACCTCTAAATGGGATTCTTTCTCACAGTACTTCCAAGTCCTCCTTTCCCACTGATTAAATGCACTGCCGAGTTGCAACATGAAGCCCTTCTAAAGCGTAGAGGAGTGGACTCACCTTGGGTGGCATGTAGTGGGCATCCCGAATAATGACGGGGCTTTTAAAGTGCTCATGGAGATGATCCACATATTCGCACATCCTACAGACAGAACAGTGTTGGGTGTGGAAGGTTTGAATGGAGATCCTGCTCTCAAATAAAGCCAGCTGATGTAAAGGCAACCACAAGGGGGCACTCTAATCACATGGTATGGCCAAAATTCCTTGATAAAGCAAATACACTAGGTTGAGAAAATGAAAACCTTTTCAATGACCTCACTACATTTGCAGTTGTTAGGTGAAGCCTCTGCCATTGTTATCATATTATTACGAGCATTAAAACAAAAGCTGAATGAAGCACAATGCAACAAAATAAAATTTTCTGTACTTCTAAACAAACTACATAGTGAATTGTTTAATTGCAAGCATATGACCTGTCATTAACGTACATTTTAAGACAGTGGTATTACAGATTTAATCTCGGTCAGTGACCACTAACCGGTTGTCCAGACTGGCAGACACACAGATGTAGTCGAAAAGTATCAGGTGCTGCACCAGCTCACAGAGACCCACGCCCCCTGCATGAGGACACACGGGTACTGCCAAAACACAACAGGACCACTGTCAGTTAACAATTTGATCATATCCCAGAGCTCTGATTTGTTTAAATGAGAAAGCCATAAAGGACAGGAAGAAAGTAACTGCTGTCCAAGTTGTGCTATTACTGAAATATAATGACATATCTTGGTAAATTAACATCTCACAATTGTAAGATTTCATTAGAAAAGATGAATGAGTGCAAAAGTATGCCCTTATCAGAAGCTCACACTACTGGCCAGTCCTACTTGCTGTTCACAAATAGGCCGTATGAGGTCGGAGATGAGAGACAGAATGGCACTCGGGCTCTGATGTGTATATAAAACAACAACCTCATCTCTCACCTTGGAATTTGCAGGCCATGAGTAGGACGGCCAGGTTCTCGTTGACACTGCCCAGTCTGCAGCTGTCTATCTGGACAAACTGCAGGGCCGAGGCCTGCAGCAGCTGCTTGAACATCACCCTGTTGTGACACTACGGTGCGTGGGGAACATGGGTCCACACACAAAACACAGGCACACGTGTCATCTTCAAAAGCAAACTTGAATCCTATGTTGTTAGTGCTACCTTCCTGTGTGTGTATTGTATGGGTTCTGTTTCTTTCATAGACCCACAGTAAGAGTTCAGTTCAAGATACCGTACAGTCAAAAAAAATCATTCTTAGTTTTACATGTTCATTCAATAATGGGTCAGGATAGTACTGTTAGCACAGGCACAAATGACAGACAAAATTAACATATAGTCAAAAGTTTTGACACACCTGATTAAGGTAATGGGAAACATGCATTCAAAGACATTTTGATCTAAGGACATGCTTAAATGCTTGAAATTTGTTTCTTAGACAAATATAAATAGTGAAGTTGATGCCTGTGTATGAATTTCTTTAAAAAAAACAATTTTTAAAAAATATTTGTCATCTACTTTGAAGAATATAAAATATAAGATTTGATAAATTTTGATTTGTTCAACACTTTCTTGGTCACTGTGTAATTCCATTTGTGTTATTTCATACTTTTGAAGTCTTTACTATTGTTCTAAAATGTGGAAAATAGTAAAGATAAAGAAAAACCCTTCTATGAGTAGGCATGTCCAAACTTTTGACTGGTATTGTGTTTCATAGGAGCATATCATCTGGCATTATTATAGGTGTGATGACACATGCTTCTCTCCCTGTCAAACTGCGACCTGAGGGCAGTTTGACAGTCTGAATGTCACAGGACTCACCTGTTCCCCGGTGGCCACTCCAATGCCAAGAGGAGCCAGGGCCTGCAACACCAAAGCAGGTAGGTGCATCTTTTACCACTGAGTCATGGCAGGCTTAACAACCACATATACTCAGGTTTCATGGAGGAGCCAAGCAATTCTCACATTATCTCCCACTCGGCCTGCCTTTCTGCGAAGCAGGAGCCGGGGGCAGTGTGTCCTGCGGACGTTTTTACTCCCCTGATCTTGCTGAAGCAGCTCTCTCGCTCCGAGCTGCAATCAAGCAGAGCCTGCTCGCCCACTGCAAACCTGCCGTGGCCGAGCTCCTGCCGCCGGCCAGGTCTTCAGAGCGAGCGAGACTGAATACAGATGAATGATCGGTCGATTACAGCTCCAGGTCCTGACCGTCGGTTAGCTCTGTGTATTCCCCATGCTCTGTCTTCCTGACGTCTTCCCTCCCTGGCTCCTCCCCCTTTCTGCCCCCTCCTGCTCCCTTCCTGGGATAACGACTCAAAGGTGCTTCATTGAAATGGCAGGTGGTGTTCTCCCTCCCTGTCCCTCTCGTCTTTTCCCCCCTCCCCTCTTCTGACCTCCTTCGCCCCTCACCCGTCACACCTTGGAGATGGCCGCATGACCCAATATGTCATCGGGGGAGGTGGGCTCCTCAATCCACAGTGGTCTAAATTCCGCCAGCCTCGTCACCCATGTTACTGCCTCCCCGACGTCCCACCTCTGGTTGGCGTCAATCATCTGAAGTGGGGAGGAAGTTCACACACAAGGCGAGAGAGCCCACGGCATTTAATATGACACATAAAACTCTGACGCCTCGTTTAATTCCAGAGGAGCAAAAATGAGCCACCGCTGTGAAAACAGGACCCACAGAGGTACGAGGCCTCTCAGTCCATTTCTTTTGCGCTTGTTAAGACACGGAGGCTGACACTCCTTACATGGCTCTCCGGAGTCTAATTAATAAAGGACCCTACCCGCTGCTTCACGGTGACTAGGCCGCAGTCAAGGGACCCCTTTGGGCGACGGAAGAAAATGAAATCCGCCACCGCGGCCCTATAAATAATGTAGAATGAACTCCAGCTGAAATCATTAAGGCGAGGTTCACTCGACAACGGCTCCGGCTTGCACTCACTAGAGTACCGCTGGGTCCAATCATCTGTCTGATAAGACGGCACCTGCGAATGTCATCCTGTAGATCCGCCCCCACCTTCACTTTAAACCTGCAGTAAAGGTGTACACACACACTTAAGTGCAATAACACTTTAGTACAAACATAACAATACAGGAATGTACTCATGCACTCATACGCACACTCAAAAACATACCCACATATGTGCAAAGAACCGTGCACACACATACATACACATACACACACACACACACACACACGGTACAGATACAAGTATTCATGAAGGGATCTTAAACCTGAGTGCCTGAGGCCCATTCTGACTGACAACAAAACATCAAAATCTGTCAGTGTGAGAAGCAGATATACTAAAACGTAAGATAAAGCCAAATGAAATAAAAGACTCATTTACCTTGTCCACCCAGTGCTTAGTGCCTCAGTACATAGCTGAAGGATGACAGAGAAACATTGTTATAATGCAGCAAGTGTACTGGTAACGCTTTTCATTTCAAATTCCACCTATCCACCCTTGTCAAGGCCAACCTACAGTGCTTACGATTGTGTACATTCTGTAACGAGTTTATTTTGCAGTATATTTATATTATTATTTTTTTTATACTAAAGAACTGGGGTAAAGTGCCCTGCTGAAGAGTACAACAGCAACGTCCCTCTCTAGATCATACCCTCAAGTCCAGCCTCCTCTGCTCAGGTATGTTAGACAATGCTACAATAATGTACTTTTTTAAAGGACAACAGGGAAGTAGCTGAGAAGCTTTACTCTTTGTGCGGTAGTGCAGTGGAGCTACATCCCTACTGCACAATGGATGCGGGAAAGGGCAGTGCCCACCAAACATGACCCAGACCTGCTTGAGCTGCTGGTCGGGGTATCCTAACCAGGCGCAGGATGTGGTGTACGCCGGGTACCCCTTCTCCAGCATCTGCTCCTCTGAGGTGCAAAGACAGAGAACCGTAGGATGAACAAGGAAACAGGCCGCCCATCTTGCTGCTGAATTGTGTATGCTTTCTGTTTTAAAATGTTTTCTACCACTTGATCTCATCAAGGTGACACATGTCTACACAGGATTTTGTGATTTTATCAGACGCTAATGTTTCCTGCCAATGATCACACACCGGTACTTTGTCAATGCCCCACAGGCACATACACTATTTATCTCTTTTTATATGTACTTGGGTGAGAATCCCTCACTTCAGACTCATTTCCGATTTGCTGTGGACCACTGTACGGAATAAACTTTTATTTCTGGTCAGACTGCTGAGGCTCCTGGTCATCTCTTTGAAAAAGTGAACATTGCTGACTTTTAAATGCAGGTGATGAAAATGTCCTCAGAAAAAATGTCCTCCTCAGAAGGAGGATAAAATATCAGAATGAACTGCCTGTTGTATTAAAGTACCACCATTTTGGAGCACTGCTGCTGGGATCCTTTTAGATGAGAACAAGGCATACAGCTTTTAGATTGTGCGGCAAAGTCTGTAATGGAGAAATTGGTTCCACGAGATTGCGGTTTCATTGAGATTCTACACTGTAAAAAAGACATTGATTTTCTCCTCTATTTCAGGCGCATTGTGTGGCTGTTTGGAGTATGATGATATTCTGATATCCCCGCGGCTGTTCTGTCAAGTACATTCTGGGTCAATAGCACCAGTCAATCATCCAAATCATAGCAATCGGCTCTCCTTTAAGAGCCCTGCAACTTGCACCCCTAATTCTGTAACACCCATGACAGCATACCTCTTTGGCGTTTCCCCTCTTGACCTTTCAGTAGTATATCTGGAAAAAAACAGCATTTTTAACACTAGCATTACATTTTAAATAAAGGCTGTTATTAGAACTACTGATTAAATTTTGAGAGGACACAATATTAAAGATAACATTTATGGTACAGATACTTAGTTGTGTGGACAGGCGTTTCAACAAAGAGATGCCTGATGTGAATGATTATAGAAGAAACAAACCCAAAGCCTCTTGTTCCGTGAGAGCATCTGTGATGTATCTGAAGTCAATGCATGATATGAGCTTCTTGGGATCCTGAGACAAGGAGACATTGCTGTCACATGTCTGCAAGCTCCTGTCGTCCCATTCCATTTCTTAATTTAGGTATCTATCCTATAAAACGTGCATGCATACTGAATGCTAAGGAAACACAGAAGATAAAAGGACTGTGAACCTGCTACCGGGGCTTAAAGACACATTCAGAAAAATACAAACAAGACATTGCAAATGCTTGAAGGTTGACAGGCGCCCTCAACTGAAAGACCAGAACCAGAAATAAAGCTTCTGAGCATGCAAATATTGCCAAAAAGCACTTTGTTTTTTTTTTTTTCAGAATAACTTACCATGTCCACAAGCAGCTTCCAAAGTGGCTGTTGACAAGAGATGGACAAGAAGAAAGGTAATGCAGCCAGAAATAAAATGTGTTCTTGATGCATAATACAATGTGGTAAACTGCCAGCAAAATTACCTGACCTTTTATTGGTGCTAAGAGAAATGCAACCAGGGTTAACCATTGTTCATAATCAATGCGAAAAGTACAGTACCAGTCAAAAATTTGGACACACCTTTTAAGATAATCGGAAACATGCATTCAATGTCATTTTGATCTAAAGACTTGTGCTTAAATTCTTGAAATTTGTTTCTTAGACAAATATTTTTAAAAATATTTTTTTTTAAAGTGTTTTTTGACTACTCTGAAGAATCTAAAAGATAAGATTTGATTTAACACTTTTTTGGGTCACTGCATAATTCCATTTGTGTTATTTCGTAGTTTTGATGTCTTTACTATTATTCTAAAATGTGGAAAATTGTAAAAATGAAGAATAAATGTTGTGTCCAAACGTTTGACTGGTACTGTATATGGAGCACAGTAGGGACTGGGACAGGTGGCAGGCTCACCTTGCCCTCCGACCGCGCCCACAGGTCCCAGACAGCATTGAGGACGGCAGCGGTGGCCAGTTGGATGACCCCTTTCTCTGGTCCGATCTGTCACACACGGTCAAAGCAGCACATTTTACTACCCCTTCTGTGGATTTTCATTCAACTGAACTAAAAGGGCATTGAGAAATAATTATACTTATATGGGGTGGCAGTGTAGCATAGTGCAGGGCTTGTAACTGAAAGGTTGCTGGTTTGATTCCCCTGCTGCTGTACCCCTGGGTAAGGTACTTAATCTATAATTACTTCAGTAAATATTCAGCTGTATAAATGGATAACATGTAAAAACTGTAACCTATGTAAGCTGCCATGGACAAGAGTTTGTGCTAAATACCAGTAAAGTAATGTAAGATAATACTCCCATGACAAATTGAATTACAATCCTCCAACTCCTCTTGGATTTGTTGGGCCCTACTGCAAAGACCTTTGCTGGGGCCTAAACCTGGAGTTCAGCCCAATGGACCACAGAACTCTGTTAAAAACTGGAACTGTCCCTATTCCCACAGATTAGGAACAGGCATTCCAGTTCTGATATGTTTCTGTGCTCTAGTGGTCTGAACTAGAGATCCAAAACCACCAATAAGGTTGTTGCAGTCGGCAAATGGGGTTCATATTATTACTATTATTATCATTATGAGCATTTGGATGTTGGTACAAAAGCTTTGGATTCACCCATCTCATCTGTCCATCACTGGTGAGCTGTCGGTAGAAGCCACGGAAGTCGTTCACAATCTCATCCAGGTGTTTCCCAATAACAAACCCAGAGAGGGCTTCCACAGCACAAAGAACTGTACAGATATTGTTGAGGTCAAGGATAAGGAAAAAATCAATTTCACACACATCTTTTTGTTCATAACTGACAAATAATTGTTAGAACTATTTGAAAAACTGTAGATGGGCTATGTGCTAACATTTATTACAAACTGTATTTCAACTGATGGATGTCTTAGAGACATTTGAGAAAATTTTTTTTTTAAGCAAAATGAGTTATTTGTTCAGATATAAGTCAGTAACTGAAATAAATCTCAAAGGTCACGTCAAAATTGTCCTGAAACAACTATTGGGAAAAGAGAATGCTAATGTAGGTTTTTCCATTTACTTTTAAGAACCCCGTTAAGAAGACACCAATACGGGAATTTCAAACTGTCAGCGCTTTATCTACGATCAGGCTATATTTATCTCCAGCAGGTGGCACCAAGTCACAATTAGTATATATTAAAAAACGCAGCTGGAGAGACCGAGACAGTCTTACAATAATACGAATGGCTGTTGAATGTTGCTTCTTTGGAACAAATACTGCGTCGGGAGACACTTCTGTACTTCGTCGCATATCTTACCAATTTCTGTGCCTTTCCCTAAGGTAAAAGTTAGGCCATACCCCTTCAGTCCATCGTCTGTCTCGATGACAACATAGGCAACGGAGTAATCTGGGTCTGTGTGCTAAGAGCGAGTCACATGATTAGTGTCATTACGCCCATTAGAATGCCATGTCACTGCTAAATGAAGCAATGGGCTGAATCGAAGTCAACGCAGTAGAATATGTCCTTTATTTTCAAGTCAACAGCTAGGAATCAAGCATTTAATTGTTTCGTCTATTTCAAATCAAAACTGCAACTTGCTACGGAGCTAGCCACCTTGATAGTGTTAGCTATCTTACGTTCATGTTAAATGCACCAACCATTGCATCCGAGCCATGTTGCTCCAGCGACGTAGGGAATCTAACATCGCTGACAGACAACCTTACGATTTCTGTTTTAGACATTTCTCTGCTGTTTGATCAGTTTAGTTCTGATACAACTTCGGTACTTTGATGAATGCCGCAGTACCGTCACTATCCCGCCCTCTCCTCTCTGCGATTGGCTCAAATACATGTCTTAAAGTGTCCATGTGGGTGTCATATGACGTTAATAGGTCGGCGCTGTACCCTCCCACACCCTGTTTAACATGCTGTTCATAGTCCCGAAACTTAAAGTACGGAGCACGTAACCCGTTGTTAAATAATGGGCTGCAATCATTTTAACAAGTCAACTGCTGCAACCAAATGTATTCCGCGTTAATTGCTTGCATTGCGACCCACAACAAATTATTTTCAGCACTAAAAGTTATGCAAACAAGAACAATTAATATGGCCGATAATGGTTGCATACTGTATTATGTAAAACCAATCCGTTACAACAGAGTTCTAAGAACAATGAGAGTCAACTTCATCTTTACACTGGGAAATAAAGTGTGGACAAGACAAGCGGGCAAGGAGGACGCAATACTACCACGATACCAGGTTCGATGCAGATTTTTTTTTTTTGGAAATGGCGTACACCTCGAGTGTCACCCAATGAAACCAAATCTTAAAGCACTTTCTTAAACTTTTGAACGTGTTTTGTTGTTCATGCCAGTTCGCTTATCGCCTTACCAAAGTCGGTATCATTTACATAATGCAAAGCCATTCGTAGGAATGCAATTCGTCCCCCTCCCACTCCCTCTATCCAGTTCCGAATATCAGGCTTTGCACCTTACTAATCTACCGCTGAGATCTTCGAAACGCTGAGGCCTATGAGTGAATCCCTTCCGGTACTTCACCAGATCCTAGTGAAGCAGACCAACTATGGAAATGCAAAGTGAAATGCAAAGGACAAGGGACAAAATGAATCACGGTCATACAAGGAAACATTTAATAAGCCAACGGAGTAAAAGCAGGAAACGTTTTATTTCGTCTTTACTCTGTACAAATTTGTCCAAGAAACTAAACCATTTTACCAGAACCTTCTTTTGCGTGTAGCTTCTGTAACCAGTTTGTAAATCATGAAAAAAGTGTTTTCATGCTTTCCTCTTTAAAACTCGTCCTTTAAAAAAATTAGAGGTTTTCAAAACTTTGTAAAAGCCCTTTATCAAATCCTCTGTCACTGCTGAAAGAAAGAGGAGCATGGAGGAGACATGTAAAAAGGATGGCACTCGTGGAGCGTGTTAATTTCATTCAAGGACTCAGTATCAAAACTATGGTACACAAGGTCCAAAGACGACGACCGACACCCAAGCCTCTGACTCAAAGTACTGCATTCACTACACTTGGTATATCATGAATTGTGGTTACTGTCACAGTTTGAAATACTCTTTCAAGGATGGGTCCCACAGAGCATAAACTACAAATACACATTAACTGAAAAACAAAGAAAATCAAATGAAACGGAGCGCATCTTTACTGAAATCTGCAGAACCAAAACAAATGTATAGGACGTGTAAACTAATGATGCTGCTTTAAAACCTTTGATTCAGTTGTAAAGGTAATCCACCCTGTTAAAAAAAGTTTCTCTCATTTGCTGAAATTGGCTGGCTTAAATACTTGTACAAACTCACACAAATGAAAACATATTACATATTACATATTAAGATGCGTTACATCAACAAATAACGCTCAGTTGCTTGAAATCTGGGGACAGCATAAAATGAAGAAGAATAAAATAAAAAATATTGAATAATCTTAAAATATAGTACTTTGGCAACATTTCCCATTAAGATAAAGTGGCTTCTTTTGCTAGGCGGAAGACCTCTCTTGTAATACACTTATCCTTACTACCATACTGTGATGTATGGAACCCAAAAGGGAATATGTTCACAGTGGACTTTGCTGTAATGCTAACATTGAAACCCTTGAAGAACTTCTACCGTCTTGGTCCACAGTTGTTGTGTAGTGCTATGATATGTTCCAGAACAATGCACTTGGCTTGAGGTGTAGTGCTAGCATTTCAACACTGAAATATTATTACTTTCTGTTGAGTCATAGTTAGACTCATAGTGTTTTTCGAACGTCACTTTTGACAAATATGCATTTTTTTCAGTCCAGCTTTTGCAATTTACCACATTCTTAGAGAGGAGTTATTCTGTTTAATCAGCAGCTGTCTAGAATTATGGCACTTGCCCCGAAAATGATATTTTCATAGTGTTATAGAAATGTTATTTCAGGACAGGGGAGCTTCATGATAAAGACAAGAGGTTCTTAAAAATCTGCTAACACGATATGGTTTCAAGTTCTTACAATCACACAAAATCAACAAATAAGGAATTAGTAAAGCCTACAGATCTTTTCTACCCAAGTCACCTACATAAAAAAAAAAAATTCTCTTCCAGCTGATCTGATGAAATGTGCTGAAAGCAGTGCATTTCCTCTCATTTTCAATTTCCCATTGATTTCATAAAATATATTCTCAGTTTAGATTTCATCAATCACTATATTCCATCCCTTGCCCTCTTGATTTGAACTCTCAAGCTTTCCAGGGTTGTCACCTGATAGGTTCACAGTACGATGCAATGCTTTCATGATTCAACAGGACTGAAAGATTACACTGAATAAATTGGTCACTTTAAAATTTACATTTGAATCAGATACACATAATGAGAGAGAGAGAGAAACGTAATTGTCTATACAACAAAGACCTTCGATACCTGAAATAAACATTGCTGACCTGTCCAGGATTAGTTTGGAAATTGAATTTTTTTTTTATCCTTTTTCAAATTAAGAAAATAAGCAGTGGCTTGTGCAACTGTGAACCAAGCTTCCAGTTTGCTTTTTACAGAACGCTACTCATTGCTTTTTTTTCCCCAAATGTATTTTTAGTCCTGAAACCCTCTTGTATCTTGGTTTTTTCTCCCAGACTGCACCCCTGCAGAATGAAAAAGGAAAGGTAGAGCATAGCAGGGCGGGGCTCTATAGGTTGTCTCCAGGCTGGTATTGCGGCTCTGTGGCTGTGAAGTAGTCCTCCAGGAAGGACTGGATGTATTCAAAGGTGGGCCTCTCATCGGGGTCCTTCTTCCAGCATAGCTTCATCAACTCGTGCAGGGACTCAGGGCAGCCCTGAGGACATGGCATCCTGTACCCACGCTCCACCTGTTCCAGGACTTCCCGGTTCACCATACCTGTAAATCAGAGGGTGAGGATGAAGATATCTTACTATGTTATTCTGCAGGGAACCAAATGTACTTCAGCTTTACTGTTCAGTTACAGTACATGAGATTAATGCAGCAATAACATCATTGCTGTGGTCCAAAAATGGAGGACCAGGACAGAGTTTTTCCTCCAGGACAGAGTTGTACTCTTTTAATTTGTTTCAACAATGCTGCACCACAAACTATGCTAATGCCTCTTCTGGAAATTTTGTGACTCTTAAAGTAATAAAATTCTATGAGCATTCATCAGATTAAAAAAAAAAACATTTTGTAAAATCTTTCAGGGATTATTTTTCTTCTTTGAGATTCATCACTATGCCCTTAGAATTCTATTACAGGCATGCAACATAAACAGAAGTGGTCTGCTTGTGGCATGTGAGGACACCTGCTGAGGACAACAATATGCAAGACGCTTGTACCACTGACCTAATACACTCTGCACTCTATTGGCCGAGTCAGGTATTCTTTCTTTCCCTCAAAACAATATCTGTCCACATTACAGCAAAATGTCATGAAATCCAAACAACTGGAGAAAATGACCTGAAATGGCCAGGAAAAATTACTTATACCTGTCTCAATTTTTATAAGTTGTATCTACCTCATTTAACACAAAGAGAGGTGGGTCGGGATATGGTGACTAGAGGTCAAATGTTGTTTCCATCTGGAGTTTTCAAAGCACCAGTCACTTCATGGCATCGGGGGCATAGCAGAGTTTTCCCAAGAGCCATGATGGTTTGGGACAGATGGCAGTAAAACAGAATTGGTGTTCACTGTCTCCATGTCTGCCCTGGCCAGATGGCTTCCTCCAATCAGTCTGCCATGGGAAGCCATCAGCAGCCATGAGACACCAAGCCACTTCAGCAAGCATGACTGGAGAAAAGAGCCCTGGCCTTAGCACAGGCTATGTGAGAGCAGTCAGGAGACCTGGCCGGAGTCTCTCAGAACCTCCAAACTATGCACATCAGATTCACAACACAGAGAGACAACAGTGGAATTTCTGTATATTCTAAAACTCTGGCTGCCCTGACACATGTTGTGTGGATAAATTACTATATTTGTTTACAAGAGCCCAGCTCAGACCCTTTAAGAGTTCTACAGGGAAACTGCAGCAGTCGCAGTCATGCCAGAGCTTGGCAAAGCGCGTTGCTATTACGGCTCATTTAGAAATTTTACTGGAATGCAATATTAATGCGGAACTCAAATGTCCCAATCTGTGCTAATGTGCCGTGGACGGCGGTTACAGGGAGGCTGTCTTTTTTCACCAGTGAGTAAGGATATGCGAGCTGAGAGAAGCACTTTGGGCTCTCCCTCCGCATCAGGATAAACAGCCCTCACATGCTCACCCAGCCGGGAGACTGCTGCTCTCATATCTCTGCTGCTGGCTGGGAACAAGGCTTTGACACAAACATAATGTTAAATTTATGCTACTTCCACAGAGCCACTGAAACGCTTTTTGGTAAGTGCAGCTCTGAAACACACACTTCCCAGCAATCTTGTTTCATGGCAGTTGCTTTCCTTTGAGAAAAGAGGCAACGGTGCCCCCCAAAAAAAAACCCCACAGGCATGAAGGCAGATGTTATTGCAGATTTGAAATAATACACCACTCACCCTGTCAGCCTCCCTTTAAAAAAGGCAACTGGGGGATACAGTTGAATGTGGAATTGATTCAACACCAAAGATGTTAAAGGACAAGTGACCATCTATAGTCAAATATCTGCGCTGAGACAGAGTTAACAGATGGTAAGGGTAATGGTGCATAAAACAAAACATAATCCCCAATGCAATTAAGAATCTGAACCAAGTTCATGAAAGTAATGACTTAAGGCTCTCCAGCTCAGCTATGGCTTGTTGCCTGCATGTATCCCTCTGTGATTTGTTACTGCCTGTCCGACATCGGCCAGTTAACCTTGTTTGGTATCGGGCTGTCGGTATTAGCTGCACGCACCAGTGCAGCTCTTAAAACTGTCAGCCAGCCAACACCATGTGCCATCTGCCCACACTTCCCAGCAGCCCCCTCACCTGGATACGGCACTCTGCCCTTTGTCACCAGCTCTGTCAGCAGGATGCCAAAGGACCAGACGTCTGACTTGATGGTGAAGCGGCCGTACAGAGCAGCCTCAGGTGCTGTCCATTTTATTGGGAACTTGGCTCCTGCAGTGGGAGAGAGACCAACAGTTAGAATGATGCTGTGAGAGCAAAGGCAATAGTGAGAGAGGAAGGACTCATTTCATGAGATAATTTGGTTGTGGCAAGCCCCTTGAGCAGCGTGGATTTTACCATTTCATACGGGGACACTTGTTCATCAAGTCCACTGTTGTAAATTCATTACAGGGCTTTGTATTATATTCACACACCAGCATAATGTTTTTGAATGAGATTAGAGGACCATTACAGTTTGACTTTTGACAAAACCCTACAGTAAAAATGATATGGCAAATTACACAAAACGGGAAAAAAGCAGGTAGGATCTAATCAAAGCATGATTTTTCTAATCTAGAAGCACAGAATTTCTGAACCTTTCAACAACAATTAGTGCTTATCCCAGTACATTAATATGCACAAGAGAAAGAAGCGGAAGATTGTAAGATATCAATCACTGAAACAAAAAAGAGTGACGTTCTAAGTCTGTTTCTAACTTGTAAAAAGTTTGCCATTAAAAAAAGGCAGTGACGTGTTCTCTTTTGCTCTGAACTTGCCTTGCCTTGCGGTGTACTCGTTATCCTCAATCAATCTTGCCAGTCCAAAATCGGCAATCTTGCACACCAGGTTGTCCCCAACAAGGATATTCGCCGCTCGCAGATCTCTGTGGATGTAGTTCATCCTCTCTATGAAAGCCATTCCGTCAGCAATCTAAAATGGGCAGGGGAGGCTGGATTAAAACTCTGCAGGGCAGTGCCAAGTGCACTGAATCCTGCCACGCAGGCTCTCAGCACTACGGGCATCAAAGCAGACACCAAAGAGAGAATCTCTCTCTCAAGATATATGACGCAAACTCTGCAACCTGGAGTAGACAAGTCCTGACTTAATACCTCAGATATACTTGCTCAGAAAAAATGGATCACCGTGACCCAGGGGGAAGAGAGATAGGGTAGCGAAGGCTCTATCACACCCTTTACACTTCAGGCTAAATCAATCTGCATTTAGGATTGTTCTTCTTACCTGGGCAGCCATATCAACAAGCTGGGGGAGTTTCAGGTATTTGCCTTCTCCCTCCTTCAGGAAGTCCAACAAACTTCCTGTAAAACAACGTGAAATTAGGAGCCAAATTCATTATTCTAAAAGGGTTTGTATGGCAAAAACAGAGGGTCTCCAGCAGAGCAGCATATAACGCTATGACCACAGACAGCCAGTGGCTATTTCATGTGTTCTGTAGCTTGGTCTTAAAGATATCTATTCATTGCCCTTCCTGAGGCCTACTCCATGAGAGAAGCCTTTTGTCCCCTTACAGACACTGACTGAATATCCAAGTCACATGGAAACCACAAGGCTTAAGTTCCAGTGTCCATGTCATGCTCATTGTTGATGCAATTTACTGTATATTCTTGACTTTTCGACTTCAGGCAATTTAAGTGGCTGACATGAATAAACTGGTCTTGAATCACTAGAGGCCTGATCCAACTGGACACTTTACCAGTAGTCCTTGAGGTCCCAGACTAACAGTGACATCAGGGATCAACAGAGGTCACTCAATGCTACTTATAAATGCACCTCATTGCTACAACCAAACAAAAAGGAGAAAAATGTACTGCTTGTGAAAAAGATGAAAGCAGTCTCAGAAAAGCTGCTTTGTGTTTCAAAATGTGCTGCACTTCAATTAGAATTTCTTCCTCTAGGCCCTGAAGCTTTCAACAATAACACAGGATTTACAATGACTTTTCTAATGTTCTGTAATTTAATTAAAATGTTCAGGAATTTGCATTTACCCTTAAAAGACATTAGACAGGATGATAAACTTAGGCTGGCAAGTAAAAGGCAGAAAATACTGAAAGGCAATTTGTTTGTTTACGCCTTTCTTTGATAGTTTGAGGAAAACCCCAGACTTTGGGTCACAGAGTCTACCATGCCAGCATTTCCAATATTCAGTGGATTAAAAGCCAGGTTTGTTCCTCTGATAGAGTAACAAAGTCTCTACATACATCACATCTTACATCTGGGCTGTAAACACCCATTCCTCACAGGTCACGGTACCCTTCTGGTTTTCATTCAGGCTAACGATTTAATTATCACACGGAATTAATAATGTACTTAAATAAAAAATGGGTAATTTCATCAAAGACCACTGACTGAAGATTAGGAGGAAAGCCCCAAGTATCCCAAAAGACCTATCTGTTATAATGGACGTAACTGGTATAAGCTCTGGTACCAATCTGCAATAATGTGCATACTGCATGTTTTATATTCTAAACCTCAATTTTAGAATTATCTCACAATCCACAGGGTTGATGCAATGAGGGAAGACTTGCCTTTGGCCATGTACTCTGTGACTATATAGATGGGCTCCTCAGACACCACGGCGTACAGAGGAACCAGCTTGTCGTGCCGAAGTTTCTTCATGATCTGTGCCTCCTGTAGGAAGGCCTCTGGCGACATGGTGCCGGGCTTTAGGGTTTTGATGGCAACCTTTGTGGTCCCGTTCCATGTTCCTGTTCGGAGGTTACAGCATGTGTGTATGCGTTTAGCAGGGTTAAGTCTTGCACACACATACATCATAAATCATCATAATTATTAAGATGCAAAATTAATTAAAATATATTGCTAAACTAAGGACCTTCGATATGAGGTGTCCATGGAAGCTAAGTTTGTACCAACCAGTATGAAAAGCAAAGAACAAGGAGAATTGAGAATATGCAGCATAACTACCAATCTATACATCCTATATGATTAGTAGGTAA
The DNA here is from genome assembly GCA_019176425.1 of Megalops atlanticus. Lineage (NCBI taxonomy): Eukaryota > Metazoa > Chordata > Actinopteri > Elopiformes > Megalopidae > Megalops > Megalops atlanticus. The sequence continues at coordinate 52,754,038 of CM032876.1, forward strand.
TGTAAAATGTTTTCTACTATAAAAAGATGTTAGACTAGATTGTGGACAGACCTGTATATTAGAAGAGTTGTAAAGACACCAAAATATATAAATTGAGAATTGTAGGGTCAAGGCAGAAGGTCAAATACCGAGAGACAACAGATACCGACTTGAAAACAATAAGGACTACATTTGCATAAAGTTTAATTAATATCCATGCACAAGTGGCTGAGTTAGAGACAGGAAGTGAAAAACCAGCAGCCTTGGTAAGCTTGGCCTTGGACCTGGTGACTTGATCATTGAGTTGTGAGAAACAACGTGTGTGTTGAGGCATAACACTTAATGTAAAATTGCCCATGTAAGAGACTGCAAAACTACTTCTGTGAAGGAACCACAGTAGGACATAAGAATGAATAAAAAACATAATGCTCAACTTTGTAAGTTACGCACAAAAACGTAACAAACCAAAACAATATAGCATAATAGAAGTAATTAACATAAAGAGCATAAATGACAAGTGCACGAATGGAAAAACTATTGGTGCTGTGGGTACTGTATTTTTTTAACATGAGCTAAAGACATTGCTGTTAAACCTTCCTGGGCTGTGAGGGTACAATTCTAGGTATTATTTCCAAGTAACTGGAGTGTGACTTCTGACACAGATTACACAAGGTTAAAGAATAAAAGAAGCATCTGATAGGACAGGGATTTATGGAATTCCTTTGTTTGAATGTGTCTTTCAGCAAGACATACAGATTAACAAAAAACATTCTGCTACGTTGTTTTGGTTTTAAACCATGATTGTTCTGGCATCTCACCACCAAGTAAGCATTACTTCATGTTTTGCGCAGAAACTGAAATGGAAGGTTTATCCCTGTTTAGTAATGATGTCATGGACATTCAGATTGAAAGGGAAGCAGAATCCAATTTTAAACTCAACAGTGAGCGTCTATTTTGAGAACTGCATCAAGTCTCGCCACCATGTGCACTTGTGCAAAGCACATTAGGGATGGGCCAGACTAATGTCTTCGTGAGATGGCACAGTAAAAGACAGCTGCCTGTAAGCCGTGTCGGTACTCAAGGCTCTTACCCATCCAGACCTCTCCGAAGCATCCCTGTCCCAGCTTCACCTCCAGCCTCAGAGACTCCCGGGGGATCTCCCAGGCATCCTTGGCCAGGCCCTGTGTCTGGGGCTTCACAGTGGGGCACACCGCGGTCAGCCTGTGGCAGAGCCCATCTGCGTGCTCTGTGGGGAAGGGGACAGGGCCGAAATCAGGTCAGAGCAACAAGGCCGCATCAGGAGTGCCTTCTGCAGCCATGTGGCAGCAGCTGGGATAGCCTGTGCTCTGATTTGTTATAAAACTGTGGCTGCTCCAGTGGAAAAAAAAAAAAAATGTCTGACATCCCGACTTTCTGCATTTCATATGTTCATATTTTGCTGATCATCACTCTCAGTTGGCGATCATGTAAACCAATCGAATGAGCTGTACTAGTTTTAAGGACTATTTAAAGGAATATTTCCAGCTGAATCAAACCTTTGGAAATGCCTGGTTTTTTGAAATTCTGTCACTTCCTCAGCTAGGATTACTGGGTCAGGAAGTTCATTAAAAAATGAGAGCTTCAAAGCAGAACTTGGTGACCCATTAATGCCACACTGTGGTATCAGAACACAGAGCTGGGCACTTTTACTTCCCCAGAAACAGCTGTGAGAAACCTTTCCATGCAGGACTGAATATCCTCTTTACATATTAAATAGAGAATAAGGAGATACATCAAGGAAGGAATTAAAGACATTTTGGTATCAGGTAAAAGCCAACCTCTTAGAGAAGAACTTATTACAAAGGTAGCTATAATAACAGGTATGCTGAAATGGAATGTGAAGCCTCAGGAATGTTTGCTGTGGAAAAAGTAAAGACATTAACTGATACCTGTGTAGTGTTTCACCAGTTTCTGTAGTGTTTCAAATTGTGCCCTGGTGGTGATATAGTAGCCCCCGTTGTCAAGTTTTCGGATTTTGTAGTGTTTCACATTGTCTCCTTTTGCATCATCCCAGTCCCGTATGGACAGGGAATATGCTCCTGTGGAAAGAATGGTTTTTAATCAGTTTGGTGAGCATGATCTTGTAGATTTTAATCATGTATGCATATAATACATATCATCCTCTTGATTGTGCACATCTTAGTAAGGATTAGCAGTGTGGGGCAGTAAAGAAAAAAAGAGTATATATTTATGTGTACAGAACAGTGGCATAAGAACACTGACACAGACAAGTATCAAAGGAAGACTGCTGACCCTGACAACTGCAATACTTTGATGTCTGTGTATACACAGGTGTTGTAAGAATGTGTGTCAGAACAGAGACTATATCATATTTCCAACCTTTAGTAGTTTCACTTTCTCGAACCAAGAAAGTGCCCCGCTGGTTTCCTGGGTTCAAGAGTAGCCGCTCAGCATCTTTGCGTCCCATTTTTCCAAAGTACCACCTACACAGTAATTACATATGGTCATTTTTGTCAGTGAAAAACCAGACTGCAGGGGAAAGAAACATTCAAGCATATTTGAAAAGGTCAGATATACTGTTTTTACCTCAGAGTTATTGTACAATTATCTGAATTTTGTTTACTTTGCAAAAAAGTGACACCATATAAGAATCAACATCAAAGTTATCAGATTTCCGCTTGAGTTGAGAAGAGTTCTTACGAAAATAGCAACAGTAAATCTCAAGTACAAACAAAAATAAGTTCAACAAATACATTCAGGCATTGTGGACATTCAATTTCCTCAGTTAAGTCCACATTTGGCGCTGCCATGTATCACATGGTGTGACGACAGCACAACATGGGGCACAGATGGTAGGAATCAATGCTGCCCTCCATCATATAAACAATGTAACTATGGGCGGGTATACTGTTAATTCATCTCTTGAAGTAAAGGTTTTAATGAAGATTGTACCTCTAATTACAGCAATTAAAATGCCAGAGTGGAGGCATTAGCTAAATAGCCTCATACTCTACGCTGATATCAGTCTTAAAGGAGTCATTCCATATCAAATCATCCAGTTTGAGAAAAATTTCCCATCTCACCCTTTCAGCAAACAAATAGTTTTTGCTCACTGTATAAGTCACTTTGTGACACTGATACAATCTTGAGTATTTAATATGCATAAAAAAATCATAACCCCAGAGGAAAGCTCAGCAACAACACCAAATATTTGTCAGATCATCTTCAGATATATAAGAATACATGGTAACAAATACAAAAATGATGGTTAACTGCCCACATGGTCAAATGAGAACATGAAAATAGGCAATTTTGGGGAAATCTGAAAATCGAGCACATTTCAAAAAATTATCCTGACACTCCTATAACAGTAATAAATATGGTTACTGCATACACAAGGCCTAATATATCAAATGACAGGAAGAAAACTCTGAGTGCTTTATCTAGCTTACTGTTTGAGTGAGAAGCTCTCAAAGGGTGGGTCGTTTTGTTATGTTTTGAATTTTTGGCCATTTTCAGAGCCTTGTAGGAGGAAAGGAACATAAGATACACCTGCTCTGATTACATTTTTGAATTCTACAGAAAATGTTAGCCCTAGTTACAAAGTTTCAAAGCTGTACATGCCATATCAAAGGAGCTATCAATGTCAGAAGTTGTACCGAAAGGCTTGCTCGGCAAAATGCATAAAATTTCCAAGGGCTGTAGTTTCAAAACTATTAGAGATACAGACCTAATATTTGGGATTTCTCCATAAGTTTGGTATACGAGCACCTGTGAATTTTTTCAGGGGAATCTGAGAGGGTGACCTGTGACCCTCTGGGTGATTTTATATGAATTACCTAAAGGTTCACCAATGATACCCGCCTGAACACACACGCGCACACACACACACACACACACACACACACACACACACACACACACACACACACACACACACACACACACACACCCCCTTGCTCAACATATTTGCATACACAGGACGCATGAAGCAATAGAACTCAGCAGAAGTCAAAGACTAAAAATAATGACCATGTTTTCTAAATGCTTGATTTGAGAAAGATCTCCTAAATCATGTTTTTAGAGTGTGTGATGTCTGCTAAAAAACAGATGGTCTGTTATCAGCAAGCTTTGCATTTTGTTTACAGATTAAAAAAATCCCCAATCTACATTAATGGAGAAAAAAAAAACAGAAAAAGAAAGAAAATCCTTAACGTCAGTAAACTAGGCGCTGCATTAGAGAATTAAACACCCAATCTGCTCTAGTGAGGGACGGGGAAGCTCAGTCTTTGGGGGGAAATAAGCGTTTTTGTCTTGCTGCTGCCGTGGCCATTTTCTTTTTTTCCCTTGCCCACAGCAAAATGTGACAAACGATCATGCTCCCCTAATTACAATTAATCTCAATCAGATTAGAAGTAGGGAGATCTGCTCTTACTCTTCTGCCTGGATGGAGTCAGCAGGAGCCACGTAATTACTTGGAATGTATCCTTTCTTCCCCGTGTTAATGGATCTCGCTTCCCACCAGTCACCCTCTCTGTGAAAGAAGGAAGAAACTTCAGTTCCATTTAAGATGGCGTAGACAAGGTGTGCCCTAGAGCATGTGGCTTTTTTGTTATGAAATACACCAGATATTTTGTTGACCAGATGGCTGAGGTAAAAAAAAAAAAAAAAAACAACCCGACAGATTTGGTAATCAGTTTGAGACTGAAATGCAATTAAATGAAAGGCTGGGGAGATCTTAAAATCCAGTCCAATCCAATTCATGCAGTAAGGACATCCTTCAGCACGGAACACAGTTACAGGTGCAATCTGCTTTTGGTGTTTATAACTCTTTGTCAGCCAGCGCTTACTGAGGAATAATACCTTTGAACAGATCACAGGCTGCCAAGATTAAGATGAGACTTACGTGTTATTAATGATCTGGAACCTATCCCCTTTTTTGAATGAAAGGTCATCTGACGTTCTGGCTTCATAGTCATATAAGGCCACAAAAAATGTAACCCCACCTAAATGGAGATAAAAAAAACAGAAATTGTTATTCCGGTGTTATTCCACAGCCAAAGAGATGTCTTATCCCTAAACATATGTTTAATTACAAAAAGATTTGGGAAAACAACAAAAGACTTGGATAATATTTGTGTGAGACAAATGAAACAAGACAAGATTTGCTAATGCTAAAAGCACACCATTTAAGATGGAACTGCCCCTCAAAAAAAAAAAACTGTTTTCATCATCAAACCATTGTTTCAGTATTGTTTCATATTCAATAACATTCACCTCAATTAATGTCAAGTGTCTGAAATAAAGTGCAGCCTGATGATAACTGCAAGTTCAACAAACAGGCGACTGCATGGTCAAAGTCCAGCAGCAGCTATCGACTGTGGCTGCCTTATTCATAAAATTGTGCTGGGATAAGCGATAAGTGAAGGAGCAGTGACCTTAACACAAAAACCACACAGTTACATTACATACTTATGGGTTTAGTGGGCATAAGTGAGCATGCAGTGGTGACACTGTTCAATAAAGGCATAGCACAATAGCCAGACAATACTGTACTGGTATATATCAGGAAGTGTGTGGTGTCTGGTGAATTATGAGGTACATGGCCCAGGGTGACTGTGATGCAGGAAGTGTGGGTCAGCAGCAGCAGGGAGGGGCAGAAGGACCCTAATGCCTGTGATTACAGGGTGCAGTAGGCCTCTGGAGCTTGCCTTTATTTTATTGATCTGACCCACCCTCCATCACTGCACTTTAAACAGGGTGAATTCAGCTGACATGCTGATTGATTTTCCAGGGCCTGTAATTAGAAGTAATGAATGGATATGCATGGGTGGAGGGGGAGGGATTAAGAAAATGACCTAAAGCTGGCTTCATGACATGAATGCTACAAAGCCTCTACCAAGGGGAAGAGCAAAGCTCCACAGTTCATGAAAATGCAAGACATGCACTTATCATACTAAGGGGCTCAGAATAATTAATACCTCTTAAAACCTCAGTTCAAACCCACTTCAACCCACTCAAATCAAAGCAGTCTGAACATGAGATATGACTTTTTACTCCCTCTCTGAATATCTTTATAATCATTTTAAATTTATAACTGTAATTAATAAAATAAAAATACTATGTAAGGCATACCTGCAGTGTCCTACGTCATTCTGGGGATGTGTGGTATTAATGGAGACTATTTTATACTTTCTGTCATATTTCCCTCTCTAGTGACCAAACTTGGATATTTAATACCCTCTGTGAATATAAATAGACTCTGAATGAATTTTCCTTGAGCATGATGAAAGATGCACCAGGTACTGACACTCACTGGGAAATATTGAAATACTAGCCTGGGACAGTTAGGAAAAACCTCATGCATTTCTAAAGGAAGTGGCACTTGTAAATGACTGGTAAATGGATGGAAATAGAACGGCATATTTCTCACGTTAGACAATGTTTATGTACAGGATGAAAACAAACTTCATCAAAGCTGCTGCACTTCAGACAAACTGACTGACAGAAAAGAAAAAACATGCTCATAATACTACTGCCCTGGGGAACATTTTCAAGGGAGAAAAAAGTACAGCTCATGCTGTATGCAAGTTTCTAAACTAAGCATAAGGCTAGCGTGCCTGAACAACTTTCACTTATCTACAGAGCCTTTCTTGCGTCCTGGAATAATGGTGCTCTCTCATCTTGAGGCCTGCCTTTCTGACCAGCCTGATGACATCTTACTGGTCTTCCAAGAAGGACCGTGATCTGATAGTGCGGCTAAAGCAGCCAACACTAATCTGTTTATCTGCAAAAGAAATTGAATGTCCAGGCACAGACTTAAACAGTCTCCAGAGAGAGGATAATCCATGGGAGAGAACAGGGGCCTATATCACAACCATTATCCTACAAGAACAGAGGGGGGGGGGGGCATCTCTATCCTTATCTGTCTTCGAAGATTTACTAGGTATCTTTAAATCATTAGCGACTGAAAGACCTGTAAAACAATGCTGATGACAAGCTCAAGTGCTGATAACAGATTTAGTCAAATAAATACAGTCAAAGCTGATCAGAGATACGGAAACATGTCAGGCTGGCAGTCTCAAGGTTCTGAGCCCACTGCCTGGCCCCTTGTAGGTGCGAACTCTAACATCTTCAGAAGTGAGATGGAGTGATCTCATGTCACACACCCCAGCGCTGATCAGAGCTCAACCTCATCACAACATGACACCGTCTGGAAGTGGCCAAGAATTCCACACCCCCTCGACTTCCCCACCCCTGTGGAAGGAACACACACGTCCAAGCAACACACATCCTGCACTTGACTGACTTGGCGAAACATGATTCTCCTTTGATATTACAAGCTTAATTCAATCCAGGGGTGCATTTTAGGTGCCTTTCACAGCAATGCCTCCATGTGTTGAGCAAGAGATGGGTTTTTTTTTTTTTGTGCACGATGAGGATGTGAGTCACTACAATCAGGAATCCCTCTCTGCTGGGCATGTACGCAACACTGAGCAGGACTCTTCAGTACCTCATTTCAAAGAGGCCGAAACTCGGCATAGCGCGAGACACAGCAGCATGACAAATGGATGCAGAGCCACTGCACCTTCATTTTTCACACCCTGCGGTTCCGCTTGGGCATCCTGTTTCCCCTGCTCGGACTGGCCGCCATTTACAGAACATCTGTTATCCAAAACCTATGCGTTTCAAATCTGCAGGCTATTTAAAGAGTTTGGATTACAAAAATTTGAAAACAGATGCATCTAAACCCATATTTACAGCTGGTTCCCTGCAGCAAATTCATTCCAAAAGAAAACAACTATCGGTCTGCAGCTGTGAAACTGCCAGACACAGCAGAGGTGGAATCTGAACCCAGTGATGTCATCCTCTGTCAGGTCAGGTCTGTGATATATGGGATATCTGTAAACTATTACCAGAATCTGAATTTATCATAAGCCTGAGGCCACTCAAAAGCATGAAAATATAAACAAAGTACGACTAATCAGAAACAGGGGTTCAAAATATTGACCTTGGCTGACTCAATCAAAATATAACCAGCTACTGTCTTCAGTCACAATTATGAGTTGGCAAAATATGCATCCTATGTCACTGTAGTTATGTAAATACAGTGTTACTGATATGAAGGTAGCTAACACGTAATTAGGTGTAATTATGCGGAGGGTTAAGGTCTGAGGGTTGAGTTAAACTTTAAATAAATGTCTGTTTCACATATGAAACAGTGTACAGAGATGTACACACAAAGTGCATTTTTAATTACTGAGTAACACATTCTCCATGTAAATGTCTTTTGTGAGTGCTATGTTGACTCATTGTCCATAAATGAACATGGTGATAAATGGTCTAAGCACGGTGTCATCTTGCAGTTGTGGGACATCTTGGCAACTCACCTGTCACAGCTCCTGGGAAGGGGTTTGACACAGCAGCAGTGAAGGAGGAGGAGGCCCCCCCAAAGGGGGTCATGATGGAGGAGCCCCCGAAAGGGGTTATGGAATGGCTGTTGTAGCTGTTGGCCGGACCCTTGGGGGCAGGAGACTGGTTGAGTTGGGTGGGGTCTGGGCCGTAGTGGCCCACGTGTGCGCTGACTGAGTCGGCGGTGTTCTCGGGCCTGTATTTCATGGCTGGGCCTTTGTCCTCTTTACTCTTGATGCAACCCATAGTCACGGCTAAAGGAAAGCAAACAGAAAGACTGGAGTTGAGACTGGAGCCGGAGCACTCCAAGAAACAGGCTGTGAAAAAATGAGGCAGACACGCGGAACTGTGAGGAAGTTGCTGTCATCTACTCTGCCATTGTGTCATGCAGAAAAAAAGTGGTTTAATAATGAATGCTTATTTCTGAATATTTGGTTTGTTTTAATGTGCTTAGTTTTGCTGTTAGGTCCTTAGAGACTGGTTTTAATAGGCCTACACACACATTTTTCATCCACTCGGTTTCACACCACTTGAATGCAGTCAGCTGGCCCTTTCTCACTATGAAGCATGTTTGTGTCTGACATGACACTACCATTTGAGAGAACACATGGTCAACAGACACTTGTGTAACTGTATTGTTTTATCTACCATTTAACTATTTTTGTGCATTCTGTTTACTCTACCAAGTGGTGAAATATTTACCACCAATGTTTTCCATGTTGAGCAAGGAACACACTTTAGAGAGAGGATTTCAAAACATGCGTGGACTCAAATCATGTTTTGATAGAAAGAATGAACATTACAATTAAAACAGAATGTGTGTATACGTGTGTGTGTGTGTGTGCACGTGTGAGAGTAGTGAATGTGAGTAAAATTCCATGTCTGGTTCAATGACAATGTCTGAAAGTCTTCCTTAAATTACACAACCCAAGCCAAAGCCCACAAAAATGACACATTCTGTATCTGCATTGCTGGGATTCCTTGCAGCTTCAGAGCAGCCCAACCTAACATTTAGGAATTCCTTCATGGAGACAACCACAAGTGAATGCTGATGCAACACTGACGCATGTCTGTCAGATAGCTCACCCACTTCTGCACGGGAAGCCAGGTATCTGAAATAAATCACCAGTAGAGGACAATTTCTTTACATATTCAATCCACTGATTATAAAGTCATCCAATTTTTTCTAGAGGCAAGAAAAAAAAAAAATCTATATTTCACTTAAAAACAAAGCTCCAGTTTCCAGTAAAATCGTTAATTTATACACAAATGTAGTAAAATAGTCAGTCAAACAATTTATGGATAACATATGAGGTATAAATAAAATTGTAAATGAATAAATCAAGAATTTTCAAAAAGTTTAATTAGAGGGCCCAGTATCAAGCATCTTATGGCCTTTGCTCTCAGAACACCAGCCAACAGGCCTTTGATGGCAACAAGCAGGCAGTTGTGCTGGCCACATCTGACTCTAAAAGCAATGTTCACATTAACTGGAAACGGCATGCTGAGCTAGGGGCAGAGTGGTTGGTTTGAAGTCACCAACCTAAGTAAAGAGGGGGGAGGACTACAGCACGCAAAACCACCCTCTGTGCAAGGTCAACATCATGCTGGGCAAGTCATAAAAGATGCCCAAATGAAACAGATCTTGGCCTACTTACACAGAATAAAACCCATACAACTTGTAATTTTCACTGCTACAAAGAAAAGCACTCATCACAAACGCAGCTGTAAAGGGAGAGAGAAATTACACAGAGGATGTAAGAAGTTAGGCCTATTACACCAAAAATTCAACCTTTCAACAGCCTTCTACTCCACACATTGCAAACCAAAGTAATGCAAACAGGGATGCTTCCTGAGTGAATCACTCTTGGTATTTAGTGACCCTGACTACTCCTCAGTCTTGTCTATTATCCACAGTAACCAAATAACAGAGCGCATTGCAAAGCTTATATCATCATTCTCTACATGTACTTAATCTCAGCCAAACATGAACCAGGTCCCCTGTGCTGTAATGCTTTCCTGTTAATTACTGTGCAATTACAACATCAATGAGAAAGACAGAATGACACAAAACTATCCATGTCCAAAACCAAACACACATCAGGCAATGGAGTCTACAATCAAGAACTACAAACTGCTCTCTCTGATTGTCTCTGGCTACAGAAAAAGACTGGGCATCTCCTCTGAAATAACTAGTCTTGTTTCCCCTTCAAGAATCGAGTCAAATTAAGAAAGTGAAGCATGCAGTCCTGTGATACCAGATCTCACTGCAAGCAGTGACTGAATTTGTTTGAGCTGGTACTTCATAAGTGAGATGAATGGCCTTATGAAAAAAATGAAAGAAGCTAAAAACATACTTGAACTCTATAGCTGAAATTTACTATAATTCCATAATGCGTTCACAGGTACATGCCTGACAATACAGCAGCCCTGATAAGTGCTCTGAGTGTCCTGGAAGAGTACCCCGCTGTCTCCTCCATGGTCCATCACACACAATCACTGATGCAGTTCATTTTCTCCTGATTAGCACAACTAAGCACGTGTTACCAGTGTGTTTCCACAAGACCAACTACACATTTTTCACTTATTAATTGGCCTGCTTCATTTGCTGAAATGTAGACATAATTGCAACCTTTCATAATGTTTCTTCATTAGGTCTGGAGGGTGAGCTAAACAGTATTCCATTTTTGCAAAAGAAATTGCTTCCTTGTTATCACGCAATGAATGCCTCACAGTACCGTCTCCATGGTAGCACTGCGTGCAACAGTAGAATCGTTGCTCTTCAGAGGTCAAAGCATTCATACCATAGAATTTAGGTAATGTGGCACATAATTGAAACCAGCACTACTGTGCAGTCACAGGGCGAAACACAATCAGAACAGCCATACTGAAGAGGGCTTTCGAATATACATCAGGTAGATGTTTGTGCCACGTCTCAGTAGTACATCTCTTTGGGTTGTGCATGTGAAATAGAAGCCATATGGTACCCTATCTGAACAGGCGGTCTATTGATAGGGTGGGTAAAGTACCAGTCTGACAGAGATGCTGAAGCCACTCTCCTGAACAGATGCTACACTGTCAAGACATCCACACACAATGAAACAGACAGGGAAAAAATACAATGGCCTTCCAAATTCTACACTCCCAATTTCAAAAGGCACTTCTGTTTTCCACAGCCTTTTCCATAGGCTTCTATAGGACTTGCTCTGTCCATGCACTTAGTGTTCTGTCTACACACTACTGGATGCACATTAGAAATTTCCATTAGAAGAAGACATTGATAGAGCTCTGATCCAAAGAATCCAAGTTCTTCCAGACCATCCACACTTCCCACTTTCTCACTTTCGCCACACTTCCTTTTCCTCAAAAGCCCTACAGCCATGTCAAGTAGCGTGGCACGTAAGGGATGAATGCAGAAAAGGTCGACACTGTCACTTTGACAGCGCTTGACCTTTCGAAGGTGCACAGCTGGGGAGCTGCTGCTGCTGCTCCCTATCAGATAAATAGATCCTCAGGTCGCCCCGCTTACAGGAAACCACATGCGCGAGTAATCACTGCCTCGTGTAATCCCCCCTCCAGAGGGATAATGAGCCAGGACGTGGCGCTCATTGAGCTCCATGTGTCACGCTGCCAGGAGGCCCGGCCAGCCAGGAGGAGAAACCACAGCATCTCCACCGGGCCCGGCTCTCTCTGTGGGAAGGGACGCCAAACAAAGGCCCTACCTGAGGCCCGCAGGGGAGGTATGTTTCAAAACAAACAATCAGTGTCCCCGAGTCCCTGGTGCTGTCCGACAGATATCAATGGCATTTCAACATTCCAGACGTTCCGGGCACTTCTCTGTCATCAACAGCAGGCTTCTGATTAGAATGGTAGGGGCCCACAATTTTCTGTGTGACCTGAACATCTGGTGAAAAAATCCTGGAGTAGATGAACAAATCATTTACGCAATTAGCGTTGTATGTTTCTGAGCAGCAGAATAAAATGGAAAAAAGGTATTTGTCACAATATTAAGGTCATGGATGAATCCAACTGGGAGGATATGGCATTGTCTCCAGTCAACCTGAGGGTATTTGATGACCTCTCCTGTCCCAATGATCCCTGGGATCTTCAAGGACATACTTTATTCTTCAGTGGCCTGGCCCCAAACAGACAGTGCCACAAAAGAGTCCACACTTACCAACAAAAAATGGTTATCTGAAACGGCATAATGACACTTAAGACTACTCATATTCATAGCTACAGCCAACTGAACAGAAGAAGAAAGACTAGCCTAAAGGCTTGTACAGAAAAAAAGGCACAACAGATTGTCCTTGAGAAATGCAGAGGCACAGCTTGTGGATAGTTGGTACACAAAGCTACATTTACCACCACAGCTGGGTGAGCAGTAGGGCTGCATGATATAGCCGTCGCGATATATCGCATAGCTATTTTTAGTGCAATAACAGCTATCCCCAGTATGTGGCATTAGGTTTCTTCCCATATGTTTTTCAGTGGCGGCTGGCGAGCTGGAAACAGGGGAAGTGGAAACACTACCTTTAAATCTATTACTTTCAACCTATTCCCCTTTATCCTCCTTGATTAACAACAAAACAAATAATTCACAGAATAATCGACACCAATCACGTAAGTAGAATAAATGATTATGCTCACGGAACAGCGCAGATTGTCTGTGGTTTGTGTGCTTGCGAAAGCTACAATGTGAGATTGTTTAATTAACAAGGATGGCATTTATCGATTTAAATTACATTAAACGCTCATGACACATGACACATAAACGTTATTGTTCATTGCACTCAACCTAACCTAAAAGTTTATTCTCAGTAATTTAAATCAATTTAACTAAATTTAGCTCCGTTTTGCAATTTGAATTTTGTAACACAAGAAAGCTATAATGTGAAACATTTAAAAAGCTTTGGGATTACTTGCCACTTAATTATTCAAATTGCCACCCTTGTTAATTAAACAACCTCATGCTGTAGCTTTCACAATAGCACACAAATTTCAGACAATCTGCGGTGTTTCGCGAGTATAATCTTTAATTACACGATTGGTGTTGATTATTCTGTGAATTATTTGTTTTATTGGTAATCAAGGAGGATGAAGGGGAACAGGTTGAAAGTAATGATAGATTTAAAGGTAGTGTTTCTGCTTCCCCTGTTTCCAGCTCACCAGCCGCCACTGAAAAACATACGGGAAGAAACCTAATGCCACATACCGGGGATAGCTGTTATTGCGCTAAAAATAGCTATGCGATATATCGCGACGGCTATATCGTGCAACCCTAGTGAGCAGTCAGTAAACAGAAGTAATGCCACCCTGACAGATTTTTCAGCCTGGTCATTCTAGCCCTCTCTCACACCTGTTCTTCTGGCATGCTACACTAAACACAGAGCAATGGAAACATAATCTAAGCTATACAACTGGCCATTAACTTGGCATGCAAGACCAATTTCCTTTTTTAATGATGGGCTCAAGTACTGTAACTGTCCATCAAAGAGGTGGGCATAACATAAGGAAGGTCCAGGTGAGACACCTGTAAGATCTCTTCTGCAGCGTATTACACTACAAAATATACACTACAATGTTCTACACTACAGTACAGAAATCTTGTGATGCTTGCCAACACAAAAGGGAGGGATCAACCTCCACACAGTCAAATGAAAAAGATCCCTCAGGGATCCTAAAATAAGCCACAGACATCCAGGTTTGCAACAGAGAAACTGCCAGACCTTGTTCCATCTGGCAAACTGAGACGAGAGCTGAATGCCAGGGCTCTTCCCCCCCGCGACAACTTTCTCGACAGGATCTACAGAGAGCAAAATGCTCAAAGACGAGTGAGGGAAGGAGGCATGTGTGCCGTGGCGACTTCAGATTTCCCAACTGCGGCAGGGATTACGCTGAAGGAGGATTATTTGCGTTTTCAGTGGCATGTGGGGAGGAAAAAAAACTAGAATGGGTGCTGAGAAAGAGGGGAGTATCCAATCTGCTGAAGGGGAGATACAGAGGATCTTCAAAAGCAACAGTTTCCACTACGCCGACTTCTTTTTGGTTTCCTCAAAAGGCTGTCATCATCAGCAGTCCTCACCATAAATACATGCTGCTTTTCCTCCCCTGGCAGCCTGAAGAGCTGTCAGTCAAAATAATGCTCTCTTGTCATCCTTCACCACACGACAGCCCTGTTTGCAGAGCCTTTTAGAGGTGTCATTCTTTCCCAGTGAAATGTGAGTTCAGTAATGTAGTGTGCTGTGTATGAGAATGTGGAGTGATAGACTCATATTAGTAAGGCCTTGACCAGGAGTTGTACCATTTGGATTTACAGAGATGTATTCACCATATTGACACACAGGTTATTATATGGAGGGGTACCAGTCAACAGAAAACAGTCTGAATCAATAGCAGTTTCACAAAATCTGAAACAGTCTTGTTACTGAGATCCCTCCACTGGCTCCCAATCGCAGCCAGGATCCGCTTCAAGACCTTGACTCTCACCTTTTCTGCTGCAAGAAGGACTGCCCCGACCTACCTCCAGGACCTCATCCTACCCTACGCACCCGCTCGTCAACTTCGCTCTGCTACATCCGGACGCCTCGCTCCACCCGCCAACAGAACAAAAGGCCCACGCTCCTCACAACGATGCTTTTCCATCATCGCCGCCCAGTGGTGGAATGAACTCCCCACCCCCCTGAGAACAACTCCTTCAATCCAACCCTTCAGACGTGCGCTGAAGACACACCTCTTCAGACTCTACCTGGACTAATACCTCTGCCACTTTGACCTTGTAACTTTGACGCTGTAATTCTGACTCCTGTCTTGTACTTGTTGCTCACTTACCGAGGTAGTATAGCGGTACTTTATTGTTCCTGTAATTGTATTTGATATGCATTCCTAGTTCAGATTAGTTAGCTCGCGAAACTGACCTTGCGCTCAGCTTCAGCACTATTTGCATTGTATGACCTGTACACATCTTGCTCTTGTGCCTGTTGTTTGCTCACTACTTGCACTTTTGTACGTCGCTTTGGATAAAAGCATCTGCCTAATGAATAAATGTAAATGTAAATGCAAATGCAGAAATTGTGTAAAGCCTAGCTATGCTGCAATGTACTGATGCTATCTGTACAACACTATCACCAGCCTACATTTAAATTAGTTTTTTGGGAGGAAGATAAATCTAAGCAAATATACAACCGGGCCACAACATTCATTATGTTGCATTTGAATTAGACGTATGATCGCTATTAATTACATTTGTATTGATATTGCTCTTCACACACCAGTTTAGATGCAATCTAAGATTTCAAATCGATAAACTGATTGTATCAATGAACGGTAAGACTTGCTCTGAGCCTGCACTGTTACAGCTGGAAGCTGTCCTCTCATGGCTGGACTAGCTTATCAAGGCTCAAATGAAACATAATTGGCTTACAGGCCATTTCCCTTACATTAATGGACTTACCAACAAAGTACTGCAAATAGATCTCAAAGTCACGGTGGACTTCAAGGAAGCAGTATGAAGTGCTAGATTTCAAATCCTACGTGTCTGTGCACTGCGACACAGTAATCCTTTCACCAGATACTGGTGCCACTAACCTTACACTTCACACTCTTTTTTTCCAAGTTGCCAAGGACAGGGACCTCTGAAAGCTGGGATTATGCATGTGTCACAGTACTACCCCCTGCTATTATGGTCTCTCCCCTTAATGAGTGAACAGAGATTTTACTGGCTGGTGTCCAGTAGCCAAGTCGACCATTAGGTCTGTCTAAATAATAAACTAAATAATAAATAAACTAAAGTTTCTTTAACATTATATTTAGTAACAGTCAGGTAAGGAAGGACACAAGATGTGTACCCCATTTCCACCATGCCAATGACACTAACTACCATCCAGTGTAATGGCTCAACAGCTAAACAGCTAAATGAATATTTTAAACTTATTAGCTTGCCAACAAGTTGCACAAAAGGACAAAATTAACAGATTTTCGTTATGCATCATTTGTTCTATAACAGATAATCAGCAATGCTCTTTCCAGTGTTCTGCCATTCTCATTCACTTGTAGCTAGCATGCAAGCACACTGAAGACGTTCCCTTGACACTCCCACAATCCCACTTCACCTTCAACTAGAGGGAAGCAGAAATGGCCTTGCCACCATCTAAATGTAAGTGGCTGATGTGACTTTGTGAGAAGTGATGCAGAAGTAATTTGCTATTGTAACCTTGGGAGCAAAAATACACAGGAAGAAACAGTGGGTGTTTTTCAAAGACTTCACTGTCTGCTGCATTTTCACAGCCTGTCCATGCCCAGAGTATGAGGCTGGTAGGCCACCCATCCCAGATTTTACAAACAAAAGTAAAAAAAAAAAAAAAAAAAAGGCCTAAATAAATAAAAATGTGTGTCCGTTGTTTGTCGTGGTAGCTATTTGTGTATGGTTTAAAAGAACGCAAGCTCTCGTCACAGCTCAATAAAGTCCTCAGCCATCCACTTCAGAGTGTATTTTCAGTATGGATTTTTTTTTTTTTTTTTGCATTTTATCTTCACTTTCTAGGGCTCTCTTGCTGCTTGTTACTCTGGTTCTACATTCCGCAGTAACATCTTTTTTGGTTTTTCTTAATAATCATATCTGAAATTATTAAACACATTTTCATTGGCTGTTTATAGTCTGCCACTATTTGTAAAACACAAAAATTATAATTTCATGACTACTTGATACCTTTGGCAGGCTGAAAACAGATTAAATGAGCAGACTAAAGTAAACTATTTTAAATTTGTAGTACCTGACAGAATCTAGAAAGTCACAGCAACTGGCAAACGCAATTAAATAAGCTAAACTGGGTATTAATATTAATATTTTGTGCTTACACAAATCTTTAGGTAGTTAGGTAGCCAGGCTGCTAGAAATATGATGCCAAATATGGCAAGATTATTAAGATAGTAAGTACTCATAGCAGCTAATATTATCTGTTGAGAAGGAAGACTTCACAATCTGTGCTTACAGAAAAATAAAGTAGGGCTATGTGGTCATAAGCATACCTTATCTTTGAACAAAATTTTAAAAAAAAAAATAAATTGTGACATCAGATGCCAGCAAGAACACAGGCCAAACCCAAATGTCTCCTGGCAGCAGAATATATATGGCCATCTGAAAAGCTTAACATCTGTTCTTCAATGCATAACAAAGCAGAATACTGATAATGAAAATAAAGCCCTTGCAGGGCAATCACTGTTATGTTTTACAACACAGATTAATTGGGGCAATGTGAACTGGTCATCACTGAGGACTTTGTCCTTCCAAGGTTTTTTTAGCGGACATAAAGGCCCCAAAGACTTCACTGTCTGCTGCTAAAACTAATGGAACAGTGCCTGCAATCCAAATTCTGTGCAGAGAGTGATACTCAATACTCTCGGCTGTTCCGAGGAACAGGCGTGTTTGTCTGCAGCTGTTCTTATGTTTTTGATGCCGGTGTTGAGCAGGTCTGAGGATCTCCCAGAACAGCTGCTGAGGATATTAGCCTCCGTGCACATTCTTGTAGTGATGACCATGAAACTGGATCCAGGTATGCAAGTTTCATGTAGATATAGCAGGTTCTGTTCCCTGAAAGCACTGCTGATCCAGAAGCTGAGTGGAACATGGGAAATCACATGCTGCACTGACAGGACCATGTCTGGAAATTCCTACATGAAAAGCACACTGAAGTAGAGCAGATCTAGGCGTATCGTATTGGTTTGTCATCGCTAACAAACCTTGAACTTTTCCCATGCAACCCACACCATCCCTGACATCACAGCTCAAAGTCATCTCAAGTATGTTGTGAATAATCCATTGACCTTGGAAATGATTTGAGGTGTGGAACTACTACACCACCCTGCATTCCCCACCCCAAACCTTCTTCTGCAAATCATCATACAAACAATGGAACCCTTCTACAGATATTGCAGGCAATAGAAACAAAATCTAGAATCTACAAATTACATGCATTAACATACACGCATCTAAGTTGTGATGGAGACCCCCTGTCCCTTCAAAGGATACTGATATTTGGACCACTTTAATTTGGAGGAACAGGTTTTTTGCCTGACACCTTTCCACTGAGAAAATGGAGGAGCATGAAAGATTCTACTGAGAATACACTTTGCAGCACGCCAAATACCAGCCTTTGATGCACAGACAAGATAATAATACATTGGGCTTGGTTATGGAATGCTATGTTCTCAAACAGACTGCCTTTATGAGTTAAAACAAGGTTACGGACATTGAATCCTACTCACCACAATACAGATTTCTTGAATAAGAGCAACATTTCTCTTCAAACTCTGCAATCAAAAGCTAGATTTTCCACTTTGTCTTGAGAAATGCCAACTCCACTTCATTGGTCTACCAATATATCTAGCCTAAAAATACTTAGAGTGACAGCAGATCATCATTAGATTCAACAGATTTGGAGAACAATGTCTGCTTGAGAGCACATCAGAAATAACAGCCGTTAATACCACTTTCCAATAGAACTGGTGCTGCTATTATTGCATGATTCTAACAGGCAACAAACCACCACACTTCCCATAAAATGTAGGAATGTTGTTGCTTCAGGGTAGGAGTTTTTTATTAAAAGCAGTTACAAATAAATAAATAGATAAATGAAATGTCAGCAAAAATGCCACCAAGTGCACTTGTTCCTATCTTTAGCTGGACATGTTAATTCATTAAAGCTTCCAACAGCTTCAAGCACATGGTCTCAAATGACACAAATGCATGAATTATTTTAAGTGCTCTGAACTACTTTATAACAGCCCATTAGGCTGTAGGGAAAACAACAACTGTACGAGAGGGATAAAGACTCGAATTAAAAGGCAATGTTAAATTTACAGTATAAATCCTTGCAATCCTTACCCTTAGCTGTCACTAAGAGAACTATCACCAACCTCATCGCATTAAAATGGACAGTAGCTGCATGTAATTGAGATCAAAAGCAAACAACCACCAACTGGTGGACATGTTGAATAAGGATTGTGAAAACAAAGGTTTATTTTCCCTCCAATTCTCATAAGCAGTAGCCCGGGGACAGGCACAATGAATTGAATCATTCAGAGCAGCCAGGCTGCATTATACTTCTAAATATAAGCTGATATGAAACAGAAATCAACCCAGCTGGAATTCAGTGACTAAATGACATTGTTGTGCCAATTACAAGATGCTCATAAAACCAGGGTTTGAGAATAACTGGATCGTGGATGGGGGGTTTGGGTAAATGAAAACATTAGACATGAATTAGACTTACCTACAGCATGAGAAGAGTAATTTATGCCTGGCATGCAAGGCCCAATGGAGACCACCAGATAGCATGTGGCACACAAGTCAAGCCAGCCAAAAGACACAGCTCTGCCATTGAGGGAATGCCTTGAAGAATGATCTGGCACAAGAGGGCATGGCAGGTTTTCATGTTCTAACTGCTGAGGGAGGAAGCAGGGCAGGGCTGGTCTCCTTGCTCTGGGAGACTACGCCACAGCTCACAGCACCCTGCTCTGATTAGGCCTGGCAGACTGGACTGCACCAACACTGACACTGACCTCCACTCAGACAGGCTTGGCCTGAGGGTTGTGTCATTACAGTCACAGCAGCAGAAAGACCACCCATCATGCCAGAGGCACACACAGGCACAGACACTTAAAAACAACACAAACCTCCCAAACATTCAAACTATACAACTCACAAACCGCAAAGCCTTGGTCTATTGTGGTAAATTTGAGAATTTTTGTGATTTGGCCAAACTGAATTTAAAAATAAAATTATCATTTGTGTATTACTGGCCATAAGGAAAGTGGCCTTCCAGCATTCAAGTCACAGCCAGATGGAGGCCTGTTTTTGCTTAAATCAATTTTAACAGCTGAACACAGATACAAGCAAAACAAGGCATCAACCAAAATTGCTGCTCACTCTGAAAGAAACACAGGAACAGGAAGACAGGTATACCTTCCCCTCTACCCCACTCCAAAATTAACCCTACACCCTCCTCCTTACTGTCACATTTATAACTAAACGGCCCTTGAAAGCAAACACCTAACATGTCCTGGAATGCCTGGAATGCAACAGAAGCCAATCTTTGCACTTCCCAAGTCAGACTGACATGTCTTCCCATGTCCACCTGGGAAGGCTACGAACAGGATCTTCCACTATCTCCTCTGTCAGGCCTACCGATGTACATTTACTATACTAGAAAGAGGGCTCAAACTTCAGCTTATTACCAGCACTGATGCCATTATCAACGCCTGATGAACAAATGTATTAAAGCTAGCAATTAAAAATTAATTTGCCAAGAGTATTTTAAGGGCTTTATTTCAGTCTTGCTTTATAAAAAGTTCACATTGTTCACTTACACTTGTAATTTATTTAATTCCATGGTGATGGTCAGTCAACACATGTACTGCGAGTCAAAGGGAGCTTAGCAATGCTTCTGAGCCTCAAAAAATGGCAACCTGAATGGCAGCCATGTAAGCCTCACAGGGGAACCAACCAACCCAGTTGGTAAAAGCAATCATTGGTCAGACCTTGTGGAACGTTAACAAAGAGAAAATGGAGGATCCCATACTGACCATCACATGGTTCACTGCACAATCCTGCCCCCCCAGAGCTCCTTACACAATGAGCAGTTCATTCCATTTAATATCAAAGCTAATGTCTTTCTAGTGGCTGAAAATTAAGCACTGGGATTCACTGTGTAATATTTTGTTACTCGAGGCTGACTAAGACCTGAATGTCAAATGCCTTTGGACAGCATTTTTAAATGCATGACACAGTGTCCGCAGGTCTCCTGGAAAGAATAGTGTCTACAGAGGCCATGGTTGCTCACATCCGCTTCAGCATAATCAATTCAGTCCATTACCACTGAATAAACATGGATACACAGAAACACACACAGGCAGCCTAGGTTTTAATTAAGCTTTCTACACTAAATCTGCACCCCCCAACAACAGCCATCATAAAATTTTACTCTTCACTGCCAGTCTGGAGACCATGCACCTAACAAGTGGACATAACAAAAGAGCTAAATGATAATTAAGTTTGGAACTGTATTAGTCATGCAAATTTTTAACTGAACCATACAGAACTGAAAAATAAACCACAGCGAAAGTCATGCGGCCTGTGGGTTGAGATGGCTGCTTGTAGTCAGGGGTCTGATTCCCCACCCTGTGCTTTGTTTCCATAAGCATCCTCTTTCTTCTTATACTTAGGGCTGCGGTCTGCTCTTCATGCCTATGGGGTCCCCTGGAACATAACCCCAACAACACATCCAATGATAGAATGGTGCACTAATACTCTGACCACAGGGGGACAGACACCTATTGTTTATAATCGCTTGGTTCAAAAGACTTTCCAGTCTTGTTCCGCTTAATTGTTGGAATTATGAAATTCAAGCATTCAAAAAGTAGATCGTGTGGGATTTTGAATGCATCATCATCTCTCCAAGTTCAAGGAACACTGATCAGGAGTTGATTCTTTATGAAGCATGCCATGGCACTGACTCTCCATTAACAACCATGACGATTCTGTCACCATGAAACTCCATGAACATTTATGCAGCTGTTTTGGATGCAGGCCAGATGTCCTCGAACCAGGTCAGTTCAGCTTTAGCAAAATACTACAATCTCCCTCTGGAGCCACAAGTATTTGCGCTCAATCGGAAGTTTCACTTTGACCTGACAAAAGAGATCTTTCCTAGCTGGTCTCACTGAAACGGCAAGAAAAATAAAAGTTGGAGCACCACCAGCTTCCTCCAACACTCACTGTCCCAGTGTCACTGGATGCAGTGTTTATCATACTTTTGGAACCATCCACTGCCAGGATCAATCATGCTTCACCCTTTGTGTTGGATGTATGCGAGGAGGCCCATGCCAAAGTATCTGTTTTGATTGTTGAATAGCCTCCTCTGTTTAGGTCCTGGGGGTGGGGGTGCTGAACTGGGGCTTTTTAATAGAATACTGCATTTAATTCTGGAACTCTCTGAAGTAAAGATTAATAAACAAGCATGGCAAAAAAGAAAAGCATGGCTGTAACAGCTTAGATGTATTTCAAGTTGAGGCAGCACATTAGTCAGTGCATCTCCATTAAAAACAAAATGGCCGAATGAGCAACGCAACCTCAGTGTCAAAAGCCTTGACCTTCAGTTCAGAAATGGGCAACATCAGGACATCCCTGTTTGGCCTGCTTTGCCAGCTGACATATCTGCTGTTCCGGGGGATGCCTGGCTCTTTACAGTGGACAAAAACTGAGGTGCGGTCTAATCAGGGGGCACATTTCAGTGGATCATGTAAGAACATTTGGTGGCAAGTGTCAAACTTCAACATTTCTGGTAAGCTGCACCCGTTCAGATCATGTTGCTCCCTGTTGCCTTCTTTTCTTTCTGGCCAGACAAAAATTGTGCAAAAAAGGAAAATGCTACGATACAGTACATCAAACCAGATAAGTCTGAGGATTACATGTGCCCCTTGTTAATCTGGTTGAATTTTTCCATTCCAAACAACGAACACATACACATAGTCCTGTTCGCACTACCATCACCTTTCAAGTTTAAATCAGAAGGGATTAAATAATAGTCACCCAGGAAAAAAAATTACACTCAGAAATACCCAATGAGTCAGAACAAATTTTATACTTTAAGGGATCTCTGCTTTCATCAACTGGGGAAATGGCTTTCCTCTTTGCTTCTGACCCTTATATCCCAAACATAATACAGTGCAGTAACAAAAGTCATTTGAGCACGTCTGCCCTCAGCACGTACACTCCCAAAGTCTCAGACACTCTCCTGCTTTGCAGAAAGGTACACACCACCCTCTAGCCCCTCTGTGCAAGCCATGAACTCTGAATGACTAAGAACTGCAGGTTTTCTTTCTGAAACCCAAGAAGTCCTCTCTTTGTACTCTGCAGAAAATTCCACACACGCTTCACAAAAAGCCTCGGGCTGATGACACAGAGGTGTGTTTTCACCAGTGCAGTGGGCGTTCCCATATGCACAGGGGCAGTCATAGCCACATATACCCTTCTTCCCTTACAGGAAATGCTGGAAACAGGCTGTCTGGCCTAGGTATGGTTCCACCGGTTTTTACAGTAGAGCTGAGGGAGGACCAACTGTGAAACTCTAACCACATAAGTTATCTCACATTGGCCTTGTTCCAAGTAAGCTATAGGGTGGGATAGCAAAACTGTGAATGATGTAGCATCAGTCAGCTCCAAAGCTGCCAAGAAGGAAATGTTTCAGTTAGTCAATATGCCCGGTGTTTGCTAACTATTTACCTATCAAAAGACAAAACCAAAACATTAGCACTTGCCTGGTCTCATCACATGTTCATTCCTGATATCCCCAGCAATATATGAGCTCTAACTATAGCAAACTTTACATTTACCATAGACATAATTGTTAGCTGTATACTGATAAATTGCACCACTCCAACATGGACTAAAACAGAATGCAGCCAATGATACTTTTTTAAAAAAATGCTAGCTTGCTAACACACCATTTATGAACTGTAAATGCAGTGTACATCTCCCCTTCTATTCAGATGGATGTGGCATTACATCAAGCAACCTGTGTGCTGCAAAACCAAGCCAGCCTTGCTAGCCAGGCCCAGCAACATTCTGTCAGGGCTCAATGCTCAGCAAACTTCTATCAGTGAGAAAAGTGGAAAAAGAGCACAAGTCCCACTAGGCCAGCGATATCACATGCAGTCTCCATCAATTCCAGCTCTAAGCAATAAATACCCAGAATTGCAAGGCAGAGTACATCTCCTTAATTCAAAGCTAAGAGCAAAAATCTTGAGTTGTATCATGGATCTGGTAGAGGAGCCTGACAAACACTGGAACCACAGTGAATTTGGATCAGATTTAGCAATGCTGAACAAAACTGCCACTGAAAACAGTCAGCATAAAGAGAACCATCCTCCCATTCTAAATTAATTCCTAAGTAGCAATTTCCCATTCTTAATTTATGGCCTTGTGGTCAATCTCACCAGGGTTAGGGTCACATTCCTTTCTTGCTGCCCCCAAATTAAGTCTCAGTTTACTCCAGTTTGCATCAGTTTTCCTGAGGCCTGTCCAATTTCAAATCCTGAGAGAAGGTTGCTGGGCCAGCATTATTCTACTACAATACCATTTTGCAAACAATTAATCTTACCGTATCTAAGATACACAGTTTAATTCCAATTACAAAATAATACAGCATGGGAACTGGGGAGGTCCTTTACTGCAACGCTGCACAAACTCTACAAAATGGCAGGAAAAACACCCCTCCTAGTCCTTATTCTTTTTTGCATTTCACCCCCATTTCAACTTCAAACATCAGTAGTCACAAATGACACATTTAAGCTCATCACCACTACAACAAAAAACCTCTGAACTGATGTAGAAGTGTAGGGTAAGGCACACACAACTCTCAGAAATACACACATGCCTACTGCAACTACTGTTCACACTACAAGTCCCAGAGTACACCGGGAGGCAAACAGAGTTGGAATATAGGCACATCCACCACAATGCTATCTGAGTAACTCGCAGATGCCTGAGGGAGTCCCAGGATACTCACAGCAGAACGACAAGGGGACCTTGACCGACCTACCTACCTACCCCTATCGCCAGTGGAACAAATCCAATTTGTTCTGCAGATGTGGGTTCCCAGTCACTGTCGGTGAATGACATGCCAGTTTTCGACCCCGAATCATAGGGCCCAGCCTTGCACCTGAAACAAATGCTTTTACTGCCTGATGCAGATGGCGCTTCAACTAATCTTTCACTTAAAAAATACAGCAATATCTGCCTTCTTTAAAGAAAATCCCTGTTGGTTTCTAAACATTGTTCATAGACTTAAAAGCAAATTAATCTCGCAGTTTAAACTCCACGAATGAATCAATCTCCCAACCCAGTGAATATAAATTCAGGGAAAAGTGTCTACGTGAGGGGGCGGGTAATTCATTAGTGTGCCCCTGTTATTGCTCTGGCACGTGGAATGGACTGATCCTGCTGACCGGGGGCTTCCTTCCGCAGCCTTTGTACTCCGAGCCACCTGCTATGCCCTTCAACAGCAGGAATGCGAGGGGAGACAACTGAAAGCAGGGTTCCACAGTGATGAATGCTCACATTGAATCCCGCCAGCACCTCCTCTCAATGGTCTCTCTATGCTTTCATTCTTACAAACCCCACAACAGCGCAAAAAAAAAAAAACCCAACAGGGCTGACTTTGAAACCAGATAGCTGAAGATCAGAGGCAAGACTATCTGCCCCTCACTCAAATTCACTAGTACTACTGCGAGAGTCTGAACCACCACCTACATGCTTTCAGGGAAACATACATCATGTATCACGTTACTTTTTTGCCAATGGGCACAACAAGTCACAGAACCCAACCACATGAGAACAAGTCTAAAGACTCTGACAGCACATGGACTACAAAGGACTGTGCGTATTGACATCCCCGCATTCACTTGGCCGGCCTTTTACCTTTACTGTATATGATGTAATGTGGCTGTGCCCCGATCATTTCAGCCAAATAAATTACTGAAACACGATAAGGGTTTGGGATCTTGTCTCTGCAGAATGCACACCTGATAAAATGCAAGCAACACTATCCACTTACAGCCTTGCTCATCTCAAGCTCAGACGTCCGCTGAAATCCGCACAAGGGAACGAGACGGTGGACCTCTGGAACCCCGCCTGACTCACAGGCTGGTAGATCTTAGTCAGTCCCCTACCCAACAGCACTTCTCTCCCTCGCCTCGGTTTCGTGCGCAGGTGTCTAAGTTTGAGGACTGTTCCAGGTACTGCCAGTGTTCTGTTCAGTTTAGATAATACAGAACAGAGGTGGTGCAGGAGCTTGGCCACGGCTGCGTGGCCCTCAAAATGTGAAGCAAGAGAGGCAGCTGCTCATGGCTGACATCAGGCAGTTGCTGCTCTCTGTAACAGCCCTGACAGCTTCACCACACTTTAAATGCAAACAGATGCAGCCGTCCTCCACGCATGGCCCTCCTCTGCCTCTGCTGAGCAGCGACTACTTTGAAGCTGGATACGGGAAGCCTCCACATCCCAGTCTTCTCTCCCACGAACACATATGACTTTTTAATAGTCTTCATGCTCTTCCATGAATTATGCAAAAATAAAATCAAAATTCTGAATATGAAGCCTGGAATTTATGGCCCCCTCCTCTCTTTCTACTCATGATATTGAGCTGAAAGGATCTATAAAAGATCTTTCGGCAGCCAAAAAGAATGAGTAACCACACACAAAAATAGCATACCTCCACTGCGCAAACCCTTTTTGAGTGTAAAATTGATTTGCTTCGAGGTTGCGCGAGTGGGGCAGAATTAGGTGACTTGAATCCCGCTGAGAAGCCTTGGGATCAAACTGCAGCCACAATGTGAGCAGGAAACCCTGGGAACCTGGGCTGCTTTAGCCACACCATGGGATGCACTGCCTCAGTAACACCTCCACACTTTCTTCCACAGCTGGCCAACACATTAAAACAAAGAGCAGTTGCATAAATGGCCACCAAGTTTTCCCATGATTGAGCAATTACTTGCCACGTGAGTAATTTTTTTTTGACTGCTAGCATAAAATCATGACACTGCACTGCAAATGGGAAGAAATGCACCACAGACATTTTAATTTGGCTCTGCACTGTGCATGACATGGTTTCAGATCCAGATGAAATCCCACACAAATTCAGATTGGCCAACGTGCCCAGGATGCTTGTGCAAAGCAAAGCGAAACAACTGCATGGCTGCCGTGTCACTGCAGACCTTACAAACACATTGATGATCCAAAATCCAAAGCAGGCCCTAAGGTGGGCAGCTACGACGTTCATTCCTGTCATGTTCACTCCCAATGTGAAATCCATGACGACTTCTTTAGATTTGTTTGTGTCTGTGTGGAGGACAGCGACAGGAAGAGTGCCAGTGATGTGCTGTTAAAATGGCATCAGTCATAGGGATGGCATTAAATCCCCCGCAGTGGCTGGCGCCGGCCCAGGTTCCTCAGACCGGGCCGAACTCATCACAGCAGGGGCGGCTCAATCTCCCTGTGGGCTGGTCATGAGGGGATTACCTCTGCGCGGCTGTGCGCTCCCAACATGTCAGCGTCGCTTTGGTACAAGGCCAGTCGCCATCCTCAGACATCTCTCATTTGCGCCAGCAGCAAAAGGAGCCCGCTAATGACTCCTCCACAAAGTCGTCTCATGCTGCCATTACACACTATGCTTCAAGTGTTTCCATTATGCTCATTCTGTGCAATGGCCATCCTTTCACACCCATAATGTGATGACATGTCGTAAGCACAATTACTACAGACCATTACAAGTTATATCCACCACTGTGCTTCTGCTGTTGCAAACCTTTAGGGGCACCACCTATAGTATCATCTAAGAGCCTGCTGAAGTACAGGTTTCGTTAGGTGCACAAACTCGCTGTGGTTCGCTTTCATTCTGCCTTTGAATTTAACACTTCCCTTAAAGACAATCCACGTATTCATGTGATGGACAGCAAACGACTTAAAAAGTCCAAGAAACCACAAGTAAGAAGACTTTGCTACAGAGTGCTGAGGCAATGTGTGTTCTACTTCAGTGAACCAGAGCACTCTGTTCAGGATGAGTCAATACACCAGCCCCTGCCTAACTGCAGAAGAATGCAGCTGGGATGATTCAATTTCCTGAATCCTGAGACAACATCCGGGTCACCTTTTTTGTTGCTTCCAGCCACCTCTGTCTGACACATGCATTCTTGGCATCAGGTGTTTCTGATGATGCTGGGAGGGAGAATAATAGCTCCTATAAAATAATAAAGCGCAGTATGAATCAGGTACCCAAACCCCATGTGTCAACAATGGCTTCCTCACAATATACTGGCAGTCTTCAGTGACAGGACTACACGGGATCTGACGAAGCAGGCTTCTGCTACATTACACCAGTGAATGCTCTGCAGTACAAAACCACATATGAAAATAATATCACTCTGTTCCCTGGTCCATTCCCAGTTGTCAATGGCTGAAATTTAGCCCTTTCCCATAGAGGACTATCATTTATACTGCTTAGACATTTAACAAGCTAAAGCATGGAGCCACTGATATTGTTAACACTCTGTGGAAAGGATGTGCAGCCTTTTACTTTGTGGAATGGACATTTCTTTACCGTGGTGACTTCTATTGAGGATCACATTACATCAGTTGCTTAGCAGATACTCTTATCCAGAGTGTCTTCTATAGCTGACAAATTTACATTTATGCAGCAGGATATTTACTGAGGGCGAGTACCTTTTTAAAGGTACAAGAGAAGTGCCCGACCTGGGAAGTGAACCAGAGACCTCTGGGTCACCAGCTATGCTCTCTACCACTGTGCTACACTGCTTCCCATTATAGGAACAGAGGTAGGTTACACTTATGAACCATGTATGCACATTCTACAAAATGGATTTTTCCCCCCAAAAAACCAAGAGGTTCATTACTGCACTGTTCAATTTTAATGTCTGAGACAGACACAGGTGACTGAAGAAAATATAGCACGTAAACCTTAACACCAACCCAAACCTGCTACAAGAGTGTTATACAGCCAATCAAGTGTTCTTCCTTTATAGATCATTTTCAGCCTTCATTACTGCACCTGGGCAGTAGTGACGCAATGACAGTACACAACAGTGCACAAAGATTACACCTTTTTCATCCACTGGATATGGCAAAACAAGGAAAGGCTACAATGTTACGGTAACAATCTAATGACCACTAAATGACCAAGCACAAAACTGCTCCACAACTCTCTCGTATCTAATTTTCAAAATTAAGCAACTTTTTGTCGTAGGCTTTTGTCATCAGAAGGCAACTGCTGCAGTGGTAAAGATGGATTGAATTTTATGTCACGTCGTGAGCATACTGATTCAAAACAACTGAACATTTCTTCGTCTGTCTACAAACGCAAACTCCTACTAGCGCCATCTCACACTTGAACTCTAGACCATAATGAAGAAGAATAAATTCAGTGCATATGTATGGATAACCAAAACCAACCATGACAAAAATGTGTCAACTGAGGGCTGCAAGGCTTACCCTGCCTCATTCAAATATACCGAAGAAATGCACATAGTGAAATCAAGCTCAAAAGTAACCGCAAGCAGCTACTGTGTTCAGGCTATTATACAATGCTCATTGTCTCGAGTTTGAATCACAAGAGTTCGCTAAGGGGACAGCTGTTTGCAGAGGCAGTTAGTGTCGTAGTTACATTCTGTCAATTGTAACCTTAAAATTCAGTAGACTGGCTTCACCAACCCACACAGCCATTGATTAGGAGGCCGCGAGACTGACCATAGACCAAAAATAAATCAAATTAACTTTGCTCGCCAGAAGGTTAGCAATCTACGTATCTATCTAGCCGTCGACTCCGTAAGTATCGACAGACAAAAAAGATTCATATGATTAAGATTTACAGCCATTTTATTAATTGATCTGTGATGGTTATCAAACCGCACCGAACAACAATGCACACGCATAGACACAAACAGACGCACGCACACACACACGACCGCGTGAAGGCCTACCCACCTTACATTCAGACTGCTTTCCCCATTCCCGTTCAAATAATCTTACCTTTCTGAAATCCTCCCTCCTTTGTTACATGCGTCCCTCTTTGTTTTTGTTGCGCAAAACAATACTTTCGTTGAGAACCTCAGCAGCTAACTAGTTTTGTTGCTGTTGTTATTTCAAACTTGAAATCACAGTCTCTCCCATCTCGACATATCCAACACAGCACCAGCAAGCACCGTGACAGTGTTTATCGTGTTCGAGGAATAACAACACTCAAAGCAACAAAATACCAAACAATGTACAATGTCTTAAGGACAGACACAATCTAAAAAAATAAATAAACAAGGGTAAACAAAAATGGCAAACGAACTGAAACCGGCAGAGAGTGTATCTACATGACAAAAGACAAACAACTGACTGCAAACTCTCCCAGTTCCTCCAGCTACTTCCTCCCCTAAACTTGCAACAACCCATCCAACAACATGGCCGCCCTCTGTCCTGGGAATGACGGAGCAGCTGGAGATAGGAACTCCACAGCCCCTGGGGGAAGGGGGGTTGCGTGGAAGATGTACTTCTTACGTTCTCACCATAACCTACATTTCAAAAATGAAAGTAGGCATACATGTCGTGAAAGGATAATATTCACAAGAACAATATCTGTCTATGGAACGTTTATCGGCTCTGCACTGATTGAGGTATGATTGTTAATGCGGAAATCCTATCCTTTGCTGCCCCCTAGTATCACCAAAGGGTAGCTATTATTGAAAATGATTGACATGGTAGGTATCATCTGCTAATATTTGGGTGGATGTGGATATTCCATACTTATACTGCACTGAGCGCAAAGACTTGTAAGGGGTGTTCTATAGGAAGAACCACAAATGACCCTGAGGTCTGACTCTTTATAAACACTTATGTCTGTGCCAGTCATTCTAACCTGAACACAAATTCAGATACAGCCTTGTATGTCCAAACGTGAATAATTTTGCATTTTCTCTGAAATCCTCTTCTCCTTTTCCTCCATCCATTTGTCTGTACTTTCTGCTTCCCCTTTATAACATTTCAGTGTCAAATCTTTGAAAGACCATAGTCTTCTAAAGACCATAGTCTTCTACATTCTAAACTGATAGCCACAGGGGCCAAGTCACGTGAGAGAATAGAGGGAATACTTGGCAGAATTTGCTTTAAACAGGACCTCTGTGTGTGACGTAATATGGGCAACTGTGTCATCTGTAAGATGAAGGCATATTGATTTCAGTACTTTCAGTTGCAGAGCAATGTTTGCAAATGTTTGTGTACTGACATATGCAGAATTGCACCTGTGAATGACTTGTCATGTTTGTGTACCGAAATTGAAGAAGCGATGGAGAAGATATCCACACTGTAGATCCCCTGAAAGGCAAATGCCATTGAACCCCTGTTTTTCAGATTATTATATTGTCGTCCATCTAAGATGCAGTGTATAATGGTGTCTGCTGAAGGATTAAAGAGTGAATGATGCTACCATGAGTCTCATGCTTAGAGCTTTCACACAGTTTAATCTTTTAAAATCAATTCTCAGAGAGTATGCTACAGAGGAAATGTGTTTTATTATCAAGTCTATTTAGTAGCAGGATCAAATGTGCATTTATAAGAAAGGTTTGGATATCATTAATATTTTGTGGATCAATGTATTCAGTTTACTCTATAACAGGTGTCATATTAATATTATAAAACATGTGACTTGGTGTTACCTTATCAAACCCACACACATGCTCAGCACAGCTGGTGTGTGAGCTTCATCATGCTCCATAACAACACTTGAATGTAAAGTAAGTAAGTAAATGTCAGCTTTAGTTATTGTACCTTAATTAAAACACATCCACAGAGTTCATTCTTGTGTAATCAGGTAGCCAGTTCTACAAGGAATCCTTGAGAGCTCTTTGTTCATGATTACAGTATGTCAGGTAGGATTCTGATTTATGCCATTACATTACACTGATTTAGATCATAAAAGTCATCTTAAATGCCAAAAACTCATGAAATTGGATAATACAAATTATTCCGATCTCATTTTCACCATTCTCAGATGTAGCATTGCTGGCCTGCAACACTGATCCCTCCCCTCACCGCACCACCACCGACACAAACACCATCAACACCATCAAGCCAAATTCCACTGGTGAAAGAAAGACAGATGAGTGTCTCCCTCTGTAGCTGAAAGTGAAATATACGCAGTACATCTGGGTCTGTACTTAGGTGATGATTCAGCCTTTGAAATATATTTTAAAACCCATAGGGTACTCTGTGATTCCTCTGTTGGAACAGCTCCAGTCACGATCAATTAAAAAAACCAAATCAAACTTTACCATCCATCCATCCAAAATTTCAAACCTCATGGAGATTACCTGGGTGAGAAAAACGACATAGAGCATCTGCATTTGGAATGTCTGGAAACATGGCAACCAATAAAAAAATAGTTCAGAAATCTAACAAAACAACAATTATTTATAAATAATTCATGGCTTGTTTGAATAAAGCTTGTGCATTGTTTATTGACTCACTCTATACCAAAAACTCTGTTATGAGCCATATGGAGAGTGAATGAAATTAAGAGCCCCATGAAAATGTTCTTTAAAAGCACTTACTGTACAGTACACAGTGTTTGCTTGGATGGATCAAGCAATCATACATCAGCCTTGAAAGTGCTATTGATTTGCTATGTGCGTCATACCTCCAACTAAACACCTTCCCTGTGTTCTTATTCACCATCAAATATTTATTTATAAATTCATATTTTTCTCCTCTTTTTTGTTTAAGATGTAGTTAGAAATGCATGTTAAATTGTAATAATGTTATGAATAGCTTATATTTAAAGAAAATAGACTCAGCATACCTTTGTCTGCTTTTTTTAAGTCCTCACTTTGTCTCATGTAATTTTAGTCACTGTCACTTGAACGTAGTGTTTGGTGCATGATCATCTGAAGGTAGTGAGGATTAGAAAACTGTTAGTGCACATTACCATTACCCATAAAATGGGTTAACTCATCTGGGTGAATTAAATATTAATCTTATTGTGTTTTAAGAGTGGTACAGTATACTGTATGAATAAATACATTATTTACTGAATAAATGAACCAACATGTAGCCACTATTGCAAGAGATTTGTTTTAATTATGGTATTCATAAATTAGTCTCTTAATTTTCCTTGCCTTCTTGCTCAATGTGATAAGGAAAAGATATCAGAGCATGACTATATTATAATCACTCATTATTTCTTATCCTGGAAACAGGAAGGCACAGACCATAAATGAATAAAGTGGTACAACAGTGTAGACGGTGCAGACACAAACTGTCCTTTTGTAAACATTGTGGTGCAAGAGCTGCTGGCTTAGGGGTGTCCCAAGCAAGGACAAGCAAGGGGTCATGTCAGAAGTTCAAAATCCCCAAAAGAATGGCTGTGCACACAAAATGCTCAGCTCAGCAACATTTGATGGACCAGTAATCATGAAGGAGTTGTGGGTGAGGTTAAATTACTCCCTCAGGATACCTTAACCCTTTGGCTGATGGAAGTTATACTAGTTAGCCATGTTTGTTGATGAATTGCAACTTTGTCAAGAAGGGTTGCAAAATGCATCCAAGCAGGCACCATTGCTAACATTGTAATCAAGTGATGGATGACTTAAAATGAAATGCAACACAACCTCATGCCTGACTTTCTTCTGGATCAAAATGAAAATTACTGCGCATGTATTCTAATTTGAGCAATGATAGATCAAAGAACCTTGTTACCTTTTGTACGTCGCTTTGGATAAAAGCATCTGCTAAATAAATAAATGTAAATTTAAATGTTACCAGTTTCATAAACTCAGGTCTGTGAACTGGATTTCTCTTAATCTGCTGTTATTGAAGGCTGAAGATGTGCAACACCTCATAGAATTCTCTGTCTGCTGTCATGTCTCAATATAACCTGTCTGTAACAGGCTTATAAGAGCCCTCCCAATTTATTCAAACTCCTGATGAAATATGACCAAAAATAAAAAAGACAGAAAGAAACCAGAAAAAATGTACACATGGAATATTTTCTGCATAAAAAATAAAAATGTTGTACTTTAAGCTTGATAGAAGTGCATATGCCAAAGTCATAGTGTTCATTTATTTCAGAAAACGCAACGATCACAATTATTCACATCTTTTTAATGAAATGCAAGAAAAACAAATTTACATCATCATTTTGCTTTTTGGATGTTTGGACTTTTGGAACTGTGAGGACACCTCCAAAGGTTTCCTTCTTCCTGGGTTGTGGACAGAGGTAACATGCAACAGAAATTCATCAGTGGCATGTATCATCCAGGTTAAAGTAAGATACAAGCTAGGAGACGGCTGTGAAAGAATTAATAAAAATCTGCTATACTGTTAAATGTAAGGCTACTGGTGCAGCAGCAACCCTGTTAGGGACACATACTTCATGAGGCAACCATAAATTCAAAGGTAACATTTGGAAATCTCCAAGGACACAAGGTGTCAAAATGTACCATTTGACATCACTTCTGTGAATGTGGCATTTGTGGCCAGGATGCAAAGAAGAAGCCTCTTCTGATGAGAAAACAAAAAAGAGAAATCGCTAAACTACATCTGAATGACAATTGGAAATATGTCTTATGATTGTACGGTTCATTTTCTTGAAGAGGACATAGACTCGGGTATCAGTGAAGGGAGTTTACCATGGAGTACTCAGGAATCAAACCTTTCACAGTATATATAGCTCACCACAGAATGTGTGTGCGTGCGTGCGAGTCCATGAACGACATGCTGACCATAGTTATCAAAAGAATGTTTACAGACAATAACCTAGCCACATGGCATTTGATAAACAGAGAACAATATATCCTATCTCCATTTTCAATGTATCTGTCTTACTAGCCAACTGGAATGTATTGTGAACACTGAAACTCATGATAGCGATTTCATCATTTTCGATGCCCATTAATCAAACATCGTACTGTAAACTTGGCCTATACAACACAGAATTTATTAAAAACAGACTGCACTTATTATGCCGTGCTATGTCTCTTAGTATCCTCATAACAAAAACAGACAAGCAACTGTGGGAACTGGTAGCACCAGAGAACTAACTCTTTGAGGCACCTCTTGGAATTGGAAGGCTGCCTGGAAAACTTCCACATTACGTGAACTGTAATTAGCACTTCACTTTTGTTTGAAAGGCCTCACTCAGGGAAACCACTGACAAAAAAGAGAAAACCTGCTGAAAAGGTAGATAGGGACTGACTTTGTTTGGTGGTGTTGATTTATTGATGAATCCCAAAGCCGTCTGAAATTTTTCCCCCAATGAGCTTGCCTTATTTTTGTCCATTAAGCTTCTGTCTATTGCCTAAGAAACCACAATCTTTAACTCACAATTGTTAATGTCAGACATGTATACCATTTAGATTATGGCTATATGCCTGGAACACTTGCATTATCTGCATAGGTTTGCTTGTCTGCTCTTGACAAAAAGTTTGGAACCATGAATGTAAAAGAGCAAAACAAAAGTTGTCTTCATAAATCCCAGAATTCTCTGCTGACCAGTATGAGAGAGCTAGAGGAGCTTAATACAGTACATCATGCAACCATAGAAGGTGTTTGTATGCTCACAGAAGCAACTTCAGCATTGTCCATACAACCAAGGATGGAGTGCATCGAAACAATTTCCAACATTTACATCCCTACTAAAGTTTTATTGACCTGTTAAAGCTAATTACAAACTGATTGGACATTTGTTTTCCCACCGGAAAATGAGTTGGAAAATGCATGCTTTCATAAGTAATTTATCACACTGAAAAAATTTACACATATTGATTTGGTTCACTGTTCCTGTGACAGAGCTGGCGATGCTCTGCACATAAATTAACAGAAGGAGTAAATCTTTACAAAAAACAATAATTTATTAAAAAAAACACTCACAAACACAGGAGAACCAGTCTACAACCTCCAGCACACAAAATGGCTTCCAGCAATCTGAACCTGGCCACACACCTGTATATAACAAGCCTTAATTAGTGCAGGTGTGTCGCTACAGTTCCAAAGAAAATCTTAATGACTTGCTAAACTGTGGAATTTCCTTGATACATGCTGTTTTATATATCATCTAAATATAGTGGACCTGTTCTTTCAGGAAGGAATTGATTGCTCATATTCTAGCTAAAATGTGTCTGTAATGTGGCTGGTGTAGTAATTAAGGGTGATAATTTTCAAGGTTTAAATGAGACATCTGTTTTTCCTGCTGAGACCATGTGCTACATGCAGATGAGGAGGCAGCTGAGAAACCATGGTCTAGAGCAGCACTGGGACATTACCCAATCTGTCAATTTTCAGAAAGAAACTACATCATCCTGTGAAGTTGATATCCAGTCTAATAATGAAGCCAAATATTTGTCACTTTTTCTGAATATGTTTAACAAAGGCAGCATATTTCATGACTATAACTGGCTTC
Source organism: Megalops atlanticus (assembly GCA_019176425.1). Taxonomy (NCBI): domain Eukaryota; kingdom Metazoa; phylum Chordata; class Actinopteri; order Elopiformes; family Megalopidae; genus Megalops; species Megalops atlanticus. The sequence continues at coordinate 52,790,436 of CM032876.1, forward strand.
ACTACACGTTTTATTATCATCCAATATAAGCAGATTTCGGTACTGTGGCTGCTGTGCCAAACAATTATGTGACTGTCTGTCCTCTGGGACTCGTGAAATCATCACTGGCTTTGCACTCTGCTTTTCATGGTTATTTGAAACAATGATTTGTGCATGAACTTGATATATGCTGGTTAGACTGCCTGTCCCCACGACAGTCGGATGCGCACAGACACGCCTTTTGAAAGCTTTTTCGTCATGACTCATAGATTGTTAGTCATTAACGGTGTCATCAGTTTTCCTCTTAGTGTGCAACTTCCCTTTTTTCTTCACTTTCCTTTCTAATGTGTGTTAGTAACAATGGTAGCCTTCCCAGAAATTGTGGTCAAAATATCTTTATCCTGCATTGGCATTGAGACCTTTAGGGTGTGCCTTCTGCACACAGTGATTGCTTGATTTCTGGTTTCTTGCATTAAAGATGGTTAAGCAATTTCGCGCATTTTAAGAAGTAGCATAACATTCAAACGATATTTTTCCAGGTTTTTGTCGAATTCATTTCCTGCCTCACTTATTGCTTACCTGCTTTCACACTAATCGGTTTGTCACATGTTAAAAGAAGACCAAAGACCGAATGTTTAATTCATCACAGTTAAAGGGATAGTTCAGTTTGTGGTTCATTTCGTGACGTGATTTAGGCACAGTGAAAAGCGCAACTGTTCAAGACTAATGCTATTTTATTACTTGAAAAAGTTATAAGGAAACCTGCAGTTTTCATTAATCATCGAAAGTTGAGCTCGAAATGCCTTGTGCTTCGACTGTATTGCCAGGACGATATTAGCCTAAATGTCAGTTCTTTTTTCTGATTCACTGCAGTGATACCATCTTATGACATAGCTCTGTTGTTGTGATGGGGTAATGTGTCTTGTGAAATCATGTTACTCTTTGATATCTGTCACTATTATATGATTACCTATATTGGCTTTTAAGGGAGAACTTAATACACGCGCGCGCGCGCACACGCGGAGAGAGAGAGAGAGAGAGAGGGAGAGTTGCTTGAAGCTGCGCTCCCGGCAAGACTGTGGATACACGAGTGACCAGAACTTCACCAATGTAATTCACACAATTTCTAGGACGGCTTAAGGACATTCGTAATATGTCAAACTGAGAATATTCCATGTTGTTATGGAAAAATAATCGTTTCACTGATCTGATGGGACTGATCTGATTTGATGGGGACTGTCATCGCTTTGGTCTGTAATGGCACTGAACTAAAAACTGCTCCTGCAGATTGCGTCTCGCACCAATTCGTGTGAAGTGTTTGTTCTGGACACGCAATGAAATTGGCATGGCTTCATTTGCTTATTCCATTGGTATTGATAACCTTGGTAACTTACTACAACATGTGAATCAGTCTGGCACTGCGTAAAGTAGTAGAGGGAAATGCAGTTTTATGAGTTAAAATACTCGCTTGAATTAAGTCTCCTTTTGTTGGGGGCAAACATTCCACGTTCAGTAATAGACTTCGTGTAGAAGACAAAGATTCCATCGATTCCATCACTAAAAGAAATTTACAGTCAGTTTTGGAATACAACGAGATAAATGAATATCTCAGTGTTAATGATCATTTTGCTTTTTAGACGCTGATTTTTAAACTTCATGTCTCATTATAACGTTTTATTTCAATCCAGTCGACCGTCATTAAATGCTACTTTTTAGATATTGATTCGTCTGCATTTTCGCCAACTCATTTAACCGATCGCAACTCTTTTCTAAGCAATAAAGCATCGCTTGAATCGGATAAGAGAACTCGTCTGCAAAACAGAGTGTATTGGTGAATATGAGGGAGCAATTTTATATTTGGATGTGAACATAAATGAAGTGTGTTTTGAATTTAGGCTATGATAGCTCAAGAACGAGTAAGTATGCGGTAAAGGCGTGGCGCTACTCTGTAAATAGGTTGTGTACATAGCTGCACTGGTTAGGCATAAGTTTAAAGGTAGGCTAACTGAGATCGCAAATATACAGTCCTGTAAATGTGCGAAACAGTTAAAAGCCAATATATCACTTCAGAGTAGACCATTTGTTACTCTATATCCTTGTGCAATATGAAAATTTAAAATAAAAGTATTCCGCAAACTACCTGAAAATGATGCGTGTATTGTAGAATAATCTGGTGTGGTCACGTCGGAGCCCTTCTGCCGATATCACCCGAAAGTAATAATAGCCTGGATGCCTGCATTATAGCCTGCATTGTTATCACTTAGTTGTATAGACGACATATGTCACATATAATTTGACACAAATATTTAAAAAACACATACAACACGGACATAGCTCCTGGAAATTGCACCCAGATCCTGTGAGGTCTTGAGGCATGTCTGTGGGGGTACAACGATCATTTCTCAAAAAACGAATGAAAACCAGATCGTCGAAAGCTCTCCGTAACGTAACTCATGATAAGGCAAAACTGGGATTAATATGACAATAAGACCAAGACTACAGGCTACTTACACGTTTTTAATCCTTAAATGTATGCAAATAAACTATTCCCGAATTTGTATTCAACACTTTCCCCATAAAATAACAGGGTTAGGTTTATTAAACTTTTCGGATTGTCCAAGTTATCAGAGTGTACGATTCACTAACTGTACGTAATGAAAGAGGGAGGAAATTGGTATTTTAAAATAAAAAGAAATATTTCTTTTTACATTCACAACGGCATGTTATTTGGTTATGTGCGTTGCTGCCGCTTTCGGCATAAATAGTGCTGTCTCATGAATGAAACAAGAATACCAGGACTTTCTGAATGAATTGGGGACATAATTAATGTCGTGACTAAGTCATTTTCAGTGGTATTCTGTCAAATGAGAGGAAGCCGCAGCCGGCTGAACGATTGGCCACAGGCAGAAAGAAAAGGACATTTTTTCGAACGGCCACTTGATGGCACTCTTCACTCGGCACTTTGAAACGGCAAGTTTATGTAAGGGTGGATTTTAGACGTCATTTTTAGAATCAGCCCTCGGTTAAAAAAGGAAAAAGTTTCTGCACGCAAGACTTTAAATGTTCGTCACATTACGTCGGAGTAGACGAAAGGATACACCTGCGTGATTCATGCAATGAACCTCTCGTCGTATATTCTAAAACATACAGAAAATCGAATGTTTCTGATACCTTTTAACTTGTGTAGCCTACCCATCATCTGCATTCTTGAAAGCCCACGTTGCTGTTTACTACAAATATTTTTACATTAAATGCTACATCTAGTATTTAGATTCAGCATAAAGAGCCATAACTCATAAATAAAAGAAACAGTTGTGGTTTTTATAAATGTTTCTAAAACAATGTCTAGTGTATTTCAAAACGAACAAACGGATATTAAAACAGGATTTGGCCTTCTATTCATAGAGAAGTCCCTCTTATTGTAAGACTGTTCTCCACTTCATTTTCAATCTAGCTTTTGGGAGTTTGTGTGAAGCCAAATTCATTTAGTGAAATCCTTGATTATGAATCTGATTAACTGGTAGCTACGTTTTAGCTACGCATTCCTGACGAGAGAATAAAAACGATAGAAAAAACTCCCCCAAAACCCCTTAAATCGAAGGGTGACAGGTGTCCATATTTAGTAATGATTGACAACCCACAATATTCTTTTTATGCCGCACATATGTCTTTTTTTTTCTTTAATTGTTTGGTTTGCATAGCATTTCTAAAAGAGGGAGTAGCCTTATGTCATTTTACATATAAGATAAAATCCATAAATGTCCTAATCCATAAATGTTGTTGAGCGGTGAATTTAAGTCACAATAATCGTTCTCAGTTTATCAAAATAAAAACACACCGCGTGGTTAAGTTATGAATGCATCGAAAGAAACAAAGCAAAAACCTTCATTTACCACCCTGGGTTTAGTGCCTTGAATGCAAATGCGAGTAGAAGTCGAAGGTTTTGATATTTCAGTACCACCGGGGTGGACAGCACCGATCTATTGTTAACCCCCTGTGGTTAAGTATACTGATCATACTTAAGTCAAAGGATCCCACTCATCTTCAATGTTCATGACTTATAGAGGCGTAATCGTAGGGTTGAATAAAACATGCATACATACAGATGTGTTTGAAGGAACGATTTAAACTGACTTGTTCGGGGGGTATTGAAGCCGCCCACGGAAAATGACCTCAGCTGACCGTAATATCGTAAATGACACGCAGACAAATATTAGCATTCATCCTTTGTCCGAAAATTAAGTTTTTAACTAAACATCCATGTGAGGTTTATGACTCTGACTAGTCCATCGATGAGGAAGGAAAAGTACTATTATATTCCGGGAGGAAGGGTTGATGACGTCTGTAGCATCCTTAATGTGACTTATGAAAAAGGCAAGCCACAGGATTCATGAATAAAAATCCGAGGGAATCGGAGGGCAGAACAAAAACTTTGGGCTAAAGATAATATGTAGACAAATGTTTACACTCCTTTTCATAGAGCTGTGTTTGTACAGAAACCTAATAATTGCATATTGTATATAAAAGTGTAGAGGGTTGGACACATTGACGGCACATAAGGGAACGGCGGAGGCGCTTCAGAGAAGTAGTGCCGTGAGAAAGATTTTATCTCATTCTCACAGTCGCAGCCTCACCCGGATCGCATCCAGCTCTACTCTCTACTCCGCAATAGGTATGTGGAAAAATCTTTGATGTCTCAAATAGATAGGCTCTACTGCAGGCATGAATTAAAATGGGAAACATTTGAGGAAGAAACTTGGAGCGCGTTGAGGATTTAAAACAAACAAGCGGAAACGTTTTTCTTCTTCAGCCTTGCTTTTTCTTTGGTTGTGATTTTATCGTTCACCAAACGGACGTCGCTGCACTTGCATGCATTCCACAAAGTTTTGATGACGATTAGCGGGGGGATATTTCACAATTCTTGTAATTATAGGAATTTCAAGCTTTACAAATTGATCGCTAAACTAGAGAAAAAAATCATTCGGAGGTACATTTGTCTGAGTTTCCCCAGCGTTTTTTCGCTGTAATGGGCAACATTATGTTTGTAAGAAGGCAGATAATGGATGGCACCTGATGTTTCACCTTTTTAACTTTCTGATATTTCTTTCACAGAATGGCAATGTCTAGAAAAGCGACTTTAGCATTACTCATCTACGGAATCATAATGCACTACAGCGTCTGCTGTTCACCTATTGGGCTTAGCTACCCTAATGTTAGGTACGTAAAGGCTGATGCCTTCCTTCTTTACTTTTACTCAGCGCAAATGGCGTTTCTGCATATGCTTTCATGGTCAATCGAATAATCGGTTTTAAAAGATCTGTTTTTCCGAAACACTTGGAAATTGTTGACTAAAAACAGTAAGGCGGAAGGTTGGTAGGCTAACGAAAAATGGTAGGCTAAAGAAAAAATTTAGAAGTACAATTGTCTGAGCACATTCAATAACACGTAGTGCCAACTGCTACATTGAAATTCCGTTTTGAATTATGAACAACTTCAGAGAGTATTACAATCAAGGAAAGACGATTAACACAACGGTTATTATTTTGGAATCATTTCATGAATGAAATTTGCCTCAACGCAAACAAAATTAAAACTGTTGGCATTTAAATTAACAGGCGATACAACTACATTAGAGTGCATGGCGTCTAATTGCTGAAACGAAAACCATTAGTGGGAATTTGGAAAACTCTCGCCCATCCACTGAATAGGATGCGCTGTAAGTGGGGGACTGTTGAGTGATGTTTAAAAAGCGTAATTTGTTGAGATGTTGAGCAAAATGAACGAAATGATGCTACGGACAGGATCAATCACTATCACATTTTGTTATTGATTATACTGGATTTTAGTGTGGATATTCATTCGTTCTTTTTTCAGTTGGACTGCTGCTGATCATATCCAGAATTATTTGTAGTGAATTTTCACTGAGCACACGAATGTCATTTAATTAATGATATAACAGCGAACAAAAGAGATTCTTTTCGAGTTTTTTTTCCCACTTCGAGAGACTCTATCTTAGTTCATATTATTATACTCCCAATGTGCTTAGTAAAAATACGATCAGTTGCAAGACTATTTCCAGCGAAACCCAGAATAAAAGCACAAACGCATAAAAGCACAAATGTTCATTCTTAGGGCCTTGTAATCCTGTTATGCCAGTGAGCACGTGGTTTCTTAATTAAAGGTCATTTTTAAACTATCAAATCGCTCGTTTCTATCAAGTAATGTTTTATAGCCTACTGGACGTGCGTTCTACGTTGTTATGAGAAAATAATTAAAGTATTTATAGGCCACTACAAATAAACCTACATGTTTGTGATAGGGCCGGATTTATACAATTTAATATTATAATTGAACTGAACATAAAACATGTTTAACATTTATTTCTTATTTCAGACTTGAAAATGAGGTATACGACGAGGACGGAAACTCGTTACCCGACTTGGCTTTTGACAGTGATCAAATTGCTATACGGAGCCCCCCATCTGTCATTGACGACGTGTACACGTTATACTACCCACCGGAGAAGAGGTGATTATTACCCTAAATGTTAACGGAGATCACGTTGGACATTTCATTATTGGGATTTTTTTCTGTTTAGCGTGTTTCTGTTCATCTATGTTTTTCTATGTTTTATGTTGTTTACTAAATGTTCTGTCCAGACTCATATTTTGCTGGAACCTGACATTCGAAATACCTGTAGAGCCTTCCTCTAAATAAGTATCGGAAACGTAACGCTTAACGAGTTCATACAGTAGTCAGGGAGTCCCTGTAGTATCCCAAGGAACATGGACGCATTGGAAAAAATAAATAAATAAACAAAAAGGAGAAAGAGAGAACAATAATATACCTCCGCGTAAAATATAAATAAGTATACTCGGAGGATATGAATTAGTGAACAAAAAATAAATATGGCCAACATTTTGGACCATAAATGGCATATTGATTTTGGTATGTTGCCTCTCCGCTGGGTGACTGACGATCTATGTGTTTGGCGTTTTATTATCCCAGAACGGAAAGGCACGCAGACGGAATATTTAATAAGGCCTACAGGAAGGTGCTGGGTCAGTTGTCAGCAAGGAAATATCTGCATTCTCTGATGGCAAAGCGTGTAGGGTAAGGACATTCCTTTTAAGCGTTTATCTCGGTTGCTGTGTAAAGTCTTGTTTTATAATTTATTTTGAGTGCGTGACAACGTTTTGCTGTGCGTTACGTTTTACTTCTTTTTTCCTTCCCACTGTTCACGAGCCATGTGAAATTCTGTTTCATTTATATCTGTGCGTGTGTGCGGTTTTCGCATTCATTTTTTAAAAATTCACATTATAAATTTAAGAAAAGGAATTACTTAAACAATCTTTTAAACTGGAATTACGACAGATCAATGCAAGTATGATTTAGTTATTTGTGCAACTCAAAATATTCAATGATTGATCATATCCCTTTAAGGAACACTGCACAGAGTCCACGTGGTTGAATAAATTTAATTTGCAGTATGAATAATTTATATTCGTATGGTCTCTTGGGTTAAAGTCCTATGCGATTACACAGTGCTTCCCTTAGATCAACGAAAAAAAATGATTTGACATGTCTATATGGAAATATAGAGTATATGTAAAATACAAAGTACATTATTTTAGTCACATTGTTAAAAAAAGAAAAAAAGATTAAAGAAAGTGGAAAAAGTATTAACACTGACAGGCTTGTTAATTCCTGGGGAAGGGACATGTCTCGTGCTACTAGAAAATATCCTGGTTTTCCGTTTTACAGTGGAGGCAGCAATATGGAGGACGATACAGAGCCTTTGTCCAAAAGGCATTCGGATGGGATCTTCACAGACAGCTACAGCCGCTACCGAAAACAAATGGCTGTCAAGAAATATCTGGCAGCGGTCCTGGGGAAAAGGTATAGACAGAGATTTAGAAACAAAGGACGCCGGCTATCCTATTTGTAGCGTTCATAAACAAAACTGCCCTCTGTGTACAGCCCTGAGATCAAGTCATTCTGAGATAACTGAACAATCAGTGGATCGCTCCTGTGTTCTTTAAACATGTATTTATGTATGAAGTAAAGCCATTAAAATGAATATTTTGATAATAATATTGTTTTTCTTTTGTACAAAGCACTTGAGAACGCACAGATCTACTTTGTGGACCAATCTTTTAGTTATATCTATAGCTATATATATATTTATTTAGGCCTACAATAAAAAAAAAAAAAAAAATGTGCACATGAACGTTATGCGCCTGAGAACATGTCTTTTAAATATATAAATATACATATATAAATATACAGAAAATAAATAGATTTTAAAAGACAATCAATGCATTGAATGTTACATTTATTTTTTGTAACTGAAATTAAGAGCTTAGTGTTTTTATTTACAACAGCCCTGAAGACTTAAATTTTCACCATATTCTACAAGACATAAACTTTGATGCCCTCCCGGATGGGGATGAGTTTGAGGCTATTTTGGGAGACTGGCTGAAACAGTTTTCTCCCGAATTTCCGGTGAGTTCCAAGGCTCCTTTTCCGAGGCCTGTCTGGAGGGATCTTACTGTCCCCCCTCTCTCCTCACCTCAGCTTCACCCTGTTTTCTTCCACTCAAAATATACAATTCAATCTCCTTCTTTCCTGGTCTGTGCTTCTGTTTTCTGAAAAGATCCAAAACAATATCTATATTTACATGTATATATGTATATAATACATGTATATTATATATATACATGTATATATGTAATATACATGTATATGTATGTATATGTATATGTATATAAAATTCTCTTTCAAAATTTCTAATAACTATCCTTTCAAGCTGTGGACTATTGTGTGAATATGAAATACATACTTAAAGTTACTTTAAAATGCTAAAGTTTTAGGGAAGGGAAAACCAAATGGGACAGCAGGTATTAGATACTTTAAAAGTACACTTTTTGCTCATCTTTTGCATGTTTTCCCATGAAATATGCTCCAAATAGGGGAGACTTGCAGAACCTTGCAGAAAAAAAGAAAGACAAAGACACTTCCAGAGTTTATTTTAAACCTGACTCCTTGAGGTCTAGTCCTTAAACTTTAAACAAAGTATCATGTGTTACTCTCTAGTGCTGTTCATGTGTTAAAGAAGCTTTAGAAGAACCTGAGCGCATTTAAGGTTTTTCATGTCTATGTCCACATAAAAAGTATCACAGTCACTTTCTGTGTCATCTAAAGTAGCAGGAGGCACAACCAAGGGGCTCAGATGTTGTTTTTTTCTTAAGAGAAAGACACAAAAAAAATGGTACTTTTTATGTGGGTTAATTTATTTTTGGTTATTTTGCTGTAATATCATAAAAATGATCCCAAACAGTTTTAGGACTTTCATGTTGAATCTTCCTGGTCTCGCTATTGTGCCTCACTTTCTTGTCATGTGAAACAGATGTAAAGTTAGAACGGATCATTAAAGTAATTGTAATCGCCATAAAATCAGTGCAATCTAAAGCACTCACAATTTTTTGCTCACTGATTTTGATTCTATATTGCTGTGTTCACTGTGATTGATGTTGTTTTGTTTGTTTTGTTTTTCCAACTTTACTTTACACTTTAATGTTGAATGTGAATTTATCCTCCTGTCTTCATATATATGTGGAAACAGGTCTGATTATTGTTTAGAAGGACCCTGCTGACAAGATAGATAGTGTTTGATTTACCAGTTCATTGATTCATTTTTTCATTCAACACACAAGTTGTAAATGCTGACAAAGGCAACACCTGGAAGTTAGGAGACCCTAACAGCAGTTTGTTTAAGATCCTGTTCAAATTTCTGTCTTTCAAACCTTGAAGCCCACAAGGCCATCTTGACCATAGACCATCGCATCCTCCATTGCGAATATAAAGACAAGCCCACCCCTGACATTTTTCCATTTCGTCTTACCATCAAAGATGGGTTATGTTGAAATTTATTTTCTTGTATATTTTTCTATGATTTATGAGAAAGTACAGCAAGTACTGTATCTAAGCTGGTGAGAGAGAGTGTGTGTGTGAGAAAGAGCTAGACAGAGAAAGAGAGCTGGCTAGAAAGAGACTGAGACAAATCAATTTTATGGATGGACAACCTGGTTACAACAGTGAAAGGGTAGAGCAAGGCAAAGGGTTTCCACACCTCATTACAGTGGTAGCATTCCAATAAAAGAGTTCGCCTCACATGTGTTCTCTGACAAGGAGTTCAGGTTCAATGAGCCTGGATGAATCAGCTTGACTTTTTATGATTGATACAAAGTTTGGACACTTTAAAGAGCTGCTCAGTAACAATCTCAACAACAAAAGACAGAAACAGCACATAATCCAGTAGTCCTCTACAGACAAAAATGCAAACGACCAAAAACCAGTGATATTTCACAGATCTCCCTTGCTCTCAGAAAAAAAACACCCTTTCTACTAATAACCACCAATAAATGCAAAGTTTTATGAAAAAAATAGTATTATGCAAAGGAGCCCTTGCAGACACTGCCAGTTGAGCCTTGTGATAACAGCAGTAGAACAGAGTGATTCGATCTGTGCCCTGAGTCCTGTGTATGAAATCAATCTTTCTTCAATTTTGCATTCTCCTCCAGGCTTTGTGACGCAGGACGCAGCTTGCGGCTTTGGTGCCTTGCTTCGACTTTAAAATCGCCACGAATCACAGATGGCTATTTAGTGGCCCTACAATGCTGCAAACCATCAGCTTACATTTCACTTTTTGGTTCTTGTTTTTGTGCTGCGCAGAACTTCGATTTGATAAGTAGTGCCAGGATTAGGTTTAGAGAGCGCTATTACTACTATTTCTTTTTGCATTTGTTTTTGAGTGCTAGATTAGAGATTTGTGATAGTTAGTTGCAAGCATCATGGTTTCCTCTCCGTGACGCCCAATGTGTATCATTCTGAAAGCGCCAAAAGCCTTACTAAACGTGAAGATTAAACTTAAATATATATATATTTATTGTGTGGAAAATGAATATTAGCAAGTAATATCGTTATAATTACACACGGGACTCCTCAGGGGTAACGTTTATGAATGTTAAAAAAGGTGTTGTAAGATTTGTATGAATAAATTTTTGTAAACAATACAATTTCGTCTAATCTTTGAAACACATACCACCATAGATATCTGAAGCAAGGACGTAAGCGTAGCGTTATTTTTAGCTGAATAAGCAGCATAACATACATGACAGATTCAGTATAGATTTTGACCCCAGCTACACATGAAGAGTGCATGTAGTTGACCACTGTTCCTGACAGACAGAGGCACACACTGTTTCTCCCAACATGAGCTGCCATAATATATACAGATCAGTGAGAATGCCAGGGGAAGAGAGTGGCTGTTCCATAGAAACTTTATCTTTGTTATCTTTGTCTTCCCATTCCACCAAATTGATGTGAGTGCATTAAATCAGGTCCAAAGTCATGTGGAATACTGCAAGAATATCATATCATTCCCAAACTGGATTATAGAATCAAGTCATTCATCTCAGTTGTGTCAGATACGAATTTTAATACTCTTTCTAAACATGCAGTTAAAATTCACTAAAATAACAGGTCTTTACATGATAAACACCCTTAAGGATAAAATAAACAACAATGACACGATAAAAACGGAACTTATTGTTCAATAACTGAAATATTTTTGGGGGAAAGAGATTACCCCGTGAAAAAAAAATCGAAACTTTTTTTAATACAACATTTTTGGTATTTTAATAGACCTTAAAGCTGATTTCAAAAAAAAAAAAAAATCAGAGTTGTGAAGGGTCTGGTTCTCAAAGATATTCAAAGGGATGGAAGTAAAGCATTAAGTCAATATATAAGTGTTTTGGTAGAAGTGCTAGAGGTGGGATGTCAACTCAACTGGGAAGGATGCTATCCTCATCATAACTCTTTCCTTATCCCAGAAGCCTCTGGGGCAGGTCCTGAAGGGAGTGACAGTCCCTCAGCCCCAGTCTGTTTGGGATTAGAGTGTCTGGAAATGCTTTTGGTCCACTGCTGGAAGATGTCTGACAGATGCGCAGCTAGCCTAACCTCTGCCCCTGGGATGAAAATCCGCAGTGACAATTTATGCCATTAGCAAATGTCAAAGAAATGTGGACCTTTCTGCATCTCAAAGCATCTCTGCTGCTCAGAACGGATCACAAGACTTCTGTGTATTTCACCGTTACAGACCAAATCCTATTCTGAGTTTCTGTGCAAGAACACAGTGTTCATACCCCCCCCCTTTACTTTGAGCTGAACACATTGTTGGGATAAATGTTCATAGGGGTGCTTTCACCTTGGTTTCATGTTCTGCAGCAAATTGATCCAAACCATGAGTATGAAGAAATACAATACATATTTTGAAATGATTTGCTAATGCCTCCTCTACAGGGTAAATATGGTAAAATTTTGGGTTTACATCTGGTATAAATTTACATCCTTTCAAAAAGAAAGTCATCATTTTAATTGCAGTGACTAACAAGGGATCATTTTGTTTAAAATCCTGATTTTCAGATTAAAGATACATTGCATATTTCATACCCCACAAAACAGTATATTGTCCTTATACACACTCAATACTAGTACTGCAGGGACACCACATTCACCATTCTGACTCTCTGCAGCTCTACAGCAGCCGTTTCTAAGGATACACACGCTCCGACTTTTGTCAGTGTGATTGATGTTTCATCTCACCAGTAAATAAGGCTGTCAAGAAGCTAACAGACATACGACTCATTTAGTAGGCCTGGGCCCCTCCAGTCAAGACACTTAACTGCTCTTGCCCCTAATGGATAACATTCACAAATTGCAGCTTGTAATAGGACCTGCCCTACACATGGCATCACAGGTGCCTGAGTAATTCGTGGTAACCTGCTGCAATCTAGGAGGGGGGTCATCTGTCCACCAGGTTCATCAGTTCAGTCAGCACTAAGGAATTTGCCATAAATAATCAGGAATCACTGAGCATGTTAGAAACACTGCAACACTATGAAAATGCCTCAGTGCATTTCTTTAAAAATGCTCCCCGTTTCATGTGAGGTAGAAGCTTATTTGGGTCTAATTTAGAACACTGTTCACTTTTACCAATGAGGTATCTGCTGGTAGTAATCATAAATGTGCTTGAATGTTCACACACTGCTTAAAAGAACAAACAGACATTTTAATCTACCAAAGACTAAAAACTGTCCCAGAATCATCCGATTCACAGATCTTTTCCTTCTTCGGCTCTCATGGCGGTGTTTAGTGTTTGATTTGGTTTGGATGGTCCTCACACCACAACAGCTTTTTCTGCTACAGTGTATTTAGTTTTGGATTCAGCTAAGCTGTAATGTGTTTGCTGTTCAGGTTATGATTCGGTTTAGCTCTGCCATTCTGAGCAGACTCACAATTAAGGTTGTTTCAGATTCACAGTACTTTGTTTTGTAGTGTTTTGTGTTGTTTTTATCTCTGTTGCACTTTATTTGTTGTTTGGTGTTTAGGGTTTGTTTTAACTCCACTGAGCTATGTGTTGTTCAGTGTTTCAAGATTGATTCTTCTTCACTGGGCTGTGTTTGGTGTGTAGTGTATATATAGGGCTTGCCCCCACTGTTCAGTGTTTGTTGTTTGGGGCTTAGTGTTTGTCTCAGTTGTGCTGTGCTCTGTCTGATGCCAGTATTTACTGTTTGTTTCAGTTCTGCTGTGCAATCTTTGGTGTTTGGTGCTTAGGATTCGTTTCAGGCTCTGCTGTGCTGTGTTTGGTGTTCAGTGCTTAGTGTTTGCCTTGGCTCAGCTGAGGTACTGCTTCAAATCAGCGGCTGAGCCACACTCAGCCCGTGTCTCTCTGTCCTGCTGTATAATCTGTGAGGCTCAGGGGGAGGTCAGACAGCGAAGTGTGGCCACAGGGTGGGCAAAGGGTTTCAAAGGCGCCTAACACAGCTGCGCTTCCCATGACACCGGGAAAACCTTTTAATACACGTCACTCCAGATTAAAGTTAATTAACTCAAACTGTGCCTCCTCGTCACATGATGCAATGATTTGAAAGGATAACCTTTCTAAGGCGTCATAGGTACTACACGGATTCCATGTTTTGCTAATACTCATTTTGATGGTTAGATGATTTTCACAGATCTGCAAATACAGGTTAATTCAACTGACAATTAGTAGCATTTATGTGGTTGGCATGCACCGTAGTACGGAGAAACAGATTTAGATGAAAGACTTGCTGTTACCAATTCGTGTGGTTGCATTACCCTGGAACCCTTGAGGTGAGAGGTCTTGCTTCAGGGTACAACTGCAAAGTCTCATGTCGGATCCACAGGTCGTTAGTCTAGTCTTCTAACCAGTACAAAAAAAATGTTGGCTTTGGCCCTACTGTGGACATAAGGTGGAGTTTAGGTGAGAGTTATTTAGGTTAGAGCGGTATTATGAGAGAGCTTGGGGTGCTAGATTTGAAGGTCACGGGTTGGCTTCCATTTGCTTAGTACCCCTAGTCTCCCTTGCTTCTGTGTCGTGCCTCCTCCTCCCTGCTCCGCCCACGACTTTGATTCCTGTGCTCCGGGCCTGGGTAGGTTACCACATCCCACAACTGAAAGACGGCTGATGATCAATGACTGTGATCTGATCCCGCTGGCCCGTGCCAGATCTTCTCTTAACCCAAGTAACCTAATCAGGGGGTGTTGCCAAGCAACGGGTCCCGGGAGGATGCAGGGGAGCCAGCCTGCCATGGCCTCGCTGGGTTTCTGAGGACAGTATTAGATATATTTCACTCAAATTGCTTTACTTCGGCCACTGCTCTGTTTAACCGGCACTGATGGCAACAGGAGGTGCTAATGACAAATGCGCCTCACAAGAAAACCACCATATATATTTTTTTTTGCCTGGATGTGTAACCGATATAAATGTTCCCCACGCTGCACAAGACCACATGGACGGCACCTTCTATGAATGCGATTCCTCCAGCTTTATGGTGCCCTCACCTGTCAGTCAGATACATTGCAGATATGCTTTATATTCTTCATGCTGTTCGACTGAAGACAGTTCCCTGAGAAACACAAATGAGAGTTTTGCTGTGTTGTTTCCTTTCAAGACGCAATGAATGCTAACTTAGTTATGTGTTTTCTAAAAGAATATCTCCAAGTGACAATGGAGCTGCTCAGTAGCTTTCATTCAAGTATATTGGGAACAAAACAGTTAGACAGTGGACATGGGTGTTTCGCTTTTGAGAAGGGGTATTGGCTGCCAGGACAGTAATACTAGTCTGAGTAATTATTACGAATTTAGCTAGCAAGCCATTTTGAGGGAATGTAAATTTCTCCCTTTAATAAATATGAGCACATCGAGAAAGATTAAGACCTACAGTAGTATGCTGCAGAATTTCAAATTAATTCTGTAAATGATCAAAAATTATGTAACTAGATTTGATTGCTACCTTGACCTTTTTACTTTCATGAACCCTCCTCTCAGCTCAGTGAAAACCAAATGAAACAGCTCCTCTACATGCATGGAAAAGGAACATTGCAGTTGGCTGAATGAAGAGATGACCTGACCCAAGAGCCAACCACATCACTTATTTATTTTCCTGCCATGAAAGATCAGCTCGCACAAGGGCAGACACACTAATCTGTCTGGATTTTCTAATCATCTGTTTCCACTGTGATACCATCCAAAATCACTGGATTTATGCAAATGGTGAAACAAAAAAAAAACAGACAATCAAAGCTGCTTGTCGTTTTCGACATGTGAGCGGGTCTGAAAGTATGAGCGTCGCAGGGTGAGACCCTGAGAAAGGGCTTCAAAGCATGAGCGGCAGGGTAAACGTGCGAGAGCTGGCCACCTTCACATGAGAGTGCTTGCCTAAAATGTGAGATTTTTCTATTACCAGCCCTTTCTTCCCGTTCCTGCCCATTTTCAATTCAGCAAGAGGAGAGAGAGTCACTGCTCTTGTCAGCGAGCCTTCAGTTAGCGCTGTGAAAGCGGCGTCAAGGCTGGAGTCGTGCAGGATGCCTTCCCTTTTGCATCTTTTGGCATTGTTGTTATCGTCGTCGTATCGTGTCACCAAAGCCCCTCCCTGGGAACGCGTGACTCCTTGTCAGGGGAACAGTTGCGCGGCGGCTTTCCAGAGGGGAAATCCACACGTAGTCCTTTCATTCCACCCTCCCACTGTGCCTGATCAGCCTCCGCTGAACACTGAAGGATGATGCGTGTTTGTTAGAAGCCGGGGTGTGTGTGTGTGTGTGTGTGTGTGTGTGTGTGTGTGTGCGCGCGTATGTGTATGCATTTTGCCTGTTTATGTGTGTGTGTATGTGCATTTTTGTGTGCATGTGTGTGTGTGTGTGTGTGTGTGTGTGTGTGCTGTGTCCCAGGAGGGTAATTGGCGGCTCGAAAGCAGATTCCTGTCACTGCTGCGTCAAAGTTAACCCCAGGAGCTCTGGGGTAGAAGGTGGGGGGATTGTGGGGGGCTCGGATTTGTCAGAGGGAAAGAAGCCCCTATTGTTTGGATTTCCACTTTCCGCATGTTGCCTGGCTGTTGCATGTGTGTTCGTGGAAGGTTCGGACTCTACTGTGGTTTGCCATAAATAAACATCCCGGTGAAAAAAAAGCCTTCACATGATAGAGGTGCATCTGATTCAACGTCTACAGATAAATAATTTAAGGGACAGCTAAAAGGCACGAGGGGGAGGGCAGATGGGCTATGACGCTGGAGCTGGATGCGTTAGGTCAGTCCGTGCATGCACTGCTGGTCCCACTAGATGCGGGCTGTTCCCTCTCAACGGACCTGGTGGAACGTGCTTTTGTGTTGCGCCTACTGTAGCTGCATTCAGCTGTGTTGCACCAATGCGTGCTTACTACTGGCTCTTTCAGAAGCACACATCCACAAAGACACACACACAAACACAAACACACACACACACGCACACACACACACACGCACACAAAACAGAGACTTATTTATATTGATTGAATACGAAGCAAACAAACATAATGTACCTCATAATGTCTAGAAATATTGCTGAGCTAGACATATAGATTAATATTAATTCTGTTCTTCTGAGGGTTTTTCTTTTTTCTTTCTTCTTTCTTTCTTCTAAATATACCAGTTTTTCAGCATAGACATTTAGCCAAATTACGGTGCCAGTGTACAAGACGTCACTGCGGCAAGAGGTCAGGGAAGTGAACATGTCACTGGATGAGGACTGGATCATGTACTCATTATATAGCTGTCAAGTGACCCCTGAAGTCCCATTCACACATCATTATAATCATCTCACACCCTGGGAAGGAAGCACAGCCATCTCTGACCACCAAACCAAACTGCAAAACAATTTAAAGCAATAAAAACCAATACATAGGCATTCTGTGCTCTATTTTGGGCAAACCATTTAATGTCAATCTTAATCTTTTGTTCTTTAAGCTTTGATTTTAAACTCTTACCCATTTCCCATTAATTTCCTTAATATACACAGGGAAGATTACAGGTAGATGAAATATCTCTTGTGAATGAATCTAATCAGCTTACTAAGAAGAATTTTTTAGAAGTCTCCCTGCCTATCATATTTCTACTGGCATTTATAATTAGATGAACATCTTATAACAGATGCATAGTATAATTTTTAAACAATTAAAATAATCATGTATTTCCTTTGTGGTTGTTTGCAGCCCACACGTACAAGTGCCCTGGTCTTTTCCAAAAGGCAGTAGAATCTCAAAGTAAACAACACCTCCATAGCATTTCTGTTGTCTGCGAGAGAGCTCAGTCATTTATCTCAGGACATCACAAGGATTTATGACATACACATTTCGCCCATCTTCCGCAAATCTTCATAAACATTCACATATTTCATCTGCGGCTTACACAATACACCATGGCTCCCACAAATTCCCTTCATGTTCTGTGTCAGTCTTGAAGATGAAACACGCTTTCAATGCGTCAATGTTTCTACAGTGGTGGGTAGAAAGCATGCACCTCCACTTTTATGCAAAGCTCCGAGGCGCACCGTGTTCCTGCGTTGCTTTGTCCCCCACTGTTACCTTTTAAATGGCACACTTTTAGCGTGCGAGCAGTGAATCATTAAGAGGCATGTGCAGACTGCACATGCAGCATCTGAACCATGTTGCCGATTGCAGACCAGAAATAGCCCAGTGAAAATGGATGTATTGGCAACAGAGGAAATTTTGCAAGCCAGGAGAGGTTTGTCATGTACATGTTATGCAGCTAGTGCAAGGTCAAGGGAATGTACTTGTCTTTAAGTGATGCTGATGGTTGTCAGGAGGGTCACAATGAAAGCTAGTTACCGCAGGATTCCGGTAGAGTGAACTTGGATTTATTGTCAGGGTTATTATCTTCAGACCAGGGTTTCCGCTAAGATTTTTTCTTGCCCGTCTGGCGTCCGGAAAGAAATCTATTTTACCGGACAAATTTGAAACTTACCAGTCATGTTTCAATAACAGTCTATGTTACAAACGCAAATATAATGTACACCTAGGTTGTCGAAAGAATGACAATGACCTCAAGTCAGTTTGACTATTTAATGAACAGTAACGATTAAGCAAAACGAACAGTAACGATTGAGCAAAACCTCAACATTAGCCTCTAAAATGTAGGCTATTACGAAACATCTGTAACCTGTAGCATCTGTAGCCTGTTTAAAAAAAAGGCTAGGCCTACATGGCATCAAATGTAGCCTATAGGCTACCAGGTAACCTTTTATTTTCTCCTTTTTTTCATCGCGGCAAAGTCGTCTGCTGCCAACTTGAAATCAACCGTGTCCAATGTGTCTTTGCAGCTTGCAATGCGCATAAGCCGCATCACTCTCTCCTCCTCCAGACGACTTCACAGCACCGTCTTAATTCGATTCTGCAGAGAGAAGCCCCTCTCTGCTGGCCTAGTAGCAAGTATTGAAAAGAGCGCACCCTTTTGGGGAAAAAAGTACTGTAGGCTATTAATAGGCTGTTTCGCTGTCAAAACACAAATGTCCTGTTTTGGGATAGCCCTCGTTATAGCTACGTTTTGTATGAGCATTATTACCGGACATTTTGACCAGCAAGTTTTTAATTTATTGTTTTTTTATTAATTTTACTAGGCAAAACCTGGTAATTACCGGATAACGGAAACCCTGCTTCAGACATACTTCAACTGGTCTAGGAAAATAACAAAAGGGGAAAGAGGGACTGGAGACGTATAAGTCTCCCATCTTGCAGCTCCTACTTCCCCCCCTTCTCCTTTCCTGCTCCCCCCGGACATTCTCACAAAGTCCACCAAATCAGATGCAACAATGTGTCAATATCCAATATGCTGTATCAAAATAAGAGTCACTCTATAAAAGTATAACAATAGCATGTGAAATCCTATCCATACATGATTGTAAGTGGCGTACAGTCTGATCAGGAAGCATCTCCAGAGCCATCTCTGTAGCCTGCAGTCCCTTCTGCAACAAACCCATGAAGCCACACAGAACCAAGCTCTGTTAACACAAGCCTGGAAGATCTGTGACTGCCCGCGGAGAGGAGACACTGTCATGGCAAATCTCTTGGACCTTCCCCGTGCTGCCTCCTCCAACTTCCCATTGGGAAGGCAGGGGTGGGGACATTTCTGTAACCTTTTGAAAACAATGCTCTTCCAAATACCACCCAGTGCACTTTTTTTTTCAATTTTTAGAACTTCCTTGGTTTGCCAAAAATTGGGGAGCAATTGCAAATAAACAGAAGAACAGACACCAAGAACATCATCTCCATTACATTTACATTCATTTGGCAGACGCTTTTATCCAAAGTGACTTACAACTGAGGTAGAGTACAACACAAGCAAAAAACCATTAATATTTGGTGCATATTGCCCATTAGGTGACTCTCCCACAGTATGAGCGGTGAGATTTACAGAGAGAGCTGCAGAGGCCGAGCTTTAAGCATTGTCAGGCCTGATAGCTTTCCTTCAGCGGGGCACTGCTGTTGTGAGTCAGACGAGCCTCCTGTGCGGGGCTGGAGCCATGGTGACGGCCCTCGCCTGTGAGGCCATCTCATTTGGTGTCACTCATCTGATCACATGCTGGTCGCCGTGACGCGGAGCTTTTCCACTTCACATTCAATTTGTGTCTGCTTGCTCCTCTCTCCGTCCCGATCTATCATCCACTGCCTCGTCGTCTGGGGCGGGTCTGCGCAGAGGAGCTGGAGGGAGGCTGAGGATGAAAGGACAGCCTCCTGCATGGGCTGAGCGCCTCCGCCTCACGCCTCCCGCTCCTCCGCGTAGCACAGTTTCTCACGTTTGCTGTTAGATTCTCACCCGGTCCGCAAGCCCCGAGCCAAAGGCGAAGAAGTCGTGGGGAATTCGATGGGTGGTGCGGAGTGCCTTGCAGCTCATTGGGTGTCCCAGCCCTGTTTCCAGTGAGACTTCTTTATTTTTTTAGGATCTCCCCAATGTGTCATTCACTGACTGCGGCCATCTGCGTTTCCACGCCCCACTGAATGATTGGGATGTCCCGGGAGGGTTGGGTACAAGTCTCGTCACCTCCCAGATCAGCCTTGCTGCTCTGCTTTGTTCTGGTTCACTGCTCTCTAAATCTCTGCTTGAATATAACCCTGCTCAGTATGTAAATATTGCCGTTCTCTTCTGAATAACTGAATCATAGACAAGGCAAATGTAATGGTTCCACATAAAATGACTAATTCAAAAGGACTTTATTCAAAAGGAAACAGATACCAGTCAAGAAGAAGGTGCTATTGTAATCCATGGTACACCTTCTGCACTGTTCTGCTTATTACAGAGTTTGTGATCAGATCATGCTTTTACATGGAATCCTCTGAATTAAATGGATGTTGAATGCAAAATGTCAAACCTCTGAAGGTGAAAATTCCCTTTTTTGAAGGAGATAGGGAAATCCATGGTGGGGTTATTACAATGGATACATGCAGTTGATCCATGATCATTCAACCATGTTCTCAGGGCCATGTGTTTATTTTAAAAGTCTTCCCCTTCTTACAAAAGCCAGATTTTCTATGGTGTTTATGTAAGAAAAGAATACAATGGAAGTCACGAGGGTCATGAGCTGTCCTGTTACCCAGTCTAGACCACATTTTCTCTTTACCCTTATTTGGTATTCAGCTTTGATCCTTACAATTTTAATGAGTTTTTAAATATTTCATTGAAATCATGGAGCTGAGAAAGAACAAGCTCTTGACTGGTATCAGACTGATGTGCTCCAAACGTTCTCAAGTCTGCACATTTGTAATTAGAATTTAGGAACAAAATTGTAATGAACCGAATATTTTACATGTGATGACTAAGTATAATCCTTGTAAGAATGGTAAGATATTTATGGATATTGTTATTACCAGATATTAGCCACAACAATTTTTATTATTAGCCCTTTGTGTGTGAGAGAGCAGGGTAAGGTCTACAGAACTGATATCCTATATATAAGGGTAATTGCTTATTAATATTTCCATCTACCTATATGTATGTACTTATGTACTTATGTATGTATGTATATATGTATGTATGTATGTATGTATGTATGTATGTATGTATCTATCTATATGTTAATATTATACAAGTTTTAAATGTTAATATGTTCCACAAAGGCATCAGCACCTCCTTGTCATGGGTCAAAGCCACCATATGTTTTTTTATTATATATTAGTGTTGTCTTGTTGGGCTCTCATGGCTGGGGTAATTCATTGTAGGAGATAGCCTGACAGGAGAACAGCAATTTCTCTCTATTCTTGCTATTTTCTAAGACTATATGAGGAAGGAAAAACAGATGCTGTAGGCTGCGACTGAATGAGCTGTTCAGCGAACGATACAAGCTCTATTCTGGAGTGTGGATGGCCTTGATCTGCCCTCTCAACCACGATGTAATCCAAGACACGTTTTTCTTCTTTCAGCCACATCCATTCACAGCACACTCGCACGGGCTTGTAATGGGAAATGTCTCCTCCCACATTGATTGAGGCGCGTGGAAATGCCTTCACGCCTCAACAAAAGGACTCCGTCACACTTCAGTGGACATTTGAGCAAATGACACAGACTGTTTATCCAAAACAATCGGAAAGCATTTGGACTCTTCTGGGAATCCAGTCACATAAGAACTGAATTATTTAAACGAAAGCAACGACATGCTGCTTTCATCAAGATAAAAGTGATGTTGGTGTAATTTGGGATTGCATATCCTTTGGGAGAGTGCAACAAACTGAAAATGCAGAGACTTCTGAACTTTTCAATCATTTTTAACAATAAAAATTGTGCTTCCCAAGAATTTAACCTGATGTAACTCCACTCCCCTACAAAAAAAAGGAGTTTTTTACCTGGCAGAAAGGACCAGCGGTGTGGTGATTTGAGCGGACTAGCACCACAGGGTGCTGTGATTGGGTCACAGTCTCTGGCATCACGTGATATGGAGTACAAACGGGTACCTCAGAATCTCTCCATTTTGCTGTCTAGGTGTAATAACAAGAAAGGTCCCCCATATGCGGATCAAAGTCTCATCCGTAAAGGGGACTCTAAATTTATTCTTTGCCCCGCCTCTCACACCTGCCTTATCTCAATGAACATTTTTAAAATGAAGGAAGCTATAAATGAATTAAAGCAGAATGCTACCATCACCTTCTGTGAAAGCAATTTGCACCTTTTTTGCAGAAATTAATTACTGCATAAGACTGAATTTGCTACCTACCCCCTATTCTTAATTTCCTTTAAATAAAACTGTCTCATTACAGGGTCCTCCATACGGGGTGAAGAGACTGCACATTTACATTTCTGTCTTACTGCTCAGAGGAGTAATATCTGCCCAGGGCCTCTCTCCCACGACACACCATGCAGAGCAAAAGTCAAGTTAGCCAATTATTCAAAGGCATGAATGTCTTTGTAAATAATTGAACGGAGTATAGTGCCTTGTTAAGGAACAGGAAATAGACGACTCTCATTTTTGCTTTCATAAGAGGCTGCGCCAAGGGTGAATCAATTGATCGTGATTCCCTGTAGGGTCTAGAGGCTTGTGGCGATCTGTTAGTTGCAGTTTGAGCGAGAGAGAGAGAAAGATTATACTGAGAGGAGGAAAAAAGACAGGTACATGACATCAGGCTTAAAAAAGGACGGGTGCTGTGACAAAGAGAGGTGTGAGAGCAGAGCGAGGCACCATGAGGAAAGTCATTACTCATTCGCACATGTAAATTGCAACAGCTTGCCGTGCGACAGGCGGGGTCCAGGAAACTCATTTGTGGGGTGCATTGTCTCTTTGTCTGCTGGCCCCTTCAGGGCGAGAGCTGCCTCTCCCTGTGGTGTTTTTGGAGTCTGGAGCTGGCTGCGGCTAAGGGGTCATTTCATTAGCACCTTCCTCCTTTTCCCTTTACGGCCAGCCAGGGCCTGTTATCAGCAGTTTATCTTCCGATTATCCGTTAGCACACGTGTCTGATTGGAGCTTGATGTTTATTTCATGAACCCAGCACACATGTTGTGAATCTCCTTCAAAAGTCAGATTTTGTAAAAAAAAATGTTTGGTATGTTCAGCCAAAAGGGGTTTTTATTACCCTCATAAAACATCAATAGGTGTCTTTTGAAATATTCCAGTTTCCGTACATTTCAGCTCAGGGAAAATGGAAATCTGATAGTAAAAAATTTATCACAAACATGTATTATGATGATGATGATGATGATAATTATTATTAGTGGTAATATTCTTATTTTCTTCTTCTTCTTCTTCTTCATCTTCTTCTTATTATTACTGTGAGCAATAGTACTAGTAGTATGTTGATAATATTCACAATTCAGGCTTCCTCCTCCCCAACTGATGGCAGACAATGGATCCTGGTGCTTTAATTAGAACAGCAGCTGCCATTACGTGCTGCTGGTTTATTAGCAGTTCTTCAGCGGAACATCTGGTGCAGACGGGAATGATGCAGTGACACTCCAGCGGAGTCCGTCTCGTGATGTACATCCTCGTTGGTAACACAGAACTGACAACAGCAGCTGAACTTGCTACACACCTCCACCTTTAAATATCCCTCTTGTAGCTACTTCCTTCAGACAGATGGTGTGTGTAGCCAACAAAACTGTGAGAATATAAGGTTGTCTGCACTCTAGCATTTCTAAGTGTAGCTTTCCACATGGGGTGGGGGATTGAGTGTTGATGACAGCTAATTCATTTTCAGTTGAAATAGCACTTAAAATTCTCCATTCCTATCTAATCCAATTTTCTTTAGGGACCCTTGAGTATTGCCAAATGAAACATGATTCATATTTGGCTTCTATGGGCTCCTCCTATGTTATTCATGAGACTCACTAATTCTGTTATTGAGTTAATACATTTAAAATAGATTCATTTACATAGTATAGTATTACAGAAAAGAAAATAACTTTAATAATCCCACAGTAAAGACATAGGCAGACTATGCTTTCTTATAGCTCAAGGTTAGATAAGGTTAAAATAACATGCTTTACTGAGACAAACAGCCTGATCGTACTGGAGAAAGTATATTGATTGATTCTTCATGACACAATCACAATATAGTCTGCTACAGCAATTGAAAATAAATTTGACATAGTGGCTCGGTTCATTAATTTTTTTGCTTTGGGTAAACAATGACTTCCAGTGAAAAAAATACTCTCACTAGGCAATGCACTGTTTTTGGCGCCACAAGTCTTGTATAGTGGTTAAAATGGAATTGAACAGCTTCAGTTACTAATGAATGGAATTTTCATCTCAGTAAAGGTGAGAGGTGCTACTTCCTGCAGATTGGTAGTGTAGTTTGCATAATTACATGGGAGCAACTGTTATGTACCTAAACTATGTAGCTGTTGAAGGGAAACGTGCAATGGAACACTGGAGATGCAGCTGGTGGGAATACACTGCAAAAAGCTGAGCAGTATATGTCATATCTTATCAGTAAGCGGCCATAGAGCCCCAGTCGAAAAGCAGCCACAGTCCCATCCTAGATGAAGAAAGGAGCAGGCATGAGCCTACAGGTCCTGGTTCTTCAGCGCTGAAGGTAGAGGGGCTGGGCTTAGGCCAAATGTGTCCATTCTGTATGTCAGTTGGATGACTTTGGGCAACGGAAGCATTCAAGTCAAATGTGCAGGTAGAGACCATTCAGCAGTTTGCTTATGGGTGAGCTGACTCAATGAGGACCCAGCAGGTGAGTGTTTTTAGAGCAGTCATTGCTTGCAGCCGGTGTTGTACCACAGTAGCTCTGTTGTTTTCTGTTTGGTGAACCCCACAGTTGATTAGATGCTTGCTGGGCACCACAGGGAATAAGGATACTGACAACTGGGACTGAATTATGCATCAATCTCCTGCCCCCTTCTTTGGACAAACAAACAAATATTTAACTGGAGACTGGTCCCTTAGCAATACAAGGCAGTATTAACCAGCAAAATTACTTCAGGAAATTAGTGATTATTTTAACATCTGTATACAAAGCAAAATTAGCATATGACTACAAACAATATACGTTCAATGAATATGGTACAGGAGCAAAAGAAAATAATGATACTTATTATTTCAATATTAAGTGTAATATTGTTACACCGGAGTCATGTTTCTCAGCTAATTACTGAATCCCATGAGAAATCCCCACCCACTTCCTTCCTCTTGTCATGTGTGACTAATTGACAACAAATCCAGAGCTTGAATTGAATTGCTGAATTGAAATCTCTGTAACGTCTTTCTAATTTGCCATGCAATAGCCATTTGCAGAATGAGACCTTAAATTGTGCATTCTTTTTTGTGAGCAAAGGCAGTATAACATTCCAGCAAAAGATGATAATAAAACAGACAGGAACACAAATTCAAAGCAATATCAATATCAAATATCAATATCAAATAATCAGAATACTCTGACATTTTCTAAAACCCACAAAGATTTCCATTGTTATTATCCTCGACAAAATCATATCAAATGACACGTTCCCTTTGAGGAGCCCTACTTTTGTTTGACCATCTGAGACCAGATGTGTCCCCACATAAATTTGATGGGGACGAGAGCAGCTGCAGGCACGCACCACGCCCGATGATCCAGAATGTGTTTACTCCCTGTCCTTATTAACGGCCTCTCGGTGTCACTGGTTAATCCCACACCCCAAGAGACCCTTGACAGATGGGACCATTTTTCAGCATACTAATCACAGACATTGAAGGATACCAACTGCTTGATCCTTACAGACAGTCCTGCTTACACTGGAAGGGGGATTCATGGACCATGCAAATGATAGCCACATGAGGCAATAGGTGAGTATCCAGTAACGGTGTGCTCAAACTGTGGGGGATTAAATGTGGGATCCACCTGCATCTAACTCTAATACCACATTTACACTTGGAAACACTGGATCTGGTGCATGCACCAAGTAAACACACGTGGCGAGAATATGAAATTGTTCTATTTTCTGTGCCGGTGGTCCCAAACGGTTTTTGTACAGTCGCAAACCTACAGGAAAAATGTTGACCTTATGGGTTGAGAAACAGTGCAGTGACTACATTCAATTGCCCTCCCATCGAAATTCCCATCATTTCAAATGACAGCTAAAATTACATTCAGTGTAAGCAATGCAATATTCAGGGTTCAGTTTGCCAGGACTGAAGGCATTGTTTGAAGACAGGCAGGCACTGTGATTTCTCTCACTCAATCTTTAGATTAAAAAAAGAGAAGAAAACAAAATTAAGTGAGGCTCCAGGTTTCAATAAACCAACAGCACAAAACAACAAGAAAATCCCTCTCCCACTCCACAGTGGGTGTCTGTCTTTTCCTTGGCTCAGACCCAATAAGTGGTTCCCCTGTGCGTGACCTGTCGAACGAAAATCTATCAGTCTGCTAATTGCACTTTACAAAGTAGCTACTGTGATTCCAGTGTGTTTTGCTCAATTTCTCTCAGCTGTGAGACTGAAGAACACTTCCCTTGGTGCCACCACTCCCATGGTCACCGTTTGCTGGAATACTTATATAGGCTACAACCTGAAACCACGGTAGGACCCTGTTTAAACAGGGGTCATTGTGCAATAGCTTCACTCATGCACAGTCCCTGCTTATATTACACAATATAGCACTCCACTGAATTAGCACTATACCGTCTATTATAACTCACAATAACTTGTTGTATTGACTCCTTATCCTGCATTTTAGTTGTTTAAAATACACATCTATGTGTGTGCCAGTTACATTCTAATACGATTCCAAAAGCTTTACCCAAAGACAGGCCATATCAGATGAATTTAGCTGAATTAAATTATGAATACATAAATAAAAGAGATTACATCTGTGGGTCAGGGAAAAAAAAAAATTCTTAATCCCAAATCGATCTTATTGAAATTCACAACAGTGTAATGCACTGCAATGAGATAAGTGTTCTATTTTGATGTTATTTTATTACATGATAATAGCCAAGTACAGACCTGCATAAATGTACTGCAACATTTGGAGTGGCCATCTTTTACTATTTTGTAACACGTGGATAAGGCGTGCTGGCCACTTCGCTTACTATCATTATGAAAGAACTGTGACCGCTAGCATAACCCTGAGCATTCTGCATTATTAAAGCTTAGATCAGGGACTGGCAGGCATCTCCATGGGGCCTCATACTGGAGCCCAGCCTGGTCATCACACACTCCTTCTTCACATGCAGTGGGGAGGAATCTGGAACTGCTAAAGGACAGTGCCGTGTTTCATATAATTCAGTGTAGACATGTGGGGTTAAATAAGTAAATTGGCTCAGTGTTTGTTCCCCTCCATGTTTTGGGAGGCACCATTCCCATTTTGTTCTTTCCTATTAAATATAAACATGTAATTTACTGACAGATTCAGCTGTACCCCATTATGGTCACTGAAAGGACAAGCTTGCAAAATGAGACTCTCTCTCCCACAAATCTACCTCTGAGGTATTAAAGTATTAAGGCTGTCATCCTCTTTGGCTAGCAAGCATTTTTTATGAGTCAGTCAGCTGTCAGGAGCCCAGAACCTGGGAAATGTAGTCATAAACCAGGGAGCCAATTAAAGCAGAGCCACCTGCATGGAATGCACATCCTGAATGCCCAGGAGTGTGTTGAAGTAGTTTGTTAATGTCTTAGATAAAATGAAAAGACAAAATTAACAAAGAATTAAAATCTGACTGATCAGGGTCTACTGATTCTGTTCTATTCAATAATTTGTTGCATTGTTCCACAAAGGTAAATCAGCAGGCATTTTGTTAGCATGTTGCTAAAGAAATCCATAGAAACTGTCTCTCAAATATGATTTGATATGTTAGAATGCTCAGTTTTACATAACATTACAAAATGAAGTGTTGAATTTTTCATTTTTTGAGGAAAAATGTAATGAAGTAATCTAGGGCGGCCTAAAACTTTAATGGATTTTCAATTTGTCAATATTCACATCCAGATTGCAACCTCTGTGACTCCCATCACCGCCTCTGCGAGAGGTAGCTCAAGTTTCATCCTGCACTGCCAGCCTCAGGAATGGAATCTTATAGTACACTTGCCCTTGGCTAAACGCCAGATGATTGAAGAGCACAAGCAAGGAGAAAATCTTCACAAATGTGATGCTGAATAGCATCAAAACGTGGGATGTGTGCTACATATAAAATAGCGTTAATCTGTAACATTTTCAAAAATGCGCAAGCACCAGAGCTAGCATCACATCAATGTGACACAGAGACTTCAGCATTCCATTACCACAATGTGGCTTCGAATGGAGAAAGCATGAACAAGCAGACCTCAAAGAACTGTGTTTTCCACAGGAGTATCCATTTTGAGTGAACTGTTGGTGAGGCCCCATGGGTAACTCTGACAGGATGTGGGGGGTTGATCCCCTGAAGTTGGTCAGGAGGAGTCATTAGAGCATGCCAGCTTGGGGTCCCCCAGGGGAACGCTGGGCTGTCTGTGATCTCAGACTTGTGCGCTAGCAGAGCGTAAGAGATGACCCTCCAATGACGGGGAACACAATACTTCATACGGAATTGCCTTCCCCCTCAAAATCCCATAACGGCGTCCATTAGCTTGTCTGTACCATGTGTGATTAGCTGCCTATGATTCTTACGTGAGAGAGGTGAGCTACAATTAGTGGTGGCAGAGAACCTCCCTTTAAACTGATAATTGCCATGAACCCATTTTTTTATTATTGTGATTAAAAAGCTTTTCGATTTTAGCATGGATCTCCCATCAGCCTCTCAATCCCTTCTTACCTCATTGTGCCTAAATAGAAGGAGCTTGCGTAAAGGACAGAAAGGCAGAGCTACTACATTAGATGTAATCAAGTAAAAAGGAGTCAGTTGCTAATGAGATCCTTATTTAAATTTGCATGCTTGTTAATCATGCTTAACAATCAAAATCAGGTTTGGAATAATTACTAAATAAAGGTAAGCTCTCAACCTCCCCTATTATTAGCTCACCAGCTGCCACGGTGCTCTACAGATTCTTGGTTTCTTCACTGCACGTGATCTCCCTTTCTGTCATACTTTGATAGCTGCAAGACTTTTTTCCCTTTCTTGGACATAGGCAATGGATCAGCTTTTTAAAAATTGTGAAAAAATTTCTTTGAAAATCTCTGATGAGGAGCAGCACAACAGCAATGCTGTCAGTCCAAACTCAACCTACTTAGAGAAATTTTATTTGAATCTAGGCAATCTGCTTTCTAAACATAGCTATTTTGGTGCAGCTGTTCATCCTGAAATACCATGTGCCAAGGCAGTGAATGCATTGAAAAAACTTCAAACAAAACAGCAGTTGAACAGGAGTGACACTCATGATAACACACTCAAACTCTGTAAGCAGTAGGAAAAAAGAATAGCAAGAGAGGAAACCCTCTTAAAGCACTGATGTGTGTAGCACACTTCTGCCCACAAGAATATTGGATTCAAGGAGTCAGATCTATGAGTCAAGTAAACAATACTGTTCAGGCCAGGTTCAAGCATCCTCCAGCACAGAGTCAGACATATGGTGATAGCAGTGATAGAATATTAATAGTATTTGAGGGTGGAACTCTCAGGCATTGGGATTCTCAGAACTCTACTCAGCAGTGGAGTCATCACTCAAGTGTTATTCCACCACTTAGCTGGTAGGGGTTATACCACCTTCCCTCATTACCTATAACTATGCTATTACCAAAATTAATTATAATGGATTGTCATGCTGCAATAGAAAAAAATGTAAATTAAGTTGTATGTAAAAAATGTAAATTAAATGTAAATTAAGTAAACCTCTAATTGTGGTCTTTAAATGTGCAGAATATGGTAAGAAAAATTCCAACGTATCTCCATTCAATCTAACAAGTGTTTTTTCCCCTTAGTTTTTCAGGAACTTTAAAAAGTCACATGTTTCCTACCAGACATTTTTCATTCCCTTCAGTGACCACCAAGCTCATGATGTTGTACAAGAAAAAAACATATAACACTTTTTTCAATTACTAAACACTTAGGACAAAATACTGGCAGTTAGATTTAAACTAGCCCAACCAAGCTCAGACCTGGCCCTATAATTGACAATAAAAGCTTATACATCATATAGAGAAATGCTGTTTAAGTATCCCACCCCAAGTTCAAGTGTCCAATTTGCATTTGATACAATATTCTTAACAGCCTATACTTCTTTAGGTATTAAGCCCCTGTTTTTATTAACAGTCAGACTTCCAGAGGATCTCCAGTTCTGTACCAACCTAGGGCAGGTCCAGTTAATGCCTCTTTAGATGGGAAACTCACTGATCGCAGCAGGATGTGTGCTAAGTGTATGGATTAACCTTTTCAACTGTCGTGTTCACTTATCTGATTTTTTTAGAGCTGCATCCATCAGCGCTGCCAAACATGGATTTGAGTGCTTCCTCTTTGATTTGAAAGTCTATTTACATTTTGTCCTCCACCGTCCTGAATTGTACTTTGCGGCATCTTTCAAGCTGTAACAGAACCTTGGAGAGGCTGCAACCGAATCATTTGTCCTAATATTTGTCATTCCACAAATGTTTACCACCTCTAAATGGATAAATCTGCTTATTCCTGTTTCTGACCAAGACTGTCAATTTTACCTTAGATGAAAATGTGAATAAATGTATACCACACTCAGAATGAAATTATGATCTAAAATTTTAGATCATAGATGAAAAAGACAGACAATGCTATCTATGCCAAGACTAACCTTATTGTAATCATGATACGATAATGAGGAATGATATATTTTAATTTAACTTCATAATTGTGACTGTGGAACTGACAAGCTCTTTCTATGCTGAAATGACCACACTGTGCCCATCATTTCTGCATTCCACACACGTAGCTCACAGTCACACACACACACACACACACACACACACACACACACATACACATGCATACATGCACACACATGAGAAGGGATGAGAAGGGCAGAGTCCTCAGAACAGCTGGAAAATGTCATCAAATGTCACTTACACCCATGTGAGAATGTAAAAAAAAGAAGAAAAATGTAGGATTCAAATGATCCGCTGTGTGACCCAATACATACTTGTGACAACCTGCTGCCATGATAGGGTCATACAAGAATAAAAGATTTTCAGTATATGCATGCACATTATCTACATCTACATATTTAGATACACACACATACAGATTAGACAGATAGTAATATTTTCAAACAGTAAAGCTGATATTTCAAAACTAGCTTATATATTCCTTTACTTGAATGCTATGATTGTTAGTTGCACAAATACTGTGTAATAGCAGACAGACTTCTAGTAGTGAGCAACGAAAACAAAAAGTTTGCATAAAGGATGAGGGGAAATGTCAGAGCAGGAGAATTTACAGAGGACTCTAATTATAGAGAGAAATCATTCCATATCCCACATAGCACATCCCACAGCATAAACCCGCACCCACAGTTATAAAGTTGGAAACGTGGATTAACTCAATTTCCAAGTGCTTCTCCAAGAGACTGCAAGACTGAAAGTTTTCAAATTGTATGGAATTGAACTGTAATACTCTAAATTATTTTGTATAGATAAAGATAAGGAAATAAAATGTAATTTATACATTTAGAATTCTTGATAAGTTAACTTTTTTAGTGACTCAACTGAAGATTGCATTAAATATGCTACACACATGAACGAAACTGATCCCACTGAATATGTGTCACAGCCTTACGAAGTGCTGTGACAGCTACTGCATACATCCTTTCAGAAAATACGCAAACACTGCATGTACCTTTGATATGGCAATATAATATACCCTATAATAAGCGGTAGGCAAGTTATGGTCAGGACAAATCAAGGTGCAGCCTGAAGAGGTGGGTTTTCAGTCTGAATGGAAGATGACAGAGACACTGTCCTGAGTACTACGGGAAGCTAATTCCACTGCATCAGGGCCAGATGAAACAAAGAATGTGCTTGGGACGTGACACTGTGAAAGCGAGAGGAGGGCAAGCATCCTGAGACTGTGGAACAGAGTGACCTGGCCGGTGCATAGGGTCCGATGACTGATTTCAGATATTGAAGAACCGCTCCCCTCACCACCGTGCAGGTTAACACCAGAGTTTTTAAATGGATGCTAGCCATTACTCATAGTCAGTAAAGGGAGTTTTTGGGGAGACTGTTGACCAGCTGAGCAGCAGCATTCTGGATGAACACCAGGGATGTAACCTCATATTCAGGGAGCCTAGCAAAGAGGAAGTAGCAGTAGTCCAGGCAGGAGAGGACCAGGGCCTGGTCTGCTTGCTGGTTTGAATAAATGGTGATGAAGGCAATGGATTTTTTAGAATGTTTTAGCAAAGGGCTGAGAATAATGTTGCTGAATGTGTAGTGAGTAAGCAGATTAAACTTTCTGCGGAAATTATGTTTTGTAATCAGCCTTGACCAAGTCAAGCAGAACAAGCTGCTCGAAGCCATCTCCGTTTGAGAAATCTGTGTAAACTATGCAAATACAATTACAGAGAAACCCAGCTGTGGGGGCAACAAAGGAGATAGCAGGTGAGTCGTGACATCAACAGGAATTAATTTAACATTTAAAGAAACTGGTGGCAAGTGTGTTACATGTGAGATGAGACATTAGGATATTTTGTGGATCTTGATTTTGATTGAGGTTTTCTGTATTATCTAAAAGTATGGTGCAGGCTGTATTAATGACAGTAATCCACCACCTTATTTTATTTGGCTGTTTACATCAAATTAAAAAAAGCTAACTGGCATCTATACTTACAAACCAACATCATTCTACAAAACAACACAATGAATTGTGCCAAAACAGCACAATTAATTAAATGCTTTGGTGTTTTATTTATTCTCCAGGGTACAATCTTCATTGGCTAAAAGATGAAATCCACCAATTGAAATTCAAATGTCGTGAATTTAACATTAGTACTAAAGGGAAGAACTATTGCCATGACAATGTGTCATAATAGAATTTTACCTATTTAAGGTAAATGACTGTTCAATATGATATGATTTGTACATGGAATTTTTAGTAAATAGCATTAATCATTACATTACAAATACATTTTGCAAAGATTCATAAATCATGGACTTAAACCATTTTTAGCTTTTTTATCTTTGCTATAGAAAGCCATTTATTTATGATTATATGGACATGATAAACTTAAATGGATATCAAAACATTTCCATAGAGAAAATTCCATAGAGAGATTAATGATGATTTGCCACTTTAAGATACTTTGAAATATCAGTGCCATAAAACAGTAAAGTGCATAACAAATCGTTTGTTATGAATTAGCTGTGGAATTTGGTCCAGTGGTCCAAGAACAATGGTATTATGTTGATAATAAAACTTTTTTTTTCAGTTCTTAAGTGACATTATAAAATAAGTTCATAACCAGAGAGACAGTTCTCATTAGGACACTACTGATACTTGTATGACTTGTTATTTATTAAATTTAGAGATATTCTTTAATATTTATTTAGTAATTTAATCTGTTTTTCATACAAAATAGGTGGAGGAGCAAAGACACAAACAGTTGAAGAAAAAATAGCATTGCATCAAAACAAAACAAAAATTAATTGCATTCCAAAATAATAAACGTTAGTAGTAGCTATATAATTGGAAATACAGTGAATGCAGAAACTACTTTAAAATATTTATGTAAAGAACAATAAGAACAGGTATATACAACAAAGCCACAGATTTAGCACACTATTCTTCCTCACACAACTGTGGATTTTGGAATTCCTCAATATTAATGG
Organism: Megalops atlanticus; assembly: GCA_019176425.1. Taxonomy (NCBI): domain Eukaryota; kingdom Metazoa; phylum Chordata; class Actinopteri; order Elopiformes; family Megalopidae; genus Megalops; species Megalops atlanticus. Next base: position 52,824,493 of record CM032876.1, read on the forward strand.
AAGAACAAGTCTATAGTAAGGTCATATTTCCAAATATTCTCAGGCCATAACAATCAAAACAGCTGAACAGCCAACTGAACTTCAGGCATTTAACCTTAGAATATGATCTCCAGTCTCTGCTCTGACACTCAGTGCTTTGGCAGCCTGGGGTACTCTCAGAAGGGCAGAGCTACCGAAAAGGGAAATTGGCCGACATGAATACTGCATATGTCTGTGTTTCAGTAAATCATTAATCAGGATGCACTCTGGAAAACAGTCTCACTGAGGCCTTCTGTGAGTCTCGCTGTCCCAGGTGGCCGAGTCTACTTTCTGCAGGCCTTTTTCGGAAACTTGGCTGGGCTGGAATTACAGATTTTCAGGTGTGCAGGTGCAGATGCTGCCCCACTGGTATTATTATAGTCGAAAACGTGATGCTGCTACTGCTTCATTGATGATGATGATGGTGTTGATGATGATGATGATGATGATGGTGATGATGATGATGATGATGATCATTATTATTATTATTATTGCTGATGTTATTGGGGGTTTTGTCAGATAGGGGTTTTGTCCTTATCCAAAGGCAATTTAAAGAGCAACATTATGTCATGTGGTTATGCCATCGTACCAGGCATCTGGAGCCAAGAGACAATAAAATTGACAGCATAAAGATGGATAAAGGCCAGGTAGGTTTCTAATGCAATGGCACCTAGCCAAGACTAAGCGTTAAACAGTCAAGGGCTAATGCAAGTCACAGCCTTAACAAAGTGCCAAAAAAAAAAAAAAGACACAAGATCAATGTGAATTCTGCTGTCATAGTCGTGTTACACATCAGCACCATTAAAGACGTAAATATAAATCTTCCAAACAGCAGCCAGACTCCTCTGGTGCTAAACTGGCAGGAGACTGTGGGAGCAGTGATATCTCATAAGGGTCCATGTCAACACAAAGAAATAGAGTCAGGAGTGGGAGAGAATATGGAAATTAGGGAAATTTGACAGGCAACAAACTAGGATGTATGGCAACTGAAGCATTTATGTCTTGAGAAAAGCCCACGTTACACGAAGCAATTTACAACCAACTTGTATGACTTGCAGCCAGATCCATCCTAGATTGGTCTGCAGCGCACCAAATGCAATCCATCAGAAATACACTTGCAACTCTGACGCAAGTCCTTGCACAGAGAAGACATGAATCCTATTCCATGCAAATGATTTTCTGCAGTATCCAATCAGTGCACAGATGCATGTCACGCGATTCACCTCCATCCAAATCATACTGAGCGGCCAGCTCCTCACCTTTCCTTGTTTTTCTTTACTTGAGGTTTCACACGATTTAGTCAGCAAAACTAAACAACTAAATACCTACTTTTAAACAGGCATCTCATGAAATTAAATCTGTGTACGCAATTTTTTTCTGTGTCTAAATTGTGTGAAATTGGCTTTGTCTGAGTGGAATTTTCAGTCATTTGTGCACTTCAGGAATTATGGGATTACATTTCTTCCCGCTTAGCGGAACATCAGTGCTCATGCAGAAAAATTGATGGATTTGTGTGTGGGAGTCAGCCAATGTACCACAGTTTTGAAGTAACAGATCCTACAGTAACATCCTACCTACAGCATCCTTTAGTGTTGTTAGTCATACCTTCATCTACTGTTATTCAAGATCACTTTAATTCTTGCATGAGTCTTTGAAGTCTAATACAAGAACAGTAGGAGAAGTAAGTAAAAAAGAGAGACAGGGAGATGCCTTGAGCAAGTTGCTGCTGTGTGAAGAACTGTTGTAAGACAGCAAAAGGATGGCAAATCCAAATCCAGTCTGAACAATGGGGTAAACAAGTGTATACACCTGTCACACCTCAGATATGGGTACGGGTAATGTTGTCCATAGTATATTCAACTGTCTATGGATGGATAATCATTAGAGTCCAGCCCATATATACATATTAATTCTGATGCAGTGAAGATACCAAGCAATATTACATAGGCATGTCTGGTAAAAGCAACATAGATTTAGTGTCAATGAATAAAAGACTTGTGAGTCCCTGAAAAAAAAAACCACGGAAAAGTACATTTTGCTTCTTAGTTCTTTCTTCCAACTTGCTTTCCTGAATGCAGCCTATGGACACATTTGCTCCATTCTTGCTGCACAGCCTGTATATTGTATCTCATACTGTATTTTATCCACAAATCATTAGCGGGCTAAGTTGGGATTTCCCCACTTTTCCAGTGTGTCCCTTTGACTGAGAAGTCAACAGATGGCTCTGATACACTGTTGCTAGGCAACTGTTAATCAAACATACTCTCATCGGCATGGTGTGGAGTAAAACTATTGAGTGTTGAATTCAATTTTGGTGCAATTAACTTCATCCATGCTAATTTGTAAGCTCTTAGATTTAAGGGATTTCTACATCATTCCTCGACTAAGTTCCAAGCAATAAAATCATTATAGCACTCCCTCCTCCAAACATGGTCCCTTCCTTATTATAATCAATCTGTCCTCCTTCTTCCATTGTGCATAATGCCTTCATTTCAGTGAGCATGCTCTCCTCTTTACTAAGAGCATCATATTCTGAATACAACAGGCCTGATCTTGCTCACTGAGAAAAAGAAAGCATCATTACACCTGAAAATAATTAGTTCACAAAATAATAAATTTATGAAAATAAAATAACAAAGTGCAGCTCCCTGTACCAAAAAAGAGAGGATCTGGCTTCATTCTCACCAAAGTGAAGTAGCATGGTAATGAGTTCTGTTTCCAGTCATGAAAACTTACATGAAAACATTCTCATTAGAAGTGATGCATCTCTTGATAGTGCCACTCTTCCTTGTGATATTCATTTGTGGCATATGTTTACATGAGAAACCTTTTAGATGCTGACCGAGAAATACAATAAGCACATTTTGTAAAACTGTGGAGTGTTGTCACTTCATCACACACAAACCCGCTGGTTGGTTTCTCCTGGAATAGCTTTTTGACAAATTGAATCTATTTATAGCATAGGTGTCTGGAACATGCCACTCTTGAACTGAAACAAAGTGTTATGTAGCCTGTTATCTCTTTTTATTTTTATCCCTGGTAATTAATACTAAGATGCACCCACCTCCCCATAATCATGTTGGATGTGTTACATGGAGCTTTTATCTTTGTTGATGGCTCACGTCAAAATCCTCAAAATCTGCAGCTGTTTCTGACCTACATCCTTCATCCTGCACAGGTCAACATTTGATTATATTTCTTAGGATAGTGGATATATAAACACATAAGACCTAGTCTAAAACAGATTTAGCATCCTTCCTGAGATCATATTGCAGAGACATGTGGTACAGAGATACAATAAAACATAGTGTCAGTGTCCAGCAAAATGTTCTAATGTTCACAGAAATGACAATAAAACAATCCAGTCTCCATATTTTCTAAAATACCCTCCTAATGAGGAGAGAATGCACATCGAGATAGGGAAGCTGAGACAGGGAACTGTACGTCACGTACACAACCACTTGTCAGAAAAATTGCAGAAAAGTGAAATGTGTGAAAGGAAAAAAAAAGAGTAAACGCTTTAATTAACAGTTTAAATTTAGAAATGTCTTGCATCATTTAATGTGAGAGGCACATGAATAACAAGAGAAAATGTGAATGGAAGAAGCAATACACTGAATGGTTGTAGTGTTCACGTGTATTACTGAAAACATGCATTTTGCTTACTGAATTTCTTACAGGTGATAGCATGAAAGGAAAATATAGCGCAGAGAACAGACAAAAAATTAAGTTGAATAGCTTAGATGTACATGGGTTTTCTTGTGTTTTATATTTGTCCTATAGTTTAGATGTTTTGAGAGAAAAAAAGTATTCTAGTTTTGTTTCAGTTCCATGGCTGTTTGCAGATGTATTACAAATTCACAAACCTTATCCCTGGGGGTCTGGACTCAAAGGTGTGTTTAGAGACTGTCTTAGATATCACTGTATCTCCTGACAGGGTGTTCAAAGACCATGTCAAGAGCTATCAGTCCTCTGAGATGATAAAGACTCTTGCCAGCTGGAGAGAACTGTTCATCTTTGGAGTGGGACAGAGAAAGAGAGAGGGGGGGAGGGATGAGGGAAATGAGGTATGAGGTGTATAATAAAATGATGCTTATTTGTCCATCAAAGCACAATCTCAACACTCCTTTGTTAGTTGATATTTGTTATATTTGAGAGTTGAGCACCAGATTCTGTGATGCATTCCTTAAGGGTAAATACTGGTTTTGTACATTTTGTCATTTCCTATTATTGCCATTGTGTGTTTATATTGTAATAACTCGGGTTGTAGTGAATGTAGTAATCATTACATGTGCTTCATGAAAGGGCTGCCTAGCCATTATCTGGAGTTAAGCTTCCCTCCCACATTTATATAACCTTTCTTTATTGTAAAATTGTCTTCTCTTTTCTCCACACACCTCTGCACAGTGGTCAAACTTTATCAGTCTGGAAAAGCCCCAGGATGTTGTGTCCTTTTATTATGTTGTATGGGATTTCCACCTCTGGTTTCACCATCTATGTGGCCAGGACTGCTCTTCATTTCACACTATTTAAACTTGCCAATATGTGTTTGCCATTGCTTTCTTGTCCTGATTGAAAGTGGTGGCTCTGTGATTGTCAGCGTTCTCCAGATGGATAATATGGTTGAGCACATGGGCCCCGGGATTTTGGCACACTGTTGGTGCCGTAAAGTGTGACACGCACTGAATGTGTCAGGCACGTTCCTCAGAAGCACGTCGAGTTCTGTCACGGGGGAGAGGATGACTCCCCCCGGTGAAACGACAGCACGCGTCAGCTGGGAAAAATGAAAATGGGGGGGGATATTTTTCACTTCAGTCGTTGACCCCACGGAAAGCTTGGAGGGAAAAACGATAAAAAGGAACACATCGAATAAACCGTCAAGGTAATACATTTGTGATCCTCACAGGCGGCTTTCACCTACCGCCCGGCTCTCATATTAAAGAGCAATCTAATAATACCCCAATGGGAGCAGTCAAAGTAGGGAGAGGGATGCCTCAGGCATTTTGAATACCCCAGCACAGGCAAAGGGAAGTCTGCAATGAGCACAGGCCAGGTCTGGTGTAACCTACCTGGATTAAAATCTTTAAACATAGCAGTTTAACTGCAGGATGAGTGAGCGGGTAATCTCTCCAGGTAGCCTCACCGCACAGCCTTCCACAATTTCATACACCCCTGCGTATTTCCTTATTCCATTCCACTGTTTATTTGCTGAGCAGATAAGCTGTAAATAAGCTATCACGCTTATTTATTCATCAAACACTCCCATCCAGAGTGACTTACAAAGCTGTCATGGCAAGACGTATGGCACGTGCATCAAATGAGTAACAGGACCAAAAGACAGGAATGTACCGTAGGGACAATCATAAAAACATATATATTTTTAGATATAGACATTCTGCATATTTGCGTTTCAGCAAGCGTAAATGTAAAATGCTTGTAGATCTGAAAAAAGACTATTCAACCTCTACGTACAATATTTTGATATCCCTCTTTCTACGGGGAGGTCCAGAAGACAAGGATGGTGTATCTTTTTTTCCACAAAACTAATGAGTGAACAGAATGCTCGCGTTTGATATGCGTTCATTTTCACAAAGTGCAAGTCTGGATGTTTTAGCAAGCTGACGGGGTCGGCAGTGACCCGTGTGCTCTGCTGCGGAGCTCAGACCCCAGCGGGAGACCGGCCTTAATGAGGCTCACCCTCGCGGTGGCGGAGCGATGATGAACGAGCAGACGCCGCATTGGCGGAGGAATTAAAGATCCCCGCGCAGCTCGGCCCATGTCGGAGGAGTGGGCGTGCTAAGCCCCGGTCTCTGATTAGCTGTTCCGGCGTGGGTCGATGAAACCGCAGCCCACCAGGTCCGACGGAAATCCCACACCCCCGTCTCCCAACGCTCCGCTTTCTTTGCCTCTGCTATGCAAATAGGGCTTTGCATGTCAGGTTTGTGAGATGTAATCAAATAAAGAGCGCAATAATATTGGGGGAGATGGCAATGGGAAAAAAAAAGAAAGAAAAACTGCACACACATTCGGCACAAGCAGCAACACCTAAGCGTTTGCTTGTGTCACAAAGTTTTCCCCGTGCATTTGGCAAAACTCCATTTTTGCCTCAGCATAGTTTTCCTCTGTGCTTTATGAGGTTTTGTGGGAACTTGAAAGAGTTAGGTACAATGGTGACAACTCTCTCATTACTAATTGCTATCATTTCCACTGATACACGGATCTACGCTACAGTGGATCTCCGTGTTTGTGGTTTCTACTGTATGTGTGCTGACAACCAGCATATGTGTTGATGCTTACAGCCCTTCCCTTGACGGCTTCACACCTCTATGTTCACAGTGATGTGAGTGTTTACATATCCGCCCACATCCTCCCTCACTGGGAATTAGCACAATGCTCCATGGAATAAAATATCATCAATTAAACACTGCTCACACTTAAAATTAACTTTGAAAGAAAGAAATTAAGAAGGTAGGAGGGAAAAGCAGATACATGGCCCCTGTATATGGGAGATGGCAGTGCAGAAGAGTGAATAAAAGGCAAATATATAAACTTCTGAAGTATGCTCAAATTGAAATGGAGACATCCCATAAAAGATTAATGTGTAAATTTCTCTGTATTAATATTTGAGTAGGGGAAGTCTGTTTAATGTATGATTAGGCCTTTGGAAAACTTCCTGTACATGCATCGTCTGAATGCATATTTCTGACAAAATATGAAAAGTAGGGAAGCATTATCTTATTATTATCTTATTATCTATCTATCTATCTATCTATCTATCTATCTATCTATCTATCTATCTATCTATTTAATATATATATTTTTTTGCTTTTCCCCCTTTGTGCAACCCTATCTTGTAATTACATACTAAGCTCATCTAATTGCAACACCCTCTGCATTCAAACAGGAGTGCTCAGGTAAGGTAATGCAATCCTCCAACACACTTGCATATGGCTACTATTTTTTTGTATGTCACACAGCACACTATAGTAAAGTGGGTGCTCGTGGGTGGATAAGCTCCACTGTTCCATCTGAGCATCTCACACCGCATGACGAGTTATAGGGTGCCTGGCCCCTGAACCCCTGGCCAACCTACCTGCCCCCGTCTCTGGCGAAACTAAGCCAGATTGTTCCACTGCTGTAGGCTCCCAGTTGTTGTTGGCAAATGACATGGCTTATATCAAACCTGGGATCAAGCCTGGACTCAGGCTGAGCACTTTAACCACCAAGCTACTTGGAAGCTGCTTGGGAGCCCTATAGTAATCTTTTGTTGAATTCTGACAGGAAGTGATCATTTGTTGCTATGTGTAAAATATCAACAAACATGTCATTATATGCAAACACAATGCTTTCCTCATCTGCTTACCATGACCTGTGGAACTCTATTATATGATCTCCCTGCCAGTTCTAATAGACAACTATACTATACTAGCTGACTGGGCAGTGAAAGATACGACTCCTTTCTACCTTCAGTATGTCATCAGACCTTGCACACTTGCATGAAGTCTCCATTCAGCAAACTCTGGTCATCTGATTGTCATCTGTCTGTGGTTGCACATCCCAAACTTAACTTTTTTTTTTTTCTCGCTTGCCCACCAGTGGTGGAACGAACTGCCTGTAACTGTTGGAGCTGCAGAATCACTCACCATCTTCTAACACTGACTGAAACACATGCTCAGACTTGAAGTTGGACTAGACCTCTGCTTACAACCTCTAAAAAGTGATCACTTCATAATTAAATGGACCACTATATTTTAATGTAGCTCTTTCATCTCTTCTTATAGGGTCAGTGTTTTTACTCTGTGTTTATTTATTTAAGCACTGTTTTTAGATTTGATTCTATTTACTGTATTCTTGTTGCCCCTGTGATATGTAGTTAACACACCATGCTGTGCTGTACTCATAAGTTGCTCTGGACAAGAGCATTTGCCGAATAAATGAATGAATAAATACTAAATAAGGCTAAAGAAACTCTATAAGATGTTCTTTGCATTTCTGTACAGTTAAGGGAGGAATGCAATTTTATATTTTGAAAGAGTGTGCATTTGTATAGCTGAGTTGAACCTGGCATGTTATCTATGATAGACTTTTCCTAGGTGTTAGTTTCTAAATATATCTAAATACTCTAAATATCTCCCTTCCTTCATAATACATAAAGAGGTAACTTTAAACAGAAAAGAAGGATATTTAATTTGACCATTTATAATTTGTCAGAGGAATCTGCTGACTGGCTTTCTAATGAGCTTATTAGCTTGCCTGCAAACTGGCTAGCTACCTGGCTAAATTCTGAAGACTGTGTCTGTGCACCTCTTTGTATTAACTTCACATTAATGTTAATGTGAAGTTAATATGCTGCATCCTGTTGAAATGACAATGAAATCTGTCCTGAAAAACAAAATAAAAAAAAAAAAACATCTTCCGGAAGGTCTGTTTTCTCCACTGTGAGTAAGCCGTATTCAGAGATAGAACTGCATGTGACACTTCACTTAATTAAAGCTCTGAAGTTGTTTTGGAAAGTATAATTAAAGATTACTTTTCAGATCATTTACTAATAAGCAAGGGAAGTTGTAATTGGTTGCACCCCTTTCCACCTCTTGGTTATAATCGCTTTCTGATACTAATAAGAGGAGCGTGTTGCATCAGTAATTAAACAAAGATGAGGAAGCCATTACAGCAAAATATATATATACATATATATATACATATATAGGCACATTTCTGATAATGGAACAATACAATTGAACAACCTTTTTTCTGTACAATTTGAACAATAAAATGGAAGTATTGAAATGAGACCTCAAAAGCTAACTATGTAGCAACCACAAATCATACCAATTCCACTCACTTGCTTGACACTTCCAAAAACACATGAATAAAACATGTACATAGCTACTAGCACCATCCTAGGATCTGAATATTTTTAAAATCTAAATTAGTGTTGTGTTTTTTTATGTTTAATTTTCACATGACTACATGTGCTGTCCTCCAGAAAATCATTTTTTAATGGATTTCCACCATTCGCTGAGCCTGAACCCAAGCTTTACTGGGCTGTTTTGAATGCATCTCAGGTTCTAAATTTCAGCTCAACACACCTTCAAACATCAAACATCCCAGGAACACAGGAAAGGGAGCAATTAATCTCACATGAATCTCACTGTTCTCTTGTGCTGAAAGTCACTCTGGATAAGAGTGTCTGCTGATTGAATGTAATGTGATATAATGGTTGGGGTGGCAGTGTAGCATAGTGGTAAGAAGCATGTCTAGTAACCGAAAGGTTTCCATTTCGATTCCCCATTGAGGCGGGGCTCTTGTACCCTTGGACAAAGTACTTAACCCAGAATTACCTCACTAAATATCCAGTTGTATAAATGGGTAACATGTAAAAAAACTGCAACCTATGTAAGTCGTTCTGGATGAGAGCATCTGCTAAGTACCAATAATGTAATGTAAAAAAATAATAGTTCACTGCCTACAGAGCCATGAAACATTGGGAGGACGGTGTCTCTGTACAGCAAGGGTTAATCTCAGTATCTGCATGTCTCGCTGTTTCTGTTTGGGCGCAAGAGTGCTGCTGAGAAAGGCACAGTGTGGGAAGTGTGACACAGGGTGGCAACGGAGGAGAGGGATGACAGGTTGAGGGGAAACACAATGGGGCGCCTGTGTGCACAAATAGGAACCCGAGACCTCATGCATATGCACCAGGAGAACCTTAACGCGAGAGGTGTGGTGAGATTTAATGAATGCACTCGCACAGAACTTGCGATGTGTTGAAAAAATATGTCTGCATGTTAAATAGATTTTTAACAACAACGTGAAAAGAAAAAAGTATATTCCCTAATCGTGTAGTTGTGGCATGACTGGGTTCAGTGTACTCTTTGATGTGAACTGAATGTACAGGAGAGCTGTGGATGCTCTATTCTGTTCATTATCGGTGTTGTAAATCACACAGATTTTTTAGTCATCTGGCCTCAGCATGCAGAAATAACAACAGCTGATGGATGACTGTGTGTATGATTCCTGGCACCCAATGAGACCAAATTAGTCCTTCATTTAGCAACTTGTTTATGAGAGTTAGTTCTACACTAAACTGTTCTCTTCCTTGTCACTTTACATTTTAGCAAATTTTACCAAATCTACTAAAAAACCCACTTCATTCACCCGCATCATTCACTTTCACGCCAACAACTTATTTTGCTTTCCTTGCACTTCATGGCCCTTTTTAATTATTGCATTCACAAGCATCAAAAAACACACTTGACATTACATAAATCTGATTCTAAATTGGTTTTTGACTGACTCACACAAAGGATCAATGGATTCATTTACACCGCTCCTCTCTTCCTTGACTAAGGACGTGTCTGCACATTCAAAGACCGGGATTATGAAATTTGAAACGGAGGGTCTGGGCCCACCGGTTCTGGAAAGCCCGTACTAAAGAGTGAGAGAATGACAAATGGAGAATTACCCACGGGTCTCCAGCCTGCGCTCTTTGCTCCTGGACCCACTTAATCTCACAGAGTCAACAGTGGAGAAGAGAGATTCATCTCTGTAATGTCCAGTGCTGCTGACGTCAAACAGCGGTCAGCGATTCTGTTTCAACATGTGTTCAATGGAGGTGCGTGCGTGTGTCTGTGCGTGTGTGTTTATTTATTATGAATTAAATGAACAGTCCATTCCTGCATTTACATTAGGTTTATTCATTTAATTAAATATGTGTTTTATTTCTGCATTTTATAAACTGTTATAAGCTGTTATCACATTTGAGAGTCTAATGTATGGTTCTAGTCCTTCTTAAAAAGTCTGACTGCACCTAGATTCAATACAAATGACTGCACCTATATTCAATACAAATGACAAAATGAGTGTGCTTCTCACCTTGGACTTCTTTTGCAGGAAGGAACAGGCTGAGCACAGGAACTGAGTGCAGTTCCTAGTTTTATTATTTTTTTATTATTTTGTTTTGTTCTCCACCTCAATCTAAATGGACACAAGGGATTTTCTTAATGTTTAAAACATTAAAGGTATTGCATCAGGGATCACACTCCACTAAAGTGCACAGACAAGAGCGCTACCTCACATTCAAAACAAAGTCACCAAACCAAACATCACCAAACAAATTCACACCAAGTTCCTTGATGGATACTTCGGCATACTTGACTTCTCACTAACCCTCAATGCTGTTGTACCTGAAGCTGTTATTGCTAATTATAGTCATTATTAGAACACAATTACTGTATGTTCAACACCACAGTACAACACAGACAGACCACTGATTCTCAGTCCTGCTCCTGGGGGCCCACTGTCCTGCATATCTTCTATCTAGACTTGCCCTACCTACCTGACTGAACTCATCAGTGGCACTTTTGATTAGTTGAGCACACCTGATTTAATCAAGAGCATGTTAATCACACTAATCAGGTATGTTTGGAGCAAGGATAGATAGAAGATATGCAGGTCAGTGGGCCTCCAGGAGTAGGAATGAGAAACACTGGACTAGACAATATGATTTCCAAGGTCTGGCACAGCAAGCAGTAATAAACAGCACAGACACTTTAATAAATACAACTACTACCCTGCAATAATGCAGTCCACAGCAATCAGAGGTCCATTTGCAGAAGAATCCTAATTGAGAACCCTGTCACACTCTAAATCCAAAATATAGATTCAGGGCAGACACTTGCCACTGGAATCAGGTACAACCTAGAGAGTTGAAGGTGGTGAATGAGTCTGCCAGCTATAAGCTGTGTCTAAAACCAAAGAGAGACCTTGGAGATATATGACTACTTATGCCAAGTGGAAGACATCAGTCAGTAATGAGAGAGCCTGGGACATGAGTGGATCTGGGTTTAGACAAACAAGGTTTTGGACAGTGATGTCTGAGGACTGAAAGGAAGCGCACGGGAGTGAAGGAGGTGTTGAGAAGGGGCATGATACTGAGGATGAAGTGGTGGTTAGAGTATTTAGAAGGTGGTACAGAATAGGATCAAGAGCACAGGCAGTGAGTTTGTATGATTGGGTGAGAGGGCAAAGATCAGAGTCACATCGCTGAAGATGATGGGATGGGAAAGGGTTACCAACAACTGGTATCCCAGGCGATGAGTGGGAGGGCAGAAATTTTTTAGAGGAGTTAGAGGCCAAATCATTAGCAGTGAGAGCAAAGAAAGGGAATGGCAGTGAGGGGATGGAGGGGGGGTGCTTTCAGGGTGTTGGGCAGGAGGTAGAAAGCGGTAAACAGCATGTGGGGGTTTGGTGGCAGCAGCATGAATGTTGTCATAATTCTAATCTTGTTCAGCCAAAGGGGGGGGACGACACATGACAGAGGCCCACCCTGGCAGATTTCAATCCCTGTGCGCCTCTTTTGTTCAGAGAGCAGATTTGGACCCATATTCATCAAGCGTCTGAGATTTACTCCTAAGAATCACACTAAAAGCACTTTTAAGAATAAAAAAGTCCTACCTCAGAGGAGCAATTGGAGTTTTTTATGAAGCTTCCTTCTACTTTCAGCTGGGACCATCTTCTACACATAGATCTGGGTTGAGTTTTTACAACATGTGAAGTGCTGCAAAGTAGTGACGACATTTTAACAGTTCCTCCCATTTGTGGAGAAAATGCCCGATAAATGCAATCGTTGAAAGCAGTAGTGTTGTCATAGCACTGCAACATATGAACATGATCAAACATGTCAAACATGAATAAATGCCAGCAAATTAGCACAGTTTCCATTCTTACTTAACTTGAGAGCAACAAATACAATTATTTAAAGTTGGTTTTGTTAATAATCACATTAGCAAAATGCTAAAACTGTATCTATTTTTATTTCTGTCAAATGCCTTAATTCATGATTTCGGATAATAGGCAAGAAACCCCACATATGCCAATGTGCCTCCACAGCTTTGCAGATATTATGCAGAATTACGCATCTATTATTATGCAGCAGGCTTTTTCAAAGCTATTACTGAATTAATTTGTGTCCTCTTCCAACCACCCAATTCCCATCTCCACAACACTACCTGCGATCTTATGAACCCTACAGACAACATAACTGATATGTGAAATATTGCAAAATAAGTCATTCATGAGTTTTATACATTGCCATATATTGCTATGCATGCTGAAATGCAACATAAATGTGTAGCTAGCTATTGCACTTGAGCTGTGCACCTGCCAGCAGTCAAGGGAACGGAGTCATCAGCCATGTGTTTTTGGAGGTGACATCCTAGTGGTATGAAATTGTATTGAAATAAACACGTTTCCCTGTCTCCAAGAAGCAAAGTTTAAATTACTTTTATTGATGCGGTAAGCAGTAACGTTCATCTTCATGTTTGACTGATAACACCTCTTGCAAGCTCAGTGACAAATAAAATACCCTCCCTATCTGATGAATGTCTTTTTAGCAGATAGATGTTCTCAAATGTAAGCAAAACATAGCCTATTTGCTCTCTTTGATGTAGCCACCTGTTGGCAACTCCTAAAGGGTTAGAACAGCTTATAAGGACTCCTAAATACCTGCAGAGATAGTAACATTTAAAATCTAAGGAATCTGGATAAATTGCTTTTATTCCTTGAAGAGTACGACCACACTGGCATCACTCTCAAAATTTTTGAGCACCATTTTCTACTCTGAGACGCTTGATGAGTGCAGGCCCTGGTGTGTCATGGTGTAGAGAACAGGAGAGAGAGAATAAAGTGAGGGGATGAATGGGGACACATAAAAGACAGATAGAGTTGGACAGTCAATAGTGAGCCCTGGGAAGAAAGAGTCCATGGTGGAGAGAGTGGACTGGGGAGGTGGAGAAGATGTTGGGGAGATGGTGGGTGTGAAGATAGGGGGAACTCAGAGGAGAGACAGAGATGGAGGCAAAGACATGGTCATATGGGTCAGTGCAGGTAATAGACAGGTTATATGGAGAGCAGTCTAGTGTGAGCACATCAAGGTCTAAAAGAATGAGTTCTATGTGAGTCAGTTCAGTGACACAGACAGGCCAGAGGAGTAGTGCATGAGAAGCAGGCTACAGGGGCAGTCAGAGAGCTTGGCTTAAAACCACCCACACGTTTTGGTATATCTATAACCTCCGAGCACAAACATCCATCCAACACATTCTAAAACAATTCCTCTTACAGAGATAAAGAAATGTGCTGGCAGTTTTGTAACAGAGTTACTACAATAATTAAAAATTAGCATGTTTTTAGTGTTTCTGTAAATTGGTAATATCCTTTACTATTTCAAATATACCACAACCATTTTCTTACAAATTGGGAGAACTTAGTTTCTCCTTATCCCTTTAATGGACACCTGTTACTTTGGCCCCAGCAGCAGAGTTTAATTACCTGGCTTTGTCCTAGCTCCTTACATGATGGAAAGCGCTGGTCTGCACAAGAATACACAGTGGCATTTTTGCAAGATTCTTCACTTTCATTATCATATAAATATTTAAACCTGATTTGCTGCAAAGGGCAAGCAGCATGTGTAATGAGGCGAGAGGTTATCATTTCATTTGGGATTTCAATGGTAACAAGAGCCCTTGGTATGAGAACGACTCTGACACATGCTCAGATTGTGTTCTGTTTCATTTTATTAAACTAATAATCAAACATGAACATCTTAAGACTTCATAGTGGGAAGAAAAAACCACATTTGACTTTTTAAGGCATTGAAAATGCCGATATGTGTGATGGTTTTCAGTCATTTGTAATAACCATTGCTGCCCACAAAGTATAGTTATGTGATCTGAGTGGGTTTGTTGTGGTGTGCCACAGTATACAGATGTGCTGGACAATGTGTCACTAATATAAACCCTGGGTGACATCAATGATGTTTTGCTGCTTGTGTAATTGACTTTTTTTTTTTTTTTTTTTTGATCGAGCCATCCTCTGGTCTTGATCAATGGTCTCCAGGCGGCACGGTTGACCATGACACTTTGGATCTCCTTGATGCTGTCAAGCCCTGTGTTCTGCTTTAGTTGGTCAATGTAGTGGTATGCTGGTCTCCCTTGTCCTCTGCTTCCAACGGTAGGGATCCAGAACAAGAGGTCACTCTTCGTTTTTGCTGCGAAGGCAGTGTCCTGCGAACCTCATCCTCCTCCATCTGATGGTGTCAGTGAGCAGGGTTGGGGAGTAACGGAATACATGTAACAGTGTTACGTATTTAAAACACAAAATATGAGTAACTGTATTCCATTACAGTTACCATTTACATTCATGGTAATCAAATTACAGTTACATTTTAAAAATATTTAGATTACTGAAGGGATTACATTGGATTTTTTTCATTTAATTTCTTTTTTTTCATTTAATGTTAATTCAGTTGGAAAATCTATCCAATGATAGGCAACTCCGGGGCGTATCTCCAGTGTTGCCAGATTGGGCAGGTTCCCGCCCAGTTGGGCGGTTTTGAATTTGACTGTGTGGGTCAAAATTGGTTTGGGCGGGTGAACAAAATTTGGGCTGGTTTGGGGTCGGAAACCCGCCCAATCTGTCAACACTGGAACCCGCTAAAAGAAGCGCGAGAAGAGCGCGGTAAAGGTGCGTTTTAACCAAATGCGACGCGAAATTTTCGCACAACGTGAATGTATGAAATGTAAGTCAAGGGCAGGAGGCGAATGGGCGGAGTTAATCGCGGCGAAACTGCAAGCGACGCGAAATGGGCGAAATGAGCGTTCGCTTGAGTTAAAAAATGTTCAACTGGAGCGAAAATTTCGCCTGGCGAAAGCCAATCACATTCAAGTAGGGCTAGAAGCCACGCCCCCTTTCCAGAACTCTCAGGCTGATTAGTATTGTCCGTAGCTGACGTTTCAAAACGTGGACCCATCGTTGTGTTGACCGTTAGCTTTGAAAGTTTAGAGACACATTACTTCTTAAAAAAGAGAGTTCACAAGAAATGACAGACTGCGTGTGCGGTGTTTATATATGCTAATTAACTAGCTAGCAAGCAACGCAAGATAACTTAGCTGTCTTCTATTGTGTCTAGCAAACTTGCTAACAGCGTGGGTGTAATCAAAAATGCTTGCTGAGACGTGAGGCGAAATTCGCTTGTTCATTTTTCAGGCAAGCGATCAAACCCGCGCGAGGAAAGCGAAGCGAAATTTCGCTTCCTGTTCGGTTAAAATGCAGCTCAACACTGTCTAGTAACGTCATGATGAGTGATTGGATGGAGACTACGGTTGGATGTGATTGAACTGATTGGATGGAGAGATAGCTAGCTGTCACAAACATCATAACTACGAATAGAGATGAAACGGTATGAAAATTTAATATCACGATTATACTGACCAAAATTATCACGGTTATCAGTATTATCGCGGTATTGTTACAATGTGCTGAAAATGTTCAAAAAGTACTGATACACAAACTGAAATCATTTCACCAAGTTTTATATTGAAAACCACAAATAAAATCAGCAGTACTGTGCAGTTTTTATTTGCATAAACATTAAAATAATAACATAGCCAATGAATTGTACAATAGTCAACTATGTCTTTTATAGATGACATTACTTTCTCAGGCTACAAAGACACTCTGAAATGAAGTGCAGATACGTGTTTTTAAATGCAAAACTTACGCTACCTGGTCCAACATTCCCATGCAGGGCTCCAGTTGCTTGTAAGAAAGACGTGAATTTCCGAGTGAGGACGCTAAGGACGCAAATCAAGCGCAAAGGGAAGAGTCGAGTCTGCTACTGCATGTTGTTTTCTAAAAGTCTTGGTATAATATAGGCTCATTTGTAGGTCATTTCACAATATCATGATAATGCTGAAGAGGGCAAATTAAATAGAAGTGTTTTCCAATGTTCAGTTCCCCCTGACAGCAAAGTAGGCTAACTGACTCAAGACTTCCTAAGAGTTCAACTATTTACTGAACTTCAGACAAATACACATAATGCTGTCACATCGTAGTTACGCTGGAAAATCCATACAGAAGGAGGAAATAAACTGGTCTAAACAGTGTTCTGTTTCAAGAATATGCAAATACAAACGTACACGGAATTCATTCTTCATAGCAAATTAGTCCTCTCAGAAGGCTGAAAAATCTCCGGAGCGCTGTCACTGCCTTCCGCTTGCATGCTGCGCCTGCGCGTCTGCGTCTGGGAGACTTGCTAACTTTGGTTGATGCTGAACAGTATTTAATGTGAGTTTTTCAAAGCGCGGTAATCAACCGCGGTTTTAATGATAATTAAAATTTGAAACGGTAATTCTAACCGTTGAGGTTTACGGTGAAACTGGTAACCGTTTCATCCTGTCACAGTATTCAACCTGAGTTTTTCAAAGCGCGGTGATCAACCACGGTTTTAATGATAAAAATTTGAAACCGTAATACTAACCGTCGGGAATTTTACCGCGGTTTACCGTGAAACCGGTAACTATTTCATCCCTAACTATGAATAAGCGATGAACTTGGAAAGTGCAGTATTAACACTACATTGAACTCTAGTTTTTGGGGCTGTCTTGACTGCTGACTAGTTTGACATAGATGACCTCACTACATGAAACCGAAATTAAGGTCTGCATTTCATCAGACCGAAAATACGGATATATGTGTGCCAGGGAATGAAGTAGCTAGCTGTTTAGCTGGCTCGCCATTTAGGTTAGCCGGATAGCTAGCTAGCACTGTTGTTGTCGGCAAGCTTTCCTGGATTGCATAGAGGGTGTGTCACTGGATACCAAGACGGTGCCTTTAATTTGGAAAGGACTAATGCTTTTACTTGCAGCTAGCTAATTTGGCAGTTAGCTACCTAAAAGTTTGCTAGGTAGGTTCCTTGATTTGATGACTGACGATACACTTGAGTGTTTTTTGTAAATCTGTCCATTCATAGTAATAGAAACTGAAAATGTTCAGAAACACAAGATTCAAGATTCCTGGCGAAATGAAATAACGTTACGCAGTCTTTAAAAGAACTTGTGAACTTTTTTGGTTTGCAAAGTTCAGGACTTTTGTCCGACGTCAGACTCCATTTGGACTGGGCTTTTGTGGAGCAGACGCCCGGTGGTTGGCTGCTGCTGTTTGTCGTTGTTTTTTATGCATGCTTCGGCTGCCGGTGTGCATTGCTTTTAAGTAGCCTATGGTACAGTAAGTAATCGTGGCACTTAAAATACTGAACTAAATATTGATGAAATATTTTGGGCGGTTTTGTGTGCGTTTTGGCGGTTTTTGAACAGTTTTTGGGCTGGAAACCATCAGCTGTATCTGGCAACAGTGCATATCTCCCATATGCCCCTCACGAAAAAAAAGCGCGCAGCCTGTCTGACTCACAAGACAGTACAATGGAGAATGAGACAGAAAGCAATCAGCGCAACGCGTTTATGTCCTGGAAATACAGGGACCATTTTACTTTCAAATTTGGCAAAGATCACAACATAACAGTACAATGCAAGCTGTGTTTCCCAGCAATCAAACTGCTGTCCGCTTCAAAAGAGTCGACCTCTAACCTGAAAAAGCATCTTGAAGTAAGTTCTCTTTTTTCATTATTTAAGCTAATATTGATAGCTAGCTAGCTATCTTACATAGTTTGGCTGCACTGGATTAGCTATTCAGCTAGCTAGTAGGCTAGTAGGTAGCTATAGTATTAAAGCTAACTAGCTAATGAGTAGATACAGTGGCAAAACAAGTGAAATTTCACCTTCAAAACTGCGATTACTCCAACAATTTTACACTACGCATATTTTACATTAAATTGTTAAGCTCCTTTCTCACTCACAATGTATTATAGGGTGGCTCGTGCCTTTTCTAACTCATGTTTTCGTGTAATGTACAGTTTTTGTATTAACATTTACAATTCTGAAGAACCTGCGACGAAATGCCCATAGACTTAACACAGGGGTGCCAAAATGTTAGCCACAACAATGCTAAGTGAGGCTGTGTTCACAGGGAGCCTCTTTTTTGAAACCGTCAGCGTCTGTTTTACATAATAATCCTATGAAGTAGACGTGTTTTCAAAAACGTCCTGAGCGTTTTTTAACGCCGTCGCCAGCGTTTTTTCTGCAGCTCAGGGCGTTTTTTTTGTTTTCAGTTGAAAAAAGTTCAACTTCTCAGAAAAAAACGCCCTACGTCAAGCGCTTTTTTGACAGCTGACCAATCACAAGCGGAGTAGTGACACCTGTCATTTCCCATAACAACCACCAAAAATGGAGAAGGTAGCGGTGGAGACGTTAATTGTGCTAGTTTCTGAGCACAGTGAACTGTACAACACGACAGCTGTATTATAACATTCATCATAAAGATGCCGTTTGGAGTCAAATTGGACGGATCCTAGGAGTTTCTGGAAAGTTTGTGTTTACTGCTTGTCGTTAGCAAAACTAGCCTGTCAGCTAACGTTAGCTCTGCAACAATGTATAGCCAGCTAGATCACTAACAATGTACATGCTACTGTTGTCATGGCAACAAAAGACGCTCTCAACTGCTTTTTGGAACAAACGCTGCCAGCGTTTTTTTTACATGACAAAATGCTCTGGCCAGCGTTTTTCATCAAAAAAGACGCTACGTGTGAACACAGCCTGAACATTCTAAACATAACAGTTCAGAACCTTAGTCGGATGAACATTTTTTTTAAGTAATCCAAAGTATTTAGATTATGTTACTTACATTGAGTTATCTAATGGAATAGGTTACAAATTACATTTTAGGGCAAGTATTCTGTAATCTGTAGTGGAATGCATATTAAAAGTAACCCTCCCAACCCTGTCAGTGAGACATGGTAACTCACCATAGAGGTCTTCATTTGAGAGGTAATGCGTAGCACCAACTCTAATGTTGAGCACTGTTCTTATCAGCCTGCTATAGCAACCACCTAGTCTGTTGGCTGCAGCAGCTGTGATAGTCCATGACTCACAGCTGTAGAGCAAGACACTCTAAACTGTGGCCTTAAAGAGGTGGATCTTGAGGTCCCTTCTCATTTTAGACTTCCAGACTTTGTTCATTTTCCCTAATGCTTGCCAAGCTTGGACCTTCCTGATGAATATGTCCCTGCCAGTGTTTTCTACATGGCCACCCAGATATTTGAAGTCATGAACTTCTTTGTGATCTTTCCCTTCTCGTGTGATGACCCTTTTTGCATCGTTCTGAATGAAAGACACAAACTTTGTCTTCTTGGCATTCAAGGAGAGTCCTGTATCACCGGTTGCTAGTTCTGTTCTATGTAGGAGTTCTTGTGTTTGCCTGATCTCATTTGAAGTTAGGACAATATTGTCACCGAAATCTATGTCAGTCAACATTTTTAGGGCTTGTTTCACCTTCTTTCCATCATGAATCCTAGCTCTTCCTCCATACCCTCTGTGGCCTTTCTTAGCGCATAGTCAAGACCTATGACAAAGAGATATGGCACTAGTGTATCTCCCTGAAGGACTCCGGCAATGAGGCTGAAGAGATCAGTCGGACCATCAGGTGTGACACCCTTAGCCTTTGTTCCTCTGTACATAGCTGCTATGTCTTTAACAATCTTAGAGGGTAGACCATATGCTTTCAGCGTCTTTATCATCTTATGACGGTTTACAGACTCGAAGGCTTTGCTGAAGTCCATAAAGATCAATACAGCAGGGAACCTGAACTCTTTAACTCCTTTGATCAGTTGTCCAAGTTCAAGGATGTGATTCACTGTTCCTCTTCCTGTCCTGAAGCCATTCTGGTTAACCCTCAAGTGCTTGTCAAGTAATGGTCTGATTCCACTGAGATTGAACTTATTGAATAGTTTTGCCACCAGTGAAGTTAGGCTTATCCTCCTGTAGTTGCCTGGGTCACTGAGATCACCTGATTTGGGTACAGGGATAATGTTGGATATTTTCCAGAGATCTGGAATGTCACCGTTCAAAGCTTCATTCCAGAAGTGGAGGAGAATCTCATCCAAGTCACATCTTCTTATGACCTCTGGGGGAATGCCATCCTCACCACAACTTTTACCCTCCTTAATGCTTGATTTGCCCTTCTGTATCTCTTCTATGGTGAAAGGCTCATCACTTATTACAGTATTGTCAAGGACTTGATCTATGCCTTCCCCATCTTGATCAGTATCCTCTTGGACGTTTCCACCTTCATCACCCGCCAAGCAATTTGTTGAAATGGTCGTAGCAATTTTTCAATCTTTCTTCAGCACTATTTCTCCTAATTTGGCACTTCTTTGTAGTCTTCCTGTGAACTCATTAATGTTTATTTCTGCATTCTCCTTTTCTTGGGTATAATTTGTTCTGCTACTTCCCTGTTAACTTCTGCAAATCTTTCATACTTAGTGGAGATGTCCTCTCCTTCATCTTTCAGCACATCAAACCTGTTCTTTACTTCTACTGTATACCTTTCCTGCAGGTCCTTATCTCTAAGAGCACTCCAATCAAAGGGAATGGTCCTCTTAGGGGTCCTGGCTTTCCTTAAGCTCAGCTTGACTCTAGCAGATACCAGTCTGTGATCAGACCTGAGGCTTGCAAAGCAGCTGTAGGCTTCCACATTCTCTACACTGTTGATCCACTTGTGTGGTAGTGTGACAGGGGAACCTAACATGGTCAGGCCCCAGTCTTGTGTTGAAATCCCCGATTACAAAAAGCACATTGTGCACAGGAATGCTATGTGTCGCATCAGAGAGTTTCTGATAGAAGGCCTCAACTATGCTGGAGAAGGTAGAATCAGTTGGGCTATAGTCCACCAGTATGGAGGTTGTGGGAAACTTGCCACCCGCTAACTCTACAAGCATTATTCGGTCAGTCACAGGGAGGATCTTGGCTAGTGCAGCATAAGCTCTATTGCTCAATATGACTCGTACACCACCATTTGCAGCTCCCGCTTGATTTCGGTATCCACTGGATGTAATAAATACATGGTCCTAGGATCCTTCTTTCTTGCAGTTTGTCCTGTTGTATAACTCTATGTTATTGTACTCCTTCAACATCCACATTATTTCTCATACACTGGCTTCCAGTCAAACTTTATCAGTGTCTGGACATTCATTGTATAGATAATAACATGTTCCTCACAGTTCAAGAATCTTCGTGTCAACCTTCCACCAGAATCAAGCTTGTCCCTTCCTTGCGGCTTTGAGGACAAGTCCTCATAGACTCTTGGAGCAGAGCTGGCATCAGTAGACACATCAATATCAGGGACTCTAATCCTAGTGTTATACTTTGGTTGTTCCATCATTGATTTACAAGGCCAGGCGAGGCGAGCCCGGCCATTTGCAAGGCGCAGGGCTCTCCTCACTGGAACAGTACTCCCCAACAATTGTCCAATTTAGGATCATCTGCCTGGCAAACGTATCATCTGATCCTAGGTAGCTCACATAAGAGGCCGCGACAGACAGCAAAAACTTCCTGTAGCCCGAAGTTTTCCTATTTTAACCCATACTAGATGGGCCCCAAAGGTGGGGTTTGAGGTAATTACTGGCCAGGGCGTGGTCCACTCGCTGGTGGGCCTGCGCCAGTGAACTAACGGAGCCCCAATTCTTCCGAGCCAGAGCCTCGTCAGCCTCCCCCTCCTGGAGGAGTTACCATTCTTAACCACGAAAAGGTGAGGTTGACTTGAGATGGACAGGCAAACCTAGGGGGGCTGCCACGGTCACCACGCTACCTTAGCAGCCTAGGCCCTCTTGATCCTTGTTGCCTGAACAGCGGTTCAGAATTCACAATCAAGTGTGTTGTGCTTCATGTCCCCTTAAAGAACGCTTGTGTAATAGTGAGCCATTAATATATGCTTCTTATTCATGATTCTGCTCTCTGTAGAGATCTTCCTGGAGCATTATTTTTAACTACTGCTGAAAGCATTAGCATCTCTTTGAATAGTAAGTATTTATAGACACAACGCTTACAGTGAGCCTAACACCAAAGCATTTAAACTTTAAAGGGGAGGAATTGGGGC
This sequence comes from Megalops atlanticus, assembly GCA_019176425.1. NCBI lineage: Eukaryota > Metazoa > Chordata > Actinopteri > Elopiformes > Megalopidae > Megalops > Megalops atlanticus. The sequence continues at coordinate 52,847,332 of CM032876.1, forward strand.
AATTAAAAATACCAGAGGGCTGAATTCTGTCACTGGCTGGTCCTCTAATCATCTGCACAAGAAAGGCCCCACGTCCTGCAGTATTCTAAGACATTCTATGTTTTGGCACAGTAAGTAACAGAGTTCTTTTTTTTCTACAAGGTGACTGTTGTGTATATTTCTCTCTTCCAAAACAGGGCGGCTTTATTCACAAATAGATTAGTATTTTATCATCAAGACTGCTCATGTTTGACCTGTTACACAGCATGAGTGCTTTATCCTTAATATCACCACAATGATGAACTTCTCAAAGGACTACAGGTAATGAAAATGCTGCTCTTCATTTTGACAGAGACTGATGATTCCAGTGGAAATTTCCACAGTAGAGACGAGATCTGTGTGCTCTCACTACCGTCTCCTCCACCGTTTGCCTGAACCCCACGTCTGGTGGAATCAGCAGCATTACAGAAAGGTAAAAGTAACAAGTCCTCAGCAGAGAGAAGGTCAATGAATTGACAGCCAGTGAATGGATTCCAGCAGGAAAAGAAGCGGTTCCGACAGGTTACTGAATAGCCTTTCTGTCTTGTATGTTTTTGGTGAATTTTCCCTGTCATAGAATCCATACAGTAAAACTATAATACCCAGTAAGAAGAAACAAATGATACTACAAAGCAGACACTTTGATATGCAGTCACACAAAAAATGAAGGAGAAAGCATTGCTGACACATCAGTGGGCCTGGCTTTTCAAAACAAAGATAGAATGACTCTTGATTGAAAACAGTTGTTTGTGTTTTGTGCTTTTTCAGATATTATTAGATGTGCCACGGTTTAAGAAGCTCATATGATCTGCATACACACACACACACACACACACACACACCCACAACATATACATTTTTGTAGCAAGATTGAGGTTGTATGTTGAACCCACATGGTTAAGTGAAATAAAATTGATCAACCAAGAGATTAATTCAAAGAAAGTTTATTAGCAGATTTATCAGCAGATTTAACAAAAACAGGGGGAGGGTAGAATGAGAAAACTTACAGAACTTAAGTACACTGTGCATTCTCATAATCCTACCTTGAATTCAAAAGTTCAATCACTAAGCTGTGTTACTCTTCCATGCCTGAATCTGTGTGTACATTATTGTCATTTAGCCAATGCTCTTATCCAGAGCAACAGAGTTTTACGTGTTATCCATTAATACAGTTGGACATTTACTGAGGCAATTAAAGGTTGAATACCTTGCAGTGCCCTGGCAGGGAACTGAACCAGCTCCTTACAACTATGCTACATTACTACCCCAAAAACCTTTTTGTAAAAGTTTTTGTATGTACTTAGGACAAAAAGTTTGTACACCACTGTCATCCTCATCACTGCCACTTCATATTACCCTGGGTGAGGTCAGAGTTCTTAATTCCCCATGAAGTAGGCTTATGTTGGAGTACTTCTTAACAACTTCATTGGAAAGGAAAGAACTATATCTTGTAAATCACCAAAGTGTGAAATAAATTATTTTCCTCACTAATCCTAAGTAATGCAAGAGAGGATCCATCAGGGAAAAAGTATAAATAAAACTAGCTGGGAGACAGTAGAAAACGTCATGAAACCTATTAAATTTGCAGTAAATGAACCTGCTATCTGTGTGGAGATGAAGACTTCCACAAACCCACGCAGCTCCAAACACAATGTTGAACAAGGGCTGTCCAAAATTCCTTTGAGAGAAGACAACAACCAACACATATAAATATGTAACCAACTTAAAAATTAAGTGGTTGCTGAAATAAAGAAAACCCCTGAAATTGGTTTGTATTTTGTTATGTGTAAACATACATGTAAAAAGTGTATTTACAAACATAAGTGTAGGATATCAGTATAATATAGCTATAATAGAGGCAAATGGAGAAGCAAAGGATGAAATATATTCAAGCAAAATGTATACATGCACAGCAGATTCTTTATATAACCAGGACACCTAAGAAGAGGATGAGAGAAGACCTTGGGCTGAAAATTGGGTATATTAAATACCAGTTACAGGTGTTGTGGATGTAAAAGAGGATCGAGAAAAGCCTGCCTTTATGAAAGAAGTGACATTGTGGTACAGCAAGAGCATCTTCCCTGACATGAGAGGGTTGTTAGTTTGAGTGTCGCTTGGATCAAAGACTTAAAATATGGTGATATTGCATCTCTGTTGGACACTTAGCATTATGGAGGTGAACTGGGCAGTTGGTCAAAGATTGAGATACTATCCAACTCGTACATATCTGTCAGAGTCATGCCGTGGAATGAGACTAAACCTTATCTCCATTAGCATCAGGTGACTCCCTGTGAGACATGTACATTGGGCTCACTCTCAGAGTGATACAGTTCATTTTGTCACGTATTTATTGTAAAAAAGATAATTTCAATCAGACAGATGCAGCTGGAAATTAACTGGGCTCTTGCCTTGTCAGTCAGGAATGGATGCCATGGTGCTGACAGAGGAAGCCCCATCTGTTCCAGTGGATCAGAACCTGCATGGGGTATCGATCAGCCCGTTTGATGAAATCTGCTGGTAAAGGACTTGAACGAAATAAATAACAGGTACTCACAGTGTACACTATTGTGAAAGTGCTAATGATGTCAGCGGCTGTCTGTCTTCACACACTGAGGCGGGACAGGTAGAAAGGTGAACAGGAGGGGGCTTTGATCTTGAAGGGAGAGACACGTTCTCATGTTTTATGCATGAGCTGGAACCTGAGACCTCAAAGAAAGGGTAAAGAGTTGTGAACACATGATTGATTAAAGAACGTATGTGCCTTTTTGATTGAATTTTCCAAGCTGGCTTTCTTCCCAGTGGTTCAGTATAGCCTGTGTCTTTGTTAAATAGCAAAAAGCAGCCATGCTTGTGACTAAGTAGACTGCCCACAGATGAATCAATACAGCAGAATCTAGCCCTTGACAGGTTACAGTAAACAAGACAACAGATGATAACAAAATGGTCTCTGAAGGAGTCATTCTTAGTAAAGGCCAGCTCCTTGCGGTTACCTTTCAGTTCTCTGCAATTTAACTTTTAAAGTAGCCTTTGAAGTGGTACGCATCTGTCAGCATAAGCAGAATTACCCATTTGATAAAATAGTGGGTCATTTTTGAAACCTGTCTACTTCCTCAACATAAGTGTTTTCACAGTAGAGTTACACTAAGGCCTGCACAACTGTTCTCTGACCTAATTCAACTTTCACCTGAATCAACCGTCAGTGCGTACAGCACTGCAGAGATCATACCACCCACAGAATGGGATCGAAATCTAGCAGTAAAAGGATGTGCAAATGAGATCAATCAAAGGGTGTTAGGGGCTCACTGTTTAATTATATCTTTACCTGTCACACGGACCGTGAGAGAAACATAGTTACCCCAATCAGTCAATACCAATTTGTGGCATTTTTCACGCACAGTAACAGCTTGACGGGCTAAATATTAATAGAACATTCTGCGTCACCATTCCAATCGTTACCCTCATGGCAGTATTACAGTATTATTTGAGGGCTAAATAAACTGCATGAAAGGAAAAGAAAAAAAACATTGCATTGCGCTGAGCAAACAAGTACATCTAATCCTGCTGAGCCATCAAAGGAACAATCAATACATGACAATATAGCAAGGGGAACATCAAACAGATTCTCAGAATAGTAGGGATGCCAAGCCTTTGGAAAAGAGAAATGAATTATTGCAAAAACCAGGTAAAAAGTAGACCTGCTGCGGATTGAGGATAACAGTTGTAACATATTGGAATTGACACTGAACAACTCAAGGCAGAAGACAATCGGGGGGGTTTTTATTGTTACATTCCATTACATTATTGTTATTTAGCAGACCAGCAAAATAATGTCTTGCGTTTCAATGTTTTTGTTCCTCTTACAAGATATTTGGCACATTTTTGTGGAGAAGTCATGGCAAAAACATCAGACAGCACTCAGGTTACTGGTAATTTATGTTTTCAGAAAAAAAAAAATCCAGCCCCAGCACAAACATCAATCAGCATTTATGCCTGTATAACCCTCATATGGACACATATATAGATTCATTTACTGTGTTGACGTTTACCATTGTTGATTGTGTTTGCACGATAGTGGTACAGTGTTTATGGAAGTTGACTTGGAAGGCTTCATGTCAAAAGTCATAGCAATGGCAGAGGATCAGTGCGATTTCATCAACCTAGACTGCCATATTGCTGTAGAAATTCATAATACATAAAAATGTAAACTATATACAGTAAGTCACCCCAGAAGAAGGCACATGCAGAGAAAATAAATTTAATGCAGAAAAGTGAGTATTTGGTACTGAAAGATACAGTCAGGTGGTAGTTGTTTTTTTCCAACTTGAAGATTGAAGATTACATATCAGATATTCTTACTATATCACAGAGAATTTTGGCTAAGATCAAATTGTTATTGATAACATTTGTCAGGGTTTGCAGGGAAAGGACCCAGTCACAGACAATGCAGGCAGTACGAAAAGGCAAATCTTTAATGAGTCCAAAAATCACAAGCAAAATCATAGTCAGAAAAACTGTCCGAGTCAGTAGCCAAAAATTCCAATGCAAAATTGACAACTTCCAAAAATGGCAGGCAAAAGAGAAGTCCGGGACAGGCAGAGTCGGTAACTAACAGAAACAGAGCAGGTTTACAAACAACCGGCAAGAACAAAACAGCTAAGACACTGAGACAATCAGGCAAAGTACAAAGAAAACAGCAGGGTTTATGTAGGCAGACAGATGATGAGGGGACGAGACACAGGTGTGCGGAACAGGCTACAGATGATGGGCGTGGCCAAGTAACAGGAGGGCGGGGAGGCAGGCGGGACAAGGAAACACAAGGACCTGTAAACAAAAACAAAAGACACACCCACACAGACAGACAGTGAGAAACCAAGCAGCTCAGGTCGACGTGTTGACAGTATTACTTTGTTCTTAATTTATTTTGTTTGTAGCTATTAGTTGGTCAACACAGCAAATGAGTTTTCAGCATCAGAAAATCTAATGCCATGTTCATGTTCATTAACTATATGCACCCATCTTATCACATCCTAAACCTAGGTTATTGATGACAGCAATATCACCATTTATATTTTACAGGAGAAAAAAAATGGAGTGGTAAATTATGTCTTAAAGAAACCCACCTGGTTAATGAGAGAACACACATAATCTTCTATATGCTTTATTCTTACACTTTTCCCAGAGGTTCTGTAATATCAGCTGGAGGTCTGGGGGCTTTTTTTTCTATAGAATACCACTTTGATCAGTGTTATGCTGATTTACATTTTACACTAACTGGTTTCATGGTACTCCACAAATCCCCCCCATACTGCTTGACTGAGATGAAGACATGGTTTTGACTACAGATGCAGCATATGTGCTTCATGTGGTCCAGCCAACCATGTGGTTATGTTCATCACATTATTATATGTCTAAATGGACTTTATTGAATAATTACTGAATAATAACCTTATTTTAATAAAATCATTAAATGAATGATTATATTAATGATAATGGATAATTCAAACAAATACAAATAATCAGAACACAAACACCCTGCAAGCAATATTTGAAAAAAAAGATTTTAAATTTTATTTTAATTAGCTATTTTTTTCATTTCCAAATAATGTTTGCAAAATGTCATGTGTATTTGTTTGGGATGGATTCTACAGTCTGTAAGTTTGGGGCATTATAATCCTCTGTATTGTTCTTACCGTAAAGAACTATAAGTGCTTTCTGCTGACATTATTAGCCAATGATTTCCAACTTGCCGGTGGCATTGAGTCCGTCTCACAACATCCTAAAGGAAGCTACATTATTTAAAGACAAAGAGTAACTACATGTGGACACAAGCGATGACATTCAAATAAATTAGCCTGCAGGGCATGAAAATATCAAATAAATCAACATATTTAGGGGGGAGATAAGAGGCAGTAATGGCAAACATTATTCCCCACTCAACAGATGTAGTAGTTTTTAAGGCTGCTACAGCACGTCAGAAGATAGCAGATAGGCACCTCTTGAGCATTTGCAATTTTAATACATAGAGCGTTGCTCACAGTGATCCTCTCCCACGGCTGCTCATAGGAACAGATCAATTTGGATTCGAATGAAATTGATTGTCACTGAGAATCCTTGAGGATGAAAGGTACTCAGGTGCAAGGTTTACTTTGATAACGTGATAATCATGAATTTGGTTCCAGTTTTGAATTCATAAGCACCTTTCCTATGGGGACATAAAACCCATGAAGTGTGACTGGATGAACCAAGCATTAATGAATCTGATTTTCCCTGGTACCTGTTTTCTAATACATATTTTTATCAGATAATTTTACATTTTCAATTTAGAAGCTAGAAACACAAGTTACTGACAGTTGGAATGGCTAGCACCAGGTCTATATATCATTGACCCAGAGACACATATGCTCACACATTCTGACTTTAATAAAGGTTATGGGATTATTCATTATGGGACATCTGTGTGATACTCTGTGAGCACTACAGAGTATTGGATCAAAGATGGACAGTTAATTTGGACAGTTAATAGTTCAGGAACATCAGTTTGATTATGTGGCGTTGTGGCTACTATACACATGCATTTCATATATTTTCAACAACCTCTTTTATCAACAATCCACTCTACTGATCTTGAAGCATGTTGATAATATTAATTCTAGACATTAATATTACAGATGAGAGGACTAATTGTGAGCCAGCCGCTGTTTACAGATCATGTTAGATCCCAGAGAAATGATGACATTTCAAGGTTTTGCCAGAGCTGGTGTTAAAATTTGTTTTTGCAGGAATATCCAGCACCCAGAAAAGTGATAAATTGCTTCTTGTTGCTTATATAAATATTAATTTTTGTATTGCTGGGTGTAACAATGTCACTATTCCACATGGATTTTTTTTTTGCTCTTACCATTTACACCTCCTCAAGTAGTGTAAAATCATGCAAGGAACATGCACTATAAATAGCACCATGTATGACATACAGAGTATCTGATATATCACAGTATTCTCAAACCAAAACTGTACAATCATATTAGCAAATAATATAATACTGTTTATAAATAATTACTTTAACAAAAATATCCATGAATGCCTTCAGTTCTTGCAGGAATAAATATTATTAAAACAGAGTGGTATGTATTTTATGGGGCTTTTAGAATGTCAATTTGACATATGAAAGAGTTCAGTGTACTGTTTAGTGACATATGTATCATGGTTTCCCTTAACAGAGCTGTATCAGACTGTGAGTCAGATGTGGGTGTGCAACGGCATCCTATCAGTTTAGAGTAGGGTCCAAAGAATTCTCTGATCTTTTCATCAATAGAATTATTTAAAGAAACAATAAAAATACAAATGTACAGTCATACTGAAAAAAAATGCAATAACCTTCAACAAAATCCACAGGGGCCCTGCATCAATGGTGCATATGAGATCGGAGATTTTCCACTTTTCTAAAATGGGGAGTATGCGTTGGGGGCGGGGATGGGGGTGTAGAAAGCTCCCTTTTCATTTTCTACATGAAATACCACCAATTCCTATTGGGATACATTTTAAGAAATGTGACACCACAAAACCAAAGTGGTGTGTCCTTACTGAAGTGAAGGCTGCAGTTCCCCTCCAGTCTGGTGCCCATGCATCTCTGCTGATTTCCAAATAAGGCACACAGTTTTCCATTTGCAAAACCCCATTCCAATAGTTTGTTAATATTTAATTTTAAAATGTCTGTGTCCAAGATGTTCATAAGGTCTCTGTTCCATTTTAGGTTTTAATTATATGACAACGGGATAGATAACTGTAACATTAAATTAAAAGGCCTAAACTTTCTGCTTAAAAACTTTTTAAAACTAGATGGTATTAGACTATTAGACTGCAAGAGCATGATGTCATTCTCATAGTTCTCAGATTCGAGGTGCGAATGTTGACACCGCCACCAAACCTGCACCTATTTGTAAAAGATGGCAAATCCGTATGTTGGACACACCTACACAGCACACACTAGCCCAACGTTCATGACTAGTGGTGGGCGTATTGCAATTTGAATTTGTGTCTTGAGCCTGGCAAAATGGCAGGTCAGATTGCAGTAGTATTTTTAGGCCTCTGCTATAACTTGGGAACTAAAGACTGTACCCAGAATTTCACTGCTGATCATATTCCCATGTTCCAAAGTACAATTTGAAAAATTCCCGCAAAGGGACTTCAAGAGTAGCAGAGGAGAGATTGAGTGAAAAATGGAAGACGGTGAGGAAAATGAAACAGCGCCAAATAATGATAAAGCAGTTTAGTGTGCCCCCTCAGAACACCACAGAAATCACTTTGTCCCCTCCAACACACCGGACAGTGAACAGAATCTGAGACATTTTCTGTGACAGAGATGGTGGCTCACTGATTGAATGATTATCTAATGCAATAAGATACAGAGTGGGTAAGTGCAAAGTGGTGTAAGCAAATTGCTTTCTAATTAGATCAGGCAGATCCTCTGAACTATGAAACACACACACACACACACACACACATACATGCGCGCACACACATACACATACATATTTATACCTCTGAACACAAAAACACAATCAAAGTGTCACAGAAAACATTAACATAATTTTAATCACTTTAGGGACTAGAAGAAGAGGGAAACCATATGACAAGGAAAAAGAGAGGGGGATCAATAGTGCATCAGCTAAACTGGTGGGATGTGTCTGTTGTCTTATGATACAGATACATATCACTACCTCAACTGGATAGCACCACTGAATAAGGGTGTACATCTTTGTATAAGAACACTAGCAAATAAATATAATCGCAGGTTACTTTTGTTACAATTGGAGCAACTTGAATAATGGTCCATATTAATTGTGAAGTCTTTATCATTCCTCAGCATAACAAGTGTCTTGTGTAAACCTCCTGCAGATGAAACCGTTGATACCAATGAAAGGGAATTAAATTGCCAAACATTTCATCCAGTGGAGTTTAAATGAATGAGCCACTCTGCATAGCATCTTGTTGCTTCCAATGCTGAAATCAAACTGTTACTGACACAATAGCCTTGTGATTAGAGTGCCCCTGACACAGGAAGGGTTATGAGGGGCTAGAATTCCCGAACGAGCCATTCCAAGCACTAAAAATGGTACTCATTACCTCTTTGCTTGACGTAGCCTTACAGAGATGGTTTTGGCTTGGATGGACTGTCTTTCTCCGAGGGGAGTGCTTGTATGACTAGCAGTTACATAGCACAGTGATAAGGTTAAAGTAACGGCCATGTTCTCTACCGTTACCCATCAAATTACAAAAATGGGATTCTGGCCATTACTTGATTTACAATTGCCCCGACTATCGATCCTCAGACAAATCTAACAAACTATTTACATGACAGGAAAATGGCCAGCATCAAAGCCCAAAACACAAGGGATCTGCATTTTGAATTATCCAGTATTATTTCATATAACAATTCAATGCATCTTGCTCAAGGTATCTGAGTATCAAAGCTAAATAGTGACAATATATAGGCTTAACATAAGCCTTGCTACAAGAAAAAAGTGTATAATTTTCAAAGATGCATATTAAATACATGTTTGTAAGCACTTTAAACTTGGTGTAAGGATCTCAGCCTGCTGGAGTTAACCTAACTTGAAGAGTAAACTACAACCCCCACAAGGCTTCCCTTTTCTACCTCTGGAGATGAACTACCAGTTTCCTCCATTCATTTCCCCAAAATCAATGTGCTATTGTTATGATTAAGAGAAAAATATGATTATAAAAAGGTGAAATGTTATGGTGAAACAATAAATTATAAAACTCATTATTCAGTTGTTTTAAAAGGTGAAACAAAATATATAATTACTTACTGTTGTTCTGCAATTTCCTGCCTTGACGTAAGACAGCAAGGCTCAGACTCATGTCATTATTTCCTGCCAAGGTAAGAAGAACCCTAATTCACTGTAATAAAATTCAATTGCCTTTATCAACCAGTGCAGTCAAATAAGATACTAACTGATAAGTACACCTCAATTTACTGATTTGGCTATAGTAATGCCATTCTTTGTAATGATAAAATCAATAACTAACTGTACTTCAGGAAAAAGGCAGTAAACACATAACATATGTTTGATATGATTGTTGGAAAAATAGACAAAGTCTAATTCTTTTTGCCAGAGGTACTGCACATTGTCTGTTATGAGACTGAATGAAATTATCACTTACTTTTAGGCAGCATGGGCAATTTGTCCCTTACACCAAAGATTACAACAAAGTATAAAGAATGAGCAATTCTCACTCTGTTTTACCTTTGCACTGTACTCTATGAAGGAAATGTTGTTTCAGCTGCAAGCAAGTTCTGGAATGAAAACAAAATCAAATTAAACAGAAAGTCATAGTTCAATAAAAGGCTCTTTATAAATGATTTATAAAGGCAACGTTTGATTTGATAAGGCAGCTATAAAAAGCTCTCACATCTGAGGGTAACCCATCCCATGCAAATCTGCACGACATCTCAGAGAAGGCTGCATAAAGGAGAATTCTGTCTGAGTCACTTTTTCTGATGAATATTCAAGAACATGTGAATGAAATGTGAAGCCGCATGTATATGGAAATGCACATGCGATAAAGATCAAAGCACAAAGGTTCCTCCAGCGAAAAATAAATAAAGGAACAGCACTGGAATAAAGCTTACTTACCCAGACATTTCTTTGGGGTATGGTGTTACCAGCGCATATCAAGCACTTGTTTGTGATATATCCCCTTATAAAATATTTACCTGACAAAGTGCTGCTTTCTGTGGCACTTTTCTCTCGGAGTGCATTTACTGTACTCATGTACTCTTTTTTTTTAGCAAATGCCACTTGAATCTTTTATATGTAATAACATTTAAGGGACTGAATTCTATACCTTAAAATGTATTATTGGCTACCAGGCACACATATTGCACTTTAAATAGTACTGCAATGTGGAGGGAGTTTTGTGTAAAATCAACATGTGTTTTTGAACCCATATAGACTGATGACCTCCTACAGCAACTATGTGTACATTTGCTGCATGTATTGATATTAGCTTTATATTTACTCCAGCTTAGAATTCTTCTAAATTTCTTAAAATTTCAGTCACCCCCAAGAAGTTTGCAGACAACTCCAGACCTTACCTGTAACTGCTGGCCACAAACAAGACCAGCTACACTGATTCACTGATGATTTTATAATTCATGGGGAAAAACAAGTCCTTCATTTAATGGACTGCATAAATACAGGTGTTTTACAAAAGTTAGGTAATTGTTTGAGTCAGCTGTTTTATGTTGTTGTGTTATGCGTAATGCTTTCAAATGGAGCCGTGAGTAGTGATTGTCTTTATGCATTTTATGTGTTTTGATTCTGATATTCATTTATCAGAGTTCCATGTCAGAGTAATTCATGTTACAATAAATTGTATAATAAGGAATTAAGTCATTATTTTGTTGGCATTTTAATAACTGCAATGTGAAACAGCTGTAATCCTGTAAAGAGTGATACTTAATACACTAATAATACAGTAATAATAATACATAATAGAAATAAAGGCGGGGGCTGTAGAGTGAAATATCTACCTGGACAAGGAAACAGGAAAAAGAAGGAGAAAAACATGCTGTTCCATAACCTCTCTAACAGACAAGTGAGATTCACAAAAGTTAGATTAACCCTATGAATGCTGCCTTTTTTTTGCTGCTGCGCTTGAGGGTTTTGAACACCCATCAGTGTTAGACTCAGGATCTGTAATAGCTATCTGTACAAGGCATGTAGTGTATCATTTTGTTCAGAACTACTGTGTCTAATGGGAATTGCCATCAGGTAACCATGAAATTGAGGAATTTGATATGACTTTTTATATGAGGTAAAATTATTTTGTCTTGTTGAAAAAAAGTTTTTACCTGAATGCCACTCTAAAAGCAAATTCGTCAGCTCGGTCATTTCTACAGAGACTGATGGTTTTGTATTGTCTGGATTGTATACATATGCAAACCATATCAAAAAGACATTCCATTGCTTTGTAATGTGAAAAAGTATTAAGTCCCAGGAAAAAATATTCTCAAAAATTTAGAAGATGAAGTGTTGCTTTTCATTTATTTATTTGTACACATTGCAGACAATAAATAATTGTTTACATCATTATATAATTTAAGTGTACTGATGAGATATTCAAACTATTGAAGGTGACAAGCCTTCTGCACAAAGCAAAATGGACATAAAATGTCTATACGGAAAAATATCTGCGTTATTCAGCAGAGAATGAGGTAAGCTCATATGACCGCAATACACGACTTTAGGGTTCGAGGAGTTAATGATCACATTGTGCAAAATGTTCTGTAGTGCATAGGGAGAAAGATACAAAGTAGCAAATGTTTCAATCAGGACTTTTGTCAGTGCTTTTTCTTTCCAGTAGTATTATTATAGCACAACAAAGGTCAAAGGAGCTATCAATTAGCAAGAGAGGAAAGAAATGCATTTGAGGCTTTGTCTGCAAATACTGTACATTTAACAGCAGAGACAATATTTTCTCCCCAGTACTGAAGATTATTTATGAAATGACAGAATCTTGCTTTCTTGAGTCGTTTGCCCCCTGCACAGACCAAGCCCTATAGTTTGCAATCCTGTGAAGGTGACTATTGCATATATTACATTGCACCATTGTTGCAGTTTACTATGCCCTCAGTCCAATATGCATCTTTTCAATGCTCTTTAGAGTCCAAGATATTATATAGTCGGTAAGATTTCTTAATATGCAAATGACTCCGTGGGATTTCAGAAAGCCTGTCTATGGTTGGATAAAATGCTGCTGTGTATGCCACACCATCTCAATTATGTTGGTGACTTGAATTCAACATTGTAAAGGTTAAAATGATTAAATATTGTAAATATGTGCAGACAGCAGGACATATGAAATTGTACTTTTTTGGTTGACTACTGGGCCATTAAAGGGTAGCTTCACTAAAAATGTCAGATTTAATATGTTGTCCCTTAACATTATTTGAATAGGTATCCATATTAAAAAGCTCCTTGTTTGTCTTAATAACTAAGGACCCAGTCTAGTTTGAAATCATTTTATGTTAGCTTGAAGCCGAAGTTGGTGAAGAAATGTAACCCTCACACAAAGGCAGTTGTTGTGCATTCTTTAATTCTGCTGTAAATACATTACAGTCTTTGCATTCTGAGTTGCAAAGGCTGGATTATATTTACATCTGAGCTTAGTGATCAGATGAAATATGTCAACTACAAATAATGCCTGCTTTGAAGATGAATAAAATACGAGGGACAATTATTCTAATTGATCACTAGCCACGTGATAACAGACCAGAGGAACAAACCAGGATAGTACTCTCTAGGTTTCAGTGCACTAAACAGTAAACAGGAATGAAAAGACAAAAGTTAGAATGAGTTTGCATATACAGTTCAAGCTGCATTCAGCATTACCTTTAGACATAGCATTCAACTGTGATTTTTACTGATTTGTGTATACAAAATGCAATCAGAGCTGAATTTGATTGTGGCCAGGGTTGGTGGCCCATAAGTAAGCCATAGTGTAAATGACACTGCTTTTGTGAAGTTTACCTAGAATTTGGAGGTTAAACTGCAACAGAGCAGCCCAGGTGGCACTACAAAGAGTTATAATGCGTGACCATGTATTTTTTGTTTATTTAAAAATGTATCACACGGCTTAATATGGAGCACTAGATGCTGAGGTTGATGTTAAAAACATATCTCTGCTCTCAATGGTGGATGAAACAAAAGGGTACCAGCATGAGAGATAATGGAAGTTATTGACTGTGGCTGGAGAAGACACCCAATTTATTCTGAGAACATGGGCATAGAATGGGGTGCCAAAAAGAGTGAAATGGCCATTTGTGCAGTTAGCTCATGACCGAATTGCAAACTGCCTTTTGCACCTTTTCCTCTTCAAAGGAGACAGTGGTTGGAGTTTCAGGTTTCGAGTTTCAAGATGAAACACATATCAAAGTTCCCTTGGAAACAAATGTGCACATGTGAATATGACCTGACTCGATTTCTAAGATTTCTCGATTTCTGTGGGATATCAACTCACTGGTCATGCTTTGGAGTGGTGGAATACCTTGTAATGACATTCTCATGGAGAGATATTGAGATATATATGCTCTTAAACTGCTTCCTTGCTTTTTTCAGTATGTGTATGTACTGTATGAGCCATGCTCCACATACTGTAAGATAGGAGTAAGTCATCCTTTAATAATAAATGTAGCTGTTGTGATGCTGCTGAGGTGTGTGGTTGATAGCCTAAAAATTAGGTCCGAAATATTTTCATTAGTCAATGCACAGTAGCAAACATGAGAAATTGTAGTAATGTTATGCTGAATGGGAAAGGTGCAATAAATATGTGTAGGCTGAAGTTCTAGTGACCCTTTTATGTTGCGTCTGAGGCTGCATTTCAGAACCTGTGTTAACTATTTCTGTGGCCAAATATCCCATAGTGATGTAGTCTGGCATTTGGCAACCTGTTCTGCACCAGTTTTGCCATAGTGTATCTACAAATCATGTTCAGTCAGGGTGATTCACAAACGTCTGGCACAATTTCTGACTGAGTGACTGAAAAAAAAGGGCTAAAGTTCACAAAATTGATGCACCCTAGTCTAAAATGCAACTTTCCTTCCTTTTTTGCCAAGCTTCAAAGGAATTAAACAAAAAATAATTCTTGCCTTTTTGAAATATCTTAATTATTCACATTGTGGCAAACAGTTGCATTGATGGCACATAATAATACTGATGGAATCAACAGAACAGTAAAATATATATATATATATATATATATATATATATATATATATATGTATATATATTAAAACCAAATATTTTATGTGCAATATTAGATTTTTTTGAAAGAGCCTTGCTAGCACGGTAGGTACAACAATGGTTGACAGAACTGTGTCATGCTGTAACAGCAAAGTAAGGGCAATAAAAGCATACACCTCAAAAACAGTTTAGAACCAAATCTCCCAAAGATTTTCCAAAATGAAACACCGGTGAAAAGTGGTGATCACACATAGGCTGAAGCAATTTACAGTACTGCAGTGCAGCAAGATGTCTTTCTCCCACTGCAGAGTTAACAGACATATAAAACATAAGTTACTGGGTACTCACGTTGTATTTTCCTGAGAAAGCGAAGGGTTGAAGTATGTCGTATGAAGAATTTGCTAGAATTCTCCTGAAGAACTGAATAACCCATTTTGTGTCTGCTATAACTGACATTAGATACAATACAATCCATCATCTTGGATCCTCTTAGAGTTTTAATTGACATTTTATAAGCACACTAATGCGTGTTTTATATATTTTATATACATGAAAATTTATCCATTAATGAGATACTTCTTTATCATTTTACATGGCTGAGTAATCCAAGAATGGGTACATTCATTTGAATGCTACAGCTTTCAGTTTGGTAGAGCTCAAAGAAGTTATTTTGTTAAAATTACTTTATTACTGCCATATGGAACCCGTCAAAAACTTAAGAAAGGATTCTCAGATCACCACAGATGGGCCAGTCATTTTCATTTTACAACTAATAGGTATGCTTGTATGTATACATGTATGTATGTGTAATTTAACCATAGCACTTTCAAAATGTGTCAAGTCTAATCCATACTAGTAGTCTGCAGTTTGTACCTGCAAATTCATATTTGTGCTTCCTTGTTTGTTTTCAGACCCCAGCAAAAATGAAATATATAAATAACGGATTTTCCTTCCCTTCCCACCAGGCATAATAACCTATCGACCCACATAAACTTGAGTAACACCTTGTCACTTCCTCTTGTGTCCTCTGAGTCACAGAGCACTCTCCCATTCCCCTTGTCCTTCTACATCAGAGACAAAATGCCACAATACACAGCACTTTCACTTGCTGCCTTTTGATCTAAACAAGTATTGCATATTGGAGCATGAATAAAAAAACCCTATGGGTGCCCCTGGTGCTCAATAAGAAGTCGGCTTCGATTTCTGTTTAAACCAATAAGCTGACAAACAGGTACTGTCCACCCACAGATGCCCAGCTTGCCAGTAAACAATGTCACTTTGAGGGGTGGGCTATATTTGAAATGTACCCTTTTCACAAAGGCTGGACAGCACTGACTCTTGCGTCATGGTGTTCCCTGTAAAGCAGCAACCATGCAGGAGAGGTTTTGTGCCTTTTGATCTGACGTTGGTCTCGAGATTCATCCATTCATCGACTCTCCTCCACAAAAGGAGTCCTGCAGCTTTGCTGGTGTTGTGCATAGTGTACAATGCAGAGTGTCATGCACAGAGTATCAGGCACACACAAACATATACAACACATGATGCAGTATAGCAGTATACAACTATGAATCATCATTTGTGTCATTGTGTGGTGTTAAGCAACATGCTTACATCACAGCTGCCATTTATTAAGTGTAGACATATAGGTGTATAGTTGTGACAAAAGGGTGACCTTCATTACTTTAATCCAGACATTAGCATATATACAAAAATAGCTTCGGAATGTATCTTAATGTCTCAATATGAAATAATGAAAAAGTATACTTTTCAAAATACACTAAAAATACACATTCCACTGTAAGAATAATATACCAAAATACATTAATTAGATAAGGAAACAGTAACAATATGCATGGTGTGGTGGATGAAGCAAAATAAAATATTTAATGTGTATGAAATCAACAAGCAACATTTTCAGTTGTTAAAAAACACCTCAGGAAGAAAGGAATTTGTTTCTTAGTATGCTTATGGAATATATTAGTATACTTACACATACTATATCTCTTATATCTTTGCAGGGTTATTGCATTTATGGTCTTCGTTATCTATGCAAATGTTTTATTTCATGTAATGTCACACACAGTAATTGCTTAAGCACACACAACTCTCTTTTTAATTTCCTGCTACCGGGGAATGTATAATTAATGTTTCTTCATGAAAACGCAAGAAAGCAGAGGATTATTCATGGTTCAAAATAAGTTTTGTACTTAATATAATGGGACAGTTTTCAGCAAGTCGTAATGCTTCCTTTTGGTGTATTGTACACATGTAATGAGTAAGGCTGCAACATATACAAAGCAGAGAAGATCAAATAAGAGTTACCAAGGCTCTGTCTTTGTTAAGCGTGGTACATGCAATTATCATGATTTGCGGGGAGGTCCACCAGCACTCCTAGTGGATGTTTGCAGGATTCCTTGGTTCTATGTGTGCCGGTTTGCACTTAATTTTCACCCAAAGAATCTGGTAGCTTGTCAAACGTAGAAAGTGAGGGGACAGTGGAAACATCAAAATACGATTCAAATTCCCAAATGCGCAAGCAAAGCAAACAGCATCATGGCTTGGCAATTCTAAAAACAACACAATTGCATCTGTAACCATTATGCCCTACAACTGCACAGTCCATTTCAGTCATTGGTAATGTAACTGAACACAGGTAATTCAGTGTGGCTGTCTTAAACATTTAGGTAAGATGTAGGTTACACTAGAACTTTAGGTAAGATGTAGGTTACACTTGATGAGAAGATTTTTCAGAGGATAGGGAACGATGGTGAGTGACTCAACCATTCAATGACAGGCCAAGATGTGAGAGAAGAAAATTTATTAGTCTTGTCATTGGAGCAGTTACTGGCAGAGGATCTGTTGGGGTATGTTGGAGAGATGCAAAAAAGAATCTCAGAACACCATTCTGAAAAGGATTGGTGTCCATTTAAGTGAGATGGAGAAGATGACATTAGCAAATTCTGTTCTTTCAGTTTGGTTAGATTAAGTCCTGTCTAATTGCAATGTTTCATGTTTGAGAAGCTACAGCATTTTCTGGTTCTTCCCACCCTATCCAGTGCAATCCTCCTCTGCACAGTCTGTCTCATGAAAGTTCGCAGATTATGAAGATTTATTTTTCAATGAAAAATGGAGCTAGATGGAGGACCAAAGCATTAAAAACATTTACAGTATATACAGTATAAATGAACATGTTATATTAAATCACAATATGAAACCAAAATGTTAGTGTTACACTCCAGTTAATCTGCCTTTTATGTTGTAACTAAGTAAAAGACAGTGTTATCAAAAATCAAACTGCACTACCATGAAATGCTGTGATTCTATCCATAAATGCAACCCAATATCACAGCCAAATGTCAAGATGAGACATTTGTCCAGCTTGTGTTGAATGTTAATAAGCTGATGCTCTTGGTTGTTTTACATGTCAAAATATTGATGTTCTTTATAAAAATGAAGGAACCCACAACTGAGGAGCTTTGAGGAAACAACAGTACCCACTGCTCCACCAAGAAATACATCTCTGTTCCCTAGAACACATTGAAAAACACATGTAATTCTGGGTGTGCATAATGACTAAAGTAATTTATAATTAAAGCACTGAGTGAAGGAAATGCTTTGTAAGAGTTATGTGAATGTCTTTAAAAAGAGCCACCTGATATTTACCCTTTTAGGGGGTCATTAATACTGATAAAAAAACTAATTTCAGAGGAAATGTCCTTTATTAAATATTCAAAAGTTTGAAAACACCACCCAATTATCAAACCAAAGGCAGTACTAAAGACACTCATGGCATTTGCAAATGAAAATCAGAGGCATTCTAAGATTTGCTTTTCACTCCTTTTTACCTCAGTGGGTGAAAGGGGGACTAACAGCCATTTTCCAAGGTCTGGAGACTATTTTTAAAGATTGAAATCGGTTTTTGCTAACAACTTTATTTTTACCACAGGGTATGACTTCCATTGAATTGAAATTTCAAATGCATTTTCCAAACTGACGTGATCACAGTCATGTTCCTTGTTCCTTATTTGCCAATGTGCCAACTGGATCTGACATTTTACAGAAACAGCTGCTGCTCACTAGTAAAAAAACTACTTACAATGTTATGACATCATGAATCATTTAAATGAAAGCATTTATGAAAAATTATCCCAGAGCCATCTCCTCTTGAAAAATGACAACACTCACAATTTAAGGGTTAGCCAATTAATTTATTTTGAAATTTGGTAATCCAAGGCACATTAATATTACATGTTTTCAGCTTTCACCTCAAGACATGAAAATCCCACGGGCTTTCTGCTAGTCTATATAATGCTGGCAAAGAGGATTAAGGTGAGAGAGCTCAGACCATTTCTCATTGGTGCTATCTTGGTGGGTGAGGTTCATGCTTGTACAACATACTAATTTGTCCACTTGTACCAGTAGGTGTGTAACAATGTGGTTAGCAACCTTAAAATTTCCTGATGCAAGAATTAAGTGGATACCTCCATCTGTCCTCTATCCCTTGATTTACAGAGGGACAGGGACAAAGCATGGTGATTTCAGAGTTTTTACATTACATTATTGCTATTTAGCACTCCTATCACACCCTAGACATTCTTATTCTGAGTGAGTTACATGGGTTACAGCTGGACATTTTCTGAGGCAATTGTGGGTGAAGTACATTTCCCAAGGGTACAGCAGCAGTGCCACAGCAGGGAATCGAACCAGCAACCTTTTGGTAATGAGCCCTGCTCTTTCCTGCTATGCAAGAGTGCTGCTCATACGTAGCACTGCTGTCCAGTTTGCCTTAAATTTGCCTTAAATTACCTAGATAAAGCAAAGGAGGTGTATTTGGTACTCACCATGTCTTAGTGAGATAGACATGATTTTCAGTGCTTTAAGAGTAATGTAAACAGTGCTGCCCTCTATTGAGGGCACCAGTGTGGTCATGAGCAAGCCTGAGCTTATGATTCAGCCCATGTTGAGTTTTCCATGTGAATGTACGTCACGTTTCAACCAAGACTTATTTGAGCGTGGGCGTGCACACGTTCACATGTGCAAACACATATGCACATGCAGAGCACCCGAATGAAACGGACACACACACACATACACGTTAGCTCCACCACCCTCTTCTCTTCAGCACATGCCATGAAAACAAAAAGTCTGGCCACAGTAGATGACAATAAGTCATTGTATGATTAAATTCTGTGGGAAAATGAATTGCACATGGAGAGTTGAAATGCCATTATGATCAGCATTTAGACAGTAATCATAAGAAATGACCAGACCTGTGCTGGCGCCCCAAAACAGGATTGAAATCTTTCAGCTACAACCTTCACGGTAATGATGTTACAGCAGTAAAATGCATTTCAAAAAGAAACATGACTAAATCAAGGGATCCAAATATAAAATTGAATAAGAATAAACCCAATCGGTTTGACTATTTTTGTGTATCTTTTACTAACTTCATGACAATATTTCAAAGCAGAGTGATAATGCAAATTCAACAGCTCCCTCTGCTTGAACAAAAGCTCGTGCTGTTTTCATTTGGCTGATTAATTATCTTAAGAACTTATAGCAAAAATGCTCGGCAGGGGTTGATGTGCTGTGCTATATATTGTACATTACAATTATAATGAGTTCCTGAGCACCAAGGCTGCCCTGCCTTTGTTACCCCAATAACTGAGATCGGGTTGCTGTTGTGTACCCTTCCCATCTGTATACGCAAATAACGCAGGGTGTCCTTATAGCAGGGTCTGCAGGCCATCAACAAAAACCTTCCAGACCGTCTTCCTCGCAGCGGCCAGCCAAGGACCTTGCCCTCCTTCACTGACATCATTAGCACAGAGTAAACACACGCTGAACAATCACCCTGAAAAGTCATTAAGAGAGAAGATGTAGCTCCATGCAATCAATGGGAAAAGAGCAGTTATGTAAGGCCCCAAGAATGGCTATAGCATTTACCAAAGTCATTAAATAACACAGCAAACTTGGGGTGACACGAAAAAACTTGTAAATGAAAGAGATGTGACAGTGTGTTTTAGACTGCGTAGAATCCACAAAAGCCATGGTTCACACTATCTGACCTCTTCAGAGTGACCCCATGGACACTGACATATTAATCATTCATTTGCAGCAGGAGTGGGTGGGTCCAGAGCTGGAGGGCCACAGTATATCTACTGGCTTTCTTTCAGCCTCGTCTCGTCATTGTTTAATTGAGGCCATTATTTTGGAATCAGAGGTCCAGTCACCTGGAGTACAGCTTATAAATCACTTACTCATTGACACGTGACCCTAAAACCTGCAGGACCAGTTCAAGAAAGATCCAGTCTAAGGCCCTGTTCACACCTGGTAATAACATGCGTCTTTGGTGATCCGATCACAAGTGGACAGCGCTAAGTACAGGTGTGAACGCACCAAATACGCATTTGAAATCCGATCTTTCAGACCACATTCAGAGGTGGTCTAGGCCACATATGGCCACATTCTTTTAGCAGTGTGAACGCAAATGCGTCCTGGGCCACATCGAAGGACCGCCTACTCAACTAACGTCCTCTGCGTAGCGGAAGTATGTACTCATTCGCGCGCCAGCGGCGGTCACACCAGTGTGATTAGCCGTTTAGCGCGTAAACTAAAACCGGTGCAATTACAACACGAGATTGGAAAAATTCTAGCTAATTTTAGCTTTGAGGTAACAGCGGTTTAACGTAAAAAAATATAGCAAATGCTAACTGAAAACTATGAGAAGCTTAATGAAAAACATAACGAACCATGTGCTACATAGCATTAAAAGTAAGTTACATACAAAAGGGTTTTAAAGTGTGACAACGGGCAACAACAACAACTGGAGTTCACAAGCTACGTCAAATGCTTCCAAGCCCCAAAGGTATAATGCAATATATTACACGGAAAATGGTGTTATGAATAATACATGAAGTGTTGTAGTTCTACAAATAAATGTAAGTAGACTATTGTGGGAGTCAAGATTTATGATATCATGAATATCAAGGGGACATTCTAAAACGCTTAACGTGGCTTAATGTTCCAAAACAGTGATCAATGATCACCAAATTTCTCTCGGACATCTCTTGTCAGAAACAGTTCCTCCTGTCAAAAAAATCAAAACCGAAATCCTAGGAGTATGGTCGTTATCTCAGTACGTTTTCCTCTCCATTGACGCCCATTATAAGGAAAAAGCTTAACGTGGCTTAATGTCCCAAAACAATGATCACCAAATTTGTCTGACATCTCACATGTCATAAACACTATCTCCTATCAAAAAAGCGTCCATACTCATAGGATTTCGGTTTTGATTTTTTGACAGGTGGAATTGTTTATGACAAGAGATGTCCAAGAGAAATTCGGTGATCAGTGATCGCTGTTTTGGAACATTAAGCCATGTTAAGCCATTTCACGTTAAGCGTTTTAGAATGTCCCTTCTTCCACAACAAGCGCACTTCGGTTTTAGAAAAGTAATTCATAGATGTAGGCCTATTCACAACCAGGGTTGGGAGGGTTACTTTTAATATGTATTCCACTACAGATTACAGAATACTTGCCCTAAAATGTAATTTGTAACCTATTCCGTTAGATTACTCAAGGTATGTAACGTAATCTAAATATGTTGGATTACTTTTTTTAAAGAATGTTCATCCGACTAAGGTTCTGAACTGTTATTAGAATGTTCAGGCCGTTCACACGTAGCGTCTTTTTTTCATGAAAAACGCTGGCCAGAGCATTTTTTCAATTAAAAAAACGCTGGCAGCGTTTGTTCCAAAAAGCAGTTGAGAGGTCTTTTGTTGCCATAACAACAGTAGCATGTACAGCGATCTAGCGGGCTATACATTGTTGCAGAGCTAACGTTAGCTGACAGGCTAGTTTTGCTAACGACAAGCAGTAAACACAAACACCTTCCAGAAACTCCTAGGATCCGTCCAAATTGACTCCAAACGGCATCTTTATGATGAATGTTATGATACGGTTTAACTGTCATGTTGTATAGTTCACTGTGCTCAGAAACTAGCACAATTAACGTCTCCACCGCTACCTTCTCCATTTTTGGTGGTTGTTATAGGAAACAACGGGTGTCACTACTCCGCTTATGATTGGTCAGCTGTCAAAAAAGCGCTTGGCAAAGTTGAACATTTTTCAACTGAAAAAAACGCCCTGAGCTGCAGAAAAAAGCGACAGCATGAAAAAACGCTTAGGGTGTGTTTCAAAACACGGTCCACTTCGTAGGATCATTATGTAAAACACGCTGACAGCTTCGGAAAAGACGCTAAGTGTGAACACAGCCTCACTTAGCATTGTTGTGGCTAACATTTTGGCACCCCCGTGTTAAGTCTATGGGCATTTCATCGCAGGTTCTTCAGAATTGTACATGTTAATTCAAAAACTGTACATTACATGAAAACATGAGTTAGAAAAGGCACGAGCCACCCTAAATACATTGTGAGTGAGAAAGGAGTAGCTTACCAATTTAATGTATAATATGCGTAGTGTAAAATTGTTGGAGTAATCGCAGTTTTGAACATGTAAAATTTCACTTGTTTTGCCACTGTATCTACTCGTTAGCTAGTTAGCTTTAATAGCTAATCCAGTGCAGCCAAACTATGTAAAATAGCTAGCTAGCGATCAATATTAGCTTAAATAATGAAAAAGAGAACTTACTTCAAGATGCTTCTTCAGGTTACAAAAAAATGAAAAAAATCCAATGTAATCCCTTCAGTAATCTAAATATTTTTAAAATGTAACTGTAATTTGATTACCATAAATTTTAATGGTAACTGTAATGGAATACAGTTACTCATATTTAGTATTTTAAATACATAACGCCGTTACATGTATTCCATTACTCCCCAACCCTGTTCACAACTAGCAAACCAGCAAACACCCTTTGATATTAAACTACATTATGAAACATTTTCATTACAGTGAATAACGTAAGAAACGTTGGAAACATAATGTCTTGTTTAGCCTATTTAATTCAACCATACAGTGAAGTTCAAAATGTTCTAATCTAGCGTTTCTGCTTTTTCCAACGATAAACATAATTTAACAAAAGATCAGCTGCAGCTGAGTTAAGGCTATTTAATTTCAGTGATGAACGGTATGTAGCTTGCTAGTCAACTAGGTTTTCATTTACAGATACAACACGCATTATTTCATAGTGACAGTCATAACAAGATTCGTTCAAACAGACAGGTAAATGATGCGTAAACTTACATTTGCAAACGGACATGATGTACGTGTTTATTTGCATATAGGGCAGGGGAGTGAGATTCGATCACAAGTAGTCACTCGAGACGCATTTTAATGCCAAGTGTGAACAGCCGTATTTAGAGCTGACCACTTGTGATCGGATCATCCAAGACGCATGTCAATACCAGGTGTGAACAGGGCCTAAGATGGACCACAATACAATCCAACCCTGTGTTTTCACAGGGTAGTCAGTTACAACTAGTAACTGACTACCCTTGTAGTCAGTTACAACTAGTCCCATTGTGTTGCATTAACTATATTCTCTCTAACCAGTGACCCAGTTTCTCTGTGTAATGAGCTGATGGCATCATTGTGAATAGATTAAGATAAAGCTGATGATTTACAGCTCAACCTATGGGCCATAGTTCACCAGGTCAGGGCTGCATAACCTGTGTTGCTCTGTTTGCATTTCAGAATGCAACATTAATACCACCTTTTTGGATACTACAATAATGAGTACTATGTTTAAAAATATACATTTTTAATACAAATTCCTATCTGTATTCTATGTACATTGATGATCGTGAAAAAGCATTATCAGATACACTTATCGATGTTATTGATTTGGCCCTTATTTGGATTAGTAACATTTACAATAAGCTAACTCTTTTTTTACCAAACACTGCCATTTTGATCTGCCTTAAAACCATGTAATGTTATCCAGAGCAACTCAGCAGCAAAGGCATTGTAACATCTCCAGTGATTCAGTCCAGGCGGATATTTAAAATGCAACCAGTAACACAGAACACAAACACTTTCCTACCAGATCGTTTGTAAAAAGTTTTCTGATAGTTCTCTATTAATTTTTGAGTACCACTTAATGCATTACTTAGATACAGTTCCAGTGTACTTTGTGACTCGTCATGCATTTCTTGTAAAAGAGGACCACCAGATTCTCCTGTCCACCCAAACACTTTGAAGCAGCACATTATAATTGGGCGCTGTAACCTTCTGCCCACAACGGGGGAGAGACGGGCATTACCTGTCTGCACCTCTCAGTGCTCTGATCCCACAGGTACAGCGCTGCAGGTTTACTGTGAGATAACAGGTCTCGGCTGCCCCGAGAGACAGAGGCACCAGCCTGCTGGAGCCTGTACATATGCTCTCAGGTCACAGCAATCACATCTCTGACATGTTCTATTTATTTATTTATTTATTTATTTTTACCATTATTTTTAAACCATGTCTCTGAAGCCTTGGTAGACTGATATATGTGATGTTTGACAGACAGGCAGATGGGTGGATGGACAGACGGAAAGACAGACAGACAGGCAGGTAGGCAGAAAGACAGACAGATAGATAGATAGATAGGTAGATAGATAGATGAAACCTGAAATGCCACTTGGAATAGAGAAGTCAACTTGGTAACAGATCAGTCTCAGAGATTATTTACTGCGGCAATAATATCTGTCATCCGAACACAAAGAAGACCAAATGATATTTTGACAAATCCCGAATACCATACTCCTGTACCTGTCAACTCTGACAGCACAGCTACATTTATGGTGAAAAAATGGAGTGGGTGAAGGTGAAATGAGATATCTGTGTCAGAGAGCTAACCCCTGGATTTAATCAGGATTTGTCCTTAACTCTGACACACAAATGAATGCAAAAATTTCCTGTTTTTTTCATATTCTGTTTCATTTTGATTCATTCTGGTGATTGCCAAACTATATTTTTGAGGAGAAAAAATGTGACGCATGCGTTTAATTGACAGTCAAAGCCTAGGACAAATGATTGAATCCAGTGGTAAATGTCACCCTGTCAAATATCTTGAGAGGTATTCTATGAATAAGCAGCACAACACTTTGAAATGCATCCTGAGCATTTATAAACAAACTACTGGGTTTATAAGCATATGCATAATCAGTCCACAGTCACTGAACTCTTCTGTTGCACTAATTTACTATGGTATTAATAAACAATCATGAATCTCAGGGTTTTTTAAGTCAAGGGAAATATGAGAAGATTGAGTCAGATACTTTCCCATCAGACAGGTGTGGGGGAAGAAGTTCCAAAAGGTGCTAATCTCAGGCACACATCTCTGTATTGAAGTCACCAAGGGCACACATTTAGTTAATGATCAGATCTGGATAGAAAGAAGGCATGCAGATACACTGAAAAGTTTACTGCCTCACCCCGATGGTAATCCACAAATGGAAGTGTTCATACCTTATTTTTTAACGGCATAAACATTTCTGACTTCTGTTCCTTTGTTCGAGCAACAATCCAGCTTGGATATTCTTTCACTGTAACACTTTTTATTTTGATCCCCCAAATGTGCTTCATCTGTACCAATCACTTCATTATCACTGACAAAACCTCCCACGTGAGTGAGACTTCAGTTTAAGGAAGGAATAAAAGTCTCGTGGGGCTGTATCAGGAGAGTGAGGGGTTTGCAGTGGGGAGTGGGAGCAGATTTTTTGGAGGTTTTTAATCACCATCATGCATTTTTACCAGTTTCAGTTAACAGAATCAGTTAACAGCCCACAGTGAGGTGTGCTTCTTGGTGAACCATTTAAGTCGTTTCAGACTAAAAAAGAAAGAAAGTGATACGAATGAGAAACTTTTCAATGCACCCTTGATTATGATGTCACTATTGAGGAAGGAATGTCTGAGACAATATGGCTCTCATGAGTTTATCCCAGGTTCTGTGTTGTGAAGCACCTTTGTGTACTGTTTGTTTTTTGCTTTGGGATCTACAGATTCATATCACAAATTCTAAGCAAACAGACTTTTAGGGTTGTGTTTTTTAGAGATGGAACAAAATGTCACACATCATAGAGTGGACACATAAATTTGTACCATCAGAGGAAATAAATAAATTTAAAAGTTTTTAAAAAGTGAAAAATATGTTCCAGATGAAGTATAGATAGCTTATAGATACTTTTATTTGTGGCAATCAGTGAACATAGTTGAGTTGGCATGCACCTGTGGACGAACAGGACTCATGATCCTGAGACCACCCAGATGTGTATTAGCCTAATTAAGATTGCTCAGATGAAAAGAAGCAGATCAGTGTCAACGTCTACGTGCATGTTAATGATGCAATTAAGACAATACTCCCAGTCAGGCAGACATCATGTAAACACCTAACTTTGATTATTTTAATGTGATTACGTTCTTAATTGCAGTGAGCATAAACACAGTGAGATATGTGGAGTACTCTGATCTTATTCACATTGCTGATGGAACATGCAAAGGCCTTAACAGCACTTCTCTGTTTGTATTAAAACTGTGCATTGTAAGAGAAGAAGAGGAACATTTTCTTTGTGAATGACGTTACCGGTGATGCTGATGCTGCTAGCTAGCCAGTAAGCTATGTCTATGAGAAAGTAGGTGAATGGCAAAAGCCAACATTTTTGGAGTAAAAGAGATGGATTTCATGCTATGTCTTCAAGAACATGAACATTATGAGATGTTCAGACAGATATAAGCACTGTAATGGTATAATAATGATGCATGGTTCTCACAGCGATAGCTACTTCACCTGAATGAAAGTGGCGAGATAGGACAGGGAACAGCAGCAAGCCAGTGTGCAAGGTTACCCTGGTGAAAAAGCCTTTGGTCTCTCCAATTTCCAAAGAATCAAAATCCATTGTTTATACAGTATGTAAAGGGGAATGTTTGGGAAAGGCTTATTTGCCTTTTTAAATTGCAGCTATCAACAATAATCACATTATTATGTAAATGTAAACGTAGTCAGTGTCTGAGATCTCTTGCTGGTCCTCCATCGGGAACTGTAGCATATTCTGTTGTATTGCCAGGGAGTAATGAGGACTTGTTGGTACCTGGTTCACTTTCAGCTGTTTGTGAGCAAGAAATAACTCTGCATGAAATCCATGTAAAGTTTTTTTTTATTTCAACCATTTTGTTGGATCTTTCTTACCTTTCCACTTTCTTGCCTTGGGCTAAGAGACAGTGAATGCTGGAGAAACAGCATGTCCTTCTACATTGCAGACACTAGCTTATAATGCAGTGAGTGAATACCTCCTTGGCCTAGCTCTTTGTTTTGTCTTTTTCTCTCTCTCTTGCTCTGTCTCTCTCTCACGCACAAACACAGGTTGCTATTTTACCCTGAGGTCTACCTCAGAGGGTATTCTGGCTTTCTGGTTTGCACTTCAGAGCTATCATGAGAAAGGAGACACAGGGATGAAGAGTGAGGAGGGCCAATACAATAGAAGTGCTTTCCTTAGGCAACACGCTACAGTGTATTGATGTGTGTACTGCAGCCAGTCGTGACATAAGTCAAAAGGGCACATAAATGCATAATGGCTGCTGTGCTGTAGGTCTTGTAAATACCCGTTTGATGTTGGAATATGCCAACCTGCTGCTGAGATTAAAAAGAAGCTGAATCAATGGGGGAATGTGACGTGAAAAATGTATGAGGGCTGTATTCCAAACCACCAGGACTCCGCAAAAGGGAAATTCAGCTACTATAACATGATTATTAAATATTCAGCTGGAAGCCTTGTTAGTAGTGTTATTAGACCAGATGGGGATTTGGGAGATGGAAGTGATACATGAGCTGTATTCAGAAGTCAAAGAGCACAGAGAGGCTACATATTTCTCTGTAGGAATACAACCGACCTCACTATTGTAAATATTGACAGAGAGAATGTGGACGAATTTTATGTAATGGTGTGGCTTATATGTCGAGACCGATTTTGTTTTTCATACTGTATAGATATAAATGAATCCCAGTCCACCCAGCAATCCCTTCCATTTTTGTGTCCATAGCCACCAACAAATTCTGAACCCATTTATATAGCTTAAGAACCATGCTTGACACTACCCTTAAATTGTTTTAAAGTCATACCTCATATCACAATAGTACCCACTCAAGGTTCATTTTTGAGATGGATAAGCACTGCTTTCCTGTGAGGTGTTGATTATCATTACCACATTAACATTTCATAAACTGACAATGAGCACTTCCCATATGCGGTATTTATCACGAATTATATATTTTCTGAATGTTAACCCATTAACGCTTTGATGCGAAGTGGATTTTTTCATTGTTAACACAGCCTTGTTCTGAAGGACCAAAGCAGAACGCATATACAGTACCTCAGGCTGAAAAAAGAGAGGGGGGACAGAGCCATCTTTTCACATTCCACAGGAGGATATTGTAAATATGTAAACTTGCCATTAATGAGTGTATGTTTTTCTCTCCTTTGTGAATAGTTCATCTACCCTTCTTAAAACACTGAAATGTCTGTTGTTCTAAAAGATGTCATGATATCCCTGCATTTATACTAAAATTTAAATGAGACCAGGTGGGTGACCTGCTGATCTTAGTCCAAGTTCAGCTTATGATTTATAAACCTGCACATAAAATGACACACAGCACGCCTGTCTTGATGTGATGACATTTTCCATAAATTACTATTTTTCTTCACATGTTATGAAGTTACGCTCAAGGGCTAGAGTTCCTGTAGAACTCAAAGGCTCAAATATATGTTTGATTGGTGAATGTACAATGGGATGTGCGCTGAGCCAATGTTAATGGGACTTACAAGACTCGTAGGGTGCATTCACAACACAATGATTACACATAAGGGTCAAAGGGTGTTAAGGTAGCTGGCAGGAAAACTGTGTTAACAATGTAAAACCTAAATGGCCTAAGTGGCTTTGAATGTTATTATGACCACATTTGAACTGGTGGCAGTGTGGTGTAGTGGTAAGAAACAGGGCTTGTAACGTAAAGGCTTCCCTGTGCCATCACCCACCCGAGCCACAAACCCTCTTACAGTCTAGTGAGCATGTGGAGTGGAACCGGGGACGCAGACTAGTGTGCTGTGAGAAAAAAGGGAACCTCTCCATGGAAGCAGCCACCAATGAAGATACAACAGGTTTGGAGTTTTGGAAAGCACTGTGGGGAAGCAGAGTCTGACTCTTGTCACTGGCAAAATCTGGGTCATGCCTTTCTGGAGAGTGTTTTTTTTTCTCAGAAAAGCTGATACCCCACCAGGAGAAATGAAAAATATTTGTGGATGCAGATATCCCATTTGACAGTAGAGATGCACAAAATGGTAACTTAGCTCCTTTTTGACAACCAAATTTGTTTGTTCTCAAATGATATTTGAGCCAAAAGCAACTTTTGTATTTGCAATCCCATAAAAAGCAAATTTCAACCCTTGGACAACTTCTAACAGTACTCCTTTCTGATTCCTAGGTCAAGGCATACATACATGACAAAATAAGACACATTTGAAAGGATAATTTTGTTCTTCAATTTGGTTTTCCATTTGACATGTTTGAATTGATAATTGATCGTTTCCTCTTTTACAGTTGTTTAGTTACTTCAACTATCACTACACCTTGAAGCCATCAAAAGTGATATGGTATGTATTGAGATAACGGATTAATGCAGTGAACACCTTTTTTAGTTTATAATAATGAAAAAGTCAATAAAGGCAATATTGACATATATCTTTTGTTAAACAGGAAAGGTGAAGACTGGAGACGTCATTAAAAAAATTGTAGGATTAATATCACACATCAACAGCTGGAACAACTCAATGCTCATTATTTTAATAAGGACATTAAAGCAGTAAGGTAATTAGGTAAGGTAATAATTTAAACATTGTGTGTTAACATTGTGTTAATAGCCTTGTATTATATCCTGTTGTTTCTTTAATTTTGCATAAAGTGAATATAATCAGGACATTTTTCATTAACATTGCTAAGTTGTCATAACTTTATGCTTTCCTTTTTCTATAGCACATTACTAAAAAATAATTGACACTTTTTGATAAAAACATAATATGTATGTTGAAAGGTCATCAACATTATTGCTTGAAACTGAAACCATTATATAATCCTGTGTAACTAAGTAAATGTACTTCCTGCTTTGTGATCTTATAATGAATGATAAAGGGAGGAACGAAATAAATAAATTATTATTGGAAAAGGAGTCCTTTATCTTTTCACATGACATTTTTCTTCACTTTGGATTTTAACACTCATTCCTTAAAGAAGATCACAGACAGAGCACAACAGTCTCAGCCTTGTATCCAAAGGCTGAGATCTGAATTAATACTGTATTAATGGCTAACTGAGAATAATCTTCAAAGCTAGTGTACCTTTTCAAAGAGGAGATAGAAGAAAGACAAAAGGTACACCATCTAATGAATGGGTAATTGCATACTGTTAAATCTCAAAGTGAATATAACTTATTTCCCCTTTCACCTAAAGTGTACATGTCATTTAATTTTAGTTGTTCATTATTTAACAGTGATCTGGAATAACTTTTTTATGTTAAATAATCTTCTGTGTGAAATATGTGTTAAAACGTTGAGGTGCCAGACATTGTGTGTAATGTCATTCACTAAATTCATTGGTTCCTTCACTGTGCTCCTCTGCATTCAGATCAGCAGAATGTCATCTCATAAGGCAATATTTTAGGCCTCAAACTTAAGCTCAAGTATACATGAATGATAAATAATGCTTATAGCTACTTCTTTCTTGATCATTGTGCAATTAAAGAATAATATTCACCAAAAAAGGACACTATCCAAAATATTTCACTATTCTTGCCATTCTCACCATCCACTTTTCACAGTACGGGCTGTCAAAAAGCTTTTTCTTGTATTCAGCAGTATAGACAATGCAATTCCATGTGACGCAGAATGAGTCCAGAGAGAGGTTGCGGTCAGTGTCATTCACCCAGCCCTGCTACCTAAATGGCATTTAGCTGTAAGTGTGTTGAGACTAAGAGGGGACCCTGCTTCAAGATTACATATTAATGGCATAAGTACACTCCAAAGAATTGATCGCAAAAGAGCTGTTAAAGGGACATACACGTTGAAGAGGATTAGAGAATGAAGCTGGGGAGAGCAACATGTGCAGTAATTAGCAACTTAATACATCTCTTGCAGCACTTTCCTCCTTGAGTTTCTTTCTCTAAGGCATAGTCATCTTTTGGACTGAGTAACTCAGAGGTTCAAATATTTAAATCAAGCGCATTATATTGCTACTAAAGGCTGTTTGATAGTTTTGATTCTTTGATATTTGACAAACAAGATAATAATGTAATGTTCTCCACATGAAACGATGGTGGCACTTATTGTTCACTCACATTTATATGGTTTTACCCTAGTCTGATTCCATGAGAATCCATGGCGATTTATATACTTGCTGATAAACTACAGCAAGCTGGAATTACAAGATGTGCATACCATACTGTGCTGTTACCTAAGGTATGTTCACATGACACTGTGTTCAGCAAAATAGGCCTCCAACAATGGCCATTTAAATATTCTGTTGTGTTAATTGGTTAATTTTTTTCTATTCTGTCAGCATTTTTAGGGAAATGTCACGATTCTCATACCAGTTTGAGCGTTTAATATCTGTGTATTCACATGAATGATCATATGGTCATAATCTCATCAAAATGATCTGATTGAAAGGTCATATAAACAGCAGATTCTCTTGTTCAGTCATTTTACAAAAGGTTATACTATTTAAATCAAGCTGATGTACATGAAACATGGAGTGAAAGTAACTAAGATTTTTTTTTTCCAAATTAAGGCCACTCTATGAAATAGGAGAAAATTCACCCCATTACAAGGGATTTTGGAATGTACTCTAGAAAAACACAGCTATGAAACCAGGAGCTCAGCAGTGGCATATAAGATGTCACACCACACTGTACAAATGAACATTGAGGTTTTAGAAATATTTGCCAAATAAAATTGTGCTTTGAATTGACTTTGTACATCATAACTCCATTCATCTTTTTTCTATAGAAATTATGTGGAATAAAGGAATGGAGGCTGTTGAAGTCTACACTTGTCCTTGGAGAATCTATTTATTTTCTTGGTAAGCAATAACTAGTTTCCATGGAAACTGGGCAACACTTAGGTACATGTGAGATTGGGCTGCAATGGGACATTTTGTTTGAACAAAATCCCAGTTTAAAGTGTATAAGGATATGAGCATTTCGAATAATATGCAGTTTCTGTGTAGGAACCCTTGACATTACATAAATTACATGCCAATAAAAAGGAAGAATCGCAAGAACTTACAGCACAACAAATGTGAACATAACATTTTTGCAAGATATTTGCCTGTATGTACTACACATGTACATTTAATTGGTGAATTATACACACTTTGTATTGATGCATATAGAGGAAAGTTCAGACATCATAACTGTCTTAGTAACTAGTTGCAAACATATTGTACATAATATTGTAATTGCCATTACATTTCTTTTGCCAATCAAAATGTGACATCAGTGTTACTGTGTTGTGAAGAGAAGGCCCATTAAATGCAGTACTCAAGATTTGTGAGTTAACGGTACTGCACTGGGACTAATTCAATCTGTATTGAAAACAGTCCCCTTTAAAGATAAACAATGGGCATACCAGAATTAAGATGAAACTTCAAACTTGATGAAACTGTCATCTTATAGCAAAGTATTACAATACTTTAATCCAAGATATTTGACAGTATCGATTTCAATGTTCATACACTGATATATAATCTTTATATTGACACAAAATATTGTGCGGTTACATCCACAATCTCTTTTAAATGACATGGCTTGATTGCATTGAGCTTTCAGAAAATCCCACTTCAATATTTCTCTCACCCTCTCCTGAGAGAGTGCATTATGTGGACTTTGGCACACACTATACAAATATTCAGCACTTATCATTCATAATTAACAGGACATAACAAACCACCATTTATTCCATGGCTCATGGACTGGGCCCAGTAGATTCCTAATAATAATTAGAACAGATGGGAGTCTTACAAAATGTGAAATCCCTCTTGCCTTTGTTGTCTTGTAATTAAAATATCCAAGAAAATGTTTCAATTGAATTTTATCCAAACTATGTGCCTATATTCAGTGTTACAGGAGATGCCTTGCGATTTTGGCTGTGAGCGCATTCATATGCAAAACATAATGGATTTCGGCATCTTATCCGACTCACGACTGAACTCGGAATAAACGCTGCAGTCCTTGGCAGTTTCGTTGGCACTAGTCATTAACATTAGGGAGGTGCAGCTGTGTCATGCAGCACCTGGGCTTTTTCACTGCCTTGCACGCATACTTATGTCCTCATTTAAATCAAATATGAATTCATAATGTTATCCATTCAGACCGAGCCTTATTTCTGGCAAGGGCACTGTAAACATGAAAAGAGCATGCTTCCCTTCACCTCACTGCAGTGACTCTGACTCCTCAATGCATTGTCAGCCACAACAGAAGATGAGTCATTAAAATGAAACAAAAAAAAGCAGCTGCTTGATCTATTGAACCAATGGAAAGAGCATTGATTAACTCCTGATGCCCCACCCTCCTACTTCGCATCAAAAAAATGTATATGTCTCAAATGTCAATTCAGGAATGACAAAATTCATCAGGTCAGTCTTTGAAGTACTGCAGGCATAGGATAGCAGGAATCATTTACTCTGGAATCAATAGAAACTTATGCTTTGTTAACTGAGGGCTCAAGAGCTCTAGCACCTTAGGAAATTGCTCTGTCTCTGAGGCATCGGCATGCTTTGCAGTTCATCAGCGCACAAGTGCTGGTCCTGTAACGGCAAAATAATAATCAGCCTTCAAATGCCGCTCAGAACTGTTCAAGGACTAATTACATTTGATGTGGAGTAGATTACAATTCACACATTGTTAAAGAAGAAAAAACATACACCTCCTCAACAGGTTTAATTAATGCAAATGTCAACTTTTTTTTATTTTTGGGATGGCTGCATTCAGGCATAATGACAGGGATATGTTTATATAAGAAGCGGGGATGCGGGTTGTGGGTGCTCAAAAAGGAAAAGCAATCAAAGAAGTGGGCAAGAAAGAAACCTTATTTAAGAGTTAAGAGGAATATGTTTGTTATGAACAGTGCAACACCACAAAAAAGCAGAACAAAGTAGGAAGATTAGACAAGGGGTGATTAGCAGGTGAGGCACCTCTACCCTGTCCTCTCATTCAGTGCAAAACCACCGGAAGTGACCCCTGGAGTTTAGAAGAAGGAACAAAATATAGTTCTGATAATACAGACAACTGCCGATGACACTCTCATCTTGCCAATAGAGTAAACGCGTCATATTTGTTGCAAACTGAAGGATGCTGTACAGCCCCCTTATTTACATGCATATTTACCACCTTACAAAATTACAAAACATACAATAAAAGAAAGATTTACAGCAGAAAAAATAGCCAGTAAGCACAGACATTAGACTCAATCAGCTTTGATGAACTTTAATATTTATGCTCATGAAAGACAAATAGACTTGCGAACACTTTCCTGGTGATCTGATTACCTCAGCTTGTGAAAGCATTTTAAAGGCAGCTTCTGTAATTAGTGGTTTGCTAATGTACATGACTTTCAGAGATGCCAGCCTTTCATTGATGGGTACAGAAGCAGACCAGCTGTGTCCCTGGGAACTCAGAAAATCACATTTCCCCTCTGTATCTCCACAAGCCCCTATCATCAGCCATTGAGGTAAGAGGCCTTTAGAAGTTGGAGTACTAATTTTAATGACAGCCAACTCCTCATGCTGATCTGTAGGCATCAGGCAAAAATATAATATATACAATTAACCCTTTTCACTATTCACAGGTGAGGACAACAAAGTTCCATAGTGGTTCAGCAAAATGTGCTGTCTCTTGAGAAGTGTTCATTATGGTGGAGGTCACACAACTGCCTGTAACCATGACTTTAATAGTGTATGAGGCAGTGGAGTTTGGGGA
The DNA here is from genome assembly GCA_019176425.1 of Megalops atlanticus. NCBI lineage: Eukaryota > Metazoa > Chordata > Actinopteri > Elopiformes > Megalopidae > Megalops > Megalops atlanticus. Next base: position 52,883,083 of record CM032876.1, read on the forward strand.
ATGCTACCCCTGGTACACCTTCTGAGCTGTGCCATGGGGAAGGTGACACAGATCCATCAGTGCAAACAAGCCATTAAAGCCCTCCATGGTTTATGCTTTTCACAAAAGCAAAGCCTCACAGGGCCGAGGACACGTTTTCAATCTGTGACGGAGCTGCAGGGTGACTTAGTGTTCCAGACTCATCCTCCCTTGTGACAGATTAGCTTTTCAGTTCCCACACTTCTAACTGCCTCTCAAAGGGGAAAACCTAGATAAAGCAGGTAACCCTTGATCTTTGAATGTGCTAAAAAAGATTACCTACCATAGTCATCATCAGCGTGTTCGTAATGAAGGAGGGACTGGTAATGTACTGGTAATGACAATAATATAAGCATTTGCTTTTTAGCTTATGCCCATACAAAAAATATGTTTTGAGAATACATTTCAGAAAATATACATTGTTTAGCTCAATGTATTAAACATAATTATTGGCATTTTGCTATATTCTGCTTTGCATTATATATTTTAAATATATTTGCAATATGTGCAGTACAAACAACATATTCCTCAGTATATTATGGGTGGATGCAGTAAAATATATATTTAAACAATGTTGCTGGGGGAAAATATCAGTTTATATTTAGAACAGCATTTTTTTACATCACATGCATTTTTACAATATAGAGTTCCTTGTCCATTTCGAATTTTGAACAATGATATTTGGATTTCAATGCATACTTGAAATTCAGAAATGTCAGCCATTGATATAGTGTTTTGAGAGTGAAGTGTTATATTGCATTGACTGAGAGATGTCCAGTGAAGCTGGTCTTGCTGTTCCTTCTCCTTTTGCACTTGTTTAAATCACAATGACGAGGTGCTAAAATGCATCACAGGACATAGAGTGCTGACAGACAAATTCCTTCACAGACACAGATAGCAACAGATGGGCTAATAAATAATGAGTAAAGTCATGCCTCTAGCTTATTCCCATTGTACACCAGAGATTAGCCTGAGTGTGTGATACACCATTGTGTCAAAACGAGACGAAAAAGACCATCAGACACCACAATGTGAAAGCTGCTACAAATGCTAGATTAACCTGCTATGCTGTTTATTTGTAATTGTTGTAATTTGACCCCATGTTTTGGATTAAATAAAGCTGTCTCTCATGCTGTCTGATGAAACATCCCCCCCAGTACAGTGTGACGTCTGAAGTGTTCTACAGCAATGCCTCATACGCCTGGCTTTTGCCAGCGTGTTTTACAAGGTAATAGAGTGCACAGCACCAAGATGAAAATACTCAGGCATTGCTCTTGAAGCCTCACCTAAAAATGAGTCCACCTCTTATCCTACAAAACTCAAACACTATGAAATTGGTATCGAGCACAGAAGTCAGACGCTAATGGAATTTTGAGGGGCACTGTGGAGCAGCAGCGTGGCATAGTGGTGGAGGAGCAGGGTTTGCAACCCAAAAGGTTGCCAGTTCCATTCACAGGTGGGTCACTGCTGTTGCACCTATGCCCAGGTGCTTATCCTGCATTGCCTCAATAAATGTCCAGCTGTTTAAATTGATACCATGTATGATATGTAAGTAACCCTGGATGAGAGCATCTGCTCATCAGAATGTAATGTAATTTTTCTGCCTTGATTTTCACATGTGAACAGTTTCAACACTTGTATTTCAGCAAAGGCCCACCAAAATTCCTATTCAGAAAACACAAGCTTTGATATCCTTAACCATGGGCATCAGTTTGTTTTGAAAAGTGCTGGGGACAACGACGGGTTCAACTAACTAAAGGCTTTCAAAACGTTATGGGGACGAAATGGGCCACGACAAAAAGTGGTGGGGACATGTCCCCAGCGTCCCGAGTAAATGACGCCTGTCTTTAACACTATGCATAAACCGACGCTTAATATGTGTAGAATAACGTACTGTTTCAATCTGATGCCCAGATTTCATAGAACATTTTCAGTCTGATGTAAATATTGATTGTACGAATTACCACCCATTTAAATTTGTCATTGAATGTATGAATATTTAAGTGTCATTTTGTGTCACCAGGAAGACCTGGGAATTACTAAATTGATATTATCTTTAGTTTTTTTAAGTAGCCTTTATAAATAAGTTATAAATCCACAGTGGAGAGCATTTTCCCTTGTTTGCATATATCTGCATATCCAGGATCAGGTGTTGAGTCTTACTGGCTGGGTGGCCTGTCCCCTTACTGCTTGGTTGATTTACACTGAGACAGGGTGATTTATGCCATTGGTACCTGACTTGCGGCAGCATAATATAGCATAGAAATTGTCTACAAGTTTAAGAAACTGAATAGTTTGTGTGAGCATCTCGACATTCTTTCTTCAAGGGTAAAATCTGAGTAGCGTTAATTGGGAGAGTGATGTTCGGCTACTTTTTTTGCCAACTTTCCAAATAACTTTGAGCTATTCCTCATGGAACAACTGTCTTAAACATCAAAACAGGGAATCATAACAGCCTATGCTAACAAATCACACCTCTCAGCACAATGTAAGATGTTTTAATTTTACCTCTTGTGTTGTCAGATGTCGGCAGTAATAGCTTGTTAGCTAGTGAAAGAATGTGCACCATTCCACCAACCATTTAATCTCTTCAGTATAGTCGATCCTTCAGAGTGAGACCATCAACTTAGTTAAAACATACAGTATGTTATTCAATTAACTTTGCATGGAAGTCTGGTTAATTCTTACAGATACTTTTTTTCTGAACAAAATACTTCTGTGTATACATTCCATGCACATCAAAAATAATTTCATCAATAGCAAAAGACAGGATCAAATAAAAGGCATGGTGCCAGTTTTAATAAAGTGATAAGAACAATGCAAACATAGATAAGTACATTGTACAGGCAACAATGTGGATGGAAGTGTGTCTGAAGAAACATAATTTTTGCACTGAACAGACTGAAAATACAGAAGAAGTAGGGAGAAGGTACATTAAAGTTGCTAACTAATGACATCCACAGCCAATGAAATACACGGAGTATCTCAACATGCTTCGTACAATTTAAGGTAGGCTGTAACATATTTATTGGCAGAATATTATGCTGCCATTACTTTTATTTGCATGGTAGGGTAAATTTTGAGAAGTACAGACACATCTCATGTAAGCAAAATATTTGGCATGAACTTCAGTTTTTCATCCATCAAATGAAAAGCACAAACTGACAACATATCTGTCTGCATTTCCTGTTTAGAATACAATAGAGTATGCATATATATTTTATATCTACAATATTCATTCCCCATCTCCAGCAGACGCTCTTATGTAGAGCAACTGGCATATCTTCCCCCTTTCACCCTGGCCATTTTTGCTGTTATACATTTAGTGGGGCTGAGTTATTTACCAAATTAAGTACCTTGCTGACCTGGGAATTGGATGGCAACCTTCTGGGTTTCAAGCCATGCTCCCTCACCACTACACCACAGTGCTGCCTGATGTAAGTTACAGTTCATGGACAAGACTGAAGAAAAGTACACAACAGCAACATACAACTCTGAAACTGAAATATTGTTGACCTTCTCCATGGTCCTGTTAAATAATATAGTGTTAAATTTGTACAAACAAAGCAAACATGCTCCATATCTTTGGTGACTTTGGCAGAATAATTAATGGAATTACTTTTTAAAATCCCAGTTTTAGCAGATTAATCCCAGTTATGCATATGTCTATGAAGACCTTCTTATGCACAGTACATCAAGGACAAAAGCATGCTGCGTCACTACCCCTCAAATATTCTGATTGATTAGTAAATCTCACAAACATCTGGAATCCAGGAAATAACTTCTACATTCAGCTCAATACATTTCAGTTACATTTCAAGATAGCACTTTTGAAAAAGTACACATAACCCATAAACAAATTAATAATGACTCAGATCCTAATTCATACTTTTACTGAGAGACCATTAGCATTGACTAAATGTCAGATTTCTAATTTGTTTACTTGCAGTTTCATTAAAATTTCATTCAGATGCAAAGAGCATAATAGCCCTCTGAGATTTTGTCATTCTGAAAGAATAAACAGACTGATTCGTTTTGCTGATTGCTGTTTCATAGGCAATTTTGGAAATAACTTTGTCATCAATGACCAGCTATCTTCCTTGAAAATGGTTTCCGTTAATGCAGAAAACCAAATTAAGCTTTCTTTATACAGAAGTAAAGCCTTTTAAATTGATGTCTGTTTTCCCTGAACGCAAGTTGTATATATCAACAGGAAGGAAGAGCAGAACAGTACTTAAAAACATTCATACACTGCCCGCTAGAAGGGATTCTGTAACAATCCACCTGGTATCTGAAAGACACTCTGTAAAGTCACACTGAAAGTTTTAACTGACTTCAGAAAATGCAACAAGGGAATGTGAGTAAAAGTCTCATCTGAAAGAAAACAAAAAACATTTCAATGAAATAAGCATCTTTATTCCAGCTGTAGATTAAGGGGAGCTGAAATTAAAGCAGCACTCTGTGTGCCAGAATGCTCCTCTGTCTGGTAACGGCCAGACTCCCGCGGCGGATTTGCCTGCGGCAGACACTGCCACCGCCTTCTGTGCTTTGGGTGACGTGTTCCACTTTCAAACCCTCGGAGAGATGATTACACCGGACGCACAGTTCTGTGATCCACACATTTGCTCTTCTAGCGGCAGAGGCAATGTAATGAAGGAGGCAAGAGAGTTCCGGCGGGTCAAGCCACAATCGTATTGCCTCTAACCTTTAAACAAGAGCGGTCCCATCCTCCCGACCGCAGTGTGCTCTTTCCCGCGCTCAGATCTGTTACAGCAGGAGTGGCTAAGTTCATGGCCAGTCAATAACCCCAGGCGGTGACTAACTAAAGCGGGAGTAAAAAGAAAAGACCTCATGGATGACTCACATTTAGGAAGGGGCGCTAAACTCCTGCCGCTGACCTCAAGTAGTGAGTGCGGAGATGCCACCCTCTCCTTTTGTGCAGAATCCACTGAGACCCGCCTCTGCGGTGTGGTATGGGGGACCGTGGCACACAAAAGGCAGATAAAGACACAGACAGGGGGCATTTCTGCATTATTTAAAACCTAATGGCTTTCTTCACAGACAAACTCCTAGCATGTCGATTTGTATTGACATTCCTTGTGTCGACTATGAAAAGGTCACTGGACTGCACGACATACAAAAATTAGCAGGGAGGAACTTTAGAAGGGCTAGAAATTGCTTCTGCTGCTCAAAGGCCATCACTTGCAAAGCCTTGCCCTTACAATGTCACATCGATGCGGGAAAATGTTTTCACACCATGTAAGACAGTGTTTGTAATGAACCATGTTATTATATAAACTAAAATGCATTTAGTTCAGCAGCCAGGCATCCCAGTTGTCAACATCAGGACATGGCATTTGTTGGCACACAGAAGTCTGATTTCATTTAAATCTGTGGTTGCAATTCATTTTGATGCCAGACATGAGGTTCTGCAGACTGGATATTGCATACATTATTGTGGTGATTCTTTTGCTTTTTTTTTTCTCAAGCAGATCAATTATAGCTCATTCCAGTAAGCCCACCTGCTTAACCCACTCGCTGCTCCCCAGTGCAATAATTTAGAACTCGTGTGTGTTCTTCATAATGGCTGATCCTCTCATGGGAGGGAAGATGTGCTTAGATTTCAGCAGCAATATTATTTTTTCATTTGCATATCTAATATTTCTGTGAATTATAATCTACTTTTACTGTCAGGTTGATATCCAATATAAGTGTATGTGCTGTATGGGCACGTATCTTTCATATAAAATGCACAGAACTCATATAACAGACATACAAACATGATATTAAAACAAGACTGTTGTGTGCCATTTCTCATGTGCAAACATTTTTCATTAAGTGCTGGATTTAGACACAGCCCATGTATTTTTAATTTCTTCCATTGTTATTCAAGTCCCACCCCTGTGTCTGTCCTCCTATGATGCCCCTTAAAGGGTCTGTATTGATAGTCTACTCTCAGATCTCTGTGGGAAGCCACTTTAAGTTTTTGTAAACAAAAAAAGCTGGAATCACACAATACTGACTGTCCTGTTAGAATGGTAGGAGTGAAGATGGCCACTGCCAAAAAACACAGCTAGCCAAAGAGTATTTTCATACAGTATTTTTTTCTTCCTTTCCACCATTTTGCTGGCCATCAATTTAAAAATGGTGCAGTCAGTCCATCTATATCTGATTAACAGTTTGACAACACAGACCTGCATTAAATTACAGCCATGGTAAATGAAAAATCACATTCATCTACAATGAGCACATTTGACAAGACCCAAAAGTAGTATGATATCATTAAAAGACATTCATACACATATCCCAAACACATATTCCTATAACATGGTAGAACGTATCCCATTAGAAAGGTAAAATTATGCTTTGTAAATTGTTCCAAAAGAATCAGAACCTCAGACCATTAAAAATTGCAAAGTCTAAGGATGTCTCACTACTAGAATGTGTGTGTTTTTATCCTAAGGGAAAAAGCAGTTCTTCCTCTTGAACAAACTTATAAATGTACACAGTTATTGATGTTCAAGACCTCAAATTCCTTGTTGTCTTATGGTGTTGATTAATGATATGACTTTAACACATTACTTCACATTCTTGTGACATCATGTGGAAAATCGCCAGCATTTTGGTTCTTATGATGCCAGGGTATGATCTGGCCTGAACATTGCAAGAACATAGCCTTTCTCTTTTATGTGAAGGTCCCATCAATTACATTGCTTCTTCATGTTGTAACATGACAGTTTGCCAAATAAGGATTGAGCTGTGTCATCTGTATTTTTCAGCTCTTTGATTTTCAGAGAAAAAGCTTTGAAGCTTTTGCAACATCTCACAGCACCTACAGAAGGGAATAGGCTTTCAGATACAGCCAGGCAGAGGTGAATATCCTCCTTTTCAAATGAATGAGTGCGTCTGTGGATCCCTTTGTTCTGTGGAACAATTATTTCTGTCCAGATGCCCTGTAGCATCCGTGAATTAATTAAAATAAATAATTAAAAAGGAAGTTCTTTAAAAAATACTAAGTATTAACTGATTGGAGAGAGTTAAAAAAGGCAGGACCCAAACTGCTTGACTGCTGCTGGGGGTTCCTTTAATCTGCCCATAGAGGAAAACCTAGGTGCAGAGCTCTGTACAGTTGTGGTGAGGGGGGGCTTTGTCCTTACTTATTTGTTATTATAAACACAGTCAATGATATTTACCTCCAGAAGGAAGTCTGAATACTGTTTTGATAACACAATAGCTTTGATAGCTACTGTACTGTATTGATTTTCTATTCTGTTATGCTTATACTACATTTATATTACATCCTCTTGTTTGTGCAGTCTCCCTCCTTTTCCCTCCTTTTAATAAATCTAATATCTTATGGAAAGCTTAAGCTCACCAAGGAGCTTAAACAGAAAAGCTGACACTGACACTGACACTAGCTTCACATCAGATAAGAAAGAATGATTGTGTCTGCCATTTATACCTCAAATATTCCTGGGTGAGTCAGTAATTTTGTCATGGATGAATCTTACCTGAAAATATGTGTTTGATCAGGCTATACAAAAGTAAAATAATTAAATAAATAAACTTTTCCTGTATTAAATTTTTATGTTGATCCCTCTTTTCCACTTGGCTTACACTTCCTAGTGTGCTAGCTAGATAAATAAAACATTCACCAGTTTCTCTTGTACCAAGTGGATAAGACACTGCTCAAAGCTCACTGTCCTTGAGATCGTTTTTGTGGAGTAAAGACAGAGAAATGCATAAAGCATCAAAAACAAAGCATACACAATCACAATACCATGCACCTGGCTTTTCTGGATTCTAATGCTACTGTCATGAAAACCTAAATAAAACACGCAATGTTACTGTAAACATTTAGGAAGTGATGTCTCACAAGCTTGTGGCTAAGCACACTTAGTGCACCCAAATACTGTTAAACAAAAGACTGATGCAGCTAAACTCTTCTGGGTGATTTGTGTATGATTTGATTTAGATATGATTAATTAAAAAAAAAAAGCCATTAAAAAAAATGTGTGTGTGTGAGAGAGAGAGTGTGTGTGTATACATGGATGTTTGAATGCATTCTCAGGATAAACTGTGTAGGCTGCCATTGACCTTGTTCAGGCAATTTTTATTATTTTTAATGTGTTAGGTAGACTGTATGTATTCTCACCAGCTCTTAAAGAGATTCTGTCGTCATCGCAGCCTTCTGGCAGTAAATGGGTAGCGTGCGGCTCCCATTGCTGGAACTGAGAAAGGTGCCTGATAGAACTTGGCTCCACTCGGTTGAGGTATTAGTCATGACAACAACAACAAGGTCACCAACAACACTGTGCATCACTCTCATTACACTATGCCTGTATTTCTGTACAGATTTTGCAGCTGATGCACCCTCAGTGATATCAAAAACAAGACTGTGGTGTGAAGGTTGTTAGCCAGCTGTGTGCCCATCTGTGCCAATCCCAGGTAGCAGACTGTAGATGCACCCTTGTACTATTATTATTCCCAAATTAAAGCACTGTCAACTGAGTAATGCTGTACTTGCTTTCAAATGCACTTTGATCAGCAAAACACATGTCTGTGTATCTAAACCATCAAAGGAAAAGTGTTTCCTTGATCACAATATTTTCTGAAATCCACTGAGTCATACCATTCAACTTTCATTGAAAATGGTGTATGAGTTACAGTTGTCTCTGAGGGTCTGTCAATCCAACAAGAGATTCCTGTGTATAAGGGGTAGCCTTTAGCACATTACTGCCTCAGTGTTGCACTAATGCACAGGGACTAGATTTAAACACTCAGTCTTTCAACATCAAAAATGTCTAAATCAGTGAAGACAAGACAGTCGTTTTCATAAATATTAAACACTGAGTGTAGAATATTTCAGAATATTTCAAAATGCCTGCTTACTTGGTACTAATCCCTTTCTTCCTCATCCATGTCACAACACATAATGCACACCCACACAATTGCAACAGTAAAGTCCAAGGCTTGAGGTGAATAAATTAACGCAAGGCGTAGGGTAGGAGAAGACAAAACAGAACAAGGAAAGAGTCTTTCCTTATATTATATAGCTAAGATACCACAGATTCTTTAGTTCACGCAGTTGTTTGATTTCTTTACTAAACTCATTAGCCTGAATAAAGCTGTGTAATTTTTTGTGCAGTAGATAAAAAAGTGACTTCAAAGAGTTTCCACAGGTTTTGCGTATTTTCATTTTCATACATTTCAAGACAGTGGGTTTCCCTCCTCAGACTCCATGTTCTAAAACTACCCCAATATTTGCATATGAAGGGAAGTTACACAGTTGCTTATTTAAAAACACAAATTACTGTACTTTTATCAGTCTTTAGCCATCAGGGAATATGTTGAGGATGGGGATGACTGAGGAGGATGACTATGACAGTGTTTTATGACAGATACTTGAGGTAAAAGAGCAGGTGGAAAATGGGTGTGCTGTTGAGTCATCCAAATCCATTTGTATCAGCTTGGTAACTTGAGGGCAGGACATGCTGTAGCACTATAACTGGTCTCACACTTTTATCTGTCACACTAACTTCCATAGGGAAGGAATAATATGTCCTTGTCCAAACATTTTTTTAATAAGTACCAGTGACTCCAGTACTGGCGCAGCCTCAGATACCTGCCTATATTATAGGAAAATGTCATCATATAATCATGGTGTAAACATTGCCTTTATTAATTGCGTCAGCTTTATCGCTCCATCTGTATTCGTTGTTTTATCCTGTAGTGTCATCCTGTTTCCTGCAGTATTGCACGCATCCACTGTTTTATAGCCCTACCTTTAATTTCCTTGTCATAAGTTTATGGATTTAAACAAGAGGGTTTCTGTTTGCTTTTCAGGCAATTTATCCTCGTAAATCAAAATGGCCAGAGAATATATTTCCCCCCACATAAACAATGGATGAAAAAAGAAAAGCATGTGCTGAACAGCAACTGTAGCTGTGATTTTGGAGATGGAGTCAGTCAACTTTGAGAGCTGTGAGTGGTTAGCAAGATTTCTTCCTAGATACATGACTAATTAATAATTATCACATTTTACAGTCATCTTTTTCATTCATTAGTTAACTACTACATGACAGATCAGTTCAACCATTGCTAGCTTGCTTGATTAAACGGCTATATATTGAAACAGAATATTAGTAAAATTATTGACAGCAATAAAGCCAACACAACAATTTAGACAGATAAACAGGTAGCTTGAAGTGTGAGAAGTTAGCATTAACTAGGTAGTTTAGCAACAATTGTTCACACAGAGAGCAAGCCACTTATTTACCCAGGTGGTAAAAACTGAATGGAAAGTATGGCTAGGTAGCTAGACCCTATTAAACTTAAATCATTACCCAATTCCTATTGTCTTACAAATTAGCAAGCATTGCTAGGTCCAAGACTTGCAATACCAAAAGGTAAATAGTATTTAAGTAATCCTCAGCATGCTAAGTCGGTAAATTCATAGTGCATGTGTTAAGTGTTAAGTGCAAGTTAAATGAATGTGGTTGTAGGAGAGTTAATGTTTTTTGGTATTAAAGCATAACCATAAATAAACCTGACAGAAAACAAGTCTTGGCAAGTCTTTCAAAAGAAAATTGACACAATGTTGTGTTCAGAGTCAAATCATTTTTCAGTATGCACAGTGAGAAAATACCACAGATGTGGACAGATGTACATGTACCTTCCAAGCTGTCTTGTGCAATGTATTCAGAGAGGTAGGTGTGATGGCAGTGAATATCAGTACAGTACGAATGGAGACTGACGCATTTATTGTGGCCTTCCTGACTGTGCTGTGCTTTACAAACAATGTTCACACCCCACATGCTGCACAATGTAATAGCCTCACATTTATGCATGACAAAGCACATCTACACATCACAAACATTTGTAGAAAGAGTCTCTCTTTGTATCTGAGAATCCATGAGAATAAGATCTTCGGGTGCATGTTATACACAGTTCATGGCTGCTTCAGATTAATTTGGTTTACCTGGGGTGCAGATGATAGTACATTAAAAATAAGGTCTGATGCACCATTTTAATCTTGCACCATGTCAGAAATGACAGTTTTTTATATGTTGTATGAGAAATTTGGACACCAAAATCAAGGCCTATAGCCAAATAATGTTATTTTGCAAATACCTTTTCAGGTTGATTACATACTATAATCTCACAAAAGTAATGAAAGGCGTGAATAAACACACCTTTTTTACGTGGCTTTTTGATGCCAGTGTATTTCGTTAGGTAAATTGTATTCTGAATTGTTTTTGCTTGTTTTCAACTTCTAAACTAATAAGTGCGAGTAACTGCATTTAAATCTGGATCAGAAATTTGCTTTTTAGCTAGCTAGCTGGACATCAGTGGTTGTTTTCAATCTCATGACAGCAATTGCATTTCAGGGAAGAGAAATACATTTATCTCAATTCTCCTTTACTGTCAATTCCGACTGCACACTGCGATGCAGAAAAAGTGGAATTGCCCACCCTCTGTCCTTCACTGCTTTTCTTCTCCAATACCCGCAGCAGTTTAGGGGGCGAAAAGCAGTTAGTTGTAAATTGGCAGTTAGGCTGGGTGTATACCGGCGAGCAGCATCGTGCAATAAAACTCATTATTGTCCACAGAGGGCTGGTTGTGCAGAGAGACACGGAGCCAAGCAGATTGGCAGGCAGGTGCAGAACAATGTGTAGGAGGGCACAAAAGTTGAAATATTTCAACTTTCTCAATGCTACTCATGCCGTTCGCCAGGCAAAGACAATTGGGCAACAGCAACAAGAACTATCTCTGTCTCTTTCTGTGTGTATATATACGTAGGTGTGTACATGTATTACACAAACCTAGATTTTAATTATCTGATCTGAGGCCAGTCAGTGCAGTTTGGGTGGCACAACAGTTGTTGCTTTTTACGTTACTCACAGTCCAAAATACTCCACATCTATGAACTTGAAGATGGTTTTTTGGATGTCCTTATTACTTTTAACTACGCGTGTGTTTGTGTTGCTTTCATCTCTCTCTATTTAATCAGGTGTGGGCAGCTGAGGACCTGCTCATGAACCTTCTCGTTATCTGTGAATAGATAATTGGCTCATGATGAAATCTACACAAAAAGACACAGGCAGACTAAGGGGCTTGTTATCTGCCCCAGAGTTTCTCAGCCAGAACATTTTGCATCATTCCTTGTTAGTACTTCTGAATTTTAACCTTTACTTTTTAAACTTTTAACCTTAGTTTTTTTTTTTTTTTTTGCAACTGGACTTTAAAATTGTATTCTTATGATAATTGATCATTGGCTGACATTCCGAACATATATAAAGCCGGTATATTGTGTAAGCATACTTACTGAAATGTTTTACATTGGTTATTATTTAATTTTAAAATATTAGTGGGAAACACCTCCAAAGTGAAGTTATTATGACCACATAGTGAATGTGTTCTTAATTGGTTAACTCATATTCCATGAAATAAAGTCATATGCAAGATAAACAAGTATTAACTCATTTACTAAGCTCAACTACATATATCTTTCACAGCTAATGTTATTACATTTTCTATTTATAGTAAATGCTCTTCCAAGTCATTGGTTGAAGGCTTCTGTATTCATTTACAGCAAACGAATGAAACTTCACCAGTCTGGTCATCTTAGACACGAGTCCTGCAAGACAGAGGCACTAACAGTAATGTCCACCACTTTCTTGCATTAATCTTGTTTAACACAAACTGCTTGGTGACAGGATATATTATGATAAATGTCTGTTAATATGCAAAATGAGTTTTGGAGGCCCCAGGCATAGTCTAGTAATGGTCCAGATGTTTCCTCAGCATGTTTTATTGGATCAGCTGTTTGCAGGGACAGACTGCGGTAGACTAATTTACCCATGTACGTTCATTAACGTTTGAGACCTGGAAATATGCTTCCTGTCTCATTCGGGGTGTCATTCAGCCCAGACAATGAGATATGCTTCATTTAATTAATCTGTTTAAGTCATCCTGCAAACCTGGGTCATAAAGAGGCATTTGACAGCCAGGGCCAATAGCATGATTATTGAGGGAGGCACCACTGAGCATGTGTAGCAGAATAGCCATTCAAAACAAAAGGGCAATTAGAATGGATATATAATTGCGTTGTTAGGGGTTGTGCTTATCTGCAGCTTTTAAAATCCTCAAGCTTTACAAAGCTGTTAATGTGATGCTCCAATAAAAGAGGGGTTCTACAGTACAGAACTGATAGTCAATTAGTAGCACTTGAGAAAAATCTGAGTAGGTCATTGACTTTAGACTAAACCCTACTGCTGGCAGTGGTACAAATTTGAGACTGAATCTGAGGTTTTCAGGTTTCCAGGTTGCAACTGCCATTTATTTCATTTGTTAAATCTGGAAGTGTTTTTGAAACAATTCCATCTACCTCTTTCTATACCTCTGCCTTCTTAACATCCTCATTGGGTAGATCTTGAGAGACTTCCATTTATTGTCTAAATATGTATATTCTCATGTCAAACTCCACAAGTAACTTCAATGTGTGATGATTTACTACGACATTATAGACCACTCACTGGCAGGAATATTGAAGTGTCAAAAACAGACAAAATTGTTCTCACACAGCAATCAAAATGAGCTTGCTAGTTAGCTTACTGCTGGGGCAATGTACGCAGATGGAATATAGGACATTTCTTATGCATTTCCTTCTCCTCTCAGAGATGATGGAGAGGAAATGAGGAGTTAGCTTACCAGAGACTTAGCATATCTGCATGATAAAAAAAAGAATTAAAAACTAAAAGCCAGTAGCTGGGTACAAAACATATACAGGTGGATAGTAAGATCCTGTCATCTTTTAATGTTAGAATCTCCTTTTTATCATAATAATTGTCTTGGTTTCATGTCGCAGCTGGTTTAAATGCATTGAAACATCCATATTGATGTAAACTATTATTATAAAGATTTAGCTAGATCTAACATGGTAACATGCGCACACACACACACACACACAAATGAAGTATCTCAGCACTAATAAGCATTCACATTTGAAGCATTTCCTTTTTGTTTCATTCAGTTGTTGCAACAGTGTTGTATCGCACATGGTTTGCAACCACTGCATACCCTCATTGGAATGATCAAACTTTGTTCATTGCTACTGGCTTGCAAAAATTTTTCAAGCATTAATGCATCAATACTGTGACGCAAGTAACTCTAGGACTACATGTGCTAGGGTTGTGTGCAAATGGAGATGACACTTTCAGCTAATGTGAATGGTTACATTTCTCCATTTCCAAGAAAGGAAGAGTGAAAATCAGGCAGAGATGGCATGGACTGCGGCAGCATAATGTGCGAGTGGTAGGGCATTCCACAGAGCTATTAGATTTGCCCACTGGATGAACGGTGCCTGTCTGATGAACCTGTTACATCTTTGCCAGGATCTCAGAGGTCCAGCATTTCAAAAAGGGAAGAGAGTGGCGAGCGAGCACACGCAGCGCTCTGATGTGCACCGCAGATGGTGCGCGTGGGCAGGCCAAGCTCAGAACTTGTGCTAACTCCTCTACAGTCACCTTCAGACCCTGTGTGAGAGAGAGAGAGAGAGAGGGAGGGAGAGAGGGAGAGAGAGAGAGAGAAAAGCACAGTGAGCAGAGGGGGTGGGACTCTGAAACACTTTGATGTCCATTTTCGTTTTCCATTTATGGTCTGTGTGAAAAGTCTTTTTTCACTGTAATATAGGGATCAAAATGGCCCCTGAAATTATTGTCTATAATCTCCTAGCCTACAGTTTAGTGTCTGTAATTATTGTCTCTTGCTGAGGTCCCACACATCGGCTGTTTTGAAATTCTTCCGTTCACTTGTTTAATTAGTTCATATAAGGGGGGGTAAAAACCCTTAGTGGGTGGATCTTGGAGGGAGCTACCAGTAATTGGCTTCATTGGCGTACAGCATACACACAATGGCTTTATGTGGGAAACTGCACTGTCGCCAGCCAAAAGAGGGTAGCAGTTTGGCAGTAAAATTCATTGAGAACCATAAGACTACAGAGGAATATGTTCAATATAATAATTGCATGTACATGAAGACTTTTTAGAGGGGAGAGCATATGTTTGTTTTTGTTTTTTGTTTTTCTTTGTTTTTTAAAGCATATGCTCCCAAATGATTCTTTTTTTACAATAAACTTTAAGGAAATCCAAAGCAGTTTGAAAAGCTGTGGAAAAGTGGAAGTGATATGTGTTTCTAAGTGGAAAATGTGAAATAAAAAGTCATTGTGGAAATTCACAAAAATAGCATGTAACTTCACGTTAAAAGCCTTTTGTAAATGATAGGTTTTTGTTGCCTTCTGTGGCTATTATCATTTGCTCATTAGGTTGATCCCATGAGAAGAACTGCTCTCAGGGCTTTGTAAGGACCTACAGTACAATTACTCTTTGGGGAATTTAGTCACTCCTGTTCAATAAGCAGGATGAGAATAAATTTCACCAACTCATTACATAAAAGTCCCTTTTGTGTTTTGAACACCAATATGTTTTAATGTTTTACTCCAAGTTATAACAGTGGTGTAAGAAGAAGTAATACATTGCTGCAAATGTAATAATAATGACAGATTGTGGTGAAAATCTGCTATAGAAAAACCAAAAATCTAATTTTAAGGAGCGTTTTAAGTAGTGGAAATCTGAATTAATAGAATAATTAAAAAAACAAATCTCTTTTTTGTCCAGAATTTCCCATATTCCACATAGGGTAGCTGTAATATTTGTGCAAAGATTAACATCCTCTTATTTATGTAAAAAAGTATTGTTAATATTATTTACAGTTGGGGCTCCTGAGTGGCTCAGTCGGTAAAAGCACTCGTTCCGAGTGTAGACTGAACGCTTCGATCCCGGCCGTGTCACTAGCCGACAGTGACCGGGAGCTCACAGGCGGAACACATTGGCTTCGTTCCGCCGGGGATAGGGGTGGGTACGTCGGCAGGGGCTTCGGTCCCATTAGCAACAGCAACCCCTGCTGGTCGATCGAGCGCCTGTGGTCCACGTGCCAAAGCTGCATATGAAATGTCTTCCTCCGACTCATCTCTGTGCTAGCTTGGCTTGTGGACCGCAGAGCGAAAAGAAGCAGCGGCTGACATCACATGTCTCGGAGGAGGGCACGTGCTTGTCCACGCTCTCCTGGATTGACAGTGGGGGTTGTGCAATGGGACCGAACATCGATGACAAATTGGGCATTCCAAAATTCGGGGAATTGGCCATTCCAAATTGGGGAGAAAATGGAAAAAAATTAATTTACAGGTCAGGAGTCAATTTTGACCATGTTTGACCAAGCTTTTTTTACAAGATTTTTTTTTCTATCCATCCACCAGCAAGATATTTGATGTATCCAGCAGAACACCAATGAGAGCTTAGCTAAGTAGCCTGCTACCTTGGAACAATGACTGTATCACTAGTTAAGTGTCCTTGGTTATTTTAGCTGTGTGCAAGAGCGACTTTGATTTTCCAAATAGATTGAGTGACATATAAGTTTGACATGCATTTACTATGTATTAATTTGGCTGAAGGTATTTTACAGAGATTTTATAGACTTTGTAGACAGATTGGTAACCAATGTGATGATGGTTAGTCACTGTGGAATTTGAAAGGGTCATTTGCCAATAATCCATTGCATCTACATCATCAATAACTCTTTGGTAAAAGGGGCAGGCAGAAAATACATTTTCTGGGATATTATGGAAGAGGATGGAATGTTGGTTAGGACTGCTTCCATATCACCCCAACTTCCCCCATTCTGAACCATCACTGAACCCCCAGTAAACAGTGTACAGCTTCTTATCCCCTGAGAATGATATGGTCATTTTCTGATTCTAATTGCAAATGGCAATTTCATCCTTTCTTCTTTTCTGGCAAAGCTAAGCTCCACAATGTTACATGTTAAATTAACAGAGCACTGTTTTTCATGGTAAACACCCACCTGTGAATCTACCTCAATGAATATAATTAGTAAGGGAGATACAGTATGAGTAGGAGAATAAGCTTACTGATTTGCCAGTTTTACTTTATTGAAAGTTCCACATTTGGCACCATTATTTACAGCTATAATAATGAAACATAATTACTCTCAGTGGTCGCTTGGGGCATCTGGGAAAACATTTATTTACAGTAGGAAATTAGACATATGAGCTAATCATGTTCTCATTATGTCAAGAACTGTCACATAAAGCAATAGAGGGTTTGATGAATAGGTAGGAGGGTGTTTGGCAAATTTAAATGCATTCGCTGACAGTTTGGCGATCTTCAACAAATCTTGAAAAATGCAAAGATTTCATTTCAAATTCAAACTAACATAATGAAACATGATGCAGTCCCAGTGGGTCCCCATGGTTACACTGACCGGTTCACAGTCAGAGAGGTGCACTGAATATAGTAAGGCACATAATGCAGCACGGCTATACCAACCTGTCATCTATAAAGTCATAATCAAAACAAACTGCAACACTTAAGGGAGCCATTCAATTGAGGCCATTGTATTTCCATTTATTTGAAGGACACTGCAGGCTATTTTGTGAAAAACAAAATGAAAATGAAACAAAAAAAATAAGTCATTGAAGAGACATACTGGATATTACTATTGTAAAGTTAAAAACACTTTCATTAAAGCCTATTGTTCTTTAAAAATCAATAAAAATGAAAGAATGCTTTTAAAACTAATTACTAATAATTCATTGACTGTATCTAATTCTTTGCATTCAGAACATGAAAGAAGAACATACTTGACAATTAGAAACTGCACAATGAGAATTTTGTACAGTGTAAACACTGGAAATTCAAGGCCATTTTCATTTTTTGATGAAGGCACCTTTGTTCTTGCTGATTTTCAGTTTCAAGATAATGCCTAGATAATTAAAATCAGAATCCTTAACTCTCTTCTGGGGATTTTATCTGTAGGAAGCCTTCCATCTTATTCTATTGGCTGTAATGTAACATATACTCCTGAAGTTATGAAAAAAATATTTGGTAGGAATCTCAAAAGGTTAGATTTGTATAGCCAGAAATACTTTGGCTAGCTAGCTTAATGTTTACAACTTTTTCAGATACAGTCTAGTCAACTTGTGCAATGGCAGTGTCAGGGCACAGGCACGGACTCAGACACAGACCACAAGTGCTTCAGGTTCCAGGTGACTTTATTAATGAATGCAGGGTAGTATCACAACAACAGAACAGGCAGGGTTGAGACCAGGCGGGCAGTCCGAACGCAACCGGGAATCGAAGCCGGGAACAGGCAGGGTCAAACCAGGTAGGCAGGTAGATCAGGCAATCAGGGCAAGACACCAGGCAGGAGTAAGGTCAAGCCACAGGCAAGGTTGAAATGGGAAATATCAAAACACAAAATCAGAATGCAGGAACAAGACAGGCAAAAATACACTAACAAACTGGCAACAAGACAGAGACAAGCAGTGTAAATATAGGGCTGGGCTGACGAGGCGATGGGATGCAGGTGAGCAGGCAGGCAGGCGGAGGTGATCAGGAAATCAGGTGGGCGGAGACAGGGCAGAGCGGGCCAGGGCTGGAACACATGGGAAAACAAAAGCACATGGACACACAGTGACAGACCGGGAGAAAACAAAAACAGCTAGGGGGCTGAAGTACTGACAGTCAGCTAAAACCTTTTAGCTGGCCAGTTGTTCTATTCATAATCAGCTATAATTATAGCATTGCTCTTTTGCTCTTTTTTAGGACATCATGATAAGAATAATAAATATATCTGACAACCAATGATGAGTCAGTGCGCTAGTGTCAGTATAAGAATCAGCCTTATCATTATGATCATGATATGGACACCCAAAACATTAATTATTTGACCTTTATTCTCATAGAAGCTTGCTGTTTCCCAATGATTGCCTGTGGATGAGACCGCATCATCATTGACTAAGTCCCACCATGTCCTCCCCATGTCCTCCCCTAATGTCCTCTGAAGGGACTGGAATAGGTGGAATGTATTAGGTTTTCACAGACACAGCCCTGGGCTGAGTTAAAGGGACCAAATACAGATGCCCTTGAGGCCTTTGGATTTTATCTGCAGTGACTTTCAGTTTGAAACATATGTTCTGCTTATTCTACTCTCATTAATTACACATGTGCTTTCAAAAACTGATAATTATTATGAATCATGATTTAGAGCTGCTAAATTGTGATTTAGAATAATACCTTTTGCACGGGGTAAGAAAAGCTTTATCGGATAAAGCTTAATTATGTTGGCTCTTGATCATCCTGGGTCAGAGACCATATTGACAGCTGCCCTGTTTTAAATTCCTTGCCAGGCAGCCCGGAAGTTGCCTTGGCCAAATTTAAACCCAATCTTGTTTTCGTATTGTTGTACTTTTCACCCTGACTAATACGCTGCCTGACTTCCAAGTTAACCTCCCTTTCTCATCTGCTGAGTCCCGGTAAAATTCTTTTTTTTTCCTTTTCAAAGGATTTAATATTTTTGGAAACCTATGATTTGGGTTTGGTTATAGTGATTCATTTGATCACTGAAATATTGTCTTAAAAATATGAAATAAAACAATTACATCAGCACAAACAATCAGATATTCATTTCTGAGCCATGTGTGATGCATGTTCTGCCTATAGAGTGGTAAATAAATAGCCAAACTTTTACTCAGATACGCCATACAAGTAACAAAGGCTCTGAGTGAGAGCTCCCAGAATTCACTTAGGTGTACTGGGGGAATTAGAGTACAATTTACAAATGTCAGAGGTGATTAATTCAACAGCTTTTGCGACATTAGCACACGGGTGGATGTAAACTAAAATGAGAGATATTTTAGGTAAGGCATGTGGGACAAGGAGGTTCTGAGGTGAGACAGACGGCAGCTCATTATCGATCCTGCAAGATATTTCATCACTGCATTACACCATTTCTCTCTCATGCTGCTACAACCCAACTCTTAATATTCATCTCCAGGTGGGACAGCAAATAGCAGTTAATGCACAAATCAGTGGGCACACAGGAAATAAAAACTAAAGATATTGGTTATGCATGATGCATCTAAAAATCACAGATTTTGTATTCTTTTAAAACAATAGTATGGCTTTGCATTCATGTCTATAAGTCAATATTACCCTCCAACCTTCCAAAAAATGAGTTTTTATTCAAATGTACATTCTGTAGAGACTAATGGAGATCATAGTAACTGCTCCATAATGACTGAGGAGGCCTGTTTCCAAAAGTAAAATTGTGAAAGAAAACAGCCAGACAACTGAGCAAAACACAGTGAGTTACACAACTAATAGGGCAACCAACAGAAAATTCCATTGACATATTAAAACCACAGAAAGTGAAAATTTATGACATCTGGTGAAAACAAGCATTTGATAGATGTGTAAATTGCCATTGAAGGTAAGGTATGAAACATTGGTATTAATAATGTTAAATAAGTAATATGCTTTTCACACTGTGAGTTGAGTTGAGGGGAGACAATAAGCTTACAACCAAGTGTAAAGTGAAGGAGGAGCAGAGTGAAAACAATGGCTGACAGCAAAGTGCACTATATAACAAGCACAAGACAGTAACAACACAAAAGGATGAGGGGTTCAGTGTTTGTGAACATGGACAAAGTGCTTCATAATATTTTGAGAGACTGAGAGACTGAAGGCAGGCATGTCCATATTATGCCATGAATATACTGTATATATATATATATATAGTGCTTTTGCCTCATTTTGAAAAGTCTTATTCCTTCAGAGTATGGTGAAGTTAGCCTTCCACACTGAAAACATGCAAAAATGAAAGCAATGCAACTCTCCAAATGCTCAGCTGTGAGCTGTCTGCAAAGAAAAGAAAAAGAAAACCTTGAAAGATTTGCAATCATTACCTTTGAATCATTTTTTCCTCTAAACGAGTCAAATCCTGTCTTTGCCCTTTTACAGTGCATGGCCCCTCTTTCAGTGAAAACTACATATTGAGGTTTGCTTTGTGTTTTCTTGCCGGCCTCAGACTTGTTATCCATTGAAGGACACTGTGGTTGTGGACCTGTGTGACTTGTGACGTCTGGCAAACTGAATGGCCATAGGCTGACTGCCACATAAAGCGAGCCAAGGAATTGTATGGTATGAAAAAAAAAAACTGAAAGCTGTCCCCAAACTTTTTTTTTCTTTCATCTTGTGAGGACAGAGTTGCTTGTTTCATTGTAATAGCTTTTGTTTAAATTCACTTTTATCCTTCACAAATCTTTTGACTCTGAGTCATTCCCCAAAAAGCATGCGTTACGCAACAATTAATCAGGAGGTTCGGCTGATGCAGCAAGGCTGCAGCCGCGTCCTCTGCAGCACCCCTCGTCGAGACAGCATGAGTCACACAGAGCATCTGCATTTCAAATTCAAATGCATAAATTATGCCATTTAAGTTTGCCATGTTGCCATTTGTATGCGTCGCCGATCCGCTGTCATCTGACGCATTTCGGTCGGGGAAAATGCAAGTGGACTGTTTATCGAACCCATTTCCGGAATTTTGATTGCCTCATTTATTTCATTTAATACTTTCTCTGGGCAAGAGCTCAATGATATGGAGGAATGTTTCTCTTTTCATTTTACCGCAGCCTTAAAGATGGTTGTTTATGGTGACACAGTTGTCCAGAATAAATGTGGGCATAACACATTTTATTGTATGCTGTTTGTACCTTTTCGGGTCATGGTGCGCTGGAGAATTGTCAGGGGAAGTCGTCCAGAGAAAAGATCTGAAGGCAACCCAATGAATTTCTATGAGGAATCAAAACCCAAAGAAGTACTTGATAGGATGTACATCTGAAATGCCCTGCACAGGTTTCTGATCAATCTGTAGCAATTCAGATGGTCCAACAATTCCAAAATCATGAGCTGCTGTCCCGCTATGATAAGATATACTTCACATAGACACACATATTCACATGAACCATGTGCATAGCATTAATAGTATGTATATAAATATCTGTTGTATGTTTATTCCTGGTGTGTGTGTGTGTGTGTATGTCTGTGTGTGTCTGTGTGTATGTGCATTCATGTGCGTAGGTATAAGATTATGGCTCTTAATTAGCTCAATCATAATCAACATGATCTTAATCATTCTTAATCAATGACAAGTACAGCTTCACAAAACAGCAATTTTAGCAGTTATGTTGTCTTCACCTATTATTTTCATTTCTCTCCTTTCGACTTAAACAGTTGATTGTGCCAATAAGCAGAACACTTGTCAAACACAATTATTGATAATTATGCTAAGCCAAGACAACACAAAGCTGTACTGTTGTTTACTGCAGAGTGTAGACTGTGGAGCTGTTTCACTCTCACAGGAGTTACGCTGTACGTTTGTGCTTTGATTTGCAAAAATGCAGGTGTTGAGCATTTACTAATTGCCTATTCTTTGAAATAACAATATGTTTTACTTGCAAAAGATCAACACTTTAAATCCACAGAGAGAAGAAATAAACTGAAAAAAACAAGTTAATTTTCTTGTGTTACTTTTCCACCTCTTTGAAAAGTAAATCTGATTTGCCTTCCTATCTTCTGAAACCCCATTTGCAAATGACAAAAAATAAAGTTTTCCATGGTCACTTTTCAGGTCAAACAGTCCTCCACATGTATTTTAGAATGGGTTGAATAAAGAGTCAATAAGTAGATGCTGGATGTTGGCAATTAGCTACACAACTGCCCCTAACCTGCTGCCTCTATAAAAAAAAAAGAGCCAGTCTAATAAACTTGTAAATTATGTTTGCTGGAATAGTTTCCATATTGTTAGCATCCCTCTATGTGACACTCATTATATGAACAGAAGTAATCCCTCTCCTGTTTTTCTTTTGAATATGTAATTATTACTGTATAATCCTGAGGATTAAAGGAGCACACATACCATCTGTTTTAGCTGCGTGTCATTCACTTACATACATACAGTGCAGAGTCCACTCCATCCAAGTCCTTGGCACTTTTGACCATGGTACTGCATCTGACCATTTACCACAGCACTAGGGGTCACCCTGGATATGAGCATCTTGTATAGTCCTGAAATACATATTATGAAATACATATATTTACATATTATGTAAAATGTAAAAAAGGTTATGCATTAAGAAGCTTTGCATTATAGCAGATTATTCACATTGCTTGTATGAGCAGTTTTAGTGGGCATTGTGTTGACGGTGAAATTGAGAAGGAGGCTCGTGCAGACATAATTTCATATACTGTGGAGTGCCACAAGAGGTACAGGATGCGGACATCAAAGTTTACCACTTTACCATTGATTTCTGAAACTAGATTTACGACGGAGTCAGAGACGCGACGCAGCCCTCGCTACTTAGTGTTTGCCCAGGCTGGAAACCCACTGTGTGCGCGTGACTCGTATTTGGAACACCCAGTGGTAATCGAGACAAGTCAAGACAGCAGGAGCCTAATTGGACTTTGGCATTAACCACATTGTCAGGAGAAAAGCAAATGAAAACAATGCCCTGTGGCCTGTTTTTCACTTACAGTACAGTCGACCAAGAATTTTCTTGTCAGCGCAGTGGAGGCCTGAACTTTTTTGAAAGATCTCTCGGTCAACCACAATGTGCACACACACACACACACACACACACATATATATATGTATATATATATATATATATATATATATATATATATATATCTATATATATATACATCATATACATAAGCAGACAGGTTTGTATGCTTGATGTACAGAGTGCATAAGAACTAATGAGCACTGATGCTTTGCCACTCAAAGCAGTTTAACTGGGTCTCAAGGCAGTGCTCATTTGGTGTGGTTGACGTAGATGGAGACTGAAGAGTTGCCACAGTCCTGAAACCACTCACAGTGTTGGTTTGTGAGGTCACAGGACACATAATTGTATTGTAACAGCAGCTGTCTTGCAATCAGCACATAGGGAGGACGCTGATAGGTGCAGCTCATGCATGAAATGCTCCAGTGAAGGATGACACTTGTTCCATCCATCACAATAAAGGAATCAGAAGATAATTGCCACTTCAGACGGATTATCACTCCAGCACAACATGGTTATAGAGCTTTGCCTGAGTCCCCCCTGCATTAACGACAAACTAACCAGGGTACTGTGCATTGTTAATATCTGGTTCCTTACTGAGAGATGAAATCAATACGATCTTATATTCCATAACAGTAAAAAGCTTCATGTTTACCAATAAACATGCATTCATCAGTGCAATCACCCTGAACATGAGTGCTTTTTTGATGTAATAAAGGTTTTGGAATATAAGAGAGTGCAACCCTCTTCTTGTTCCAAAGTGACTACCTCCTACTGAACTGCAGCTCACCACTCTGGGTGCGCTTTCTATTTTCCTTAAAGGTCCTTTTCTGAGGGTTCCATGTAATGTAAAAAGTCTACCTTTGATGTGTATTGCATAAGATTTACAAAGGACAGGTAACACAGGTGACACTCTAGGGCAGGCCTTGTGGGTTACCCCAAAGGAGAGCTAATTTCTTAATGACACACAGCAGAAATAATGTATCAGTCTGTGAACAATGACGCATATTAGCTTAATCGTGAGAGTCCAGCATCTCGTAGGAAGATCCATGCTTGTGGTTAATCCACCTTTGAGATGGCTCTGCTCGTGGCACTCTCTCTGCTTCATGGAAGTTGCCACCTCTCTGTGATCCACAGTCTGATACGTACAGCTGAAGGCCCTGGGAGGCCTCGTGTAAGAACGATGTAACCCCCGTGGGGCATGAGCAAGCCAGCCAAACCCTTATTACTCTGAAGTGGTTCCACTTCTCCATAGAGAACAAACTGATTTGTAAAGCCCTGGTGTGTCTAACCTCTGCCTTTCCATTAAGTGCCAGCTTGTCACCAGCCAGGTGTTTGGAAGCACATCCGCCGCTAACAGATACGCGGCTTTGAGAGGGGGAAGATTTGCAGGCTCTGTTTTGGGCCTCTGGGGCACTCCCTCCACCAGACTTAAGCTGATATGAGTAATGATGGTGTAAACAGTTGAGAGGGCATGAATTCCGCCTGCTTGGTGCACTCCATTCAGAGCATGCTCAGAAAAAAAATGGGCATGCTTCAGGTTAGGACGAATGTTAACTTCATCTGTAAATTGAGATGCATTACATGTCACTCAAGAAACATAACGCTTAAAATCAGAACATTTTAGCGCACTATTAGAAAATGAGAACTACTACTACTAAGGTGCACAGGGTCTTCAAAGAGCACAGATATCATTCAGACAAACCCAGTCAAATATATTATTTCCACAATGGGTGTGTATACAATACCATTTAAATTGTTTCTAAACAGAGAGAATGAAAAGCAGCCTCTGAGTGAGATTACTGATACACCCAGAGGCATCAGCACTCTCACTCATTGTGTGCTAATAACCGAGGCAATCCTTCTTACCTTAGTGTCTGCCTCAAAGTTAAAGGCAAAGGGCATTGCACTTCGATCCAGAGGAGTTATATGTGCTTCACACCGCATGTGATCTATGCATGTGATTATGTGATTGATGACACAAACCTAAGACCAGAATAACCCAGTTCACACACACACACACACACACACACACACACAACACACACACAAAGTGAACAAATAGATCTGAGGATTATGTAAGAAAATAGGAACCAGTTATTGGGAATTTTGCCCCTTTCTGCCTTATTATAATTTCCTTAACAGCATATCTTAGCATAGTTCCACAGTTTGTTTGGCAGCTGTCATGTCACCTTAAACACAAATCCATGTGTTCCATCATCACAACTGCAAAAACTGATGCAATCTCCAAAAACTGACTGTCCAAGTTATTATGTACAGTGTAATTATCGGGCAGTTTCATGAGAGTATTTGTGCTCTGAGTAGTCAAAATGAAACAAAGGCACTCAGTTCTAAATTAGTCAGGGCTTTAATGCGTAGGCAATCTTTGTGCATCCCTCCGTGCAAAGCATATACCCCTGACATTGGCGCAAATTCTACCCGGGACTATTTTCTGTTCCATCCCAGGGGGACAACCACCTTTAAGAGTCTCATTACGGGGTAGACAGCACACACACTCGTTCCCTTAGAATGTGCAAGTACCTGGGGGAATAGTCTGGTCACGTCAGCAGCTCACGAATACATTGCATCATTTGTGGGGTTCCCATTTCTCCTGCAGCATAAGACAAATGCAAGGGAACCGTGCTGAGCAGGGGGAACAGCCTGATCTTCATTCTAGCCTGGTCCTGTCTGTGGGGGGAACACAGAGGCCTCTTTGCTGAGTGCAGCCAAGTCTGCGAAGGTGATCCAGGGCTGTGTTGCACCCGGAAGGAATTTTAAGAAACTTCAAGTCAATTACTATTAAGTTCAAAGCTTAAATAAGGAGGAAGATACATGTACAAAATAAATGGCAACATGAAAATAAATAAACGTATTAACTTAAAAGTGCTGGGAAATGTTGAAACAAATGATTAAATACCTTTGATTGAGAGGGCTGTTGCACAGTATATACACACATAACTTAATGATTTATGGTGCTAGGTGATTTATTGTGTTTTGCTTTTTAAGTCCAGTATGCACATCCAGATAGTGCTAAGTTAAGTATTAGGTTAACCTATTTTAATTCCTCACAAGTATTTGACTAGAAATTTAAAAACAGACTTTTTATGTCTTACCTCTACTGGGGTAGCTTGTTGCTGTCCTTTTTTAATGTCAGAAATCCAAAGCCTAGATTTGAAGCATGTCATTTGAGCTGCCTGCATTACTTGGAAAATCTCTCCTTTCGTATCATTACTGTGGTGCACAGAGATTTTTGCTTCAGAGGGGAATCAATCCAGTAGAACTACATGAGCCTCTTATGACCCAATGACCTGCATACAGTAATACACGAAAACTAGTAAATGGATATAAACAAAATTTTGCTAAAAGTGAATACGAGAGCATTTTTTTAAATAAAGCAAGGACATATTATAGTCTAAAATACCTGTGTCTCACTACTCTGCACTAGTAAGGTAATATAGTGCTGTAGCGCAGAGAGAACACAACTTCATGACAGGCATTACAAGTCAGGCAAAGAAGTATAAATGCTACAGTTTCTTGTCTCTCTTGCCTGTACGTCCTGAATGTACCATTTACAGCCACTTTACTCCAACAAACAAGGCACAATGGATAGAAGGTATTTCATATACTTTTATTTTTGGGTGAGGCACAATTACATGTTTGTTCTTTCCTACAGTAGATCATAGTAACTTCAAACATCCATGAGATTTCTTTCTGAGAAAGCTTTTTTCCTTCTTTAAAAGAACGCAAAGTTCCCTCCACTGAGAGCCTGGGTTTGTGAGACTGGAACGTTATTGGTGAGTCATTTATCTATGGCGTAATTGCCCTTTCTGTCAGTCTTCCTACAGAAAGTTGCATGCAAAGATAGTCATGTGTTTATTTATAGTCGTTTCACTCTGAAACACATGCTTTGATATGTTGTGTCTGACTGAAACAATCCTCTGTTTACTGAGCTGTACTGAGCTGAACAGACACTGCATTAATTAGTGTATGGACATTCTTCTTTAAAATGACATCCATCATAATCATTTCATGACACAAGTTCTGTAGTTCACTAAAAAGTGAACAGCAATATGAACTGTACACATACTTTTGCCAAATGCAATTTTTTATATTGTGGAACTGAACATTTCAAATTATTTTACAGTATTGACTGGAAAGCAGTGGTCATTCATACATTCTGAAAACATTTAACGTTAGAAATGGGAAGGAAGTCAAACTTAGTTACTATAAGTATAGTGCTGAACATAAATACATTTTTTTAAGAAAACAATGCACAGTTTTACTGTAACATTATAGTAAGATGATGCAACTACAATGATAAATTGTTTTGTGTTGGCTGGGCATAGTTTCTTTAAAATTAGTTTCAACTGGCAAATAAAAACAATTACAGCTGTGCAGCAATTATAAAGCATGATTTGACAAGTAATGCTCCAAAAGACTGTTGTGAAGGTGTGGAGTTATGTGCACTGGTACACACAACTCTGCTTTTCATGAACTATTTTTGCATAAATTGTAAGCAATTAATTCAATTATCAAAACACACACCAGCAATTTGTGTGATGGACACAGTAATGAAAAGAGTTTTACAGTTTCAATGAGCCCAATGGGACATTAAATCAACATAACTTGACAGTAACAGCCTACTGTTAACACCTTTTGCTGCCTATCTCACTTTTATCACACACTGGTGTATGGATTTAATCAACTGTTAGACTCACCTGCCATCTCCAAATTATGGACCAACCACTGAAAGCTTTGAGATGGCTAGAATCAAGTTTCTTTACAAAAACTAACGGTTGCCTCTTTGCATTGCTGTTGGGGATATCCTGAACGTTTTCCAGAAGTATTAAATTCATTTTTTTTAGTACTCATTTTTTAGTATACATTTTTTCAACATATGTGCAAACATTTTTTCTCGTACATATCAGTGCTCACTGCATTCACGATGATAATGATGATAACACTAAAAACTGTTTTACAGTTTTGCTGAAATTTGTCACTGAAAGATAAGGCCAAAGCTCCATAGCAGTTAAACTGAATGCCCCACCCCATTTCCTTTGTGTGATTGGTTCTCAGCCCCAGTTTTTTTCCAGCTATCCACTGTGGACAGTCTGTGATGAGTGACTAGGGTCTCCAAATCTCCAGTGTCTTGTTTCTGTGACCGGAATCATAGCCTCATTATTTCACTTTACTCCAGCAAGTGAAGCATTGATTCTCCTTAGATTCACTTTAGTTTCCTGAGGGAGACCCACAAAGGGTGGCAAAAATCTGCCCACACTCCAAGGAAGCCCTCCTTTTGGAGGCTATTTAAAATGCCTCCTTGTTTACACTTGGGGTCCCAGGTGAGATCATGAACATTAATGTGTAGCCTCACCTAAACATATGACTTTTCCTCTCATCTTGCAGGAGGAAACTTAATTGGTGTGGGTGGGTGGGATCTCTAGGCTAGAATTTTGAGCAGTACAAGCTGTCCCTCCAGTCAGTTTGAGTCATCAGCTATAGATGTCCTGGGACAGCTTCGGTTGTTGTACAGGTGTGGGGCCCTGTCTACCTATCAACAGCTAAATAATTGCAAGTTGTGTTGTGTTAATGTGCGGATGTGGCGGCAAACCGTCAGGCTGCATGGAGGACACACTTGTCACGTTAATATGAAACCTGGGCCTCCTTTACAAACGCCAATTTATATCTCTTTTCTTTCTCAAAGAACACTAAAGACTTGCTCTCTGTTCAGCCTCCACTGATCACCTAACAACTTGTACCTGGTATTCAGGGGCATAGTCAAGGGCATCTGCCTCTTTGCTATCCCCATGAATGGTCTTGTGGTGGCAGTGTAGCATAGTGGTAAGCAGCAGGGCTTGTAACCGAAAGATTGCTGGTTCAATTCCCCACTGGGGCACTGCTGCTGTACCCTTGGGCAAGGTACTTACCCCAGAACTGCCTCAGTAAATATCCAGCTGTATAAATGGATAATATGTAAAAATTGTACCTTGGGTAAGTCACTCTGGATGAGAGCGTCAGGGCTTTCTAAATGCCAATAATGTAATGGCCATATCTCGTATTGCAATTCATGGCTGGGTGTAGCCCAAATCAGAATTACGCAATTAGCCCATGGAGTGATTGAGGTTAAGGTCTTTGAAATTGGGGCATGCACGAGTAGTAGCCTTTTTACATGGAAATTGAGCCTCGTTAAGCTTATTGAGCAAATATCTTGGGACCTTGTTATCAAGCAAGTTACTAAAACAACAACACCATTACCTGCATTAGTACTTAGTTGTCACTTTTCTGTTTTTGTGGCTGGTGGTAGTACAGGAAGCAAGAGCATTTGCAACCACAAACATTGTACTTACTAGAGAGTGAGACCTGACTATGCTCTGCAGTGGCGTCGTGCCAATCAATTTAGGTGGGCACGTGCCCACCCAATATTTTGTAAAAATGTATTAATAATTATTCAATCAATCAATAACCTGCCTACATCGTTAAGCCTGCAGTCAGGGTTACCCAGCCTAGGTTTAGCTGAAATGAGCAAACTTCCTCCGCCAGATCGCACCTCTTAATATAGTTACACGGTTCGGTATCTACCTTACATGGTGTGTTTTTGCTGATTAATTTATAAGGCAGTTGTTTTTTGTGGACGTGTGATTGTTCTGTGTGCCTTGTTCTTTTTCAAGTCTGATGGAAACAGTAGCCTATGTAGTAATTTTCCACAGGGCACATACAGAATTTGACTACACTTGTTGCTACTGTTGATTGTATGACCATCATCCTGTCAGTGATTATTTTATATTATTGTATTATTTCCATTGGCAGAATGAACCAGACAAAGTTAGAGGCGTTTTAAGGATTAAAAAATGACAGGGCAGGACAGGACAAGGCAGATTTGGACCAAACAGAAGATGCTGAAGCTTTATGCTCCAGCAAGGGACACCTATGTGGTAGGCTATTCAGGTTATGAGATTTAAAAAAACAAAAAACTAAATTAAATCTTTGTGTTAGTACAATTAAGTCTAAAAAATATTTTTGTTTTTCCCACTAGATAAGGATCAAGATTTCATATTTCCCACAGACAGGCTTGCAAGAGATCAATGTATAACAGCGTTTCCCAAACCTCTCCTGGAGTACCCCTTGTCCTGCATGTTTTAGATCTCTCCCTGCTGCAGCACAGCTGATTTAAATCATCAGTTTGTTATTAAACAGCTTCAGGAGTTCAAAACCAGTTGACCATTTAAATCAGCTGTGCTCTAAAACATGCAGGACAAGGGGTACTCTAGGAGAGGTTTGGGAAACGCTGATGTATAAGAAAGGGTCCTACAAGTAGTGACGTAAAGTTTCAAGAACATTAATATATGTGTCTGTGTATTTTTTATGTTTTGTGTGTGGTTTTGAACATGTCTGAAAATGGTGCCCACCCACAAATTTGGTTGGCATGACGCCCCTGATGCTCTGTTTCTGTTTGTCATTCCTTATTGATTACTTTCCCATTATCAGTAGAGCATGGTACACCTCACCTGCCTAAGAAAATAATTGGAGTTATTACCTTTCATTCAGGGGCCATTTTGACATGTAGATAGTCCCTTTCGAATATGTGTAGGTGACCCTGGGGTGTGGAGGGATGAGGTAGACACCTGATGAACCCCCTCCAAGGCCTGCCACTGGTGACTTCTACCTTTACTTCACTTCATAACAAAAAGAATTGAAAATTTGGCACAAACTGTTTTGGTGATTTGCACAGACATAGAGCGGAAACTGGAGTTAAATATAAAGGTCATTGACCAAGAAAATGATTTAGGAGTTGCTTGGCAACCACAAATCCAGGGACCTTTCTCATAAAAGGCTCATGGAATATTTACATGTACGCCTTGGAAACAAAAGGTGGATGTCATTTAATATTGTATTTATCAATGTATTTTTATTATAAAATGAAAAATTGCTTCGATCAGGGAATTGCTCTTTGCATTTTCGTGCTTCCTTTTGGTTACCTGACCCAATCCTTGGTTTAGGATGTGAGAAACTGCAGGTGCACCCTCTGCAGGTCACCGCAGGGAAGAGAACCGTGAGGTAATAACAGTCGGGACTATGGTCCTCTCATAAGTGTAATTAAACAACAGCTACCTCTGTAGCACATTGTCAAGGGCTATCCTGCATAGAGACAGGCTGTTCCGAGCTGTAAGGATGGAGAAGCTCAGATTTCAGCTTTTCAGATTATAGATTTTTGCTTTGCCATCTAGCAATAGCAAGTTTCAGGTATATCCTTTTTTTTTAATCACTCCCACATGTTTACGATTTCCTCTTGTGTGCTCCCACTCGCTCTTCCGTTGTTGAATATCAAAGCCTATGTTTAATGGCAGAGCCTGCTCTGTGTATTACAGTCTGTGTGGAGCCTGTCTGAAATAAGATGAATGCGATACTAATATCGCTGCCGCGATGGGATCGTTCCTAAAAAGGGGATCCGTGTCACAGAGTGAAGATAGGCTTGCCTCCACTGAGAGCTGGGGAGCAGGCTGTCTTCAATTGCGGCTGCAGGTGAAAGGGTCTTTATTGCATTGGTGAAGGGCAGGGAAAGCATTAGAGTGTCATTTGTCCCAGTGCAAGGGGTTGATAGTACATCTCTGTCTCCTAGAAGCAGGAAGAGCAATAGATATTGTACTGAAAACAGCCCGCTCCCTCATTTCATTATTTTCTGCATACATGAGAGAAAACATTCATCTTACTGGTAATCAACTGAAAATGAACATCATTAAATATTTCAGAATATTTAATATGTGTATTGGACTGAAGCTTACAGCTGCCACTCACAAAAGTTTTTTTTTCCTCTCTTATATTTCAGTCATAAACTGAAAAATGCTGATATGTTACTCAGTGTTTAAACAGCTATAAATGAAAAAAAAACTTTTTTTTTCTGTTTTGTTTGTTTGTACCATTCAATGGTTTGTGCCATCCAGTCAATCTAATTGGAAATTATCCATTTAACAAGAATGAAACGGAAGGGTTTTTACATACTGTGTAAGACATAAAAGCCCATCTGGACTATTATTGCCATGGATACTATAAACAGTGCAGAATTCTTTTGGCGTCATTGGAAGGGACTGTTTTGCCCAGTGCAGGGCTACAGCAACCTATGTATTCTTGTGCATGCTCCCCTTGCCTCTCCAGTCAGACCCCTGAGAGAAATCAAATACATCCAGTGTTGTCATCAGTAAGTATTCCTCTTCAGGTGCGGTGAGTGGTCAGACGCCTGATTTGTCATCCGGCAGTCTTCTCTGATGCATGACTTGTCAAGAGATTGTGGCTCCACTGAATACCAAGCACTCGCGGGGCAGCGGCAAACAGCCGAGCTCCAGGAATAGGAGTCAGACAGACACCCGCTCCTTGGATTGCTGAGGCCTGTCTGCGTTTGTTCATTCAGAAAGGCTATAAATACAGCACCTTAGGAGGAATAATTAACGGGACAAAGGAGATGAACCAAATGAACACTTGCTAATTGTTGCAAATGGCACATGCTGTTTTGTGGAAGTGCCTGGAGAGCAAGATCCTAAGTTGTCAACTAAAGTATAATCCTTTCAAAAGCTCGTGTGATTATTTCTAAGCAAAAACAAAAAAAGGCATCCTCATGTGTACCGTCTATTTTGTAAGTGTCTCCACAACAGTTAGTCATCCAAATCTCTGTCATCCACCCGGTATACAGTGATAATAAATTTATTAAATGCATCTGCAGATAAAGCAGTCAATGTTTCTAATCTAGCCACACATTTGTAATTTACCAACTTAAATACATTGGCAGTTTACCTAATCTGAAATGTATCTTTGCTCTTATTAAGCACTAGCTGACTGAGTAGCTTTGTGAATATAAATTGTTTAGTAGCATTAGCTGAGGCATGCAAATGATTTTACTGGTAATATCTGGATAGCTAGCTTTAGCAGCTGCAGAACTGTATGAGCTATGACACTAGGGATCTCACTTTATTAGTATGCGTATGTTTTCCATAGAGGCTAGGTCGTACATAATAAGACATAGCCAGCCTTTGAAGATGTTTTTCCATATGTTCCATCCCATCCATTAAACTCACCTGGTTATGTTACTAAACAATATTAACGCAAACATTAAGGACAAAATATTAACAAAACTATAGGAAGTCACTCATATTGTGATGATAGGTCATGTGGATGGTTTTGCCACCACAACGAAATTTTTTTTCCAGTATTTAATCTGCGTTTCTTCCAAAGTTATACAAGTCAACTTGTAATGTCATCAGTACATTTGTCTTCACATTAGCAATTAATCCAGTAAAGCTAAGAGGATTAAGTCAAGATTTGATGGCTATCTTGAATTGACTGTCAAAAGCAAACATCACGGCACAAATTTTGATATAATTATTTTTATTTATTTACTTTTGAAAACATTTTTGTGATCACCAGTTACTATTTTAGTCACATCTCACCATGGCAGCCAACAACACTCACAGGTGTACTGTTAAGGCAGACTGAATCCCCCAACACACCCACACATCAACATGATTATTTTTCACTCTACAAGTTATCCCAAAGTGCACTAAAATGAAGTTGCTACTAATTGGATGATTGGCCCAACTGGCCAGCCTACCCACCTCTATCCCCAGCAGAGCAAAGCCAATTTGTTCAGCTACTGCGGGATTATGGTTACTGTTGTGTCACAGATGACACAGCTGGTTCTAAACCGAGCTGCTTTATTTAATCTTTCTACAAATCTTTCTACAAAATCTAAAATGCTAATACTACTACTACTACTACTACTACTAATGAATAATAATAATGGTAATAATAATAATAATAATAAAGTCAATCAGTTTGCTGCATTTGCACATAAATATGCAAATGAATCTCATTAGCTTTTGTCATTCATTATCGAAGTTGGTGTACAGACATTTTGCACCATTCCCCAAACAGTGTTCCAAGTTGAAACCAGTGCAATGACACTTACAGATACACCATGGCCACCATGGACTAATCAATCTGAAGCATTCATTCCATAATGGAAATATTGTTAAATCCTGCTTAAATCTGATGAAAATAGACACTGTGATGTCATGTCAAGAGTCAATCATGAGATTATTTTAATCATTACAGTTGTGGCATCAGTCACACTTGCAGATTTCCATTTTGTGCAAGGACTACATTCAGCTACATACATGTAGCTACATTGTTATTATTATTATTATTATTATTATTATTATTATTATTATTATTATTATTACTAGTGTCAGCCAAAACTATACTATACTAAAAACTATAACAACAAAAAGGGACAAAATAAGAGTGATGGATTTTATTTTACATAATGAAGTACCAGGTGCATCCTGGAAGCTTAATGCATTTATTGCAATTTTTCCCCTATGCATATCACAGAAACCACAGACTGGTGTCCTACTCTGCACTCATTACCTTATTATTCATGTTTTATGTATTACATCAGAAAATGGCAGAACATTGTGTTTCCATATTGCTGTCAGAAGACATTATCACTGACAAGTAAACATTTCAATTGCAATATTCACATTAATGACTTTTAAAACTTTATCTGTTGACTTTGGGATCGTTGTCACATTGTTACTTGCCCACTGTCTAGCACTGAATCTTGAAGTTTGGAAACCCCCCAAAGCACTACACAGCAAACATGTTTTCAAGAATTTTTTCCCCTATTTTATCTTTTATTAGTCAGTGAAGAACTTTGGTAGCCATAGTAACAGGTATTTCATATTTACCTCAATGTTCCAGGCATAATCTCTGAGGACTGCAGCCTCTGACATGGATTTGTATTTCACTCAGTCAATATTTTCAAGAGCGACCAGGGATCCAGGCTTCATCCACACATAACGCCTATCATATTAATAGGGCATCAGTAGATTCACGCTGCGAGGCACTGGTTTGCTCCGGCCATAGCTAATGAAAAAAGAAAAGCTGAAGTTTTGCTGTGGTGTTGAATTTCTTGATTTTATCTGTTATCTTTTCTATTAAATATGCAGTTGAAATAACTACAGCCTAGACTGGTTGCTGGATTTTGGGCCATGAACTCATCTGATATAAATCTAAAATGTACAATAATCACAAGTCTCCATCCTCTTTTTTTAGATCTGTAGCCTATCAATAATTTATTTCTAATTGAACAATTCAGCGAGAGCTGTCAGCTGTTCATCAGGTTGGTCAGCACTTTTATTTTGGGATTCGTATCTAACATTTATAGGTAGACATTGTGATGAATATAAGTTGAAAGTCTATCTGTTGTTTGACCTTTCTTAAAAAATAAAAAAAATGAATGAATTCACACTTTTCATTTCTTGTTTGTTTTAAATATTTATCATCTGGCACCCAATACATAGTGGAGATATGGAACAATGTGTTTTTAAAATTTTCACATCACAGACAAATGTAATGCATACTGGCATGGTTTCTAACAACCATTGGTTTCTTGTGTACATCTTCCTGTTGATAAAACTGCTGTTTAATTGCTGGACAGCTGAATCTAATCATACCAATGTTTTAAACGGACTGATACCGTATAATAGCTGCACTGGAACATTAAATGTTAATGATTATGTATATGTTCCATAAAAATAGGTTTCCAATGTAGGTGAAACAGTTTGGCAGCTAGATTCATGTCCAGTGGTTTCTCTTGTACACTGTTAATTGGTATCCCTACCTCTACAGCTATATTATATTGTGAATGATGATGCATCAGTTGGATGATTTCCATATACTCTATAAACCATTAAACCATTAAACCTATTAAACCATTTGCTACAGTTTACATATGCATGCAAACACATCCATCTAAATTCTGGAATAAAAACATTCAAAGCCATAGTCCTCTAGCTGGAACCAGAAAGGTGAAAACAATGCCTCATTAAAATAGAGTTTCTGGGTAAATTACTCACAGTAACTTAATTGTTAGGGTCTCCTTGGAGCTGGCTTTCTGATATTCAAACTGACATATTCTGCAAGTAATTGCTCAAGGCAATTACTTTCAAGACAAGTACATTCAACTTCTGTGTCAACTTTTTACTGCTTTTTAACAGACAACAAAAACAGGTGATATTGACAAGCTAATACACAAATAAGCCATTAATTTAAAGAGTTTGTAAGGATATTTATGGGGTTCAATTCAGATCTTAGAAATTTGCAGGTTTCCTACCCCCTAAAGCCATCTTTTTGCTCCCAAAAGCCAGTTCATGATTCACACTGTTAAAACAAAAAGTTCCAAAGGTATTCAAAAGAGACAAACATAGAAAGTTATAAAAAGAGGCCATCTCTATAGCAGTTTTATTTCAAGGAGTATTAAGTTTAGGTTAAACATCTCCTGAACATGTGTTAGGATCAAATTAACTAAACTCTGAAACTATGTAAATTTAATTTCTTAAATTCAAAGAAGGGATTCTTTTATAGAAAACATATGCATACATCTTAGTGACTTGGCACTAAAGTGGTCATAAAAATGCTTAATGACCTTACCTGTCTGGATAAACTTCATTAAGGAACATCTGCCAAATACCAGCCTACAGAAAGCAACTTCCGTGTAAAGACATAAACATTTAATCGTGTAAATTATTTAAAGTGCTTCATTTTTAAGTGCTAAATTCTTCTGACCTGAAAAAGTGAAGAAAAAATGTAACACTTAAAAAAACAAGAGCTCTAAGAGCATCACACAGATAGTGCTATGAAAAGACATGTTTCATAAACAGATCACATCGGAGCCAAAACCATTAATTTAACATCAGGCTTTAGCTTCCTGTCAAGCCTTAATCAGAACTGTCAGCCTTGTTATGGAATCAGTCAGGTTCAAATCCCACACAGGAGAATACACTTAGCTACGTGGAACTATAGCCATGTTTGATTTTCACTTTTCTCACAAATTTGGACATTCACTTCTTTCCAAGGTGTGTGTGTGTGTGTGTGTGTGTGTGTGTGTGTGTGTGTGTGTGTGTGTGTGTGTGTGTGTTTGACAGGATTACTCTCAATTTCACTGAAAAAGAGAGGAAGAGAAGATGACAGGGAGGAAAGGGAAGAAAAGGACTGGGGGAAAGAATAAAAAAGAAGATAGGCTTCAAGAAGAAATGAGAAGGGAAGAGGAAACAAGAGAACAGAAAAAGAGGTATCCAAACTTGTATGCATCATTACTTATATCCTTTAAAATGTCAGATGATTTCATGTTATATCTTCTGGAATTTTGGTGCTGTTAGCATCTAAGTAAGAGACAAGATCATCTAAACCATCAAATGTTCAATTTTATTTTCTTCTATACATATTTTCTCTCTCTCTCTCTCTGAGTATATGCCTGTGTGTGTGTGTGTGTGTGTGTGCACATGTGCGTGTGCGTGAGTGCGTGTGTTTCTGTGTGTGTTCGCGTGTGTGCATGTTCACGCGCGCGTGTGTGTGTGTGTGTGCGCGTGTTTGCCTGTGTGTGTATGCGTTTACGGGGTCTAAAGCTCAGGGTAGCTCCTTCCTGCTCTGACACTACTCTACAATGAACTGACAAGTCCAAACCAAATTTATTTATAACTGATGTAATGTAATAATTTGCTTACTCACTGGTCTGTTTGTATGTCAAATATATGAAGCTTTTCCTAAATATCATCACACCAGATATGATTTTCCCTGTAGCAATCTACCTGTATCCAAAAAGAAGGTAACGGGTGAGGGCTCTGTGTTTCATCTGAGCTCTTTCAATATGTTAGGCAAATTAATGGCATTCTGTTCCATAACCCAGAGCAGGTACCTTGGGGAGCAACTGGGACCTCTCTGTAGTCTACGTCCATTCTCTGCTTAGCAGTGTGAGAAGATCTGCATTGAACTGAGTAGAGTTGGAAATCCCCCCATGCCACTGGGGTACAGCTTGTGTAATCATCTTGTATAGCAGCGCCTCCTTGAGGGTTAGCTTTGCGTCTTTCTGTAGATATTGTCTCTGCCACATGGAAACAGGAAGCAGGTCATCACAGCTGGGATTCCACTGTGGGCGTATGAGTGTAAACAGTCTCTTAATCTTGCCTACAAGACAAAAGGGAAATACATTGCTGCTGTGAGTGGCTCATTACCATAGCTTCCAATTTTAAGAATTCATAAACAACTTATTTACAAACACGTGGCATCTTAGCATTATTGTATTTTTAATATATGTGAATTGGCCCGTGTAAATTGGTAAAAGTTAACTTTGTTTTCAACATCAAACCTAAATGAAAAAAAAATGTGTTGGAATGGAATCTGTGTCTTTACTGTCTATTCCAAACACTTTAGAGAATACATGAGTGAGTCAACCCTATCACACACATGCATCTCAGATGATTCTAAACAATTTTGACAGTTAACTTTATACTTCACTTTTAAAAGATGCATTTGAAGGTTTTATCAGTTTGCCAATGGTAGCGCTGTTAAGTCACACCAGCAGCGATGAGCTTTCTGAAACAAGCATCATTTTAGTTCATGCGTAGTTTATGCTGGATTTATTTATGTTGGTAAATGTTGTTTTCAAAAAACTACAGCCACTCAACCAAGCCTAAATATCACCAAGCCTAAAAAGCACCAAGGCATCAGCTGAAATCTAAAGACCAAATGCACAGTGTTATGTTCCATCCTTTTCTGAACTCCTGGCACTGCATGATTTTTCAGCTCAGTTTCACATTTGGATAGTACACCACATCAAGAAACTCCAAAAAAAAATGTTGAGTGTAAATGTGTCTTGCTGCACGATTTGGTTTGATTTCAAACGCTACAAAAATACAGTTGAAGAGGGAGCTCTGAAACTTTCAATGTTTAACTCTAAACATCCCAATCCTTACTTATTTACTTATTTACTGAAGTTTACATGTTGCACGCTCTGTAAGGTTGGACAAAAACAGTTTATTTTAAAGATGGGCACTTTTGACGCCCCAGGCGAGATTTATGCTGGAGCACCCTCACAGAGCCCTTAACACCCCCAGTACCCCCACCCCCAGTACCCCCACACACACACACACACACACACACACACACACATTATGTATTGCAGATTTTCCATGGCTGTCTGTCCCATGGGTTCTCTCATAAACTGCTGTTGTGTGTTTGTATTGCCACCCATTCTCTGAGTAGGTACAATGTGCTGCCGCTCGCTGGCTTCTGTAGATACTGTAGATGCCCATAAGTGCAGGTCTAGAATCAATTTTCCCAACCCCAGCACCATACACATAGTTACCCCAACTGCCTTTCCAAAAAAAAAAAAAAAAAAATGACACATTGCAACCCCCAGATGGGTGGGAGCCTAAGTGACTACCTATGTGGTTTATGCCTAGGGGTGGTCCTGTATGCAGTGTTTTGTATATGGCAAATTATAATATTGTCTTTAGTTGTGCATGTAATAATATAGTTATGCTTTTCCTGGGTTAATTTTATCAGCACTGACTCATTTCTGCCATATTTTTCAAACTTTCACTCAAATGGACTTTGGATAAACTTTTGACTACAGCTAAAAGAAAACAGACATTAAGCTTGAATG
Source organism: Megalops atlanticus (assembly GCA_019176425.1). NCBI lineage: Eukaryota > Metazoa > Chordata > Actinopteri > Elopiformes > Megalopidae > Megalops > Megalops atlanticus. The sequence continues at coordinate 52,923,072 of CM032876.1, forward strand.
CCCTGTTGTTGCCCACAATCTCTAGTCTTTGTGGCTGATGTCTTTTTGTGCTGGGAAAACCGAAAATGATCCCATGTTAGAGAAGAGAAATATTGCAGTGCTAATGGTTTGGAGAGGTAAACAACAAATGGAAAACAAAATGATGCTGAAAATGTATGTACCAATTCCTATCACCTTTGTGAATTGCAGGGTTATTTGCATAACACTGTTTATTTGTTAGTAGTAGGGGATTTGAATATGTATCGAGTCCAACAATGAAGTGAATATTCAGGTAGTGTTATGTAATTTCTCACCTAATTTGTAATGGGGCCTTAGTGTTTGAACCCAGTTCAGACCAGCAACTGCTGTGGTCACACTGGCAATGAGAACCGAGCTGTCAGTGGGAATTACGTGGTGCTGTGCATTTTGCACTCTTGCATTTTAAACACCCATTAACTCGGGAGAGGTGTGAAATCAATAGCAAGAAAACTTTTAGACGGACAATTATTTACTTGTGTGCTTCTCTGTGTACCATACTTTATGGTAATGCACCATGAGTATTTGTGCTTACAGTAGATTGAACATGGTGAAGCGCTATTATGTGGATGCATCAGCAAAATGTGCTCTGCACAGCAAAGATGTTTTCGATGCGCTAGCTTCCTAATTGAAAATGGAGGAATCAAAGGCAGATTCCTTGTGGCAGTAAGGCAGAAGGCTATATGTCACTATATTTGTCAGAGATTATGGTGATCTTTCACACTGAATCATGACCCCAATGTAGATGACAAATATTTACTTTCACATGTCATCATATGACAGTAACATGTGACATGTTCATAGTGCAGTGTTATATTTATACAGACACCTCAGGAGGGATAGCAGGAAAAATATAAATATCCACATGCTGACGTATAACTGCCAGAAAAAAAAAAACATTTCCAAAAGTAATTTGGAATTTTGGATGCTCTTATATCATTGTAAAGTCCATTCCATATCTTTGAGATGTCTATGGTGGTGCACAGCCATTGAGAATGATGACCAGATAAGTCAAGAGTGGAACCAATCATGTAAATGAGCAACTCTCTGGCTCTTTCCAGCAGCCCCTGGCACATTAAGAAGGGGCGCCATAAACCACTGCATGTGCCAAAGCAACTGCATGACAGCACACATATGCTGCAAGAGCCTTGCCTCTTCTAACCCTCAACCAATCAGGCTCAGAACATGACAAGCCTCACACGGATGCTCTGAGACTTCACTGCTTTGTCATCACACCAATAATAGCCACTTGTCTACAGTCCAAGGCTGGAAAACGCCTTTAGTTTTTCCTCTCTTTGTCATGCCTCCAGGGAGCCTTGAGGGGGACTAACTTGGTGCCTCAAGCACCGCTGAAGACTGGCTCGAATGCCCTGACCCAAAAGCAGGTTTTTATATATGTTTTATATAACCTTTAAACTGAAGCGTGCAAAAGACACTCTATCCAGTTTACCCTTTGTCTCTATTATGCAGAAGGGAAATGTTCTCTGTCATGGTTCCTTCCCCTTTGATAGCACACAGTCAGCATTTTTGGCCGTATCCTTCATTTTGTTTCCATTTCATTGTCAAGGTGTTCTTACCAGGATTTCCACCAAATAAAAAGCAGGAAGACTGCACACAGAATTTCCTCCGGTTTAGCAAGGCAGCTAACTCATAAAACAAACATTCTTCCAGTGAAATGTATGTCTTCTGCTCAGGTGGAATAACAGATCTGGGAATGATCTAGTGTGGCCTGAGACATGACTGTACATACTCAAAGGTACTTTTGGCACCAGTCTTTGGCATGTAGCTGTTAGCCCTACCAATTGTGCCTTGGTTCAGTTGTGGCCATTTTTTATTCTTGTGGTGCAGCTTTTATCTCCAGTTTTTTGTCATCTGAAACACAAAATCTTACAAGGCATAATTTTATTAAATAAGGTGTACCAACACCTGGTCCTGGTTATTTGTTTTTTTTTCATCATTTTGTGTCATTCTTGGTAAAGAAATACTGTAAGAGTTAGTTGCTCTGCATTAATATTCAGTGTGCAACACAAAGATATACAGTTGCACTAGCAGACCCGCACTGTTAATACTATCCAAATAAATGTATTTGTGCAGACTTACATTGTGCAGCCATCATTATGCATATCAGTGTGGCAGAGAAGCCAGCAAACACTCTTTCATAATTGTATCCAATGGTATGAATAATAGATTATAATTACAAGTTATATATATGGGTAGTATACATTTTGCCACTAACCAGCTAAAACTAATTAGCCTATGTCCTACAAATTAAGAGCCATAGACAGACTATCACTGTGTAATTAGTTACTAATAAAATATTTGTGATCCACTTTAACGGATTCAATTCTCTTTCCTCTACTACTTAGTTTGTGCAATATAATTACAATGTATATCATTCAATAAAAATCTATTTTGTATTATTTAAATTTGTAATGCATCTAAATCAATTCACAGAAGTGAGGCCCAACTTGACTCAAGGATTCTGATCATGTAGTATTATGTTAAGCAGCAGTTCAAGCACCATGGACTGGTCTGATGAAAACCATAGTTTGCAAATGTGTATCATATTACCAATAACAATGTATGTGAATAATTTTCTTCTGATAAGTTTCTTCTGAAAAACATCAGTATCACTATCAGAAGTGGCAGCCTAATCTCTCAGCCTGGTTGGACAAAGACAAGGGAATCTATGTGTGGTAGTCCATCAAGGGAGAGGCATTGGAGAGTATTTTATACTGATTGTCACATTACACTAACATGAACCCAGGGAGGCCCTGGGTATTTGCTGGTATTGTACACTCGTATCAGATATATTATGTAGCAGTTGCATGTTGGGACATGTGTGCACTTGTGGTTTTAGTTTTGTGTGTTTGACATTGACTCTTGTTTGTGTGTGGTTTCCTTGTTTGTGGCACATTTTGTGTCATTTTGTTGGATACCTTTGCTGCTTGATTTCTGGAGTCAATCTGGATAAGAGCATCTGTTTGATGTCAAAAATGTAATGTTACATGTACTCATCTTGTATATCACACTGGATAAGAGTGTCTGTTATGTGACAAAATGTATGCATGTATCTTTAAAGTACGGAGGATGACTTGCATTTCAATTTGAGTATCTTGCTTGAGGGAACAACATCAGTGACACATCCAGGATTCAGTTCTGCAACCTTTTGTTTTTAAGTCACGCTCCCTAACTACTGAGCCACATCGCAGCCCCTCTAGCAATCATTTGCATGAACATATGTAGTCTAGGATGCTTGTCTTTATTTTGTGTTTCACGTGCTTTGTTTATGATCTGTTGTTCTGATCTGCTGCTCAGTCACCTTCTCCAGATTCTGTGGCAGGCTGAATTACCCGTTAATTTATTATTTGACCTGTGTACATTCATTAATGACTTGTATACATGTAAGATCTCTATTCTCTCACATCACATTCAGTTTTGGTACCTGTTCAGTTCTGAAAGTGAAAAATTATCATGATACAATAATCATGATAAAAGTAAATTTTGGAAATGGATACACTGTAATAATAGGTGTATGCATATATGATCAATTAAGATTTTTTCTTTAACATTTACCAATGGAACATACAGGTATGTAATGTGCTTCAAACAGAAATATTTGGAGCGTAAAGGTAACTAAAATAGAATAATGTATATGTGACACTCCAGAATGAACTAGTTCTATGTCGTCCACTAGAAACATGCACAGAATTCAACAAACGTGCTTATCTGTGGTGATACCGAAAACAAACTTTTCAAAAGCTGAGTTACTCCCAATTTCTCCCGCAGAGCCAGATCTCAGTTGCTAAGAATCAGTTCTGTTTTGACACCTTCTGAATAGCTACAGATCATTTGCATGTAATCCTGCCAAACCTGCCTACACAGATACACAAATAGGTTTCATATTGAAAGTTTAATCTATGATGTTTGTCTTGTTTCCTTCTCTGACCAAGGACATATAAACAAAGTGTGTGGAATGTTACTTTCATAACTCACCTTGAATATGTACATTTTTTCTGAATCTCAGGAGAATCACCTCACCATGACTGTATAACTGGTTGAAAGTTTTCTTGTGCTTGTCTGTTTGTTTATACAGCATTTCCTGTGTCTGTGTGCATAAGAGAGTGTTCTTGAGTGTATGTTCCCAGAACAGCCTGTTATGAGACAAAGGGCAGTATAGCTGTGAAAACGTAAGTAATGAGCATATGATTCTTCCTGCTTCCTTGCATCTTATTTCAGGACAGCTGGAATATTTTGTCTCTTGTGCATCTTTCTGACCTCTTGAAAGACATATCAGGAAATATGTATGTAGAGCACTCCCTGTGGTGGACGCAAATTTGTTTGCTTTCTCATATGAAGCATTATACTAATGTGGCTTGCTAGCTAGGCAAAACACATAGCTAATTAGCTAACTAGATACCTAGAAGCTAATGGTTGTGGTCCCTGTATTATTATGTCTAAAACACAGCAAACTGAGGCTTGTCGCTATGTCACAACTTAATAATCAGACCACTTCAGCTGAAGATGTAACTGCCTGGTTATTCACAGGCATCAGCTCACAGTCCCCACAAATGTATTGATGTTGATAGGCTGATAGTGGACACAGATAACGAAATTAACCCATTCATACAAAGAGGTTTAGTGAACCTTCACAGCCTCCACTGTAAACCACAATTTAAATTTCACTTCATGATTTTCACTGAATTTCACTGCATATGTTCATTTTTCTTCAGAATTTAATACTAGCTACTCCTGAAATGGATAGATGTGTGGGGTGAGAATCTAATATAGAATTGTTTAGGCTTTGGAAACAGAAGTGGGGAAGCTCCATAAATCTATATGTTTTGAAAAATTTAAGATTAAGGCTTCTAAATACCGCTGAAGCAATGCCAAAGCCTGAAGAAAAGATTTGAACTACCAGGAGTATTAGCACAATCTCTTTCCCTGTCAGTGGATTTTTCACACGTGCACACTGCCCGAATGAGTGAGGAAAGAGTCCTTTGTGCATAGGCACAGTATGAAACCAAGAAGCTAGTGGCCTCTCCACTGAATTGATGTACATTCCCTCGAGTCCTCTCAGAACAAGTGAGAAAGTGGCTTGTGTGTGCAGAGGGGACATGGTGCATGGGGCACATATATCTTCATGTATATGTGTGTGTGGGTGTAAAGTATCAGGTTGATGTAAAAAATAGAAATGTACAGTAGGAATGTAGTGTTTTTGATGACAATTAAGAAGCATAACTGATGCAACCTGGGATCAAAGATAAATAGCTAAATATGATAAGTCACCAGCTCATTAAGTTAATTATGCAATGTGTCTTCCTATCAAGTCACAGTTAAAAAGTTATTTTTTGTCATGTTAATTAGTCACTTTTACAAAAAATTATATATCATGTCAGAACCAGTATTACCCCTTCTTATATTATTTCTGCATGGAATAAGTCACCTCAAAGAGCAATACTGATATCAGAGGCCTAATTCCAGATCAGCAAGACAAAGGTGCTGTACGAAAAAACTTGGTGACAAAAGGGAATATTAATGACAACCAGTACAACAGCAATCTTCCCACGTGAATTCAAACTACTGCATAACAGTAACAACTGAGGAAGCAGAATCATCAATTTCTACTCTCTGTATGAGAAAGACTGAGTTTTGAGCTAAACTCTTTTCAGAATTTTAAAAAGGTGTTTCCTCGTACGGTTTTAATCAGTCCCATTTTTCAAAAAAGGTCCCATTCAGCCTTTGAAGCAATGCCCGTGACTGTACATTCAAACCTAGTGTTATTCCTTTATTGTACCTCTTTAAATGGTTACTTTCACTTTGTTAAAAAAATCACCCCAGAAATGAAACACTGCAGCGCCATTACCCCCCAAATCAAAAACAAAATACTGAAAAATGAGGCAGATGAGAAAAGGGACAAGATTTTTTAATTTATTTATTTTTTTAAAGCACAGGGGTGCAGAACATTTAGATTAAGTGGTGCAGAACAGACAATCAAGAAAGACCATGTTTTAAAGTCTGCCTGTCCTGGGCATTAATCTGGTGGATTAATGGGTCTTATTTTTGGAACACCAAAGGATACGGATATGTGACACTGGCGCTCAAACAGACTCAAATAGTTATTAATGGCAGCTGCCAAGAGCAGATCAGCCAGGGATGAGTCACTGGGCCCCGCACAGGCGGCTGCTAGGCTCAGCTTTAATGGCCCCCCTCCCTGGTGGTTGGGAATAGTTCTCTGGCTCTGCCTCTCTCGGTTGCCTTTTTTTTCTTTTTCTATTTTACTGGAAGCTATTTAAGGTTCGTCTCGCCAACAATTTACAAACACAGAGACAGCGAAATAAATAAACATGCTGCTGTTTGTGGAGGCTTGGTGAGGAAAAAAAAACGGAGACGGGGAGAGTAAGTGGGTCAAAAGGGCAGGGCATGCAGTAGAAATATCCCTGAACCAGGAAGGAAGAAAAACCAAGCAGAGGCCTCTCTCAAGCTAAACAAATGCAAGATGGTGAAAGGCTGCAGCAAAGTGAGGGATAAAGTTTTTGAATAATGCTTAGAATACAGCCGGCACTCACACAGTTGTTCTGGGAGTTTTACCATGAATACATTCCCCAATGTATTCATACATTAATCAATTCAATCTTCAAAATGGTCTCTAACTAATTAGAGAGGTTATATTCAAATATATATATATATATATATATATATATATATAGATATAGATATAGATATAGAGCCAGATAGAGAGAAAGAGAGTTCACAATCATTCTTTGACTCAAATGCATGCAAATGTGTAATGGTTTCGCTTTTTGGAACATTGGATTCAAGGTGATTTGAGGTTCATATATGACCCGGATTAAGACCAAGCATGTGTAAAAATCAAAAGCATGTTTACTGAGATGTATTTATCATTACTAATTAGTTTCATTAGTTTGAATCTTAATTATATCTGGATGTTAATGTTCCTAAAATGCAAGCCACACTAAATAAATGACTAGTCCCATTAAATATATGACTCATATTTACAGCTCATTCTTATCCATGCTTCTCCTTCTCAAAACACAAGGCAAGCTTGTGCTCTGCATTTTCCAGTGGCATGTGGTTTTGTCTTTACCACTTTCTTTTTGTTGCTGACATTAGCCATGGTGCCATTCAAATCATTTTGAGTGCTGGTATTTTTATTGTTTCAAAGTGGCTGTTAGCTAAGTTGCTAATTAGACTGGCACATTTCTAAAGTTGTTTTACCATGCCAGCTTGTTCCAGCACCTGCGCTGGATGTGAAAATGTCATAAAACAGGTGACAATTTTAAGATGACATGGCAGGCAGAGGCCTATTTTTAACTCCCGTATGATGTTAAGAGGCATCAGTGTTCCCATTCATTTTCACAGTTATCTCACACTATGCTGCTGCATTTCCTTTATTATAACAAAACTCATGTGTGTATTCAATGTTAAAATAAAAGGGGCACAAACCTCCTGCAACCAACAGAATATCTCTTACAATATTAGGTAATGCAAATAAAGATATGAAAAATCTTGTGTATTGCAAGCTACAATTCACAGAACTGCTCTCAATTCACCTCATAAATGCAATGGCTTTCTGGTATGAGTAATATATATATGATGGTATATATATGATGTGAATTTTTGTGACATGTGACTTGTGTCATCTTCCCATGAAAGGATTACAGTGATAATATGGTAGATTTAGCATACAAAGATTGTAATGATGCACTATAACAAAAAAAATCTGATTGATTTATTGGTTGATTGAAAAATGAGGGTCCACAAATGCACTCTTGAGGAACACTTTGGGTTAAGTCCATAGTGAGTAAGTTGATGGCATTCCATGACTCATTCTCCTTTGACTTTTCAATTCAGCCAATCTAACAGGAGAAATAAAGTGCTACAAAAGTTTGGCACTGTAATTTAACATCTGAACACAACTCATCACGCAAGCGTGTCCCTGCAGTAATGCGGAAGCTAACACATTGTGAGCAGAATGTTGATCGTTAAAGTCAAAGAGTGAAGAACAAAAGATTGTTAATTGTCTGTATTTACAACAATGAAATGATATGAAGATCCTGTTTTACAAATCTATATGAGTCTTAATTTGGGTGTGCACATGAAACACAGAAAATGAAGACAAAATCTTCACTACAAAGACAGAGATAATAACAGTAATTTAGCAATACAGACACAAGATAGGTTTTTCAAACATGAAAAATGGCAGGTTGTCCTTGTGGGCTGTCTGTCCCGCCATTTTAAGTATCCTGCCACTGAATGTGATTGTTTCTCCTGCTTCGAAAAATATGTTTTACCAGCTTACAAAATGTACTCAACTTGCAACATAGGAAAATGAAAACAAGCAAAGTGGCAGATCCAGATGGCATCCCTGGTTTAGATACGAAAGACACATGTCATGTAAGCCTTACCACTCTGTAGCTGGCTCTGGCTGAAGCTGGTTGGGATTGAGCTTAGTTAGCACTTGGTTGGATGATCACCTGAGAAAACCTAGTAGCTGCTGTAAGTGGTGTTGGAGAGGCAGAAAGGAGCAATCTTCCATCTTGGCCAAACTGAAAATTTCCAAGGCAGAGGAGGGGACACTGTGATGTGGGAGACTCCATCTCCTCATATAAGAAGATAAACTGAGGTCCTCAACCTTAATGACGATCAAAGATCCCATTATACTCACAGAGTACAGGGTTATCTGGTGTCCCGGAAATTATATATATTTAGCCATATAATCAATCTCTAGTTTAACTAGCTAAATAAATTCTCACCCGATGTGTGAGGAGAATTATATTCTATATATTGGTGGTTTACCTGAGTTTCCTCCACTCACTTTAAAGTGCTTTGACATCAATAATGTGCTATATACCTTAAATGCTTACCTTAAATTCTCACTAAATGGAAGACTTTTGCTGCAGTTACAAACCCCAGAGATATTTCCATTCTGAATGGAATTATTACAACCCTCACATCATGAGTCGTGGAGTATTTATAAAGTTTGTCACTAAACCTTCTACACTCATTGGTCAGTCCATGCCTTAACATGTAGAGCTGTAGATGACAGGGTGGCTTGCATTCTCCACAAGTTACTTGAACTGGGGCTGTCTGACAGAATCTTATTTGCAGATGTTAGTTCGGATTTCTGTAACTGCTCAGCAAGATATAATGGGCTACAACCTGCAGAAATGAAATGATCCTTCCACGATTCTTAGTCTAGTTGATTCACAATTTTTGAAGTGACAGACCAGTCAAGGAAAATGAACAACTATGTCTCCTGCAGGGATCGTTAACACAGGTACCCCACAGAGAGCACATAGTCCCCTGTGCACACTGTGTAACAGTGACCTCCGAGGCCTTGATCTCCAAGCATCTGTTTTTACTTAGTGATGCAATTTCATTCAGGTCTACCTCTCTGGATGATGTAGCAGCAACTTCAAAAGCATATCCAGAAGGAAAGAGTCATTGAGTCAGGCAGTCATTTCCGCTACAGCCCTGTAATCGATGGTCCAACTGCTATAAATGGATTTGACATGTGGAATCTTTTAAGAACCTGCGGTCGGCTATCAATAGCAAAATCTCCTTTAATCAACACACGACCAAAGTTCAAATGGTGAATGATTATACTTCATCGACTGCACTTTTGCTGTTTAAATTGAATCTGCTCTTGTTGCTTCACCACAACATTATAGAGCAGTTCAGAATTTTAGGTAATTTCAACTACTTTTACTACTTTTTTATGCTGTAAATCACCAGCCATAAAAACCAACCAAACCATGACACAGTTGCCATCAAAACATAGGAATTATGGTCAGTTACTGTAAGTCATCAATATTCAAACAACAGGCAATCCCTATGAGTGCATGTCCAGCCAATGAGGACTGCTTGAATGCTGTTGTTGGACCTATTAAGTTATACCATGCTGGCTACATATTTCACAAACCTGCCAGTTAAATGTAAAACTCTAGACTCACACATATTGCTGGTTCTTGCTGACGTAATACCAGTTGTCCATAAATTCTTTGGTGTATGAAGTATGCATTGCACTTTATGAATTTGTGAATGGATACTGAAGCCATTTGAGAGATGAGGGGAATGGAACAAGCCATGTCCAAAAACCATGTAGAATTTAAATTGAAATGCAATTTGATTCTGTTTTTCTCATGAATATAAAAACCCTGTTTAATGAGGTTGTGCTGTCAGTGTGAGATTGACACGGCATTGAATGCAAAACTGTATGGGCCTCATCTCTGTCAATGCGCAATGCGTAATTGCTGGGGAAAACAGGATTTAGGCAACATTTAACAAATAAAAATGTATGAAACATAAACCCAATCACTGCATTATTTTGATAACTGTCTATTGCATCATGTCGGTAAGCGGGTGGAAGGTGTTATTTGAAAAAATGTTTCTATGATACACAATAAAACCTTGTTTATTTGGCAGTGCACCAGTTCTTCCACAAAACTGAACAGGGGGAATTTAATTAGAAAATATGATACCTGCAGTACTTTTATACATTATTAGCAGGTTTGTCGTGGAGATAGGAAACTGTTGACACAAAATGGCTTTGTGCAATGCTGTTAATGCTTTATGCTTAATTGTCATATGCAGCAACCATATGGAGTAGTGCACATTTGTGTTGGAATTGGGGCTATTTTTACACATTATTATTCCATGTAAATGAATACTGTAGAATCTTATGCTGAATTTATGTGATCACTTGCACGGAGGTTAATTGATCTTACCTGCCGTTCTCCGTATTTCAACATCCATATTTAAAAGTGTAATGCCATTGGGCAGACAGTGTATTCAGTAAATGTGCAGTGGTGTTATATAACCAGAAAACAAATAATGTCCAAAAATTAATCTTGAATATAGCTAAACTAACCTGGGACCCGTCTGTGGAAGATAAACTATAAAATTTGTCAGCAGAAACAGGGATCATCCAAGGTGTAAGAGTGCCTTATTCAGACCCCGGAGGAACAAAAATCAGAAAAGGCATGCCTTTAAACAATTAAAAAGAAAAAAGTCTTTTTAAATGCCTTGCAGAGATGGGAGGGAAGACAGCCAAAGGCTTTAAACATTAAGTAGCACAAGAAACTTTCTCCTGGCTCAACATTATGCAACCCTCATCGGGAGCTTCCCAATCCTTTGATGTTCCAAAAGCTATTAAACATTTATTGATTTCCTTACAGGTTGGCCTACAGGATACTCAGTGAAAATGCCGTCCATGAGGTACATTGTAAATAACAAATCTGCATTGCAATGGGTTGTGTTTTATAAGATCTTTTTAAAAATTTAATGGTAGAATGTGCACAGTGGCTGAGGAGCTGAGCCCATTTCTGGCATTAGGATACAAAAGCATGCTTAAAATGATAGCTTTGAAGCAATGCAATTAAAAGGACAGAAAAAAATATTATTCATATCAATGCAAAATGAGAAAAATAACTTTGTAAAAGGAATACCAAACAAATGCAAATATCATATTCAGTCTCCATTCTGGTTATTCAAAAATAAAATGTTTGTAAAAGACAATGAGCTTGAGAGATGTTTGCAGAAAAATGCCTGAAACACAAACCTAAATTCTTTAGCATTTTACCCTAAAAGGATTTCTTGTAGCATCTTCTCTAAGCCAGACACAAGGACATTTACTCTCCATAAACGTAAGTATTACAGACTGGGAGTAAATTAGCGATAGAATCTGTACCAATTACTTCTTTTAACTGTGACACAAATCTCATCTGACACTATAGGACTTGCACTAAATGAGACAATGACTCAGAACTCATTTCTAGGAAAAAGAGAAAGAAAGCTTTACCCTCAAACACACACTTTGCTGTGCAAAATGGAACACAGACATTTAGAATTGTAAAATATCATGATCATTTTAATTATTTTAACTTCCAGATTAGAATGTGTTCATTCTCATTTTTTATTTAATTTCATATTTTTTACATTTACTTTTTTGTCTTTTTTCTCATTTGTCAACCACCTGTGTTATAAATCAGTTGTACAATTTAGTAGACAGTGCCTTATAGCATACCAATTTTTAATTAGAGTGCATGAAAATGCACTCTATTGTTATCCGAATTTTTAGAGTGCATGAAAATGCACTCTATTGTTATCCGAATTTTTCTTATTCTTCTTTTTCATCTTCTAACCAATTTTGTGCGTTCAATACAGCTTCAACTGTTTAACGTAGAAACTTCATTCAAACTGTGTTGCATAGGTCTTACAAAGGACACTTATGCTATGTATTTTTTATTTTTGTAACATTTATACTTTTTCAACTATTAATTAAAAACTATCAAAATTTTCCCCATAGACTTAACATTGGCCTTTATGACATCACAATAGAGCCATTCAGCAATTAGAATCTTGTGGCAGCTGTTCTGACCACCTACATCTGTTTGATGTAGGCCTATATACTTTTATCTATGTAAAATTAGACTGTTTGCATTTTCATGCACTCGTAATTCCCTGGAATTACATTCTCTAGTTCAAATCTGCAGTTTGTCTCATCTATTAGAGGCTAACATACAGCAATCTAACCTTTATTTCACCAGGTCTGTCCCATTGAGATTAAAATCTCTTTTACAAGAGACACCTGGCCAAGAAAAGCAGCACGGCAAGTTTCAGACAAAACAAGAAAACATAAGCATAAAAAATACACAAAAAGATGAAGTACAAGTAGAAAGTGCAAAATACAACCAAGTGCAAAAGCAATCAATTTCCAGCTAACAAACATTTGCAATTCCCAATAGACTCTGTTTCCAAACTCTTAACAATAGCTTTAAATTCACTAAGCGTGACCAAGTCCTGAAGTTTTAACTCTTTTTGCAGGCTATTCCAGGCAAAGGATGCAGAGTACATGAAGGCCTTCTTGCCAAACCGGGTGTGAACAGCCAAAGGCAAAGAAGCTTGAGACCTTAACTTACAAGGGCCTCCACATTTTTGTGACATATAACTACATAAATACGAGGGAAGTTTTCCTAAAATGGACTTATAGATAAAAACATGCCAGTGACTAAGCAATGAAAATGCGCTAATTAGCATGAGAACACAGCACAAATAATATATTACTGTATGCTATGCATTGTAAGGTATTCACTCATAAGTCCAAATTTCCATACTGGGCCAACAAGCTACAGATTTACTGCATTGTAAATTCATCTTGAAATTGTAAAACATAACTACAGAGCTCCTGGATTCAAGGAAGGATATGCATTGGGCAGGGGGGTTATGTTTTCAGTTTCAATTTTGCAAATTTATGGTTCAGGACATTAGATGTTTTACTCTAGATGCAACCAGCAGCACTTCAGCCAGTCAGACTGAGTCCTTTTAGGGTGTCCATATGGCAACCAGGAGTGAACACAAAGGTGAGAAGGAAAATGTGAGGATAAAATAATAATAATAATAATTATTATTATTATTATTGTTATTATTATTATTATTATCGTCATCATCATCATGGTTTAGGTTTAGGTGCTGGTCATGTTTTTTTTTTTCAATTTGCCCTATTTTTTCTTTTCATTAGACATGTCAGGACTAACTACATTGTATAATCATCACCTTCTGTATTTTCAGAGATTAATGAGCTTTCCATTGTCAAATAAGGGAGTTTCATGGAGAGAAATAACATACATGATCTAATGCCAGGAGGTCAACACAAACGATTACCTTGTGGCAGACCATATACACCATGATCTCACAGCTCCACCAAACGTGAGAAGGCACAGACTGATCTCCAACTGGACAGCACCCTCACATTCATCACTTCACATGGAACCAATAGTTCACAGTAGTGAATATAGTTCACAGGAGCATAACCATGGCCCAAGTTACCAAAATGCTCTAAAGCAAAAGCGCATGAGAAGTGCATCTCTGTAATACCTTCAGTTTTGTGGTGAATAGATGTATGTTGTATGTCTAACCATTTGTTTACGGTATGCCTCCAATAAACATTGGTAAATGACACTCAAGGTTATTGACTGAAAATGAATCAGTATGCTCTTTACCATCATTCATAAATGAATGCTTCGTAAATGTTGAGCATGATATTATTTTCCAAGTCATTAAGCATTAACGATAGGAAAGAGTAATAGATGCACAGCCACATGTGGAGTGGATAGCCCATACAGGGCTGACTGCTGCATCTTCATTCCAGTCATTAAGGACTTTACCTTGATTTCTTTCCTCTTTTCTCCCCAGAACCCTAGGTGCTCTTATAGCTTAACTTCCATTGAACTCTGATAGTGTTGTGCTCTCTCCCCAGGACATGAAGCACCAGGAGAGATTTCAGTGCTTGGATATCACAGCCACGCAGAACATGATGGAATGTTCCTTCAAGCAAATACAAGATATAAAGGGCACCATTATAAAGCGCATACCTCTGGGGTCACAGGCTCGAGTTCCAAATGCCATTACTTGTGATAATTAATTGTAGAAGCTATAAAATTACAGGATAGCGTCATTTGCTGGTGTCATATATGCTTTAATTGGATTGAGACTCGCTGTCAGCTAACCTTGACTTGTGAACTCCAGGAGATGAAAATTATTAATGAGGGGAGATTAGTATGGATGACATTTAGATGGATGAAAAACACATTCAACAATACCTAGAACTTGCTCCGGGCAAAACAGAGCATACTTTGGTACTGCATTAATGCACATGTGAAAATCAGACATTGTACCTGCTGTGAGACCAGACTGATCAAATCCCCTGTATTCTGGTTGATTTAAAATGCATACATTGCAATTAGTTTTAAAATTAGTTTTAAAAAACTCTTGTCCACTCTGTTTTTTATCAGTTGCATTAATTGTGGTTATTTCACTGCTAGTAAATAACCACAGATTGTTCATCATCTGTATTTTATTATTGCAATTGTCAACCTGAAGAATTAGGTTAACCTTTTAGGGAAATAACAAAATTCAACATGTGTTTTGAATTCATTGAGGTAAAAAGTGTGTTCACTACAAAGGAAAGCACAACTTGCACATTGCAAGTCTCAGACTAAACCACTGGATAATCTTCAACTTTCATGTGTGTACATCCATGTAACAGAGTACATAGAAAACATGCATGCCACTGCATATAATTTAGTGGGTTTATTACCAAAATGTGATCTCTTCATGTAGTGTAATGGTAACATTCATATAGTCCCAAACTGAATAATCTGTAGGCTCATCTATAAATGGGCATAAATGAATAAAAAATCAAATAAGCCCATCCTCTATCATCAAAATGATGATAGAGGATTGGCTTAATTGAAACTTGGTGTTTACTTGCATGACTTAAATACATTTCAGCAAGGGAACATGAAAATGAAAATCAAATCAAATTTGTATTCAAATTCAAATTTATTTGTTATTAAAAGACTACTGTTCCGTGTGTGTGTGTGGGGGGATGGGGTTAATACTGACTACTCCCTGATTGTCATCCTCTTCAGATGTAAGCTGGTGCAAACAGAAGAGGGAAGTGGGGAATAGTGCAGGTGTGAAAGACAGCGATGAGATAAGCGGTCAGATGTTCCCTCCTTTAAAATCCATCAGAACACATGGGACAGGGTTTGCTTTGGGATAGACAGTTCAAATGGGTTGGAATGGGGACAGTGTGTGTGTGCACGCGTGTGTGTGTGTGTGTGACTTATACACACTGAAATACAGGTCCCTGGACAGGAACAACGGGGAACCACTCATCAGATAACAGCCAGGGAGATGATTCGCTCACTGTGATGACACAAGGAGTTCCTGATAGCTTCATTGGCACATCATTTAAGCTGAAATGAACACTAGAAAGTCATTCAATCTAAACACAAGTAGTTCTTGTGTTCAGTAAAGTGCCACTGCCATGAATATGTCAGTAAACATCTGTCAGTACATCTGTCAAAACAAATGTCAGTAAAGTCATACCACCATAAAGTGTTAGTGTATGAAACAACGGTATAGTAATTATAAAGTGCCATATAGAAAAGCAAAGTATTTTTCATTGGAGTGCTACTGCATAATCTACATGCTAGTGGTACATACTCCCAAAAGGCTTAATGACACTATCATGACAATAAATACACATACATGATACGACCCATCGTAATGTGCCTTGTTCTGTGCCTCAACACAAAATAAAACATTTAAATAGGGTCAATTATTTCTTACTCAATGGCACAAAATAAAATGTTGAAGGTGTACTATGAACAGCACAATATGTTTTGAGTGCTAAATTAGCACTGTGTTCATATGGCACACAGAAATAGCACATTTTGTTTTTTCAAATGCTTTTCTTTTGTATCTGGTACATGGTGCTATTTTCACATCATGTTAACAGCTTGTAAGAGGGCTGTGAAAACTGTGTGTCATTAAAAAGTTTCTTAAAGATCACCAGGAGATCAAACTGAGCTGCATCACAGAATTTGGGATCTTATTGATTGAATTCCCCCTGTTTTGCCGGTAAACTGTCAAATGACTTTACTGACTAATCCAGGGCTGTTTAAAGGAGCAAAATGTCCCCTTTGAAGCTTTGGTATGGCCTTCCAGTGATGCCCCAAACCTTCATGATGACATCACATTTTTAGAAAACAATCTCAATACAACCAATACATTCTACCAGGCAACTTGAAAGGGGGGGTGTTAAATTTAAGGGTGACAGTGTGCCAGGGTTTCAAGGCATCTCATTCATAAACAGGCATTCTTCACTTGCATGTAAAAAAGGTTGGCTCACTTTACACTATCCAAACATTTGAATCCTGCAGTACATGCTCTGCAACTGTCTTTCCACCATCAAGTAACAAGGCCTAAACATCTTTGCCCTGGTAATTGGCATCCCCTCATTCCATTTCTGGATCACAAATTTGACAGCCCTCTTGTCTACCTCTTCAATCCAACTGCATTTAGATCTGTGAAGTGCAAGGAGTTGGCACTCAAAAAGGCATTCTTTTCGCCTTTGCTGTGATCCTCTGATGTTATTTTTGGCAACACCATGATTTCAGCACAGAAGTTGTTTCGCGCTCCTGCTTTGTTAACAGCCACAATCTTTGGCAAATTTGGCATCATAGTTCCTTCAATTTCTTGGATATGCGCCCAGCTTTAGATCCACTTTTTTCCTACATGGTCACTGCTGATAGGCTAATCCATTTTCCTACCAATATGAAACTATAGAGTTTACTTCTTTTAATTGAGCAATATGCTGTATTTAATTTATGGAGTCACACCTTATTACATTAGAAATGCTTCTTTGGCTTGCTTCTTTCGTTCATGCTGTACTTCAATTAGGCTACTAGCAAAAAAACAAACAAACAAAAAAAGGACCTGAAACGGGCTTTCATTCCACTGGTAGTACATAACTGTATACCTTAATGGATCTCTGAATGATTAGCAGTGAATTTTCTCTGACACAGTGAAGTAGACCTGAATATTGCAGCTGAGACGCAACTCAGAGAATGGAGATTAAATGGAAAACAAGAAAGAACGCCTTGTCCCTTTCTTGTTGTTTGTTTGTTTTTTCAGTTGTTGACTTCGTTGTTCCAACCACATTTTGCTCTAATCCAACCATAGTCTATTTCAGCAAATAAACCTCCAGAGAGTGCTCACACCAGCCCTTGAATGATTCATAACATGCAGTTAAAATTTCTTATATCTTACTGTAAATCCATATTATGGATTCTACATTTTTCAGGTCTCACGATGCTAATACAATCTAGCAACACTATGTTATAGAGCTGTACTTTATTTGTGCTGTTGATAGCTTGTCATAAATGACCATAATTACTTCTGACAGCATTATTGTAAAACCAAAAGAAATGTCTTAACTGATAAATAAATGCTATATATTTGTATGGCTTTTTAAGGCAACGTATTACTTAAAATATTCAATAAAATAAACATCATTTAAGAAACTTTACTATGTATAGTTTATCATATATTTAGTTTACACACCTTGAAACATCACAACATTGTATTTCAACTGTCAGTGTGACATTTTTAAATTGAAATTTGCCAAGATATTTACATTCCAAACCCTAGCCTGTATCTGCCTGTATTTGTAGAACATGTAATTTCCATAGTAGCAGAAACTGTATCTATCTTTATTCCTAAGACTGAGCACCTATTATAAGTATCTTACACCCATACGTGTTAACTGGATATTATGTCCCCTCTAGGCATTTCAGTGAGGAAGCTCTCATTATTAATGTTAATTAATAAAAATGATAAGAATAGCTATTATTGGAATTTTTCAAAGATCTGACGGTGGTAATTAGATGTGAATGTCTATAAATAGAGTGTCTATCTTAAGTTCAGAGTCATTGTGAGAGCAAAGAAATTAAAGATGTATGTGGAAGTGTCAGATGTGAAGATGAGTGGGATCTTGGGATCCAGACACGAAGGGCAAGATTTAGAACATTACCTTTGGTGGAATGTCTGACTAACTGCTTTGAAGCCGAAACCTATTTCTGCACACATTGTTGAACATTGATGGGGGAAAAGACAGTAATCTAATCCAACATAATTTAGCGGCCACAGCTCAGAGATGTGTTACATAAAAAGTTTGATTGTTATGCCACTCAGTCATAAGGTTTGTTGTTGTCATTGTGCTTTTGTTTTGTTTTCTGAGCTGTGAATGAAGTAGTAGCCCAATCTGATTATGTGTGACTATTGGTAATATTTCTCAAGTGTGGTTAGCTAGCTCAGGCAGCAGAGAGAGCTTGCCATTTATCTGTGAGAAATACAGTATACAGTGAAAGGGTTATCATTTTATTTCACAATTATTTTATTAACTTAGACATCTAGCATGCTTATCAGCCAGTTTGACCTAATCTTTCTGGATACTGTATATTGTATAATATTATATGCGGCATATGGTACACACAATGAATCATTAGCTTGCATGCTTATTGTTATAATTGTATGTTATTGTAATTATTGTATGTTATGTTCTTAGCATGGTAGTAATTTTGTGTGTGCATGTGTGTGTTTGTGTGTGCATGTGTGCGTGTGTGTGTGTGTTTTTTGTGTTTACCCTGAGGTTCATCATGGAATATCTAATATTTGTTAGGAAGTAATGCAGGAAATACTCTTGGGGTTATTATTACCATTGTTATTATTCATTATTATTATTATTAGTAGGAGTAGTAGTAGTAGTAGTAATGGGGTCAACTTACAGTTCCTTTACCTTTCCATACTTGTAACGACATTTGGCATTGTGCTAGAACTAAAAGATTACAACAAGCATTAACAGTCAAAATTTGAATTGCACCAGAACTTTAATTTATAGATGCATTACCACCTGCACAACTCTGTCTCAAGCGTGAGCAGAATAGCAGCTCTGTCTTTGTATTAATCCTGACTGGATCTAAGGCTTTGAATGCTGAGTTGCTTTGATTGGCAGCTATTAACATAAATGAACAGAGTCTCTTGTGCCTATCTAAGGAGCTGTTCTTTCTCACAGAGAAGCAACCAAAATTGCAAACAATGACAAAGAATCTGTCTAAGCAAAGGGAATAAATAAGGAAATAAACAAGCGGTAGGAGAGAATATACAAAAATAACAGGGAGAGGGTTTTTTTCCAAATGTGACAGTGGAAAAAAATTTACAGACACTTTTAGATCTTATATTTACTTTAGATTGTGTTACTGTTTTATTCTTGGTTACTTTATGTTTACCCACATAAATAGTATGCCCATAAAATAATATAGAGCACTGGAATAATAGAATAACAAAATATGTTTTCATGAAACCCAGTCAGATTTTTAAAGTATGAAGACTGGAATATATTCCTGAATGCATACTGTGTGCACATGAAAAGTTGGGATGGGTACTGTTGTTGTCTTAAGATGAGAGAAAAAGATAACCATTCCACCCTGGCATAATCTGAAACTTTTGTTCATTATCTGCACAGCTAGAGTTTCCAAGAGAACAGCAAACCTTAACTTGAACTAATTGGAGCTGAATATACACAGTCTACATGGATACATCACACTTCACCACCAATTTATATCCTAAGAGCTATGTTCCAGAATCTAAGGATATTGAAGAGGCAGAAGTTGAAAGGCATCTGACAATTTGTTAAGCATAATTTTCAAGTGAAACGATATGTTTGCCTCCCTGCAATGTATTCAAATGCAATGTATTGCATTTCTTTCTTCTATTTATTCTTCTGTTAATTCAGAATAAAGATTAAACAAGGTATGACATGACTGATAACAATCTAATGTTACCCGAAGAGGTCTCTTTAAATGTCTTCCACACCAAATGGTGATTTTTGCTGGTTTATGAAATGAATAATTAAATAGATGTCAATATAGTCAATGGTATCCTCCACACTGATACCGCTATCAAAGCATAATGTTTGTGTCCTCTCTGTGATAACTTGGTTTGATTTCAGCTGTGTTGCGTGTCCATACCTACCCTACCAGAGTAGGACACCCTCAGTGTCTTTGGAGATCAACCCATGGATCCAAATCAAAATTGCTGGGTTGTACATTCTATGGAATGTAATGATGTAAATTCATCGGTAATTTCAGAAAATCTTCCCAGTATGTTGTGCAGGTTGGTCCTGATGGACACATTTTGGAGCCATTTCCCCTGATTCTACAGTGGAGAATTTTAGTTAACTGTCAAGCCTGCTGTGAAGAGTGTAGCAGAAAAGGTAGACAGGCAAAGCTTTCCTTCCACTACCCAAAAATGAGGTGAATAAGCTATTTTCAAAATCAAATTAAACTTGATGGACTTATAATTGATTTATAACATTATTTGTTGTTGATTAAACACACACTTAAATCATATAATTATACTTATTTCAGATAAATTCCAAAAGCCTTCTTGCACTGTTTTGCCTTCTCTGCCATGTCAGAGCAGAGCAGAGTGCAGATGAAGTTTGACCTAAACTTTTGTATTTAGCCTCTACTGTCAAGTGCAAAAAAAGGTGCTTATCTGCCTTGCATCATGTTCAATTTGTTTCCCCTGTGCAAATTCACAGGGAATTCACTGAAGCACCATACACTGTAAAAAAAAAAAAAAAAGTTGTAAAAACAGTAATATTCTGGCAGTAGGGGTGCCAGAAAATGTCTGTCAAAAAACAGGAAAATACTGGCAAATGAAACAATGTAGATAAACTAGAAAAAAAAAAACAGTAATTTTCTTTGCCAAAATTCAGATCTATTACTGTACTTTTACTATAAATTTTTGTCACCCTATCGCCGTCATTACAATACAGTTTTAAAAATAGTAGAGATTACAGTTGCTAAAAAATGTCAAATTAGGGAGGTTTTTCTTTAAATAAATTTGATAAAATTGATAAATTGTCAAAATAACTGCACTTTCCCTAAGTATAGGTTCACTGTATTTACATTTAATGTCTTTCTTCATCACAGAAATTTAAGACATTTATCAAATATATGCTGCAAAAAATGATTTTGTTGTAAATATTAGATTTAACAGCTGACAAAATTAGTAGTTTATACAGATAATTGTGTTCATTTAACAAATACCTATTCTAAACTAATTATGGCAAGATATGATACATTTATGATACAAATGCTGTTACACAGATATAAAAAAAATGAATTTGCAATGGCTTTTGGCCTAGACATTACAAGAAAATATGCTCATACAAACGTATAAACAAATTAAATCCAAAATGGCTGGTGGAAAACACATGGCTGTGATTGTGAAGGAGAAACAGTGCTTGCTTGCATGTGTGTATGTCGGTAAGAAGAGTGCTTGCTTGTGTGTGGGGCGTCATGCAAACCAAATTTGTGGGTGGGCACCATTTTCAGACATGTTCAAAACCACACACAAGACATAAAAAACACACAGACACATATATTAATGTTCTTGAAACTTTACGTAACTATTGTACAGCCTGTCTTTGGGAATTATGAAATCTGGATCCACATCTAGTAGGAAAAACAAACAAAAATAATTTTTAGACTTAATTGTACTAACACAAAGATTTAATTTAGTTTTTTTTTTTTTTTTTCTCGTAACCTGAATAGCCTACCACATAGGTGTCCCTTGCTGGAGCATGAAGCTTCAGCATCTTCTGTTTGGTCCAAATCTGCCTTGTCCTGTCCTGTCCTGTCATTTTTTAAATCCGTAAAACGCCTCTAACTTTGTCTGCTTCATTCTACCAATGGAAATAATACAATAATATAAAATAGTCACTGACAGGATGATGGTCATACATTCAACAATAACAAAACGTGGGTAACTACAGTCAAATTCTGTATGTGCCCTGTGGGAAATTACTACATAGGTTACTGTTTCCATCAGATTGGAAAAAAGAACAAGGCACACAGAACAATCACATGTCCACAAAAAACAACTGGCTCATAAAATAATCAGCAAAAACACACCATGTAAGTAGATACCAAACCATGTAACTATTTACGGTTCCCGTAGTGCATTATGCGGCGAGCATGAAATGAAGTAAGCAAGTTTGGCAGTGTAACATTTAGCTAGCTAGCTAGCTAGTTAACATCAGCCAGAAAATAGTTTGTTAATTGCGTTCAAAATACGTGACATGGAGATGGAAAAGACTGTGTTGTGTTGGTGGCTAGCTAGCAAGCACTGACGGACAGTGTAATTGGTACAGGCAAAACTACAAACTGACAAATGAGCTGTAGCTGGTCCAATAGCTAGCCAAGTAGACATGTGTGTGATATATTTTGACAGTTTTAGCAATGTCGATGTTTACCCTGACTGCAGGCTTAATGATGTAGGCAGGTTATTGGCAGGTTATTGATTGATTGAATAATTATTAATACATTTTTAGAAAATATTGGGTGGGCATGTGCCCACCTAAATTGATTGGGATGATGCCACTGTGTGTGTATGAGGAGAAAGTGACTGCATGTGTGTATGTCTGTATCAAGGAAAGACAGTGTTTGCTTGCGTGCGTGTCTATGATGGAGAAAGAATGCTTGCTTGTGTGTGTGTGTATGAAGGAGAAAGAGTGACTGCTTGCATGTGCGTATGCATATGAGAAGCTAGCTTGCTACTGTCTCCTCAGTACATTGAGGAGATCTGCCTCTTGGACATATTGAAGGTCTTCCTGGTTTTCCACTCCCAATGTCTGGAGAGTCTCCAACACTAGCTGATGTGCATTTAAGTTTGGCAGCACAAGGCTGATGAAGCCAGCAAGACTGTTTGCA
Organism: Megalops atlanticus; assembly: GCA_019176425.1. Lineage (NCBI taxonomy): Eukaryota > Metazoa > Chordata > Actinopteri > Elopiformes > Megalopidae > Megalops > Megalops atlanticus. Next base: position 52,946,240 of record CM032876.1, read on the forward strand.
TCATCCATGCCTCAAGAAAAAAAAAAGATATCATACAGCAGTGTTTCTCCAAACACTTTCCAGAGCCCAATCTAGCCCAACAGGAAATGTTTCAATATTCTATTCTTTATTTATTTGCTTCCAAAGCAGCCATCACACTAGTAGTTTTAACACCTAAGCCACACCTGGTGCACTTGCTAGTAAAGCCAACAAGCAGACTCACTATTAAGTATGGAAATACTCAAAAGTGCTCAAATTTTATTAACTAATGTTGCCTATGCCAATGTGCCATCAAGTGCCTTGTCAATTTTTAATTTTTTTTTTGTCATTTTTCCATTTTCTCCCCAATTTGGAATGGCCAATTTCCCGAATTTGGAATGCCCAATTAGTCATTGATGTTCGGTCCCATTGCGCAACCCCCGCTGTCAATCCGGGAGAGCGTAGACAAGCACGTGCCCTCCTCCGAGACACGTGATGTCAGCCGCTGCTTCTTTTTGCTCTGCGGTCCACAAGCCAAGCTAGCACAGAGATGAGTCGGAGGAAGACATTTCATATGCAGCTTTTGGCACGTGGACCACAGGCGCCCGATCGACCAGCAGGGGTCACTGTTGCTAATGGGACCGAAGCCCCTGCCGACGTACCCACCCCTATCCCCAGCGGAACGAAGCCAATGTGCTCCGCCTGTGAGCTCCCGGTCACTGTCGGCTAGTGACACGGCCGGGATCGAACCCGGGCCGTAGCGTTCAGTCTACACTCGGAACAAGTGCTTTTATCGACTGAGTCACTCAGGAGCCCCGCCTTGTCAATTTTAAGGGCGTTAGGGATAGTTCAGTGTTTTTCAACCCGTACCCTTTTTAAAATTGTTGCTTCCGATCATTTCAAGTCATTCGGGTTACAATGCCAATAGCTGCATTTTTGAGAAATTAAGAAAAATTCTCAATCCCATTTCACAGAGTAACTTGGAGTATATGGGTATGCACGAGTCTGAACCATAAAATGGTCAAATGTCATTTCTTCCCCTACTCAGTATCGACTATGGTATGTTTAAGAGAAATTACTCTAGTTCCACAAAGAACATAAGCAGGCAATGGGTAGTAATCCAACAATAGCTCTCCATTTATGCACCTCATACCCCCACTTGGTGTTTGAATCTCATATAGTCCCAATTCTAGGAAATATATGAACCATGCGGTGTGACAAGAAAGTACACATGCTCATCGTCCTTTGTCAACATGAGCTTTATTTGCGCAAACTCTGTTGGTATGCCAAGACCTATGTGTACAAAGAAGCTCTTTCTGTAAAGAGTGCCTTTCCATTGCATGTCAGTAGACACTACAAGATTGCATTCCCCAGGCAAGCTATAGCTTCCACTGTACTGTGTACTGCATCATTGTACAACTCTGCATGGAAAGGGGTGGAGTCCTTCACTTGCAAAGAAGGAGCAAAGAAGGAACTTGAGTTTAGATTAGGTTTGCAGAAGTTGGTGGTTACTAGCAAGTGTCTGAGACACATTTTTTAAATTTTGTGTTCTCTGTACACATCTTTTGAAATATGAATGCTTGCTTTCGAATTTCATTTCCCACAGTCTTATGAGTGGGCCAAACTTGAGTATCAAAGCAGGATAATGGACAAGGTAATGGTGCTTTGGTGTCAGTTTCTGATCAGGAAACATCTCTTTTCTTGTCTCTAGATACTCAACAATGAGAACATTGAGCAAAGCAACTTGAGATATAGATATTCTAGGGGCACATATTAATTCCACAAGTTCTTTCAGTTGGACTGTCAGCTGCCATACCTGATCTTCTGTATCTGTATATTTTCACCTATTATAGCCAGGAGGAGCCTCAGGAGAGACCAGTTCTCTGTTGCCTGGCCACCTATTTTAACTCCCTTTTCAACAAACTCTGAAGGAGTAGAATTGGCATTAGATCCCTGATAGCTGAACTGCTGGATTCTCCGGTTAAGCTGAGAGTAGGTGAAGAATTTCTTTACTTTCACAAAGTATTTGATGTAAATGGCTAAGTCATACGCCACTATCCCTTCAAACACATCATGGCCAATACAAGGTGGGAGACCAGGCTGACAGACATGAAAGTAGGTCAGGGAATTGAAAACAGAATCAAATTTCAAACCACTGCTTTCTGTCGGTTCACCACCTTGTAGCTCTTTTACTGCTTCATTGTAGTTTTGCACTGTTCGGGCTGGAGCACATTTGTCTTGGAGCTCACTTCTAGATACAAGGCAATATCTACAGCAGTTAATGGAGACACTGAAATTCTCTGTGAAACCTCCTATGTTGTGAGAGCCCAAATTAGACTAGAATTTATACATTATTAATAAAAGAACACACAAACACCATATACAGGAAGACATTGGAGGATGTCCACATATGTCAAGATTAAGAAGATGTGGTCAGCTGGAGGATGAACAAGTAAGTCATTCACCCAAAACCAGAATAAGAGACAGCTCTATACAGTCCAAACAATTTGAAAAACAGAGTTTTGATAATGATTTCAGATTATAGATTTACAGGTTGTGTACTGTACATGTAGCCAGCAGTGACATAATGGTGTGTGTGTATGGCGAGGGGGGGAGTGGCGGTCACTTATAAATCACACATCTATCATGATAAACTTTTTTTTTCATAGAGGTGTGGCATTTTGTTGGGGAACAAATATTAAGATATTCACCCTTTATGAACATTTGCAAACATTTCATTATATATCTAGTAATTAACTTGAACTATAATCTTTATTAATCATTTATTAATGTATGTGTTAATCTTATTCAAACTTCACAATGCTAAAAAAATACATTAGCTAACTGTTAATTCATGTCTACTACTGTATGAATTAATGTTAATTAGTGTACCCTTACACTTAAACACATTTGTTGACTGTTAATTCATGTTTACTACTGTATTAATTAATGTTAATTAGTGTACCCTTATTGTAAAGTGTTACTGAAACATGTGACTTCAGATGATCTAAAAGATCTTTCAGATCAATACACTGTTTCTGCCAATGATGATTCTCACATTTGAATGGACCCTGTATTGTTTCACATTGTGACACAGATGACTGTCTATTTAAAATTACTTTTAAAAGAATCATATTTTGTAAACCGAGATTTGCACCCAACTATTCAACATGCATATTGACCATGTGCTTCACTTTTATGTAATTCTTGATGATTTACATAACCATTTATCATTCTGACAGCAATGCCACATGTAGGATGTGAAAGCTCTTGAAGCATTTGCCATATTGTAACCATGCTACAGCAAAGAAAAAGAAAAAACAAAACACAGCAATGTAACTTGTAACACCACTTCAACTTTGATCTCATTCACTCGGTCATAACAGCGATGCTTCCAACATTGTAAGGTAAAAAAAAAGAAAACAATTCCAAGGAAAATAAAGATTACCGTTAGGCTATCCACCTTATTCCTGGGGGCACTACTGTGGAAACGATTATGGGTGTAACTTCCGATGAAGCAGCGGAAGTAGCCGTAAGCGGCAACAACTTATTATGCTTCCGAGTATTTAGCCACCCACGGTGGTCCGTTCAAATGCGTCTAACATATATAGTGTTACATATATTGCTTTTTGGGGGAATATATTTCTTTCTGTGTCATTAGTGTTGCCTGAAATGGCATTACGGAGCTCTGGTACATGTTGTGCCATTCGCAGCTGTACTAATAACCATGCTAAGCTAAATGTGTGGCTTCAATGCCTTGATCATGCGCCAAAAACAAAGAGGGACTGTAGCTGTCATCAGTTGTACACTTTCCATCACCTGCCAAAAGATGATGAATCGAGACAATATTGGCTGAAGAACCTAAACTTAAAGAGACCACTGAAAACACCTTATGTATGTTCATGTCACTTTGTTGACAAGAAACCAACAGAGGCAAACCCACATCCTACTTTGTGGTTGGGCAACGAACGACCACCAGGGAAAAAACGTCGGGTACTCAAAAGGATTCACAACAGTTGCGGAAGGATATCAGGTGTGATTTAAGGTGTATGTAGAAAACATCATTGTAATTTATTTTCTCCGCAGCCTTAGGTCTTTTGGGGTGAGTAGACAAATTCTTCTTTCGTTTTTTACTTCTGTGATTATGAGTGTTCTACAGTATTGTAATACTATATAGCACAAGTGTTTGTCCACTACTTTAAAGTCAAAACTGTTTCACCAAGTAAAAATCTGCTCAAAGATTGTAGGCCAACCCCTCAAGAAACTCTATGAATCCTCCTACCATCGTAACATATTAAGGCTGGCTAACAACATTGTCTCTGACCCCAACCATGTCCTGAAAAATGAATACAAATTGTTACCATCAAACCGGAGATACAAGGTTCCAAGATTCAACGGGGTTAGGCTGAAGCACTCTTTTGTGCACCAGTCAATCCTAAAATTAAATATGGAGCTTAATCCCAGATCAAATGTACGTTGAATATTGTCTTTTGTGATGGTAATATTAAATGTGTGTATCTTTGTTTCTTTGTCCTAATTCTTGTCTTCTCTATGATGTTGCAAATGGAGCTGCTGTGATGCAAGAAAAATGTCAGACTTGTCTGACAATAAAGAATCATCATCATCATCATAGTTTGTCTGGTGTGGATGAGCTGGTTAGTTTTACTATTTTCAGCAGAGTCTGAAACGTAGGGCAAACTAATTGTCCCTGTGTCTTTTGAGCATGTTGACAGTTTGGGGTGTTTTATATGCATTTGATGACAATTTATAGGCCCTGAACATGTAAACAGCTACATAAAAAGTGCTGAAACATTGACACAAAGTGTGTAAAATGCAGAGTAATTTGGGGGAACAGTTATTTATCATGCCTTAAGAGTTTCATCATCATTTAAGGTCCAGAAGCCTTTTTTGTCAACAAAAAATACTTACTTAAGTGATCCAGTTTTTATTCTCCCCAAAACTTTCAAATAGTCTCTGAAAACAAACATTGTAAAACATGTTATCAAAACCAAATAGTGTTCCAAGTGCAATTCATCAATTTAATTTACAGCTACAATAATGCCACATGCCCCGATAATTGTGAACTGTATTTTTACCATCAGTTGGCCATGGGGAGCCATGCTCTACATCAAAGCCCACCTGTGATGCCCAAACTCAGTGGTCAGACCCGGGGATGGAGGACCACACTTATTCAAAACCACCTGTCTTCATGTGTAGGATCAGTACACCATCCCCTGAACTGCAACCTGTAGCAAACAGTATTTTGGAGTGTGATGCAGATTCTCTCTTGTATACTGGGATTCCACTCCTTGAGTTTCATACCCTTGTATCCTGCCTACAACCATTTGCTCCTACATCATCATCAGTGCCTGCTGTGGACCAAATTCTAATAACCTCAATGGAATTGAGGCAAAACTTTGTCATGGCAGATTTAGTGCAACGATTTAAAATGTCACAAGGTCAAGTCAGCAATACCATTGGAATGTGGATAGACATAATATCTGAACATACCAAAGATCTTATTCCATGGTTGCCCCGTGACACAATCAAGGCTACCTTGCCACAGGCTTTTAAAGATTCCCGAACACAACCTGTGTAATTGACTGCACAGAGACTGTCTTGCAGAAAGTGAAAAACCTGGACTCTAGTGAATCATACAGTCAGTACTATGCCAACAACACTGTGAAATATTTAGTCATAATTTCTCCCTCTGGAATTATTATGTTTACATCAGATGCTTACAGTGGTAAATGTAGTGACAGGTACATTACACAGAACTCAGGGTTTTTAGAATATTTGCGTGCTGGAGATGAGGTGATGGGTGACCGGTTTCAGGTTTCAGTTAGGGACTTACTAGAGGAGCGTAGGGTGAACTTGATCATGCCAGCATTCACTCACAAGGGATGCCAGCTCACCAATGAGGAGGTCACTTACACACAGCGCATTGCTCATGCCCGCATTCATGTGGAACGAGCAATAATGCGTCTAAAGGTGTACAAGATTCTTTCACAAACAGTGCCAATCAACTTCCCCCTGTCTTACCCCATCTGACTGCATTCTCAACCTACATTAAAAAAAGTCAGTTATAAACTACACTCAGCAGCTGCAACTGTGATTACAAATAGCACTGACAAATGGCAACAGTGTCAAAAGAACCATGTAGGCTACTTACCTTCCACAGTACCGCAGCTGCGTGGCTGCAAGACCGCCCTGGTCCTGCTACACAGGAGCACCCGGCCGTTTGTATTTCTCCTGGCGTGGAAACCAAAGCCCAGGCCCAGTGATGTGGAATTTTACGGCTCTGACTTGGTTCAATATCAGCTTTCAGGTAAACAAGGTTGTTTCCCACCTCCTGTAACAAAACGCGTCCAACCGTGTTGCTGTGGAGATATTGATATGCCTTGGAGCTTTTAAGATTTTTCATCGCCTCACCATCCGTTGCAACAGACTCGATAAAGTAGCTAAATATGTTACTGTATGTTATCCGAGGCCACTTTTTCATGTCTCCTTCCATCCATCTACCATAGAAGGCAGAGGTATGACAACATTGTCGTGTTTCAGGTTTGACAGGCTTTGTTCCCACCGTTCCCACATATCGATTTGTTATTTTGCTATCGCTCACAAACACCAGTTACGGTTCAGCGGTGTAACAAAGCGGAAGTCGCACTCATAATTCACACAATGTATCATGAGAGCTAGGAATAAAGTGGATTAAAATGGCGCCAATTGCTGCACTCCTGCTGACGTTGTTGCTAGCAAGTGGTCTAGCTAGCTAACTACATGGCAGACAGACACGACCACACAAACAAAAATACTAGATTTAATTATTAACAATGCAATTTTCCAAACACAAAGATAACTTTTACTAATTCATGCAGATCTTGATGGACTGAGTACTGCTGCAAGTTAATTCGTTAGCTAAGTTTAGGGGTTAAACATTAGCAATGTGTTTCATCTTGAATGTTATATTCATCTGCACATTTTAAATCAATGGATAAATCAAAACGTTATTTACCCAAGTTTTCCAAATTGGCCTAGCTAGCTAAGCAGCAGCATTGCCAACCCTCACACTTTTGGCGTGAGACATGCTCTCACGCTGCCCAAATACATCTCACGACAAATGGGCAAAATAACCACAACTAAAAAGAAAGCTCCTGGAAAAAAACATTCAATCAGCTACTTTATTTTAAAAAAGAGGCTAGCAACAAATCTAGTGACTTTTTGAGCAGATGCTACTTTGCTGTGCATTAGCTACTCTCGCATAACAGCTGCTCAAAATATGAGTTGAGAGAGCCAGGCTGGGCCAAACCGTGTGACTGAAAGGAAGCTAAATAAAGTAGGGGGACCTCCCTGGAAAGCGAAATAATGTCACAGATCTTACTCCAAGACATCCCTGTAAGTTGGCAACCCTGCTAAATACCTAGTTATAATGTAGTTAATTCATAACTAGCCTAGTTATTATGGAGTTAGTGAGCCAGAAAACATTACCACGTTGTCCAGTAAATGCTGCTGTTTTTGTCCATTCAAAATACTTTATTTTTACATTTACATTTTGTTAAAATGACAGTAATATCTGTTAAAAAGATATTTAATGTCTTCCTTTAATACAGTTTTTTTTGTTAAATTACAAGATAAATTTTAATAAACAGTTTAATCTTGTAGTTTTTCTTGTAATTTTAAAATTCAGACAAATAATGTAAAATTTATTTGAAAATAACTGTAAATTTTTTTTTTTTTTTTTTTTTTACAGTGTAGCTGGTGCACCTTATACTGTAAAAAATGGTAATCAGTCCCTAGGAATCACCAGTCCTGGCTAGTGTGGGACCATAGGTCTGATGTATCGAAAGCGTAGGGCTTTCTCTTGTTTTTCTCTGTTTGATATTGCATGGTTTCTGTCCCTTGTGGTTCCCACTCGCCAGAAAGCTCAAATTGCATCAGTACAGATCAGAGTTCTCTTCAGCTAAAGCAGCTGCACCTCATTACCCCTGCATCCACTGTCAGAACTCGAGCTTCGAGGACCTAGGACTAGCGGCCTGCCTATTTCCTCCAAATGTCTTTTTCAGTACTTATTGGGATGAGTGAGGATAATTCAGGGCTATAGGTCTCACATGTAGCTTCACTCATGGTAGTGAGTTCAAAGAAGTCAGCAAAGAAAAGGGTAGTGTTACCAGATTATGCAATACAATGTTATTACAAAAACAGAATTGCTAAATGCAGCAGCTTCTTTCCCAGACTAAAGGGGGTTCAGCAGCTAGTTAGCAAAGCTGTGTTAAGAAGGTGAGGATTATTAGACATATGGAAAGTCTGCGCTTATGTCTAATGCTAATCATCCCTTCCATCTCGGTCATGTTGCCCGTTAAGCAAGCCTCTGTAACCTGCTTCTACTTTGGCAGGACCTTACATGACTTCAGGTGCCAAAGTTTGCTTTGTCTGACATGGTTGGAAAACTAGCCACCAATAAAACGTGTCCCATAAGCTAAACATTGGCAGCAACAGCTTGCTTATGGAGTGAAATGATTGTACTTCTGTATCAACCCCCCACCCGCTTCCACCATGACACTGCTGAGAATTCAAGATGGTGCTGTTATTGGCTGTAATTGTAATACCCTGATTTGCAACCAAATAAAAGAAGCAGTACCCTTTTAACTTATGAATATGTGCTGCGAGTTCAAATTGGTTCTTAATAATGAATGATTCAATATCAATGTCCTATCATCCAGTACATATTTACTGGACAGAGAAATGTGTGCTGTCTCCTCCCTTGGTACTTTCTCCCAGATCTTGCAGATTCACCTTGCAAGTCTGAACAGAAGAATACACAGCTCCGAATGAGATGACACAAAGGTGTGCTGTTCACCTGTAAAGGTGATGATTAAAGGTTGTCTGACTGTATGGCTAAATCTGCCAGAGGTCCAAGGATTGTGCATGTGCATGTGTGAAACAAATGGCTCTTAGGTTTTGAGTTTTGTGGGAGAAAAACAGGTATGCATTAAGATATTTGCATTATTATGAGCAATAAATTAAATGGAAACTGAAATGTACAGTACATGGATAATCATTTTGCAGATATTTCAAAATAAGGTTTCTATCCATTAAATGATTCAGTTCAGTCCTATAATGAGCCTTGAATATATTATTTGATCACTTGCTGTTAGATCAACAGCTTACTTATTTTATTGCTTGTGAAAACCTGAATAAATTCATGTCAGCTGCTAAGATGAAATCCAAAACTGCTTATGAATAAATTAGAATAGATTACTTGTTTACGATTTGCTTATGTTACTACAGTGCATGGCAGTTGATGTGCCAAATCCTTGTCATATTAAATGGAAAGACATATCTAAAATTGACTTAATCCGATGACTTTCATGTAAGATTTCATTACATTCTGATGTCAGAGAGCATGAATTGGGTCTGGATAAACTCATACACCAAGGGTTTTCAGAAACAATTTCCTTACATACACACACACACACACACACACACACAAACATATGTAGCTAGAACTCCATGTTTTTTCATTCATTTATTTGTAGTATACAGCTTGCAGTAAAAAAGTTTGGAATTAAAGTAGTATACATTTAAAATTCAGTGAAGCGAATTGATGACTTCATTTCCTTTGGTCAGCCACATATGGGCCTACTGTTGTGCTTTTCATACAAAACTGTTCAAATCTTTTTTTTACATTGAAAATACAAAATGACTCACATTTCATTGCTTTTCAATGTCCCTTCAGTATTCCATGTTAATGGCAGCAGTTCTTGTCTCCCAGAAAAAATATTTTCTTTGTGTGACACAATCTGTGGAATATTAATGAAATACAGCCATCTACATTAGTTAAGATTAATGTGTGTGTGTGTGTGTGTGTGTGTGTGTGTGTGTGTAGTATTAGCCACTTTCCTTTAGTTTATTTTAATGCTGTGCTGTGGATTTAAAAACATTGATCATGTTTTTACTGTTTTCCCTCACTTCCCTCCCTCACTCCTGACATCTGTTTTATACTTTGTCTGTGAGATACCATAAATAATTTGGCCACAGCACTGAAGTATTTTTATTGTGCATGCTTAGCTAATGACTCTTGAGGCCTTCATAACTGTGTGGAGATTAGTGATCCAAATTAAAATAATTTACTGTGTATTACATTAAACTGCACATATATAGACTTGTCAAGAATGTTATTAAATGATATGTCCAATGTCCATAATGTGTTGATAATATCTTTGTGCCATTTCTTGCAATGTGCATTTATCAAACACAAGGCTATGTCTTTTGTTTCATGAAAAAAGGAAACCACATCAATTTGTATTACTTGTTTTAAAAATCACATTACCACAGTTAAGAATTCAGATGGGGAGCTATATACTGTATGAACTAGGATTATTCATATGCCTGAAATTGTCTTGCATTTGAATAAATGAGAAATGGCTTCAGATATAAAGTCTAGGCTGGCATTTCAGTCATGGCAAGACTGCAAAGCTCTCTTCCTCAAAAGCGTCATGGGCCCGCGGTCACAGTCTCTAGATCAGACTTTAATTACCTAATCAAATTAATTACTAGAACAGCTGGACAACTAGCACACTTTAGCTATGGCTGGCACATTTGATGACTAATAGATCTTCAGAAATTAAACCTGCTGGAATCATTTTCCATAACAGATTTAGATGTAGATTTGAATTAATTATGTCTTAATAGCATTGCAATTCAGCAGGGGTAAGTGTGTCATTTAGTGTTTAAAATAATAAAAAAATACTTACATAATTAAGTTCTAAAAAGGCAGCAAACAATATACCACCAATCTGATAAACCTCATAATACTGTATATCTTTTCATCCCACAGTGTCCTCTGGATTGGATGAACATTTTAGCTTCACTTTGATTCCATTTGCTCTACACAAGTACTAAGTGAGTTGTAATTACTAACATTAATGAAATCATTGCATTGAAACACTCAAATATTTGTACTGAAATAAGTATCATATACATTCCTTTGTCACAGTTAAGGACACATGTTTGAACCCAAAGCTACACCAAGTGGCCTTATGTAACACTTCAGGCCACTTGATACACTTTATGCGTGGAATACTGTATGTGTGCACATGTATATGTAAAGGGTGCTCAGCTGTTGTCTTGTCATGATGAGAAAGTTAGATTTTGATGTTCAAGACAGAAGGGAGAACTAGGTGGAGGACCAATAGAGTATCATGTTGCACACTGTTACTTTACCATTTGCTCTCATTTCCTCCCATACCTTTCATTTACATCTATTGCAATGAACCAGGGAGCAAGATCCCCCAGTGTATCTCATGAGAGAAGAGATCATAGCCAACCCCTTCATTAAAAGCAATAAAGCTAAAACCGACAAATAAAACAAGTCACAAAATTCAAAAAATCACAGGCCAGTGTGTATCACCAAGAGAACAGTGTCTTTCTACATGTACATCTGTATTTATTTGATACCTGCAGGCAGAACACTCATGGAAAGTAGACGTATATTTAGTGAATATGATATTCATTTGAAATCACTTTTTTAATAATAAAAACATTATTTTTTGCATAGATCATCTGATGTATACAGTATATACTTTATTAATAAGCATGTATGTTTTCCTTAATCAGAAGAATTTGATGTGTAAAATCTGAAATTAGATTTATAACAATGTCATGTTCCTGTTTGGTAGGGAGGCAAGCTGCATTTTTCAGTGCTGAACTAAGACTGCTAGGTTGTTTTCATTTAAAACACATGCAATATGCTTTATGGGAAATAATTTGTTGTTGACAGTATAAACCATTCAGGAAAGAGGCAGGATTGCCACAAATTCATAGGCCCAAGTGGGCAAGATAATAATCAGACTGAATATTCAAATGAAAACTGGATGATAGCAAGAATCTTGGCTACCGTTATGAAACCAATAAGCATAGTTCTAATTGGATAAGACACAGAATGAATTTATTTTTTAAAAATCTGATTAAATTATAATGGGTTTACTGAGCTAATGTGAAAACGTGTTTCCTGTTAAAGTCATATCCAATTATGTTCACAATTCATCAAGTGTTAATTATGTCTCAGTTAAAAATAATTGGAAACCAATCCCTTTTCAAATAAAGACATAAAACACTATTTGCATGTAGTCAAGAATACCTGTCTGGATTTGTCCACTCTGATTGACGGTTACAGAGCTATTGGCATTCACCTGTATGCCAAGTGAGTTTTATTTTTATTTGGAGAGTCCTGGTCACTCTCCATTTTGGTTACAACAACTACTAGACATACACACCAGCCACACAGTCTGTATATAGTCAATGTGATCCATTTCTTTGCTAGTGTATGATAGTCTTTTGGAGGCATATCCCTGCTTTGCTCTGACTCACCTTTCATTTTGCTCCTCTGCACAGAATTGCCATTGTACATTTTCCGAAGCGCACATCTTCCTTTGTCTTGTATTGACATCATCTCCAATTTAACTTGCAAAATTGTGACTTTAAATACCAATTAGGTTTCTTAGGGAACACTTCACTCTGTTATGCCAATTACTGTTCTCGTGTGACACTTTGATAGATATAATAGGATAGGTAATAAATTTTCATTTTACATTTTATGCAATGTATTTTACAGCACTGCTAACTAGGGCTCAAAAACTCAATTTAATTTCAGAAATGTGGTCCAAATTGGTAGAATGCTTTTTCTAGCATTTCTTTGGTTCCTAACTGATTGGGTCTTTTGAGTCTTTTTATTCTTTCAGAATAAAGATTATTTTAATTTGTGGAGATACTGTAAAAGAGAAATTGTTTTAGAGGTTTTTTACTGTCACAGGCAAACACCTTTTTATTAAAAGTAAAGTCAGAAAAGTGTATTAATATTGGCAGGAAGCAATAAATGAATTTGCATATCTCAGTGAGTACAAAGAGTATAATTCCAATAACCAACTACCACATTCTTCATGTGTTATAAATATATAAAATAAGGGAGGTGATGACAGTTCTCGGATGGACCACCATGTACATCACGCAATCATACATTGCTGTTAACCCAAAAACATGCTGCACGGATATCTGAATCCAATTTAATCAACTGAGATGCAATTGACCAATTTGTGGATTAAAAAGGTGTCAACATCACATGGACGGAGGATGGAAATGCAAGTGAGAAAAAAAGGTGCAGGAAAAACTCATGACTGAGTTATACACAATATTTCTGCTTCAAATTGAAGCAATAATTTCTTGTTATTTTATTATGATAAGAAAACAAGTTTTAAAAAGTTATTGTATTATGATATGAAAACAATTATACACACTTCCACATGAAAGAAAGGCACAGTCCAGATCAAAGGTAGCACAAAGCAATATGTGCCAGACCAACATAACATGGTACTTGTGCTGTGTACATGTTGCCTATGTACAACAGGCAAATCAGTTAAAAATCACAGGTCCACAATCTGTCATACCTGGGCAGGCTGACCTTATACATTGGCTTCCAAAAGACTCCCAGCTAGTATTTGTAGCTAAGAAGCTGTGATTGATGGATAGAGGTATCTACAGTTAAGCAGTCAGATTATCTGTGCTTCCTTCATCTTGTCTGGTGGTGTGCATTACGCAAAGGTACTCCCAGTGTTAATTGTGAAACAGAAATTGTAAGCTACCTGTTGATTCATGGACCTCCAAGTTTTTTTGATATGTTCTCTGATGGAGCACAATGATGCATGATCATTCAGTGACTTTGATTCAGAAGTAGTTGTGCCACTATGTAGCCATCCTGATTTTTAAAGTCCCCTCAGTGTTTGTGCCTGGCTTTGAGACATATGGGCAGAAAATTTTGTCGAGATAAAGAAAGATAGCCTGGAAGTCTGAGATGTTAGAGTCTGTGAGCTTGAGGTTTGAGACAAAGGATTAGAGTTAGAATAAAACTACTAAAAATGAGACCTAGGGAATATATCTCACATATAGATGCTCAAACACCATCCACAAGAATAATGGTGTACTTTTGAGGGGAAAAAGGGGGAAACGATATTTCAATAGGCCTTGCGGTTGAATACTATTTCAGTGATGATGAATTATAATATAATAAATTTTACAAGATAGATTTATGTTCTGCTATGTTCATATATTGCACATTAAGTATTTGAGTTAAAAACACTAAGGATCATGTGATAATGGCTGACCTTGTTTTTTTTCATAGTCTCCTTCAGTCATCACCTGGGAACCTATAGATCTGGTGCCAGTGGCTTAGAAAGTCTGTCGAGTACTTCTTCGCCTCTGATCCCAAGGACGCCAAGTGGTGGCGTGTCACGCAGAGCTGCATATTTCTATTTTGACTGACATCTCAGTAAGTATCCTCCCCTGCCCCACTGTCTGAACCCTGATAATCATACATCAAATGCTGTAACATCAGTAGGGAGGGGGCTGTCAAACCAGGAACTGTCATACGGTTAGTTTTTAAAAACTATGTGTTGCATGGAGGCATGTATTCCCTCCTCTGTAATTAGAACAAGCCGCTGTGGTTAACATGGAGGCCTAACTCACACTTGGTACACTAGACCAGATCTGATTCTGCCCTGTAGGCAGAATCGGACTAAACCCCCAGAGAAAATCCCGGAATTGCACGATGTACAGAGGCCACAAAGTACTTTGCAGAATTTACTTAACCGTTGTGATGCATACTGGTGTCTGAATTCTGCTGAAGACCATAGACATTGCATTGCCACTTTGGAGGGGAGAAAAAACAGAGAGGCAAAAACAATGTTTTGGCTGTGTACATTCTATGTTAGAAGGACAGAGTGTATTAAGAAGCTACTGTTTGTACAGTGAGACAACCTTGTGCAATATCTCTCTCACAGCTTAACTGTATAACAAAGAATAATAGGTGATAATGCACTCCAAAGCTAAAGCCCACAGTTATCACCACAGATATTTTATTACTCATTTATGGTTGTTAGGATAGATGGGAGCACAGTAACTGCTTTCCAGTGGTTTCCAAGAAAGATCACTCTTTACTTTGTGATCCATTTTCACATCAGTGGGTTGCTGAATATACATTAGTGGTAACACAGGCTAATTCTGAGGTATATTAAATTTCAACACATACCTTTTTTCACAGAATCAAGATTCATTTTATATTCATGCATTGGTCAGTTTTTCTTCAGGTGTAATTTTTTCCAATCAATTTCATGTCTTAGAATCTGCCTTTCATTTTATTCCCCTTCAGCTTTAATCTTCTTAAGAATCTAGATGATTGATTGTTTAGATAGTGTAGATTATGAAGACTGTTTTTTTCTGCCTTTACATCAGAATTTCCAGATGGAATCTATTCATTTTGTGTTCAACCTGTCCATCAAAGATGATTCAATTAATTTGTCAGTGGGTTATTGGCACCTCCATACAGAGCATTTTAATAAAGTTTGATTCCTTTGGCAAGGTCCCGTCTTAATTGACACAGTGTAAAAAAAAACAAAAAAACAGAGATGGCTCCACTATTTTTTTCTCTCTCCCTCTTCCTTTGTGCATCCTTTTGTGGCTTTGGCCCTCTGTGCTGAGATCCCCAATTGCTTCACTGGCACAGTTGCCACAGAGCCTCTGAATTCCCCACCCTCCATGGAATTGGAGTTTTACCCCGTCCTTTGATAAGTGAACCAAACGGTTTGAACTCCATCTGTAATTGAGTGCTCTCCCCAGCTCTGAGGTGACACCTCTCTCCCTGTTTTTATTTCCCCTGGCACCGGCTGTCATACCCGCGGCCAGAACTACTTCTGACAAGCCTTGTACTATCCGAGCCCACCACTACGTCAAGATGGTGTTTATTAAATGTCACCAAGCCAACCACTGGAGTTATTTTTACCCCCCTACGACATGCTGGAGGTAATCTAGTGTATATCAC
Source organism: Megalops atlanticus (assembly GCA_019176425.1). Lineage (NCBI taxonomy): Eukaryota > Metazoa > Chordata > Actinopteri > Elopiformes > Megalopidae > Megalops > Megalops atlanticus. The sequence continues at coordinate 52,962,066 of CM032876.1, forward strand.
AGTAAAGGTATAGTGTTATTTTATTGATATCAATGTCATATGTACTTGTACCAATTACTTTTTTATTGACACTGAGTTATTTTTAGTCATAAGAATATCTTCTTCCTGGCTTCTCTTGCCTTCCTGTATTGTTTCAGCTGGCCTTTTGTTTGTATGTCAGATGGTCAAATCATGATAAGGCACTAAGGTTAGTAATTTGACACTTTTCCCTGTGAGAAATGAATGCTGAAATCAATTTTATTTGTGCCTTTTCTCTTTCCTCTACACAGCCATTTTTGTCAGAAACTCATACCTGAGTTTACATAAGGGTCAAAGGTGAACCTCTTTCTGTTAGTTGAAAACGAAATGTCAACATTGCTATGAGATGTGCATACAGCTTACCATGTATTATTGAACTCAATGATTTATTTATGCTTTAGATATAGCCCACAGCATACTAATTATATTGGCAATCTCATTAATGATGCTGTGCTAATTTGTCTGTGTTTATTTTGTCAATGGGAGCACAGTGTCCTCATCTGTTGGCTGGGTTCTGGGGGGCCTCTGCCCATGGGGCAGCTCGGAGAGATGAAAGTAGGACTGTCCATCCATTGGCTGCTGGGTTTTCCCTCTGGCTGCTGACTGGAGTGTGACAGAATTGTAACTGTCATCATGCGGGTTCAGGCTTGAGATGCTCTGATTTGTGGCACATGGACAAACTGTCATTGTTGTCCAGGGCTTCTGTATACCTGTCTCCCCGGAGAAGCAATCTGTTGCTCTGTGTCAATGGCCATTTGTCCAGAGAGGTCGGAAAATATCTTAAATCACAAGGTAAGAGGATGTGATCTATGCCTGTGCCATTGATTTGCACAGACAGCAGGCCCAAGATGTAGAATTGTCTCTGTCAAAGCTTAAAATTAAATGTTGAAAGTGCATGCCGTGAAACTTCTTAAAGCAATCCTAAAACAGTATCCTTTAATAACTGAATCATCTGTAGTTAAAACAGTGTGAATGCCCATCAATTTGCTGCTCCCATGAAAAGGTCTAGGTCCTTTTATTATCCTAGGGGATCATTATCATGAGAACTACTGTGATATCTAGCAAAGAGGGAAAAACATCAATGACATTAGTTTCAGCTTCCTTTTCTCATCTTCTGAATTTTCCACTTCATAATGATGACAACTAATTAACACTTACAGGGATGTACTACTTATTTTCTCCAATTTACCTATGATTGAGTAGTTTGTTTTCAGTTTAGTCATTGATCTGTTTTAAAGAAATCATTGCAAGACATGACATCACTGGCACAGATTCACTATACATACATACTCCTAAACTCAGAACACTTTAATAGCCTCATATTATATCTGGAAGTTGCGATGAAATTGTAAAGAAGAGTTTCTAGAGATTTGAGACTGCTGTAGAAACATACAAGTAGGAAAATTGTTTATAACACATCTGTGTCATATTGGCAGGAGATACTCTCAAAATGTATAATTTACAGTAATTAACTGCCAAGGCTGACTGCAATTATAAATGAAGCATTGCTTTGGTTTTGCACATCTCAAGTTGTGCAGCCACACATTAGCAATCTACAGTATGAAATGCCAATGGAATGACAACCTGCATTGCAAGAGAAATGTACATGTAAGAGCAACCCAGGGATAGAGAGGTTGCAAATGTTCAAAGGTCAAACTGTGATTTATTTTTAAATATGTATTTATTTATTTATTTTACTCACACCTGTAACTGTGGATTTAAAGGCTGAAAAAAGCACAGTTTGAGACGACCACTGCTTCAACTGAGTAATTATTTCATGGTGCAATCTGACTGGCTAATACCAGTTTTGGGATGATGAAATCAGTCAGACAAAGAAAAATGAAGTCATTGTCAATAAATCCTTATCCATTGCAAGGCTAGTACTAATTGGGTGTCTGCACTTTTAAATCATGATGAGAAGGCCCATTTCTTAGAAGGACATAGCCAATTATGTGATGATGGGGGAACAAACACTAGCCTGTCTGAAAATGTTCAAGATGTTTTATTCATTTTGGGAAAGTGGTGAGATTGTACACTGAAATTATGAGCTTAAATTATTATTTCAAACCATTTATCAAAAGAATGTAACTTATTTAAATGTATTCTTGCTGAATGTATTTCTGATCTAGAGTGGGCTCTAGTGGCAATGCCCTGAAATGCAAATGCACAACAGTAGAGGTCACCCACATGCGAGGATATAAATGATTTAGAAATAAAATGTCATCTAAGATTGCCCTAGTGTACCCAATCATTGTATTGAGAAGGAGCACAGATACAGACTTCTATTTTAAAAAGAATTTAGATGGTGTGGCATAGATTGTTGAACACTATTAACATCACAGGGGATTTTGACCAACGGTGTAGGAAAAAGGTGCAATAAAGACAGAGCTCTTATTTTATGGCTGAACTGTCACAGATGTACCAGTTCAAGGCATATCCGTGAGGAACAAGGAGATGCTGGTAAAGCAAACTGCTGGCAAAGCATGCACAGTAATATGTTTTATTGTGAAAAGCTTCAATATTTCAGTGGAAACATTGCAAACCACTCTGGCAGACAAAATCATGAAAACATTTAGATTGCACCTATGAGCATAGTGGAAAAGGCAGTTTTATTACCAGTTTATTGCAGTCATAATTTACAGTTATTAAAAAAGAGTTACTATGCATGTTTATTAAATTCTGTCAAGATAAAAGATAGCACTGTCTGCAGGCCCAGCTGTAACCGTGCTTAATTGATACAAAGCCCCAAAAGGCAATCTGGGATTTCATACCATTTGTGTATCTGCTCTGGTTGTGGTCTGTGTTTTGTTTTGGCTGCTCATACCTATGTTTTGGATGCCCATTAGTGGACAGTATTTAAAAGATGAACCAATCTAGTTCTGTTGCTGTTGTTTTTTTTTCTGTTGTGCTCATTTCAGTTACCACAGAGTGGAGAATGCAATATTGAATATGCAATATTTGTATGACTGGAGACTACAAATGTGAGGGCAATGCTGGGGAGATATATGTGTGTGTTTACCATGCTGTAGTTCTAAAAAGACCATCTGGTGTATTTTCAGTACACCTTTCCAAACGCAGCCTTTTCCTAATGATCGATTGGTCCTTAATTGGTGTGAAAGGCTCACAGCTTCCACTTTTCTTCCTGTCTTTCTAGACACAGTAAATAAAAAGGAATATCTCGTTTTGAAAGTCATGTCTTCAGTTTTTGTGTATGTCCATTTTCGTTGCTGCTGTTGGTGTACTGGTTATTCCGTTTGAGAGTGATTCTTGCTTATCAAAGGGATATCCTCGATGTATTATGAAACGGCTTCCATAAATAACCACACACAGGCATGAACCTCACCCACATACACCCGTCCCAGAGGAACATCTATTCTGGGAAGCTCTTCCTCTGCCTTCAGATCATTCACAACGCACGGCATTTCATATCAAATTTGGTTCCCAGTAATGGCATTATTCTCTTTGTGTGGCAGGGAGGAGGAATATCTTATGGGTGATTTTTCTCCCCCCGGTCATAAGAAGAAAAGGCCCGATCTCAGGCAATGAAGGCAGACGATGGTTTCAGATGTTTTGTGAAAAACGCATTTGCTGCTCTTCAAACCCCACAGCATTCGGTCACCTGAATCTTTTTTTTTCACACAGAGGCCTGATTGAGCAGTTTTTGAACTCGTAGTGACACACTAAGAGGAGCACAAGAAGGTTTTCTGTAAAGGACACTGCCCCGTGTCTGCTCTCATTATCCAAAACATCTGTTCTACTTTCTTTCTTGTCATTTTCTAATGAGCAGGTTTTGCACATCAATGAAAAGAAGACTCTCTTGTTTAAAACAGCTATGGCATGTATATTTTTAGCTTCTTAATATACACCCTTCGACATGTTCATAAAATAAACTGTAACAGTGATTTGATAAACAGTTTTGGCACCATGTTCCACCTGAAATATTCTAATCATGCTTTTTGCATAATAATTTAAGATATGATTATGTGTAGGTAAGATGTTACATGTGAGCTGGAATCTCCAAACATTATGCTTACTGGATATGGTTCATATGAAAGCAAAACAGAGTCAATTTTTTCTCACACTTCAGCTGCATGACAGAATACAGAAGAGTGTCCTATTTCTAATGTAGATTTGATTCCACACAGTACCTTCAAGTTACAGTTTGCCTCCAATTGGCAATGGTTTTGTGTGAACGCTTCCATTTCCATACGAATACTACTTCACTGAACATAAGTTATGCTAAATAATTTCTATGCAGGGAAAAAAGGCAGTGAAAAATATGTATTTATGTAATGGTTGTCACAGATGATTTCCCACATATTCCACACTGAGAAAGCAAGATTGCCAGTTTACGCAGTTATTACCATCTCATTTGTGTTTGTCACGGAATAATTTAATCATTAATTGTGTAAACGATAATAATAACTTATAATATTTCATATCCTGTAAGACTGTTAATATGACCGATTCTTTATGGCCCTATGAAAGATGATATCCTTACCAAATAGTTCAATATATCAAAACACTGTAATAAGGATGCATTGTTTTTTCCGGAGACTTTTTATTCACAACATCAACAAAAATTTACCAGTGGGTTATTGAAGTTTACTCCTGGTGACCTCTGCAACAAAGCCATACATCCAACCAGTATGTCATGCCATACAAGTGTGTATTCTCTATTGCAATCATACTGTCACACTGACCATGGATTCGGTCCTCTCATCTCTTCTGTAAAATGATTCCTTTACAGCCTCATGCACCTAATAAAAAAATGTGTCCAGCATGTTTCCCAATTTCTTATGGGCCACAGGATTTTCAGCCCGTGTGGCAGGCATCCGAAAACACCAATGACAAGCGGCTCGGCTGCAATCCAAGCTCCGGTGAGTCCTAATGCACTAGATGTGCACTGGTTGACCGGGAGCGGGAAAGACGTTTTTATTACAGCACACGTAAAAAGGTCAATAAGTTACATGGCCGTGACAATTAGTAGTAATGATGGATGTTTCAAGGTCTGGCAGCGCTGCTCTTTGCAGACAAGTGCACGCTGATGAATTCACCAATTAGACAGACATTAATATTTGCTGCACTTGGCATTCCAAGCACAGTCTGGCCCCCTTAGAAGGGGTGAGCTCCACCTAATCCTTGGCAACTGAGGCTCTGACATTAGCCCGATTTAGAGTCCGAATCATCCATCAATCTCAGCTCCCATCACTCGGTGTCTAGGTGAAGCAGGAGGAGGCTGGTATGAGCAGAGAGAACTGGTGTAAATAAGCTTTAAATAAAAGGGCAGGGTTATAGCAGGGCAACAGGAAAGGAAATAGGGGAACAACTGAATAAATATTCACCAAATACAGTAAACCCTACTTACTTTACAGATGCATCTATTCTGAATCAAGAGACAGGCAAATTGACCATGAGACATTATCTGGGACAACATGTTGTATCTAGGAAAGGGTTTTGTTGAAACATCACCTTTGTTCAGCCACAGTGTCCCCAGGAATATGTAGTTCTCATTGAAAAATTTAGTACAAAGTGTGCACTTTAGAAAACTACTAACCTCTATGACCACAGCAAAATGATGCAGAAGTGTTCTGCTCATCTATAGTAACAGACACTCAAGCTTCTCAGATGAGAACACAAATCAATATTCTCTCCTGGTAGCCTTGACAGAAGAACAATGTATGGACAAGACCCATAGTATCTATTGTGGAGGCCTACAATAACATTCTTCAAATCAGTTTAGCTTTATATTTATTATATGTATTCTGTAAATATTATATGTATGCTGCCAATGGAACACCTGGGCATCACCATTGTCAAGTTCAGAACAATAAAGCTTGATTTATACTCATTTATTGTGCTTGTACTCATGTGTGGAAGGGAAACTACATGTTCCTGCCCAGAGGCTGGTATCTGATAAATGTTCTCATGGTGTTTTTAGTCCTCATTACAGAACATTCTCACAGGACACTCACTTGGATTATGAAAGCTGAACAGATACTTCTGAGAAAATAAAGCAAATCTGGAACCAAGTTTAGCCTTTTCAATAATTCTGCATGAAGTGGTACAAGTTAAAAATGTCAGTAGGCTATCAAATTTTTAAAATTATTTTTAAAAAGAAACCATTGCATACTTAGTGTGAAGATTTCTCTTACATTACATTGATTCACAGCAAAAGCAATACACAATGTGGAAATTTGTACTTACATACCAGCCATATAAATTGCAATATTTATATTGTATTTATACAATGGTCCTGTAATGATCATCAGTGTGCATAGACGTAGAAGATGCATTCAATGTAGCCAAGCTATATACCATTTAAATTTTAGCAAATGTTACTGTGACAGAATCCACGTCGCTGCACCTTTCAGACATGATAGCGTTAAGATGTAATTATTGATATAAAATGAATAGTTTTGTGTTTGCTACCTAGATAGTTCCTGCAATTTCAGATGGATTGGGTGTACTCACAGAAGCATAAATCCTATCCTCCCTTTACAGCTATGGTCTTAGAGGATCATGCCCTGAAGATTTTTAAAAAGTGAAGATTTTTGAAACATGTTTAAATGCTTGCAAGACATGACAGTTATAGGCTACCTATGGCCTAATGAGACTAGCAAAATAAATTATTGCTGCCACTTTTGGGGACTAGGACACATGGTTGTGAAATTCCACAACGTAGACTACCTGGAACAACTACATGGCAGGACAACTGGTTATTGTCTATGTAACCAAGATTGCAGTGCAGATTTACAGTATACATTACATGATATTATTGTCATGCAGCAGATGCCCTTGTCCAGAGTGACTTACATAGGTTACAGTTTTGCCTATTTATACAGCTGAATGTATACTGAGGCAATTGAGGGTTAAGGACCTTGTCCAGGGGTACAACAGCAGTGCCCCTGTGAGGAGTATGTGGCTTCCAGGTCTTCAGAAAAGAGCTGGAATTATAAGTCACTGCTTTGTCCAGCCAACAGCGCACATACTCTGTTTGTCAACTCCATACCATCTACACATGGCCTGGGAATTTCTCTGTGCCTCACCCTCACCCGCTGTGAGCTGTGTCAGGTCTCTGCCACCTTTGCCATTGCCACAGAGAGGGAATTATAATTTTTTGCTCTTTGGTCCTTCAGCTAACTATCCATATAGGATCTCAAGCGGCCCATGGAATCATTTAAGTTGGGTTTACCCACTTATCACAAGTCTGAATCAGCCCCATACTTACCTTTTTAAATTTAAAAATAACACTAAATATCAAAAAATCAAAATATAAAAACTGATTGCTGGAGCTGTTTAGATAACTACTGCTTTCAGACTTTCATGTTCTTACCAAAAGGATACACTTGGCAAGATGATAAATGTTAACACAAAGATTGATTTTCAGGTAGCTAGTCTGGTGAACATTTGTGAACAATCAGGTGTTGCTGATTGCCTATGTTGTGACGTACCATTTTGATGATGACATAATTAACTTTTTCTCTCATCAGATATTTCTTTTTGAATATCTGGTGGGTGTTAAATATACTGAGCCATTGCATCATCATGTGGAAATGGTAAAAATGGTATCTTTACACAAAGAATGTAAACTACAGAGAGTTCAGCATAGGGCTTTAACGTACTCTCTCTTTATTTATTTATTTATTTATTTATTTATTTATTTATTTATTGCTGTGTGTGTGTGTGTGTGTGAAAGATCAAGGCAAATAATTATTTGAGAAATTGGTGAGAACTATCCAGTCACCCCCTTACTATCATACAGAGAAGGAGAGACAACCCCAGGATCATTAGGGGAGGTAATTGATGAGATCACCAGGGAAATCATCACTGTGGTCTAATCAAAGAGAGCATTATTTCTGCAAGCAATGAATCGATTCTGTCTGTCTGCTTGTGGATGGAAAGGTATGAAGTTTGTTTGTGTGTGTGTGTTTGTGTGTGTGCGTTTGTGTGTGTGTGTGTGTTTGTGAGAGAGAGATAGAGAGAGAGAGATTATGATTGTGTGGGTGCTTGTATTCAAACTCATTCTTTGTTCTCATACATTATTACAGATCTAAGCTCAGACCAACAGAATGGGTTTAATACATCTATGAGGAAACAAATTTGCAGGACCAATTACAATCCTTTGGGTGAGGTTCATGTCAAATATTTCATATGCCACATTAATTGATTTATTTGTCTGTTTCTTTATGAATATGTTTCTTTCAGCTTTAAAGAAGCATGATTATTGTCATGTACTTGCTGAGTCTGATTCCCAACACATGTGCTAATGTGCTGGTCTTACAAAATGGAAAATAAATCTTAACATGCTTGATGCATGTATGCCTACAGCTGACTAATAAAGATGCAGTATATTCATGCATTGGTGGATATTCATGCAGCTGCATATTTTACTTCATATGGGGGTGCAAAAATGTGGCTCCATTTGTGCACATGCAGGAGCATACATTTATGGTATTCTATAACTAAGGGCCTCTGCAAATTCCTTCAATTGTCCTAAATACAGACAATTTGCTCACATGTCCCAGGGGGGTGGGATTGTGGGCTGAAAAAGAGAGTATCCTATCTTTCTTTGGTGTTTTCCCAAGACTTATTGCAGGTCTTCATCCAGTTTCACCACATTTAAATACAAATTGTGTTGTCTCTCCTCTCTCATAGTTCCCTGTCTGCTGATGCAGTGGCAAAATACAAGTGCAAGCTTTCTCCTACATATTTCTCTTACATTACTGGAGAAAATGATTCATTGGTATGGTGGGCCTTCTATATTTTCAAAAATGAGTAGTAAGTGAGAGTAACTGGAAATCAAACTGATATTTGTTTCATGATAGAGGTAAAGACCCTCTTGTTTACATAATTTGCTCTATAACAACAATACTAGGGGTGGGCAAATCTGAACTTCTTTCCAAAATCTCTTATAAGACAAGTGGATTCCATGGCCATTTTTAAATGGACCTAAAATATATTCTTGAACTGGTTCAGTGGACTTTTTCAAAATGGCAGCAAAAAGTTGCCTTTTTTGGGAAATTTCTTTACAAATTTACCACTGTTCCTTGTAATGCATCTTTTTATAGGTTTTTCAGGTTGCTGAATTCAAAAATAAAGGAATTAGAATAATTTAAGCATGTCTATTGCCTGAAATGTGTAAAAAGTGGGTAATTTCACCATTATTACAGTGTGAACATACTACAGAAAAGCAGGCAAAAACATTTTCACATTGTCATTGCATTCATCAATAGATTGTCAGTATCATAGGAATTGTCTTGAGGCTTCTTGTTTTTCATTCTCTGTCCTGAAATGAAGAAAGCATACTAAGCATTAGAAACAGAACAAATTCAAACATCAGAAGTGCAATACAAGTATTACATGATTGACTTTTGATGAAGTAAGGCTTACCAATTTCTGTGCTTCTGCATTTTTCTTTCAAGTTCCAATGTATATTAGTCTATTCATGATGAATGTTGTGTAAATACATAAACTTGATTTATGAGCAGCTGGACTTGATGAATTTATTCAATTTATCTTAGCATTGTGTTGATGTAAATATGTTTCGTATATTTCCTGCATGCAATCCTGTTTGGTTTTATGTACGTAATGTGCAAGTTTTTAGGCTTTGTAATTCAAATAATGCAATCTTTGGCACGGGATGCGGATTTTTGTAAATGTTCAATACAACAATATTTGATGACATTTACATGTGGGGATGGAGAGGATCAACTCCAGATTAAATAGTTTTGCAGAAATTTTGTTTTTTAAAATCTAATTGTTCAATATTTTTACCTGACCATTTACTAACACCCTTGATCTTTCTGATTTGTTCATATTTGAATAGAGGGATCCCTGAAACATCATAAAAATGACACATTACAAGCAATGGGTGGGGGACCTCTGATGTCTTTGTCAAAACAAGTCTTCTGTGTAGACATGGTTATGCTGAAATAATGAAAAAAACATTAATATTTTCATATGTTTTCAGATGTTTTCATCTTCATGGCAATATGAATGCTCCAATTGCTTTGATTCCTTTATTTTTGCATTTAGCAACCTTGAAAACCTATATAAAAGATATATTGCAAGCCATTTTGGTAAATTTCTAAGGAAATTTTCAAAAAAAAAAAAAAACATGAATTTCTGGCTGCCATTTTGAAAAAGTCCACTGAACCAGTTCAAAAAATCATTTTAGGGCAAAAATCTTGATGGATTCGTGTTCAGCAGCCAAAATGGCCATAAAAACCACTTGTCTTGAAAAAAAGTTCAGAATTGCCCACCCCTAACAATACAATTTTGCTGATTAACTCTTCACAAAATGAGATCTGTCAATTCAATACATCCACCCATCCATATCTATTCACATTTGAAATTAAATAGAAAAGTTTTATAGACAGATAGATAGATAAGTGTGCTCACTGCATGCACAAACCTGCATATTTTATTACATTATTCTATGAATGAACAAGACAGCAAGTATTTATTCATTACATGATTGTTGAGAATACCTGCTCTGATTATAAATCAATTTCTTAAATGCATCTGGCCTTGCCATCGGTCTTGTTGTACTTGTTCTTGAAAAGCCTTACAGACAAGGTTTAAAGCGAAATTCCCATAGAAAAAGACTCATGGAATACCCAGCAGGTCTCAACAAACTATAAATGATTGCAATGTCACCTGATTCATTCTCCTTTGAACTTCTCGAGGAAGAATCAATACATACATAAGGCAAATTAGCATTTGCGCACTTTGTACTGTTTTATCCTTTTTTTTAAACTTCTGCCAGCCTCTTCCTTATTTAAAAATGCATTGAGAGATGAAATTTTAAACAACCTCCACTCAGTTGGGCCATTCCTAAGTCTCTATAACTGCCATAACAAACAATGAGAAATGATTTGGTTCATGCCTTTGGGCTTAATATCATTCTTTTGTAAATACCACCCTTCACGGTTTCCATGATAAGGAGAATAAAGTGACAAATCAAAGTGACAAACAGGCACACTTAATGCATGAAATGAGACCTGGTTATGGGGAATAGTCTTACAATTGTTTGCAGAATCAAGATTTGATAAGAGTGTGTGTGTGTGTGTGTGTGTGTGTGTGTGTGTGTGTGTGTGTGTGTGTGTGTGTGTGTGTGTGTGTGTGGTAGGTGTGAGGCTCCTTGGATCTTATTCCTCCTCATTTAACGCAGTGGATCAGCACATTGACATTATTCACATGTTCAGCTTTTGGTGGAGTTACTGCATAAGTCACACTCCTCTTTTGCAACTGGTCACCTACCATGTTATGTTAACTAGCAACTTCAAATGGAATCGGGCCTGCTGACTACCAGTAGACAAAGGGGGAAAAGTCTCACAGCTGGCATGAAGACTTTGGTATACTTTCTTAATAAGCCTCCATAAAGTATTAAGGTTGACAGTTGTTCCAGGTTGATCACAACAGCAGTCTTTTCATCTTTGCTCTTCTGATGCATACAGGAAACATAAAAAAGCAAAAAAGGTATAAACTAATCATCAGGACTGTGTAGCACTGCATCCATGCACAACACATCTTCAACTAGGTGAAGAGAAAGCCCCAATTAAAACACAGAGAAAAGATTGTATTATTCTTGGACATTAAAGCAATTAAGGCCTCCTTTATAATGGGTGTTTCTTATAGCACTATGACAGCCCTGTAATTTATTTTCAATGGCACTGTTAATTTGCTTGTAATAATCTCTTTGTTTGACACCAGGTTCCGGTCTTCTTAACCATGTTAATTAACGACGAACCCAAGAGGAAACAAATCCTCCCTCCGCTGACAGCAGGCCAGTCAAAAACAGCGAGCACTGGCACCACCATGTCAGGTTTTGTCTGCTTCCATGTCTTTTATGGGCCTGTAAATTAAAGGGGGGTGGATGTCAGCTGCCAGTTCCCACTAAAATGGGGTTGGGTTTTTATTAACAGGGGGCTTTCCCATGAAACATGTAATCACCTGAATTTTCCCTGTAGACACCTGAATGAAATGTATTTTTTTAGTTTTTTTTTAGTTTTTTCTGTAGTTTTTTAAACAACACTGTTGCCTTATAAATAATAAGCTCCATCACTCATACCTCTATATCCACCCATCGCTAAAACAACTTTTAAGGTAATGCCTAAGCAAATGAGTGACATGCTTGTACATGGTTCACAACTCTCTGTTCAATTAAATGCCATATATACTGAAGCAGAGTGTCATATGTGCCTATACAGCACATACTGTAATTAAACATTTGACCTGTTACAAAGCAACCTGCAAAGTGCCTTTTGTAAAATTGCCTTGTGCAAGTGCCTTTTATACAACTGTTGAATTGGACACAGGACTGGATACATATATAGACTGCAAAGTTATGCCATTGTTAAATACATATTTATATTTTCACTGTCCACTCAGGTTGTTCCCATTTAAAATGTGTCATTTAATACTTGTGTTTGATGAGCAAGGAAGAGCATTCCATGGAAAATATTAAAGTTGACCTATTTAGTATCCTGCGAGGCATATTGATGAGGCTGTTGGAGGACTGTCAAGATTGCAATCAAGAAATAATTTTCAAAAGATAATTGAGAAATATAATGAATTCCTTTGTGTAGGCCTCTCTAATTCATTTGACAAGACATTTCCACAGTGGACTGTATGGATCAAAAGTGAACAAATACTACCGCTAAAAGAAATGAAAGAAGTGGAGGGGGTTTTGAATTTTATGATTCCTGGATTTGAATTGTCATTTTCACACAGACTATAATTGTCATAAAATGACCTTAAGATAAGCCATGAGACAATAAGTCTGACTTAATGTTGAGGCCCTACCTACGTCACCTGCTCATTTTGAAATCATTTTCTGTTCTCAACATGTGTACAGCTACACACAAATAAAAGATATATACATATAAGTTTACAGTAATTGAGTGTTATTATTTTGACAAAAGTAGATGCAGAACTTAATCAGAAGTTCAGGCCAGTCACTAATGACTACAGTGCCAATCAAAAGTTTGGACACACTTTTCTTTATTTATTTTTACTATTTTCCATATTTAAGAATAATATTAAAGCCATCAAATCTATGAAATAACACAAATGTTATTGTGCAGTGACCAAAAAGTGTTATAAACAAATTGAAACTATCTTATATTTTAGATTCTTCAAAATAGCCTAAAAACAAAAAAATTGTTTAAATTAATGGTTTTTAGAAAGAAATTCATGCAGAGCTATCAACTTCACTATTTATATTTGCCTAAGAAACAAATTTCAAGCACTGTAGCATAAGTCTTTACAGTCTTTAAATGTCTTTCAGTGCATGTTTTCCACTATCTTAATCAGGTGTGTCCAAACCTTTGACTGGTACTATACCCTGTAAACAATCATTTCTGCAGTCCCTGCATCATCATGGGCAGAATTCTTGGGGAACAAAACGACTTGGTTTCATCTGGCAAATCAGTGAAAGTTTAGATTTATCTTAGATGAGTCAAAGTTTAGACCTATCCATGAGGTGGAAGGGGACCATGCAGAAATTGAATGCAGATGTAATATGTCTGCTTCTTCCATGTTTAAATTGTACTTGCTTTTGTTTGTTTTTCTGAGTGCACTTTGGTACTGAGGACTATAGTGCGTAGTGCATAGACTACAGGACTAGTGCATTCATGTAGTAATTCAAAGAGAGGACTAATCTAATCATCAATCTTTGATTTGTAGAAAGGCAGTTCCAGAACTGATCAGGCTTAAAATAACAGGTGGGGAGAGTCAAAACACTTCTACAAATTGTTCTAAATATACAGAATGTGATTTGCACTGGATCCCATAAATAATCTTTCTTTATCATATTTCCTTTTAATTGTTACAAATTAAGTCTCTTGTAGATTAACTTGTTTACATTGCGCAGAGGATGTTAAAGATTAGCATTTTCATGATGCCATTAATGAAATTTAGACTTAGGGGTAAATTTAAGACCACATTACATACGGTTTTACAAAAGAATCTTTATGTCAGAAAATTAAAAAGGTTAAAAGATGAGGGTTCCATCACAGCTCAAACCCATCCCTTTCATACCCAAAGATGTGTTCAATATTTTCCCTTTAAATCATATCCATGGTTAAGCAGAAATACTTAAATCTTACATCTGTGGGCATGATCCTAACTACATTTACATTTATATTTTGTCATTTAATAGGTGCTCTTATTCAGAGTTAGCTTCTCTCTGCTTTGCCCACCGTGTGTGTGTGTGTGTGTGTGTGTGTGTGTGTGTGTGTGTGTGTGTGTGTGTGTGTGTGTGAGTCATGCTTAGGGCACCAAAGATGCTAGGGATGGCACTGACTGCAGAATGTCTTTACATGAAATGTAGAACAAACATGCCTGTACAAACATACACACAAATGATTTGTAGGGTCAGGAGGCAGTAAACTGAATATCATAATACAAGTTCATTGACAATTGGGACGTGTTCAGTTTAGGTAAAAATTTTAAGAACACAAATGCATAGGTAAGAGCTTGTTACCCATTATGAGTTATTGCATATGTTTCTTGGACAATTTCCCCTCAACAGTTTCACAGCTCAATATTTTGTTATTCTTTGACATGGGCAATCTAGCTCTATCACAAGTTTACATAGACATCACAGTGGTCTAGTCTTTCTAATTAAATATATGCAGAAACGACAAAGCCGTATCAAAGTCAGAAAGTAAAACAGGGATAATCATTTTTAAATGAAAGTGTGTTTTCCATAAAATATGGTTGTTGAAACAAAAAGAAAAAGTTCAGATCTCTTTGGTGGTTTACAAATGAGCATTGTCTCTTTTGCAGTCATGTGTAGCCTGCATCCTGTTTATGTGTTCAGAGCTTGGTACCAGTATATGACCTGGCATTGCTCTTTTGAGCATGTGCAAAATGATATACATTTGAGGCCTGACATCAGAGGGAAATTCAGGATGAGGGGAAATGGAGGTGGAAGGACATCAGCAATGAATCCCCAACAATTGTTTCTTATCACCATGAGTCATAATTTATGGGTACTTTTATGAAGAAGTCATTCCTTCTTCAGGCTGAGGACCAATTCTCCAACCTACCCCTAACATCCTAAGAGTCCCATAAATAATGTACCACAATTAAAACACATCAACCCTTAAACTGGCCTGAATGCCAGTACAAGTTTGCACTTGTTGTGCGTACTTTTGTATATTTATGAGGGTGGAAATATGTTGTAAGGCCTGGAATTGTAATGTGCGTTGCTGTTGAATAACAGATTGTAAATTCATTTTTATAATTCCCCTGTGGAATTTATAGACCAATTTCAAAACAATTTCCAGTCATGACTGGGTTACTAATGCCTTCAGGAATTTGGAAATGTATTCACCCACTTGCGACCAGAATGGGTTTGTGGCAGCATGTTAGAAAGGTCATCAAAACAGTGAATAGTAATCATGAACTCATATGCCTCTCTGTGCAAGCACCTGGAGAGCTACAACCAGCAGCCTGCAAAACAAAGCCCAGAAGAACATCTGGGACAGTAACATGGCCACAGCTCTGTTGCAGTCTGGAGGCAGAGCACATGTCTGTTAAGTGGCCCAAAACTCAGACGGCCTCTGAAGGGCTTGGGAGGATGCCCAGATGTAGGTTTTATCCACCCGAAGCCTTGAAAATAGGCCCCAAAACTAGCAGTGTGACATACTCCTATCTGGGTGGTCAGCTAAACACCTACATTGAGAATCATCCATCTTTCAAAAACTGAAAGCAACAGATAAGCAGGAGTAAATTCTCGGTCGAAAGATGTGACAAAGCTGAAAGAGATGAACTACAGAAAGAAATATCAGCCACAAAATGTAAAGGGCAGTGGCTCGGCCAGCTAATCACATTTTTCAAAGCCAAAGTTAACGTACTAGTGGATGCCAGGAGTGTTTCTCCTGGCAATAATGTCGAACTGTAGAATGAACTCGGCCTGATCCCACGGCAGCTCTCTCAATCCCTATAGATGTTTTCACATCAATAGCAAAAAGCTTTTGAAGTAAATAAAGGTCAAGAACAGTGTCCTGTGGAGGCAGAATGGAGGGCAGCAGTGGTGGTTCTGGACGCGGGGGTGTTATTGTTAGTTTGTCATTAACACCTGCTCGGCACCATCTGGTTGCAGGTCTTTTTTTGGCAGTCTGCACCTCACGGACAGATGCAGGCTGGTATCCAGTCGCAGATGAGGCGTGCAGGCTCTGTCTAGAGTGTGTAGATTTACATGCAAAAAGAAGGCTGCTCAAGGCCAGGCTTCTTAGGGGATGAAATGGGTAATTCCACCGGGAACATTCCGTAATCCTTTCTTGCAGCTTTGGTTACCCCTCTCCTCAAATGAATACTGCTGGCAATCATGTCTCCTCTGTTTACTTGGCTCCTTACATCTTCCAGAGGACAAGGCAGAGTCAGAGTGGCTGGATCCTTCCATGTACTCACTACCACATCAAAAGGAATATAATGAGGTTTACAAAATGGTGGTGGGCAATTAATTCTCCTTTGAGCTGGCGCTTAGCAAATGAACTAGTCAAGAGCTGAATACCAAATTAATGTGGGCGCAGCACACACCTACTCTGCGTGGAACTTAAAGAAGACTCGATAGTTCATAGTTTGTGTGTGTGTGTGTGTGTGTGTGTGTGTGTGTGCATTTACCTGTATTTGTGTGTGTGTGATGGTATGCCTGTTCTCAGGTCTAACACATAGTCAGCAGTAGTAGCTATTGATGTCTTTCACTGCCCTAAAATGGTGTGCTGCCTACTACTTACTCTGTTTGGAATATTAGCCAACTTGAAGCATGAGTAACATCACATTCACTCTTTAATCTCAAGTAATTGCTTCATTAAATGAAATGAAGTCTACCAGCAATATAAAAACACATACATGGACAGAACATGATATGCATAATTAAGTCTGTAGGTAAAGTGTTGTTCAAAGCCTTTGTCTACAGGTGTGTCTACAGTGGACATTCAGGGTAAGTATCATTTATGACAGTGTCATTGATATGTCTAAATTGTGAGACACACATGTTCCATAACCATTCCAGCGATAAATATTGTAAGCTTTAGTATTCACTCATATGTCCACTAGGACAAAAACATTTGGCCTTAAAGGTTAGCCAAGTTTGTATATCATTAGGGACCTGAGGGGTTGATTGGGGGAGGGGGGCCACTTTTTAATTCATGATGAGCAAATAAGTCCACTAATTGACCCTAGCAGTACCTTTTTGTGGGTCTTCATCTTTTAAAGCGCAAATCATATATAATGGTAAGATATCCTATTGAGAATGTTCCAATCAAACACTGTAGCTCTAATATAACTTGATCTATCACTGCCTATCTACTATCACTATCTGACTTTGTTCTGTTTGTCATTGTTCATTTCTGTGTAATTTAATGTTGCATCTGTTTTTGCATTATTTTTCTGTATTACATTCTGTTGTGCTGTGCAATAGTGCCCTTGTGAGTACTACATTAAATACAATTTGTTTGATTAGTAGCTACAAACGAAATCCAACCAGCTTTGTGCAGGTGTGCATTTTATTTCAATCTGATCCCCCACAGACATTTCTCAAACAGCAATCCAGATAATTTGTCATTCTAGTTGCGTGCTTACAACTCAACAAAACCTAATAAAAATGGATAACTTGGAAACACAGCTTCTTATCACAATGCTGTTTGTCCTAACTCGGAATGGAAAACACTATTAGTTGCCTGTGGAATTGTATTTGTTTATTTACTGTTTATCATTATTATTAATTTGCTATTGTCCGCATTGCTTAAACTTCCACAGAGCCTAATATTTTTGTCAGTTTGTTGGATATTTCAATGTAGTTGCCCTTTGCCTTAAGTCCCCCGGCCCCTCAAACAAAATGTGGTCCTCTACCCACACACAAAAAACCCATATGGTGACCTTAGAGATTTAAACTACTGTCATCCCAATGAATATTTACGATAATGGAATATGCACAAATCAAATCTGACTTCAGATACTGGAACTAATATAAGCAGTGAGTGTGGATGAAGTCAACAGTGGCTGAGAGAAAATAATGTATGATGATCTATGTCTCTCTGGTGAATACCTTTATACTTGTGGCATTCTGGAGGGGTGAAATGCAGCTATGCAAAATCTACAGGCAATGAGCTTAGGAGATGCGGGCTGTGAGGCAGACAGTATAATTATTCATTAGGAACCATTTGAGAACCTTGAAACAAAGAAGCCAAAGGGCACATTGGCTTTTATTGAAGTTTATCATTTTAAAATCTTTTTTTTTTTCAGCTTCCCAATCTTTCAAATGTCATCTGCTCTTTAACCAGAAGGGGAATACTGGACATGGAGAGTTTTGTATTTATGACTGCTTTTCCAGTCTGACACAGTCTTGGCACTTCTGAGTTTTGGATTTTTATATGATTTTACATAACAGTCACAGACTGAAATTTGCAGTGTGTTAAAATGTTTTTCTTTCCAATATTCAAAACATCCTTCTGCAAATAGATTTATTTCCTCAATGAATCTCAAATGAATGAATCAGTGAGAATGACACATTATGCTGCCAAATTGATTTCCCATGACACTCTAAGAATACAACCAGTCACCTACAGCCATAATCCAAATTACCATCAACATTGTAAAGCTAAGACATTCCTTTTGAATCTTGATTTATGTCAAGGCTGAAATGTACACAATTATCTGACTTTAGGTTGAGCTAGTAATCTGTCATTATATCATATTCTGCCTAGAATCACCACATATTATGGGAGAAACACTTTCAGATAACCCTGAAGGATTTAATAAATCTGAGTACATGTTTAGCAGCTGCTTATTGCCATTTAGCTCTAGAAGAAAAAATGTATTTTATCTAGGCCATACTCAGACCCAAAAACCCATAAGAATCACCCCACAGTAAGAGTTGGCAACATGTGCATAAACGTAGTCCATGGCATGTATGCATGATAGTACAAAGATTAGTCAATATCACATGATTCTTGACAATGGAAAATATTTTGTACACACCACCTGCACTCAGTAAAAAGACAAAACAGAATGTCAAACATGCACATCCAGGTGTACTGCATCTTTTTGTAATAATTACAGTCTAGTTGTTGTAACTATGGTTACAATCTTCAACGACCTCAATGCCTTACAGCTGGATTTTGTGCACCGGTTTGAGTTCTATTATTATCAGTGCAGAATGTGATAGAGGGACTTCCTAGGAACAACAGAACACAAGAGGATGCAGAATAAAGTACAGTGCCCTCCATATCATTCATACCCCTGATTAAATTGTAACACAGACCTAATATAAGAAAATTGGACAATTTTTTCCATCTTAAAAATTAAAATGTTTTAATATTAATATCACGACACAGTGCGAAGTCCCACTGTTTCCAAATAATATGTTTTATTTCCAAAAATATGAGGGTCACATTTATTTATACCCCTGTAGTTAGTATTTTGCATATCCTCTTCTGGCATGGTTTACATCTGCATAGGTACTTCTTGTAGAGTTTTATAACATTTTGGCTTTGACTTCTGTGTTTGGGGTTTTGATCCTTCGCCCCTGGCAAAATTGCCCTATGTTCTTGAGATTTTTTGTTGACTTCTTACTTGGGTTCAATACCACAACTATTAGATTGGATAGAGGTCTGGAAATTGAAATTGCCAAATGCAGATACTGATTTGATCTGTACAAAATTACCTGTACCTTTTTTAGATTTGGATAAATACTCGGAATTACTGGCATGATTATATGACCATTTTCAGTCAAGTTTCAGCTTCTTGGGAGATAACCCGGTGTCACGCCCTGGCCTGGCTGAAGGTAAATTAGCCATGGGCAGTGAAGGGTAAACCTGTGCAGACGAAAGAAGACCCAGCTTTTGTCACAGCCATGGGGTATTTATTTACAGTGTGGCAACATGAACTACTCAACAAAACACGCTGCACATTCAGGTTCATTAGTGTTAGCTCTCTTAGCCTTTCATCACATTATTGTTATTTAGCAGATGCTCTTATTCAGAATGACTTATATAGGTTACAATTTTATCCATGTATATATTTTACTGAGGCAACTGCAGGTTAAGTACTTTGCCCGAGGGTTCAATAGCAGTGTCCTACTGGAGAATTAAGCCGGCAACCTTTCAGTTGCAAGCCCTGCAAATGAAAACTATGGCACACTGATACCCCTCTCCTCTCAGGTCTCACCCCCACTCTCCAGAGTCAATCATATTGGGCAGCTGGGACAGGTAATCAGCATGAGATTGGCCAGCTTCCTTGCACCAGGTTTTTGGTCAAAATATCCTGGTATGTATTGGATATCATAACTCCTTCTACCTTGCAAAGGGCTCTAGAATGCACTGAAGGTAAAAAAAAAAAAAAACCCAGAAACATAATAAACCTGCTATTAAATTTCATGGTGGGTATGGGTTCCTTCTCAGCAAAGCTTTTTTATATCAAAACTGACACTGCTCAGCAGGTCCATAAAGCTCATTTTTTATTTCATCTGAAGATAAGAAATGGTTTTTAATTGTCACTCAGATGTAGTACCTCTTTTTGTGAAATCAAACAAGAGGCTTCTTCCTTGCAACCTGGCTATTAATGGCATGTTCACTCAAGCAGCTTTCAATGGTAATTTTTGTCACTTTCTATTCTTTGTTTGAATGCCAGTTTGTTTTGGAGATTTTTACTGCTGCCGTTGGGTTTACAGTTTGCCTCCCAAACCACTTGTCTCACAGATTTTTAAAGCAGCATACACTTGTGTTCACATGTTCACATCCTGGCAAGGTTGCCACTGTACTACTAGGCTTTATTTTCTTAATAATTAACTCCACAGAGAAAAGTGTTTGATTCAGCTTTTTCAGTGAACTCTTCTGTAGCCATCTCACAATTTGTGGAGGCCATTGATCATTTGTTTGTCATTTGTTGGAGAGCTCCCTTACATTAACCTTGATATTGCATGCTGCTGCTGATAAATTTCCATTGTTGGTTACTTTATTTCATACCTGAGGGAAACAGGGAGCCAGTGGATGCCTCTATACAATTTCCGTTGAACTTCCAACATGGAGAACTTTGGTGTAGATATGATTTTGTTGAAAAGATTACTTAAATACATGAATAAATGCAACCATCACATTTTATAGAAAAAATAGAATTTTCTCAGTACAATATTAAGATGTTATTAAGATTAAAGTATGTTATTGCTATGTTCACAAGAAAAAAAATGATCCAATATGTTTTTTTTTTTTCTTTCATGGCATAATTTTGGTTTATCAGGGCTATGATTCAATATGGAGGACACTGTACATGTTACTCTAAAATATGTTCCAATGCAAGAGACCATAAAAGCCAGGGGTTTAGTCACCTCAGAGCATGAATAACCACCAAACCATTATTGAAACAGAACAGAATATAGTGTTTATTTTAAATACGCCCACTTCCATATATGTTGTCATTATATGAGAATAGTGTTGTCTTTTATAAAGGGTTTACTATGCAAGTAACAGTAAATTCTTTTCAAGAGCCACTTATAAAAAGGGTTTACTATGCATTCAGAGATGGCAATAATAAAATTAAATGTTTTGGCTGTAAGCTAAACCCATCTATGACTGAGGTTTGTGATTCATTAGTTGAACAACTAAAAAAACATATTTATGATGGAGCTTGCAAGAGAAGAGTAGCAGAGGAATGTCAATGAATGCCTGGAGCTTAGAAGTGAAGAGGTTTCAGAGGGAGCCTGTCTCATCATCCATTGGTGGGAACCAGCAGGAGGTGGGGTTAGAGTACCTATACCCCAGCAACAAGGGTAATTGCGGAAATTAAATAATTACATGTGTGGGGACTGGCATGGGAGTCAGTGGATGTTGGTATGCAGTGGCTGATAAGTGTGTTTATTTACTGCATATGCTTGTTCTTGATTGCACAGGTTTCCAGGACAGACACATAAGTAGAAGAGCCAGAGACTGCAGTTTGCTAAAAAATTAACTGTTTATCCTAAGGCTTTAAAATCTGTCTGAGTTGTGCATCCTGTCCTTTTTATGTCCTTGATAATAATGTTACTTTATTGTTTAAGATTTTTACTCTAATCAAACATGTTGGAATTCAGTTTAAAGAGAGAAAAATCCATACGCAGCCAATTTCCTTTTGGAGGGCTGGAAATGAGTGTGGCATATTTCATGTGCAGATAGGATGTTTATGGCAAATGAAAACTCTATGATGAAGTACAATTAAGCTCCTGGCAGTATGAATTCCACATTTCATGAAAGAAAAAAACCTTGAAGATGTTAAACAAGAGTTAAAATGGAGGCATGTGGCATTCCCCTCAGGGAAGCAGTGAAAAGACAGAGGTTTAATGCTCTACAGAGCAGTCCGACAATGTTTTCAAGAATCCAATAGGTACTTTTCACTTTCCCTCATGAAAGTGACTTTCTTTGATTTTTCACTTTCAATGAGCATTCATATGAAATGGTACCAGGATGTGCTGTGTGAACTGCAGATTTGCTTTGACTTTTGACTTTAGTTCCCCTTAAAATGTTGGTCTTCTTAATTGAAATGTCTGGTTGCTTGTTATATACATGAACAAACAAGGCTTTAGTTTTTCAGACTCTTTGCACTTTACCGATATCTCTGTGAACTCTCCCATTAATAGTACAGGCCACTATTTTCCTCCCACTTTATGTGCCACTGTAGGATCTGATCCAAAAGTGCAGCACTCTAATGATAAAAGGCTGCCTGCTCACAGATGGCGTTATAGTTTTTGGCAGTAAAGTTTTATTTTTTTTAATAGTTCTGTTTAATGTTGAGTGACAAGTGCATCACTTGCCATCACTACAAATGAATAGCCTTCCACAATTATGAATGATATAGATAAGATAGATAAAAACTTGATTATGTTGTATCAAAAGTTAAACTTGGCCTCAGTGCAGCTGGTGAAGCAATAAGCTTGAGCGTAAAATGCAGGGGCCAAATGTAACCTATGACAAGGTAGATCTGGCCCCAGGGCCACATAGTGCCCACTGCAGACGTAACATCTCATCCATAAACATGAAGTTGGCTGGTTGTCATAGGACACTACTGCTAGGCAAATTTATTATAGCAGCAGAATATGTTATGTTTCAGTGTTAATTAAGCTTCATTGTAATTACATTCCAGCTTTCTTTTTTTTCTGAATAAAGACATTTATCAATATGCCATTTACATTTCATTTTTTGCACTGGAAGCACTTTAAAACTGTCACATGCACTGCAAACTACAAATACAAAGTTTCTTCTTTGCAAAATTTTCCATTACAAAATAATCAATTAAATAAATGGTCATGTACAAGATTCTTTATCAGAGTACTATATTCTCTTCCATTAACATATGTAAAGTTTTGCATGATTAAACTTGTTGTCTTGAATGGGGACATAATGACCTTTCTATAGCATCAATCAAAGGTATATAAATTTGCTCTATTTTAATGGACAGTGACATCCTTTTGTATGGTTCTGCGATGAATTAGTGGAAATTATTCTCACAATATGCACTAATAAACCTGGGAATACAAATTCACTACAGCTGCTGACTGCTGATGTGTTCAATTTCTTACTTCCTGCTGGCATTGTGGTGATTGATGGCAATTAGGTTTGCAACCTGGTGTCAACAAAGTCCCTGTCAGAGGCAATGATTTATATGTGGAAATATAGATGCCAGCTCAGAGGAACAGTTTAATCGTTACTTTCAGAATAATTTATTCTTTAGAGGCAAGCTTACTGGGAAAACTTTGATTCCATTCATAAAAACACCCACTGTTTGAATTTGGCTCTCTACACAAAACAATAAACTAAACTCCAAAGGGATCAATATCCGGAAGGGGTAAAGGATAAATGAAATTCTGAAAATGAGGTTGCCTTCAACTTTAAATGAGAAAATATGAGGCTGAATATATTTCCAGTCTGAACTAGCCTTTGTTTTGTTTTGTTTGGTCCTAATTTAGTTGAACAAGTCCAGAAATCTTTTATGAGCATTTGTATGAGAGCTGTATCATGAACGCCTGTCGGAAGCGTGAAATTTATTCAAATTCATTTCTCAGAGAAGGTAATTATTCATATTGAAAGTAAAAGTCACCTTAATCCAGTAGATTCAGGGAATAAAGCTTGCTCAGTTTTGACTTGATTTCATCGCTTTTAGAGAAATTTATACTGCTCTCTATTCCAGCAACAGTATCCTCGTCAGTGAGCTTTGAGCACTTGAGCCCCAGAGGGTAGCAGATGAAGTATACATGCCATCCTTGGCCCATATCAGTGACTCACCGAGCCCCCTGAGTTTCAGCAACAGTCACAGACCTGTCACTTTCCTAAAGGCTATGCCGTAAGCCCAGAAAAGCAGTTGGCAGTCCTTTGGTAATTATCTATTAAATACAGTGTGAGTGCAAATTTGCCATGGGAATTTTAACCGAGGGCTCATTTCCTCAAAGAAGTTTTTTTTTTAGAGATCTCATTTCAGGAGGTACAATAGGATGTTACAACGAAGTATATTCAATGAGTTGGTAATTGATGAACAAACTGTGAACTGAATTGAGGTGTAATGAATTGTTATTGTGTTCACAGATTGACCTCCCAGATAAGTTCACAGATTGACCTCCAATCAGTGTTATACACAAGTTATACATACAAACTTCAGTTTATTACAGTAGGCAGGGTCATGAACAATAAAATCAGATAAACTTTTAAAAAATGCCCCACTATGCTCCTTGCATCATGTGGAAGTCTTTTTGTCAACATAAATGTTCATACATTTTGAAAACTTGGATTGTGTTGACACACACTGACTCTACACAAAATACACATATGAATGAACTCCCATCATAGGGAACAGAAAAATGGTTTGGGATACTGGCAAAATTTTTCTCAGTCAATGCTACCCTGATTCACCAATCTTTAAGCCAGCTGGATGGTTCACCTGGTCTCACTCATCTAAAAAAATTAGGCTAAAGGGTTTGACTTAATATACTTGTGTCTAACTCACTATCGCCTACACTGGCTCTTTCTGTATTTGAAGGCATTTGCAATAAACTGCCTGGAAATGATATGTTGTATCTTCGCAATAAGTTATACAGTCAGCATCCTTTCACCAGCTTGACATATCAATGAAACACTATATAGGCAAGAAAACCCTGTAACTGTCAATGCCATTTTTCCTTGTTTCTACACTGTTCTTGCAAGGCAGACACAAATGGAGAAAAAAGGTTCCGATAATATGATCAAAAATGCAAAATTTCAGAAATGTCACTTTATTGGCTGGAGAATTAACACTGCACAGTTCAATCCTGCTATGTCAAGACTGCAGTGTCTGTCCTTGGTGATTTATTTATATACATTATTTTACCTTTAATATTGCTGATGCAATAGTGACTACAGCATGTTTTTCCTTCTCACACTTTGTTAGAGCCTGGTCTCATTACCAAAAGTCCATGTAAACTCATGTCCTCAGTTTGAGTGTAATGAGCTACACACATGAGAAAAATAAGCAATATGAAACATAGATTACTCTTCTCAGTAATCATGGCACATAGTAAATTCAAAAAAAAAAAATCAATGCAGGGTGTCAAGCCCAGGATTTGTTATGGCACGGTATATTAATTGGATTGCTGCTTTGAGCTGCCATTGTTTTTTGTGTGTGGCTTTCATTGTGCTCAGTGGAATATGTTATATGATTCTATAGTCCCAAAGGTTTATTTTTTATGTTATAAGATTACTGGTAGTGTTCCCAGAATTTTACATGCTGATGCAATGTGTGATTTTCTTTGGCATTTTCTCTCTGGTGAGTGTGTGACTGCAAAGCAACCAGCGGTGGCCATGCCCCAGAACTGTTGGATGACCTTGCAAACCAACTAATGCCTGTTTATGAAAATGCTAGGCAGCATGCCTGAGTGCACAGACAAGGCACATATACCAATTTAAAAATTTCATCCATAAACAAGAATGGCTAATTACTGCATATTACACTTTATTTGCTGCAGTCACGCAATATAGATGGATTACCTCAGTGTAGCTTTGTTCCATCTCAGTACTAAATCCAGCCATTTTTACTGTTTTCGAAATTCATAGCCCAAGGTGATGAATTGTACCATAGCCCAAGACTCACATTTCATCCATATTTTCACTGTCAAGCTGCCTATGCGATACTGGTTAGGTCTGCGTGTATTACTGTGATGTCTCCATTCTGTTATTGAAGATTAATTCACAAGACTGGTGTGTCATTTTTTATGGCACCGTTTTGTGCTGCTGTCAAGCGGTTAGAGTAATTAAAGTGGGGCCTCTTTCAACTGCCTTAAATATGCTCCCTCACAGGAAAAGTCCGTCGGCCACTACTTATCCCGCTTATTAAAAGCTTTGTGAGCTGTCGTGCTCAAGGGGTCTGGAGTTAAAATTGGGTGTGAATGTAAGTGCCTCCTATTAAACAAAAGGAAGCACACATGAAT
This sequence comes from Megalops atlanticus, assembly GCA_019176425.1. Lineage (NCBI taxonomy): Eukaryota > Metazoa > Chordata > Actinopteri > Elopiformes > Megalopidae > Megalops > Megalops atlanticus. The sequence goes on from CM032876.1 coordinate 52,988,521, forward strand.
GTGAAGGAGGCTGCAGGAAAACAGAGCATGGTGGGAAATATGCACTACAATTTGGAGGTGATGGCAGAGTAAGGTAATGCCACATAACTGCCATTTAACTCTGTAACCCATTTCCTTGCCTTTAATGGTTAATAGACGTTGATTGTATGGGCAATCTTGTCTATCCACACTGGCATCTGTACATTTTAAACTCGTGGCTATTACTCCTCTCCTATTGCCTTCTCTCTAACCTTCTTCCTCTTCTCTTCTCACTAAACTTCTCTCTTTGTGTCAAAATTCCCGGATAAGGCAGCAGTTTTGGTCATACTTATACTGTAACCAGCTATATGAGGGTCACCAGTCAGGTTTTAAACCCATGACAGCATTGAGATATATCTGGCAAAAACTGTCAATTGATCTGCTGATGGATAAAGACTTTGGTTCCCCTGTTGTCTTAATCCTTCTTGACTCCGGTAACACCTTTCATATTGTCAGTCATACCATCCTTCAGCAATGTCTCAACACTGCACTCTCTAGAACCAAACTCCTGCTATCTTTCAAATAAAAAGCAATATGTCACTGTAGGAGAGACCAGATCTGTGGTGTCTACTTCAGCATGTGGTGTTCCACAAGGGTCCATGCTGGTACCAGTTCTGTTTGTAATCTATACACCCCCACTTGACCATAATATTAGGCATCTTAGAATTCACTTCCATGCTGTCAAAACATCACCACTGCTGGTAATATCAGCCCCATCTTAGATTGTGAAGTGATAACTCATATTGATGTGACCCCTCTCTGTCCTGTGAACCCCTCATAAAACATATCTGAAAACGACCATATTCTATCTGAAAAATATCTGTTATCAAAATATTAAAATAGACTCATGCCATCATGCTATGAAACTGATGCCTTTATTTTATCCAGGATCAATTACAGCAATGTACTCTTTTCAGGTCTGCCAGCCAGCTCACTAAACAAACTGCTGCTTACCAAAAATACTGCTGCCAGGCTGTTGATGAAGAGTCATCCCACATCACCCCTGTCCTGGCTAACCATTGCTGACTACCAGCAAAATTTGGAGTGGATTTTAAGATTTTGCCTCGGGTTTTAGAGTTTTAAATTGCACAGGCCTTGCTTCCCTAAGCAAGCTGATCTCTGTCCACAAACATTGATCATGTAACTCCTGATTGATCATGCCCTCCCTGACCACCTTACTGTAGGGCTACAAACTTTTTTCACTTAGCCTTCCAATAATTCAGCCAAGGCTATATAAATATTAATAAATTTCACATGCTCCTTAGCACTTGCATTTCCTATGAATTCATCTGTTCTTTCATTTGCCTTCTTTTTTCATTTTTTTTTCATTTTTTTAACTTTATATTACTTACTGTTTTATGTCTTGTTTTGCTGATTGTTACACTCTTAAATTCATTAAAAAAATATATGAATAGTGTCACAAAACTGAAATGTATTTTTTTATCTTTGTAAATACATCATCTCAAAAGATTCTTAATTAGATCATCTTGATTTATCAACCATCAGATCAGCCTGAGTCTCTTTGGCTTACCTTTCCACCTTATCCTGTTGAGTGAGTCAGAGGTCTTTAAAATTTATTTCCTCTTATTCTTTTAATGTTTCAATTTATAAGAAAATGACATAATGTAGCCCTCTGGTGACAGGAGATATTATAGAGAGGAGCTTTTTTATTAATTTGAGTCAAGCTCACTTACTCAACACAGCATGAAGTACTGGTAGTTCGCTAATTACTGGAGTGGAACTTGCAGACCCAGTAATTCTGTCAATCTCAGTTTCAAGGAAAACAAGCCATAAGGCAAATCAACAGCAACATTTCTGTATAAATGATAATGGGGAATAGAGGTATTGTATTTTTGTTATACCCATAACAGAGTTTTTTTCCTTGTGGTAGCATCTTGTCTTTTTTGCTGTTAATGCATTTTAATTTGTGGTGCATTGTCAGCAGGATTTGACTGTGGTATGCTGTGTTGAGATATTTTGTCAGCAAACTGTGAGTTCACTACTTTGCAACATTCTGATACACTCCTCAGCAGGCATCCCATTCCCATTCAAATGAGAGCAAAGATCACAGTGACCTTTCATTCGTTCAAATTATTCAAATTATTAGGGGTTACAATTGCATTGTATTCCCATACACAGACAAAAATGATGCAAAACTCAATCAGGCAGGGGTATCTCTGCAGTGGGAAACTCATTCAGCTGGTTCTTTGTGGTGAAGAGATATTTTGATCTAGCCACCTGCCACTGACTTTTAACAACAGACGTTGACCAAATTTGTGAAAGAAATGAGGGAGATCAGCACTGCATTAAACATGTTATTGAGCATTATTTTTACTTCATTCAAGCTAAAGCCTTGGTCTTCTTGTGCTCTTGGACTTGGAAGACCTAGTATCACCAATACTGCATGATGGCCAGAGCATAAACTGCTCATTGATTGTTCATTATTTAAATTGTCGCTAAAAAAGTACAGGTGTTCACTGTCCTGAACTGCCCCATTAATAAATGATGTCCTCTATTTCTCTTGTGTTCTTCCAAGTGGCTGGTGTTGATGTCCTGCTGATCAAAACATGTGCATTGAGACTGTTATGGTAGTTCATAATACCATTAAAATAATAATGAATATGGGCCCTGTGAGACACAGAGGTACAACAAGGATCTGACCTGCAGCAAGCAATTAAACTTGAGTAATGAATTAACATTTCCAAGTTGCCAGGAAATTGAACCCTTGAGTGGCTCATGGTAAGAATGTCCTGTTTCAGCCTGAAACAGATTACAGATAGGTTATTTCTATCATGACCACCCTCAACAAAAGGTGAAACTAATTAATCTTCCGTGAGAAACATTTGTCTGCAGAGTGTCTGAATTTTTATTGACTGTCTATCACATATTGAAGATAGTTTCTTCTCCAGGTAAAAAAAAAAACAACAGCTTTATTTCATTCATGAACAGACATTGGTAAATGTTACATGTCTTGCTTAAAATTTTACATTTATGCTTCACATACTTAAATACTGTCTAAACACTATTTCAAGATACTAAATCTTTAGATTTTATATTACTGTATTATATTATTGACAGTATATTATTGACATTACAAATTTATTGTATAGTTAAATTTACCTTTAACATTATGATGGTATAGGTTAAGTGAAACATGTAAATGGAGCACAAAAATGTCTATCTTTACTGGAGACCATAATCAAATACAACAATATAATATCAGCAACAGCATTTTTTTTCAAATATGATAAATGTGTGCCAGCTATTTGTCTAAAACTGAGACATGTAATCAGTTTGTTAAAGTATAATTCCATTCCATATTAAATAAATATATGCATTATTCCATACTTTCAATATAGCAGATCTACAGAAAACAAGCTAATTGGAAATTATTTTGTGGTTTGGTGACTGACTCCATATTAATCAAACAGGCCCCAGATGCATTTTGCATTCCAATAGAAAGAAGGAGTGCAAATAACATGGTGCATGCTGGGGACTGGAGGCAAAGGAACATGTTGAGGGGATCTGTTTAAACGGAAATGTTAACATCCCCATAAAAATATAAATGGGTTCATTGGTCTCATGTTTCAGGGGCTCAAACTGAGATCATAAAATACTGACTTGTTGCAGGGAGTCTAAAATTCAGAGAAATTTGAGACATGAGAAAGTTCTCTCTCAGCTGAGATTGTTTTGTGAAATCTATTTGGATCCAGACTAAACCATAAGGTAAGGAGCAATACTTGTTTTGTGGTCAAGTGTTGCTTTAATGGGTGATTTCCACAGTTCTGCTTCAAAGCTGCTGATATCCATTTGAGTTCTCTTTACAGAACAAGGTGAAGACTAGAGAGACTATTTTAAGTGGGTGGCAGGCAGCTTCAAATGGCTAATGAGGCCTAGGAGAAGTGATCAGTGAGAGCTGAGAGCTTAGGTTGAGCTGAATTCAGTTAGCATTATCTTACATAATCTTGCATAATAAATCCCTCTCCATAATTGTTCTTTGATTGTCTGTCCAGATTTCTTTCTAATGTGAAGTCTGCCATATTGCTGCACAAACATAATGATCCAAAACAGGGATGCATTGAACTACACCTGGATCCTGTGGATGTTCTGTACCTCCTTCCAACATGACCTTTAAGGCTCTTCACTTTCTTTTCCAGACATCAAGGCTTAGCGCAATGCTAATTAGTCTCACCTCTATTCTTCCCGTCAGTTGTTCAGGAGCTGTCGCAGTGTTAGGCTTGTGTTTCCGCCACTGACAAGAGTGCAGCAGGCAGCCAGCTCTCAAACTGCCCAGCATTTGCTTGGAATAGGGAAGGCAGGCAGGTTTTTCATAGATATTCTCAGTTTCTTTTAATTAGCAGGGGAGACATTCTATCTGAAACTGTGTTTTTAAATCTCGGGTTCAAAAGTAGATGGAAACAGTTCAAGCCTTTATTAGAATCCTTGAGAGTACTAAAAGAAAAAGGCCTAAACTGGATGTGTTCTGCAGACACTCAGTTAGCCCAAATGGTGTACTGACAGCAACAGCATTGACAGAAAATAATGACTTAACATGGATGATAAAAGATGACTAGTAGGTTTTGTGCTGACTCTGTATTACACATAAGATTACTTTGCTATGGTTGAGACTGACATTCTCTTAGATAGGCTTTCTGACATTCTCTTAGATATGTAATTTAGTGCAGGATGTTCTCTGAGAATATGAAACCCAGGGAAAGTGCAGGGTTGGACATACAGGACCTAGTATATACAAATGTCTTGTAAGGCCTTTTCTATGCGATTGGTTTCACTAGGGTTGTCAAAACACACCTGGGTTTTTCAAGAGATTTCAAATGAATTTCACATTCCAGTCATTATACACATTATAATTTAAAGGTGCCCTGAAATGTTCTATTATGATTCCTCTAGCACCATTTTTCAAATGTAATTGGTATGCAGTCATTGTGTTCTTTGTCTTATATCCTATCATTTTATATTTATAAATACAACTGGATATTTGCTGAAGCAATTCAGCTCCCTTGAAAAGTACCTCGTAAACAGCTATGTCTGTTTGGTCTCATCCAGGTTTTACACCAGATCTCTTAATCATTATGTCACATTGCTGCTGCTCATATCAGCTTTTTAAGTGAGTTACAGTCTCGTTTGCTTGGCCTTGCTAAGTAAAGTTGTTTGCCTTCTAACATTCTTTTATGCTGGATCTTGTCATTGCTTCTCTCACCAGGGGACCAAAAAAAGTTAGGGATACAAAAAAAATGCACAGCAGATGGTTGTGTTCTCAAAAGAATGCCCTCTGGTATCTGCAACTATTGAAAATGCATGATGGATCTCATTAGATTCAGCAAGAGATTCATCTTATTTTAGTGCACTAGGCAGGCATGAAAGTGTTCGTAATCACTCTCTCTGCCTTGTTAAAGTCTGGAAGTGATGCTTCTGAACCAATTTCATGAGCGTTACCAGCACTTTTCAGAAGCCTCCGCTCTCTATGTACTGCATGTGAGTGTTAGGTTGACTGAACCTACTCTGTTAGTGTTTTATTCAGTAATGTGTTATGTTTTTCATCCCAAAAAGAGGAGCATTTCTTCTCAGTAGGTTAACCTGCCAGTCATCTTGAAAAATGTCTACAACTTGCATAATTCTTTACTCTTGTACCAACACAGTCACACCATAATCCAATGTACATTTTCACAGGTGGCAGTGTAGCATAGTGGTAAGGAGGAGGGCTTGTACCAAAATTTAAAAGATAAGGTTTGAAATGTACTTCAGTTTGATTTTCCCTTGTCCAGAAGTTATGGATTGATGGAGGCAGGTTACTGAGTTTGATAACAACTACCTGCAATTGTTTCATTGGGGCCCAGTTTTTGTATTGAAGTATGAAAGTGCCTGTATGAATGAATACCCTTGGCCTAGGTACTTAACCCACAATTGCCTCAGTAAAAATATCCAGCTGTATAAATGGATAACATGTACAAACTGTAACCTATGTAAGTTTCTCTGGATAAAAGTGTCTGCTAAATGACAATAATAATGTAAAGTTATCTTCTAAAATTCCAAACTGATGTTTATGGATTTACCTCTGCATGGTCCATATAAGGTGATCTTCTACAGTTCCCAGATGCACCAAAACTAAAATAAACCTTAGAACTTGAGGGAGGGCCATTTTGATTTGTGAGTACCTAGATTGAACCAATTTTTCTTATTTAAGTGCACGATGTGTTGGGGGGGATTTATCTGAAGTAAGCCGCGTCATGTTTTATGTCTTGGCAAAGCCCCATGACATTGTTTTTCACCTGTTAAAGTTGACCACAGCGGCATTAGCCACACGAGTGACTGAATTAGTGCCTATGAAGTTTGGTTTAAATGAAATGAGTAATATTAGCAGAGGGTGAAAATAGAGGAGCTCTTAGCCTCGATTATGAGTCATTATCCATGATGAAGGGAGGAGGAACTGATTTCCCATTTCATCTATTCTCTTTTTCTTACTTTCATGTGTGTGTGTGTTTGTGGAGGGTGGAACTGGTTGACGCGACAAGGATTGAATTATCTTTCAACATTCTCACTGTAGACAATACAAACAAGTCAAATACAACACAGGAAATATCAGTAAATGCCTCTTCTTTCTAGTCAACTGGAATTCAGCTGTGGTAGATTGACCAAATCCTTATGGTCTAAAGCTGCAGGAAGAGACAGATGAGGCATACAAAGCACTAATAGGACAAATGTTGGGGTAATTGCTGTGCCTATTATTGTATGAGTGCAAAATACCATCTGCAATTCAGATGAGGTGTACACAGTGCTATTATGACAAAGTTTTGGGTAATTGCTGTAACAATTAATGTATGAATGCACAACACCACCTGCAACTTAGCTGAATCAGGGATAGTAAAATGTCCAGGAAACACAATGCAAAGAATAGTGGTTGAATGGGTACAATAGGGAAAAAGACAGAGCAGCAAGTTAGGCTGTGGTTTTATCTGTATAACAGGTTAAGGTGTGGTACAGTGTGCAACATGGCTCAAGACAGGGAGCAGCTGGTTAGGATGTGGTTTAGTGTGTTTTGCCCATATGTGCTGATCTAGGATCAGTTTTCTGTTTACTGTAGCTTATAATGGTTAAGGTTAGAACTGCGGTTGGATCTTGCACTAATGTGCAATATCTGCCTCACGTGAGCACAAGACAGAGAACAGCAGATTAGAGTGTGGTTCAGGCTATGTCACAGAGAACAGCAGATTAGAGTGTGGTTCAGTCTATGTCACAGAGAACAGCAGATTAGTGTGGTTCAGTCTATGTCACAGGGAGCAGCAGGTTAGGGTGTGGTTCAGTCTATGTCACAGGGAGCAGCAGGTTAGGGTGTGGTTTAATGCGTGCAACAGAGCACAAGACAGAAAACAGCAGGTTACAGTGTCATTCAGCTTGTGTCTTAGGACAAGAAAAGGAGCAACGCGTTAGGATGTGATGGCTGGTGAAGCCAATCTGTCAAACCTTTCATTTGATTCTACACAACACAGGGATCAAGCATTTACACAGAAAACACAGGCCATTAAGAAGGGACAAGGATTACACACACAAAATGGATCAGGAAAAGGACTGTGTGGGGGAAATAATTATGAGTCAAAGCCATTAGCTTCCATGGTCCTCTGTCTATTTCTCCATATGCCCATTTATGTCCTCGTAACCTTTTTTATTTTTCAGAAGAAAGTGGAAAATTTCATATGAGGGAAAGGTCATCGGGCCCATTAGATCTTGTCCTTTCCTTCCAGATAAAGTGATATATGCACCTCTTATTCCGCCTATCATTTTCATTTGTGTTTTAGATTAACCAAGCTTTCTTTACGCAGCTTTCCTGAAAGTGGATGACATATACAGTAGACAGTGGGTGAGTCATAGTGTAGGGCCACAGAGGGGTGGATGCTGCATAAATACCAATGTCCTCCTGTCTGTGCTCTGAGAAGCCATCTCAAGATTAATATTACAGACACACACAGGCACACACACACACACACACATATGCATGCACAGGAACATTCACACACACTCACACATGCATGCACAGACACACTTGCATACGCACACACACAAGTGCATGCCTGCACATGCACACACACTACACTTTGAAAAGTACACACTGGAATGGTGAAACAGCATTCTAAAATTGTACTAGGCTTTCTTATCACTAACATGGTTAAGTTAACCCATGAATATGAAATTCTCTGTAACACAGACATGATAAAAGTGATTCTGAAAGGTGTCCATATTTATTTGCAGTCAGTAAAATGGATACAATTTATATGATGAGGTGGGGATTGCAAGTACAGGTTTATTTTAAATTGAAACATAACAATGCTATATTACAACTCACATTATCATTTTTGTAAAAGACATCTTTTTGGTAGTAATGGTAATAATGTGTGGCAGAGTGGAGTATATTTACCAGTTCATTAATTTAATATATTTTGGAGTTAAGTATTTGTTTCCTTTTTACTAATGCAATGGACAAGATGAAAATGAATGAAACTACTGCATTAAATTGGAGTCTCACAGATATGAAGCTTTGCTATGAGGTAAGAAATTCACCTCCCTCCAGATGGAAAATGGTAAAGAAAATCAAGAACTGATTCAAGGAAACATGTTGCAGCTCATTTACAATACATTTAGTGGAAAGGTGTACAGTATCATCACTTGGTACAGCAGACAATGCACAGACAATTCATTTCCACTAAGGTGTGAAAACACTTACAAAAATGTGGAATATCACAACAACGATCTTTAGGTAAGCTGTCATGTAGCTCCAGATGTACCCTTCAAGAGAAGGGAATATGGAATGAAGAGTTTCAGATGAGATTTTTTGTTTGGGGTGTACATTTACTCAAAAGGAGTCTGTAAACTATGGCAACTATAAAGAACAAGAAGGGGAGGTTATAGTAGACTGCAAGATGTGAGATCAAGTACAAAATGTACAGATTTGAATTGGGATGGAAAAATTAAAAGCCGATTAGCTGGATAAGCAAGGACAAAAATAATGGCATTACAACAAAAGACAAAATGTCAAAAATGGACCAAAAATGCACAATTACATTACATTTACATTTTGTCACTTTGCAGATGCTCTTATCCAGAGTGACAAACAAGATGAGTACATTCAATACATTTACATTTTTGACATCAAGTACATGGTCTTATTCAGAGCAATGTACAAGATGAGTACGTACATTACATTTACATTGTTGACAAACAGTAGACACTCTTATCCAGGGCGACTTCAGAAATCAAGCACAGAGGCCATCCAGCCAAACAACACAAGACATTACACAAACAAGGAAACAATAATTTATGTATGAACAAGAGCTAGTGTCAAACACACAAGGCTGAGACCAGTAATACGCATCAGGCCCAACACACATGTACAATGTAATATTCCTGACATTCCAATACAATATGAACACATACCCAGGGCTTTCCTGGGTTAATGCTGGTGTAATGGTAAGATAATGTATCAAATAGTAAACAATTCTCCCCCGGCAGCAGTCAGTTAAGTTAAGAGGAGCAAACAAAACTACTGACTATTTAGCATTGAAATGCACTCTGGGAAGTAATAAAAGCAAAAACAAAGAACTGATTTATAGTCTAAAAAATAAGTTCTACAAAAGTGGTACTTAAAATGTATTCAAACAGGATTATAAGATATAGCTATCCTAAAGTAAACTAAACCTATTTATAATTTACAAAACCTATTTTGTTATATAAGGTGCTAAAACAAAGCATAAGGCAGCTAACACTACTATCCTTCTAAACAATCCTCTTATGTGAACTTTTCGCCAGGTTGTCAGGGTTTGCGGGGAAAAGACCCAGGCGCAGACAATGCGGGAAGTATGAAAAGGCTAATCTTTAATGACAAGTCAAAAAATCACAAGCCAAAGCGCAGTCAGAAAAACAGTCCAAGTCAGTTGCCAAAACTCCAATGGAAAACAGACATCCAAAAAAGGTTTACTAACAAACAACACTGAGACGATCAGACAAAGAACAAAGAAAACAGGGCTTATGTAGGCAGGCAGATGATGAGGGGACAAGACACAGGTTTGCGGAACAGGCTGCAGGTGATGGGCGTGGCCGAGTGACAAGGAAACACAAGGACCTGTAAACAAAAACAAAAGACACACCCACACAGACAAGACCAAGACCAGAAACCAAGCAGCTGAGGCCGAAGTTCTGACACCAGGTATTTTAACACCCACAGGGCTAGCTGCATGGACTGTTGTTCATGTGGCCTTTTATTTACACTTATGTCCTTTTGATTGGATTAAATGGGTCTGCCAAATGACTAAATATGCATGTACTGCAAATGTAGCCCCTCACTGGACTACTCCATTCTTGTAGCAAAAGATGGAACACCAACACCATACACAGCTAGAGTAAAAACTAGAGTTAACATCTCTTATGAATTACATGGAAGTCAATCCTTTGTTAATGTTAATTAACATGGGCTGCTACACCTCATTGACAGAACTGAATGTAATTGTGCATCAAAATAGTTACTGCATTTCTGATATAATTAAATGTGTGTGTTTAGCACTTCTGAAGTTAAAGGTTCTATACTTCCACTAGTTTTGTGTACTGTAAGGTTTTATTTGCAGTGATAGAGAACAGAATCTCTTCACCACAAGGACATTAAAACTAAACAGATCCTTTGTTATAGATGGGGACAGCAAGTGTAAAGAATTGCAACAGGGTGATTGTCCTTTTGCTGATGCAGCCTGAAAACCCATCTATTCAGACTACATCTTGGCTCCCTAAACTCTGGCCTCTCCCCTTCCTAACAATGTGGTTAAAGCTTATGTGTAAGCTCTCAGTGGCTGGAAAATTGTGACGGTGCTATATGGTCGTATGCCTTATGACAGCTCTTACTGCAGTAATTGTTTCTACAATGGCAGTAACTTACAAGTGTGGCAATAACGCATTCATGTGTCTACATGCTTAACCCTATTGAATGCAAGTCATGTAAGTCACTCTGGATAAGAGCGTCTGCTCGATGAATGAATGTAAGCGTACTGTTGCAGGAGAATTAAATTCTCAAAAATAAAGTGCTCTGTTTCTGACGGTGCTTCAGCTAAGAAATTGTTTTAAAATCCCTCAGGAAACCACCGTTTCTTTATTTTGTCTTAACCGATTGTTCTCCAGCCAAAATGTGTCATGACGACACAATGGCAAAAACCCAATCAGATTTTCAAAAAATGCCTTAAATATTATCAACATCCTTGAATAAGACCTGCTCTGGAATCACAATCAGAAGTTACAGTTACGTTAGTGGTCCGGATAATGTCTTCTCTTTTTGATTTGTAAAACTCCTGAAACCATTGACAGTAATAATATTGTAAATCTTGTTTCTATATCTCAGACACAGTCTGTTGAATTTTAATGAATTCATTCCCTGCACTGACTATAAGGAAGAGGAGTCAAGTCATGAACTAGTTGTACCATCAGCACATTCTTTGTCTTTTCAGTCTTTAAAAGAAAAACTTTATTTTCATTCAAATGTGAACAAACTGAGAAAGGAAATGCATCTCTCCATGTGAAATGTAATCAGAATTATACATTATATATATAAAACATGTTGCATTTTCCTGCGCTTATGCATATATCATGTATGCATATTAGCATGTTTAGCATACGCTTTTGAACATAGTAACTTTCAAGGCAAAATACACATAACACAAGCAACAAGAACAATAGGGGCATAGGCACAGAAGAACTGGTAGCACCATGACTGAGCTTCAAAATTAATAACAATGTCTCTTTGACATATATCATGGTGTTCACATTAAAATGAATACAAGTTCACAATTCTGATGTAACAGAACAGTAAAGATTTCATGAAGGGGTTTATCTGTCTTTTTGTTTTAATTAGAGAACCTTATCCTGCACAGCAAAACATACCATGAGACATAAAACTTTTTTTCAGGCTTGCATGAGGAAAACTAATGCATGGTATTGCAAGAGGGAGAGAGCTCCATTTCATAAGTATTGATGAAGCACATACAAAGGATGCATTTGATTCTTATCAACAGAACAGTAGATAGGGCTCATGAACCATAAACCATGGTCCGTCTACACGAAAGTGAACTATGGAAACTGTTCTTATGACCTCATTCTGATTGCTTTGCGAGAGGGTGTCAGAGCAGGCGCCATGGCGCTGATCTCGGTCGTTTTGCCATTACCGACTGACGCTCCGATTGTGTGAGTGCAAATGACAAAATGCTATTTTAGATCATTATGGATGAGTGTATTGTAGCAGGGGCCTTTAAGGAGAGTGGAGCTGCTTTTAAACGTGCTTTGAAAAGAATAAATGAACACTAACACCGCCAAAGCTTGCTGGGAGGCTGAGCCACAGCGAGCGGCAGTCAGCACAAAGGGTACGGAAAAACCAATACACAAGGGCACAAAAAGGATCAGGACATTGAGGATCACAGAGAGTTGTGAGTCTCATTTATATCTCAAAAATGGTAATGCTTGAGTAACATTTATTGCTTTCTATTTATCCACCTCGGCACCCTGCACATTTCTGGCAATGTATTCTCAGTCGGTGTGGGTTTTGAAAGGTCATGGTACAAGATGGAGATCTCTCCCCTTGCACAGGTGAGGTTTGTGTGTGTGTGTGTGTGTGTGTGTGTGTGTGTGTGTGTGTGTGTGTGTGGTGGGGGGTGGTGACATGTTGCCGCAACTATGATTGATGGAATTCCCCAAGCTGGCTGGTGAGACAAGCCTTCTGTCTGGTGAACTCGACCTGCTCTGTTTGGGGCAGCACTGCCCTCGTGCAGCTCAACCCGAGCAGATTTCACCAACTCACTGTCAGCGCTCACAGCCCAAAAGACACAGCCAATGAGTATTCACAAGTCAAATGAAATATTTCCCTCCTAGTTCTTTTTTTTAAATGTAATTGGAATGTCTGTGATGATATGAAAAAGGAATGGGAGAAAACAGGAACAAGTTAAAAAAAAACTTGTCTTATCCTCTTCTTAGCCATTCACCTATTTGTTAAAATCTACATGGGGTCACTGGTGGTAGACTCTGCAAAGGAAAGAGACGGAGGGGCTGGAGTGATCTTATTACTTTGGTTCGACTATGCCGCAGCAGTAACACCGCTGACCTTTGCCTGCTGGGTATTGGGAATTTGTATTCTTGTGCTGCCCTCTTGCTGTGTGGTGCAACGCTCGACCGACACCGGTGACTCAGACCTGGGCTGGACCTGAAGATTTTGCAACATGAAATCCAGCCCTTGCCAAGCAAGGCCATTACTGCTGACACATTTCAAGTGTCCAATTTGTCCGCATTGATTGCATTAAGTGGGGAAGTGGTGTCGGTGCGTGTTTTCTGGAGTGACGCCAGTGTTGACCTCTGGTGAATTCTACGCTGTTTCTAATCAGACAAGAAAAAACTCAGCAGGAAATGGCTGAAAAGAAGAGGCTGGTTTTCTCTTCACTGATAAAACATCGTTGCAGACAGGTCTGACTGCAACAAGCGAATGTCAAGACGTGACTGTATTTCTCTTCAAAAGGATGGAGCTGCATCAATACAACTCTAAATAAAATCATTGCTTTGCAACCAGGGAATCATGCCTTGATCTGTGCAACAAATTGCAGGTGCACTCATCATTGTAACTGTGCAATTCACAATTATTGTGACAGCAAGTATTTAAAGTGCATTTGTTGTTTATGGCATCCAGAGCTATCACGTCATTTAATATGATATCACTAGCCTGCCAGAGCACTTTGATTATTACAGCTACAAATAATTGTGGTCATCATCATAATTTTTGAAGTACAAACTCACCAACTTTAGTGCAGTCACAAGTGATCTAATACACTTGCTACTAAAGGGCATTTGTATAGATAAACTGAGTTACATGAGAATATGACTTTGTTCTTTGCATTCAACATTTATTATGTTAACCTGTTAGCAACTCGCATTTCATTTGAATACAATCTGCATGAAGGTCTATATGTAGTTTGACTGGTACTTTCTTGTGGTATTACAAAACTATATATTAAACAGCAGTAAGAATAACATTTATAATTGTAAACAATTGTATTTAATCAGAGAACCACCGTCAAAACAGTTAATGGTGTGTTCATGAATAAATATATTTAGGACATTTGATTGATGTTGATTGACATACTGATGTCTAATGTAGTTTTGAGAGTTGCATAATAATTAATATCATGCTGATAATTTAACCAAATGGAAAATGACCATCAGTGGAAAACAAAAATTCAAAGAAGGAAAAGTGATATTTTTAATCTATGAAATTTGTGATTGGTCTATGCAGTCGCTGTTGTGATAAATAATCATTTTATATTGGGGTTTTCACAATCAAAGGTGGATTTAAAGTCCTTAGAGTCCTGCTAACCAATCCTAGTGCAATTTAACAGCATCCTGCAAGGAGCCTGTTGAAACTGTCTGAAGAATCGAGACTTGATCACAGCGGTATTCAAATCTGCAGGCCCTGCCTCTGAAAAGCCCTTTGTCTTCTCAGCTTGGCTAAACTGAAGAGGATATAAAGAGAGAATTCATATTGCGTAACGGGCAAGTCCTCAGCAAGCCACCCCTGTTTCTGTGCACGGATACTTAGAGCATTTCACCTCATAATGAACATCATTATACATCAGTCATAATATCTATGCGTGTATTGCAATAATTGAAGTTTAACATGCACTTTCATGATTTTTGCTTTATCTGAAATGCATTTTTAAGTATTTGTAGAGCTATATTGCATAAAATGAATCCAAATCGATTTGATGTGTGTGTGTGTGTGTGTGTGTGTGTGTGTGTGTGTGTGTGTGTGTGTGTGTGTGTGTGTGTGTGTGTGTGTGTGTGTGTGTGTGTGTGTGTGTGTGTGTGTGTGTGTGTGTGTGTGTGTGTGTGTGTGTGTGTGTGTGTGTGTGTTTTTTTTTTTTTTCTTGATGTGTTTCATTCAATAGACAATGGACTTTTCCTAGTGGTAAGAAATATACATGCTTACAAATCAAAAATGAAGAATGTGCCATTAACATTCTGGGGAATGAGGATGCATTCTCTGCTCTTTGATAATTTAATAAATCCATGGGCTTTACATAAACTGCATTGATCTGTTCACCTTTTGTCTGTGCATTAAGTTGACTGAGCTCAAGCTTTCAAAGACATTATATACCTATGAGCAGAATACATAGATTCCTGAATGTAGCCATTGGAGAAAATAGATTCATAGAAATTGGTCAAGGGTAAGGGGATTTTTAGATTCTTCTTTTATATCATAAATTTCATTTTCCTTAAAATGGCCACACTAGTTTATATATATATATATTCATATATATATACATATACACACACACACACACACACACACACACAATATGGCCAAAAGTATATGGACACCCCTCCTAATTATTGAGTTCAGGTGTTTCTGCCGTTAAGAGGTGTATAAAATCAAGCACATAGCCATGCAATCTCCATAGACAAACCTTGGAAGTAGAATGGGTCGTACTGGAGAGCTCAGTGACTTTAAACGTGGCACTGTCATAGGACGCCATCTTTGCCACAAGTCAGTTTGTGAAATTTCTGCCCTGCTAGATCTGCCCCGGTCAACTGTTAAGTGCTATTATTGTCAAGTGGAAGCATCTAGGAGCAACAACAGCTCAGCCACAAAGAGGTAGACCACACAAACTTACAGAGCGGGGCTGCCGAGTGCTGAAGCGCGTAGCACGTAAAAACCACCTATCTTCTGTTGAATCACTCACTACAGAGTTCCAAACTGTCTCTGGCTGCAACATCAGCCCAAGAACTGTGTGTCAGGAGCTTCATGAAATGGGTTTCTATGGCCGAGCAGCTGCACACAAGCCTAACATCACTATGCGCAATGCCAAGCGACGGCTGGAGTGGTGCAAAGCACGCCGCCACTGGACTCCGGAGCTGTGGAAACGCGTTCTCTGGAGTGATGAATCACACTTTACTGTCTGGCAATCTGATGGACAAATCTGGGTTTGGCGGATGCCATGAGAGCACTACCTACTGGAATGCACAGTGTCTACTGTAAAGTTTGGTGGAGGAAGGATAATGGTCTGGGGCTGTTTTTCAGGGTTTGGGCTAGGCCCCTTAGTTCCAGTGAAGGGTAACATTAATGCTACAGCATACAAAGACATTATAGACAATTGTATGCTTCCAACTTTGTGCCAATAGTTTGGGGAAGGCCCTTTCCTGTTCCAGCATGACTGTGCCCCTGTGCACAAAGCAGCGTCCATAAAGACATGGTTTGACGAGTTTGGTGTGAAGGAACTCCAGTGGCCTGCACAGAGCCCTGACCTCAACCCCATTGAACACCTTTGGGATGAATTAGAACGCTGATTGCGAGCCAGGCCTTCTCGTCTAATATCAGTGTCTGACCTCACAAATGTACTTTTGGCTGAATAGGCACAAATTCCCACAGACACACTCCAAAATCTTGTGGAAAGCCTTCCCAGAAGAGTGGAGGCTGTTATAGCTGCAAAAGAAGGGGGCAACTCCATATTAATGCCCATGGTTTTGGAATGGGATGTCCAATAAGCTCATATACAGTATGTGTGATGGTCAGGTGTCCACATACTTTTGGCCATATAGTGTGTATATACACCGATGAGCCAAAACATTATGACCACCTGCCTAATATGCTGTTGGTCCTCCGTGTGCCGCCAAAACAGCACCGACCCGACGAGGCATGGACTCTACAAGACCCCTGAATGTGTCCTGTGGCATCTAGCACCAAAATATTAGCAGCAGATCCTTGACGTCTTGTAAGTTGCGAGGTGGAGCCACCGTGGATCAGACTTGTCGGTCCACCACATCCCACAGATGCTCAATCGGATTGAGATCTGGAGAATTTGGAGGCCAGGGCAACACCTTAAACACTTCATCATGTTCCTCAAACCATTCTGGAACAATGTGTGCAGTGTGGCAGGGTGCATTATCCTGCTGAAAGAGGCCACTGCCATCAGGGAATACCATTGCCATGAAGGGGTGTACCTGGTCTGCAACAATGTTTAGGTAGGTGGCACGTGTCAAATTGACATCCACATGAATGGCCACTGCTCCAAGGTCCAGTTCCGATGCTCGCGTGCCCATTGTAGGCGCTTTCGACGGTGGACAGGGGTCATGATGGGCACTCTGACTGGTCTGCGGCTACGCAGCCCCATACGCAGCAGGGTGCGATGCACTGTGTGTTGTGACACATTCCTCCCGTAACCATCATTAAAATTTTCTGTGACTTGTGCCACAGTATACCTTCTGTCAGTTCGGACCAGACAGGATAGGCTTTGTTGCCCTCGCGCATCAATGAGCCTTGGACACCCAACACCCTGTCGCCGGTTTGTGGTTTGTCCCTCCTCGGACCACTGTCAGTAGGTACTCACCACTGCTGACTGGGAGCACCCCACAAGCCTTGCCATTTCGGAGATGCTCTGACCCAGTCATCTGGCCACAACAATTTGGCCCTTGTCAAAGTTGCTCAGGTCTTTACTCCTGCCCATTTCTCCTGCATTCAGCACATTGACTACGAGAACTAATTGCTCGATTACCATCTAATCTACACAGACTTTGACATGTGCCCTTGTTTGGAGATGATCAACGTTGTTCAGTTCACCTGTGGGTGGTCATAATATTTTGGCTCATCAGTGTGTGTATATATATATACAGGCAAGTAGAATAGATATACCCCAGAGGCCATCTAATCTCTGTTCAACAGAATCTGAATACAGTTTCGTGGCCACACAATAAATGCCCATGTTTTCACTTTCTTCCTTATCTTCTGCTCTTTCATTTTCTTTCATTTTCTTTTCTGGTTTTTCCAGTTCTCATCAAGAATATTCCCCACCCCAAATGACACTTCCCACTGTTAGTCCCTCCTCATATTAAGCCAGTGGCCACATCAGTTCATTGTTAGCAAGTTCATGACGATATTAATATTTATTCGTATTTCAGTCCATTTTTGGTCTTTCACAACAGACCAGATCAGGTTTCCCACCCCAAATTCTGTCCCTAACCACATACTATGGAACGCTTTTCCTGCCTAAGCCACTTATTAAATGATTATATTATTAACTATACTAAACATATATCAAGGTGCACAACCAATCATTTTTGATTTCATAACTGCGTCCCATTGTTCATCAGAGGTTAGCTACTAAGCAACATATGAGAAGTAAAAGATGAAAAAATGCAACATCAAATTACATGAAATTGTTTATTGATATTTTGTGCTTATTCAGATTATGTGAGGAAATGATGCCCAAATTGGTTGTAGTAACTCAGCCTCATTTCAATATCAATAGTAGTAATGGCAGACCTACATGTACTTTGTACATGCAAGTCATTTTTGAAAGTTTTTTGTTGAAATGTGTATATGTGTGTTTGTGTGCATACATGTGTATATGTGTGTATCCATTACTTTATTGAATCTGTAGAGCTCTCTACGTAAGTGCATAAATACAGTTCACAGTCATTCATGCATTCATAATACTACTTAATGTCATGCCTAACCATCCGTTTACAACACCTTATTGTCAATTACAGCAAAGGTCATAGGACAAACAGAACATCATGTTCTAAGCCAATTTAAATCAGCTGTACTAAGCAGCTATGACAGTTTATGATCAGTGGTTTTTCTGAATATACAATAGTTATGATTGTCACAGCATAGTCTGACAAAGAGCTTAATAAGGCATTATGTAAAACCATGGAAACCATAAAACTTTAACACAAAATGACAAGATTTTTATTTTTTTGAAGGTCTTCAGTGTCAGGCAGTGTAACTTGGTGGTGTTCAGTAAATAGAAATATTTTCCTGCAAGCTGTGTGCACTGAACATAACCTGTCAGAATATTACAGACTAAATAACAGTGGCTCTAAATAGCCAGGTATTGTTGGTGGAGACGACGGGGTCTTGACAGCTGGACTGGCACAGAGGAGGAAATTGTCAGTTATTTTAGAGTATATTCCCCTGTTGATAAATGTGTTTGTAGCCTGGCAGACTGTGATTAACTGCACTGTGCAATATACTAGAGACATATTATTTTGGAAAAATCCATAAAAAAGGAAATCCTGACAAAAGTCTGTTTCAATATTGTGTTTGTTAATTAATAATTTAGCTAAATCATTTGTTGCTGTGGAAGAGTACAACATACTGGTGGATGTTCTTCAGAGGTCTTTGTTGGAACTTATCCACCCTTTGTTTAAGCACATAAAATATATCCTGTTTACCTCAGTGGTTTCTTCTGTGACTTTGTGGTATCTGAATGGAAGCTTTTGAATTGTGACTGAATGAAACTCATCTCGCTGAAGGTCATCCTCCCAGTCTCCACAGAGCACAATTGTTGAATATTTCTATGGAAGGCGCACTCGTCAACCATTTGAATTCCACTGCTTCTATTGGTGGGCAAATCGTATTTTAATCAGTAACTCGGCAGAGCTTGGCATATCTACAGCCAAGGGCAACAGCTTGTTCTTGGATTTGTCCAATGTTCTTTTTTTCTTATTTTACATAATTCCCTGCCAAGCACAATTAATTGAATTTGTAGTGTTACTTTGTATGTGTCCTTGCAGTGTACTAAACATTTCCCATTTACTGCAGCTTAAGATACAATTAAAATGATGTAAACACAGGTAAACAGGGTAACTGCAGGCGCTGGTCAACGGTGGCAACTGTGTTTGTGGATTTTTTTTTTTTTGCCATCTAGTGGACAGCTCAAGGTACTGCTGTTACTTTGGGAGAGATAGGTGTCTGGGTCACCGGTAGCGACTTTGTCGTTGTATGTCGCCAAGTCGCTGTGTCGCTGTCGCTTGCAGCCAGCTTGTGGGTGTTGCTAACGTAGTTTTGAGGAAGTGGGTTACAAATGTATTGACAGGAGATGCATCAATTTTCAAAAAAAATGTATATACTAATAAATTATATATATATATATATGTATATATAATATTTTCTTAAAGGCAGGCCTATTAATACCCACAAATCAGGTGCATTCCCGCTGAAAAATATGTTTTGGAGGGAATTTATTTCCTTATAAATAGTGTGATCTTGCTTCAAACACTACCGTTTCACCAAGTAGCATTCGCAATCGCCGCTATCCATGTGTGAAGACAACGCCGCCATTCCCTTGATTTAACCTCAGCACTCATCCCAACAATCTCGGAGATCTGCCTCCATGCATCATTTTTTTTTATTATTAACGTCCCTGTAAATGGACAGGGATGCATCGTACAGGACAGGTAAGCCAGCAACAGCTGCAATCAGTTTCTCCTCCATGTCGGCCATGGAAACTAAAATGCTAATATAGGAACTAAAGTTTAAGAAAACGTTTCACAGCGAAAGAATGTAAGAGGAACACATCTGCCCTCTGATTGGCCGTTGCTTGACTGTGTCGCTGCTCATTTGCATAAAGTTGAACTTTGCTCAACTTTTTTTGTCGCCAAGTCGCAGCGATTTTGTCGCCAGGCAACTCACCGCGCCATGTCGCTCAGTGTAGCGCAGCAACCATTGGAAACGAATGACTTCCGGCCGCTTTGTCGCTTGTTGTCGCTGCCGGTGTGAGCGCAGGGCTAGGCACACTACTGTTTCTAAGACTAGTTAGTTACATGCCAAAATAATAGTACCTTATATTTGAAAGGCAACACCAGACTAAATTACACAGTGCTTAAGAAAGGCATTAATGGTTTCATTTTTAGTAATCAAGATCATCATAAAGACAAACATTTTAAAGACATGACCACCAAGTTAGCACTTGAGCACAATCCACTGAGGTTGTAAATATTACAGAGATTCATTAGCTTAATGACTTTTGCAAGCCAGATGTACTGAAAATGGAAAGACAGCAATTAAAATTGCCATCATAGCAGAACGTATTTAAAAAAATATAGAAACATCATCTTAATTGTGAAGATTATGGGTTCTGAAATAATTAGACAACTTCTGAACCTAAAAAAATATATTTAAAGACATCACATTACAAGTGCTGGGCACTTAATATGATTTCCTACATTTATTTAGTGAGTATTAATTTGTGTTCTGGCCTGCTATCAAAAAATGTTGGAAATTTGAAGGTGACAATGAATATCAATGCGCATCTATAAGAAGGCAAACAACATGTATGGACATGCAAGGTTTGTAAATTGCTCTGAAAGAGAACATCTGATGAGCAAATAAACAATGGAAATGAATGACAGAATAGTGTCAACCCCTACCATTTCAAATTTCTTAGGAGATTTTCCTAACTGAAGGCACAGCTCATGCATATTAGTTTTTACTGCACAGCATTTGAATAGTTAAGAACAGTGAAGTCCGTCGCTGCACTGGATATTTCTACACTCCATGGGACAGTGTTGACGAACGACTTCTTTCGTGACATACAAGGTCTTTTAACACTTGTTACCGCTTAGCTTCTTGAATTTTGTTTGTTTTGTTTTTCCCGTCTACATGTTGCTTATGACAAGAAAATATTTATCATCCTGTCAAAATTCCCATTAAACAGCTCTCCCACAGCTGCTTTACAAGAACTCTGCTGTGCCACATCTCATTCGGGTGCCTTGCAATGACATCGACTCTCCGGTGCTGGTGTAGCATCACTGCCTCCACAGCTGTTCCGTTCCCACATAATTTGGCAATATAAAAAAATGACTTTCATGTGGTGGTGGGTTGGAGATATCACATGGAATGGGAGTGGCTGTAAACTGACTGGTCCATGTCCCCCGTTGTCTTGGGGTGGCTTAGCACTTAGGAGTCTTCCGTTTTTGCAGGAATTAGCTCATCTGTACATCTGTAAATCAAGGGCAATGTACACACTGAGTTCAACAACTAGGAGGCCTTCAGTTAGATGCGTGCAGCTGACCCTGTCAGGACTCAGGAGGGTGAAAACAGAGGTTGGGTGGTGTGTAGTGATGGGCTGCTGCACAATTTACACCAAGGTTTTCTTGTAAAGCCATCATGCTGTGTCCTGCCAGTGGAGAATCCAGTGAGTGCCTTTCACTCACAGGGCCTTTTCAGAGCAGATCCATTTTATGGCAGCTCAACTCAGTTTGTTTCATTAAAAAAATATATTGATTCATTTCCAACTGTGTTTGGCAATACTCTGGTTTCTTTTCAAGGTTCACCTCCTTGTTTTCTCAGAGCTCAGTCTGCTCGTGTTCACAATGCAATGAAACACTCTTGCTGCCCTGCTGGCTTCATAGCATTAAGGTCCATGAGGAGATGGTGATGGGGTTGTGGATGGGGCAACATGCAAGGTCACAGAACATGCACACGGCTCTTTTTTATGTTGTGAGAAGGAAAAGATACATTGCATTTAGTTCATTTCTCAATTGCCTGTGATTTTCAAGGGAGACCATATCCAATGCTCATCAAACGTGTAGCACAATGACACTCTTTGATGCTGAATAGATTAAGTTTTAATGATATGCCAGCAATTTATATGACAACAGTATTAAATAACATCCTCTGGCTTCTGTGCATTTGCATACATTTATCATTTAACACATTTATCAAGCACTGTTATTGTTCACCTTCTATGTATGCTTCAAGCGATTAAGGGATTTGGAATAAAGCTGAGATTGTATTATTTCAGTCATTAAAAGTGCCATAAGTAGGACAGGTTGTTGCCATAGAGATTAGACCATTTCTTCCCAAAAAGAACCCACCTCAACAAATATTAACAATATTGATCTTTCGACAGACATCTGTAAATTCAAACCCTGAAGAACAGAGCAATATCCTTCTGGCCTTTCTCCTTCAAAACACCAGGGGACAGAGCACAGGATGGTATCGGAAGAAAAATGCGCTTGAAATATGAACTTGACCAACCAGGCAATGGTGATTACTGTGTCAAGTGTGGCATATTGCAGATCAGCGGGGGTTAAACAACTGAAAGAGCACCTTCACAATAATTATTGCATCCCAGCATCCCCAAAGGAACTGATAAAGACATCCCTGCACAGATAAACAAAAAGTAAAAATATCAGCTATTTTCATTTGTCCCAGCAATGCTGTTTCTCAAAATGACATTCTTTTTAAAAGATCACTGTATGTGCAAAAACAGCTGATTCAGTGCTTTCAGATCATGGGAAGAAAGCCTGATTATGCTAATTTAATTCACAATCTAGAACACAATGTATTGTAAATATTGTATGATATATGAAATATATTTTTGCATTTTGAATCAAATTAACTGATGTTTGCTAGTACTCTTAATCAAATAAAACATAAAAAGCAAGGTTGCTTTTATGTAAAAGCCAATGAAGAGTCGATTCACTCAACAGGAAGTAATTGTTCAAGTGAACATCTCTCATTAAGGTAATATATTCACAAAACAGCCATTCTGCTGCTCACAAATAATATTGTGATAGATCTTAGGTTTCCATGGAGGAAAGTAAGGAAAAATTAAATCGCAATATTATCTGCACTAGCCTGAGCTCCAAGCCACCCTTTAAATCAGATGAGTGATTTCCTTGTTTTAATCACCCTCATATGGACCTTTATCCTAAAATCAGGATTACCCCACCTATTTCTTTTTCCTGTTTCTTTCTTTTTGTCTTTTTTGTCATTCTCATCTGCTGATGATGAGGCTAAAGTATCATTCTCTCTGACATATCCTGTATGACAGAAAATGTTCCTCTTTGAGAGCTGAAACATGACGTTCCAAGTGTCTACCTGGAGAGACTCTGACTACAGAGTAGTGTGAATACAAGGGAAAATTTTATTAGTGAAGAAGTTATTTTCGCATTGTGATGGCCCTGTTGTTTCTGTGGATTGAGGTACACACTAAAAGACCAGCAAGATGATCAAGTCATTTTGGCATCAAGCACATATGTTTCCCCAGCTTCCCTAGTTGTGTTTAATTGTGAAAAAGGCTAAATTATATGCATTGTTGTTTAGTTATCTATTGACAAGAGACAAATCTGACAGTCACTGCCTTTCCTTGTAATCAGCAAAGGGCAAAAGCTGCAGAAGTCACATCATTTTAATTGCTATGGACAAAAGTTTCTTCATTTTGGAAGTAACTAGACTAGTGAGGCTTTGCTGGTGTGCATTTTGCTCTTTTACATAATTGTCATCATAGGTTAGTATCGTCTGTATCTGTATGTTTCATAAAAAACTTTGTGAATATCTTAGCCATCCCCACACAACAGAGTCAGCCACTGCATCCTTCAATTTTTGAAATCTGCAGGTCCAAATAGCCCAGCTTGTCTGAGGAAAATGTAAACATTAGCCACTAAACAGTAAAAAGGAAAAGAAAACCTAATGTAAAATCAGTTGAAAGGCATTCTTTTAAAATGATGGTTATCTTACTGTGGTGCGTCTAAGGGCCAGAAAGGCAAGAGGCATCTTTACAAATTTCATCCAGTGCATTACTTTAAATTGGCATTTAGTCCCTCCTGCTTCAGCCTCAATGGTTGACCAAACTGATTGATTTCTGGTAAATCCATGGCTAAATCTTATTTCAGGTTTCCGGTATATCTGTCTTCCTTTATTGCACTGTAATCTTGAGGGCAAATATCATTGCTCAGCTGTGCAGCACGGCTGTGGTATTTTGACTCGAAGGTATAGCGAGGGGGAGAGAGAGTAATCAAAATCAACACACTCCCACACGCCACATGGCTCTCTCTGAGTAAACTGACAGTGGCATATTGTCTTTATTAGTGGCTCTATAGAATTCCTCAGGTGAGAATTATGTATATATATTTTTATATATTACTGCCATTTAGAGGATGCTCTTATCCAGAGTGACTTATAGAAGTTACAGTTTTATCCATTTACACTGCTGGATACTTACTGAGGAAATTGTGTTTAAGTACCTTGCCTAAGGGTACAACAGCAGTGCCCCAGCAGGGAAATGAACCAGTAAGCTTTTAGTTTCAATCCCTGCTCCTTACCACTGCACCACAGTACTGCCCCATATTTACAAATGATCACCAAAGACTCAAGCTTTTACTTTATTTTTCTCCTATTTTTTCTCTTCTCTCTCTGTTTTTAACTCAGCCCCACACGGTTAACTCTCACTCACATGTTTTTTTTTCCTTCCCATGGGCCACAAACTATTTATGCAGTTTAGAAAGTCACGTAACACCTTATACATCACACTTATACACTGAAATCAGAACTGTGACCTGGAAACGAGCCACAAACCAGATGCTGATATTGGGTTTTTCCACTTGTCGGAAACTTTGTTCCTCTCCCACAGGGATCTTGCCACAGGTACTGGCTCTACTATGTGCTGTTCATGCAGAGGTCAAAGTTTTGATTCAATCCGGGCCTCTGTTATTATCCACAGCCCAGCGCACAGACCAGGTACCCTCTTGAACAGGAGGTTACACTTTGAATAGGTTTCTGCTTTACAGAGAGCCCATCATGATGCCTCATGATGCTGGAAATGTTCTAAACCGCTATTTTTTCTCCATTGCATAACTTAAAGGCTGATCAAAATATGTCATTACTTCATCTCACAAAAAGTAATGTCTTAATTTCCGGTACAAACTTTAACACTTCAAAAGACACCTAGCTGTAGATAACCCTAAATTATGAGAAATGATGAGATTCTCATGAACAAGGAGCTAGTGCTTCAGACATATACTGGAGTGACCATGAGCATAATCCCAAGCATGAGCATAATGACCATAAGCATAAATAGCTTTATTTCTAATATACAGTGATTGTTGCATTTGTGCTCTGCTTTCTGTTTTTATCATGCAGAATTAAAGAGGTCCTGCTGAGGCTCTGAGATCCAGTCAAAGGAGATCGGCAAATCATCCCTCCGCCAATCCCAGCAGAGACCGTCTCCCAAGAATGTCATGATCTCAGCTCAAATGATACATCTCTCTTAAGCGTAATCTTTTTTCATGCTATGTTTTGAAGCTGCTTTTTCAGGAAAAGGTCACGGAAGCTGCTCCGCGAAGGTCCCGGCAGCTGACAATATGCAGTCCAATATTGATGCCGAGTGTGACAGGCTTTGCAGGGAAGTGTCAGGTTATTCATCATCCTCTAGCAGGAACACCCGTGATGCAACTCCCCTCGCTATCTCCACATGCCAATTAGAGTCACAGGGTGCTCGTGCCCCTGCACATTCACAATCACTAAAAACCCAGCCAAGGACTATGGGCACAATACCCGGGTCACCATAACTTTCGCCACTATACCGTTACTGTTATAGTACTGTATATTCCCATTTTGTGCAACAGTGGCTGCCTCTTTCTAAGCTTGAAATGTTCTGTTCTTACACTCAAACAATGAAAATTAATCTTTACCAGAACAATAAAGGAACATGAAGTTTATGAACTTAATCTGAGAGCCTAGTATCCAGGCTAGTATTACATACAGTTATTTACTTTTTGGACAGGATGGCTGGTCAAGACTCGACTTGCCTCTAAGGACAAACTGCCTCCCAAAGAAGGCATGAGTACAGGGTAGAGTCCTGTGAAAAAAAGTAAGTAATCTTGCCTCAATTTTGTTCTCAGACAAAAAAGCCTAGACCCTTGATGATTGCCCAATTGCTGTCCTCCAAGATCCAAGATAAAGGCTTTCAGATCCCATCTGCAAACTGTGGTGGTCTCACCCTTCTATTTCCTTTTCCACTGATACATCTTTCTTTTATTACGTAAGTACACAAGTGCACAGTAGGCATCAATTGTGAACGCACTTCCTTGTCAGAATTCTAAATGGATGAACCTTGATTGCACTTGCAGTAGAGAGGCTAGCTAGCTTTCTTAGCTGGTGGTTTGATCTTGTAATAAATACTATAATAAATACTGGAACTGGCATATTAACTTAATCAGCAGTACATCAAAGGGTCAATGTTAGTGGAATACCACTTGAAAACAATTGTTATATTTGAGAAATACTATTGTTTGTTCACTGCCCACCTGCTTTTATTCTGACTACCCACAACCATTCAAATTGTCTACCCCTTTTCCATGTTGAACTCTGCCATGAACCCTGGCCCTTGTGCTTTGCAATGCTTTCTGGGATGGGAAACATGAAATACTGCACATCCTTCTTTTTTCAGCAATTGTAGCATGACATTCAAAGTACTTTCAAGCACACTAAACTATCCATACTATCATGTGTGAATGTACTAGACTGTCAAGTATTCTTGCAAAGCATATTACATGGTATGCTAGTGTACATTTTGGGAAGCAGATGTCATTCCCTTTCACTGTCCCAAAGTACAATTTATTTCCGGATTCCAGTAGCTGAATTTCAGAATCAGCAGGGACATGTGGGAGGAGACTGCTGTGGTCTTTTGTAATGACAGAAGGTGAATGTCTCACAGTTATCATGTATTCCCCACAAATACTCCCTAGATCCTTCTCACTGTCACAATTTCTCATTAATTTGAATCTTCTTCATATTCAAGTGTGTTTTCTCAATGGCTTGAGACAACTTCATTCCATTGTCTTCCATAAGATCTTTTCATTAAAGGCATAAGACTTTATTCCACGTGATAAGATTGCCAACTAAAACTGTTTCCTTGGCAACAGGAAATCAAGTAAGCTCTCAATCTGCAGGTTGTGCTATTATTCCCCTTGCTCAACACAAAGGACATGCCTAGTGCTGCCCTAACTCCCATGCCATCTTCTTCTTCTTCAGAAATACCTGAAATAGAAATATCTCTGAACGATCCAAGTGAAACCCATTTGTTACCATCTGTGTGGATCTAGGAAATACCCCCTGCTGTCCTATTCTGAACTCCTGGGAAGAAGATTCTATTGAATCATCAGCCAGTCTGTACTAAGTAAGGGTATCAGAAAGTACAAGTCTGACAGATGCAACTTTTAGAAACAAATCTGAACAGCTGTTATACTTTTTCAGGACCTACACTGCATTATTTGATAATTCGAGTGACTGGTATGATGTTTTCCTTGATCGCAAGCATCTCCTTATATATGTGCTCATAGTTAAAGACAAATGACGCTGTGGTGGGATTTAATTAGGCTCAAATGTTATGGACAGATATTTCATAAACTGGTGATTGGTTATTGTGTAATTAACAACTCACTCAAATTTTGACATCATCCCAAGCTGAACATAACTCCTGTCACTGGTTCTGCAAAAAAGCACATACTTTGAATTTCAAAAGGATGAGCTATGACAGGCTAACCTTGGCCCAACTGCCCATCAGCTAAATTGGGATCATTAACATGCACAGTAACACCATTAATTGAAACCTATTCTTGAAAAATCTTTCTTCCAAAGAGTGAGGCTGCAAAAAAAGATTATTTTGGCTATTCTATTCTCAGTCTACATTTACATTCAGGATGCTGAGCCATGAGGGTTTTGTTTCCCAACATATTTCATTATTTATAAAGTCCAGATCACTTCAAATTGCAAAAATAAGTTCAACAAGCCTTGAAGGGGATCACAGTCAGGCAGTGGCATCACTAGGGTGCTGTTCACAAATACTGCTATTTTGAGGGTTGTTGGGAATAAAATACTGGTCAATCTGGTAATTAAATTTGGCCATCTGTTATCAGTTCAAAGCTATTTTCAGTAGCGTTTCTCTTGATAGCTGGTTGCTTGTCAATCATTGTTTTGTTTAATTGCTGTCTCTGTATCTGTGGGAAAAAAACTTTGAAAAAAATTGGCTAACTTCGATAAAACAGCCATTTCATATTGACGACTCTGACAGCTCTGGACAGTGTACTTACGTATCATATCCTATGTTGTCTGTCAAGATGTTCAGATTTATTATGTTTTTATGCTGTGGTATATTGTCAAATAACTCCAATAGTAAGCTGGAAAACTATTATACCTCTGTTATTATTGTTCCTGAAAAATAAACACAGCTCCTGAACATCACAATACAGTTTGAATTGATTTTTTTTTTCCCAAAAAAATTACAACAAAACTTCCTTATAATGACAATGGTTAAGTCAATGACAAAAAGTAACAGTAACAGTGAGAGTGACTTGACCTCAAAGCTGAAGGGAAAGAACAACTAACATGCAGTTGCGTGTGTAGCTTTAACAGAATAAGTGCCTCTTCCCCTTGGTATTGTAACAGATCTCAAATGTTCCCTTTCAGACACCTACTAAGATTCCATCCTTACTTTTCACCCTTATACATATATAGCCTTCTAAATTGTTATCATGTTCAACTGGACCTTGATATTGACTATTAACTTTTACATTAAAGTCAGTTCATACTTGATAGTATAGCACTTTGTTTCAGTACTATACTGAAAAACGTACAAACACACACACAGACACAACAAGAAATCTAACTTACAAAATTGAATAGTGTTTTGTTCAATGAACCAACCATTTTGCCCATTTGTTTTGTTTGTTAGTTTGTTGTTTTCTTTCTTTCTCAAAAGACCATCTAAGTTGCCCTTTTAAATTAGTTGTTTGGTTTGATCCATTTTATCTGATCAAACCTCTGATCAAATCAGTGAAAAACATTTCAGCAGTTTACAGTGTGCTGACTTGACCCGTGCCAATTTCAAAGGTTATCCCCACACCATCCATGTAAACAGAATTGCTTATTAAAACTTAAATAACAATGTTATGTGTCTAACTTTTCAATTAATTGAATTATCATGCGAAATAAATCACATTCAGGGATGTTGAAAATATAGATCTCTGATGAAGGCTGTTGTTGATTCATCTACAGATTGAATCTATTAATCATTACAGTCCTAGTAATTGAGTTTCACAAACAATGGTGGAGCTCATTCCTCTAATATACTGAATGTGGTGACTGCTCTGTGGTAATCAACTTGTAGAGGGACCTGAGGCCACCGCTGTCTCCCAGGGCCTGGTGTTAAACAGGTCCTCCATAACTTTCTGTGACAAGACATTAATAATGCTCGAAGCGACTCTCTAATTTCCAAGGCCCCAATTTGATTGTGCGCACTCCCACCGGAATACGTGCAGACCCGCAGATGTCAAAACTCGATGAAGACCTCAGCTGCACCACCCTTACAAGCTCATTGTCTGCTGCGACACCGCAGCAGAAGCCAGGAGCCCCTTATCGACGGTTTGTCTGAAGAAAAGAAAAAGACGTCAGCTTTCTTGCTCTCAGCATGCCGCCGGCAGCGACAGAGCCACGGTTTGATCCACTTCTTCAGCTACAGCTGCTGCTCTCACGCGGTCGGCTTCCATGTGTTTTAAAGGGGACAATCTACTGTACTGGCTGAGAGTTATCGAGATTACTTTTGTCAGTTTAAAAAAGTTTCTAAAAAGTAAATCACATCACTGAAATTTCTCACACTCTCGTGGGAAATATTCTTTCAATTGTGGCTTGTTTCTAAGTGGTAATCAAAGTGATTTTTTTTTCTTCAGGCATTAAAAGAAAACTTATAAATGTGACGACCATTAAGCCCTTTAATGGATTTTCCCACGATTCCTTTATTACAAACAAAGTAAGTGGCATTTAAAGTTAGAGATGTTGAAGTGCTTTAAAGAAAATCGCTGAAGAAGTCATTACGGTTATTTGGTTTTGTATCTTGACACCAGTGAGTAATGTTTTCAGAAGGCAATTTTATTCACATTTTAACGCACAGTGGAATCCCTTATGTCTTAAGGAAATTCAGTGTTTGTCAAAAATGATGCAGGCAGTCAGCTCCAGAAATGGAGGTCACAGGCATGGGGGAACAATATTTTCTAAATGTTTTGTCTGTTGACAGACAATTTTTCATTAATCTTTCTCACACCTTTATTGTACCATTTCTCTGCTTAATGATGTAGCATGGCTGCATTTCAGAATGAGCATCTCGTGAACTCTGAACAAGGCCGTGCCCACTGCTAATAAGTGCAATTAAACCCAAACTGATACCACTCCAACGCGTAAGTGCCAACACTGAGAGCTGCGATATTCCATCTTTGCTCTTTCAAATACTTAATATAAACAGCATAGAGCAGGCACAGCTGAGTGCACTGAAGACAGAGCTCTTCAATGCAGTGGTGCTGTCACAGATGCTGAACCTGCTGCCGAGCTGATACATACTAAGATAATAAATACTTACTATAAGGTGAGAACAAGGTGATTGAACTGTTCACCTTTTTTCTTTAAATGCTGTTTAATCTAGGGCTTATTAAAAGATAATTTGAAGATGAAACCATACAGCAAATTATAGTGAATTATTTTCAGGATTAAATGATGCCCTCATTATTTGAAACTATACAGTAAATATATTTGAATCATAAATGAGTTATAAAGTGAGGCTACCTTTTGGGTATCCAAGCATCCCTGGAGATGTGATCCATGGCTTTTTTCCTGGCCTGCTTTCTATCCCAGAGGGGGCTACATATGTTAGGCTGTACACAGGTAGCTGTGCTTCATGCCTCTTAGATCACAGCTGCCTGTCTGTGAGGGCATGCACCACGCTAGCTATATTATTACTGGACTGTGTAAATTAGCCAAAAATTGCATCAATGTATAGCACAGCAATGAGGAAAAATATATGTATTCTCTCATACGGAAATAATCTGGCTTTCTAGAACATTTTCAGTTAGCACAAGCTTGTACAGCTAGCTGCCATCTATTGAAAGCAGATTGTGACTCCATTATGACACTGTGTACGATATGTTTACTAATTAGCAAACTCGCTACCTTTCCTGTTACAATGTCCTTTTGCAAGTCAGGCCAAACAGACAATGGGATCCAGTTCAAGGAGAAGCCAGGACAAAGAACAAAACTGAACTAAATTGCAGCCATCTAGTTACATATGCTACTATAATTTTTCTTAATATTGAATGAATAATGCATATATATATATATATATATATATATATATATATATATATATATATACATGCATATACATATATCACTGGTTGCGTGCTGCAGCTTATTACAGGTATGAGATGGTGACACTTTCTGATATACAACTTACTGTGCTGTCCAGTCCCAGACTGAACTACTATGGCATATGCATTCACTTGAATTACATAAAGTGACTGCGACAAATGACATATTGTAAAGTGTTACTGTGTTACTGCTACTGTGTTGAAGCCGTACCTTCAATAGTTTAAAATGCAGATCATGTAGCACTGCATTGGTAAGCAAAGAGAAAAAACATAACAGAAATCAAACCCTTTGGTGTTTTAAGAGATTCTCTCTTTCAGTTCATGAAGCTAATAAAGCAGTGTGCCAAATGGAATGGATAACTATCCACATTAAAAATTAACAACAAATGTTGTTTTGGGGTACATGCTTGATGTCAGAATTTGAATTCACTTAATGTGTACCTTTTAGGTTGTATACGCACTTGTTGACTCATGCCAAAAGAACTCCCATTTTGTCAAAGTCACAAAGAGCACCTCCATGAAGTACCACCTAATTTTAGAGACATTATTTTAATGTCATTTCATGTCATTGAGCCTCATTTGCTTCAGCATATCTGAATCTGACTTTTTATCAGTAATGTTCCCCTCCATGCTGCAATGCTCTGAAAAGTCAAAGGTCAAGCTTCCTTGCATAGGTTCTCCTCCCAAGGCCATACTCACCTGAGAAAACACCAGCGCACTCCAAGGTCCACCGGTCTCCATAGTGAGCAACTGTCATGGAAAGTCCTAATTCTACATTAATAAACCATGACAGCACATTAATCCATGCAGTGTTCTTCCTTCAGTGAAGAATGAGCTGCAAAAAACATGAATTTCAAATGCACAGTATATAAAATGCATATTGTATGTACTGGATCTTGCATATGGGTGCATATATGCATTTGTGCATGTATATGTGCATGCATAGCATTCTGTAGTAATTTCTGCTTTTGTTTATTTCTCTTTACACACACACACATATATATACATGTATATATTTATATATAGAGAAATGGGTGGACACACCTGATTAAAATAATAGGAAACATGCATTCAAGGACATGTTGATCTGAAGACTTGTGCTTAAATGCTTGAAATGTACTTCTTAGACAAATATAAATAGTGAAGTTGATGCCTATGTATTTCTTTCCAAACAATAATTCTAAAAAAACATTTTTTGGCTACTTTGAAGAATCTGAAATTTGTACACTTATACACTTTAGTGTATATGTATATAGTACCAGTCAAATAATACAAATGGAATCATGCAGTGACCAAAAACTAATCCAAACTATCTTATATTTTATATTTTACATATATATGTAAATACACACACACACACACACACACACATAGTATATTTTTCCCCTTTTGGCAGACCCTCTGTCTGCCACCATTAATTGTGAGTGAGACACCATGGCCTCAGAGGTGATGTGTCACAGCATTCCTCTTCCTCAGTAGGCAGACTGGTGCTCTGTGGAGGATGTGACGGAGGGGAGAGGCTGCCAGCAGGAGTCCCCGTCCTGAGGCTCCATCCGGGGGGCACGGCGGACCGTTGACAGCACTGACCATCCATTTGAGCCACACAGCATGCCGGAGAAAGGCTTAATTGTGGAGATGACATCAGGGAAGGCAGTAAATTGGGTGCTGAGCTTTGGAGAGCATGCCGTCAGAGTGAAGGGGTGGGCTGGGAGTCGGGAGGCGAGGGAATGACACACACATGACAGGGGACAGGAGACAGTCTACAGCTCTTTACTCCAGTTAATGAGCAGCCTCAGAAGGGGGGGTGAGTAACCTTCTCTTTCTTTCATTTATTTCTTTACCTCTATTTTTTTTATTCTTTAAAGGGAGAACTCCAGAGTCTCGGAAACCTTCTGTCAGCCCGTGTCGCAAATACACCTGCACCCATCTGTCCAGCTTTTTCCACATCTGAAAGTGTCTGTATTCATGTGTTCCATCTGGCCACCATTTCATTATAGCATCTCCCTACAGCCCTGTCAAGCATCTGATTTCAGGCATTAGGTCAGCACCTCAACTGTAAATCTAAACACAACTGTACATTGATTTTTAATCTTACCTAAGGCTCATATTGCTTCACATTTTATTGTAAGGTTTTTGCTGAATGGAAGCAATAGGCACTTGTTTTTCACCAAATGGAATATTTGTCCAAGTTAATATGGAGCAATAACATTTGTATCTTCTTATTATGATGTGTTCATTTTATTTTCCTTGGACAATGAACAAATGAAATGAAAAAACTTTCAGTGTTCTGTGCTGCTGTAGTATATGTATAGGGGATCTCATAATATTACATGTAATTAAAAGGATATGTTGTATTTTCAACCATAACTCCAGTATCCATGGGCTCTCTTTTTTCCCCTTCAGGGCAGGAAACACTGCTAGATATAGAAGTTTCTAGAAATAGCAGTTAACTGTGGGTGGTGTACTCGTCCATGTCCTCTATTCTACTCGTAGGTGTAGTTTAGCCATTCCAACAGATTGCTTGGCTCAAAGTTATTTGTGGTGTTGAAACTTTTAGCAGACATGTGGGGAATTTGACTGCATTCCGTTGAATCATTGAAAACAAAAACAACAGAAAAAAAACAGGATCAGACTGTTATTTCCCCCCACCAACTGTACACTTTTAAATAACTGCATGGTGAAATGTCTTACTCTGTACCATGCTGCCCGTACATTAACAATGTAAGTATCTCAAGTCCAGTCATCATTGAAATGAATGAAATATATTGTTGAAGAAACAAAAATGTCATATTTGACTTTACTCTGAATGCTTAGCATTAAGTGCAGAACACTGAAGCAGTTACACTGAATTCCCTTTAAGTTTGTGTTTGTGTGTGTGAGTGCGAGGGAGAGGAAGAGAGAGAGGGTGAACAGTTGAGCCATACCTCAGAAACTAGTATGAGATTTGTCAAGCTCCATTCTCAAAGATTTAGTGATAGCCCAAGTGTTGTTGCTGGCTTGTGGAAAAGACTCTGGTTGTGACTGTTGTTGAATAGCAGTAAGTATGTTTGATTTTGTGCCACCTACAATGAGCTGATAAAGCAAAGAAGGGAGAGAGAAAATGGAATTAGGAAGACAGTTACATCAGCTTTGCTAACCCTGAGAAGTTACTTTTTAAAAAGCCATCATTGCGGTCTTTTTACCAGATCTTTACAATATAGCTTTAGGTTTATAATCTTTGGTACAAAAACTGCAATCTGTCTGAACAGAAACAAAAATAATAAATAACCTGCATATTTAATGTAGGGTAATTTGGCAGGCTGACCTCAAATTCAATATGCAATTGTTCCCCCCCATCTTGTGAGGCAGTCTGTGTGTGTGTGTGTGTGTGTGTGTGTGTGTGTGTGTGTGTGCATGCACCTAATATCTTCAGAAAATACATGAATTGCATGAGTGCATCTCAATTAGATGTTGAGATGTGACCCATTGGTTTGTCACAAGCTTTTGCTGGACAACACTGAGTTAGTAAACAATTTCAGTTGGAAGACATTTGAAAAAGTCAAGGCTGAGGAAGGAACATTTCAATGGCCCTTACTGCGTTTCCTTGGGAACACTTTTTTTTCATTCAACAAGTACAATGCCTGACTCTGCAAATGTCGAAAAATCATTGGTTGTGTGGCTTTCTTTTGTCACATAGCAGAACACTCTTACTGTGCTGTGCACATCTGCTGCTTCTTGATACAAAGGAAGGCGTACATTCAAACATCGCAGCTATATTGGGGCAAATCAATACATCGTTCAATAAGAATCATACATTACCCATGGCTTTGCTCCTGACGGTGACTTAGGAAAACAAGATATGTCATGAAGGGTCTAATAATGAGCATGACATTCACAACACAAAGGATGAGAATGTCGTTAACAGAAAGAACTGACACTCTGAAAGATTTACTGCGTACAGGCCAGACGTATCAGCAAAGAATGCCTGCCAGTTTAGAGTTTACATGAATATTGCATGCACTCAACGTGTCTGGGGCACAGGCTCAGTGGAATTATTAAGGAAAAGCCAGAATGGTTTATAGGGCCATTAAGTGTCGTGTGACAGAGCCGACGCACATTGCACTCTGTCTTTTCTTGGGGCAATGAGCTGATTGCAGCCGCAGCATGGAAACCTTTTAATGGTTGGCTGATCAATTAGTCACTGACTGGCACACCGTTGTCCCTGAGAAAAGCAGAGCAGTGAGGGTCTGGCACTTGCATGAGAGGGAGCAGTTGGTTGGTTTGTACTTTTCCTTCTTCCCCTTTCAACTGTTGTGAGAGGTGTAACGCACTCCAGGTTATTTCCTGAAACTTGTGACAGACAGCTCGTGTTGACTGCTCTGCTCAGTTTTCCTGCCTGTGTTGGACTAGCGGCACTTTCTTCTTTTGCCGTCATGATCCCAGAAAGTCATTCTTTGTCATTCCTTCCAAATCCTTTCAGTGAAAAATCTACAAAAACAGAAAAGTGAATTGTATCAGCTGACACTAACAGGCAACTATTAACAGCCATCTATTCATATAGGTGCACACTGTCAAATATTTCATCTCCAGCTAAAGGTTATGAGATGATGCGCTTTTTGTACGCAAAGCCACAGCGTTTCACAGCCTGTACCCTTGCTGTACTGATTACTCGTAATTATCTATGGAAATGCACAATAATGACCTGTTCTGGGAATGAATAAATGGAGGAAACAGACAATTGCTTCACTCGCCATTTAATTGGATCATCAGACATTTTCTTTCTACATTATTGTGGAACCCGAGCTCTGCTTACAGTAATGCAGGGAACACATTAACCATGCGCTCTCCAGCAGAAAGACGAATAGTCCCACAGGGCACTGTCACTGCTGTCTGCCGCTGTTTCCGGAATAACTCAACGCTTATTGTATTTTGGCCCGTTCACAGTCTATATTGATTTTTGAAGCATTATGGCAACATCAGAATGATGTTCTTAGTGTGTGAGGGCTGTAATGGGTTTGTTTGCCTCTTCCTTCTTATGTTCTTTTCTTCTGTGGCTTTTAATGGCAGTGAAATAAATTCTGACATTTCCCAGTAGGTCACTGCTGTGTGGCTTCTTAATGAAAAAAATATTGAAAAAGGAGAGTTGCTCTAATCTTTTAATAGTTTGTTTTTGCATAAGCTTCCTTAGCGTGATTCCCAAACATCAGGAGTCACAGCTGTGTGTGAGATGGGTTCTACCCACACTGCGTTTTAGCAAACAACTAATTTCATTCCCCAGTCTTCTTTAGGCAACCTGCAAACAAGGGTGGGTATCCATTCACTATTTTCTATGGCAAGGATTTGGGTTCTTCTTTTTTATATACTTTTTAAAACCCATTGCCAGCTGACAGAGGTGATATTACCAGTACTAAAAAGCAGAATTCCATCTCCATCCATGTCTTGATCACAAGGATGACAAAGCAATTTTTTCTTTTTCTCTTTGTTATTCTTTTTCTTCCTTGTTCATTGTTTTTTCAGCAAGTGAACTGCACAAACTTGTATTCTGTAAGGGGAAAATCAAATGGTTAATATGGTCTCCATAATAAATTAGCTCTTAATATCTATTATTGATGCTGCCTTTCTAATCAATGTCTCCAGGATTACAAATGACCCTTTAATGTGGATGAAAACCACATCAGAGAGCAGCTCCACACCTTTGTAAAAGAAAAGCGAAACATTTTCTTCCATCAGAACAGTGGTTCTTATTCTGACAGATCAAAATGATTACTGAACAACTAAGCTTTGTTGATTATATACAGTAGACATCAAGCCCTATAAATCTAAATAAGCCCTGCCTGTCAATTATAAAGGCTTTATCCAAATCAATTCTATGAATTCTGGAGTTAAAAGTCACAACCACACTATCACACAAGAGAAGACATTGAATTCCAAGCTTGTATTTTTGCAAAGATGATGCTTACTGCCTGCTTGTTGTAATGTACAGGGGCACACTGGATCTAGCGCAAGTCTAACAGCTCCTTCCCTGTTAAGTATAGAATAAACCCAGTACTACATGTCTTACTTTCAACAGATCATTCAAGGCATGAATAACTTGTCATTATGAGCTCCTGCCTGAAATGAAGTATTCTGAAGGATTTCCATGGGTTTGTTCTTACTACTGACAAGAATGAAAGTTTGTCCCCTACACTCTTCTATCCTTTTTTTAGAGAAAAGTATCTTTTTAAATAAAAAAATACACAAATTTCACTCTTCCCACCATGAAAGCACAGTGAAGTTGCATGTCAGGCCTTGAATCATCTACACAAGCAAAATGAAATCACAACAGTTCTTCTGGTATAAGATATCAGGAGATGGCAGCCTCAGTTTTGACTACTCTGTGCATTCAGACATATTCTCTACAACACATCGGCCAGTCCCCATTTCATCTGAACAACCTCATTTCACCTTTTTTCCATGCAAGGAACTGAAGTTAAAACTGTGCAATGTGTATATTTGCTTTCAAAGACACTGACCACACACTTCGGTGGAGGGATTATTCACTACCATATTTCAGCAGGTCCATTTCCTAGAACAAAATAGGCCAGTAAACTTGAAAACTGATTTGTGGTTTTAAGCTGTTCACCATTTGATTTATCTTTTTGAGATGAATTTACATGGACTTTTTTTCTAATACACTGTCTAAAATCAAAATTTTAGTGTGCATCCACATTTTAGAATCAGACAGTTTTTTTTCTGCCTGCAACCTGAATGATAACTAACTCCCTGGGATTCTGGGTGTGACAGAAAGGAACACAGGATGGTGAGTCTTTTAAAGGGATATACCTTGGAACCTTTTTCATTCAGTAAGAGTATACTTTTACCTCGTGCATTCCAATCTGAAGGCTGAAGTTATTTCATTACCTACCATCATAACTTACCATATTCGCCCGGGTACTGCCAAATTGGAATTTGCTCAGATAATTCCAAGGACCATCCATTGCATATTCAATTCTTTACACTCACTTCCTCTTTGTGCACCGACAGTGCTGAAGGTAATTTTGTTGAAAGGGGGTTTTGGTTTTCAGATATATTGCATTTATTTTCTGTTCGCTCCCAGTGGACTTCCAGAGGATCTAACATTCACAAACATTCAAATTAGACTCCTCTCCAGTAACACGGGATAAATCAATTATGTTCCACCTGGAGAGCAGTCTAATCAGAATTGGTCTATGATTTTTAATGAGATCAGCATAAGTGTTCAATACCTCAAAGACTTATGCTTCCTTACACAAACATGAAAACACATTATAATAAATGAAGTCTCTCTTTTTCCTCTCTTTATTCCCGTTTTAATTTTTGTGTTCCTTGATCTAAAATCTGAAAGCCGGCGAGGCTGGAGTGGCGAGGAACGCCTGCAACGTTTAACGCTGAATTACCCGGCTGCCACCCTGTCCTGGATTCATTAATCTGAGATTGCTCTGCAGTGAATGTAATTCATTCTCATAGAGCTTTGTGACATCTTTCCTCAGAGACTCATGAAATTCTCATTAGATCAGAATAAGCAGGCGTGGAGAAGGGTGGATGGGGGGTTGGGGGGGCATGGAGGTGGGGGATTTGAAGGTTTGGGGGGGGGGGGCTGCAGAACTGTTCATCTGCTTCATCAGGGGCTTTTAAAACCCACCAAAACTGCTCGCCTACCTGCGACCGGTGGCATTTCAAATGTCCTGGAGAAGATGAGGTGAGCGGCGCTGCCGGGGACACTCATCCGTGCAAGGCGAGATGACACGCACCGTTCCCGCCGTCGCCCAGGAACACCGGGCCGTTAAGTGGCAGGCGCCCGCTCTCTCCCGTGACCTGGAGCCACCTCCGATCGCTCCGTGGCGTCTCTCTCTCTCTCTCCCTTCAGGACGCGCCCCTGTGACGGCGCGGTGCGACACACGGCTCTTCATACGCATCATCATCCCTTTCGGGGCCGCGCGGAGACGCAGGGTCCCCCGCCGGCTGGGGAGAAGCAGGAGGCTCGGGCTGCAGTGCCCCGGCAGCCACCAGTCATCCAGCAGACGAGGCTGCCGTTGCCTGGCACTGACAGCGGACAGCTAAACATGGACTGTTAACAAAAACGCTGCACAACAATTCGAGCCAGTGGTGGCGTTTTTGTGTGTTCATGTGTTATATGTTTCGTGTGTAACACATGACATTCATTTTATTTCACTGTTATAATATCATTCACCTTCAAATACTCATTTTTACTGTATTTCACAGATGCATGATTGTTAGGATATGCTCAAGAGTTGGAGCACCTGAAAGGAAGTCAACTGCAGATAATTACAAAGTGCTTTTTGATCTAATCTAGCATCTTATCTTAGTGTGTGCACCAATATTAAAGTATAATTTGGTCAAAGATTCAAGGATTCAAAAATGCCGTTATATATAACATTTTTCAACAATATTAGGATGGCCATTTCCACAGACTGAATGCCATTAAACTCTTTACAAGTGTCACAATTTTTGTGTAACTTGTCTCAAACTCTTACTCATGCATCACACCTCACGACTCATCATAAAGACATATTTATTATCTGACTATAAAATGTTACAGTTAGTTTAAAGGAATGGCTCAGCCACTGATAAAAGCAGAATATTACCATATACCCACGTATTTAAAATAATATGTTCTTTCCCACGGCTTATGGCTGATGAAATCAGAGCAGATGACAGCCTGCCCTACTTCACCATCTAAAAAGCATCACATGATTAGACTGCGCAGACTTGTGTATTCAAACAACTGGGTAAGTGTGAAGTCTAAACATAGCTTGGTAACTTTGGCCCTCCTACTGATATGAAACAAGATCTCTGACCAAACAGCTCTTCATGCTTTCATCTTTCATCTCATCATCAGTGCTCTGAGTCACCCACTCTCTGTACACTACCACAGATTAAAAAAAAAAAAAAGAAACAGTTGCACATAGGGATCAAAGGAGAAGGGGATTTAACGGGCTCTTTTAAACTTTATAAAACAAATTGGGATTTTCATCCTCCGCCACCTTGATCCCACATGGTTAAACCCGCTGAACTCCCTTCATTAGCCGTCGGTGGGGCTGTCGCCGGGGCGGAGGGGCGAGCGCCGGCTCGGGGAGGCGACGATGGGCGAGCTTGTGGGCTCCACATCGAAGAAGCGGACGTGCTGGAACTTGATGACTTCGTTCCCCCAGCTGGTCCACCCGGGCTGAAGGCTGCGGGCGAAGAGCTCCAGGCACTCGGTGCCGGGGCTGAGGTACTCCTTCAACACCTCTGCAGCGCGGAGCGAAATGGGGAGAGAGGGAAGGCACGTCAACCCAGCCGCGGTGCGCGGCAAAGGGGGAGGAAGAGGAGGGAGAGGAAAAAGTGTCATTAATGAAGAATTCAGCAGGGGAAAACGAACAGCAAAGAATTTCCCTCATGAGCGGTGTTTTTTGTTTCATTCTAATCAGCGGAGAGGGATGAGGAGGAGGAGGAGGAGGAGGAGGAGGAGGAGGAGGACTGGTCGTCCTTGAGGCCGGGAACAATAGCTCCGCCGGCCACAGCGGCCCTGACGGATCGGTTTCATTTAGAGGCTGGGAGCGAAGACCTCGCCACCCACACAGGTGACTCGCCTGCCTTTTTCACCGCTTTCCCATGCACGCACATACCCCGCTCGCACTTAACTTTCTAAATATCTGGCGCTGCCTTGTGCTTTAATGAGCACGCCCCCGCCCCTGCCACACGCTCCGCTCCTCCCTTCCCTCCCTTCCCTCCCTTCCCCGCGCACACTTTCCGCAGGGCCATGAGAAAAAGAGAGGGAAAGGCCAGGCATCGACCTCAGCTGGGAACGCAGAACGCTCTGGGGTGACTCAACTTTCAAAGTTTGAACGAAAGGATCGA
The DNA here is from genome assembly GCA_019176425.1 of Megalops atlanticus. Classification (NCBI taxonomy): domain Eukaryota; kingdom Metazoa; phylum Chordata; class Actinopteri; order Elopiformes; family Megalopidae; genus Megalops; species Megalops atlanticus. Next base: position 53,030,179 of record CM032876.1, read on the forward strand.
GAAAAAAAAAGAGAGTCTAATCGCCTGCTAAATCAAACTGCCGGGAGAGGGACCGCGCACGCTCCCCGAGGACTCAGCCGTTCGCATTAATGCAAAAGGAACAGGAGAGATTTCATGAGGGAGGCAAGAGAAGAAATTGATCACAATTGTAGGCTATTTTATATCATAATACAGGAGTTAGTCTGAAGGTCATGGCTTTTCTTGTGTACAAGATCAGATACTGTCTTCACTCTGTCTCAGGGGTTCAGAAGTTTTTAAACTGTACATTGAATATGGATTCAGAAATCTTCCAGGGACACAGCTTCCCATAAAACAATGGACAAACTTAGAATGGAATGCTTACAATGCTTACTTACAATGGACTGGTGTTCAGACAGATAGTACAAAGGATATTACACTTTTCTACTCTTAGTAACAATGGAAAAAAAGTTAGCATTGTGACGACCACAAGCACTCCACAGCATGGTCCCATACTTCATCATTCCCTGATAATGAGAGATTGTTGACTCAGACAAATGACTGCTCTGCAGGTGCACATCTGGAAACACATACTACATAACGAGACATTATCCATCCATAACCCATCTAATTATTTGTTTCACTTAATATTTAAAGCCATTACATCCTGCTGAGGTGAAGCCACCTCCAGGATTATCTCATTCCTGTCCTCCTCTTTATTACAGAAAGACGTGCGAGAACCTCATAAGACAATCCCTCACAGAAGAAGCTGTTTCTGTTTTTTTTTTTTTTTAAATCATCATCATATACAGGGCTCCAGACTGAGACTTTTTGAGAGTGTGGGAGTTAAAATTTCACATGGTCGTATTCATGCGAGTGCATGATGAGCATTAGGCCGTTTCGGTGCCCCTCAAGCACGGGTACTGCGGTAGCCATTGTGGTTGAAATTAGTACTTTTTCTTCTTCACTGGCTCAGTCGGTCTCTCCCTACCTGCACTCTCCCTGCCTGCACTTTCATCATCAGTGCGCCTGTATGATGAAACGCACGAAACAATCCATTTAGCTGTTACCGTGTTCCAAAGATGAAGCGGTCTATAGCTGATTATTTTAACCATGTTACGTTACATGGTTCGTTATGTTTTCATTAGCATTATTAAGCTTCTCATAGTTTTCACCGCTGCTTTTGCTATATTTTAATGTTAAATCGCTGTTTCCTTAAAGCTAGAATTAGCTAGAATTTTTCCAATCTTGTGTTCTAATCGCACCGTTTTTAGCATACGCGCTAAACGCCTAATCACACTGGTGTGACTGTACGCGCAAAAGGGTTAAAAAAAAAATGATGATGGAGGAGGCTGGTGGAGAAGGAGAGCCAACGAGAGGTCCCGACTCAGACACAACTGATGATGAGAGCGCAGGCTGCAGGGAGAGTGCAGGTGCAGGCAGGGAGAGCCCGACTGAGCCAGTGAAGAAGAAAAAGTAGCAAATATCAAGTCTCGAGTCACTGTCAATCTTTACATCAATGCAAAACTAGGGTGCAAGGTAATTGATTAATACCATGCAGTACCAAAAAAAAGGGTGCGACCAAATCATGTGCTGGTGCAACCAACTGCGAAAGTTGGTAGCACCAGTGCTACCAGTGGAAAAGTTAGTCTGGAGCCCTGCCTCAAGAGAATTATTCACCTGCGGACACCAACCCCCACGCTCAATTTGGGCTCACCTCGTTAGCATGTAGGGTGAGGAGCCCGCCATGGCCCAATTAAGCTTTCATGAGTGAGGGTTATTATGAGCACGTAACATTTGCATTCACTAAATAACACTGCACTGTATGTGTGCGTGTAGTCAAGAACTCCTACTGTGAAAACAGGTTTTTACGCATTGTTTTTCAAATGCTACAATATATGTACTCCTCAGCACACACTGGACATATCAAATACTGCAGTGCCTAGTGTTTATCTCTTCCATCTGTGAGACTACCAAAAAAAAAAACCAGCTTGAACAGAAGAGCATCAGAAGGTCAAAGGGAGGGTTACGCCAATTAGTGACTTATTACAGTGGAATACTGAATAGTCTAATTCTGTCTAATTACAGAAGCCCTTGTGATGCCCCTATTAATGCATTCAACAGAGACCCTTAGGGTCATCTATATTTCTCAATGTTCAGCCAACTGATTACAAAAAAAAAAGCAACAAACACATGGTGTTTGTAAAAGAAAGCGCAAGTCCCTTGGTTCTGCCGGTGAGGCCGGCTTCTGATGCTGCTGTCGGAATGATTGACAGCCAGGGTGCAGGAGTCACCGTCTTGTACGCTCCCCCTTCTCTGCTGCGCGGGGCGAGCCGACTCATTCCGGATGCAAGGCGAGGGCCCGGGGGATCGGTGAGGCCGGACGCAGCGCGGCGTCACCGCTCACAGCGGCTTTGACACGGGAGGCACCGCCGGGCCCCGGGCCTCTCGCTTACAGGGCCCTGACAGCGGAGCGCTGCGGGTTTGACTGCATGCTGCCTGTAATGCAAGCGATGCAGAGCCCTGACTGAAGGGGGAAAAAAAAAGAAGAAAAAAGTCTCTGTGCTTGTGCTTTTGACGAGGCAGGCCTGCACAACCAGCCTGTCTCGCACTGTGCCAGCGGCTGACCTTTCAACAGGTCTCTCATCCGCGCTCAGGACGTGTTCTGCTTCCACCCGTCCTCTACATGGATTCGGGGCGATCCTCCCTTCGGCTGCGCAGGACAGACAGAGCTGGCAGCTCCCCGCTGCCTGTTCTTTAGCGGGTAATACGTGCTGGCACCTCTCCTGGGTCATCCTGCAGGAGGTCTGGACAATTCCTTCTGACATTTAAGCTCCGAGGCTACATTTTTGAGCCTGTCCGCTCACGAGGCGTCTCGGCTGCAAAGGGTTAGCGATATAAAGCGGGAGATCCGGAGATGATGCCCGCCGATGCAGCGATGAGAAGAGCTGTTTAAATTCGGCTCACGTTTTGGTGGCACTCGAGCGTCCCGGCTCGTGGGCCGTTTGTGGAGAGCGTTACAGGCACTGGGCGTGCTGTGACAAGTCCCAAGCTGAAGATGAGCAGTGCTACACAGCCAGTCACTCCATCAGGGTTAAACCACTGCTCTAGACTTATGTGCTCTCACACCAAAGCCTGTCATATTTGTCTTGGGGACCCGACATTGGGAGGTTGTGATGTGCCATTGGTGGCGTCGTCTAAATGGCCAGAAAGTCAGTGATGTTGTCAGAACTTGCTGAATGCAGCTGCTTACAAGCTGCCACAAATGTAAATGAAGTGCTCACAGCCTTGGTCTCGGTTGCTCAGCTTTCACGCTCTCCTCTTTTAGAGCCCACAGAGTGAGCGCAATTAGCTTTATGGGGCATCACTCACACAGTTCTAAATAACAGTTAGAATAACAGTTTAAAACTGCCATGTGTGAATCATGACACATGGACTTGCAGTTGTTCAGGCTGGGGTTGTCAGACTGTTTCTGGAGGGTGATGCGAGTTGCTTTTTGCTCCAACATCTCCTCTTATTTGCTTAAATAGCCAAAACGTTTAAACTGCGACATTTTTACAAAGTATTAATCACGGCCTGAGTCTACTAAGGCTATGCCCCATACTCTAGGCATTTTCCTGCAGGATATTTTGGGAAAATCAAAGGTATAAATGATGTGGCTGATTAGCTGACTGGAGCAATTAAGCCAAGGCAGTTGGTTAGAACACAAATTGGAAGGCTCAATAAGCTGCCCTACAAGAATTCAGTTTGACCCTCCAAGTTTAGACAAAATTAGTAAGGACTGCTCCACTGGGTAAATGTTAATATCGACAACAGTTTCAACGAGGCCACAAAGCCTGGAGAAACAGCAACTGATGGCAAATAAACGGCAGGGAGAAATCCAAATGTATACAGAACAGTTCCCAATTTAAGACCACAATTCCTGATAAAACATTAAAATATAGAATATGAAATAACTGCATCCTGAGAATGAATGGAGCACAATCTTGCTCATTGTAAGATGCTGACATCAGTTGAACAGTTGAACTTTTTTGCTGCTTAGGTGTTATGGAGGATTTCATTCATTTATTATTTTTTTATGCACATCAGGTTTTTTTTTGATGAATGCAGTATGAGTCTTTAAGGTCTTAATCTGATGTTTTGAGTGCATAACAATGTGTGGGTTTAATAACATGAAGATGAGCTTTGATGCAGTGTCTATGGACAGATTGTAGTTATTTACAGTAATGCGACCAGACGAGACGAGGGAACAGAGGCAATCTGTTGTTCATGGTCTACATTTTAATAATAAAATGCTTTCTCTTGTGCTTGCCACAGGACAGCAATTGAAAATGGCCAGAGACAGCCAGAATGAGAGTTATGCTAACTTTCACAGTGCTGCACTGCCCTCTTCTGACGGTATCAAGTTGTATGCGGTATCTGCAGTATTTATATAAAAAAAAAACCTCTTCCAAAACATCTCCATACGCTTTCATTAAGAGCAGCTCAGACTGTTTCTGCCTTTACTATGACTTACATCACTGATGCCTCAATCATTCAGGCTGGTTTATCATATTAGACACTTCTGAAAGTGCTGCTTAATTCAAATGAGGTTTTCATATTGTGGGTGTGTTTACACTATTCTTTGCCTAGAATACATCCTTTAATCTGAGAATATTAATATATACTTTGTATAAGATTACAGGATTTATTTTGTAGTAACAACTGCTTTATTGAAGGCAGCATTATGTAGAATTTTGTGGCAAAAATACACTGCACAAGGGTTCAAAAACAGTGCCCCATCACTGACACAATCCCATAACCTTGGGGGCCAGTACATTACACTATTGCCCTATGCCTACTGTAGGCAAGTGCTGACAGTAGGGTGTTTTTACATTTAGGTAGTAATGAACACAACAGAACTGATACGGGTATAGTGGGTATGAGCTACATACACCTCACTGCATCCCATTGTTGTTAATGCTGTTCAGACACATAACATAAAGGATACTCCACCGTAAGTAGTCTGTCGTCCTTTCACATTTTTTTGTTTTCTTCCTTCTCTCCAATGCTATATTGCATTTTATTTATAAAAGAATGAAAACCCATTCAAACATTCAAACGCTAAAATTAACCTAGGTCTGGCCCAGTGCACATTTTATACACCACTTTAAGGAGACCCATCAAATTCACTCACCTCAGTTGGATTTTTATAACCATATTCATGAAATTACATGATACAACAGATTGTTAGTGCATACAGGACTTCTGGAAAAATGTTTACCTGAGAGGGAGGGCTTTTGGGAGTGAAGAAGTGAGGGAATGCTGACTAACAGCCTCTTGTCAGGGAGAGCGGGTTCTGACTTTGTCGAATCACTGGCAACAACAAGAGGAGAGGAGGAGCAGCTGAGTGGCTCAAATTGTCTCGTGGAAACACGCACATGCTTCATCCATTTTGAGCCTCTGCTATAGCCTACAGTCAGCCGTACCTTACTGAATGGTCTTTGCTCCCACGAAATCTCCCCAGCACCAGCACTTCATATGGCTTCTTGTGCGGAGAGTCCAGAGGGAACACAAACTCTCCTGATCTGGTGATCTAAGGGCACAGAATGTTACATTACATGCTTTTAGCAGACACTCTTATCCAGAGTGACTTCCAGCACAATCATACATAAGTGTATAGGTGTATCCATTCAAGTTAAACAAGCAACTGTGTCAGACCAGGCTAACAACACTCTCAGACCAGTGAGTGTGAGCATGACGCTATTTAAGCCCTACCACAAGTTAACTTGCGCAATCTGACTAGGCAACAGAGGCCAAGTATGCTACGATACATCAGTCACTAGAACCCAATCCAAAATACATCACAACCCTACACATAAAATAAACATCAAATACTAGAGGTAGCAAGTGTTACCATAATGATACTGTGCATTGGTGACAAACACAGTATATACAAAGAGTTCAACCAAATGAATGTCTCTTCCCAGCATTAGGCTTCAAAGTGCACTGTTATCAGATTAGGCTGAGGGCATTTTTGTTTGTAACACCAGCATTAAATGTGCCACATGCCGTCTGATTAAGCTAAACCTGCAGCCCCCGGGACTCCGCCCGCTCCCGCACGCTGGCCGTGATGACCGTGCTTCACCTTGACCCACAGCCACTCCGCCAGCACCTCCACGCCCCAGTGCGGGTACAGGTCCTCCTTCACGAAGCGCAGGTGCTTCTGTCTGTTGGTCACCCAGGTGGCGACCATGCAGCCCGGAGCGCTCAGGAGGGGCACGGGAAGCCATCTGAGCTGGGACGACGGCAGGAAGCTATACCTGCAGATCGCACCGAGACAGCAGCGCAGGGAAGGAATGCTCTAGTTAACACACGCTGCGCTGCTTCTGTCCCAGCCTTCCAAGCTGCTGTATTTCACCATGGAGCAACACACACACACACACACACACGTCAGCATTCATCCTCTACATCCAATTACGTACTGGACTAAATGTGACTTGGAGAGGAAAATGATTGAACTTGATTTAAATTAACAACAAAAACATTTATAGCCAGGGACTATAATGTCATCTTTAATGTTGCACAATGCGGACTGAATGAAGGATTACTGACATATCTTATTTGAAATTGTACTGGGATATGCTACACTGCTCTCCATTTGATTTGTTTGATACTACTGTGTGCTATATGTCACATGAAACGCCGGACATATTTACAAGTCTACACTGAACGATTCCTCTAAAATAACCACATCACTGTGACTTAACAATCTACAAGATATAGTCTTGCAGCACTGGATCACTTATATATTAATACCTACACTACTACCTAGAATTCATTTGACTTCCTGCACGTGACTATGAAAATGTGGCAGATGAGTCAGCTAACCTTCTGCTTCTTTTGACAGACTTGTTCTCCCAAGGCGGATCCAGGACAATGGCGTCAAACTTCTTCCCGTCTGTGAGAAATAACGTCAGAGCACTGTTGGGTGACAGATCACCCATCCAAAGACAACAAACATATCGTGCAGTATGTGATGTACAGCTACTTTTAACGTCACTGTTGGTGTGAGGTGGATGTGTGGGTTACCATTTTAAATGAGGGAATGAAAGTCTGTTCATTACACTGCCAAGACTGCTCATGTGCATTCCCTCGTCACAAATTGGCCCTAAAACCTCAGCCCTCCCACTGGGAAGAGAGAGACATGGCCGCCACTAGATGGCAGCACTATCAAGGGAATGAGCTGGCAATGAGCAAATCAATTTTCTATTCAAGTCACTGGCTTAAACGTCAATTGCTTCAATATTCCAGCTCTACAAAGTGATCAGAAAAAATCTTAGCTATGTAAGTAATTCTGGACAAGGGTGTCCATTGCTAAACAAATAAACAATATAAGTATAACCATGTCTCAAACAGATGATGGCCTGGAGAGGCTGTAACTTCCTAGACCAGTGATTCTCAAACTCTTTTATCAGACCATGAATTATGGGAAAGCTTGCTGGATGACTAAACATAAGATCGTTAAATTAACTTTTGATCCTATATCAGCACATGCATCCCATTCAAGCTTTCTAACACTAGCTCTGATATGCATGTTACCTGAACAGTTACAAAAAAAAAACTCCCAATGTGACCTTTCCATAGACCCCTGGACTGGCTTATAGATAATGGGGACCATAGTCAAAGTACCATTGCACAGTCCAGTTTAAAGCAATTAATATGACAATTTCCCATTGACGTTCATGTTAGCAGAGTATTAAGCACATCTTGGAGACTCAAACAATAAGTATGACTCACAATTCACCAGGGGCTGCATTCGGGTAATGTCGGAAAGCAAGAAGCTGCAGTGTGGGGGAAGTAGATATCGCTCCCCCATCAGGGTCACCACTCTAGCACAGTTTAGAGGGTTACGCGTAACCCGCGTGAACAAATCCAGCTGCTCCACTTGGTGCTTGTCATTGTCCTCAATAACCTGCACGGGTTTTTGCTCACTATCGTCCACCAGGGGGAGCTGTTTGGCCATATCGCATAAATCTGCCAATTGGCCTTCGTCAGTGGAAATGGGCAGCGATAATTTGTCTTTTTCGGCTGTACTCAGATATCCACAAGAAAACCCCTCTTCGACAAAGATTGGGGTTCCCTCCAAAATGACTCTTCTTACCTATTCATTGAGACGAATATATACATATTATCAGGACAAGTCAATGATAATGCAATTAAAAGGTATGTTTAATAAATGTGAAGAATGTTAGCCATGGAAGATACTGTCACCTTATCATGGTAAAACTGTGAATCAATTTCTCCTTGGTTCAGCTCCTTCTGTTTCCGTTTCCGTTTCCGTTTCTGTTTCTAGAATCAGACAGACAAAAATGTCACTCTTTATCATATGTTTACACTCGTTTGAATATGGACAAATTTTCCTGTAGCGGAATCCCCAGCCATACAGAAAGACATACAGTCTGGTAGAAATCTGAAGGAAGTCCTGTACCATAGGCATGTAGTCTAGGCATGCAGCATAGTTAGGGCCATCTGAACGGTAACAGTCTAAGCTGATAACTACTAAGCTTTGGAGTCACAATGCTATCTTTACCTTTCTATCCGCAGTTTGTGTAGTCTGCCGTTTTTCTTCTGTTTGCAATATAGAATCAATCTCGCTTTCCTTGCACCCAACAACAGTCTGCGTACTGCTGTCAGTGACATCGGTGTCAGTTGTGTCGGGTTTTAAAGTGATGTGAGGCTTAAAAATATCAAAATAGTGCCTTTTGAAGCTACACTTTAAGTACTGCTTTTGGTCATTTTTCCCTACCTCGAGGCAACACTGAAAACTGTTACTGAGAAAAGAACACTGATCGAGAAGCCACCCTTCGGTATTTTGGAACAATATGGACATTTTACACGACTAATGAGTTATGTCGTCTGTTTTGCTAACTTCAAATAACTAGCTTGCTGAATACCAGTAAGCGAAGACAAACATTAACTTTTCAATTTGTGTCGCAGCACTACTCTCGTTAATTAACGTTAGATAAAAAGTTAAGTTAACGTGTACATCTACATGGGTAACGTTACAGTGACTGGCGAACTAGTTAGCTAACTAGTTAACTATAGTGAAGAGTGTGTAGGTAGCATTGAAAACCATTTAACAGCTATCTAACTGCAAGCCACAATACCCGTTTATTAATGTCTATCTTCTACTGCGTTTTAAAGACACTTTGCCGCAAACGTTGACTGTGACCACATGGATGTGTCTTCTATTCAGCTAATTCCTCTGCTACTCCAAACTGGCGCTCTATGCATCCCCGCATTGAAACAGGACGCAGCCATGGTGCTTTTCACTATGCGCATGCGCAATCACGCAAACCGGTAAGGGTTGCCATAATGTGTTAACGATCTTCTCAAAAAAAAACTTCTTAAAGTATCTCTTTTCTGGCTCTCTCGCAGAAATAATTACGAAGATCATAAGGTCTGAATCCTTCAGAAAAAAATCCTGTACCATATTTGAACACATATAATGTGGATACAATTGGATATATTTGGATAATATATTCTTAAAACGTGGACAATTTTCAGAATCTTTACTATGACCTTCTTAAGTTGTCCAACCATTGCATCATAACAAATCCTAAATACTTCTCGGTCTGTCAAGTCTGGATATCATTATGACAATTTTATCATATTCAGCATATAGCATCATCTGTTCATTGTAACCAGTTGAAAATGAGCTGCCTTGTTCGACATTACGGAAAATATTACAGGTACTGGGTATCCTGTATGGCATAGCATAACTACAAAATCCAGTTGGAGTTGGACTTGTACAACTTCCTCCAACAATTTCAATGTATAGAATATGTAAGCCTTTGTAGGCTACATCTGAGTGGATGATATCTCTATTAAATGGTATTTTGAAAACATATGCAGATTGCTTTTTGTAATGATATGGTTACATATTCTTGTGCATATCATATCAGCTGTTTCTACTTAAGTTCTTTGTAAATTTTGCATTTCCGAATACACTCCTTTTGTTAGCTGTCCCTTAATTTGGTTCCATGATGTTAAGTGCTTCTCTGGCTTCTGTAAATAATGAATCTGCATATTTATCATTCAAACCCCATACACTGAACAAAAATAAATAAATATAAAACAATAATGTTGAAAATTTACATTATATCTCTAACAAGGAAATTATGAGAGAATTGTGGAAACATTGGATTTTATAGCTTTGAATAATGGTTTAGTTTGTGTATAGTAATGTGGCAAGCTTGTTCTTTGTACTTTGGCTTCATTTCGATATCTGTCATTTTAATGGCAGATTAACTGTTACAGTTTTATTTAATGGCATAGGCAATGTTTGCTTTATACTTGTGGATAACCTTGCTCTTTTTGCGCATTTCAGAAAGTCTTAGCATTTTGTCGTACTGTGATTTCGCGCTGGCAACCTTACACGGTGCAACCAAGCGTCTTTAACCAAAACAATATAAATGCACGTGGTAAGGTATGTGTGACGTCTGCGCCGACTGCATCCTGGGTTGAGTGAAGCGGCGGGTAAAGTGCCGTGCAGGCTAAAAATACAGTCTGCGTAGCATAGCCGGAAATTGATGCACTTGCTGCGACACATTACCCAAGTACAGGGGTTGAAATTTTCACTCGAACGACGTAGAAAATACACAGTGGAGGGGTTTTACAGATTATAACATGGGCGTTTCTTGTTTTTGAAGTACTGCTCTCGCCTCCACGCTCGGAGGAACATGGCCGACTCCGACTGCTTTATCACCTCTAGCCTGGACGTGGTACAAGCAGAACCGTGCGGGACAAATGATGCTAAGGCATCAACCAAGACAGCGGGAAAAGTGGTGGTGTTTGACTGTCGTCGAGAAAACAGTGTCGCCTATCAGAAAGTCTTGGACATCCAGGGCATGGTTTTCAGTGATTTTCTGAGAACTGTCTCAAAGGTAACGTAACGTTGCTGGTGATAGAGCATAGATAGAGGCGTGGGCCATGGAACCCCTGATTTGCGTTTCAGTCTCCGCCTGTTACTCAGCCCCCTCGTGTTATTTTGCTTTTTAAATAATATGAAGAAATCGTCAGGACTGTTGCCCTTATTTTGAAATAAACTGCAGCTTATTTTGTGAAATACCTAGATGTAGCTAAACATCTAGCTGCGTAGCTGGCTACTACTAAGCTAGCTAACTCACAAAATAAAGTAAATTGACTAATTGCTGGTGGAATTAGTGAAGTATGGGGAGCTTTCTATAATAATTGCAATTATTTAAAAAAAAAAACTATACACATGCCACAAGGAACTGCGTTGAATACAGTGGTGGGTTCCTGCTTCAAATCGAAGTAACTTTAGCATCCAACAGTTAAGTTATATTCAAAACAGAATGACTGTTGTCACCGTCTGCTTTGACAGTTATTACTGTAGGCAGTCCGTTATTTCGGTCTGGCACTACTTTTAATTTTGGTGATATGGCGAAGGGGTAGGTGACGGGAGGCAGAGTTTATCTGTGTCATTATAAATATAATGCAAACTTAATGGTTGTTGTCACTGTGACCATATTCTACCACGAAATTACAACGCAATTCTCATTTTAAGTGATAGAACAGTAAATGAACAAGCATTGATTCAGCCATATAAATGCTCCAACAATTAGATGCTGCACCTGTCTATTGGTGTTAAAAAGACAGTGGTGAGTGAGTATTATGGATGTGTATTGTCTCTTTCAGTCTCAAAACTCACTACAGTTGGAGAAGGTTTTGATGGCCTCTTCATGTTGATTAACCAGATACTTCCTCTTCTAGGCAGGAAGCCAGATATCAGTTCAGAAAGCAGCCCAAGCTTCCTGTTATTAGAATACCCAATTTTGTATTCAGTAACGCACCACTGGTTTGACACCTCCACTGCAAACACAAGCAATGTAGTTGACATGACTAACCCAGTTGGTGAGAAGGATATTTGCTGAATTTTACATTTCACCTGTGCAAAGAAATGATGGCTGACACATTATTTGGAAGATTCATGGCCGGTAGATAAAGAAGAGGGCAAAGACGTTGCCTTAAATAAGGCTCACCTGTTAACAGGTGATTCTTTATGGCTTGATAGCATCTAATATGATAGTACTACCTTTTTTCACCACAGGTAGAGTCATTGCAGTATTAAGGAAAACAAGTGCCCCTATGTAAAAAAAAAAAAAAAAAAAAAACTAAATTTTTACACTAGCCTCTGGTTGAGTGCTAGAGTCAGTTGTGGAGTTTTTCATACAGCCTTTTAAATGTTACATAATTGTGTTTATTGCTCATAGAGCTGTGAAATGGTGAGGACTGTTAAGGGCTTGGGCAACTAGTTCAGAGAGCTCAGAGCTGTAAGAGAATTTCTGCTGCAGGTCATGAACTGCATCAAACTTGTAATTTTCATTAAGTGAAGAATGTCTGAGGGCAGCAGTGGCTATTGCTTAATAAGATGCCAATTAAATTGGACATGGTTTGTGTTTGTAACTGATTTAATTAAGAGTCAGTCCCATTACTGAGGCAAAGGAGTAATGACACCCCCAGTTAAAACTGTTGACAGCATTGCAAGACTTGGCAGGCTTTATGTGGGTTCAATGTTATATTGTTCATAGCAACTTGTATTAAGACTATTATTTTTAGCTGTGATAACTATGCATTTATGTTATCAGTTCTACTGAGCTCATAGAAGATTCAATTAGTCTCGGCTGTGGTACTAACAGGATATTTGTATTCTTTTTTGGGTGCACATGTACATGTTTATTCATGTGTCATCCCAAGCAATTAGACATTCCTGGTAATGATTGTGATGGCAACTGTGGTAGGTAATTGGGATGGTAGGTGTGACAGCCAGCCAAGTTAGTGGTTGGCATCACATTGTCATATCTATGAAGGATGGACAGAGGGCCACACAATAAATGCCTCATACCTTTCCAGCTCCTCATTTCCTCTTCATACTTCTTCCTGTTCTTCTTGTTCTTCATCTCCATGGTGGCATTCAAAACAAATGGGGAAAAAAAATTTGGTCAGCAACCTGGACATACAGTGGTACACAAAAGTGCATTTAAATCACATTTTCCTGATGGTCAGGCAAGTGAAAGGATGAGTATGATGTTTGTTTATGAAGGTAAAACAGTACTTGGATGTTTTTGGTTTGATTCTATTCTGATGCTTGTTTCAGGAGTTTTCCATTTCCTCAGATGAAAAGTTTGTGTTGACAACAACAGACAGGAAGGAAATCAATGCAGAGAGATTTGGTAAGTACTTAATTTCCACAAGTTTTGAGGGCAGGCATCTACTGTAGCGTCTACTGAGGTTCTGTATTCTTTACCATGTAGGCTTTTGAGGTTACTTGTATTTTCGTGTCTTCCTCAGATTCTCCTTAACATGTAATCTTTGCTGTGGTCAGGTTTTTACATTTTTCTTAGCTTCACAAATGCAACAAAGTGTTGGTTTGGTACGTCCTGATGTCCTTGGTCCAGCTGCTTGTACTCTGAGTATTCCCTCTTAATTTTTTGCTCCTAATCCTAGCCCAGACCATGCAGCATGGGATAAAAATGCTGACTTAATGAGAAGTCTGTCATTTTATGTCATCAGTGTGACCCGCACAAGTGCTCTAATGGGCAACAACTGCAAATTTTTATTATAACAAAGCTCATATGCAGCCATGTTTTCCCCGCTATAGTTGGTTTGTCCAAAATAAGATTAAAAATGAGCACATTTTCCAGACTCAGGGAACCTTAGTAGTGAGCTGAGGGTGATCATGAAACCAAAGTGTGTTTAGCAGTACCTGCATTTGAGGTGTGCCATTCTGGGCAAAGTGTGATGCTGAATTTCATGAAAAACCCTGTCTGATACCCTTCTAAAAATACATTGGAGATTTCAGGTTTGTATGTTCAAGCATTTACTTATTTAGTAATCCTTTGAAAATTCTAGTCATTACAGCTTGCGTGATTGGTACAGGTCGCCTTTTTATTTTCCATTGTCCAGTGTCAGATGTCACAGCTAAGGGCAGCATTTAGAAATGAATGAAAACTGGTATTTAGTTCGACCAGACCAAACACAAGAAGGGAATTTTTCCTTTAAAATCTGACACTATTAGTCGTACAGGAGCGGAACCCATTGCAGTTAATACCCTTCTAAACAAAACAAAAGAATCCCAGTAAAGTTTTTTTTTTTTTTTTTTCTCCTTTCACCCCTTGCAGCAAAGCTAAAAGATGGAAGTACTTTGCACATGCTTCACTCTATCGATCAAGTCCTTCCAGGGTCCACAAAGGAACGCATCCTCTTTCTTCCACATTATGACACGCTCGTTCAAAGTGGCATGTATGAGTACTATGCAAGTGAAGGGCAGAAATCATTACGTAAGTACAGAATTGTCAGGTTTCATTCAGCTGAATTTGCACCACACTCATGAAACATCTGTATTAGTATTTCACCTGAGCTGTTTCTTTAAAAAAAAAAAACCTTATTGTGTTTACAGCTTATGCCTTTGCAGAACTCATTGACAATGCGTTGTCAGCAACTGCAAAAAATGATGGCGTCAGGACAATAGACATTAGATTGGTAAGTAATTCTGATTTGATTTTTTTTTTCTTTTTTTTTTGCATTAAATGAGGAAAAATGTTTTGTGGGATTTTAATCTTGAATTTTTTTTTCTTCCAGTTGTTTGATGAATCTCAGGGTAAGCCTGCGGTAGTTGTGGTAGACAATGGTTGTGGAATGACATCCAAGCAACTCAACAACTGGGCTGTTTACAGGCTGTCCAAGTTCACCAGAGAGAGCAGCGAGTTTGAAAGGTTTGTTTGGCTTCATGTTTACAGTTGGGTGATTATGGGTAAATTGGAATTAAAATGGGTTAGAAGAATTCACTGGTTTTCCCATGTCTGGTAAGAAGACCAGGACTACTGTCTTTCAGTTTGGTGGAGGTAGCCTCCACTCGTAAGATCCCTTTACCCTGTGAGGTTTTTTTTTTTTTTCCCCAAACGCTATCTGAAAAGAAGTGTGCATATGTGGTCAGAAACAGGAAGGTGTTTGTGCTTAAGCACAGAAATATTTCTTTACTGCTTTATGTGGCACTTCCTGAAATTTGTTGAAAAATGTGGTCATTAACAGTTTATGGATATTGACATATCTGATTCGACAGTGTATGGATACATCAAAGTAAATGCTTTATTCACCTCGGGGTACTGTTCTGTGCTCTTTCTCCTTTATTAATACAGCAATTCTACAGACTATGTTCGACCTGCTCCAGTTCCCCGTAGTCTGAACAGTGATATATCTTACTTTGGAGTTGGAGGAAAGCAGGCTGTATTCTACATAGGACAGTCAACCAGGGTGAGTACAGAACAATTGGTATCTGCAGAATCAGAAGCAGAATCCGTTTTGTGTCTAATTACAACCTAACAATAAAAGCTGTTCCCTCTTTCTTAAAGTTGTGATAACCATTTGATTATTCCTGCATATCCATCATTCACTGCCATACATTACTGGAAGATTATCATATCCATGTCTGCCGCAGTTTGTTTGTTCAACTTTTCAGCATCTAACAAAGGATTTGTTGGGATTTTTACAAGGTCCCCAGTTTTACTCAGTTTTTCCTAAATTTGGTAAAAATGAATTGTTTCCTGTGTCAGAGGGAATGAAATTGCAGCCTGAAACTAAAAGTGTTTTTTAGCATTTAGAAGAGGGGTCCCTAATGTACATTTAGCAATAATGAAATACTGGATCAGCACCCACATAGGAGTGAAGCTGAAATTGAAATACAACCTGCCACTTAATCTGTGGTCTGGCAACCTCGCCGATGTCAGATAGGGGCTCCACATATTTATTTTTTTGTAGAACGGAAGAAGTTATTGAGAGTTGGGATGATGGTAGGGTTAAAATTGATCATTGAGTGATTTTGCTTGTTAGTATTTCACCATTGGTTGATTTTTAGGTCACAACTCAAAGGGGAAATTGAAAAATAATAAATGGCTGATTTCTAAACTCAGTATGTCCAAAAACCCAATTAATACACCAATTGTTTTATTTATTTATTTATCTAATTATTTTTATGCTAAAGATGAGACAGGAGAACTGTTAATCTTACGTTTGGCTTGGAATGACCTTAGTGGATTTTGTAATAGTGCATTGTATATTTTGAAAGCTGTTCCAATAGGTTGATTTTGTTTTTTATTTAACTGTTTTTCATTCATCTATTTTTGGTAAGATGATCACCAAACCTGTGGGATCCATGGATGTTCATGAGCTTCTTCTGTCAAAAGAGGAGTTTGAAAAAAAGGAGAAGAATAAACAGGAAATTTATGAAGGTTTCATTCTGAACAGAAAGGTGAATGTTTGTTTCAGAACATCTCGGGAGAAATATTCCCCATATTGACCTTTGTAATGCTGATGATTTATTTGTGAAGGCAGGTTGTTAGAGCTCTGCATAGTTAGGCAGTAGATTTTGTTTTTGTGCAAGGATGACGTTTTAGTCAATAGTCAATACATAGTGTAAGTGAGCAATAATATCTTAGGCAGCAGAGGCAGCAGAGACTGAGTTTTGGAGGTTATTGAAGTAGTTGATAGAATGTGGGGTTCAACAATGCGGTAACATTTAGATTATAAAGCAGAGGGTGGCTGATATTTTCATTACTCGTGATACTGTGTTTAGGTACCAGTGTGCTTTGGTAAGTCTGCATCCATCCGTGAGTCTCAGACATGAACTGTTTTTTTGTTTTTGTTTTTTTTTGTGAAGCTCATTTAAATGTGCATGCACTAAAGGGCTAAATGTGACCTTTCCAGCTAGGTGACTCTTCGCACATTTCCAGTGAGGATGAGCGCTTTCTTCACAGCCTCATTTCAGAAGAGATTGGTAAAGACCACTTCACCGCAGTGGTGGTGACTGGAATACAGCCAGAGCACATAGCATTCCTGCGGGCAGACTTTCACCTGTGGACGAGAGAGCTAGCGTGAGTTCACCTGGATTAGGGCTATCCGCAGTTTTGCAGGCCTCTGTGCCAGCGAGAAACTTAATTCAAAATATTACACTTTTATACTTCATCAAATGATCTTTGCATTGAGTTTACCTCATTCAGGTGATTGTAAATTTGACTGTAATGAACACAGACACTGCTGTGACAGAATTCTGGTTTTCCCAGAGCTGGTACAAAAAATAAACTGGGCAGATATGCTTGGGTGAATGTCTGCTTTTGGTATTTTCCCTGAAAAACTGTGTAATAAATCAGTAATAAATGTAACCACCTTTGTTTCAGGCATGTGTATCATTATTATGTACACGGACTACAAGGAAATGACTTGAAGTCCTCAGACAGAAACGCTGATACTGTGAACATTGATATTCAGGTAAAAGCCAGTTTTGAGATTAGGGGTTTGCTTTAAAGAGTTGGTTCTTTGGTTGTGTCAGAGCTTATTTGCCATTTACCTTATTAAAATGGGTTTTGTGAATTGATGTGATTAGCGACACCTTCTGGAGTTTTCTGTGTGGTTTTATGTGTGATAGCTGGCTAATGTTCAAAGCTGAAACGGTATGATCTATACCATAGATATGTAAATATTCTGTTACTGAGGTACTTAATTATATCTACTTACAGTTTGGTTATTTTTATTGCTATATTGAATAATGAAAGAAAGATAAATTCAACTTTTGTTAAATACCTCAGTGACAGTTAGCTAAAGTTCAGACTTGCTTCACTGATGTCTGATGTTCATAGATGGCTGTCACAGACACATGCGCATACATATCGTCAGCTTTAAGAATATTTGATTTCCACAGATATTCTGTTTAGTGAGAAGAATATTCGGAAACTAAATGCATCTGTAATGTAATTCAAGTGGTTTATCTCATTGCTTTTTGAGAATGCAATTATTTGTATGAATACCTGAATCAAGCATGCAAAATGCAATTATTTAATTGTTAAATGGACACACATGCAATCACTTCAAGCTTAACCCCAGACTTGTACTTTAAATTGAGTTCATGATTAATAGGAATCAACAGGTCAGTCTTGATTCCCTAATCTTCCAAATCAGTACACCAGTGTCTTATTATTGTGTTAAGTCTCCTTTTTTACTCTTTTTGTAAAAACTGGAAACTGCTCACCAGTTTATTATGTGCTGATGGTTCCATGATCACTGACATGGAGCCAGTCAGTTTTACAGATGACATTTCTGGGTTTGGCCAATGTTACAACCAGAATTCTCCATGAATAATGCAAAAAGATCCTGTGACATGGACATATATTTTAGTAAAGGGTAGGATAAACACATATGCTGTTTCCGTTTCATAAAAATTAAATTTTAGATGATCTGCTCATCTGACATTTACTGAAAAAAAACCTTTGTGATTAAAGGGTTAAGGTATTTATTTTGGAAAAAAGTCACAAAAATGACAGATGCTTCATATCCATTTGTCCATATCTGTCTGAGTGTTAACCTGCATGCGTTTCTCTGCCAGATATCCTTGCTGGAGAAGCTGAAGATACCAAGGACCATAAATCTCAGAGAGATCAATAATGATATGCAGACACTGTACATCACGTCCTCTGTTGACTCTTTCGAGTTCAAGGTGCAAGTGGAGGGGGAGGGCAGTGTGGAAGGGATCATTAGATACCACCCTTTCCTTTATGATAAGGAAACCTACCCAAAGGATCCATACGCCATACCAAGTAATTTCTCTATGTTAAACTCTTTGTTTGGTGTAATGTTGCTGCGTCAATTGCCATAAATAAACTTCTTTTTTTTTCTTTTTGTTTCATAAGTTTCACCAGAAGAAGAGGATGAGGACTGTGTCATTATTAACCAGGATGGAAGGGGCAAGAGACCTATTTTCGAGTGTTTCTGGAATGGCCGACTGATACCCTACACAACTGTGGCAGAGTAAGAGGCCCCAAGGCTGCTAGAATTGCAAGGCATTGGCTTGAGCGGAGAAGTTGTTCCTTGTATTCTGACTCACAAAATGTATTGTTTCAGATTTGACTGGTGCGCTCGGCCCAAGAAGTCAGGACCCGTACCCGCAGAGTGTTACAGCAGGATCTCGGGCGTTCTGTTCACCATCGATAAGTTCCAGGTCAGCACCAACAAGCTGACCTTCATGGACCTGGAGCTGCAGCTCAGAGGCAAGCAGACCATCTTCAAACGGATCGTCAATGGGCAGGTACATCAAGGAGCAACACCTGTTAAGCCTTTTTACTTCTCTGGAATAGTCGGGCACGTATGGTCTTTATTTATTTATATGGTCTTTACCGTATGCTGAGCCATATAATTATTATGATAATTTGTTTTTAGGTAGCCTGTCTCAGGTGTGTTACACTCTTTTGTGTTACACTCCTGGCTCCTTTTCCCCTTGCTAATGGTCAGCTTTGGTTAGGTAGGTGTTAGGTTTGGTTTTAAGTCAGTCACTGCTGTATTGGTTTTTCCGAACGTTCCTCCCCTTTCTGGAACTTACCTTGCTGGTTATGACAAAATAAAGGTCATTTTGTTCTTCTACTTACAGGCATATACGTGTGCATTTTGCTTTAATTAATATAATGTATTACTTGTTAACTAAAAAAAGTAATAAGTAATTTAACTTTTCCCATGCTTGCCCTGTACATTGCTGGTTTACCTCTCTCTGCATTAGGAACAAAGAGTGAAGATTCAGAAAGAATTCACACAGTGGCTTAAGGGATGTCATGAGAAGTGGGACAAGCAGGTGAAGTTTTCAGGGTTTAAAGGCATCATGACAAGGACTGACGTTGCAACGAAAAAGTTGCAGTCTCCATGGGCAAGGTTTAATGCCATCGAGTGGGATGGAAAAACCTACAAAGCCGGCCAATATGTGAGTATCTCATGTTTTATTCTCTTACATAACAGTTTTAGTTTAAAACTGAAAATGTGGCACAGCATATTTTAATGCACTGGAGTGCTTTACTACAGTGCTGAGATTGCTGTAATATTGTGTAATGCGTTTGGTATTAATATTTTAAGTTTTTGTTGTTTTTTTTCCTCCCCAGGTAAAATCCCAAAAAACCCATCCTATTTTATTTGGAACAATTGTCCAGTTTCTCCTCTATGGTGATCATGATGGAGATGTGCATTCAACTGGAGGTCAGGTCCAAATTGCCATGGTATGACACTGTTAGTCAAAAAGGAGAAAAAAAAACTTTGATACAGCGCAGTCCACTTATAAGACTCATATCCATCCAAGACAATTTGATTCTTATAAGCGGTTCATCCAGAATGAGTTCCACGTGAGTTCTTCTAATCAGTTGAGAAATGTCCATAATTAAATTTTTCAGATATGGAATAAAACATATTTGGAGTCATCCTTGTGCAATCCATTATTAAGTAAAATAAAAAATAATGTGACGCGTGCTAATTATTTGAGTATCACCCAGGTAAATCTTGGCACTGTGCTAAGTACAATGCTGTAACAGTCAATGTCCGTAAGTAAATTAAAAAATAATAATTTCATGTTGGTTATTTTTGAGTATTTTCATGACAATTGGTGCTGTGATGCACTTATCTGCCGTGTTATGTGTAGTGCTTGTTTAAACAACATATGTAGGTCTACATACACATTTTCACTCTTCAACACTGAAATTCAGCATTGCAAACTATGAATTCCTTTCTTAAGCACCTCTGATTTATTCTGCTGTTGCTGTGAATGGTGCCACTAGTTAGGCTTGGGTCTGGAACAGTAGGAAACGGATTGTATAATTGTGTAATAGTTCTACCTCCACGCTAAGTATTAGATTTTTTCCAAAACTTGTCTGGGCTTTGTCGTTGCAGGAGCCTAAGGCAGTTTATGATGAGGTGCGGACGATTCCAATCTCAAAGATCGACAGAGGGGCTACCCTCACAGCCATCAGGAAGTACATGGATGACGAATTGGCAAAGTGAGGTGGCATTATTTCTGTCCTGCATTTCGATTTGATTTTCATGTTTCAGAGGGGCAGCTTAATCAGGATTTCCATGGTCCTTGAAAAGTCTGTGGAAGTGCCTCCATCCTGGAAAGGGGTGAAATATCCCAGTGTCCCATAAAAATGAAAGCAAATCCTGCAAATCTAAAAGAAAAACTGGCTAAAAATACTTTATTATATGGTCACAAACAAAAGTTGCTGGTGAGTGATATGCAGTGCCAAAACCACTGCAAGAATTATTACAACACTCTGTGACACATTGATACACACTGAGATGTGCTCCGCTGTTGTGACTTTATTAAACAAACTTTTGTACCCTTCCATTGTAAGTCACTCAACATGTGTCTACTGACTGACAAAGTGTAAATGTGTGTATCCACACAGATTGAAAATATTCAAGAAAGAAAACTACAGATCTACATGCAAATCCAGCTCTAAAGTAGCCTAGTTTCAGGGGAATGTGTCTCTTGTAGAGTGAAAATCCTTCAGAATCATGTTACCTTTAAAACATCTTTGAAAAGCCATGGAAGGTACAAACCTTATTCGAATGTGAGCCCTGTTAGTTATTTCCTGCGCTTCTACCACAGGCTTCCAGACAGGCTGAAGGTGACATGGCCAGAGGGAAATGAGTGGGCCCAGATGGAAACACGGCAGGCAGGGACTCCATTTGGTAAATGCAGCTCCAACCCCCTGTCTTCAGTGCAGTCCTATATACGTTACATTTCTTTATATTCATTTAGTAGACGCTGTTATCTAAAATGACTTCAGCACAAAAGAACATAAGTGTATCCATTCAGGTTGAGTGAGCAACAGTGTCAGAACAGGCTAACAACACTACCATACCAGTGCGTGTGAGCATAACACTTTTCAAGCCCTACCCTAAATTAACCCTAAGTTAGCTTGTGAAACGTAAGTATACTGCCATATATCAGTCACTATAACAGTCTAGCCTGCAGGAAGGTGGAAGGATGATTAGTGAGACAAAGGAATACATTTGTCCTATATTGTCCTGAAATTGATTGCATCAGAGACTGTGCTTGTCTGTGTGTGAACCTGTATGATTCTTTACCTTTCTCCCTTTGCATGTAGGTCCAATCCATGTGGAGATCCTAAACAAGAAAGGGGAATCAATGACGAGAATGCCAGGACCCAATCACACTGCATCAAAGAAACTTCTCATTGAATTAAAGGTTATTTGGCATTGTAAGTATGTGTTGTAGGAAACAACAGGCCTAACAGTGATAAGGAAGTAGGAGCCTGATAAGGAGATAATAGGAGGAAATCTGACCTCGGCCCTATTTACTTTGACTTACTCTTACCCAGCCTGTTAATAGTTTTACTGCACTGCAGTTTTCCATAATTTAACTTTGTGACGGCTGTTTTCCAAAAAAAAAAAAAAAAAAAAAGTTCAATCGGAAATACCATTTGAATATTATGATAAAGAGAGATGTGATTGTTAAGGAAAATAATAATAATGCTGTAAAGTAGTGAAGGAAATAATGGTCCATTTCTGCACTGTATCAATTTTACATACTTAGCCGTGCATATTCATTGGTCATTGGTGGGTATGCTCCAGGGACTTTATGGGGTCGTTAACAGTGTGAATAAATGATTTAAGTAGCAAGGAGCGTTAAACAATGGCTTAGGTTTACTGTGTTTCTCTGAAGATAAATCTAAGTCTTTCTTCTGTCTGTTTTTACACAGCCCCTACTGGTGATGTTGAAACAAACTCTCACGTCTGTCAACACGGCGGGAAATGGGCCTATTGGTTTAAAACGATGGGTACCTTTACTCCTCTTAGGGGAACATAACATAATGTGACATCACGTAACATCACACATCACATATCACATAACATGGCATACACAAGCACACACAACATGAATGTCTCCTGTCATTTTACCATTTTGTGTCTTTGATAGTGGTTTTTGGAATACCTGCTTTGCAGATAAGCACATATGGTTAAGGTTAATTTGCTGTTCTCCCCATACAGAGAATCTAAACAAATTGGGAAAATACACGCTGGACCTGCAGACAGTGATGAATGAAAATAATGCAAGTGTCTGTGCTGGAGAGCCACTGCCATCTTGGAAATTAGAGTTCTCCATATGTGGTAAATTTTATGACAGCCTTCATACAATTATGCTGCTCTATCATGTGTTAAAAAAGGCCTGCTACATCTGTTGCATTTAGACTCATAATCCGTAAGCATTAGACTGACTTTGTGCTGTGTCAATGTTATGTGTTGTTCATTTGATATTGAGGTCTTTGAAGACATTTGAGGGGAAAAAAATAAACCACAATGTCTTCCAAAGGCATGTTTTACCATCTGGACAAAGAAAATTTTAAATTCTTTCTTTTAATGTCCTTCACTCTGAAGTAATTTGTTATTAGATTTTGATTCACATTCATGAGGAAGAATGTACGAGGCTAATGGATGCGAGCAGTAATGATGTCCCTCCTCTTCCCCCTCAGAGGGGTGTCCTGAGAGGTTTGGGGTGGCAGCGATTTGCACCCCTTTCCACGTGGGCGAGCCCTTCAGCATTTCGATGGACCTTTTTGACGAATTTGGGAACCCTGCCAGGCCTCCTCCTGACCTTAAGCCAGTTCTAGAGTGCAGGTGGGTAAGAGAAAAGGCCTCAGCCACCTAATGTCTCAGTATAGGTGCAGCACCACAGCTCTTGCCAAGCACACTTCCACAAATGCCTATCCATATCCGTATATTCAACACAGAGGTGATCATCATACATGTAATTAAGGCTACACAAGGCAATATTTTACAAAGGCATCTGTAATATGAGCTGTGTCACACTATCTTGAAGAATGTATACTCTCCATACAGATGTCATCTGTGTTAAACAAGGAAAAATACTTTTTTCTCTCAAACCAGAATGTGATATTCATAAATTTGAATGTAGCTATTATTTCCATCAGTTTGGTGTGTAGTCTATACAGATTGCTTTTAAAATCCTGTGCATGATATTTTTTCCAGGGTACCTCTTAGCCAAGACAAGGTCGCAACTCATTATGAGTGGGACTCTGTGTGTGCAGACTCATCAGTTTCCCAGCTGGTTAATTTACCTGATGGACTGCACAGAAATAAATGTGGTTGGGAAGATGGAGCAGTTTCTGAATATTCTCATTTGTTATCACTAACAGTTTGAGGATTTGCAAATGCATTTGTTTCTCACCCCTCAAATAATCTGTCTGGCAATCATTTTTTTCCCAGTGCATTAGACATCAGTTATGAGGACGCTGCAGCAAAAGGAACCACTTTTATCATTAAAGGTGTGAAAGCTAAAGGCCCTGTGAAGAGCTTTCAGGGGAAGGTCAGTCACACTTCAAAGGTCAGGTATCAGAGATATCGCAGACCTTAATGATTGGTGCGAAAGTGTCAGTGTGTTTCTTTTAACCCTCATTCCTTGTAACATACCAGTGACATGGCAACATTGGGTAAACGCATTTTACATTAAAAAAAAAATGACCCTTGGCAAAAAACTAAATTGAAGTTGTTTCATATACATTTGCATAATATTGCTGCTATATTTCCATAAAATCTTTGATATTCAATCATTATAAATTGTGTATTTTAGTGTGCCTTTGCCTCTCTCCCCTCTGGCAGACCTATAACATGAAGGTCATCTTGCCTGGCCTGAAACAGAACTCTCAGACACTGAAAATAATTCTTCTTCCTGGTAAGATCTGTGTTAATTGCTTAGCTACTTATTCCACTCTAACTAATCCCACTCTTATCTTTTGCTTGGTTCAGAGTTGAAAGGGCTGCTTTTGTTTCCTTTGCATGAAACATTCATGTTTAAGTGACTCACAGAAATTATGGGTTTACCATGTTTTCCGACCTGATTCATTTATCATAACGGAGGGTTTTTGTTGATTTACTGAATGAGTCCAGGAAAGCCGTGATGATTTTTAGGAAAGTGCATTAGTCTATCCCTGTGTGCAGGGTACAGTTGATTTACATGAATGGTGGACTCTGCACAGCGGTATGTTGTGCTAAGACCTCGCTCGTCTGAACCTCCTCCCAGGTGTGCAGTTTGTGCCATTCTATCACTCCAAGACACATTCCCTGCACAAACAGAGCACACAGTCTCAGACCAACACACACGCATACACACGCACACACACATACAGAGAGAGAGAGTACACAGTCTCTCTTTCTCACACACACATACATACACACAGTACACATACAAAGGTCTTAGTGTTAAGATTTATTTTGTATGGAACATAGTCCTTATGCTTTAGATAAAAGACAATGCATAAAATGATTGTGGTGGACTTTGTTAGAAATGAAACTTTGTTTCTGCTATCTGTTGCAGAACTGTATGCTCATATCAGATTATTCTATTAATAATATACAGATTATTAATGTATATTGGTAGGTTTCCTCTGATAGGTTTGTGCCCATTAGCTCCAGTAACCACTTATTATTTTCTTATTAGTGAATCTACTTTGCTTACATTATAATTACTAACTTCTTTTCCCTGACATTTACCATGTCCTTGCAGACTTAGCAAGGTGATCCACTGGGCCCTATTTATTTGGAAAGAAATGTCAATTTTCAGGGAGCTGACGCTGTTGGGGGATTTTTAAATGAGCCGTTTCAGTCATGACTGAACCCCCAGATGCTGTCCAGCTGTCTGTGTGATTATTATTATGGTTCAGCAGAGTGAAGGTCTGCCTGTAGAGGCTACGAGACTACAAACTGCTTGATTTAAGCAGGCTGCTATGGAATGCATGAGTAGATATGTTGTGTATCTGTTGCGTTTTGAACTGTCAGACCTATTCCCTGTTTTTCCCCACTTTTCAGGTCAGCCGCATATTCTCATAGTTAAGCCTGACTCTGACGAAATAACAGTTGAAAATGGAACGGCCATCATGTTCCAAGTGGAGGTGCAAGACGAAGCAGGAAACATTACAACTCATCCGAAGCTCATAGTACGGTGCCGGGTAAGCGCAGTAACAACAGGGTATTCATTTACATGCAGCTGCACAGACCCTCAGAGCTATTTATACAGCAGTCCCTTGATGTTGGTTCAGTTGAGGCAGTAATTATTAAATTTGATTCTGGATGCATATAGTACCCTAATTGACTTTATGATTGGCAGAATGCAAAATATCAATATTCAGTTTTGTTAATATCCTTCAATTCTGACTTCAAAACAATCTAAAAGTGAATAAAGATATTAAATTACTTTGGGGAGAGAAAAACGCTTGAACGGTAACACGCTCATATTAAACGGCCCTCCAGAATGCTGTCATACTTGGCCCAGCAGCAACAGAGTAGGCGTAGATGTGTTTCCAAGTTGTTTTCGGGCAGTTAATGGAAAACATCAGCTCAATCAAAGCCTCGAGCCCTCGTCATAGAAGAATGACAGCGAGGCAGGGAGCGTCATTAAGGATTGCCAGAGCAGTATTTTAAACTCGCACGGGGGCGTTTCTCTGTGCAGCAGGCGCGCCCGTCATGTGTGAAATATTAAGAATTTTCCAACGCCGAATGGGCAGAAGTATTGGAGCGTGAGCGCTGTGACAGATTTGCAGGGCAGCTTTTTGGAGGCTAGCTGCTCCAGTGGCACGCGGCGCCTCGGGGAGTGCGAGCTGAGCTGTCCCCCTCGCACGGCAGCGCGTTACACGGCAGCGCGTTATAGGCTGTGGCGCGCTGCTGGGAGCAGACCGCCACGTGCGCTGCGTGCACACTGGCTGGCTCTCAGACCCTCACCACTGTCCTGGGGGCCCCCTGCAGAAAATCCAACAAGCAGTAGGGCCTCAGAAAACATGGGTCTTGAAAAGAGCCAAGGTTTTCATATTTTATATATGTTGTGCGTGCGTGCGTGCGTGCGTGCGTGCATGCGTGCGTGCGTGCGTGCGTGTATATAAATGTTTACACCCACAAACGCTGTTATAATTGCGTTCGCCCTTTGTTGTCTGAAATAAACAGTCTGTAATTCCTTGTTTACTTTCAGTAGTGTGCAAATATTTGTCAACCGCACAAACATGGAGATTAGTCTTTTAGAGGGACATGATTTCATCATCCCAGCAAAATGTCCGGCTGTAATGGAACTGGAAGCCGAATATGAAGCAATGCTAGCTTTAAGGAGCTGATGTTTCAGAAGCATATCCCATGAGTTTTTTTTTTTTTTTTTTTTTGGTCATTCAACTAATGTCAGTACTGCTCGAACCCTCAACAAGTACGTGCAAATGATCCACTGCTTTCTTCCGAGCATCTGTACTTTGGCCAGTTTGGGGTCTCCCAGAAATTGCTGCACAAAATACGGAATTTGGTCTTTGAAATAGTTTTAGTGACACAGCAATGTTAAAAGGCCATGAGCAACGTCAGCTCCTTCACTTACATGTTCTCCTTCTCTCGCTCTCTCTCTCCACGAGGTAGTCGCCACACTTTTGGAATCTGATTGCATGGCTGGAAGGTTTCCAACATTTTCCTTTCCCCTGTGCAATAGAAAGCACTCACAGTAATCATATCTGCACTGGCTCAGAGCACCTCTGGACAAGACTAATCTAACTGCTAACGCTACCCTTTTCTTTGAGCTGAATAAAGTCTGGAAGGTCAGGGCTGTCCAGTCAGAGACAAAAGCAGCTAGATGTGCTTGTTTTTGAAATGAACACGTGTTAGAACATTTATTCTGCTCCGTGCTCAGCGCTGTCTCTTTAGCTGGGTTCTATGAGCTCGCAAATAATGTGCGGCTATTTCTGCCTTCGCAGTTGCTGGGTGCGCCAAACCTGCCCGTGGAGGCGGTGGACTGCTGCAATACTGGAACTGGATCCTTAATGGATAAGCCATTGTATATTAAGAACATCCAGACAGAACGGACCATAACGGCGAAATTTGACATCCCGGTAAGTTTTATGTTTTTGCTTTCTATGATCAATATGGAATGTCTTAAAATTTGTAATTTGAAGTTTGGACATGATGGTTTTGTTTAAAGTGAAACTTATTACTCCCTCAGTCCAAAACCGGAATGCAGACTTCCTCTCACCTGCTAATACCCTTGACTTGAACCTGCTTGAATGGATAATACAATTGTTATGTAAATAGTGGTTAATCTTAACACGTTAGTGAAATTGCAGAGGGTTTTCAGGAATTCATGGGATAATTTTGTTCTTCACCCATGTGGTGGTGTTTAGAGTCTCAAAAACATCGAAGTGGTGGAAAGGACTTTGAGGATCACTCCTAGCAGCCGGGTGGCCAGGTTGGAGATATTCAGTCAAGAGGGAGAAAATGTCATAATTCTTGAAGACAAGGAGAAGATCGACTGGACTGCTGGAGATACACTGGAAAACCTCAGTTTTCGCTTGTTTGATGAAGGAAACCGAAACGTGCCCATTACAGCTAGTCTAGCAAAGAAGATCAAGGTAGGAAAAGAGTCTTATGTAATTTTGCTCGCTCCTTAATGCTTTTTAATTGCTTTCTGTCATAGTCATGGAAACATGTGGAAGTGTTAAACAGAAAATACAGATTGTAAGGTAACGACAGGGAAAAGATTATAATTATGCCCTACGTTCAATACAGTGGACCACTCCTCGGCACTGCAGTTTCTGAAAGTTTAAAAATAAATGTTATAAATTGAATGTTGAAGTTGATTGACTATTTTGTACATGTTGATACATTTCAGGTGAATTGGAGGGCAGACCTAAATATTGAAGATCTACAAAAAGGAAAACTACCCAATGTTCAAATTCCCAATTTGGTGAAAGATGATCATTTCTATCAAGTTTCATTCCAGGATGAAAACAAGTCTGTGGAGTGTTCTTTCACTATAACGTAGGTTGATGAACATTAGACCAGTTTACCTGTCTTTTGAATAAAATACTGTTCACCAGTCTCCATTATGTGGAAACAAGAGCGTTTGGCATGTTTTCTTGGTCCAAAAGTTAATTTACTTTTTTTGTGTGGGAGGTTTTAGTATTTCTAGTTTAAAATAGTACGTGTTCATAAAGAATAAATTAAGAGTGTCTGTTTGGATTATTATTTGTCATGTGCATTTAAGAATTGTATTAATTCAGTAGAAATGGTCAAGCAGTCTGTAATGGCAGTTGGTGCCCCCTCTTACGGCTGGAGTGACCAGCATGAAGCTCCTTTTTTAAAAAAAAAATTTTTTCCCTCCCAGGCCTCGTGCAGACGAGCCAAAACGCATGAAGGCCACGCTGAGGTGTGAGACCTCTGTCAGGATGGGAGAATTGTTGCCTGGGCAGATCCGTGAGTCAGCACTCAGACCCATTACTCTGTCTCCTCAGTTACCGCAGCTCCCCCACTAACCAATTCAAAAACCCTCGTGTATGGGTCTTAATTACTACTCCATCCTACCACCGTGCTGCTATTATCAGTGGTGATTTTAGATTATCTGTTATATATAAATATGCAGTATATATTCATTTTTAACTTTATTTCAGTGTGTTAACAGGGTTTGTTAAAATTCTGAACCCATTTCCCCTTTAGATTTGGAGGTTGTGGACCAGTATGGAAATAAAACCCAAACCTTGACTTCGGCTTGTGTGAATTCCTTTGGGGTGTCTGCAGAAGGTCTCGATAAATCACACTTGAAAATCTCATGGCAGGTACGGCCTGGTTTACCAAGTCTGTCATATTGCAGTTCTTTCTCCCCGTGCTGTGCTCCCACCAGTGGCATTTTTCAGTCTTTTTAACGCAGTGGAGTAACATTTGTTTCCCAGACTCACAGCAGACACATTCACACTCTGAGGCAGTGCATCATGTTCAAGAACATGCCAGAATGATATTCAAGGTGGCCAATACGTGTTACTAACTATATTTGCCAAGACATCTCATTGTTGGTGCTTGTCATTAATTTTCAAATAAACACTGAATACCACTTTGATGGATCTGTCCTTACAGTAATTTTAGGATACGCATCAGTGTTGAATTATCATGTGGGTTGTGAGCATGGTTTCATCAGTTTCAGCCATCTGCCCATGTAATAAAAATAGATCACTGATTCTGTTCACTGTTCTGCATCACAACCTCAGGAAAGTATCCAAGTGATAATGGTGGAAGGGGTGAAGTTTCATCCTGGCAAGCCAGGATCCAGAGAGCTGTGCTTCGCCTGGAGAGACTTCGCAGAGTATGTGCGTGTAAATGTGACTGCTGGACAGCCAGCGCAGCTCCAGCTTGTTGACGGCCCTGAGGAGGTAGCCTTTGCCTTTTTTTTTTTTTTCTTTTCTTTTCTTTTTTTTAATCTACATTACATCAAATTTACTTAGCAGAATAATAAATTATTTGTAGGTGTGGGTAATTTTCCTCATGTGATCCTTAGTGTGTTTATCTCCAGACAGTTTTTAGTTCTGGGTTATTGGAATGAAATGTTTCATGTGAGGAAACACAGACTCTTACCATGTACTGCAGTTCAGCTTCAGATGCTAATCTATGCAACAGTGGCGTCGTTAAGTCCGATCATTCAGGGCTATAGCCCCGAATGTTTTCGCCCTGAAAAAGGAGGTGTTTATAGGAAAACAGACAGACTCTGTAAAGATAAATAGCATAATAACCCTTGAATGTGTGTGTGATAATATTTATTTGTTACAAAGGTAGATATAACCTCCCCAACCCCAGACCCAGGCAGACTTGATTTAGCCCCTGATCTTTTCAATAGCTAGAAACACCCCTGCTTTGCAAAGAAAAATATTTGTCTGAAATGAGATTTCAAACCTTGGACTGTTTTGCTGATAATATGGAGTGAAGAAATGAGCAAATGGCTTTTGTGTTTGCTCATAGCCTGTGCAGGTCTTCAATGGGAAAGACCTCGAGAAGCCTTTCATTGTTCAGCTGTGTGATGCATGGAAAAACCCCTCGCCTGATCCACGAGTCGTCATCTCTCTAAAGCCCTCAGCAACTGCCTTAAAGGTAGAACAGTGTCTTCTTTTTTTTAAAGTCATTTAACACGGAGAAACTGTTTGGGCAAATAAGGACAAAGTCCAAACAGTACTCCAGTGAACTCCCTAAAATTGCATTGCAAATTACATACTATGCAGCTGGTCCCGTTTTAACTGACTGACTTCATTTACAACTGCTGTGGGCATACTCTGGTTAAGTGCATTATGTCACAATAGTCCAAAGCATATGCAGTTATCAGAAGACAACTGTAGTTTATTTTATATGACTTCTTTTAAATGGGCACTCCAGATGTGGCAGCCAGGGTGCACTCTGGGTGACTTGAGTGTGCACATTGCATGGGGAAGCCTTTTGCAGTTCACAGCATGTGAGTGAATTGGCATAACGCAATTGCTATAGATTCCACAGGTAGGGAGTTAGTGATTTTGTACAGTTAGTAAAACACTTGCACTGCATGCAGATGTTTCTTCTAGATATGGTATTTTTTAACAAATTAATAATTGCACACTACACAGCAGTCTGCAACCTCGCTGTGTATCCACATTTCCCTGAAGTAAGAAAGTTAAATCTTTCATTGACATAGTTAACTCTCACAGCTGCTGTATTTTACACTCTCAAGAACTGTCAGTTCAGAGGATTAGTTCATAACAAAAGAACATGTGCAGAGACTATTTTACTGGGTAGAAATACTCATAAATGTCACTTTTTGTTGTTGGAGGACTCCTTAAAGTCTTAAATACCTCTCAACCATGTGCAGGAATAAGTATATTGTCTTAAAGTGTAATTAATTTAGTCTGAGATGAGTAAAGAGCGAAAAAGGGCTTTACATATGTGTAAAACCGGACTTGCTCAGTGTAACCAGTGTTACGTAATAAAAACATTTGTGTTGTTCCTTATATTTAAGATAATAAATATGCATTGTATGTGTGTTTTCAGATTAAACCTTCTCCGACTTCACAGTCAGTAGGCACAGACGGAAGAGCCAGCTTCACTGTGTGCCAAGTGACCGCACCCAAGTGAGTATCATCCTACAGAACAAATTAAAATGAGAACTACCTGTTATACTTAAGGCTTTGGAAAAACTGTGAGATGCATCCCCTGTGTGAACAGAACAGTAAAGTATTTTAAATAGAAGCATGACAGTTGCATGCTGACAGAGTTTTCCCAGTGCCAGTTGATATATTGACAATATTGTTCATAATAATCCTCACTTTATGTTGTAGGGGAGAGTATGGCCTGGAGTTTAAAGGCTCATTAAATAAGCAATCCATCCCAGGACCTGTGGTGAAACTAAAAGTACTCCCAGATCCTAACAAACCTGTCAAACTTGTGGTCAGCTACAATGCAAATGCAGCATTTCCTGCTGGAGGTTTCTTAACAGGTGTGTCTCACTGTCAGATTCTGTTAAACATGATTGCCTTGGTCAACATGTACTTGCATTTCCTTACTTATGTTATTTGAAAAGGGGGAACTTCATTTTGAATGTACCTTTCCTTGTTATTTTTAATGGCTAGAACCTGTGATAACAAATTGATTGTAATTTCTGTTTCATATACAGTACCAGTTAAAAGTTTGGACACACCTACTCATAGAAGGGTTTTTCTTTATTCTAAGATGTGGAAATAGTAAAAATAATAGTAGAGACATCTATGAAATAACACAAATGGAATTATGTGGTGACCAAAAAAGTGTTAAACAAATCAAAAGTTATCAAATGAAATCTTTTTTTTTTGCTTCTTTGAATCTAAAATATATATTTTTAGTACATTTTTTGGAAATAAATTCATACATGGGCATTAACATCACTATATATTTGTCTAAGAAACAAATTTCAAGCATTTAAGTCTCCAGATCAAAATGTCTTTGAATGCATGTTTCCCATTAGCTTAATCGGGTGACGCCAGACTGTTGACTCGAACTGTAAGTAATGCTGTAAGGTTTAATGCTGTAAATGGATGCAGATCTAACAAGTTTTCCACATGCATTTGTTGTATGAAACGTCCAGTGTTTTCCGTGATGGTGGAGTCGGAAGACGGTGGTGCGGTAAAGAATCTAAGCCCAGCCTCCATATCGATGCTGATGTGGAAGGGCGAGTCATCCGGGCCCAGGCCGCCACCGGGTGTGAGTACCCTTCAGGGGGATGATTCATGGAGAAATTCTGATGTACTTTTCAGGGTTGCCAGGTTGGGAAAGAGAGCAACGTTTCTGGGGATGTGTAAAATCTGCTTCGGCTCTTTGGCCAAATGCACAGAAGACATTTGAGCATCTGTAGTGCTTGTCAATTTTGGCGTGCCATAACTTATTGCATTTAATATGATTTAACGTGTCGACAGTAAAATCAGAAGTGCATCTTTTTGTGTGTACCTCTGGAATATCTGGATTTTTCTTTCTGTGTCATTGTTCTTTTTTCTTTGCTATTTTTAGGCTTCGACACTCAAGTGCAGTAAACCCAAGGACACGGAGAAAGTCGACTGTTTTTACTTCAGGTGCATTTTCGGGCCAGAGCTGCTTAGCAATGTGGGGAGAAACAACATTGTCCTGGCTGTCAGTTTGGCTTGTATATGCAGCATTCCCCCACACCCCTCATTTATGTAGTTCCTCTAAGGGGGGGCCTTCCACCACACGAAAACATACTTTCATTCAGTTCCCTGGCTGAGGAGGTCGTAAATCATGACTGATAGAAACGTGATGAGAGAAAAGCATCTCATCCTTTTACAGTTCTCCTAACTTCACTCTTGCCTTTTATTTTTTCCCCTTAGCAATCAAATATTTGCTTTCAAATTCCATTTTCAGTCATCAACTGTATATTTCAGTTGATAAACCAACATTTCTGCAGCCTTTAGCTTACCTCTTTGAAGACCTTGCTTATGAAATGAAAATGAACATTATGCTTTTGGGTTTCCTGCTATGTGTCCATCCTTACCATGATTATTGATCAGACATGCTTTCTTAGTGTTTAATATACCCTGTTATAGGTGGAGGGTGGGGGAACTTGGTAGAAAAGCTGGCTACACTGTACCCCCAAACCCTATCAAATTTCAGGTCACTAGGTCAAAGGGCAAGGTCACAGAAACCAGAAATCACAAACCAACCTAACTCAACCAGTTATGTATGGCTTTTGATGAAACTTCACACACATCCTCTTCTCTAGTTGAAAGGTCAAACTGTAATGTTAATGGGGATCTCAGTATAATTTTTTTTCCTTTTCTGATGTCCATACCTGTATAACTTCTTGCAGCTTCTTAAGACTAATTGACTAATTGATTTAATTTGTCCACCATCTCAGTGCAAGGACATATCTAGGTAACCTATTTACAGCTTCCATAATACACTAATTGGATGCCTGTATATTTTTTCCAAATTTCTAAAAGTCCTAGCTCCTGTTTTACAGGTGGGTGGCTACCTTCCCATGAAGGACTGGTTAATATCTGCCTCTGAATGCTTATCTGCAGTCTGAAGGGCATCATGATACATGCTGCACAGTGTATCTTGTTCAAGCAGCTCACATAGTTGTCTATACATATAAACTGTACTTTTGATTTTAACTGCTGTACTTATGGATGTTTTATGCTACAACCTTTATCCTGAAAACATGCATTCATTTTAGAGCATTGTTTGTTATTCTTTTTATCAATTAATTGCATGCTTTTTTCTTTCTCTGCTTCTTCACCAATCAGAGACAAAATAATCCCAGATCGTGTTGGAAAGTACACAATTCAGTTCGTGTTTTGTGTGGAGAAAAATAAATGTCTGTGGAGCAATCAGGTTTGTTTCCCTTAGAACCTGTTTTTGTCTGAAATAGCCTTATGCTGTTGATTGCCCAAAAGAGATATTCTGCTCTTGCTTAGCATTTGCCATACTGTACTATTTCCATGGGTTAACTGCATGTGCAGTAATGAATACACCTGTCTTGAACATAAAGTTATTATCTGTGGCAATCCATCTATTAGCCGTGGGTTTTGTGACATTTTGTACGTTCAAACATGTACAGAAGTAGTAGCTTATTTGCTCTGTGCCCTGGTTAGAGTATGTAATGATCCTTATACTCCTTTGTTCTCAGTATATTATAAATGTGGTGCCAAACGATCCAGTGAAATTGATGCCAGATATCCAGCCAGCAACCCCAGTTGTTTCCAATATCAACGCCATCGAGAGTCGGTTCCTGATTCGGAGCTTGCATCTTATGATAATGGTAAGCAGATCCATTCTCTGGTATACATCCTATCTCAGTTTTGTTTAGGGCTTTCATTCACTTTTGTGCAAAATCCCGCAGCTGACACCAGTGTGCTGGTGTATATGATCATCATCACAAACCACATTAGCCCATCTGATCCCCCAGCACCATTGAATAATCTTTGAAACTTCTCCAGTCTTTGACATTGTCCCTTTAGAAATGTATTTAATGTACTAAACAAAATGATTAGCCTTTAACTGAATACATTTGCTGTTTAGTATATGTAGTCAAGCAGTATTACAAATTGACAATTGTTGCAGGATGAGTATGACAACCCAGCTGGCACGAACTTGAATGGGAAGGTGGTGGTCTCCATCAAGAGCTCCAGCAGTAGTGAGAAGGAGCTTCCGCTCTTTCAGGGGAAGACGAAAACCATGCAGTTCAGCCTCTCTAAGGGCGTAGCTTTGATCATGGTTAGTGACTCCCTGTCCTCCACCTCACCAGAATCCTTAGTCTTAAATGTGTGCAGATAGATGCGTTAATCTGTTGCTTTTCTCTTACCTCCCCTGCAGAATCTTGCAATCATGGAAAACTGCCCGGGCACCGATGGGACAGAGTATATCTTGCACTTCCAACCAGTTGTTCCTGGTTTCAAGCAAGGAAAAGCTTTGCGACCGTTTGAGCTTCCCTTTATGTTTTACAATGGTGAGCAATGGAATCACTTAGCATGAGTCAAGGGAAAAGATTATCTCATAAGTGGGTATTTAAGTGAGATTATTGCTGCTTGTGCGTGCCATATAATAATATTAGCAGAGGAGATGATCGTCATGGTCTGTCTGCTATTGCCATGTTATAATTTGTCCTAATCACTTTCTGACCCACAGATTCCAAGAATCAGCAGCAAATGGCCACTTTGACTAAAGAAAAGGACCGGCTGTCTCTATCCATTGTTGCTTATAGAAGTTTGTTTGACACAAACAATCAACTGATCTCAGAGTTAAAAGGTAGCTTTAAATTGGGGACAGGGTATATATGTATATATATAATGTATATTTATGTGTGTATTTATATATGTGTGTGTATATATACATATAATATGTGTATGTATAGCTCAGTAAATTTATTTATCAGTGTAATAAATTGATATGATTAAAAGGTTGCTAGCTCAGTGCCATTTTTATCATTTTCCCCCATCCAGGTCAGCTTCAAGATGCAATCAACAAGGAGGTGCATCTGAAATCTGAAATCAAGAAAAGTCATATAAATATCACAGGGCTTGGAACTGTGAGTTTTTCGTGACATTTTTTCCTTGTAGTTTCATACATCTGAAATGAAGCATCCTGCATATCCAGTTAAATTGGTAATTGGATTAGTTGTGGTCTTCTTTGATGCTTGTTTTGACTATTTTCATGGATGACACATCACAGCCTCTCAGTTTATGGCAGTTGTATATTTGAAACAATTTTTTTCTGTTGTAGATGGAATCGGTTGAAGCCCTTATCAAAGAGAAGATGGCTGAACAGGAGAGAATTTGGGCACAGCCTCGAAGGATGTGCACCATCCCCGATGTTTTCAAGGGCAACCCGGATGTCCTTGGAAAGGTAATTCCAGAATAGCGTGTCTTATCTCTCTCAGAACATGCTTAGGCTGTGAATATGGATAGCTCAAACTCCAAGACAAGGAGACAAATGGCAAAAGTTAATTGTCTGCACCAGAAATGAGAGGCAGGCGTATTGCATCTATGGGTGTTTGACAGAGTAAGCAGGGAAATTCTTGCTCCTCTTCAGTCTCAGGTTTGACAAAACTGTCCTGGGCCATCATTGTGTTGTCACTTCAGGACATAATTGCACAGGGGGAGTAACAACATGACATCTTATTTTGATGAATGTCCACACCCGCGCCGCAAATCAGTCATTTAGATTACAGTTTAGCCTGCACACTAGACGTCAGCCTGACCCGAGGAGGGTGTCCAGAACCAAAGCCTCATAATACGTATTCAAAACGGCAACCCCAAGGTCAAGGAGCAGCAGCCGCTTCTCAGTTGTGCAACATCTGTTTCCCTCGGCGGGTCACAACTCATTCTGTGAGCGCAGCCCCATCTTGCTCCGTGCCTCGTCTTTGGGGCTTCAGGGTGTCGTTCTCTACGAGGAGGGAAAAGGGCACGGCTGGAAAAATTAATCAAACGTGGACTTTCTCACAAATCACAGGGGGGAAAAAATCTGTTTTTGCTGGCTTTTAACAACACGTTTAAGCAGCGTAGTTGACTTTATTACTGTATGTGATTTGTAATCAATGAAGTCAAGCTGTTTAATTAATCCAGCGTGTTCTGCAAACAGAATCTGGAGTTGTTTTCGCTCTATAAAATGGAAATATAAGTAAACCAGGGACTGTGACTCTGCGTGGTTTAAGAAGTCAGAGTAGTTACGAACTGATCGGCAGTGTGCATCTTGTTGAAATTAGCCAAAGTGTTTGTTTCTTGTTTCTTTTAAATGCTACCATATGAGCTGTGTTTCGGTCTTGAATAGAAAATAATCTGCTTTAAGTGACCCGGAGACTTACATGCCTGCCCCCCTCCCACTGGCTTGGGCAGAAGATTGATTACAAGTAACTAAAAAAGAGAAAGGGCCAAAGGGAGAACAAGAACTGTTTAGGAAATGCAGATCAGGAGACCCTCTGGGTTATTTTATAAAGTTTCATTCAGCACAACAAAAAAAATGGCGCACAGCTATTAAAGTCATTTGGCACTGGTGTTTTAGAAACAAGAAGAATGCTAACAGTCACATAACATGTGCTACGACTATATCCCTTCATAGTGTTACTGTATTGTAGTGTTTTCCCACAGACGCTTATTGATGGCCCTCGTTTCTCCTTTATTTTGTTATTATTGTATACTTTGCAGATGTCTCCATGTAGGGTGACTGGCATAGCTGACATTTTTGCTTTTCATTTATACAGCTGGATCCCAGCTGAAGCAATTCAGGTTAAGTAGCTTGCTCAAGGGTACGACAGCAGTGTCCCACTGAGAATTTCATCTTGGTACCATGTGGTTAGAAGCCCATTTCCCTTGCCAGTACTCCACACTTCTGCCCTAGCCTCTCTGTTCATACTGGTAGTTAGTTTTCTCCTTCTGCTTGGTAATGCAAATACCTTCTCTGCGTTCAGGTCGCTCACCTAGCGCAGATCGAGGACAACGATGCAGCGAGGG
Organism: Megalops atlanticus; assembly: GCA_019176425.1. Taxonomy (NCBI): domain Eukaryota; kingdom Metazoa; phylum Chordata; class Actinopteri; order Elopiformes; family Megalopidae; genus Megalops; species Megalops atlanticus. Next base: position 53,068,281 of record CM032876.1, read on the forward strand.
TCATCTCCTGGCACCTGTCCGGTGATATGGACTGTGTGGTAACCGTGACAACGGAAGCAGCTCGACAAATCTATAACGACACCCAGGGCAGACAGCAGGTGATGCCCTTGGAGACTATCTTCTGGAGGAGCACCAACAGGTACGTGATGAAGTTTGGCTTGAGGTTGTGTTGGGACTGTTTCTCAGGTCACAGAAGATCATGATCAATTTTTAAATTGTGATGCAATATTGGCTTGATTTGATTGGTTGGTTAATACCTCACCATGAGAAAACAATTACGTGCCCATGCCAAGGGAAAACCCCTCTTTGAACGATTGCTATGACCTGGTTCAGTGTTGTACTGCAGTCATTTGTTGTGTATCACAGCATTCAGAACCTGTAGCTCAATCTAGATATGTGCGGTACTGACTCAAACACCATTATGGTCCACTTTTCTGTTTGTGTGATCAGTTCAGGCTCTATTGTCAGAGGTCATACTTGCTCAACAGTGGTAACTGTTTGGTACTGATGGCATTGTCCTAATGCACGAGTTTCCTTTTATCCGATAGGCCCCTGCCTCATATAAGGAATGGATTGAGTACCTTTCCACCTGTTGGAAATCCTGTGTTTGTTCGTGATCTCCTGATTTTCCCAAATCACGCAGAACGCTGTCAGATTGGTGAGTTCACATCACAAGTCATATTTACGTCAGAAATGAGCTTTAGACATTTGACTTTTTCCTAAATCTACTAACTACTTTGGGCCCATATCCTCTTGTATGTTTGCTGTTGTGGTGGTTGTGGAGCCTCTTTTTGGCTGTGTGGTAGGGCTTTAGAGTAAATGGTTCCAGATGAGATTCTTTGTATCTCTCCAAGGTCAGTAATGAGCTGATTCCCATGAGGGCTCTACTAGTATTCTGGAGCCATTGCTGTTGTCAGTTGTGTCCTTAAAAATTTACATGATATTCTATTGTTTTGAGCATAATTATTCTTGTCCGTGTCAAATTCTTTTTCTGTTTTAGCATTTCATTATAAAGAAAAGCTAAGTAATTCCAGGCTAAGGGATCATACAGCATTTTGGTGCTTTATGTAGTTCCTTTATTCTTTAATGGCTGTATGCTTCTTGGCATTCCTTTCAGTATTTGGAAATCTTCTGGGAGATACCATTTTGATTGACGACCTGGATTCTGCTAACCACTATCGGAAGGGGGTGAGTGGCACATTTTTTGGTCCTTTATTAAACTCTCCTCCAAAGAATGTGTAGAGTCTGCGATACATTTAGCACAAAGGGCTCATTGTACATCCTTCAGTATTGCGGTTCATCTAAAACTAGACACTCAGAACCCGGCCGTTTTAACCAGTGAAATGTCTTTTCTTTTCTGTTCTTTCTGTAAATCAGTTAGCAAACCATTTTTCAGATGCATAACTATCATGGTCATCTTACTAGCTTGTTTACCAACCAGCCAGCAAGCTTTCAATGTGTTTTTGCAAGGTTTGCTATAATTAAATGAGTTGAGGGTTGATCATACTGTTTAGCTATTAATGACCTACACCAAAGCAGTTTTGTCAGGGGGGAATGCAACAAAAAATTCTCAAATTTAGAAATGTTAGCAATCAGACGTAAAGGCCAAATACAGACAAAATGGCAATATTGTCAGTATGGTTTTGCCTCTTCAGCACACCACCAAACTATGACTTGTATCAGTTTATTCATTCTTTCCGGATGTGAAACCTATTTTGTAGGTTGTCCAAAATAAAATGCAATGCCCTACTCTGCTGACCAGACAAGGCGAGCGAATACGCAGTAACGGGAAGTTTGGCGGCCTGCAGAACAAGGCCCCATCGATTGAAAAACTAAGAGGGCAAGTGTTTGGAGCACCCCTTCCAAAACAGTATTACACACTCTGCACGCAAATCGGTGAGTAGATTCAAAATGATGTTTCATAAGCATACTTGGTATACTAATGGTATAATATTGATGTGGCTAATGTTACACATGCTTAGAAGGTTGTTGTACTCGGACTTCAAATACAGAAACACACAGTATGTGTTCAGTTTGACAGACATCTAAAATAAAATACCATGTGGAGACATGAAAGAAAATTTGGGGAAAAAAATGGGAAAGAAGTTTGTGTGCTCTGAAAATTGTTGGACTATCAATATACAGTATATAGTAAATATATGAAGTTATGAGCAGTAGTATCAATATATTAATAGTAATAATACTATTATTATTACACAGTGCACTCCACTTATAAGAAATACTGATGTAAGAAACATCCACGTATAGTGATCAAAAACACTGGGACAGAATCATTGATATACTAACGCAGTTTAAAAATGTGTAAGAATCAAGTATTGTGTTTCTAAAAATCTACTTGGGTTTAATTGCATTATCTAATACGGAATTCGGTGGAGAGTCGTTATTCATATGTATGTGAAGTGTGTGATTCATATGTAGTGAAGAAAGGTGTAAGAATTTGTATTAATCAGTGCATCTGGCAGCTAAAATGTTTTTAGAAAAAAATGTGCAGCTTGGCCAAGTGCCTGGACGCCAGTCAACATGACAGGAATTAGATTAATTCTACAGAGGGAAAACGCTGTCTTTTTACAATAGTCTTAAGACCAATGAAGGAAATGCAGCTGAGAATTTTGGCATTCCACAGCCCACACTGTTTAAGACTCCATGAGGACCTAAGGAGGCATCATATCATGAAATTGAATGTGAACAGGCAAGACACCACACCACCAGTTAAAATGGAAACACCCAAATAATTCACCTGAGTCCAACTATGATTTTATGTTTTAATTTAGTTAAAGGCATTAACTGGATTATGGCACTGTAGCTTGAACAGTGCCAGGAATTCACATCATTAATTTATATAATTAGCGCAAGTCCTTAGTTTTGTTTGATTTAATAAGGGATTATATGAAAATGCTGAAAACGGAACAATATGTTTTGTCCCGTGTTTGAATAGTTTAAGTATGGACATTTCTCAAGTAAAAGAAAATATTTAAAATGGTGTCTATTTTATGGCTTCACTTGGAGCATTTCTTTTAAGAATCAGGTTTGAAGAAATGAAGTCGTCCTGGACAGATGTGATCCCTACAAGCAGAGCGCACTGTTGTACTTGGTTGTACTTGCAGTTTAGCAGAGGGAGGGGTCAAGACAAGTCTGAGTAAATATCCTCAGCCTAAGGATTTAGGAGACGGTTTCACTGAATATGCTGTCCGCTCTATGGCGCAGCCCTGTTTCATAGATTGAGTGGCATGACAGCATTGAAAGCAGTGAAATTGAGGCCACTGATACAGAACCCACTTAGCTAGCTTTTTACAGTCCACACATCTAGCAAACTGTCTCTGCCCCACAAAGGCTCTGTGGTTCACTGCTTTCAACATACATGTCTTTTCCAGTAGGACCTTTCCTGAATAAATTCAGTATATTTGAAATTAATATGTGAGATTTACCAACAGTGTATGCCATGGTCTGTTTAGTGTCACTTGGCTTTCAGCGTTGTACACATTTTTATTTTGTGTATGCTTTGTAGGATTTTACTTCACAGTTAATTGGCCTCTTTCTAATGCCTTTATCCATGCTGTTTTCTACAGAGCTCCTTCAGCAGTATTGTATTGCCAAGATGAAGTACAAACAAGTGAAGGAAGACTACGAGACTCACATGCAATACATGGAGTCTCCGGATATGGTTCAGAAGGAGAAGGAGATGAAGGAACAGGAGGACCAGCTCAAAGACATAGAGCTCAAACTCGGTAGGACTTCAGCCCCACTCAGTCAAGGTTTTAACTGATGTGTTTGTGCTTTAATCAAGTGCAATAGTGTGTATTAAAAGAATATGTCAGCAGTTAGCTATAATTTGAAAGAGGTGGGAAAGGTCAGACTTGGCGAGAGTGGGAATGTTTATTTTTCTCCCAATAACAGTGTTGGGCAGTAGCATTGCTACAAGCTACTAGTTTAACTACATTTCTCAGTAGCCTGGTGGTAACGTCGCTGTTTTCTGAATCAAATAGCTTTTCAGTAGCGAAGCTCTTTTATTGATGAAGTAGTGCGGTAGTGTCCACACAAGCTACATTTTCCAGAGCATTTCTGAAGCTCAAGCACAGCGGATCTTTTGAGAAGCCTCTTTGGGTCTTTCTGCTGCGGTCTGAAATAAAACTAAGGATCAGGATGTGACGCCACCGCCATACACGGACGTATATGCATAGCCACAGAAGCACTTCCACATGACATCACGTGACATCACGTACCAATCCTTGGGCTGATGCCTACGATAGGGGAGTAAGGGAATACAGACATACGAGGATGAGTTTACTTGACGGAAAGATGGCAGAGGGAACCTGTAACGCTGAGGATGGAGAGGAATTGACCCAGAAGGCGTCGCCATGGCCGTACCTTGACAAATACATGAATTTAACTGAACTTGACACCTGCATTTTGTTGTTATGTGGAGCATTTTTTTTTGTTTGTTTGTTGTTGTTGCCAAATTGGTTTTGGAGCAGTGAGAGTAACGATCACGGGTTATTGTGTAACAAACAATTGAACTGAACTTTTTTTTTTACCTGCACATCTGTTTGACAGTTATATTGATCACTGAGATAGCATCGACTTGGCATGAAGTTGGTTCAATTTAAAAAAATAAATGAAAAAGTAGCTTCTGATGTAGTAAACTACTTTTGCCATGTTGGTGTAGCTTAGCTTGCTACATTTCTCTGGGGGTAGCTTCAGTGTAGTGAAGCCTCATTTAATGTAGAGTAACTGGTAGCTTAGCTCACTACACTTTCCAAGTAGCTTGCCCAACACTGCCCAGTAACCAATACACATTTCACATCTTTTTTTTCCCGTCGCACCTGTTCATGAGTACGATACCTGTTTTATTTCTTACTGTGTAAGTAGTCTCTCTTGAAAATACATTGTTGTTTTGTTTTTGTTTTTTTCTTCTATTTTATATTTAGGTATGACTCCAACCAGTAGGAGGGATTGTTCTGGAATGAAACGTGTGATGCTGGAATCTGGGGAACACTCTGCAATACCCTCAAAAAGAACACGTCGGGGGGACAAAGCTCCGCCGTACGTACCTCAAACCTTAAATAAAACTCACAACAAAGTTTTTGATATATATACAGTATACAATGACATATCAATGTAAATGTCATTGGTAGCAGTGGCATACCTATTTCATACGGCACAGATTAAAAACCACTTCTTCCTTTTTCTGTTTTCCAGCATGGAAAACACAGCATCTCCTGGAAGAATGACAAGGAAACGGGTGTCTTGATTTTTCTTCTGCTGTGTTCCTCCTATCTCAAGACCTCAATATTTTTTTGTCATTTGGTTTTAATTTTTTACTTGCTTATTTGTATATATCAAACAAAAGGAAAAAAATTGATCTTTGTTTAGTTTGTCTGTCATTCTCTGTTTTCTTTACAAGAAGGAGCTGTTTCTGGAAATTTTTGTACCATCCTCAATTAAAATGTTTTTGAGGCTTTTACCTTTTCAGTGAAATTATTTTTAACCTCCTCACTTCCTTTAACAGGAGAATTCTTTCAACAACATGAAGCTACAAGATCTTTCTACTCCAGCTGTGAAACACTTTAAGCCATTGTGTCTTAAACCACTGCCAATCCCAGTGGGAGTCAGAGGAGCTTCTCTGATGAAGTAGGACTGCTGAGTTAAACATGAGGGAAATCCAATCAAGGAATACAGCAGTTGTGTCCACTGCAGAAACATTTTTTGTCAAACTTTATTGAATGATCACATCTTAATGGATAAACATGTCTGATGTTTTGACTTGCCAAGGAGGTTCTTTCTATGTGAGCTTGTATTCATACACTCCAGGGACAGCATTATATTAAAACAGATTACATCTGGTGTACTTAAGCCATAGTCACTTGGTAGAGTTCCAAATTTGTTTTTGTTTTTTTATTCATTTAATCTTCTGCCAGCGTAAATCTATATCATATGTGCAGAACACAGGACCCCATATGGCCTTCAGCTTGATTTATAAGAATTGTTTCTAAGTTTTGCAGCCCCAGTCACCGAGGGTAATTATCAAGAGGTTGAGAAACAAATAGTTTTATACTTGCTGTAGATACCATTGTCCTGTTGTTTCCACCTAATACCAATTTTTGTTTGATCGTGGAGTTTTCCTCAAGACTTGTCACTCTGTGCCCATGTAAAATCCACACTTGGAAACTTAGCTCATCACTTCCACTTCCAGAGTCCAGCTTTTCAAGTCTGCCTGGCGCCATCCATGTCTTTGCACTCTGACTATTGCAATTGGGAGGCCAGTAGGTGGGTCTACATAACTGGACACCCATAACCTTGTGTCGTAATCATAATGTATGACTTAAGCATTTTAATAAATGTATACTCCCTTATAATGCTTTGATGAAATACAAATGTATTTTTAAAAAGTGACATGAATGAACACAAATGTACTGATAGAAAATAATGCCCATGTCACCACTGACAATTGGAAAAAGTTCTCTAAAATGAAAGCATATGCATATAATGGAGGTCAAGTGAACACAGTTCAGTGTTTGCTTAGAGTGTTTCAAAAGCTGAATATAATAACGTGGAAAAACCTGTGTTAAAGACACAAAGTTTAATGATAAGACAGAACTACAGAACTGCGTTTGGGAGGATGGTTCAGGTTTTTTTTTTTTTTTTTTTTTTTTTTTTTTTATGAGAACTAATAAAAGTCATGGGAGGGGTGGGGAGTCCAAGCCCCACCAGCTAACCACTGGGATACCTCAGGGATCGGTGCTTGGCCCCCTCCTCATCTCTCTATATACAACTGCTCTGGGTCCGATCATCCAGGCACATGGCTTCTCCTACCACTGCTATGCCAATGACACCCAGCTCTGCCTCTCGTTCCAAACTGATGACCTCACTGTCTCAGCGTGGATCTCAGCCTGTCTTTCAGCCTGGATGAGGGAGCACCACCTTCAACTCAACTTATCCAAGACTGAGCTCCTAGTGATCCCAGCCAGCCCGATGATCCAGCACGACCTCACCATTCAACTCGGCTCAACGACACTGACTGCATCCAGGTCTGCAAGGAACCTGGGGGCAGTGATTGATGACCAGCTTAAATTTACTGACCACATCGCTACAACCACCAGATCATGCAGATTTGCGCTGTTCAACATCAGGAAAATCAGGCCCTGCCTATCCAAGCATGCTGCGCAGCTCCTTGTCCAGGCACTGGTCATCTCAAGACTAGACTACTGCAATGCTGTTTTGGCTGGCCTACCTGCATGCACTATTAAACCTCTGCAATTGATACAGAACGCAGCTGCACGTCTGGGTTTCAACCATTCAAAAAGGGCTCATGTTACACCTATTTAGACTATAAGCGCTACGCTCTGCCACCGAACGGCTGGTGGTCCCATCGCATTGTGGCATTAAATTACTATCCAGGACTTTCTTTGCCATTGTCCCCCGGTGGTGGAATGAGCTTCCACACCTCATCTGTCCCTCTCTGTCTTCAAGAAACATCTGAAGACACAGCTCTTCTGCTCTCACCTGAGCACCTGAAACACTTCCCCCCATCTCCTACTAAACTTAAAAAAAAAAAAGGTGATGGTTTGGCTGTAATAGTTTAATGTAACGGTTTGGTTGGAATGGTTTAACGTAATGGTTTGGTTGTAATGGTTTAATGTAATGGTTTGGTTGTAATGGTTTAACGCACTCCTCACTAGCTTTGCCTGCTAGTTGGTACCTCGCCTGGCCAACTTTTGGAACTTTGTCATGCAGTACTGCTAATATTGTTGACTCTGTATGGTTTTTCGGTTGTGTTGTATTGTACCTCACTTGTAAGTTGCTTTGGATAAAAATGTCTGCCAAATGAATAAATGTAAATGGGAGTTTAAGCAAGGAGTCCACTCATCTTTGTCATTTTGCCCATAATGTAACCTGATGCCCAGAAAGTTCATTTCAATGGGTTAGTTAAACATGAAGTTATTGCGAAAGGTAATCTCAACGAATTTTGCTTTTAATGGAGATGTTGGGAATTTGCCATGTTTCCTGAAGGTCTTCCATTTAAGGCGTAGCCATTTGTACATTACTGTGAATGATGACTTGAGGTGGGGTTTAATGACAGCTCAGATCAATGGCAAATTAAGTCTATTGTTGCAGTCTAATTTACTTGTGAGGTGACCTCTGACTAACAGCTGTTAGTTTTGTAGAAATGTACGAGTTCATCCTCAGTTCAGATAGTGCCGGGTGAAGTTGCCTGGGGCGTCTTAACCCCTGCGCATACCTGTAATTCTGCGTAGACCCTCGGGTTGGTTTGAGAGGCGGTTCCATAATAGTGGGTCCGTAGCTTCAAAAGAAAGGCAGAATAATCATGCTGCTGGAAAAGCGTTATAATTCTTACCTGACTATCCTAATGACTTTTTGAAAAGTGTGATGTCAAGAGTTCACCCGAGTTACTGTCGCTCTCTGTTAATTGCTGTAAAAGCCTTGCTGAGCTAAAATACCTCACTTGATTTTTCCAGAAGCAATCATTTTCACGCTACAGGCTCAGCTACTACGCATCTTACCTGAAACATAGTGTACAACATTCCGTTTCCTTACATTTATTTCTCGACTACTGACTGTCCAAAGAGAGAAGTGTGCGTATTTGTATGTTCGTAATTGTGGAGATGTTCATGTTTTCACGCATTACGGAATTTCAAACCTATTAAGATTTCATCTTCCGTCGGCTGCTGGGGCGATTTGTAAAAAGAGCGTCTGCTAAATGACTGTAATGTAAATAAATATTTAATCAGTTTTTGTGGTTGATCAATATGCAATAGCACTTTTTGCCCAAAAATAACTGCTTCGGTTGACTTTCTCCCCGAAACATGAGCTAGGGAGAAACAAATGCACATTAACGATTCAAGGAAACGGAAAACTAGCCAAAATTGCTTGCGAGCAAAGAGCGCTTTTCCTTTGCAGTCAGTGGTAGGGGGTTGAGCCCCCTGTGGACCAAAAACGTCACAACTGAATAGGCAACACTGCCCTGGAACTGTCCGAAGTTAGTCAGCTTTGCAAGTGGCACGAAGAAGGCTAAATCGGTTTAACTTGGCGCAAAACTACTGATTCTTACTTTTTTCTTCTTAAATGCAGATGCATTTACTTTGACCGACTTGCAAAAATGAAGTGCGTTATCGCTGACTCTAGGTTGGAATTAATTATCTTTTCTCTACTGCTCACCTTTTCACTGATTTCTGGAACTCCATCGAGATTCAGTGCTAACCTGTTTCAGGGTACCGCTTATTCTGGGACGGGACAAAGACCGAGGAATAAGTGAGTATTATTTTCTTCGTTGATCGGTTGCGTTTTAAACATTAGTGTGTATAAAATAAAGCGACAACATATGAAGCACTTCCAGTCAGGTAAAGTAAATGCATCATTCATTGGTGATATGTATTATTTGCATGAAGGTCTTATTTTTATTTTCCTTCTCACTGAGAAACACTGTAAAGGTACTAATAACGTAAGATCATAATGATGATATGACTTTGAGTGGTGCAGAAATAGTAAAGACAAACGTCGCCGACACACTGGAAAATCTACACTAAAGATGGAGTTCATTTCAACCAGTTAAACGCATTTAGAAAGCGTAACAGAGTTTTATATTCTTTTCTTACATTTTCCGTCCTTTCACATGGACTAATTGTTTCTCTGGTCTCTTTCATGAAAACTATGAAATTGCAGAAACTGGTGTGCGTATGTGGTGCACAAGAACGTAACTTGCGCTGTCCTGGGAGCTACGGAAAGTTTCATCGAGCCAGAAATCGCGCCGTGCCCGATGCATTTGCCTGACTGCCCGCAACAAGTGATGTAAGTGTCCCGGGAGATGAGGGTGGGTGGAGAGCGCTTATTTTTATTGGTCCGTAGAACAGTGATGCCGTTTCCTCATCATCGGAGTGGGTCACTAAATAAAAAAAAAAAAAAACACCACGTGGTCATCATCTATAATGAAAATCCTGAAGCGCTCAGAAATGCTGCCATTATACGTATTCCCATATCAAGCCTCTGAACTTTTCTAAGATTGCAGTCTTTTATGACAGTGTGTTTTATGACAGAGTGCTTGAAATTTTCATGCAGCTCTGTTTGAGGTACTGCACTGCATTATCAGATGTTGCCAAAATCCTGGCTGGGGTTTGGCTGTTGTTCTTTTGGGGAAACTAATGAGTGGGTGAAATGTAAGTGAAGTTCCAAACAAAGATTCGGGGGTGGGGGTGGGGGAGTTTGTACGCAATCCCTAAGCAATTAACAATCCTGTCGCAAAACAAAAATCCTAACACAAAAAACCCCACTCACCACTTGCTTTTCATGACAGTTGCTCACAGCATCCCTCCTCCATCCCATCTCCTCCTTTTGTTCTACTTCCATGTCTGATGTCCTAAGAGGGGCATCTACAACCTCGGCCCACTGGAAGGTGCTGCCATTTCCTCGGACTCCAAGCCAAAGACCAATACCCCTATACCCTCACAGCAACATCTGGTCTTGTGTTGAAAATTCACATCCACTGAACAAGGTTTTATAGTCTTTGGCAAGACACAGTCTGTGTATGCAGGTGCATATGTACACAAGAGTGCTATTTTTTAAGTCTCTTCTCACGAATCTGCACAGATATACTGTGTAAGTGCATTGATGGTCGACTGTTTAAGGTACGTCTTGAGGGAATGTCCTGCCTTAGAAGTTAATGGACTTGCCCAGCTGATGAATCACCCATTTCCTATCTTTTTGTCAATGCCTGAAAAGAGACAAACTTTTGTCTTTTTACCTATCCAGACATGGAGCAGGGGAAAGGTTACCTCAGGTCATTGTATAGATATAATAGATATTAAGTTATTATTAAGGATATTTAAGATATTTTTTGTGTATTCCGTCTCATCTCTCCTGGGTATTTGCTGAGTGTATGTGCCTTATAATTATGCATTTGTAACATAAAGATTCCCTTTCCAGTGCAAGATATATGGATTTATGCCAAAGGTTTCGATCTTGCCTATTCTATTATTCCAGTGAAATGTTTGCGAAATCCCACGCACAAGGGTTAAAAGGAAATTTCCTGCTCACCCAAACTTTGAATGCTCTGATCTCAAGTGCAGCACCTTAACCCATATTTCACAGCCCCGGTGAATGATGTGCAAATGGTGTGTGAACTGTGTGCTCTTTCCCTCTGTATCTTTCTCTACTAAACAATTCCTTCCACTCACAAAACATTGTAGTATTCACACTTTTAAGTACCCCTCCAGCTGTCACATTAGATTAGCATCTGTAAATATGCATATGATTTGAATTTGCATGACAGGATTAGTCAGCCCCATGGCAATCCGAAGAGCATTTGTGGCATTTTCTTTCAGCGTTGTTTTATGTGCATTTGTGCATGCAGAATATGGCACGTTGGGTAACAAACAGGGAAACCATGCTCACAGAGATGACTGGTTTCATTCCATGCTGGAACTTTGGCTGGCTGTCTTGACTGGGTGGAAGTTGTGAAGGAGTTGAAAGTGGATATAATTAATAGACTCGCGACAAGGACCCCCACCTGGATTTTGTTGCCATAAACAGAATTTAATTGGTGCTCTGAGAGGGACCATTGTGTAGGCTGTAACAAACGTTTATTTTTTCTGAGATTTAAGGGAAATAAAGGGCCTTTGATTACTGTAGCTTAAAAAAGAATATTTGACTTGTCAGAATGACTGCTACAGGAAAGTATATTTTTGTAGGCATTTTCTGCAGCCTGTAGTGATCCAAGAAATATATTTCTTTCCTCTCACTCTGTTTTCCTTTTAGATTATTTATGCTATGATTTAATATGATTGTGTACATCAAATTCTTATGCCATAAGCATCTTGTTACTTCAATAATGATTAGTAATGATTTTATAATCCCTTTTTGTCTGTTGGCTGTAAATCTGAAGAGTCTAAAGGAAATAACGAGGCCACTTAACCTGAGATTTAACTGCAATGTGACACCACACGGTTTGTTACATCTGGCGAAAAGGTTTTCGGGCTTTTACTCATGTCTTCCTGGTGATTAAGGTGTCAGGTCAGAGACAAAGAGAACATAGTGGTGATGCTAACTTCGGTATGTGCATCATCGAGCACAGCTTTGCTTTCCATTGGAAATATGTTTTACAAAATCCAAACCTTCTAGTCTGTATTGTAAGACTGTGAAAGTTTGGATAGCCAGGTTCATCCAGAGACAGAGAAAATAGGCGTCAGTAGAGCCATTCACAGTTTTTTGTGGAAGTAGTACATAGATTTATTTTGAGGTATTTTACAACACCTTTAATGAAAAAGTTTTTCTGCACAGCTTTCAGCAATGCTGCATTGTCCTCTCCTTCTCCATGTATACTACACAGTGACTCCACCTCTTTTGCTGTAGAATTATTTCTGACTCTTCTCACAGAATTGGAAACAGAAGTTTTATACCTCTTGGGAAAAAAGCATATCATTGGAAATAGAATGCAGTATGTTCTTGTTTTCTTGCTGTTCCCATATAAGCGAATCAACAGCTGTTCATAAACCGTGCACTGAACACCCCCTCAGTGAAAATAAAGTGAATAATGTGGTCCTATTACGTTCCACTCTGCATACATCCGATGCTAGTAGAAAGGAGGGAAGCATATTGCATTTCTCAAGTTTTTTGCAGATACACTTCAGCTTCACATTTCTGCAGGTATCGGACCCAGTTCCGGCCCACTTACAAAATTGGTTACAAGCTGGTAACGGAGCTGGAGTGGAGGTGCTGCCCAGCGTTCCAGGGTCCGGACTGCCAAGAGCTGAAAGACACCCCTCCAAAACAGGCAGTGCTGGGACCCCACACCCATCCCCGTGCAGGTCCAGCTCAGATGCCGTCGGCACAGGGTAAGGCATTGAAACAAGCTACATTTTTTTCTCTCATAGTGTTATCTGAGCAAAGTGGTATCATGATGATTACAGTACAATTGCACAGATATCAGTCGTGTTTGAAAAATATTGATGGTCAGTGCTTGAAACTGGGTGCTCACTTCACCTCTCCTGTGTTCCACTGTCTCTCTGTTTCTTTGGCCATTCCTTTGCCTTTTCTCTGCTGTCTTTGTTTGTGACACACTGTTTCTCTGTGTTCCAGTGTCTGTGTTTGTATGGTGTCTCTCTGTCTTTGAAGTCGTATTCAACTGCTGGTTCTCTCCAAGTCTAGTTTTCTCTGATCTCTGTACAGTTAATATATACAGTCTTGTTTAATAACTGAAAACACTTACAATTTTCTTTCAGTAGTGGAAGCTTTAATCTAGTTATTTCAATTGAGAGGGATCATCACGTGATTTCCTCAGCAATTACAATGCATCTTCTTTTAATGCTACCACTGTTTTACAATACAATACAATACATATCCACAGGAGTGTTTATCCAGGAAGCTGTAGTCTTGTAACCTGCTGTGAAAAGTAACTTCTAGCTTTTGGGAAAGTGTTGTGTCACTCGCAACTAAGCACAACCACCACTCAGGTTTGTAACAGGTAGGATCATCGTTATGAGGGTGTGATGCTAAATTCAGATGGACCAGGACTAACATGATTTAGAAGTGACAGAACTCTCAAAGGCACACTCATAAATAAGGCATAGGACTCGCACAGAATTACTGAGGCCCTAGGAGTTAAAATTGAGATATGCTGGCAGTACACAGATACATGTGTACAAGTGCTACACAGTAGGAATAACCTTGAAGGAGATGAGAGTAATGTAAACTCTGGTTGCTTCTGCAGGACCAGAGACTGTGCCGAATAATCTCCCAAGTCAGCCGCAGCAACGGCCGCAGCAGCAGCAGCAGAAGCAGGAGGGAGACAAGGTGCGCGCACTGGAGGAGGAGGTCCAGCGGCTCTCCCAGACAGTGCTGGACCTGCAGGCAGCCATGACCGGCATGAACGAGAACCTGCGCGTGAACATCCAGGAGGACACCAGCAAGATGCTGGTGACACTGCTCAACAACATGCGGCCGCCCGACAGCGCGCTGGCCGGGGCCACCGACAGCATCCGGCTGCAGGAGCACGGGCTGGGCCAGGAGCACCGGGCGATGGAGGAGGTGATGGCCAGGCTGAACGACGTCACCGACACCCTCAAGAGCAAGAGCGACATCCTGGAGGAGCTGCAGGGCACGGTGACCGGCCACGACGGCCAGCTGCGGCTCTTGATGGAGGCCGCTCAGGGTCCCCTAGCCACGGCCCCCGTCCCGGTCTCCCTCAACACCTTCCAGGCCTACGTCGATGACAAAATCAAGGACCTGAGGCAGGAGATGATGGAGGGGATCGAGATCAAGATGGCCGACCTGAAGAACTCCTGCGAGTACCAGATCACGTCGATCGCCGAGCAGTGCGAGGGGCACGAGACCAGCTACCTCAGCCTGGCCGAGCTCCTGGACACCAAGGAGGCCGACCTCAGGAAAGAGATCCACGACCTCAGGCTCAACCTGAGCCTCCAGATCAGCGAGGACCGGGGGTCGGAGCAGCTGCGGGCGGAGGTGGGCAGCCTTCAGAGGGAGGTGGGACGCATTGCAGAAGCCCACCAGGCCCTTAACGCCAGGCTGGACAGTGAGCTGGAGCACCTCTCTGGGCCCCAGGTCGAGGACACTCTTGGGCAGCGGCTGGAGGACGTGGAGGCCCGCCTCAACGTGACAGAGAAGAACTGCGAAGTGCACTGCGTCTACATGGAGGACAAGATGAGCAGACAGATCGGAGATGAAGTGGCCAAGCTGAGGAAGCAGCTAGAAGAGAGGGTGAACACCATGGAGGACCAGTTCACTGCCATGCTGGTGGAGATCAACAACAACTCTCTGCCTGGGATATACAGTGACACAGTGGATGCTTTGGAGAATGAAGTTAAATCTAACAAGTACCTCATTGAAGGTCTGGAAGAAAAGCTGAATGCTCTGGGTGAAGTATGTGCTACAGAGTGCAGATCTGACCGAGAGGGTCTGGACAACATGAAACAGGATCTTAAGGTTTGCAGGGACGAGCTGGACGTATTGAATTCAGGTGTGAGCGGCAACTCTGAAAAACTCAAAGCGCTTGAGGACCTTCTCCAGAGACAGCTACTTATTGGCCAGCAAAGCAGTAAAGACTTGGCCGATTTGCAGAGCGGCCTTAGCTCTCTAAAGGATAATGTTGGGGGTTTAGGAGGTACGGTCACTGGCTTGAGCAGGTCTCTGAGCAAATATGCTCAAGATCTCCACCATCTCAACTCCACCTGCAGCGAGACAAATGTAGCCTGTCAGAAAGAGGCTAAGGAGACACGTGATTTGCTGGATCATCGTCTCTCTGGGATGGCCGTTAACAACAGCCAGGTGGAAGAGCTGAAGAGAGGCCTGGTTCAGCTGGGCAGCCAGGTCAGGTCGGAGCTCGTCCAGTGCCGGGAGAGCACGGAGGGGATCGTGAAGGAGGTCTCCAGCGTGGACGGTCGGGTGGCCAATGTGGAGAACATGTGTGGCAAGCTGGACACCATGTCCGGCACCCTGCAGAGGATCAAGGAGGGCCTCAACAAGCACGTGACCAGCCTGTGGAACTGCATCAGCTACATCAACGGGACCCTGAGAGCTCATTCCAAAGACATTAACGGGCTCAAGGGCTCTGTCCAGAGCTTCCAGACCACACTCACAGGAATAACCAAGGATATTCAAGACCTGGCAGCGAGCACTCCTAGCAACCCAGGTAAGTCACTCGTGGGGACCACTGAAGCTTGAGATACGAACTGTGTGCAGCTACTGGAACTTCAAGAGACGGTCATTCATGGTCAGAGTAAATCTGAAGCCTTTCATATACTTTTGTTGAAGAATCCATTTCAAGTGCTGTCTAGGTATAGCTGTAGGAGTGTGCTTAAAATCATAGAGATAACACAGAAATAATGTGCTCCAGTAGTTGTTTCGTCTTTCCTGGGTGCTTTATGTAGACTGAAATGACAGCTGTTGGTGTAGTAACTGTAAAAGGAAAATATTATCAGCAAATCAGCCAAGTAGCAGTGGAAAGCCATCACTGGTGTAACCGAATGCCTTTTCGAAAATATCATCTGACACATGAATCAATAGAATCAGATTTTCTACATTTATGTGTCACACTTTAACCGAAAAAAAATTGGTGTTCATTTCATAGATTTCAGACACCATGGAGACCTGGCTGATTGAACACACATGGCTTTTTTTAAACTACCACAAGTACGTTTGTATTGTGCAATTCTTGGCCTTTGAAGGAGCTTTACAGTGAGCACGTGGACACAGATGGATGTTGTTTTGTGCATCAATCAGCTGTTACTGTATTTTTTCACCCGCTGTCATTACACACACATCCCATTACGACCGTATACCATGATGGAGTGGGTGAAGCAATATCGATATAAAGTTGGCAATGTGCTTTTGGTTATCATCTCGAGGGAATAAGAACTGGAAGGAAGCTCATAATGTTTATGAATGTGACCCCTTCTTCTGGGTCCAACTTTATATGACTCACATGACAGCGAAAGGCATTAGAGTTGTCTTGCTATTAAATCAAGAGGGTAGCCGAGGGAGAGTTCTGGCTGCGGGTCACTGTGTTTCACATGCCTTTGTGTAGTATGTAATAACTTACCAGCTCTGCTGCGCACGTAGAAAACATGTACTACTATTTGAGAAACATGTACTGTATTAGAACATCCTACTTCACTATTTCTCAGATGTTACAAATCTGTGTTCTGTTGTGATGTAGTTCCCCTATAAATGTGTGATCTTTTGTGATATAGGTCCTTTCATGGAGGAGCCATGATCATAATAATGATGATTACATGCATTTATATAGTGCCTTTCAGGCAAAAGCTCTTAAAGCCAGACCTACAAAATCTACACACTGTGAGGGTGTAGCGAAGGGCGAGAGCAGTCACCCCACCCTGCCCTACGGGGTACCAAACATGCGACTTTGACCATGACACCAAAGAGCCAGGCTCGTTGGTATGGCAGTCAGAGCGCATACTCAACCATAGTGAGGGCACTCCGTCACAGAGGGTAATATGATATTTGTGGTTGTGAGTAGGTGAGACGGTGCTACACCAAATAAATCTTCAGGGAGACCGTGGAATCGTTTCAGTCATTTACTCGCTTTAAGCACAGGGAATGTACAGAACCACCATTACAGACCCCTCTCCCCAGACCACTCTCAAGACAGCATTCAACTATCGCCAAACAAGTCAAAACCAATTAACACATCCCTACAGGATAACAGCTCTTAACATGGTTAACAAGAGAACACATTATGAAGTTATAACTCCTACAGTAACTCACTTCCTCCACCACGTATCATGCTCTGTAAATGCCTCAGATTCATTAAGTGTCTCTCTATCACTAATAATCTTTTGCTTAATCAGTATTTACCCTTAATCTTCATGCACAAATAGCTGTTTTTTGCACACACACACACATTTTCAAATGCATTTTGGTTCTTGAACTCGCTGAACTGTGTTTTTGAAGAAAACAGTGACGCATAATTAATTGTGAGCCAAAGTAAACGTGGGGGGGGGGGTTTAAATCTAGGTTGAACCCAGGGGTTAGACACTGCTCCGACTGAGCAAGTGCAGCAGACCAAGGAGAGCCTGAACTGTGTGGTCTCCGGCTGGCGTCCCTCACTCGTCATGCCCCTAGTTTCACGCACTGCCCCAGTTCCGCCAATGCCTTGGATAAACACACACAGTGTCTCCGGGTTGCGCTCGGGCTCTGGACTTCATTATAGTGCTGGCGCAGTCGGAGGAGAACCCCCACCCCCTGGGCGGTGTGGTAGCGCAGCGGGGAACCTCTCCGCAGATGCGCGGCTGTATACAATGATGTCATGAGAGCACCCTTTCCCCCAGAGAGCCTCGCACGAGAGCAGGCTGAGACAGGAGGGCCCGGAGACCGAGCACCATTGGTTTCCCCCTCCTCCCACCCTCCAAGAAGGCCATTATTATTTCAGACTGACGGCGTCATCTCTATCTGCTCTGCTGATTGTTTTCTCTTTCAAACCATAACTGAGCCCTTCTAGGGCCCTCCAAACTCTCCACCCCCCTCCCCCCCCCTTTGTTCTTAACAGGAAACCTTCCTGGGGGGCAGTAGCACAAATAAGCCTGTGTTTAAGCTGTGTCATCGCTCTCTTAGCATGGGGAAATTGCTGGGAGCTGCGCTAGTACGAAACTACAAACAGACTCAGTAAGAAATAGCCATGGCGCTGTTCATTCATCTGCCTGACAGTTTCATCTAATACAGCTTTTGCATTATGGAACTAATTTATCTTGCCAGCCTCCGGTGGGGGGGAAAAAAGGTTTTATGAATCAAATAAGTAGCTGAAACAGTTTCATCTTCACGTTTTGCCACATATTTTCATCCAACCATCCAACCTAATGAGATCTCCCGTGGTCTTTGGGGGGACTTTTCTTTAATGGTTTTCCATTGCTGTTTGTAGCATGGACTTTTACATCAAAGCCACAGTTCACTAGTGGCTAATGATCTGCGCCTGTGTGCAGTTCCACATACAGTTCACCCTCCTCTAGCTCCTTATCACCTCTTCATTCTCCAGCAGAGCTTCCTGAAGATAGTATCTCGTTACCCAGCAGGCACCCAGAGGGGGTTGGTGGTGACGCCAAGATACATCTTCCTCAGGGTGTGTGGAGCTGCACGTCCCCAGTACGGTGTGCATTTCGGGGGCCAGGGGCTCTGGTAGCAGACACCCCTAGAGAGCCGCTGGGAGAATTAAGTGTAGCACAGAGAGAGATAATGACGCCTGTCTACCCCCCGGTACGGCTACCATTGCTGGCCCCCTGCCTATCTCAATGACCCATAACAGAACAGCTCTGTCAGATTGTAGACTTACATTATGGTCAGGCGTGGCGTTGAAACAACCTCACAGCACATAATCTATGTCATAGGGGACCAAAGCTATGTGTAAAGCCAATAAGGCCTCAGAGCTTTGCTGTATTGATGGCTGTAAAGAACACTTCTACTGACGTGACTTTGAGTTCATAACCTTTTTAACTTCTAAGTTTATAACTTTTATAATTTGTGTTTGTGGAGCTGCTCGCCACATGGCATGTTGTATGTTCTGTGACAACATCATATCCTACCCTGTGTTTCACATCCTGATAAACAGAGAGGCAAGAGTGGGCATTGTGAGAAATGAAATTAGAGAATTGTAGTTTAATGAAAGCTGCTGGGCTGTATGTTCATTTCTGCAGGACCCCTCTGGTGTTGACAACAGCCATTAAAGTCCTGCTTCCTGCAAGCTGCATTTCCCCTGCCTGGTGCTAAACCCGCTGTCTGTTGAAACAGACTTGTTCCTCTTGCCTCAATAGGATGAAGCTGGCACTGAGGTAAATCCAGTGTCTCTCAGTTGTGAAAATCCAATTGCTCTTTGGGCCCTAGACGGAGGGAACAGGAAGAGTTCCGCTGAAATTGCACAGATCTACTAAGTAGCCGGGAGGAAATAAGAATTTACTTGAAAGAGTCCGGAGTTTCCTTATTGTGCAGTCCCGAGGCTCCGTGGCATAATGTTAGCCACAGGGACAGGGGGGAGGGCCACTGGATGCAGTTGTTTAGAAGCTGTCTCTTTAATCATGGCGGTAGAAGCCAGGACTGAGATTGCTGTGTAATTGATGGAGGCTCGGGGGCAGGGGCATGATATTTATATTTGCGTTTCCTACCAGAGCCCTGTGTGCAGAGGTTTTACAGCCACAGCGCTGGGCTTTATTGTCAGTGACCCTATGTGCCTCTGACCTGCGGAGGGAAACTGCCTGGGGTTTTGTTGCTTGTGTGGCCATGCCCATGTGCTTTTCATTACACCTCTCTCTCCCAGTGGGGGCACTCTCTAACCTTATTCATACTTCCTAAATCATTGTCTGGGGCGAGCCGGAGCTGAGAAAGAGAGGGATAAGAAGAAGCAGAGACACGCCTTCATGCACACAGTTTCAACAATGGATGAAAAGTGTGGTCCAGCAATTAACTTTAAAGCATAGTGCGGTGTGGAGATTAGGGGCTTTTTTCATTTTGTCTTTTAGCTTCCTAATGACAGGGCCTGATAATAACTAACTACATTTCACTTAAATGACAGAGAATCCCTGTCAGGTTTATTGTAGTAATAACTGCTGTTGGCAGGTTCTTAATAGATACACATCAAAATGTGTATAGGCTAAGGCAGCAATGACTCACAAGTAAAAATGAAATAAAGTGAAAGATAACCTCATAATCAAGAAGCAGGAAACATGCCAAAGTGAAAAGCATAAGCAATTACAGCGACGTGCTTACGAAACCCCCATTAAACTGTGGGACGCGGGCCCGTAAACACCACGGGGATGTTTATTGCACAGGAATGTATAGGTGTTCCCATCAGGACCCTGGAACTCATCTGGAAGTTCTCAGCTCACACAGGGAATCATGGGAATTCCCTCCCAGCGCTTTGGCAGCAGGCAGGCGGTTCCTTTCCCTTTGTGAATGACGCTGACATGGCATGTTCACCCCCTCCCAAACACACACACACACACACACACACACACTCACACTTCAACCCACCACATCACAGAGAGTCCAGGACTCCTGCTGAAGTGGCACGCTCCTTCTCTTTGTCCAGGGAATGTTTCAGACTCAGTGGTGGCGCAGTTGGGATGGTGATTCTTCACTTTAAAATGGGCATTTTCCATGGTAATGTGCAGAAGCAAAACCACCATGAGCTCACACAGTAAACTGACTCATAATGAGTCCCATCGCTTGTGCTCCCTTCAATGCCAGATGGACTAATTGTTTTATCCAGCCCCCCTCAAAGTGACTCAGTCTTGGTTACCCCCAACATCTGTCGGTGGTGGGAGTTCTTGTCAAGGCAGCAGAATTTTTTCAATGAGTAACTCTTCTGTTAGACCAGGGCTAAGTCTAGACATGGAAAAAGGGGGGATTATCTGCTAATCCCTGCATGGAAACCCACTATGCAACTAGGGCCTGGGCAGACTGCGTGGAAACAGATGTTTTGTGTTCAGGAGTGGCAATATCAAGGCTGACCACGGCACACCTGCTGTGTGCAAACAAACAGTGACTAAGTGTGTCAGTAATCAAGATGATCGCTTTTACAAGGAAGAGCTGACCCTGTCAGCCCCCTCGCCCCAAACCCTGTGAAGAGATCACCGACACGTCAATGAGTTCAAAGAGGTTTCCGGGGTTGCTGCTGCTTTATGATGTAATTGGACACCACCCATTTCCACAGCGACACTCTGCAAGAAGATTACAGAGCAGTATCATTTCCACTGCAATATTTTCCAAGATTAGTACGGATGAATATCTGATAACTGAATTATATATTAGTGAGACAGTGGATGAAAAAAGGAGTTTGTGGTTGATGTATAAATGCCGAAGGGTATGATATCCGTCCCCTTCCACCACTCATAACTTTTTGCACACACTGAGGAGCGATGATGCTGTTTACTTGGAATGTTTCATAGTTTCCTTGTGCTTTGAGGAGTCTGAGTCCCAGCCCCATCCTCCCACTGATAATGTTCAAATTTGAAGTTCCTGTGTTCCCAAGCAAAGGCAGCAAGTAGGTTTTTCCATGGAGCGGGTGACCCCTTTTGAACCTGGCTACCGTAATCAGTGGATCTGACTCTGCAGATGGGCTGGCGCGGCTGGCTCCTGCTCAGTTGTCAGGGCGATGGGCAGTTTGCTCTCATTTTTCAAGGAAGTTACTCCCCCTCTCCTCCCCATCCCATCAAGACAAGCAGAGAGAATTACCTACCCACCTATATTCCCAGCTCTAGGCAGACTGTTAAACTGAATTAATGATGTTACATTACGATGAATTATTTGCATTTAGCAGACACTCTTATCCAGAGCGACTTACATCAGTTGCAGTGTTTATTTATTTATACAATGTTATCCATTTATACAGCTTGATATTTACTGAGGCAATTTACTTTGTCCTGCTCCTCAGCCACTATGCTACACTGCCACTCACATGTTGTGATGTCTCCCATCTAACTGCTTGCATCTGTGGGCTCTGTGCTGCCAGGACAAGACAAGAGCCAAGAATGTGCTTTGCACAACATCATTCTAACCCATCTGTCTCTTTTACTCCTCCTTCTGTTTGTAGTTGTTCAGGTAAAGCAGGAGAAGCCCGCCCCTCCCGCCGAGACCAAAACCCCGTCTGGCCCGAAACCCCGCGAGTCCACCGTTTCCCAAGCCCGCATCCCGCTGGTCATCTCGCAGGTGACCATCCCCGTGACGAACCGTCCCCGCCACCGGGTCACCCACCGCCACACCTCCAAACTGCGGCAGACGACGACCAGCCCGCTGCAGCCCGTGATGGAGACGGGCGAGGCGGGGCCCCCCGGCACCATGCGCAAGACCCTCCTCAAGCTGCCCCAGAGCGACAGCGGCACGATGGACTTCACCGGGGTCGCTGGGGCACCAGGTGAGACAATAACACGTGACACCAACATTTACGTAATCTATCACACACAAACTCACACTGTCTAGAACGAAATATGGCTGTGGCCGTGCCACTTCATGTTGGCTCAGTTTTTTGTGTAACAGTAATAATATAAGTGCAATAAGCTCACTTAGTGTAATTGTTCAGTATGTTATTTTATTGGTGCAGTACTTTAATTTATTCTTGCGTGTATGAGTACATGGTGCCTGCATTTTTATTGTTCTATTGTTTTATGTTGTGTGCTTTCTCACATGGCTTGACTGTTGGCAAAGTAATTTCCTTTTTGGAATAATAAAGTACTATGTTTTCGTATCCTAATCTGAAGCCATAAAGTCAGAGTTACATTCTCTCAATGTAGCATTAAATTGATTTTGGATTGTTTTTACCTTACCCCCACAGGTTACCCTCCTCTTTCTCCTGTGTCTTTTAAGCCTAATGTCATTCCAGGTAAATGGTTTTTTTCCTCTCCCTGTTATTTTATTGCATTTCTTACAGATGTAGAAACAAAAAACTGACATCATATTAGCAAAATAAGATGAAAAATTGTCTCTAATCTAACTACCTTTCTCCTTTCCCCTCTTGTGATAGCTGCCCACACGCCACAGAAGCCAGTGTCACACAAGCCAGTTGTGGCCCTAGGTAAAACTTGAAACGTCTCAGTGTGACAATAAAAGGGTCAGAACAGTGCTATTGCACAGTGCACTCTGTTTATAAGATCCATATCTGTCCAAGGTTGATTCTAAAAATCGTATTTCCAGATGAACAGATAAAATTGACATTTACCCTCTCGGCTAATGGAGCAATAACTGTTATAGTACAACATCTCTTTCTTTGAACAAAACCTGGTTGAGTGAATCTGAGCGACCGACTCACGTGACGTGTGTCCACCCCGCAGCAGTTGGAGACAGCGCAGCCTCCGAGCCCTTCTCCTTCTCCGCCGGCCTCACCGTCCTGCCCTTCACAGGGGAGACTGGCGTAATCCGCTTCAACAAGGTGCTGGTTAACGATGGAGGACACTATGACCCCAACACAGGTGTGCACCCTACGCTCACTACTCGTCAGTGCAGGACACTACAGTGAGAAATCACCACAGGAATGGTTAGGACAGCGGAATCGCTGGCCATCTTCCATCACAGACTAAAAACCCACCTCTCGGTTCCTCCTCAATCCCCGCCACCTAACACCTGCTACCTCTAGTATTGTTTATTTGACGTGTAGTATTGTGATGTATTTTGGATTCTGTGTTCTAGTGACTGATGTATCGTAGTGTACTTGGCTTCCATTGCCTAGTCAGGTTGCAGAAGTTAACTGGTGGTAGGGCTTGAATGGCTCACATTCACTGGTCTGGGAGTGTTGTTAGCCTGGCCTGACACTGTTGCTCATTTAACTTGAATGGATACACTTATGTTCTATTGTGCTGGAAGTCTCTCTGGACAAGAGCGTCTGCTGAATGCATGTAATGTGATATAATGAATGATCGTTTAAAGTTTTGCTGTCGAAATGTGGTTAGGGGTTCATTTTAATGTCAGCGACTGTCCTCTGTCCCTGGGCAGGGGTCTTCACCGTGCCCACGGAGGGGCGCTACCTGGTCAGCGCGGTCCTGATGCCGCAGAGGGGCGAGCGGGTGCAGGCGGTGCTCTCTGTCTCCAACCGCAGCGTGCAGAGGCTGGACACCTGGGGCCACCAGCGCGACCCGCTTAAACTCACCCGCCCCGCCCAGGATGCCTGCAGCTGCGGCGGCTCCGCCTCCTTCAACCTCGTCCTCAACCTGAAGAGAGGGGACAGGGTCGCGCTGGTCGTGACGGCCGGCAAGCTGGCCACCTCCGAGTCCAGCGAGGTCGCCTCCACCTTCAGCGCCGTCTTCCTCTACCCGCCCCAGTTCAGCCGATAGCCCACAGGCACGACATCCATCACGGAGAGTGAGCAAAAGAAAAAAAAAAGATGGGTGCACAAATACACTATACAATTTTGTGATATGGAGCTTTAATATATTTGGTCACAATATATATTTGAAAGAATTTGCTTTTTGATTTTTTAATTTTTCAAACGTAAAAAGTACTTTGTTTACATTTGTTTGTGTTTCATATATGAAAGTATATGTATAAATATTTTGTCATTTTGTTTTGTGCCGTCTTCAAGACAATAGATTGTAATGGCCTCATTGCAGAGGATCTACTGTAATAAGAAATGCTGTACACTTTCCCGAAAGGAACACATGAAGGCAAACTATATGTGGTGCTAACTGCTTCCCAAGTACAGGACAGATTCCTTTAAATGAGATTTTAATAATAAAAGTGTCTAGTAAACTCCTTTTCATGCCATGCACCAACTCAATACACTTGTTCCCCCCCCCATTTTTTTAACTTAAATTTTCAGAAGTACTCAGTGCACTCACCACTATGCTAGCCATTTATGTATGTGCCAGTCTTCTAAGCTTATAAGGAATTAACCGTTTTGTTTTTTGAAAGAATGTCCTTTAATACATTTCAATGGAATATTTAACATCGCCTCCCAGTCCATTACACTGAAAGACTTAACCACTTTGAGGATGTCGAGACAACAATCTCATCCAGGAAAGTAGGCTTCCAAGGCAGGAAGAGTGGACCATAACCTTCTCCTTCCACATCAACCTTGGCTGTGTGTAACAGAACAGGAAATAAAGCTCTCATCCAACACTACATCTCTCAATTGTCATCTAAAATAATGATGGATGTCTGCAGTGGGAAAACTGCAGTTGATGACAGTAACAAAGAAGTTCACACACACTCCCTCTCTTAACACTGTATGAAGGAACCAATAAATCAGGGGCCTCATTTATAAAACATTCTTACGCACAGATTTGATCTTAGAATGTGCATAAGCTCAAATCCATGCCAAAGTTCAGAATTATAAAAACGGTCTTTGATGTGGAAAAGTACTTAGCTCCACTTCAGGTTCCAGCTTGGCATATGCACGTTTCCTTGGGGCAATGTTGGAGTACTGCAAGTATTCGAAAATCTAAGAGCACCAACATGTCGTCTGCTGCCTAATTGTTTCCTCATTATTATTATTATTATTATTATTATTATTATTAGTAGTAGTAGTAGTAGTAGTAGTAGGTAGTAGTAGTAGATGCTGTTGTAGTTGTATTGCCAGATTGGACACATTGCTTAGGCTATACGTAATGGTTTGCACAATAAAGTTATTAATAAATTAAAACAACATAAGCTAGGCTACTTGTGGAAAACAAAACAAAAACACATAGTATAATTGACACATCCTTGAAGGAAATTTATTTAATATACATATTATGGTTCCACACGTGTAAAACATTTCGGTCAATCTGTAGGCTATAAAATGTCCAATAATGCAGTGGTTTGCAAGAGGAAGAATGGCAGCATTGGCACTTCTCGAAGATATCGCCAACCACACAATAAGAAGGGAACGAGTTTTTACAGATCGGGCAGACGTCTTTGCGTATGATGATGAATGGCTGATAAGCAGATACCATTTGCCAAGAGCTATGCTTTGCTGAGTTTTGTACCCATATGGGCCAGAATTTACAGAGACGCACCAACTGCACCCAGGCCATACCCGTTGAGGTGCAATTGTTATCTGCCCTTGGGTTCTTGGCTACAGGAACATTCTAAAGAGAAATTGGTGACCAGTCAGGCATATCCCAGCCATCGGTTAGTGGAATTATGCCAGCTGTACTTCGAGGCGTCATTCATTTGTCCCCTCAGCACATAAAGTTTCCTAACACTGTCAAGGAGCTGCAGAATGTGAAAGAGGATTTTGTGCGCACAACAGGATTCCCCAATGTCATAGGTGCAATAGATTGCGCTCATGTTGCCATACGGGCACCCCATGCAAATGAGCATGTGTATGTTAACAGGAAGAACTACCGCTCAATTAATGTGCAACTCATTTGCAACACCCGTATGGCAATTCTAAACGCCGTTGCAAGATGGCCAGGGTCGACACACGACACCTTCATTGTGCGTAATTGCAGGGTGGGGAATCGTCTAGAGGCTGGAGCAGGCGGAGATGGTTGGCTTCTAGCTAAATCACTTTTTTCTTTGTACTTTGCTGCTTTTTTGCTTTTTTAATGTGCATAAAATAATTATCTCTACACAATCGGGTGACAGAGGTTATCCTCTGAAGCCATGGCTTCTCACCCCCATAGCGCACCCACAGACAGCCGAAGAAGCCCACTTTAACACGGCTCATGCCCGCGCACGGTCAGTAGTGGAGCGCGCTATCGGGATGTTAAAGGGAAGGTGGTGGTGTCTGGATGCATCAGGAGGGAAACTGCTGTATGAGCCCAACAAGGTGTGCCAAATTATCTTGGCCTGTTGTGTGCTTCACAATGTCTCTGTGAGCCAGGGGCTTGGGATGCGAGAAGATGAAATGCGCATGGATGTAGAAGATCGCCCTCCACTACCCGCTGACTGGAATACACATGCCACTGTGCTCATGAGAAGACGGCAGTTGATTCACGTTATTCCAACAGGTAAGAATGTTATTGGACAAAAATCAAACTATAAATTCACTTTTTTTCCAAGATATTTTATTCACGCACACCGTTTACTCGTGCAGTTTACAGTTGCTGTAAGAGTCTGATTCACCTGAACCAGAGTCTGTCGCCTTGCTTAAGTTTGGCAACTACTTTACCAACTGACTGAATAAGATGTCTTTGTGACCGTAGGATGGCCTCAGACAGCCTGAAGTGGATGCTGGTGAGGGCCGAGGAGATTCCTCCTGTGCGGGAGCGTTCACTCTTGCTGCTGCTGCCGTTTGGGAGATGGATCTACCAGGGGCTGTTATTCACTGGATTGGTTCTTCATCTGCATTGATAAAATTGTTATCCGATAGTTTTCTTCTTCTTCTTCTTCTACCAAATTTTGGACCACTTCTCCTCCCACAGTTTTCGAATTATCGACCCCAAACAAACTGTAACCCGTCTGGTCTGACCCCGATCGGGTTGCTTGTGTACAGCTAAGCCGTACCAGCACTCGTTCTCCGTTTTTTGTCGTTTTTTCATCCCTTTTTTCCCATAGACTCCCATTCATTTTCAAAATCACTGCCCTCACCCTTCCCATGGCCTTCCCACTCGCTCACTTTTCACCCCACAGCCACCATACCTCACATGTTGCCTTGGGACAAAACACCCAACACTCATCCAAGGCCGTCTTGACCGGCACTCGTCTTTTTGTCATTTTTTTCATCAGTTTTTTTACTCATTTATTCATCCCTCCATCCTGCCATTGACTTCAATTCATTTTTCAAAGTCTTACCACTCAATCACCTTTCGGCCTACGGTCACAGTACCACATGTGCTGCCTCAGGTCATGCCACCCAACGCTGATTGAAAACCATACTGACCCGCACTCGTCTTTTTGTTGTTCACTCATCCCTCCATCCTCCCATTGGCCACTGCCTTGTCCACACTGCATGATACAATCACCAGACACTCCACGGTTCATCTGGATTCAGCCCTCATAGTGGCTGGGGACTTTAACAAAGCGAATCTGAAACGGATATTGCCGAACTTTTATCTACATGTCAAGTGTCCAACCAGCGGCAGTAACACACTGGATCACTGTTACACCCCGTACAAGAACAGCTACAAAGCCATCTCTCTGCTGGCTATCGGAAAATCTGACCACGCCGCCATATTTCTCATTCCGGAATATAAACAAAAGATACGACAGGAAGTCCCAGCTACCAGAGAGGTCAAACGCTGGACCAACCAATCAGAGGCAATGCTGCACTCTGCACTCAGTGACGTGGACTGGGACATGTTCCTTCTACGCTCGCTTCGAGGTCAGCAGCTCGAACGGTCACGGCGACGGCACAGCTAGCATTGCTGCTAGCACCTGTGGAACACCAAGGCTCGAGCCAACGGCAGAAGAGCGCCCACTCTCTGTCTCGGAGGTGATCCGTTGTGCCGAACGCATTACCAGGACTGCATTGCCTGACCTCCAGGACATCTACATCAGGTGATGCAGGTTCAGGGCACAACGGATTATCAAAGACATTCACCCTCCCAACCATAAACTTTTTCAGTGGCTACCTTCAGGGAAGCGGCTCCGCTCACTGATGGCCAGGACTGAGCACTTCAGAAGAAGCTTCTTTCCCCAGGCCATACGGACAATAAACACCACCACTTAGCCACTTACTCTATTGTATATAGAACCCAGCAAAACACTTTATATTCCATGTTACACAGGCCATATGGACAGCAATCATTCCTTTACACCTGCACTGTCTTGTTTGCACTTTGTTTATTGCTTATTGCTTTCTGCTGCTCATCATGATTACCTCACTGTATAACATGTATGTCACGTTACATCCTCAGGACTCTTCATCTGCTCTGTGCATAGTATCTGTTGTGTAAATAGTGTATATTTCTTTATTCTTTCATACTTTCTTCTTTTATATTTTTTATATTCTATCTTTATTTATCTCTCTACTGGTGTGCTGTGTGTCACTTATTTGCACAGTTGGAGTGTTGCGATCACATTTCACTGCTGTAGTACTCTGTACAACGTGCATGTGACAAATAAAGCTACTTCTACAGTAGCTCACATGCTGGCTCATGTCACGCCATCCAACACTCACTGAAATCCATACTGACCCACAATCATCTTTTAGTCATTTATTCATCCCTCCATCCTGCCATTGACTTCAATTCATTTTTCAAAGTCTTACCGCTCGGTCACCTTTCGGCCTACGGTCACAGTACCTCACATGCTGGCTCAGGTCATGCCACCAATCACTCATTGAAAGCCATACTGACCCGCACTCGTCTTTTTGTCGTTCACTCATCCCTCCATCCTCTCACTCACCTCAGTTCATTTTTATGATCTTACTGCGCGGTGACCTTTGGCCCGACAACCACCGTACCACATATGCTGCTTCAGGTCAAATCACCCAACATTCATTGAAAGCCATAGTGACCCGCACTCGTCTATTTGTCGTTCACTCATCCCTCCATCCTCCCATTGACTTCAATTCATTTTTCAAAGTCTCACCGTTCAATCACCTTTCGGCCTACGGTCACAGTAGCTCACATGCTGGCTCATGTCACGCCATCCAACACTCACTGAAATCCATACTGACCCACAATCATCTTTTACTCATTTATTCATCCTTCCATCCTCCAATTGATTTCAATTCATTTTTCAAAGTCTTACCACTCGGTCACCTTTGGCCCGACAAACCCCGTACCACATATGCTGCTTCAGGTCATGCCACCCATCACTCATTGAAAGCCATACTGACCCGCATTCGTCTTTTTGTCGTTCACTCATCCCTCCATCCTCCCATTGACTTCAATTCATTTTTCAAAGTCTCACCGTTCAATCACCTTTCGCCTATGGTCACAGTACCTCATGCTGGCTCAGGTCATGCCACCCAACATTCATTGAAAGCCATACTGACCCGCATTCGTCTTTTTGTCATTCACTCATCCCTCCATCCTCCCATTGACTTCAGTTCATTTTTCAATGTCTTACCGTTCAATCACTGGTTCAGGTCATGCCACCCAACATTCATTGAAACCCATACTGACCCGTCATCTTTTACTCATTTATTCATCCTTCCATCCTCCAATTGATTTCTTCATTTTCAAAGCTTACCACTCGGTCACCTTTGGCCACAAACCCCGTAACACTGCTTCAGGTCATGCCACCCATCACTCATTGAAAGCCATACTGACCCGCATTCGTCGTCTTTTTGTCATTCACTCATCCCTCCATCCTCCCATCTTCTTCATTTTTCAAAGTCTCACTTCAATCACCTTTCGTTCCCCTTTGGCTCAGGTCATGCCACCCAACACTCATTGAAAGCCATACTGACTCGCACTCGTCTTTTTGTCATTCACTCATCCCTCCATCCTCCCATTGACTTCAGTTCCCTTTTCAATGTCTTACCGCTCGGTCACCTTTCGGCCTATGGTCACAGTACCTCACAAGCTGGTTCAGGTCATGCCACCCAACACTCATTGAAACCCATACTGACCCCGCACTCATCTTTTACTCATTTATTCATCCTTCCATCCTCCAATTGATTTCAATTCATTTTTTAAAGTCTTACCACTCGGTCACCTTTGGCCCGACAAACCCTGTACCACATATGCTGCTTCAGGTCATGCCACCCATCACTCATTGAAAGCCATACTGACCCGCATTCGTCTTTTTGTCGTTCACTCATCCCTCCATCCTCCCATTGACTTCAATTCATTTTTCAAAGTCTCACCGTTCAATCACCTTTCGGCCTATGGTCACAGTACCTCACATGCTGGCTCAGGTCATGCCACCCAACATTCATTGAAAGCCATACTGACTCGCACTCCTCTTTTTGTTGTTCACTCATCCCTCCATCCTCCCATTGATTTCAGTTCATTTTTCAATGTCTTACCGCTCGGTCACCTTTCGGCCTATGGTCACAGTACCACATGTGCTCCCTCAGCAGCATTTGTTTATTGTTCATTTTTCAAAGTCTTACCACTCGGTCACCATTAAGGTATATATGGTGGTTGATAGGGTCTTGCTAGGTGATTGCTAGGGTGTTGCTAGATGGTTACTAAGGTCTATGAGGTGGTTGCTAGGGTGTTGTTGGGTGGTCGCCAGGGTGTAACTAAGTGGTTGCTAGGTGGTTGCTAGGGCATTACTAGGTGGTTGCAGGGCGTTACTAAGTGGTTGCTAGGCTGTTGCTAGTTAGTTATGTAAGGTTGGAATGGGAGACGCCTGACAACATACGGACTGTGGCACACCCAATAAGGGACTGTTGCTCAAGTAAGCATTCTTGGGCCATAAATGACAACCACCTGGCTGAGGAATGTGTCCCCGCTCCTCCATACCAAGGGACTGTATGACAGGAGGGGTCACCAGGGGGATAGGGAGAGTCAGAGGGCACGGGATCTTGATGATCCCAAATCCCTCAGGGGCCTTTCCTCCAGACCAGTGGTGAAATCCCAACCTGCAGCTATAAACTATTATTTCTGTATATTCTGTTCGGTTCAAGGTACACATGTCTTGTTTGGACTCATTCTGATCCATACAATGCGAGTAGCAAAGGGGTGATAGTCCTACAACAGTAGGGGGTCTCCTAACCCTTATTCTGAAAATTTGCTCAAAAAAATGAACACCAATGCACATGCCCCAGATAACGGGACAAGAATAAACACTGGCACCAATCAATAGCCAGATAAGGACAAAACCTATTGGAGCCCTGTCCATGACCCCACCTCATTGAGGTGCGGTTATATAAAGGGAAAGATTTCTGCACTCAGGGAGCAACGTCAGCACAGACTCCTGCGCACCAAGCGTATAGCCGCGTGACTCCGCATAGGTAGGCTGTGTATCTTTGCCATCATTTGCACTCTACCATACCGCCTGTTGTAATCTTGAAACTTCAACTGATTGGGATACTTTTGATTGGGACAATTCAGATTAATAAACATATTGGCCTTAACCTTTGTTTGTGATTTTCATTTGGCCATTTCTAACAACGCACGTAGCAGGATTCGAGGTTTTTCCGTATGTTCTTACCGTACTGCTCGAAACCCACTGATACTTACGCTCATAGTCAGTCTTAAGTATTGCACTATTCTGTCGAGACTGCAGTCCCTAGGTGGGCCGCCTAAAGTATATTCTACGGTTTAGAGTATAACAGGGCAGCGAGTTATAATAAATGTGCTGGGACGGTATCCTACGTCATGGACTATGTAGCCTGATCACCTACAAGCCAAAGCGAACTGAGAATTCCTGGTTTGATAATTGGAATTGGGAATTGAGGAATGAAACATAGGTTGGCATGAAGTGGAGTCAGATTTAGTTATTAGATTGGCAGACTTTAATATTATTACTTCCAAAGGCACGCATCTGCCTTCAACAGCCACCACTTCCCTCATTGGTTGTGACTGGCTGTCCTACAGTTATTAGATATATAATGTGGTTGCTACGGTGTTGCTAGGTGGTTGATAATCTGTTGCTAGGTGGTTGTTAGGGCATTGCTAGATGGTTACTAAGGTATATGAGGTGGTTGCTAGGGTGCTGTTGGGTGGTTGCCAGGGTGTTAAATGGTTGCTAAGGTATATAAGGTGGTTGATAGGGTGTTACTAGGTGGTTGCTAAGGCGTTGCTAGATGGTTACTAAGGCATCTGACGTTGTTGCCAGGGCGTTGTTGGGTGGTTGCTAACCTGTTGCTAGATGGTTGCTAGGGTGTTGCTAGATGGTTACTAAGGCATATGAGATGGTTTCTAGGGTGATGTTGGGAGGTTGCCAGGGTGTTGCTGAGTGATTGCTAGTTGGTTGCTAGGGCATTACTAGGTGGTTGCTAGGCTGATGCTAGTTGGTTATTAGATATATAATGCGGTTGCTATGGTGTTGCTAGGTGGTTGATAATCTGTTGCTAGGTGGTTGCTAAGGTATATAAGGTGGTTGATAGGGTGTTGCTAGGTGGTTGCTAGGGCGTTACTACATGGTTACTAAGGTATATGAGGTGGTTGCTAGGGCATTACTAAGTGGTTGCCACTGTGTTGCTAGGAGGTTGCTAGGGTAAACAATATGGTCGCTGGGGCATTGCTAAGGCGTTGCTGGGTGGTTGCCAGGGTGTTGCTAGGTGGTTGACAGGGTGTTGCTAGGGTGTTGCTAAGTGGTTGCTAAGGTATATAAGGTGGTTGATAGGGTGTTGCTAGGTGGTTGCTAGGGCGTTACTAGATGGTTACTAAGGCATTCTTGGGTGGTTGCCAGGGTGCTGCTAAGTGGTTGCTAGGTGGATGCTAGGGCTTTACTAGATGGTTACTAAAGCATATGAGGTGGTTGCTGGGGTGTTTTTGGGTGGTTGCTAGGGGATTGCTAGAGTGTTGCTAGATGGTTATTAGATATATAATGTGGTTGCTAGGGTGTTGCTAGGTGGTTGATAACCTGTTGCTAGGTGTTGCTAGGTGGTTGCTAAGGTATATGAGGTGGTTACTAGGGCATTACTAAGTGGTTGCCACTGTGTTGCTAGGTGGTTGCTAGGGTAAACAATATGGTCGCTGGGGCATTGCTAGGGCGTTGCTGGGTGGTTGCCAGGGTGTTGCTAAGTGGTTGCTAGGTGGTTGCTAAGGTATGTAAGGTGGTTGATAGGGTGTTGCTAGATGGTTACTAAGGTATATGAGGCGGTTGCTAGGGCATTGTTGGGTGGTTGCCAGTGTGTTACTAAGTGGTTGCTAGTGGGTTGCTAGGGTGTTGCTAGGTGGTTCCTAGGGTAACCAATATGGTCGCTGGGGCATTGCTATAACATTAGGGTTAGGGTTAGGGTTAGGATTTAGGGTTAGGGTTAGGATTTAGGGTTAGGGTTAGGGTTAGGGTTAGGGTTAGGTTAGGATTTAGGGTTAGGGTTAGGATTTAGGGTTGGGGTTAGGGTTAGGGTTAGGATTTAGGGTTAGGGTTAGGGTTAAGGTTAGTATATAGGATGACAACCACCCCGACCCTAACCCTGAACACCAAACCCTAACCCTAACCCTAACTGTAACCCTAACCCTAAATCCTAACCCTAAACCCTAAATCCTAACCCTAACCCTAACCCTAAATCCTAACCCTAACTGTAACCCTAAATCCTAACCCTAACCCTAACTGTAACCCTACCCCTAACCCTAACCCTAAACCCTAAATCCTAACTGTAACCCTAACCCTAACCCTAAATCCTAACCCTAAATGTAACCCTAAATCCTAACCCTAACTGTAACCCTAACCCTAACCCTAAATCCTAACCCTAACTGTAACCCTAACTCTAATGTTATAGGAATGTCCCAGCAACCATATTGTTTACCCTAGCAACCACCTAACAACATCCTAGCAACCACCTAGCAACCACTTAGTAACACCCTGGCCACCACCCAACAACACCCTAGCAACCACCTCATATACCTTAGCA
This sequence comes from Megalops atlanticus, assembly GCA_019176425.1. Taxonomy (NCBI): domain Eukaryota; kingdom Metazoa; phylum Chordata; class Actinopteri; order Elopiformes; family Megalopidae; genus Megalops; species Megalops atlanticus. Next base: position 53,102,608 of record CM032876.1, read on the forward strand.
ACCACCTAGCAACCACCTAGCAACAGGTTTTAAACCAACTAGCAACACCATAGCAACCATAATACATATCCTAGCAACCACCTAGCAACAGCCTATCTACTACCTAGCAACCACTTAGCAACACTTTAGCAACCACCCAGCAACGCCCTAGCAGTTCCTCAGCGACCATATTGTTTACCTTAGCAACCACCTAACAACATCCTAGCAACCACCTAGCAACCACTTAGTAACACCCTGGCCACCACCCAACAACACCCTAGCAACCACCTCATATACCTTAGCAACCACCTAGCAACAGGTTTTAAACCAACTAGCAACACCATAGCAACCATAATATATATCCTAGAAACCACCTAGCAACAGCCTAGCTACTACCTAGCAACCACCCAGCAACGCCCTAGCAGTTCCTCAGCGACCATATTGTTTACCTTAGCAACCACCTAACAACATCCTAGCAACCACCTAGCAACCACTTAGTAACACCCTGGCAACCACCCAACAACGCCCTAGCAGCCACCTCATATGCCTTAGCAACCACCTAGCAACAGCCTAGCTACCACCTAGCAACCACTTAGCAACACTTTAGCAACCACCCAGCAACGCCCTAGCAGTTCCTCAGCGACCATATTGTTTACCCTAGCAACCACCTAGCAACCACCCAACAACACCCTAGCAACCACCTCATATACCTTAGTAACATCTAGTAACGCCCTAGCAACCACCTCACAACACTCTAGCAATCCCCTAGCAACCACCCAAAAACACTCCAGCAACCACCTCATATGATTGAGTAAACATCTAGCAACACCCTAGCAACCACCTAGCAACACTAACCACAACCTAACCCTAACCCAATGCCCCAGCGACCATATTGTTTACCCTAGCAACCACCTAGTAACACCCTCGAGATTGATGCTTAAAATGAACAATTGCATTACTGAAGTATGCTGAAATGAATTGACTCCAACTGTTAGAAAGACCAATGCTTCTTTAGACTGAGGTGGTGAAATGTAATTGGACAATTTCTCATTCAAAAAGCAACCAGGTCCTTTCTTGTAAACATTAACTTCTTAAGATAGTATGGCTTTAAACTTACTATTGTATTTTCTACATACATATACATACAGTATATATGGATATGTATGCAGGCTATTATTTTTGAGATGTTTAAATTCAGTTGTACCATGACAGTTGCATTCCAAAATTGTCTACCAACAAGCTGTATTAACATAACTAAGAAGCTTAATCCTGACAGTGCCCCAAATTGCAATTTTGACCCCAATCCTAAACCTTATCTTGACCACATGCCTATCTGTTATACAAACAGAGCTCATAGCTTCTAATCCTTTGTGGGTTCAATTAAAATGATCACAAAATTGTAATAAAGCCCCACAGAAAATGCAATCTTTCACTGACTGGTTGTGAGAGGCAATCATGAGAAAAAAAGAATAACACCAGGGTTTTGGTAGCTTCATCATTTATAATTTTTATTATAGATTTTTCTTTGTGTAAACATATTCCTCTTAAACAGCACTGTCAATATACATATTGATACTGCAAATATACATTTAAATACAGTTTCGCTGGTACAATGCGATCAACTAGTAAGCTTTATGTTGAAAAGAACATTTTAACAGAAACGTACTTCAGCATAATAAACCATACTTAAGAAAAAACCACATAAAACAAAAAGGCATTTAAGATTTAAGGGGGAAAAGAAAGAACCAATTAAAGCCTACAGCATTTAAGAATTAGGACCGTAGTCTCAAAATAATATTAATACCTAAACTACAAATACCAGGTTTTTAAGACAAGTGTGTTTTATTTTCTCACACAAATATATTACTTTCATAGAAAGAATGAAATCACTCATTAGTAAGAAATGCTGTGATACACTTTTGTCAGCTCTGATTTTTTTTTGTAAAATACTGAGAGGGATGCCCCAAAAGAACTGATAAGCAAACACTACAAATTCAAACAGTGACGGTAGAAACACTTCACATGGAGCTACGGTTCACGTGGAACGCACACACACACATTTTCAAACCTAAGGATTAATACTAAGGATGTCAGTCAGTGAGAAACATGATTGTGCTTTGTCGTTTTGCTGTCGGGGCGTGCGCGCGCACGTGAGGTCGGGGGAAGGGGAGGCACCGTCGCTTCGCACACACCGCCGCTGGAACGCGGTGACCCTCCAGCGGGGGGCGCCAAAAGAGCCAACAGGTCTGTAGCAGCTTCCTGAATCCGCTGAGCGTTAGCTACCCACGCCAAACACCACATCCTCTTCATACATATGCACATACCATGCGGCCAGCTCCCCGTCTCTCTCTCACAAAAAGCTACCTCAGCTTCAAGGTGACGGCAACCCTCCGGTAAAGTATGTGCTACTTTATCCTCTCCATCACTGTGAATGAGACTGGCCTTCACCCAAGTGCAAAATTACATGTTTCTTAGTTAAAGCAAAAAAGTACAGTAAGGCATTAAAAAAGCAGCTAGGTGTTCTAACACCGGCAAAATAAATATCAATTTTCTCATGCACGGCAAAATAATACCAGTACGCCACTTACATAGACTCGAGTCCTCAAACAGACATTTCTAATAATTACCAACTTAAGCAGAAATACTCACTCTGTGCTAAATCACTGAGCAGAGTTTGCCTCTGCATGATCTGAATTATTGTAAAGCTGCATTTTCCTGCTTCTTTTTGTTGGTGCTCTTGTGTACTTCCGCTACAATGGCATTTTGATCTTGCTTAGAATAGAGCACACAGAATACATCAGGATGATGGTACGTGAGCGTATTTCGCCTCAGTAAACTCATTAACTCAGCTGTGTAGCACAGACACTTGAGTTTTACACCAGCATCCACCATATTCTATTATATTACATCTGCTGAAAGGATGGACAACAGTGGGGAATACCTTCCGGTGTCACTAGGAATACGCACTGTAAACAAAAACGTGTCACTAACAGCAGTTCCAAAGGCAGTGCAAATAATAGAACAGATTCAGAAATTCATCAACATAATTGCAACGCTTATTCTTGTTGACTAAAATAAACGGTATTCCAACTCAAGTGCTCTTTTTTTTAAAAAAAAAAACCTTTCCAAAATACAAAGAAACACAGGAACTCCAAACCAGAAACTGGTTATTATCATTGCAAAACGTCACCACAGCGTTCTTCATGGGCCGTGAGTGCAGGGTTCAGGGAAAGCGCTGATGTCCTCACCACCCTGATAACGGCTCGGACAGTGCTGCCCCGCTGCCCTCCGAAAGTGCAATTCCAGACAGGTTTCACCCCCCCCTTCCCCCTCCCTCCCTCCCTCCGGCGGGCGGGTCCAGGGCGTGGCGCCGCTCTCACAGGAGGTCCTCGGGGCTGATTTCGGGGATGGGCTGCCTCCAGAAGCAGAAGGAGCTGAACTCTGGGAAGCTGAAGGCGGAGCTCTGCTCCTTGTTCAGCAGGGGGAACACGTGCTCCACCAGCTCGCTCAGCCGGCTGTACCTGGCCACGGCGAGACGGAGAGATGGAGGAACACTGGTCACGCACACTCACAGGCTCATGTTCAGTCTAACTGCAATACACGGCTAACGGATTTAACCCTTTAAACGGTACCCTTCAAAATCACTAGCCGAGAGCTCAGAAGTGATTAAGTGAGGCATGTGCTTAAATCGTGTGGCTTTTAGCAGTTCATCAATAGGGTCTTTTGTCTAAAATGTCTTAATTTTATTCACACATGTCCACATCCACACAAGATATAGATCTGATAGTTAGAGATGGATGTTTTATGTAGCCCCTATCGAGCACATATTACTGTTTTTCAATACTTACCACACATCATGAGTTTGGTTGTAACTAATGTTATGAACACCTGTTTTAATTATTTACTCAAACTTTATCAGATCACTGCCAATGAGTCCAATTTTGAATATTAAACATCTATGGTCAGCACTATATTGCTTGATGACCTGAAACACATCCATCAAAAGCTGCAAGAGTCCGAAGCCAAATGAGGCCCACAAACACTGAGGAAAAAGTTAAACACTACCTCATTCACTGATCTTTACAGTAAAGACACCATCTTTAATGAGAATGAGCTCCGGCATACATCTATGGGTTATGAATTGAAAATGATGTGCAAGACTGACAAGATCACACTGGCGATGCGGTGCTGTGGACTTACGAGGACTTGTTTCCTTTCGTCTGCTCTTGTATTAGTTCACCCTTAGGGTTGACTGTAAATATTCTACAGTCTGGCACGCCCACTTGCTTGTAGGCAAACACGTCCTGCAGGAGAGAGGGGTTTAAGGTCAGTCTGCAATGCATACGGGGGGATGAAAGCAAAGCAAAAAGAATGAAAAGGAACCCTTCACCTCCATTTTATAAACATAAAAAATGCATATGCGGGAATTTCATCTGTTTGTGGCTTTTTGTTTATTTCCGTACCACCAATATGCTTTTTCGGTCCCTTTAATTTGAGTCTGTTGATTTGATGCTGAGAAGCGCTTCCTTGGTGAGCTGCATATGGGACCATTTTTGGTTATGTTTTGATTCCACCCGGGCCATTTGTTTATACTGCTGATGATGCCCAGTCTACGGACAGCCCCATGGCACACAGAGATATGCGGAGGAAATTGCAGTCAGAGCCCCCTGTATAAACTTGCAGCAATTGGGGTATAACACTGTTAATTTATTCCCAAAGGTGGTAGGCTGGATTTGGGCTATGAGCACTGCAGTGCGATCGTGAAGCTCAAGGACGCTGACGTGCTCTGTCCTCATATTACCTGCGGCAGAGAGGTAGCAAATACATAAGGCTTCCTCTGAGGTGAAAGCTAAAGAGAATTAGAGATTTCTGTCCACCCTGTTTCTAAGGGATAGAAGGTCCATGCTCTTTGTGCTGGTGTGAAGCACAAACGAGAAAGGCTTAAAGGAAAGATGTTAACCTCCCCTGAGGGGGAATAACCTTCTGATTGTTCTTTTCATCCAATCTGCTCCCAAGAAGTGTAACTACGAAGTTGCAGCAAACAGGAGTTCCCAATCCTTAGTGTTCAAACCCCAGGCTAACAATATGGTACCTGCTCATTTCCACATTGCTTTAAGTTGCAGTTGCTGTGGTAAAGTATCTCAGACAGCCAAGGACCACAGAGTGCGCTGAGAAAAGACTGCCCTTACATTAGGTCGGTTTCCAAAGGCGGCGTAGAAGGGTTGCTGGTTTGGATGGAATAAGTTCTTGATGTCAGTAAGGCATTCGATTTTGAAGTTCTCCGGCTTTTTCTCGATGACCTCCCTGCAAGTGTTTGGGTGAGAGACAAAGGAGATCAAAGGCTTAGGCAGGACTTGTGTATAATGGTGGCAGCTTAAATTCGACCTTACTAAGCCACACTCATAACCCTAAAGCCGAGGCATTAATCTCTTCAAACCTGGACATTTAGGGGTGTGCTGGTGGCTTGTTTCCCAGCTCAGTCTAAGAGAGGGGGAAGGCGGCGGGTTGATGGTGTACCTGTGAAAGGCAGAGAAGAGGCTGCTGGGGGAGAGCATGAGGGGCCCTCGGGGCAGGATGGTGCCTCTGTCGTTCACCCAATGCAGGTATCCCCTGGTCATGTCAGCCATGCCGATGGCACGCGCCGAGCAGTACAGGAACTTGTAGCCATTCCTGCAGTGGAGGATAAACAAGAGAGACATGGATGAGCATTCACCAAGACTGCAGCCTGAACATCATTAATACATTAACTACATAAAGTACACGACTGAGGGGATTACTTAAGAAAAAGTAATGGGGTGGCAGTGTAGCATAGTTGTAGGGAGCAGGGCGTGACACCGAAGGGTTGCTGGTTCGATTCCCCACTGGGGCACTGCTGCTGTACCCCTGGGCAAGGTATTTAACCCAGAATTGCCTCAGTAAATATCCAGCTGTATAAATGGATAACACGTAAAAAGTCGCACTGGATAAGGGCGTCTACTAAACGACAATAATGTAATGCAATGTAAAAACAAGATGTATGTATTTAAAGTCTCAGTAAAAAAAAAAAAATCCATGTCAAGGCATATTAGATTTTGTCGTTAGTGGGGCAAAGGTATTGGTGTAATCCATGTTATGCACCAAAGAGAACAGACTGTAAGATGAAGAGATGTGGTAGATGTTGTAGAGCAGGGAAGGGTTAGTTCATGACCTGCACACAGCCACTACTGACAAGACTTAATATATTGCAGTGACAGCACACCAACGTTCTTGTACTTTAACTGTGACTGGATAAAGAGGCCTTTCAACTTTCTTTAGATGTAATAGCCCTGTTCAGACGACAACAGCATTTCGGGGTTAATTAACCATAATGGTGCACGGGTGGGACCGAAACACTGGCATCAACTGCCATGTACATGGTGAGGAATGCAGACGCAAAGTCTGTGAAAGGACAAGGCAGAGAACAGCCGGAGGACACAGAACACCTAGCCACAGCTATGACAATGTCCACATCCCAAGGCCCTCAGGAACACATTTTCTTCACCAGAAAGCACCCTGCAAACAGTGAAAACAATTGCAACTACGTAGCACGCTGGTAAAAACCTCCCCAAGTCAACCGAACAGTGGGTTGATTGTCTATGGAAACTCTCCTTCATTCAAACTATTCCCAGTACGGTTATCAAAAGTGAACCAGAAATGCCAGTAGCTCCACCTTGCCAATCACAGCTCCTCCTTGGCTTGAGAAGGCCCCTTTAGCTTGAGTCAATGCTCTTTTACTCATAATATTGTGAAAATCACACTAATTTATACAAAGTACTCATTCATTGATGTTTTAGTATTGCTATTGAGATGTTTTAGTATTGCTGTTGAGTCCTTGCCCTTACCATTTCCCTTGTTGATCATATTTACCATGCTAAACAGATGTTTGTGTTTCACCACAAATCTGAGTACTTTTAGTTTTATTTGACTTGCTAAAAATAGTTCATTTACTTCTGGCAACAGCATTTTCAGCATTTTGACTTCAGCATTGCTTGCTTTTCTTGGCTAGATAGATGCCGGTATGTTGATGCCAGCCATCTGGCTGGTTGCATCATTCCTTTTATTAATTGCTCTAGTGGTTCTGGAACTTCCCTCATAAAACGCAATGCTTAGATAATTTTTATATTTCCATGCATGGGTCTGAAGTTGAAAACTGAGCAATGTTTTTGACCTTTAACAATTGGCTATGAACAAGAAGATGTCAGAAAACTGTTTTTGGTATTGTATATTTATCCTCATACAGAAACCTTGCCTGTTGAAAATCACTCTTCAACAACAAGGGGGTGAGTCATTTCAGAGTTGGTGGGTGCAGACTCTCAACATCCCAACATCTCCACATCTGAAGAAGTAAAACATTGCATTTTAATGCAAGACTCCCACGCCCGTGAGCTTATGACCTCCTCTACTTCTGGCAATATAACCATTTGCAAACTGCATTTTCTACAACTGAGCAGGCTGACTATACTGTACGTTCTAAAAAAAAAAAAAAACAGCTGGTGGTCACACTAAATCTGGCATTTTTGTAAAATAAAGCTGCAGTAATTGGTTCATTGCAATTTTTTTATATTCATCTAGAAGCATTGCTCTGTCAAGGCAATATCTATATCAGGCTGATTCCGATTGACTTACGGTTTAAAAATCATCCCCGTCTTGTGCAGTCATTTATGTTCACTACTGGGCTGAAAAATGGCGGAAGCCCTCTTGGTCTGAAATTACCTTGGTACCGGAAACTGCTTGTTCCAACAGCGAAATCCAATACCCACTGTAGCCTTTTAAATTAAAAACAGTCCTGCTGTGTTTCAAAGCAATAGCAATTACATGCACTGCCATTAGAGCAAGTTTAATTCTCAAAGACACTTCTCTGCACCACCCTGCTTGCCCTATTAATGGGTGAGATAATTCATTTATTAGAAATAAAGAGGCTGTAAAAGACTGAGACACGCAAATACACAAGGAGGCTTTGAAACCTCAACCCTCGTTATCTTACCCACACGGAACTATTAACTTAACTTGTTTGAACTGAGCAATGCAAGCGTGAATATTGGCTATAGATACGCAGTCTGAGATAAGACAATGACAATATCATACGATAATGCACCCTCAGTCTGGCACTCAACAATGAGAGCAGAGCATACACAACACTCACTGATTGATGTCTGCCTATATCCTGCCTTTGATACCACAGCCATGCCATCTACTTCCTGCCCCGCAAACCACCAAGCGAACAAACATCTATCTCAGGAGCACATGAGGACATGTCTTGAGAGGACCCTGCTGGTCACTGGCAAGCAGTGCCTCCTGTAAGTCAGACGGCCTGCAGCATGCAGAAAGCTTTCACACTGTCACAGGAACAGGAAGTGAAAAAGGGAAGTGAGTGTGTGAGACTTACTCATGTACTGAGTGGTAGAGCTTCGCTATGCCTTGGTGGGTCCAGTCCTTGCCAAGCTGGGGAAGGATCTGCCCAAAGACATCAGACCTGGGAGAGTAGAGGACAGAGTACCGACTTAGTTGATTCTATTCCCAGTTTAATGTTTGATGTTACAAAAGCACAGTGCACAAATGTAATGTATCTATGTATCTATAATTACAAAAAGCAGTTATATATGAAACAGTGCACAACCTACAACAGAGAGACTAGACTTGTAATGGGAGTATCAGCCTGATCGTCCCCTTCCTTTATTATATATATGTACAGAGAGAGAGAGAGAGAGAGAGACCCGTTTGGCTGATAAATCAGTTTCCACTATATCAAAAGACTTATGGGTTAAAAAAAATCAGTGAGTCATAATTTGATTTTACTGTTTATCCACATGAACAGCAGTTAATAGAGGCTGGAGCTACGGCCAGAATGATCTAATACAATGATGTTTTAGTTACAGAAAGAGAAGTGCAAATCACAAAATGAGATCCTCATTGCAATGTAGTATCTGTCATTTTCATTAATAGAAACGTTCACTGTCACTGTTGCACAGGGTATGAAATGGTCTGCATTTGAAGGATAAACCATGAAAACCAGGGCTAAACTGAAACTGGCATAAAACAAACAAAATGAACAACGTTTGAAATGCTCTGCTTACTTGCTTGAATTCACGTTTGCAGTTGTACTACATTAATATTCATTACCACATCTGCTTAATATCCATTATCATCTGATCCCAGATGTGTTATCAGTTTACACTCAGAGCGTCTTCTTCAGTACAACAGGAGGAGCACTGTTTGGTGTCTTATTGTGTTGGGCACACCTCTGCATGCCACATGCATAAAACAAACATGAAGATTTTGCTAAAAGCACAATGGCGCATTTGTAACATCCACATAATTTATTCATATAGGTTATAACATGCTGTAACATATCAGCTGTGTGTAGTGATCAGTGACTGAACTACAGCACATCGTAGTGCCCCTTACTTGGTGATGGTCCCGTCGATGTCAGAGATGATGACTTTGTCATCCCAGTTCCACAGGTAGATGGTGCCCTCGCAGCGGCAGGTGCCCTGGTACTGCGTGGTGATGCTGAAGGTGACGTCGTTGGGCCCCTCCTTCAGCTTCAGGCTGGCCTATGCGCAGACAGACAGGCGGAGCGACCGCGTGCTTCAGACAGCAGGATGTGATCTTCCCCATCTCCACTCTACAGACCTTAGTTTCACAATCTTAACCACAAACAGCCACCATCGTCAGACTGTTTGACGGTTAGCAGGTGCCCTCTGCGACCTGTGCGTCTTTGCCTTGCCTGTCTCTGAGCAGCTTCCCAGACTGTCTGGACCAGCAGTGCCATGTAATCTGTGTTCACTGATGTGAAATCTACCAGAACTCTAGCAAGATAGCCTACCCTACCTCCCACCTCCATAGATTCTACATCTAGTTCAGTCTCTGTCAGCAAACACATTACATTACATTAAATTACATTACTGGCATCTTGCAGATGCTCCTATCTAGAGTAACTCACATAGGTTACAACTGTCATCCATTTACACAATTGGATATTTACTGAGGCAATTCTGGGTTAAGTACCCGGCCCAAGGGTACAACAGCAGTGCCCCAGTGGGGAATCGAACCAGCAACCTTTCAGTTACGAGCCCTGCTCCCTACCACTATGATACACTATGATGCCCATCTGGAAGACCAGTGCTGTAGTTTCACAGGCCTGCAGTAGGGATTCATTGTGATTATTAGGAAGAAATACACCCCCAAAACAAAACAATGATGGAATTTGGTTCATCCGTGGGCAAACACACGGACTGCCACTACAGGCTAGTCAGTCATTATGAGAGCATAGTCAGAGTCATACATTCTTTCTCTTCCTCCACCATGGTAGTTTTAAAGAGCTGTGGTAGTTTTTTCAAGATTGTATGTATGCATGTGTGAAAAGTCAGGTGCTTACAATCTGGTCTGAGGACAGTCGCAGTGACTTCTTATAGGAGTGGATGCTGGCTTGACCCAGACCCTCTGACAGGGCTGCGGCGTTGATCTCCTTGGACTCCTCATCGCTGGATGAATCCCCACCCTTAGACCTGAGAGACATGGAAATCCAAAGGTCACACTTCTTGCTAAATTTCCAAATTTAAAAAGAATGCCACATGTTTTATGACGGATTGGCAAGAGCAATGTCTGGGTGGAATAACTGCACAATCCCATAGACCAACAAATTGAGGTTCTTGTGGCTTTATGTGTGTTCCAGCAGTACTAACAAAGTAAAACTTTCACTTCTGACCAGCAGGGGGCAATATCGTTACAAAATAGGGGTACAACGGCAACAAGAGCACTTCCAAATCCAATGTAATGGGTTTAAAGACTTTTACTTTAAAAATGCGTTCAGTTGAGGCCATTTACTCATGTAGTGATAAATAGCTATCTCGGTGCCAAATAACATTTTGTGTTAAATGTATTTTTGAAATTAGTATTATAGACTACCTAGTCAGCTAAATGTTTGACTTGACAAGTTTAGTTAATTTTTTAATCAAAGACATGGACAGCTTTTTATAAGAATCTTCTGCAGTATGTACAGGTGAGCCGTTTATACAAAGTAAATGTATTCCGATGTTATCCAGTGTCCATATATAATGTCTAGCTCTCAGACATACTGAGAACATGGGAGAGTCCTGTGTGGTCATGGAGACCAGTGACATCATGGTGTGACTAAAGCTCCTTGAGGCAGGAGTGTGAATGTGTTTCTGACATGAACACATAAGGGGCTGTACATGAGCAATGCTGGGAGGGGCCAAAGATAGCCCTGTGATGCTGACTCACTGTAGGACGGGGCTTTCCTGGGCCAGGGAGGGGCCTCCTCCATTGTGCGACTCCTGTCTCTCCAGTTTGGTCTCTGACTGCACTCAGGAAACAGAGAGGGACAGAGAAAAAGGAGATGAGCCCAATGACTCTCAGGCTACTAACTGCACAACATAGTACAAATAAATCAGTTTATTATCCATCTATAAATTAACCAAATGCACACATCACTGTACCATACCAGACACAAAAAATAAAGGGAATTTGATCTGTCACATAATGTATTTTTAAATCCACATTTTCATTCACAATTAGCTATTTTCACTGGAAGTTAAATGTGTGTATATCAAAATGTACATAAATCTTATATGGAATAAAGATTTCAAACAAAGTATGCATTTTATAATGTTCTTGTCAGTGTGCTAATCCAACAATCAAATAAAAATAAATATTTCTAATGGAGAGTACAATAACAGTGTACATCCTGAAAAGCACACTGCTATGTCATCGCCAAATAAAGATCCCTGGTTTGGTCTTGGCCAAATTTTGATAAATGAGCCCATCACCACACCATGTAAAAGATGAGTCATTAACTTTGCTTATTTCTTTTCTTTAGCATAGTATCTACATTATGCCTGATTGATTAATAACCAATACATGCAAATCACGGAGGACACAGGAGGGAACGTAGCTTCAGGGACAGCTTCAGGGGAAAGCTACGTTGTGGCGCTGGGTTACAAAGTAATGACTTTTGGGGACTGAAACTCCACACAGCTACTAGAGTGCTGGCCCGACTGCGGATACTGTACCTGCTTGACGGTGCTGTCGGCCCTCTTGCGCCAAAACCACCAGCGACCAGATTTCTTTGGCATTTTCTCCTTGACCCAGGCTTCCTCAGTGGTCTGAGACAGACAGAGGAAGAGGAGTGAATAAAGCGGGGATGCAAAGTAAAAAAGCACACAAAATGTACAAATACTTAACACATATCACACACAGCATTTAAATGTACGAGAAGGCTGGGACCTACTTTAGGCAAGTTCTTCTGAAAAGCTTGCAAGCTTAATATCAATGGTGCGGCCAGTGTCCAGTTGTAATACCTGTAAGATAAGCACATATTGATGACCAAACACCAGCATTACAATATTTATGAAAATACAGATATGATCTAAAAAATGGAAACCTAGTAGAAGTGACATCAACTCACCTGTTTGCGATTTTTACCACCAAATTGGGATTGTCAATAATGGCTGGATTTTCGGCAAATTCATGATATGTGATGATATGCTGCTCGAACTTTTCTGCAACGTAAGAAGAATAAAACATTGTCAGCTATGTCCTTGTTAACGCAAAGACAAGGCTGCTGACAGCAGGTTCGTAGCTACAAGAAGGACAGCTTTGCTTCTGCCCGACACCAGAAGCTGTACCTTTGGAGATGTCTGAGTTCTCACTGAGGCCACCGCAGAGTGACAGGGTGACATCGGGCAGGTCACTGGCAGAGTCAGACAGACACTCGGTTCCGCTGTCGGCCGCCGCGCTGCCCACGGACTGCGGGGACTGGGACCCGGAGTGCAGTTCCCCCTCCATCCAGTGCTTAGGCACAGGGTCCGACTCACTGCAACACAGTACCGCGTCTGAGTGCGAACATACTTCTGCTTGTGGTGCATGTGTGTGCTTCCATTGAAAACAGCATCCGTACAGATAATTCCATTGTTTCTGTTATGCTTTGGTATTAGTACCTTCCAAAGCAACGCGGTGCATACAGTTAATAACAAACTACATGAAATTCACTGCACTGACATTAACAATTGGTAGCTTTTGTCTGTAGTGACAGAGAAGAGGTCGGGCCTTCTTTCACAATTCTAATCTGTAAGCCCTTGCTGAGGTGCAAGGCATGATGGGTACCTCTTAGGAAAGTAGCGTGCAAAAACTTCAGGTTCAAGTTCTTTCAGATCGTCAAGGTAGATATCTTCAGGGCCCTGGTGCTGACTTCTCTTCTGAACACCTGAAATAACAGGGCAAAACTATTTTTGAGACTATGAAAATATATAGGATTGTGCTCATCTGTTTCAGCCATGCTTGTTTATGCAAGACCCACTGCTGGGTGACCGTAAGTACAAAAGGAACTGAAAAGGCAAAGGAAATGCAAACGTGCAGACACACACTGAAAAGAAAGCTGAATGTGGTGTTCTGAAGCGAGTGAGAATTTCCCTGGCCATCACCCCACTTCCTTCCTGTCAACGTCCTCAAACAACCGCTTCTCTCTCTCTTTCTCACCAACTCTCCCTCTTAAGCTGTACTCAGTGTCACTCAATGACTGCTTCATCATGATGCATTTCATTAGCCATGTATCATTAGCAGTCAATCTTAGGCAAGGACAGAGATAATTCTATATTAATAAAATAGAGAACCATCAACTTAAACCCATTCTGTAAGCATATGCACATTACAGGCTTTTTTGTAGAGGGTAACTATCTGATAAGGCACACAAGCCACCGTCTATACCACGATTGCAATAAGCCATTATCTCCAGGGTTTCAGCTGCGTTTTAACCTCATCCTTCCTCATTATCATTTCTGCGAGACAGAAATGCCAAGACAATGTGAATGAGGCAGGCACCAAACCACACTGTGGGAGATTGAATCTGAACAGAAATGGGTAGTGTTCTGGGGCCTCTGCCACACCTTTTTTCTTGGAGGGCGAGTCGGTCTTGGAGAGGGGCTTCACGTCCACGCCGGCGTCGCCCGTGTCCCCGGCTATGTGGGCGGCGGCGGCGGAGGGGGCGGCGGTGTCGGCGGGGGTGGAGGTGGTGACGCCGGGCGGCAGGCCGGCCACGGGGGTCACGGGGGTGGCGGGGGACACCGGGGTGCGGGGCTGCGGCTTGACGATGGCGCAGACGGGGTCCACCACGGCCTGCTGCGCCTCGGCGCCCGCCTCCATGGCCTCGGAGCTCAGGATGACGCGGAAGTGCGTGTTCTCTGACGGCGTGATGGTCACCGTCTTCGGCAGCTCCGGCTTCTCCTTCTTGGTGACCTGGAGACGGTCGTGTTGGTTTTAAGGGTAAAAAGGCAAGTAGTGCTGACACTTTCAAAAACTTTTACTGTGAAACAGCTTTGTCATACCGCATATAACACTGCATTTTTCACACTGCTTTTGCAACGTTAATTTTGATAGACCGTGACATCACACTTTTTTTTTTTTTTAAATATGAAATAATGAAGAGGCCCTTACCCTAGTGGATTCTGGGAACTCGCCCCATGTCCATTGCATGTGAGACTCATTCCTAAGGTGGTTCTCTGAGGGCTTCAACACCAGCTCTGAGTCACTCTTCGGGGAGAGGGGCTCTGACAGGGTCCGACTGGGAGGCACAATACAGCATATGAGCACCAGACACCAGACTGCCACTCAAACACACAGAGGATGTATTCATATTCATTGTTGTAATTTTTAGGAACTAAATTTCAAAGCCTCTTCTTGTTTGCAAGCAACCACTACAGATAGAGGTGCTGTACTTAAAGGTTCAAAAAACTGCATATTACCACATGTAGTACATAATATTATAGCATGTAGTAAATTTTTGCTGTGTCATGTAATAACAGACAGAGCCACACCTGTCAGAAGGTGACCAGTCTCCATCAGATAAAGGATAGCTGTCTCGAGCATGAAGAACTGAGTGCTGTTTGTATTCGGCATCCTTCACCGCAGTGAATGAAGATGTCCTGTAATGAGACAACAGAAGATGTGATCAACGAGACGGCCGCAGGCTGACCCTGTTTCCCCACGGTCAGCGCGAAAAGCCCCTCGGCTGACCTTGCATTGTGTGCAGCGTGCTCCTCGTCGGAGCTGAGGTCCATTTCGAAGATCTCCTCACTGCCTGCAGTGGGGGTCTGCTCCTCCCTGCGGGGGTCCGCCTTGTGCTTCTTCCTCCTCCGCTTCTTCTTCTTCACCGACACCGTGGCCGCGGGCGGGCCGGCCGGGTCATCCGGGGCCTGGGCCGGCCCGTGCTCCGTCCCGGGGCCCGCGTGCCGCGGGTCACGGCCCCAGAACATCTGCTCCTCGGTGGGGATGGGCGAGGTGGCGAGGTGGGCCGGGACGATCTCCTGAGCAACCCAGCAAAACAAGGAGGCTTTGGTCACTCCCTGCACCTGCTGTCCCCACGGCACCGTACTCGGACCTCGTTTTATTTATGCAAGTTTAGTTTCTTGTGCATTCATTTACGCAAGAAACTAAACGAATCACTCTGTAATATGTAGGAATGTTTCACCT
The DNA here is from genome assembly GCA_019176425.1 of Megalops atlanticus. Lineage (NCBI taxonomy): Eukaryota > Metazoa > Chordata > Actinopteri > Elopiformes > Megalopidae > Megalops > Megalops atlanticus. Next base: position 53,118,091 of record CM032876.1, read on the forward strand.
TAAGGATATTAAATCAAGGTTATTGTGGTTTTTTAATTAGAAGGATGCATTTTTTAATTAGAAGGATGCCTAGCAGAAATAAGATGGGCAATTAAAAGAAAAAGCACTTATTAAGACCTGGATACTATAGAGATGCGTGTACAGATGTCAGCCATCATTAAAATCTTTGTTAAGAAACATATTAACATGTAGTGTTAATGCTGCCTTCTGATTGCCTGTAGTTGTTTATGTAAATGTTGTGCACTACTGCACATAAAGCTCCTCTTGGCCATTTGAGAAAAGGCAGAGCGCAGCAGAGGAACAGTTAGTGTGGGCCGGGAACACAGACATTTTGCTTGACAATACACTGCATGCGCCAGGTTGTCCAGTGTGTAGGCTGGTACTGTAGCTATATCTGGAACGTTCTGACACATAGCTTGGACAGCTACTTACTTTGTGTCGATTTATATTTAAAGTTCCTCTCCTGTAATTGTTTCTGAATGGATGACCTCATGCCTGACCTCCATAAGCTGACGACTGCTTGTTAATTCAAAGCAGCTTTCTATCATGTTTTTATCAGCTTTGTCTTTGTGAATTTACCATAGCACTAATGTCTTTATGATAGCACTAGTTATCACAGCACCATGTTTGCACATGGTCTGTTGTGTGCTGTATGTATCAATGTTCCTTTGGTTGTATTAGAGGCACCTCTGTATTCTTACTTTGTAAGTCACTCTGGACAAGAGCATCCAAAAAGTGACATTTACATTTACATTTATTCATTTAGCAGACAAAATGTAAATGTGTCATAGACCTGATGAGACTCCTCGTCCTCGTCCTCTCAGGTACTGCTGCCAGGCTTGTATACTGTTGCTTTCTAGATCTTTGCTTATTGTGCTGCATAAACTACTATGAACAAATACAAAATGGGAATCATTTCTGAGCACATCTCATGCGCAATATGCACTGGTCTGTCATTTGTATGTTTGGTGAATAGAAACAGTAGATTTGGAAAGGCTGCACAGATACTCACATTTTGCTCCCCGGTTTCCTGGACGAAGAAGGCCTCTCCGTTATCTCCCAGCTTCATGTGCAGGTCCACTGGCTCTCCATTGATCTCGATGTCGATCTGTGGGGACGGCCAAGGGGACAATACTGAGGCAGTGCACATCAACCCACAGTCGTAATCACAAACACAAGTCAAAAAAACAACCCTGCAAGCCACTCGCCCTGATTTCTGTCAATGTGTTTAATGACCTCATTCAAATGTTTTCTTGAAGAACATTCTGCAAACTGCGGTCTTACTTTCGATTCTCCTGCCAGCTAGCCCAATCAGTTAACATGATTCATGGCCTTCCCTACAGCTTGCCATTAGGTAATGCTTACATCTGGAAGACACGGAAAAACCACGTGCCAGTGTGAACATTGCAGATCATTGATGTGACTGTAGTGCCAAGGCATGCATCATAAATGTGACCTGAGCCAGGGCTTTCCTCTCAGTGTGAGTGATGGCGAGTCCTAACCACATGTGTTTATGGGTGTGTCCCATACCATCCATGAAAAATTAATACTGTGATGCATATTCCTCTTCTGATACCAGGGTGCATAACAAAGCTTGTTCCCTCACCCACACCCTCTTCCAGAAGCATTGATGTTCGCATATAATCGGTTAACATAATCTTCCCTGATCTCAGTGCAGCTATTCCAGCAATGTTATAGCGTCCAAATCCTCTCAATTTGGCACCTTACCTGCACTGATCACTTCATTCTTGCTGGCAAAATCACTTCCACTTACACGACACTTAAGATCAGGGAAGAATAAAAATTCTGGTCATGCCAGATCAGGAGGACAAGGGGTGTAGGAGGAGTTTTAATGCAGGTATTCAATCTCTGTTCCTTTATCATTTTCCCCCAAGGTTCACATTAGGCCTCTTCTTTTTCATCACGTAAGCCGCCATGACAGAACAATCTAGCTAGCTGACTAAGGCGGTGAACTTTTTGCTCCATCCTTATACATTTATACAGCTACAGCAAATAGCTACGTCTAACAAATCTCAGAAGGGAATGCTTCTCGTTACATTTTACAAGGCATGCCTTTCTTTTTCTACTTTTGTCTTGCGAGCTTTGCATCACTCAGATACTTTTATTTCCTTGCCGCTGAGCCATTTATCATCACAAGAGCCGCATGGAAGTTAAATGACCCGAGACACATAGCCCACTCAGGGAGGCCCTCTTAAACAGACGGCTCACCCCACAGACTTTTACTAAGCAAATAAATCAGCACCAACGGACCAGCCTGCCTGTGCCAAAAGTAGTCCATACAAGGCATGGATGCTTCAGTTGCTGAAAACGGCCCGTTTTCCCTTTTCAAAATGGGATGCTCCTGCCTAACTACTTACTGGCACTACTGTTTTTATTTGAAAGGGGCCAATACGATTTAATTTTGAGACATTCTGCAATCACTTATCAGATGCATAATACCAAAATATCTGTTAGCCAAGGGCAGTTTCCAACACAAGTCCAAAGTTCATTTAATGTAAAGAATAAAAAATATTCCAAGTTGATCAATTATTCATATTAACATTCACACACAGGTGCAATTAAAGTTAAATTTCACACATCAGAAATCTCGTGTTGTTTCAGCCAAAATTTAAACTTTCTTTTAAATTGTTCAAAATTGTGTGACAGTTTTATGTGACCATAAAACCAACAGCACCAGGAATAGATTTCTAAAACAGTTTTTTCACACACTGAGAACTCCACCAGCTTATTGGTTGATAACGGCCTGATATGTCCCCACCCAAAGTTGTCTACACAGGATGCACTCCAGATTTGAACAATCCAGGCCAACCAAGATCTCCAGCCTGATAAGGAAATGTTCAACCTTGCAAGTGTCCATTTCCCATCCCTGGCTTTTGAGTATCTCTATTAATAGCAGGGCAGGATGCTCTGACCACTCAGGCAGCAGAGCGACAACGCCTCACCAGCTTATTCCGAAGAGAGATGAAACCGCCTGCTTTACAACTCAATGCAATCCTCTCTGGAGCAGCTTCTGTATCATGTGAAAAGCCATTCTTGAGTAAAAATGGGCCTTCCTACGTCAATCCTCCCTTACCTAACCTTGTTGGGAGACAGCTTTTCTACCTTTTTTTATGTGAAGACAAATAGAGCGATCCGTTGCCATGGAGACCTGCTGTTCTCAAGGATGATGAGATGCGTGCAGAGACCTTTATAAGGATGTGCAGCGATGGCGCTACAATGGCAAAAATATAGTTTATGCTCATTTCCTGATAATTACTCTCATGCAGAGGTGACAGAGGCAAGACACGCAGCATCCTCAGAGTGCTAAATATAGAGAGGTCCTTAGCACTTGTGATTAAAAATTCTCAGAGGCTGTGCTCTACGTACTTAAGTATCTGAACTACCATCTATTTTTTCAATGTCATAGTTTTTACCCTTTCCTCAAACTGCACGAGTGGTAAGTTTACAGGTTGTATAGGAAAATGAATTTGCTAAATCTAGGATCAAATGACATCCAAACATGTGATGTAATACAGTGACACTCGCAAAATTGCATTGTGTATGATCTTGGTCCGTAACCGTTTATTTCAGATAGCATGTGGAAATTTGAAAGACCAATCAAAATGTCACATTCATAAAATGAATCAAACTCAACACTTAGCTTTAAGTGAACAGAGGTTAGAGGTGTTCCATTGTTAAAATGCGAAGATAGGTTACTTTGTGCACTGTCACACTACAATGTCTTTCTAAATCTGATAAGCCTTTAAAAAAATGGAAGAGATGTCATTTCTGACTGATGGCATCAGGGGCCTGGTGGTGGAAACACCATCTATGCACTTGAAAATGACTGAAAAACTTGAAAACGACAAACGGTTTCCATGTATCATTTTAGCACAGGAATATTCACTCAGCTTAGAAACCAGAGCCATCGGGAAAATGCCATACTGTACCCCATATATATATATAAAAAAAATAAAGCATTGCTCAATGACAGGTAGAAGGGAGACTGCAGGGTATGATAAAAACAGGAAATCTGAAATGGGACAAGCACACAGCGCTCCCTGTGGGTGCATGTAAAGTGCACTGTGTACTCCTTCTAACCAAGCTGATTAAGCTATTAAGTTAGTCCTGGGCTTATTAACTGGTATGGAAAACATGTTCAGGGGTGGGAGGGGAGCTGTTTACATTCCAGTTCAGTTCCTTGAATGACCAGTTCCCATGCGCTGCACAGGAACTCCACATTGTCTATGTTTATGTCATTCTGAGGGGTCTCACAAGTCATTACTGCCGAACCCTCACACACTGGGAAGGCGCCATCAAATTGAACTTTGGTGCAGAATAAGGGGACTCAGCTGAACCCAAACTGGCATGCAACAACTTCAGATCAGCTCCACATTACTAAGAAACGGTGTAGTATTCAATAAGCAAAAATACTGGGCCCCAGGATGCAGCAGCGGTATTTAATGTGGGTCACGCTATCTTATTTAAGTATACGGTGCAGTGCAGAGGAAACTCTGGGCCCTGTGTGCGGAGTTCAGTTTTCCACAGAAGTAATCTAGGTCATGTTCCTGGCTGGGGGATGCAGAGGCACCGAGACATGAGGCGTTCTGGAATAGAGAACCCGAAGCGGCCCTCCTCCTCCTGCTGCCTCCTCCTCCTCCTCCTCCTCCTCCTCCTCTCTCCACCTACCACTTTCTCCTTGGAGCGCAGCACGCCCAGCTTGCCGAAGCGCACGTGGAAGGGCGAGCACTGGTAGCTGCCGTCCTGCTGCCGCACCACCACCACGTCGATGCAACCCGACAGCGTGGCCTGGTTGATACCCTTGTAGAGCTCCTTCACCGTCACCAACACCTGGCCTGCCAGCTGGCCCACGTAGTTCATGGTGTCCACCTGCGAAAGGGAGGGACAAGCCGTCAACAGTGACCAGGGCCGTGACAGCAGTGACCAGGGCCGTGACAGCAGCAGTGACCGACAGCGACCGGCCTCTGCGGCGTCGAGGGCGACGGCCGGCCGCGGGCGGAGGCGGACCGGAACACGCCGGAACATTCTGAAAAAGCTGTGCGTTTCATCGAGCTTTCTTATGACCGACCTTTGTGAAACACTGAGGCCCATTGTTGGGAGCATTCTTTGGACCCTTGTGTTCAATTTGGCTGACTAACTTTTGCTTGTGCGACAGAGATTTTGCATTTTTTAAATTATCTTCTCCCTCAACACCGTGGGCTTGTCCTATTTTCTCGCCACTGTTCCTCCCAACATAATTACAAATTACTACCCTTTGCAGGACGCGCCGGGCTGCATTGCCAGGCCCTGTGGACATCAGTCGCACTTGCATTAGTCACTGTCATTACAGCCAGGCCATTCCTTCTTGCAGGGTTTGGCGCTGCGGTGCACAGTGACGATCTCATTTTTAATTCAGGCACGATGCTGCTGTGTCACTCACGCTCCTGTTTGTGCTGCTAGGGGTGGGGGGGAGTGGTTGTGACTGAAAGAGGACACTGCAGGTGCGTGCAGCACTGCACTCCGCTTTCAGTGACATCACACCCCGCCCTACTTTATCTGGACTGAACGAGCTCATCATAATCTACCAAAGCCTGCTCTCTGGAAACCAATCCTTTACAATCAGCCTGCTTAACACACAGGTCCATATATATTCCGTATATTACACTGGTTTTTAAAAACAAACTCAAGCACCATTCGTAATGTTTGTTTTCAAACACTTTGGGCCTCTTGGCAGGGCTTGGACAAACGCCCACAGGTCCGCAGAAAATGCTGAGCGAAAATGCTCAGGACCTCAGTTACGTGCTCATCCCGAAGAACCGGGAGCTTCCAGTTCAAAAAGCCCTACAAGGAGAAAAGCCATTAATGTCACCGCTTGACATTTCAAAGGAGAACAGAACAAGCTTGTCAAAGTTAATGCCTCCGCTGATCTTTTTCTAGCGAATTAAAATCAACAGGCGTGCAAAAGCTGGCTAACCACCAAACAGAAAGAGCTCTCCGGCCACGCCGGGAATGGGGGGCAGGGGGGGGGGGAGGACCTCAGAGTCACATGATGTTTTCCCACTGGTCTCTGGCAGCGCGCCCCGGTGCTTATCTCCCCGCCCACAGACGTGTCGCACGGCTGTCACTGGGGGCCGAGGCAGGGGCTCCCAACCCGCTGTCTGTCCCGTGTCGTGAGAGCTGGCATTTACAGAACCGGCTCAAGGCATTCAGGTGACCTTCTAGGCATATCACAGGCTGGTGACAGCCAACATCCTTGCGTGCCCTGCACATCCCCGCACTGAGAGAAGATGACCTGCTTGTGTACGATTTAGTTTCCCTTCAAAAGACTTCGCCCCCTCTCTGACAGTATTTCAGTAAAATAGGAATGCTAGTGCTGACTGTACTACCTGTCCTGGGCAGAGCAGGGTTTCCGTTATCCGGTAATTACCGTTTTTTGCCTGGTAAAATTTATAAAAAAAACGATAAATGAATAACTTGCTGGTCAAAATGTCCAGTAATAATGCTCATACAAAACATAGCTATAACGAAGGTTATCGCTGCCCACTTTGACCATGAAGTGACGACTGAATCAGCAACCACACCTCTCATTGATGCCAAGCTCGCACAACGAGATGTAGTGCAGTGATGACGGCGCTCCACAGTTATGGGGGTTTAACTTTTGCAGCAGCTTGCAAAGTGCTTATTTATGAGTTCAGCGAGCTGCACCCCGACTGGGCTACACTGGCTAAAATTGCCTGTGTTCTGCCTGTGTCAAGCGTGCCAACAGAGAGGGGCTTCTCTCTGCAGAATCGAATTAAGACGGTGCTGTGAAGTCATCTGGAGGAGGAGAGAGTGACGCGGCTTATGTGCATTGTAAGCTGCAAAGACACATTGGACACGCTTGATTTCAAGTCGGCAGCAGAGGACTTTGCCGCGATGAAAAAAGGTGAAAATAAAATGTCACCTGGTAGCCTATAGGCTACATTTCATGCCATGTAGGCCTAGCCTTTTTTTTAAAATAGGCTACAGATGTTACAGGTTGCAGATGTTTCGTAATAGCCTACAGTTTAGCGGCTAATGTTGAGGTTTTGCTCAATCGTTACTGTTCATTAAATAGTCTAACTGATTTGAGGTTGAGGTTTTGCTCAATCGTTACTGTTCATTAAATAGTCTAACTGATTTGAGGTCGTTCTCATTCTTTCGTCAACCTAGGTGTACATTATATTTGCATTTGTAACATAGACTGTTATTAAACCGTGACCGGTAAGTTTCAAATTTGTCTGGTAAAATGAATTCTTTCCGGACACCGGACTGGCAAGGAAAAATCCTAGCGGAAACCCTGGAGCAGAGATGTAATGAAAAAAATCTACATGGACTTTTATGTTAAAGACCTACAAAGGGCTGGAAGCTTGACTTTGTTTCAGTGAATGTGTTTGTACTTTGATGAGACAAGCAGCAGAGTGTTACCTCTTTTGGTTTCAAACTACGAGGACCCATCTGGAGAAATCTGTGAGAAAATTCTGATGTACAGTGTTTCTCTGAGGGAGAACTTTAGCAAAACCATCAGTTAAACATTAGCTAACTTTCCATTTCAAACTGTAACTGGAGCCCAAACAACCGTGGCATGAGACTCCAATGAGAATGGAAATAGACTATCCATCTGAAACAGAACACCTCTCTCTAGACGAGCCTTGAATGCATTACACTACATTACATTTGCATAGCAGGCACCCTTCTCCAGAAAGACTTGCATAGCGTACATTTATACATGTTATATATTTACACAGTGGGATATTTATTGAGGCAATTCAGGTCAAGCAGCTTGCCCAAGGGTACAACAGCAGTATCCCAGTTGGAAATTGCACTGCTGGTGTTCCTTTGGGTTATGAGGCCTGTTCTCACCACTGAGCCGCAGCACCACCCACTCACTGCACTGTGACCTCACTCCTGGCTGCAGAGTGCAGTCCAAAGACCCCTCAGCAGGGGATGCATGCTTCCATTTCTCTGGCCAATCACAACACTAGAATGTGAAAAAAACAAACACGGGCATAAGATGGCACAGAAACTGCTGCTTCATCTAAGCAGTAGCCTAATGCACGTAAAACCTTCCATGTAATTTGTTTTCTGCACTTCCACTGCTTACATCCGAGGAAAGCGACTTTGCGCCGTGTTCCTGGAAAGCCGCTGTTTATGGTGCAAAGCTGTGGACAAATGAAACAGCGTCTGGGAACCCAGGATTCTGGGATACTTCATCTATTTGTTTTCTGCACTTCCACTGCAAAGCTGATGTCCTCCGAGCTCATGAACAAACAGCTTTTCATTTAGTGAACTCATTTCAAATGGTAAGATTATCCACAAATTTTTTTAAGTAAAACTTAAATTTTAAGTTCAATACCTCAAACATAATTTGACTTGGAAATACGCACACAAACAGAAGAGGACCTTGATATGACCCAGACTGCGCCACAACCCACTGCAAAAATGACAAAGGAATAGCACCATTAGTTTCAACATCACTTCTACTTTTTTTGAGGATGTCTCAACTCCCTCACCAAATGCTTGCTCCAAAATAAAGCAATATAGCCCTCAACCTACCAGTTCCTCTGAATAACCAGAGGCCTGAACCGTCTCACAGATCACATCACAAAAGCAAATCTGATGCAAATGAGCTAAATACAGATTCTCCGGAGAGAGGGAGGGAGAGACTCACTGACTTGCACCAGTGCATGACTCTAGAAAAGCTGCGCTTAGAACACTGCATGCTAACTAGCAGCAATCGTGCTCTGTCTGTGGTAAAAATGAGTTTCAGCTACACTGTTTGAAAACCTGCTACCTTGCTTCTGTTCTTGTCTATTGTGTATCTGTAAAAAAGAGCACTGACCCCATGGTAACCAAAACTGGTAACCAAAACCCTGCAATGTGCAAGAATGGGCTGTTTTATTTCTTTCACAGGAGACAAGTGATCATTGCCTCTTCCTTCCTCTTCATAACTTTTTGCAGGTATACGCTGCATAAAAAGGCATTACATTCCATTACATACAGTACTGTCATTTAGCAGATGTGACTTACATATGCTACAGTTTGATCCATTTAGCTGGATATTCACCAAGGATATTCTGGGTTAAGTACCTTGCCCAAGGGTACAGCAGCAGTGCCTCAGCGGGGAATCAAACCAGCAACCTTTCAGCTACGAGCCCTGCTCCTTACCAGTATGTTACACTGCTGCCCCACCCTGCTACATGGCAGGAGTGTGATCCCTACATAGTGGGTGAACATTCTTAGTTGAAGCAAAAGAAGCTGGAATATTACAATCCCAGTATGAAGATGATGGATGCCAAATCCACTAGTTGCTGGTTGGTACAGTATGTCTTCACTTTAGCGAAGTGTTCTGCTTCCATGAACAGAAAGCTTACACCTCTGTTGCAGAGCTTGCAGATGTTAATTTAGCTTGAGAAACCTGGAATGAAAACTTTAAAATCTAGATATTTGAAATATCTACATATCTTTCCTAAATATCTTTTCAGAATGTGCTTTATTTTCTAGGCAAGGAGCATTACCGGTTAAATATCTGACAGTTAAATAATTAATGGCTGAAGAAATACCAGGATATTGGTCAATATCTCTATGTACCACGTTATTGATTTGCCTTTAAATGGTGAAAAGGTACCTCTGAAGCTTCACTTCCCGATTCAGATGATACTTTAACTTGGCGTTCAGATACACAGCCAGCATAGTCTTCCACTGGAATGTGTCACTGGCAACCCTTTGACAGCAGAGAAGTGACCGAGCCAACACGCTGCTAATGGCTTGGAAAACAGCGAACTATCCACTGCCAGTGCGGTGAATACCACTGCACACTGAAGCTGGCATGCAATGGGGAAAATATACTTCTACACTGCAAACAAGCGATCGTTATTTTGCAATGCTGCGGGACAGGCCAGTGGACTGAATAAAATCGTGAGAGATGAAAGGGGTCTAAGATTCAGACAACGCTACAATAAAGCGAAACTGATTTCCGCTAGACTTTCATTTCACCTTGATATGGAGCTCTCGCAGATGAAGCGTGGTGTGAATGCAGAGTCAATCGACTATAACAATCACCACACAGCGGGGGCTCTGATGCCTAGGATCTTTTGATCATGAGACCAAATAAAATTCTTCATGAAATGCTCTTCATTTGTCATTTTGTATGCCTTTTTGATCCATGGTATTAAAGGCTATGTGGATGAGCTGGCTGCAACCCATGTTTTGCCTTGAATAGTGCTTTGACTTGATTAGTCTATCAACAACAGAAGTTGAGGAGGTTAAACAAAGAACTTTACAGAGGGATTGTATTGTGTCTGAGTCAGGCAAACTTAAGAATTAAACAATCTGAGCAGTGCCAAGTTATCTGCCTACCACATAACCATAAAGTCATTCTGCAATAACGATATAAAATCAGCATGTGACATGACCCGAAAACCGCAACAGTGGAAAGTTCCATTTCAGTCAATCTCGACATGGCTCTATTTCAGTGACCCCTTCCAGAAAAGGCAAAAGACCTTCAGATCACTGTTTAAAAGGGTACCATTGACAATGCAATAGCTGGTTTCTTGCTTCACTAAACGTACACATTTGTTCTGAACGGCATACTCTACAAGTTCTGTTACTTTCTAGTCTCTCCTAATACGAACTAGCGTGCATCAGTATTCGTAATATAGCCATTGTCATTCTCCTTAGCGTTGCCACTTTCGTTAGCGTTTTTGTTTTTAATCCATCAGAAAGCAAGAGCAAAAGAGACAGAAAGCCACACTACCCACCTCTCAGGACAGAGCTGCGCCGAAGCCACCCACACAGCACAACGCCCCGGCTGCTCACAGGTTTTCCACGCTACGCTGCCGCTGTTTACTAAGCACCGGGTCACACGCAAGGGCTTAAGAGCAGACACGAGCCAGGCGTCGGCCGCCGGGCCTTCCTGGAAGGCTGAGAGGAAACCAGAAAACACTCAAGGTGCTCTGTGAGCCGAGACCGGGAGGGGAGAGAGGTGTGGTCTGTCAGCCTCCTGCACTGCACCGCCATCACGCCACACATCTCACTCAAGGAACCGCAACGACAGAGAGACAGAGAAAGAGAAAGGGAAAGAGAGACGGACTGAGAGAGAAGAAACGGGGTCACATAACTCGAGCAGATGACTGCTGACTGCAACCAATGAGAGTGCAAAGGCTGACAAATTGGACACAAGTGACAAAACTTGCCTTATCTTGGAAAGCAAGTAGGCTACTGCCTGAGCACAAACAATTTTCACCTCTGTTACAGACCGACGATACAGGTATGGTTACTCAGTGTCAGGCATGGCCAGAACTATACTACATATCTAAAGTAAACAGGTTCATTCTGGCACTCGCTCTCCTAAAACGGCGGGTTCAAAGTGGGGTCAAAGTGCTGCCGATGTTAGTAACTGCCCGAATGCAGGCAGAACTGCTTTCCGCACCAGCGCTGACCTGACCATTTCAAACGAAATCAAGGTTAATGATCACACGCAAAGACAGCATGCACACACACAGCGATATGTTATTAAGGTGAAAGGTTCCTCCCCACACATTAGCAGACCACCCAACAGTGGTCATTTAGTCTCTCATCTTATCAGTGCCGCTGGTTTATAAAATGACGCATTAACGCAGGGATTATTGCCCTCTCATGCTTAGTACTGACTATTTATCGCATTTTATGCGATTTCCTTGTTCATATTACAGTTTGAAGCATTCATAATAATTAGCCAGAAGCAGTGGCCAGATGGGAGATGCATTTCCTCACACGCCTCCTTTACGGATGACTGAGCTCAGAGCCTCAATACTGCTGTGTAAGGGAAGGTGTAATTAGGCGGCTTGGTAAACACAGGTGACAGGTGGCCACCTTTCCAGGATGTGAATGGGTGGATTATTGACCACTGATGTGGCTGGCCTGCTATGAAGCAGTACACAGTGCAAGACAGAGTCTATCTGATCTGTTCGAGAAAAGGTGTTAGATTTACTCAAAGTATCTTCTCTGATATGCTGCACTGACCAGACATGCACAGGGCACAGCTAGCCTCTCTAAAGTTGTATTAAATCGCAGCAGCTTCCATCTTATAAGGCCTTACATCTTAATTTGAATGAAAATCCTCATCTGATCATTTCTAAAACAGCCACCCAGCTCCAATTACTGCTTTTAATGAATGGGCCCATTCCAGTGACCCTATTTCTATGGTTTCTAATCTCCCTGTGTTTTTTCTTCTGTCTGAGTTTTTCCCCTCAGTCACACTTCTGAACCCTGCTGCAGGTCATGCTCCATGTCACCTTGTTTTCTTCCTGTTTTGCTAAAAGATAAAGGTCAACCCTTTTCTCATGAATTGTCCCAACGTAAAAAATAGACAAAGAAAAGCCATCCGCAAAATAATTCTACCAGACTTGTCAGATGGAGAGGAAATGTGTAAGTGGAGGTCAACGGTCAAGGTTGGCGTGACCTCAGAGTACTCCCTCCGGTAACCGGAGATGACTCCAGATTCCAGCAGTGAGCCACGACGTTGAAAACAACGACTGAGGAAACACACCATAAAAAACAGAGAGATGGCCCCCTGGCCCGACACCGGGGTTGAGGCTGTTCACGCCGGACCTCAGCCCTAAGGGTAAGGCAACAATGGGGATGACGAGACAGCAGGCTCCATTCTGCCACTTACAGCGGGGAGAGAAAACAACGTAAGCCTATACCATGCTATTTTAAGCGGGACTCTTTGTGATGAGCAGGCTGAGGCAAAGGAATGGGGCCCAGGCTTACTTCTGCCCACGCCTCCTCCTTCCATCCGAAATAACGAGCGAGGCCGCCACCCTGCCAGCTGTGTGAGGGGGGGTGAACCCTCCAGACATTTTCCACAACCGAATTAGCCTCTCGTTTCATCATTTCATCACCGAAACGCAATTAAGAAGCCCCTTCAGCGGGCCTCGTACCAGGGCCCCGCTGCTTCGCGCTGTGGCCGCAGTGTTCGAAACACTCGTTTCCTGTTTGTATAATAATCAACATGGTTTATGCGCCATCAACATACGACTGCCAGTAACACAGACCCCACACAGGTCTGACAAAAAGACAAGGATTTATACTGATTCGACATGTGACTGGGCTCTCATCCACCCGATTGCCATTCACGGCATAAAAAAGCACAATCAACAGAATAGCTGCACAGATCAAAGGACAAGTACTGTGACTAGATTAAGAGAAATATGACGCAGGATTAACAAGCAATTATACTGTGGTTTGCAGGGAAAACATTTGAGGGCTTTTTCCCCCTCATTAAAAAACAATGCAGGACAAACTATGAATAACGAGATGCATGTTGCTCATCTCCCTCTCAGCTTCACCTGATCACAAACCTGAACGTATCTCACAGCGTTGCAAGATGGCACAGTGTAATCATGGTACAGACATAGCTACAGCTCGCTGCAGCACAACGGCACCTTACACCTCGTGTTCCAATCAGATAGCTCAGATAACACTCAAATACTGCTCTGGCCCTGCGCTCCATCAGATAGCACTGCATACCGCATGAGATGCAGGGCTGTTCTCTCGCTTGCTGTCTCTCTTGCCACAATCGCACCTGAAAACGAGACCGAGTGTTGACCTCCCTTCAGGACACACTGTGCATCTACTACTACAAACAGCTTTATCAGTTCCCAGAGGCTCCCTGTGTCAAGGGACATGGGATTTCTGATTAGGGTGTTTGCCTTAAAGGGCAACTACAGCTGTTCTCTGAGAAATCATCAGTAGTTTATCCAGCAAATAATGTCTTACAGGACCATCCAGGAATATCCAACTGGTACTTGAAATTAGTGCAAAGCTTTCTACAAAAAGTCAATATAGTATTAGTCTTTTGTAAAATGAAAGTGACACATGAATGTTCGAAACATTCTAACTTTTTTGTCACGATCAAAGTAATTGAGGTTATGGAAAGGCACTGAAACATTCATTTTTCTTCAGCTATCAAACTCCACCAGCATGGCCTCAGTTCCTGAACTGTTAGCCATCTGCAACTTCAACAACCTGAGTACACGAGTGTCATGACAAACAAAGCTGGGCATATATTTAGATTTATCTGCTGTGCTATGCAATTTAGCAAACAAAAGATTAGCAGTGCAGCACTACAGCTGTACTGTACAGCCAAGCATGAAGCACCATCATAAATAGGCCTGCCACTTAAAGGTCTTTGTTCAGACATTCTGCTGACCTTTGGGCTTTGGGCTGCTACCATGTTCACTACAGTAACATAATTGCTGCCTTCCAAACAAAGGAATCCAATGTACAGTACCAAAATACAGTATTTCACAATACCAGTTAATGTTCACGTTAAACATGCACAATTCATTAGTTTATTGTTCTTAAGAAATAAAGCAGCAATGAGCAAGCTTCAGTTCCCAAGCAAGCATTAAGACACCACAAACTTTGAGAAATATCTATGCAGGAGAGAAATAATTCACACTATGAGTGCAGTTTTGTTTTCCTTCTGTGGAAATAAAAAGGCCTCCTTTATTAGGAGGGGAGAGGAGCATTTAAGCAGAGTTTAAGTGTCAATGTACAAAAACTTAAAGGCCTTCTCAGGATCTTATGAATGCAGTGGAATTTACTTTCCAAGTAAACATTATTTCCAACAGCATTCAAAATGCAGATAGTCAAAGAGTTGTGGGAAAATCGTCTTCATGAAAAAGTGCACAGGAAAAACTAATTATCTGGTAATACTGTCATTTGAATCTGTTACACTAAGCCTGGTGACACAGACAGAGGGTACAATCAGGTAAATCGGAAGCTTTTGATGAGCGATCCAATTGCGGAAGAGAACCTATACAATCGTGGGGCACGCCTTCCAAGCAGAGCACCGAGGAACTAGACCGGATCACGCGCTCAAAGCTGGTCCCTCGCTAATGGGCGCTACATGCCCCACAACTCCAAGGATCCCACCCTAACGCAGCAGTGCGGGCCGGGACGCACCACACCTGCTCCTGACTCACCAGCGTCCAGGAGGACTTCAGGGACGAGGCGTCGTCCGGCTCGCTGGCCTCCTCCTCGGCGTTGCTCCCCGGGGGGTCCGCGTCCCCCCAGGGCCGCAGTCTCTTCATCTCAGCGGAGCGAGGAGCCCGCCTGGCGCCCAGTCAGAGTCACTCCGCGCTCGGGGAGACTCGCCCTCTGCCATTCCCGGCACGGACCGCGCCGCAGCTCAGCGCTCCTCTGGCCTTTGCCTCCCTGGCAGTCCAAACAAAACCCCCGCTGCGCGCAGCCACCCGCGCTGCTGACGCCGAGTCGGTTATGTAATGGCAGCTCGTTCCCTTCCTCCTCTCCTCTTCACTTCGCTTTCGTTTGCTGAGAAAACATATCTCGGGCCAGCCAATGGGACGGGCCCTAAGACGACAGGGCCAAGGCTGATAAGGGGCTCCTGAGAAGGGCCTTTACACACTTCTCTGATAAGGTCCGCAACGCATCAAGCAGGGCACTGAGGCCATCTGCACCCAGAGAAGCAATGCCTCCGCCGGTTACGCTGCCTAGGAACCAAATTTCTTGGGTGTGCCAGCGTGTGGTTATGGGTTAAGATCATATGGATAAAAGGAGGAAACATGTGAAACCAGTTCGGTGCAAATGCATACAAAATGATTGGTCCTCCTCCTCTTTTGTAGTACAAGCACTATTGTTATCTACACTACTGTACATAGTGTAACAGTACAGTACTATTGTGGTACCAGTACTATTGGTCCTACTATTCTTTTGTAGTACCAGAAAAATGTTATCTACACTCCCATTAACTTTTATGATGTTGACTGAATAAGCACATGAATTTGTTGGTGGGATCTGTCCACTACTAAAAATATATATCAGGTTATTTTAGATCAACTCAATATTCATTCTGGAATTCTCAAGCAGGTGAGCTGTTGAAAAGCCACAAACTTCACAGAGAAAGTAGTAGCCAACAACAGCTGCCATATCACTTGATAAGCGGAGATGGAGGGTCTGGCTGTCCAGACTCGCTTAGCATGGGCCTGCGCACAATCTTTCAGCTCCTTACTCAAAATCATATCCAGGAAGCTCTCTCTGATAAAGGCAACACTCACCTGTAGCACTAATCACCACTATCCGTCAATCACATGCCGTTAAGTACTGTCACATACACGGTTGATTGCAGTCAAACAGCAATGTTCTCAGCTGACCGGCATTGAGAAACACTTCGTTTCAAACTCTCTGACAAAGGGTTTGACAGTTTACAGACCTGAACAAACTGTTTTGTCTTTGTGATTCTGTAGATTGGTGAAGGGTGACTGAAAACCAGTGTGTCCTTAAGTTACCTTTACTTAAATGGCTTACAGCTTCCAGTGAGCTCATCACTATGATTTTCTCAATCAATCTGCACCATCATTTGCATATCCCGGTGTCTCCTTGAGAAAGAGGTCTTGTGACTGATGAATCATTTCACACAGTTTGCGCAAAGAAAGAAAATGTTTTTAACATGCTGCTATAAATATGGCCTTCGCTCTTTTCATCACAAATGGTCCACACTGCCTGCGCTGACTCCATGATCTGATAGGGAATTATAGTTTGAAAATTCATTTTAAAAGCTTGTTTCAATGGAATGACTGTTAATGAAACATACTTAGGAAACATTTAAAAACCATAAAACCTCAATAACCCCATCACACAGCCAGCAACAACAACAAAAAAGTTGCAGACCGCCATTGGCCTGCAAAACTTCCTTTTGCATAATTTAGCGATGAGATTACTTCTTCATAGAGTTTCTCAAGGCTATCCTTTTTCCTTTGACAAGTAATAAGCAATATGCGCCTCTAGACTTGCTAACTTCTTTTCTGGCTAGACTTCTCTTGGCTCAAATTACACACCAGCCCAACCCGGCGGGTCTCGCACACACACAGACAGACACACAATCCCGTCTCTATCACAGTCGACAATCTCAGTAAGCCTTTTCATTGAAACAGCAGCGGTTTCTGAAATCCAGCCACACAACTAATATGAGAAATGAGAGGCACTGCAGTGAACAGCCAGGAGTGGAGGGATTCAGATCCTTTCAGCCAGTTGTTGCCTGGTTCAAAGATCCAGCTCAGCCTTCTTCTGCATTTGCAATTCCTAATTTAGTAATGAAAAAAAAAAACTGTCTGAAACACTGGCCTGCCTGCACCAGACATTTGCAGTAACTTCAACCTGAACATGTACAGTGCAGTATCCCTGAATTTCTTTCATACACACAACTGAGACATTTATTTGTGCCGTCGACAGATCCATTAAACCAGGATGATATTACCTTTTAATAGTTGTAAGAAGTGTACAAATGCACCGTTAACACAAAGGTAAACCCCAATGCCTTTAAAACTGAAACAACCCTGGGTCCCTATAGCTAATTGTGTTTTCTATGAGTGCTATGTTATTTTGCTTTCTTCTTTCTTCTTCTCTTCTTCAAAGAATGAGAGGCAGTCATTTTTCTCAGGCAATAAAAGCTTGTCATTTTTTAAATGCCACAGACAGTCCTATCAGTGACTGTGGTGATAGGGCAGGTATTCTTGAACTGTAACACCATGCGCTCCATAAACCATGATTCAACATGAGCGTCTTATCAGAAGCTTTTACCCCCTGTACACTTCTAGTTCATTCTGTCCGCGATGGTCCTCTCACAGCACAGAACAGCCCGAGCCAAAGGACTGCGCACACAACAGAATTTGCATCAATGAGGAAGAGATGGAACTGAAATCTGCTTTCACTTCATTTTGACCACACACCACCCTGCTGATTCAACAGTTGATCTCTAACCTGGGCGGCTGTTCACCAGCTACCACTGTAGACCCACCTTCAACAAAACAAAACAAATCAGGGAAACATCCAGGGAGGAAAATCTAGAACTTCTACAAGATACGGAACAAAGCGTAAAAAAAGCAAACCAGTAATGTGCAGATCATCAGATGCAGCCCATGAAGTAAGCGGCCTACTGACCACTAGCTGTGAATAATTACCCAGCAAATTATTCATTCTACAGACAGGAAATAGCTTAGCTTCTGTTTCTTCTCCACCATCAGTCTAAGAACCCCTTATTTTCTTCTTAGGGTCACAGCATAGGCAGAAAAACAGTATCAAACAAAGGCATCCTCCGATGTCAAAACACTAAGGGATGCTTCCTGTTCAAACTCCTTGAACTCCTTTGCTGCTGCAAAATGAAGAGAAGCAAAGCACCATGACCTTTTACCTACTGCACTGTGACGTCATACCCATCCGGTTCCAGATCTGCCCCTCCTTTCTTTCTTTGACCTGAAACTTTTAGCACAGGCCCCCATTTATTTCTTTCTACTGCACTTTTCGACTTACCGTTTCAGGAAAATGAGGACACTGTTTGTTTTTCACTTCAGCCGGACAGAAAAAAAAGTGTGCGCTGCATCAGTATTTGTGACATGGCTTATCACTGCAGTGCCACATTCCTGAAGGCCTGTCCCTCCGCTCTGAGGGCATGAAGCCGCTGCTGCACTCCACTGCAGGCCTTTCGGAGAGGAACTGAAACCAGCACACTCAAACACACAGCCCTGGTCTATAAACACACAGGCCAGTGCTACGCAAATGGTCTGCATGCAATTTACGCAGAGGAAAAATGAGTCAGATAGAATGTGCTACCATGGCCAAACTCCCCATGGGTTGCATTCTCATTAGTGTATCTTAAATGCATGACCCAAGTCTCATATCTGGTGAGCAAACCCTACTTTTTAAAGCCGGAATCAGGTTAGGAACATTATGGCTTTAATTTGCCACACAGTACAGGTAAGCATAAAGGTACTGACTCTTCATATTTATTCTTTACTGTGAAAACAACTGCACTGAACTTTCATATTGAAATCATAATCAAATTATACATTCTCGCATGAAACAGACCAACAGTAACATCTTATTGTGCAGTTAATTTAGAATTATTCTCTAAATTCAGGTCAGACAAACCCCTTTCACCCATGCTAGGATACTGCAAAGCCCTCAATAACAGACAAAGTCAGGCCCAGTTTCTCATGGTTTAGCCCTACCTCCAGTGGTATCTTAGCAGAAGCGTACTGGGTGTGGGCGGCATCTGAAGCACTGAGTTTGTTTATCTTCCTGACTTCATTGTTATTTTTCATTCATTTGGCAGACACTTGTCCACAGCAGCTTGCAAGGCCTCACTTACTGCTCAAACTGTGTGCGTCATGGTGAGAGTAAACTGAATCATCACCTCTTATCGAGCCGTATTCAGGCATTAATGATGCCTTAATTAATGCCTGAATGCCTTCAAAAAAAAAAAAAAGGGAAATCAGGGAAGAACACAGGACAGAAAAGGTATTATCTTGGTGGCTCACCCAGGTGCAACTATAAAATCTCAACAATTACACATAAAGCCCATTCTGGTCTAACAATGGTGTAGTAATTAAAATATTGATTCGCATTGATCACATGTCTAATACAAAGTTGTGTATTGTAGCCTGCTTGTGTGTTCAACAAAGCTTTATGTAGAATTCAGGGTAATGAGAGGTAGACACAGCCTAGTTGTTTCTCTTAAACAAAGTGCTATGTTATTCCAGATGTAACCAATCAAAAGAAACTCTACCCTTTAAAGAAAATGCCCTAAGTTTGCCCTGGAGGGGGAATGGTAACTGTGAGAACCTGACCCCCCCTTTGTGATTCCCTGAATCTTAAATTCATCACATATTTAAATTTGACACTTTTATATATTCTCTTTGATATAGTAAATGTATCCAGTTTTAACAAGTCACAAGCCTACTTAAAATCTTTTGATGGTTTCTTATAGGCCCAAAACAAACCCACTGGCCCATTTCCACAGGCAATATTTTTGTGCAAATTTTGTTCACATCAATATGGGGTGAGGTGAAAGATGCATTCCTTACGTCCAGCTGAACTACCAGTTTGAATCATTTACCATAATTTACTGTGGGAGGTGGAACAGAAAGACCATTTATTGCTGTCACATAAGTGTACCTCATAATGTGGAAGTTCACCTTATTCGTCAGAAAATCCCATAAATGTATAAAGAGCTTTGCATGTAAAGCTATTTTGTGCTGGCATAAAGATCTTTGCATGTAAAGCTATTTTGTGCTGGCATCATTTGTGGCCTTCTCCACGCAGCATTCAAGTGCGACACATCACTGCCTGTGGGGCACTTTAGGACACACCAGTTATTCCAGTATTTTGTTTCACTTTTAATATGTGAATCTTTCACTTATCAACGCTGTGACGTTAGTATGGAGGCCTTTCTGTAAGTACCACGTAGTCTAGTGCGCTCATTTACCAGCAAGAGGGCGATTTCTCCCGCCCTTGTGTGTACCTCCAAGCGAGATTATAGAGCACCTTGAAAGGCTTTGGGGTTTTATGTGTGATTACAACGTAAATCTGGCTCTCACGTCCCGGCACCTCGCTCGGCCGCTAGCTAGATACCCATCCGTTCATTCTCCGCCAAATTAAAACAGCGAAGGCCATCCAGACCCGGTTTCGTGTTACATGGCGAATGCTTCAAAGGATGCTGACACAAAATGAGGCTTTAACAGACAAAGATGTCACAGTCCGAGCGGCAGCTACAAAAACACCGGCGATTCACATCCGAAGTCACCCCGCTCCCCACTTTTGAATTATTTAGCTACACTGTACCCCCGTTTTGCTCATTCGTTCTGGCTATCGTTCTGTAGTGATCTGGCTAAACTTGCAAGCGTTAATAAGCAAACCTTCGTATGTGATGAGGTGGCAGTGTAGTCCAGCGGAATTAACGTTGCCTAACTAGCGAGCCATCGGCTCGACGGCTGAACGGAATTCAAATGTTCGCTAGCATATCAGATGGTTAGATAACCAGTCAACCAACTGGCAAACTAGTTTCACATTAACATGGCTAGCCGGTTGGCATTGTAGCAGCAAATGTTAACCAGGTAGCACCACAATATAGCAAGCCAAGTGTCAAACGTGACCAAGAGCAGTGGGTTACTATGAGCGTAAGTTTATTGTAGCTAGTAAGCTAGCAACAAGACCACAGAGGTTACATTTGTATTCATGGTTTAGCTTGCTAGCCAGCTACCTAATAATTGTAAGGTTAGCTAAGTGTTTCGTTGGCATAGGCTAAATTTACACATCATAGTTAGCTATCAGCAGCAGGATAAAACACAAAAATAGATGATTCTGCAATGTCAATGAGTTAGTTATAGCCTCTGGTTATCGTGGCCAGCTCGACTATTTTAGCCAAAAAAATGACTTTAATCTGTTTTGCGAGCCATGTAGCTAGCTAAATGACATTTCATGGACTACGGCGCTAGAGGCGCTTAGATTAGGGCTCTGTCTGAATGTTTTCAAGCAGTTCCAATAAGTGAATGAATAGGGTCGGCCAGCTAGCTACAGTTTATAAAATGTTAGCTAGTATAACTTGCCAACTTTCATCATCGGACAGCTAATTATTTGTAGTTGCTCATCTATGTAGTTCTTAACAGCAAGCCATTTGACAACGATCAGACACCCAGAGCAGCCAGCACCCGCAGAAACAGGGCTGATAAAAAAATCTCTTACCTCTGCGTTTAGCCGGCTAGCTGAATGTGGACAGAGAGACTGATGCGCAATGTCTGTGCCTTGGCTGGTTGTCTCTTTTCCATCAGCGACTCACCATTCTACGCCCTTTAGCTATATCAACAACGCAGGAAAGCCTCATTAACGGCGAATATGTAGCTAGCCAAACCTACACCGTTCACCGGCGCTGGTTTAACTGGCAAATTCTCTGGTTTCCAGCTCCGGTCGCTCGCGGCTCGTGGCGCTGTGACTCGAGCATGTGACCCGGCAAAATGAGCTCTCACGTGATTACAAAGAAACCCACCGGTGGAGGTTGACATAAGAATCACCAGTCGCACGCTATACTCCGCTATAGCTGTCAGGCAAGCCCGGGTTGCCACTGAGTGTATAAAACCGTGCGCCCAAAATGAATGAACCTCATCTTTTCAACGTTAAAAAATCTTTATTTCGTATTAATTTCCAATTATGAACTGACCACTAACATACTATGCGACATGGCATGGTAAAACTGAGGCTGTATGTTTACAGCTTAGCCACCTTTAGCTTTACAATATGTAATTTATAAGGAGTGCTAGAACGGTAGACCGTTCAAGGGAATTGCTGTTATGGTAACCGCTCTGCTAGTATCAGATTAGCGCTGAAATGATGTAAAGGAAAATGCGCAGCAAAATTAGGTTGTGTGTTCTTTCTTCAAATTTGCACTAGTCATTTGGTCCTTTATTCCTGCTGGGCTGTTCTCAACCAATTAAAGCAATTTTAACAGTTGAGAGAACTCAGACGCATGTGAATAGTCACTATACAGGCCATTTGGTTTCAGACGTATTCAGTTAAAAGATTTAGCGTCAATATGGCTATGAAACTGATAACACAAAACGATATGGTCTGGGGCGCGGAGGTGAACAGTCGCAAAATGTTCCCTCATTCTGCGTGTCATGTTGTGTGTCTGATGTGCCTTGATGTCTGACCTGACTATGCTGTTATTCCGGTCTGTTTGACGTAAAGAATATCAGTTGTTTCTATTATCTTTGTTCTGACATTATATGCTACGTTTATTGGTCGGAATGTTTCGTGTTCGTCCTGGAGGGCTGATTGCATAAACTGAAGAAACAGCTGGTAGTAATGGACATATTGATAGAGGAAGTCTGATAGAGATAAAACAGTCCACGGTTTATGTTTTGTGTCTTCAGCTGTTGAAAGGACACGACTTTTTTAGGGTTGTGATGTGTGTTGTTCATGCTCATGTTTGGTGCAACCTTCATGCTGCGTTTGGACAGCATTTCCTATGAGCACTGATATTTTTATTGCATATTGTGTTTGGAATACCGACACACATTAGTCAGTCACATTCCCGGGTTTCTTTTTTTACCATTTTATTTCAACCAAAATTACACTGCATCTGAGCTTTACGTTATACACACACACACTCACACACAGAAACAGCATGATTGTGTTGAAATCAAAATGTAAAAGTTGTTCATTAATTATAAAACATTGCAACGGCAAAAATGTGATACAAACATGTAAAGGATATTCCAGTTCCTTGTTTTTATGTAAGTCTACACTTTTGTCCATAGTAAATTATGTAGCTAATGGCATTATATTGCAGCATATAATATAAAATACTACCTATTGCTATTTAAGATGGTGCCACACAGTCATTCCAATTCTTTACTGGACAAGTATGTGAAATATAACTTTTTGTATGATAAAAAACACAGCCCTTTGCTTCTTGTGAGCCCTCCAAGCACTGAACTCTCACTAACATGCCACTAGATTGCACCCTAATCATGCAAAAATAGAAATTCCAAACCTTCCTCTAACTTTACTTCTTTGTTGCTGATATTTTTGCTTTGGGTGCTGTTGCCTTCTCTTCCTGCAAATCATGGGTGGTAACATCCTCTTGCTTTACATCCTCTTCTGTCACTGAGTGCCCTGGTGGGGTCTCTACACCCTCGCCTGTAGGGGGCACTTCTTTCTCTTCTGTAATCAGGTCTGCCATCTTAGTCTGTAGCACAATCAAAGGCTCTGCTTTGTCATCAAGACTCTTGTCTTCTGTCTCAGCCTTCAGCACAGGGGGCTTCAGAATAACAGAGTCTGCATGAAAAAAAAACACATTTTAATTCTGAGGATGAAAGACATAATGCATAGGTATGTGGCAGAAACAAAGATAAACAGATCAGCATGCGAAGGGCAGAAAGGTTCCTTTGCTATTATAATAACCCTGGTTTGTCTGGATGTAAAAAAATATGATTGTAAACTTTTATTGTGTGTCTTAGATACAAAAAGATGCGTGTAATCACTGTTTTAGGAAACAGATTGCATTTGTTGATCATAACTAGTACAACTGTGGATGATCATTGTCAGTATCCATTTCACATAAGGAGCTCTTTGCGCTACACTTATACTAACATGAAATCACTATAGGAATAAGCTTTGCCTAATGTGTAGATGTACTTCACATAACATTGAGTAACAACCACATCACCAGTTTCAACACAGGTAAGTGATGAGTAATGCGCAGTAACTGGACAAACATCATTGTGTACATAGTGTTCTGAGAGTACATGGTTGTGCGAGAGCTTGACTTGTGACGGAGTGACCACCCATGTAGTTACACCATTCACTCTGAAAACGGAACTAGATCACAATTTCAGCTGAACGATCATAACAACTGACATATTCTTTGATGTTTCCAAACACATTGGTCATATAGTGTATCTGAACAGACACCATATCTGAACCCAAATAGGCACAAGATTAGTACTGACTGTGTCAATATCAGTAGCTCTTAAAGTTCTTTACCTAGAAATCTAAAATAAACTCATCACAAAAAGGAAACTTTTAAAGTTAATCTTCAGACTGTCTGGATACCTACTTATGTACTATTATTGTCAATACTATTATCTATTTTTAGTGCTATTACTAATATTATTGGCTGAATTGACTGTTAGTTATTTGCTGTTTTTTACTTTTTCTAGTTAAAGGAATCATAATTTGAATGTAAAAGTTAAATTAACATGATCTTGGTTGAGAGGCAAAAGTGTATTTTGAGGACAAATATAATTTGGTGGTGAACTATGATAATAACAATACCTGCACAATGAATATTGAAACCCACTTTGGTTCACCTATTTTTGCACAGTTCAGAAATGCCCGGGACCCACTGTGGATCACAACCCACAGTTTAAAAAACAAACATTGGTGTATTTCTCTTGTTCACCACACATGTAACTTAAAGCCTGCCGTATTGTACATCTTGGAGATTAAGTACGTCCTACTTGCACCTGTCAGGAGAGTCCTTTTACCTTTTCTCCTTTCCACTTTCTTGCCTGTGACGGTCTTCTTGGTCTTCCCCTGAGGGGGGCTGTCGAAGGCCCTCACGATCACGTTCCCAGAAGCGTCAGTCAAGTATGTGGTCCCACCAAGGTCACCAATGGCCTCAGTGACAATTAACTGGAAAATAGGTTGCTGCATGTTATGCATACAATGGAGAACGGCATGGAAGGGATTCCCAAGGGAATTATATAAGGAGCAACAAAGCTATCCAGAAATGTAACTTTAACTGTACCAATCTGCCAACTGAACAAGTGCACCTCACCACAGCTATATTTGCAGCAGTGGTAATTATGTAGAAAGGACTTCTCTCCATCACATGTACATTTGACAGAATAAGAGATGCAGGTCATTGATGTGTGTGTGTGTCATTTATCACCAACTATGATGATATATTATTCAGCCTTATTGAATAGGCTTATTGAACATGTTCTTAAAGTCTCAACAATTCTCATTTCTCAGGGCAGGTGTGGACATACATTTCATCCCCATCCAAGACTGCCTTCAATCTACTTCAGCAAATCCCCAAAATAAGTTAAGACTGTAGTTGAGACCACAAAGTTGGTGGGAGAAGCTGTGGTAAGGAAAGGCTACCTGCAATGCACTGTATGAGTCTGTGATTGCTGCAACTGGATTGCAATAATTATTGTAAAATAGTTACTGTAGAACCTTTATGAGTTCATCACAAGTAAAGAATCCCAAAGCACAGAGAGGGCATTGGCAGTAATGTGTCAACTAGTTTTTAAATACCCAGCAAGGGTTGTGAATACAAGTCCAGGAGTGCAGGAGATCACAAAGAGGGCTACTGAACTGTCACAGTGTCACAGTACCTTTTTGGAAAGGACGGTTAATGAGTTTTTCATGTCTTTCATGAATTTTAATTCTGATCTGAACATGGGAAAACACCTCTAATTTAATCTGTAAAATACTCTTCAGGGAGGGTTGTCTGCCCACTTTGAGAAAATACTCTCTCAGCTTCCCTCCATAACATGTTTTAATTCTATTTATGCAAATTAAGCTTGGGAAAAAATATTTTCACAGAAAAAATCTCATTTTTCATTTTGTCTGTCTATATTGCTGATTGCACAGCATTGTTTATGAACCTGATAATGGTGTTGTTTTCTGCAGGACAAGATGTCTGTGATATGCAGGACCGTGACAAGTTTCTGAATGTTACTGCAAGTAAATGTAAAAGTAGAGAATGACTATCTTTGACAATCCTACTGTTCATTGAAATTTTTTTGCTTTTACTTGTGGGGAGCAAGGTGAAGACAGAAAGTAACAGTATCAAGCACATCTGAATCCAAGGTCATTAAATGTTGCTGTCAATCAATGCAATTTAAAATGAACACTACACAGTGACTGTATGAGATTTTTTTTGCTCCTGTGCGGTTCATTACATCTTAGCATTTCAAACCTAAAATTGACTCAGTGTGGGTGTGTGTATGTTTCTGTGGGATTGTTTTTGATGGAGTCTTACATAGTCCTCAGAACACATCTTTCCACCATGAAAGGATAAAGTACATTTATGCGTGCAATCTGTATTTTTCATGGATTCTTGATTACAGTTAATGCTATTGAGATTTATCAAATTTCTGTAGCGACGGAATGAGTAATGCTCAATAATCTACCACCACCAAATTTAATAAAGTAGGCCAGAGTTAATTCCTTTAATCTGTGCGG
Source organism: Megalops atlanticus (assembly GCA_019176425.1). NCBI lineage: Eukaryota > Metazoa > Chordata > Actinopteri > Elopiformes > Megalopidae > Megalops > Megalops atlanticus. The sequence continues at coordinate 53,144,647 of CM032876.1, forward strand.
TGATACATGCCTTCAAATGAAGCCGATCACACACAGAGGTGGAACAGAATATTCTGGGTCTAACAGATCAAGAGTGTGGCAGTGAAATTCTCTTTCATTCTCCTGCAGTACTTTGTAGCAATGCCTCTTTGTGTTTCTGCTTTATTGATCACACAGTGCAGTGGAAGAATGTATGCAAACAGCCTTCATCCCTGCTGCCTTTGTGCCACCTGCCTTTATAAGGGAATACAACAGGAACCCTGTAAGATTCTGCCAATACAATTTTGGGCTCTGTCAATAAACTTGACAGTCTTTGGTTAGCAAAATGACATTCTCTTTTGCCCCTTGGGATTTTTAATGACATGCCATGGCAGCTTTTTCTTTGCCTGAGTTGAAGGGGTATAAATATTGCTGTGCTATGCTGTCATTCTCTTGTACTGTTGGTCTGCACAGAGGGTCTAGAGGTCTGGTCAGGAGTCACTGACATGACAGGATTCACTGAGGTGACAAGGGAAACCAAACAGGACAAAAGTGAACAAAGGACTGAAAAAATGGGTTTTGAAGATTATATGGGATATGGGGCTTGTGGATGTATACTCACCTACAATTACAACACCGAGGAAGAGTGTAGTGGTGAGTGGGGGGGTGATGCCTTTTCCAGGAGGCTGTGACAGGGGGCGTAGAGAGGAGAGGTGTGGGAAAGAGAGGGGGTGATTGTGCATTCATGCACAGACGGCCAAACCAGTCGACCAGAAACCCAGCAGACCAGTTGACTCGGTTGGTGTCAGACGTGCAACCGTGAGAGAACTGCGAGGAGTGAGGTGGGGGTGACTTGGAGGGGGATGTGGATATACAACTGAAAAAGGACAAAGCGAGGCAAGGGAGAGGAGGAGATGAAGGAACGTGTGCACTGTTTATTAGTCAATTGACAAGGGGCACCAGAGGGACAGTGACAAAGGAAGTGCATTACTGTTTTTTGATGACCGGGAATGAAGTGAGGCACACATACAAGACAATGGGTTCATTTAATTCCACTCTATAGGAAACAAAGACCGCAATGTACATTCTCTTATCTTCCCAGTTGGCACTTGGCTTCCAGCTTTTCAACTATTACAGAGGACAAAGCTTGATTTTTCACAGTTGAATAAAGACTGCAATGAGCAATAAGCAAATCAAGGGTTCACCTTAACCAAAAAAGAAATTCATAACATTGAAAGAGTTGCTCTTTGTCTACACTCTTGATTCATCCCTTTGCGTGTTGCCCACATTGTACTGCATTGCTTTTTCTCAGGTGATTAAAATGAAGGTCTCTGTAGGTTATGGAGCATACTGGGGTACCAGGTGTCATTGCATATGCTGCACTATGTAAAATACTGCAGAGGTATTTTTGGAGACAAGCACCAGGTTGAAATATACGGCATTGTAAATGGGTCAAAGGGACTCTGCCAAAAGATCCAACAGTACCATTTCTGTAGCTGAAAATGAAATGTCCTTTGCTGAAAATGTGAATCACAAATAAAAATAATGCAGTATGGACATACATCTTGATGAATGTTGATATACTTAATACTGAATGATTAATCATATTACTGTTATTATAGGTTTTCCTGAAGTATTTCTTTTCTAGCACTGAATACAAAACACACTAAAAGGTAAATGTCTGCAGGATGAAGGACCAAAAGCATCAATATTCCTCTAGTTATAGCAAGAACCTACTGTACATTGGCAAGTAATTCACAGACTGGTGTAACTTATAACATTGTCGTAACAGTGTTGTTGGACCTGTGGTATCTCTGTTTCATTTTGTCATCTGAGTCAATAGAAAACCACAGTTGAGGACACCACTAACACTGAAGATTACTCTGCACTACTTGCCAAAGAGACTACACTATATTACTGATTAGGGAACATTAGGGAACAAAAAGGCTAAAACTCAGGGGTACTCTGTATTTGCATTACCATTAGGGTCAGTTATGTTTTAGAGCGGGATAGCTCGAAGCTTTTTACCCCAGTATAAGATATTGGGTCCTTCCCCAAAAATTTCTGAACAACAGCAAATATTCCCAAAAAAAATGTTTTTGCTCCCAGAGACAGGTCACTCAGTCTGGGGACTAGAGTAAAACATTTTGCAAACCACCCTGTTAATATTTCAAATCAGAACTTCAAATTGTTTTCTGCATTATAATTTCTATAGATATTATATATGTAAGGTTGCCCTTATTTTTTCTTTTTGTCAGCCTTCACTTGCTCCTCGTCTGGGATGAAGACACTTACGGTGAAGTCTCCGCTCTCTGTGCCATACTTGTTCTTCACCAGGATGCTGTACTTGCCAGAGTCGGCTGTGCTGACGGTGGTGATGGTGAAGCTGGCGAACTTTCCCTGCTCAAACTTGAGGACGTAGTGGTCGTCCGACACCATCTCCCTCTCATTCTTCAGCCAGGTCACCTCGGGCACGGGGTCACCCGAGATGTTGCAGGTGAGGTTCAGAGACTAGGGCAGCAAAACAGCACGGAGTAGGCATCCGTTGCTACCACAAACCACTGCCAACTATAGGTTACATATTACTGTATTACAGGTAAGAGTAGGGGGGAACAGTAGTCGCTGCTTAAGTTTATGAATGAATTTGCTTCTGTTTCAGTTTATTCAGCTTATTCAGAGGTGATGGATGGGTTACCTTGCCCTCCTGGATCGTGACAACGTCGGGCAGGCCTCCTGCCACACGAGCACGGTCTGGAAATGACGTTCACAGGGGGTTAGCGCCATGCAGTTCACACACTGATTTCACAGCCCAGGAGTCAGACCGCGAGCTGAAGCGCTAAAAAACGCCCACCGCTTCCCATAGACCTCAGCTGGCACTGTGCTCAGCACATCAAATCTTAATTGGGCAGCGTTAATAATGGAAAAAAACTGCCTTTCTTCCGGGTCTGAGAAACTGGCCCCCGAGGGCATTTTCTGGCGTTTCTTGCATTAAGATCCAAGACTCATATGATGTATCTTTTTGGCAGTGGGTGTCTACTTTGAGAGATACTGGAATTTCCACAGGCGAGCACTTACTTCTTTCTGCAATGGCAGCCGCTCTGAGGAAGGAAGAGAGAGACAAACACACAGTCAGTGCAGGGAAAATGCGCACTTTGTTTAGAGGCAGGAAACATGTCTTAGTTGAGGTTTCCTTGCACAGGCCCGAGGGATTGTTTGTAGTTGCTATTTTCAGTGTAAATAACTGTTTTTGGCTACCATTTTTCTAACATGAACTGCTGTATTCATGTTGCATGGGCATAAAGTTATTGTGTGGGAATGTACTTATTGTATGAAAATGATGTTTTAAGACATTCTCATGTTTTTTTTCAGATGACAACATTTTGAAGAAGGGACTAATTCAAGAAAACCTAATGGGTGCCCCTCTGACCTCACATTCCATTGTTCTCCTGGAGCAGTAACAGGAAGATTTAAGTCCAGACTGTTAAATAAAACAATCCCGCTGCCTCTCAACTGTCCCACAAACCTGCTGCGTTCTTTAACTTACTTAAGCCTCTGGAATTCTGCGTAAGCGTCATCAAAAGCTGCAGCAAAAAGGAAACACGAATGCGTGTTATAAATGGCAGAATATCAGCATCATTCTTTTATTCTGAACATAAACACCAAGCTACAACAACCTGACTATATCCCAAATGTATGAACCCTACCGAACTACATGTGAGTGGTTACTGGGAAAACAGAAACAAAACAAGTCTTTATTCTGAACCAGTTTTTTTCTTATGGCTTTCCATAATTAACACGAATGGCAATTTAAATAAGGTCCAACCATGAGTAGCCAGTTGCTTTTTATTTGAATGCATCTGATGCAGTGCGTCTTCCCTTCCACGATTCATATTAAGGGATTTTATTTATAATGAAAAGTTTAAAGTTCACATCTTAATTTTAATTTATTTACCGCAGTCCGATATCCTCTTTATGATAAAAATGATTTCGTATTAAGTATGCACAGGTTATACTGCCATATTGGAAAAAAACTTTTGTGATTAGGAATCAGCCACTGGCGGGTGATCGTAATTAATACTGTCAAGCTTGTCAATCACAAAAAACAGGCTCAGGACCATAAAAAATTTAAAGGTAAGTTCTCTGTGTCCAATATTCACAGCTCACTGACCTCTGGAGGATTGATCACCCTCAAACACTTGTTCGACTTCCTGGGAGACATGTTGCAGCCATGCCTTGCCTATTCTTTTGGAGGGAAACCACTGGCTTTTGTGTGGATGTGCTGAGGAGTGGGGCGAGAGCCCAGAGCAGGGCTGCTGTCTGCAAACCCCGCAGCTGCACTGATAGTGAGGGTCAGCTCTTTGCTGGGGGTTCAAATGCCCAAGCAGGTAGCCACACAGATGATCTCCCCATCTCTCTGTGTCTATACCAGCTTCCTCTGTGTCCAAGCAATGCTTTTTGGGAACAAACCCTCTATTTCTGTAATACGCTCCCCCTCTGGGCACATATGGCCTTCTAACTATGAAAACCATAGCGAGCAACTCTCCACGCCTTGTAAGAAGCACTGGTCACAAGTAGAGACATGTGTAAGCATACATATATAAGATGAAGCAGGGTGAAGGGTGCAGGAATCTTGTTCCCAAGTGTCTCACCGTGTCCAGACAGTTCTATGGTTCTCTTCAGCCCGCCCTTCCCATCGAAGAACTCGATGGCGTATTTGCCCTTGTCCTTCTCTGTGGGTTCATTGATCTGAAGCCACAACTGCTCCCCTACGACACCACTCTTAATCCTATCCGTGAAAATGATTGCTGCATCTCTGATGGAAGAGACAGGAAATGAATGCATGTAGTACACTTTCAGAGCCTTTCAGAGGAAAACATGTCATGTTTGACTTGAATGACTTGAGGGCTTGAACAGTGTTATGCTCACACTTACTGGTCTGAGAGTGTTGTTAGCCTGGTCTGACACTTTTGCTCTTTCAACTTAAATGGATACACTTTTGTTCTTTGTGCTGGAAGTCGCTCTGATAAGAGCATCTGCTAAATAAATGTGATATAATGTGTTTGTATTACACATAGAAATATGTGGATTAAAAAGATGTGTTCCATAACAGAGGCATGTCTATGCTACAGGCTGAGACCCGGCTTCCTTTAATTTAGATGAAGCTAGAAAATTTCAAGAAAAAAAGATTAAAAATTAGATTTTTACATGTGGTTCAGATAAATTGATACAGTATTAATGAAACTGTGATTGTCTTATCTTTTAATTTGTTTTGCCGATTTCCTTATGAAATACGAAAGTGAGCCCTGTTCATTGAACATCACTCAACTGTAATTCAAAGGCAGAATATCCATTTTCCTCATTAATGCAACCAGTCATGTTATAGACCTGATGGAGACAAAATCAGGTTCGTGTCACTGAAATGGTCTGTCACTGATGTCTGTATGTGCAGGAATGGCTGGGATATATGCAGGCAAAGCATACTTATATGAGGGAAGCATAACAAATTACACCCGCAAGCATTCTGTTAGTAACGGAGGCTGAGAGGAAGAGATATCTCTTGCGAACAGATGAATTCACAAGGCACTGACTTGTGTATGCACTGTATTCAATGACCTTCAGTAAATCATTACACTTACTGACAAAATATAACATCAGACACAAACTCAAACTAAACATTGTGAAAGTATTTATAATGGCACAGCGTAAAGCCCTGACGTAGTGATAAAAGCATTTTATGAATGAACAACAACAGATACTGAGGTATATCTTTTTGGTTTGGTTAGCGTCCTTATCAGAGGTTGTGAGCTGTGCATAGTGCCAAAGTGTTGGATAAGGGGAGTGATAGGTGAGCTGCTTTGGAGGAAGACCTGAGACACACACACACACACACACACACACTTGTATTGCCAGGTTACGAGGAGTTCATCATTGTAGTAGTTGACAAAGGTGTAGATTCTGATGCCCTCGTCTGTGCTTTGGATCTTCAGCGCTGTGGAGGAGTTAGCTGTTGGGAGATGGAGGGAAATGTGAGCATGCACACTGCACACACTACTCGGAGATCCACAGTCTGTGTGCTTTCCAGTGCCTTTTAAACTACTAAGTGCTATTCAGTATTAATAACCATATCCCCAGAATCACTGTATTTTTGTATGCTTGACTCTCATTTGACCATTGTAGAAAGTAGCAGATGTAAATATGTAAAATACGGAGTGAAATATCAGAACTGCTCTGTGACTAAGACCATTGGAGGAGTCGGTATGTCACATACACTATTAAACAATGAATACTTTTTATTTACTCTAAAGTGATTACTTTACTTGTGCTGAATAAAAATGAACAAAATGCATGAAGTTGCAAAAAATGTGTTGCTCACAAGTTGTTGGTGAGATGTTTTAGCAAAATTATGTTGTCATGAACTATTTTCTTCAAAGCATGGAATAGCCTATTAAACAGCCATGCATTAATGGCGCTTAAGGAACACATATCGTAAAATAGTTTTATTTATTAATTTTATAACAATATTTTGTTTATCATAAATCAACATCTGTCATTGAGGTATGGAGTAGTTAATTAATCTGCATGTTTCTTGAAGCAAAAATAACAGACCTTGGGGTATAAACACAGGATGTCTTACCAATGACACTGAATACTTTATTCATCAAGTCCTTGAACCCTGGAATACATAAATCAAATGTAATTAATTAATCAGCATTGGAATTTGCTGTAATGACATGACAATTCTACACAAATCAGATGTTCTTAAGATCTTCCTAGAGCTGTCTGCATTTATGTATTTTCATTCCAAAAGGCTCTAAATCATATTAGGGCCTAAATCCTCAGATTTCTGAGAGCTTTTGCACAAAATGTACAGAAAACTTGCCATCTGGATTGTATGCATAAACATATGGCTTCTTTACCAGCATGGATATGGTATGATATAAGCTGCTTTGTGAAACCCTTCAACATGTCATTTATTTGAGCAAGCTGTGAGGCTAAGTCATGTGTTTGCATGAATGAGGGGATATTCACCACAGAAAGGGGGCATAAAAAACAGTATAAGACAGCATCTAGAAAATCACTGCATTGGCACCGCTTTGCAGTCACTTTCACCTCATGCTTTCTCTTCCCCTCTTTGACTAAGTTGTTAATTAATATACTTGACATTTTTGTTCTCCTAGAGAAAACAGTCTCTAGGAGTGAAAGTTCAGAGAGCCATTCTGATGAAATGTTACCTTCGCCTGTCAGATTCAGCTTAGAAGTGTCCTTTCCTCTGTCATCCTTCAGCACGACTTCATAAACACCAGAATCTTTCTTTGAAATCTAAAAAAAGAAGGGGAGATTTATGCAAACCAGAAAGTATTCTGAGACCACGCGAACGTAGCCTCTTTTGAGAAGAGAAAGAATCTTGATTTGTCACAGAAAAAAATACCCCAAAAAACAACAACCGAAAAGACAAGCTTTTCGCCCTGCCTTGGGTGCTGCAGGATATGACGGAAAGGTAAAAAAGCATTCGCAAGCACAACCAACACATAGACAGGACCACATAGATTATGGCATTAGCGCCAGACTTTCACTTCTCTTCCGTATCCTTCGTCGCCGCAAATGTCAGATCCCTCTGTGCATTTAGGAACACGCCGCTGCAATTAGACACACATGTTATGTTCACATGTCTCTCATTTGATAGACATGTCCATCAATGGCCAGAACCGTGTGATGGAGCGATATGTGACCCTGGCCTCGGGTTTGACTTATCCGGAGGCGGACAGTGCATGTGGTGACACCACTCCGCTTATCCACTCCAACTCTACAATGACACGGCCTTCTCCACACTTCCAGGTGAGAGGTGGCAATCGATGACACAGAAGGCTCTGTGTTTTCAAACACTACACGTGGTTGAACCGTGTGTTTATTTCATACAGTATGGACATTACAGCGAAAGTAAACCAGATTATGTGTTGAAGGAATAACTAATGAAACCCATCATCCATCTATGTATTTGTAATATATTACGCAGGAGTCAACAGTCATTGCAAAATGCGGCGGCAGGTATTCACATGAACAGATGCCATTTATGTGCTACACATGAATTGCAATTCAGTCTTGAAGGAGTAGGAAGTTTTATAACTTTTATAACTACATCCTTCCTTCTGGATTGCTGCCCAATTACATTACCCATCCAAACAGACTGAATGAAGCGCAGCCTCTTGCTTAGCTGTTTCAGGGACACATTCCAAAGTGTGTCCTCACCTGGGAAATCTCCAGTGTTAACACGCCCTCTGTGAAGGAGAGCTTCTCGTCCACTTTGATTTCCCGCCCATCCTTGTACCACAGTGCCATGGTCTCCTTCTTGATATTTCCCACCTGCAGGGAGCAAATGATGAGATGCATGCCCCCCTGGTCCAACGCTCCCTTCCCATTCTGACAAAGGTTGCCCCGCTCGATTCTCCGCTGGGGCACTGCTGTTGTACCCTCAGGCAACGTACTTAACCCACAATTGCTTCAGTAAATATCTACCTGTATAAATGCATAACATGTTAAAAAAAGTAACATATGTAAGTTGCTCTGGATAAGAGCATCTGCTAAATGACAGTAACGCAATGTAATGTAACTTACATTACAGTACGCATTCATTATTGCCAAAAGCCCTTTGAGGAAAAGCAATATATGTTAATTATGTAGCATGTTAGATTACAAATACTGTAATCTCACATAATAGGAATAGTCATTTACAAGTGATCTACCTCCATCCCAAGCACAGGGGTAGTCTTACCTTGCATTTTAACTGCACAATGCAGTCTGTGGTAACCTCATAACTGAGGTATTCCACAAAGTGGGGACCTATGTGAGAAAGCAGCATTAGAGATATGAGATGATATCAACCATCATACACAACACCAGTGCATCAGCAAACAGCATTCATTGCCTCTTCAACTGCAGCTGTTACCACAATGAAACCGACCACTGATGCACAGCTTCTAGGGGTTTACACACCTTGTTTTCTGAACCATTCTTTCCTCTGGAACTCAGACTGCTTCTGCAGGTCCTTGAACACTGCAGAAAAGAAATATTTGCATCAATAGAAATGTTTTGATTCCGGGAACGTCTCCTTTCAGAGGTAAGTGTATCTCACAGGAATGCTCTAGGCTCCAAAACGTCTCATTGGCCAGTTAAGATGAAGAGAAAGGTCTCCTGGGCTTGATCCAAATGGAGCTTTGCGTCTGACTGCCAGCTAAAATTTCACCTCAGTCATCACACTCCAGCTCCTCTGTCAGATCAAATTTGTAGTTCATCTTAATGAAAGAACTCTTGTTAAAATTTGCATCAAAGGTTAAAATTTGCATCACCATCTGATTTAAATGCATGCAAACTGAACCACACTGATCCAGGAGAAGAAATACCAGTAAGATGTGTTTAATAAATGTGTTGGTATGTGGATTTTAATATTTTTCATCATGCCTGGTGTGTTTAGATGTATTATGTGGCACTTGATTGGCATTAGGAGCTTCTGTAAGATTGTGTGTGCCCACCAGCAGGTCGTCCGTTTGTGGGTGTGGGCAAGAATTGTTTCTCACATGAGTCAGATGGCAAAACGAGAAACAAAACCCAGCAGCTCTGCTCCAGAAGGTCTTACACTGCCCCCTGGTGGACAATTCCATGCACAGCTGTTAAAACTGATGAAATGAATGTTCTCTGTCTAACTGAGGGACTGGCCCTATTTTGAGCTTTCCAGCTTTGTTTAAACCCCCAGCATTCTTGGAAGTGGTGGGGAGGTTAAACTCAGAAAGGACACTACAGAGTCATTAGTAAAACTGAGCAGTTCAGTGCACAGATGAAACCAAGGCAGGGCCAGGGCAGAGTACCTGTCCCTCAGGGAACTGCTCCAATGTAATGACAGAGGGCTTCAGAATTCAACCAAAAGGGATAAACACAATCATGAGTTTTCACTGACTCCCTGATTTGAACAAATCATGCTGTATTTTGCAGCAGTGCAGCATAGAGGTTAGAAGGAACAGGACTCATAACCAAAAGGTTGCTGGTTTGATTCCCCCCGGGGCACTGCTGCTGTACCTTTGGGTAAGGTGACCTAAAACCTAAAATTGCCTCCGTAAATATCCAGCTGTATAAATGGGTAACACTGTACAAAAAAAAACTGTAACTGATGTAAGTTGCTCTGGATAAGAGCATCTGTTAAAATACCAGTAATGTATTGGTATGGATTTTTTTTTGATTGGCTCCTACTAATCAGTGAATGACAACACATGGTAGTGCTTCCCATTATCAGGTTCAAAAAGCCCCTCCCACTCTCCCATCACCCTAGCTGTGACAGGAGACCCCCAGGAAAGGCAGGGGTTTAAAGTACCCTCTCCAATCAGCACCAGGCTGGACTGGTTGGTGGCTTTCCCATCCTGCAGCTGGAAGGTGTAGGTGCCCTCATCCGCTACCGTCAGCGACTCCATGAACATCTCAATGATGCCGGTGTTTCTGTCAAAGTTCATCTTGTATTTCTGAAAGGCACGACCAGAATCATGGCCAAAAGATTATTTCATTTGCTTTCAACAGCAGCGGAATAATGTTTAAGCGCTGTACGCCTACACAATATTCTTCATCTGTGACTCTTCCAGTTCATTCTGGAGAGAGGATGTGGGGAGGACATAAGGTGAAATTATGTGTGCAGAGGGGTAACTGAGACATTAAAGCAGGAATGCCCTTGAACAGGGATAAATCTATCCCATAAAACTGCGTTCCTGCAGGTTTTACAGGTTCTCTTCCTTTCAATTAGCGTTTGGTTTAAACCTGGAAAAGTGAGTGAGATACACCCCTCATTCCCACAACAACTGTAATTAAGTAGTAGAAAGAGAGGAAGTGAACCAAAAACACACCTTCTACCGACTGGCAGCATGTGGGGGTGAGAGCATGTGTACTTGTGTGTGTGCGTGTGTGTGTGTTTGTGTGTAAATGTTTATAAATTACCTCTCCCTGGGAGATAATATTATCGTTGAAAACATAATCCACTTTGCCATTGGTGGACATCTTCTCGGCCTGCAGCCAGAATCGCACCCTGCCCTTCTCCAGCAGTTCCACAGCCAGCTCCGACTTGAGAGGGATAACTGCAGAGCAGGGAACCCACTTAGTACAGGAAATAAGGGCAGCATCTTTTCCCCCAACTCTCACCACCACAGTACATGCACCGGCAAAGGCCAAAGAAGGTTTCACAAAGTGAAGGTACAGAAAGAGAGGAATGAGGCATCATGGCCATTGTGCTGATAGCTCATGTACTCACTGGGGAACTTGTGGTCATGGCTGATCTGCAGCAGTTTCTTCAGTTCTGTTAGACAAAAGCAGTAAGGGTGAATAACATCTCTGTCCTTCCTCCCATAGCCTTGCACAGTACTCTCTCCTAACAATACATTCACACTTTAAGACAATGTTGTCAAGAACAACTTAAAAAGTAAAAGGAATCTGTAAAAGTAGACAAGGCAGGTTCAGCTGGAATAAATTGAGCAATGGCACTGGAAAACATTCCCTGGCATTTAATGACCTCTGTGAATTTAATTTGTCACCCTGACAAACTCTATACAGAGCGTGTGCAATGGCACAGACATGGATGTGCTGTGTGACTCACCATCTTCATTTAGGGTATAGCTGGCAGAAGCACCTTCAGTGTGGGTGACAATGCAAGAATAAATGCCCAGGTCATCCTCGGATGGTGAGTTAAAGATGGCTCTTGATCTGAGAACAACACAATATCTCTTAACTTTCACAACATAAGAGTATCTGTCATTTCTTAAACCTTAACAGCATATCAAGTAGGCCACATGAAGTTTTGTCAGTTATGTTGCGATATTGTTTCTCTATCCTTACGACTTCTAACAGATCGTGACTCTAAATGAGAACATACTGGCTACAATAGTTGGTTCCATGGATTGCAACTTTAATCAGTGGTGGCTTGAATATAATTCTGATATTTTGTACATGCTTTGTCTGAAGATGTCACTAGACATTCTTTTTATGTCATTTTCTGTATGTGCGTTCACTGCTTATTGACACACAGATACACAAAACTTACTTGCCCCCTTTGGTCTCCATAGTAAGGCGAGAAGAATCAGTTATTTCCTCGTAATTTTTGGACCACACAAATTGTGAGTCTTTAGTCATTTCGGAACACTCGAAGATCATTGAGATAACACCATCGTCATCAACATCCACAACAATCTCGTGCGTGCCTAAGGGAGAACAAAACAATCCTAGTTATAACTGCATAAGAACAAGCACGGCCATAAATAGTCTGAAATGAATTTGTCCATAAATAAATGAGTGTAAAAAGGTTTCACTGTCAGAGGACTGTTCATGCGTCATTTCCTTTGGGGCACCGCCAAGAAGAAACACAAAACAAAGCTCTGACCTTAAAATACCGCTAAACAGTACTTTCCGCCAACATACAATACAGCCGTCATCCAAGTCCCACAAGGACCTTCATAGCTGGGCTTTCATTTATGTACCATGTCACACTCATTTTTTAAAATAACCTTGGACCGCTTACTCTCCCCTCTCCTTGCTCTCGCTCTTTGAAGGGACTCGTCTTTCGCACATCTTGCCAGCGTGGCAACATGATGTAATCTGACCTTTCCTTCACCCTCACAGTCCTACAGTCTCCGTGGTTTTTTACCAGAGACACCCTCCGCTCAACCTTCGAGCAACTCTGTCACTTTGCCAACAAGGGAATATAAAAGTAACCGTCGGGTTCAGCTTCTTGCTAAGCACCCCGGCCTTTCAGACGGCTACATTTATACAGGTCAGCTGAGGCTTTTGGTGCAGTAGAGTGCCTAATGTGTCCCTCTCTCTGTTGGGTCGGGGGGCTGGAGGGAATACCGGGACGAGTCACGGCCAGGACGGACTCAGTAGCGTCAGAGGCCTTCCCAACACCGGCCTTGTTCTGGGCACGCACACGGAACACATAGCTGACACCTTCCTTCAACCCCTTGATCTGTGCAGGAGGAAGGACAAACAGACACATATATGCTCATCTACAGGAATCATTATGGGACACATCCACTCTAAAGGCTCTGCAGTTCATTTCAGCCAGCTTCAGCACCGCTGACAGGCTCAGTATTATGTCACTAACAGGCCTCCGTACCTTCATGTACTTCTTGTCAGTAGCCTTCTCGTTGACGCTCCTCCAGGCCTCCTCCTCAGCCTCCGCCTCCTTGATGTCGATGTAGAAGCCATTGACTGGGTCGCGGCCCTGGTACACTGGAGGCTTCCACAGCAACACCAGTGAGTCCTTCCGCACCTCAGACACCTGGAGATCGTGGGGAGGTCCTGCACCCAGAAGCAGGGGAGAAACAATATGTCACTATGGCACATTACACTGATGACTGCAGTAGTGATGTTTTACCTATATAGATATAGCATCACTTTCATATGCAAAACCGAGATTTCTCATGATCACTACAGATTAATCTGTATGGCGAATATAATGTGTGACCTGAGAGTGAAACACACGCACACACATACACACACACACACGCACACACACACACGTCCCATAGCAGGGAAGTACTCTAGTAGGGAAGTTCATGCTGTAAGTAAGGATAGTCCTGGTGTCGCATAACAGTTGGGTGTCTGTAGCTGTTTGTGACAGTGAAAATAAGGCCTCATCATTAAGGGATCCCTATGCAGTTTGGAGTGGGTGATCTCCAGGAACTGGACTAAAAACTAAAACCCTGCTTTAGATCAATAGTAGAATATTGCACTGATACTACACTACAGTCCTGGCATCATGACCACAACGCACAGTACCAATGGTCACTCCCAAAGCACAGAAGAGAGAAAGGATTCATCTGCATGAATAGTGGAAGACTCTTGCAAGAGACATTTCAATTCATCGAGCTGTACCCTTGGGAAAGGCACATAACTTAAATTTCCTAAGTAAATACCTATCAGTATAAACTGATAACGTTTAAAAAGTGTAAGCTATGGAAGTTGCTCTGAAAGGCCCTTGGCCTGTGCAGAGACACAGCACCTGGCACTGCAATGGTCCACTCTTCACACTTGAACGTGTCACTGGGCATGGAGGGGATGCCCACACCCGCCATGTTGGCAGCGCGCACCTGGAACTGGTACAGCATGTTCTCCTTCAGGTCCTCCACCTGTGGGAGGCACCGAGACAGTTGGACATGGACAGGTGAAAAAAGTCAGCCAAGTATAGAAATGGGCACATTTACAGAAGAGATCAGAGAGAGAAAAGGTTTGACACAGAGACTTTCTGTGCAAAGCAGAGAGCAGAGGTGATTGGTGTGCTTATCTCACACTTTGCTTTCTCCTCTGAGAAATGTACAGCAAAGAAAAAGACACACACACTTCTGAAAACAGAGGGCTGACTCACTCTGTACGCCCTTTCGCTGACTGCCTTGATGTTCGCCTCGTGCCACTTCCCCGGGACCCCGTCGATGACCTCCCGGTAGTCCACGAAGTAGCCGGTGATGTCCGCCCCGCCGATGAACGTGGGCTGCTTCCAGCCCAGCACCATGGAGTCGCGCACGCTCTCCAGCACAGTGATGCCATAGGGGGGGGCGGGTGACGCTGGGGGTGGCAGACACTCAAGTTAGCACTCCGCCATTCCCGCTGGCAAGTGTTAAACCACTTCTTTCAATGGAGGAATGGGCCAACTCATAGTTCCCCCCGTCCTTGAGCCTGCTGCAAGAAGTTCCGGATTTCACGTCTGCCTCTAATGAAGTACATGATCATCTTAGGCTTAGAGCAGTGACATATTTGCAGAACTTTAGCAATGCGTCTGTCTCTCTGGGTTTGCAAGATGTGGTTGCAGCTGAGAGATACTACTGCACATAAATAAAGCAGATTCAAATGGACTACAGGGGAGGTTCCTGAATTAGAGTTGCCCAGTCTGGCTTTTGAGGGTTACGCCAATGAGGAAGTCAATTACTGCACATTACCAGCTACTGTATATGCCTGTGGCTTCATCATACTGCTAAATTGTGTTATGAATCGATCAATCAGCTCATCAAAATGACAATAATTTAATAATCGCGCAGGGCCATCATCCTGAGCCAGGACTGGATTGGATATTGACTACCAGTAACTGACTACCCCTTTCCTCCAGCAGAGCATACCACCACACGGCAGGTGCTCTTCAGTGGCATCTTTGAGAAACAGGACACTGATTAAAACGGGTGCCTTTTAACATCCACAAGTGTAGGTTGACCAGACACATATCAGCGGTCACATGTGCGGGGGAAGGGGGTGAGGGGTTTTCTGGGCTGCGAGGGCAGTGGGTGGCGGTTGGGGCGGTACACTCTGGAAAGGTCAGAGGTATCCATTTCCCAGGCTGCCTGCGATCGGCACGCCGCCCCCTCCGCAGCAACCCGCCGTGTGAATGTGCGCCCGGTTGTCCCGACGTGACAGAGGCCCCGCTAGGCTGTGGGGTGATGCAGCCGCGTTGGAGAGGTGGCCAGCGCGCAGCTTGGGGAGTGACCGGCGTGTATTAAAAGGAGTGAAAGAGGTTATCCCCAAACCTCCAGGATTTCCAGCAGAGTAAGAACATAGAGGTGCAACGATGTCAGCATGTGCACTCTTATGTTACGTACATAATATGTGAAGGATTTATACTAAATGACTTATGTTACAGGATTGATATTCAACTTCTCTACTGAGCTGAATTTCCTTCTGCCTGCTCCCGCGTTTTGATTGACCGCATTAACCTAATGTCAACATGAGCTCGAAGGCACTGTTTTTCATTCGGTATCATCGCACCCTCTATTATTCAGTTTTTCCGGAATATACCTGGTTCAACTTACCTTCAAATCAAAATGAGGTTAGATTTTGATGTCCCCTCACTGTCACTCCTTTTACTTACTCTGGGTTTCTAACCTGTGATTTCACCTGCGACAGGGGGAGCAGCAGTAGTTGCCTTACCTGTGAATAATCCCCATCAGGTCCAGTGCATTATGGTATGCAGAGGAAAGTTGACAGTACTCTGACAGTAGGTCAGAGTAGTGTTGCGTGGTTTTTGGTCCCAGACTCCCACAATTCCTCTTTTCTATTAAAACCAATATAATTTGTCCCCACATTATAAAAACTGACTGATGTGTAATTTCCTGGCAAGATCAAATCTGTGTAAAGAGTGGTGCATTTAGTTCTTAGGAGTACAGAGTAAATTAACATTTCACCTCCTGAATTATACTCTATTTACAACTCCATGCAGACTTAAGAAGCGCATTCTAAAACATGACTCATAACAGCACTAAAACATTACTGTAACCTCATGCGATGATGTAACTCCCCTCAGAGTTACATACAAATTCAATCAAAGACTAAACTGTCTTTAATTGAATAACATGGAAAATGCTCAACACAAAACATGCAGGAAAACTATGGTCTTTACTTTCGATTCTTTACTTTCTACTCTGTTCATTACTTTAATGTACGACAACCAGGTTTAGAGTAGGTCATGGGTCTCACACACAGTTCCCAGCCTGAAACAGATCTTGTCGTGCTTGTAGGGTCAGTTCCTTGGACAGGCACTAATGAACAGGATCTGAAGAATTCAAGGTTGGACAGGGGGAACTTGCAGTTTTGATTTACGCCTGTGATGTGTGCTGTGTGTCAGATAGTCAGGACAGGGAAACGTGACCTAATCTCAGAATAGTAAACCACGCCAGGGGAGAACGGGCTGCACTATGAAGGTAGAGCCAAGACTGGAACCTGGGGCATTCCATCCTCACTAGCTGCAAGGGGACTCTGCACTGATGGTAGCACTCTACTTCATCTGAATCAATGCTCTCCTGGGTTAGCACGTTATGGTCACTTCTTAAATTTGCTTTCCTGAGTGACAAAACTTTCACTTCTAGACCCAACACATTCTCTTACCCTTCGATACAACTGACCTGATTATTATTGGAGTAACTGAGGTAAAGGCTCAGGGTCCTTTAGTAAACTGGTTAACAAGTGAACATACTGATCTCTAATCCACAGGGCCAGCCAGCAGTAACCATGATAATCTGAACACATAAATACAACTTTCTCACTTGAATGTATAAGGGGATATGTGTTCTGTGCGGTATGAAACTTGACAAATAACATATTGCATTTTTTCACTTTAAATTATCTACACCAGGGGCACAGCAGTGTAAAATTACTTGTCATCGGGTTGATGAAGGTCACCTTTCCTGTCCAGGGTCATTTCATTCAGAGTAAATTGGGTCACTGCACTGCACTGGTGGGACAGCCTGAGCGTAGAGAAACGACACTGCGGATGGTCATTTCTGTCAGTCGTCACTCACCTACTTTAACGAAACAGCAGGACTAATGCAGCGTTTGCTTTGGCTGCTATTCAATTAATGGCATGACAAGGCCTTGCCCATCTCAAAAGCCCTTTATTTAAATGGGCAGGCAGTTTCACGGCAGAGTAAGAAAGGCATTAGCACCTTTTTAATTCCTCATCACGCTGGCTACCGGCCACATTCGATAAGCTCCAGATCCTGAGGGATGACAGCAGTGAAGGCTTTCACTTACTGTCTCAACACATTCACATACAGAGCGCTGACTGACAGAGAGCAAGAACAGAGGAAACAACTAATAGCAACCACAACCACAGTTACCTTGTGTCTGAGTGGACTGGAATAGTGTTATTTCTAACTGCTAGGGTCTCTTTTCTCTTCGATACCAACAGAAATCAGCAGCTTTATTGCTGAATGTGCCATTCAGCAGAATGTAAAAATGTCTGAGAGTGCCTGGAGTGCCCTTCTCTCACAAAATGGTACAGTGTAAGTAAATGTGACATATTTCAAATTTTCAATTTTTCAATTTCAATAACTCTTGCGTTACAACACCAGAAGAACAACTAAATGCCTACAATAATCACTGATCAAAACGTTCCTAGACCAAAATGCACTGAGAAAACAGTCTCCTAAAAAGGTCAAAGTCTGCTTTAACATGAGGACATGGTAAAAGAGAAGAGTAAACGTAAAAGAAAACATATTAAAAGCACCTCTTTGGACACAAATGGAAGCAATTGGCTTTATCAGCATCTGAAAACATTTGAAGTCCAAGCTTGTGTGTTCTCACCTGAGTCTCTCCTCTGCTTTTCTCTCCCCCGCTTGGCCGAGGCACCGCCAGAGGACTTACTTGTCTGCTCGGTGCCGCCAGAGGATTTACATGTCTGCTCGGCGGTGGGGGTCTCTGCCGGCGCGGTGGCCGGAGCTGCGGCTACAGGCAAACTGCCCGTCTCGGCCTCCTCCCCTTTACTTACTGCGGGCCCTGGCGCTACAGAGTCTGAGCTAGAGGCCGCGGCTTGACGGCCAACCTTAGTGTGCCGCTTTAGCAAAGTGTCAGGGCCTGGCTGGGAGGCGTCATGCTCGCCAGCCCAGCGTGGCGTGTGCTCTGTTAGTCCGCCAGTTTTACCCCCCGACTCTGGCCACACACCATGAGGTATTCCGCCCCCTACAGGAGTTAGCAGAGAACAGCAAAAAAAGAAGTAAAAGAAAAAGCAATTTATTCAGGCACAGGTTCCATTCAGACAAACACCATTGCAACAAAAAAAAAATTCAATAAAAGAGAGCTAGAGAAACAAGATTAGGGTAATTCAGAGCAAAGTTATTTGACAGTCTTCATTTTTTTTCTCATTCTCTTTTTGGTACATATGTAAAAATGAAGACAAGATGATCAAAGAATGACATCTGGGTGGAGATGCATGCGGAAGGTTAGTGAGCGAGCACCATTCTGGCTTTGCGCCACCCCTTAATGAAAATGGCACACTGTAAATTGATAAAGAAGCCTGACGGGACTCCCCTACCCTGCCAGCTATGCCAAGCTTGTACGATTTGGCTGTGTTTGTACCTCATCGTATGACCTCCAAATTGTTTTGTAAGGGGAATGAAATGCGGACATCGTAGCTCACGTTTGGAACATCTCGGCTTAGCCAGTGTAAAAGGTTACCGATACTACCATTTTAGGATATCCCAACAAAATTATATGACATTAGAAATGTTCCTGGAAATGCCCTGGATGTCGCATAATTGTAAAGTGTTGTATCACCCTCTGAGCATATAGTCATAGTCAGTAGTAACTGTGGATTAAAATCAAAATCAAAAACCTGTTTGAAAAAATAAAATTAAAATAAATCTTCCAACTACAAACATACTACCACTTACATGATTTTTAACTGTCTGTCATATTAAACAGATCGCCTGTGTGTGCCTGGGTGAGAGAGTAAGTGGGGGAGAAAACATACATACATTAACAGTCAGGTCTCATCCAGGCTTTGTCCTTCTACTATGTTGGAGGAAAGTGTTTATTTATGGTGAGCAACTTTAACCAGACAATGTTACATTGGCATTTTTTTCCTTTTCCTTAAAAAATATATACAACTGCCATAAAATGTATATTGAATCATTTCTGTATATTGTATGTATATTGCATGTATATTGAATCAGCAAATCTCGTTGTACAACAATGTGCAAAGACAATAAAGGCATTCTAATTCTAATTTTTCTTTTTGTTTTGAAATTTGCCTACATCTGATGTGTATTTAAAATGCACCCATGATAAAAGTATATTCACACAGTTTAAAAATCCTATTCTCTCATTTCCATGGTCTCTCTGAGTCAGCGAAAGAGACAGCTGCCATTGTGCAGTGTGAAAGTCTTGTATTTAACTTCCCCATCAGATGACTGCACTGTGAGGCCTGGCTTGATTGGTATGTGTATGATTTGGGCATATCAAAAGTTGTACAGTTGTGCAAGTTTGCCAAATGATATCTTACAATATTTGCCCTACAGAACTATTTGTAACGTCACTCCAAATGAGTCTTCAATACCTGGGATATTATGTATGAAAAACAAAGGTTGCAGACCTAAATGACAAATTATTTATCATTAGCTACATACAAATAGACAATCATATGCTGCTCTGTACCTGTCTTTTTTCAGGTTACTGTAGACTATGCAACTGTTCTCCCAACTTCAGCGGTATCATTTTCCTTCCAAACCTCAAGAGAACTCCGCATATAACTACATTTTTAAAATGATGAAAATTTAGTTCTGCTGCTTAACTGCTGACCGTTTTTCTAAAAGAGAAAAGAGGAGAGAAACCCTCACCATCTTTACCAAGTGTGTTTCATATGGGAGAACAAAGCATGCTGCTCGGCACAAAGCTCCCAAACCGCAATAAAGACAGCTATGGACCTGAGTTAAGGAATGAATGGGGTGAGTGGTCAAATGGCATGCTGACATCACAGGAAAACGATGTTATAGCAGTGGCATTGCTACCATTGGGCCATTGTATTACAGCTGATTATAGGGCACTAGCAATAAACCCCAAACTGTTGAAATAATTAAATAAAATGTATGATATGATAATATCATAATGTACACGTTTTATACAACTACAAGCTGAAATAAATGATCTTATCACAATGGATTAAATATAATCGTTTTCTTGTAAAAATCCACACAGCAATGGGAAATGCTGCAAACAATTGTAACAATTAATTTATCTATGAATGCATGAATGCGGGTCAATTATAAATTGTAAACTGTTTGCTTGAAACAGTATTAACATATGAGGTTTATGCCCTCTTTTCTTGCATCTTTATATTTTAAACAATAGTATCTTAAAACTACGCTGATAGCAGTGGAATGTCTCTGTAGCAATCCACAATATTAAGACTCATTTCTGCTCAGGTACATGTTAGCAACACCACTGGGTTAAAATTTCCAAATGGTACACTAGGAAAGGTGAGCAGGAGTAACGGTAACAGACTGCTCCAGATCAGGGGTGTTGGTGAGGAGGGGGTACCTTTTAAACTGGGGACGTGGCTGGCTGGTGACGTTCCCATGACGATGGGGGAGTGGAAGGGTGTGAACAGAGTGTATGCCGGTTTGTAACCACCACTATGTTGGATCACAGTGACCCAAACTAGAGGAAGTCTACAAGTCCCTTACATGAATGAGAGAGTGCATGGTTCTGGGTACAGGAGTGCTGAGGGCGGGGGTGGTGGAAGGGGCTTGGTTCAGTTACTACAGTGCAGAACAACGAGGGCTGTTACACAGTGGACCCATGGGACACAGAGGGTGGAAGTCGAAATGCTGATGGTACACAGATCTGAGGACATGTCTTGGTGAATGCAAGGACAATGACAACAATATAGTATATCTGAATCCAGCCTAACAGTGCTGTCAAACATTCTTGGTCATTTTTCCCAATCCTCAAAATATTTGACAATAAAAGTGACTGGAATGCAGGGACTGTAACAGTGCTTCAGAATTATGCAATTTCGTTTCAAGAAATCAGAATAAAATAACGCAGAAGGTCTTTTTCAGACCATTAATATCTAGCCCTTAATCCATTATGCAGCTCCAAGAGATAAACAGGAACAGAAAGCTGTGTGTAGATTCCCAAGAGTTTACAGGAAACCTTGCACTACCTTGTAAAGACATTGCACAAATTGTACAAATATCACAGCATGACCCCCTATTTACCTGTTGATCCCCTATCCACCTCTGAAGCTGTCATCCATTTACTTCATCCAATCTATCATCCAGTCTATCTAATGATTGTCAGTGTTTTAGGTCTGTCCCGTGCTCACTCACCAATGGCGGCCTTGACCTCAATGGGCTCTGACTCTTGCGAGCATTCACTGAGCCCGGCGGCATTCAGAGCTCTCACCCTGAACGTGTAGCTGTCCCCTGTGTTCAGGCCGTGGCACACAAACCTGCAACAAACACCACAGTACATGGTTTAACACCGGATATCCAACTCTCACAGCAGATGAAAGCAACAAGGTGAGCGTCATTTCACATGCATCTGAAACTGCAGCAGGGCCTGAATGGTGTTATGCTCACACTCACTGGTCTGGGAGTGTTGTTAGCCTGACACTGTTATTCATTCAACTTGAATGGGTACACTTATGTCCTATTGTGCTGGAAGTTGCTTTGGATAAGAGCATCTGCTAGATGAACGTAATGTAATGTGTTTGCATTACACATAGAAATATGTGGATTAAAGAGGTGTGTTCCATAACGTAATGTAATCTCGTCTCATTTCTGGTCTCTAGGAGAGTTTAATATGAGTAAACACTGTGCCAACACAAACCCTTTGATGGCAGGGTCTTCACTCTCAAAATGTTGCAATCAGTGACACTCCCTCCAAAGAGGCCGCTGCCCGCTGTACCTGGTGCCTTTCACAGGCTTGTTGTTACAGGGCTCCCAGACTTTGCTGCCCACCAGGCTGCTCTCGATGTAGTACCCCACCAGTTCCTTGGCGTCCTTAGACGACTCCCAGGACACCACCACTGATGTGTCCGTGTTCCTGGTAGGAACCATGCGGCCAGGAGGAGAAGGGATGTCTGCGATGGGGAGGGTAGAAAAACTGAGGTACTCCTCATGTTGCTGATATCAGAGTTTAAAGTTGTAAACGAAGTAAATTATCTTAGATGACATCTGTATGCACACATTTTGCAGTTCAGTCACGCGAGTAGATGTGTTTGGTCCCTGCAGCAATCATCACAGCTCTCTGTGGCGGACTCACCCAGCTTGTCCCCGACAGTGGTGGCTTCTGTGGGATCGGAGGGCTCCCCGACCCCGGCCGAGTTGCAGCAGCGCACACGGAAGCTGTAAGACTTGCCCTCGGCGAGGTCAAACAATGCAAAGCGTGGCGACTTCACCGGGATCTCAGTGTTGACCCTCTGCCAGCTGTCTGTGCCCAACACACACTGAGACACGACAGAGCACAGTCAGAGCTGAGAAAACTGAAGGACAGCACTACTGGGGTGTTCATAATCAAGATTAATGCCTTGCACAAGGAGTTGGGTCCATGAAATATCCCATATTTCATATCTTAACACCATGTTACCCAGATCAGATTTCAGCTCACCTTTTCCACGTAATACATGATGCCCTCATGGCCCCTCTGGCCAGGAGGCTTCCAGCTCAGCACCACGTAGTTCTTGGTCGCCTCGGTGACAGCCAAATCACAGGGCTTTCCAGGGACCACGCCCTCTGAAGGGACAACATGTGACAAAGAACACATCAGGCGAGTAGTGAAATTCACATTTCCACACACCCCTTTGCTTGTTTAATTAGGCCCAAACAAATCTGTCTTTATGATGAGCAACCTGCTTCCTACCTGCAGGCTCCTCCTCTGTAACAATAATCTGTCCGGTCCAGGGTGCAGAGGGGTGACCTGTAACACAGGAAAAAGTGAAAGTGAGGTCAAACTGCCAGCATGTGCCAGACACCATGGGGAAAGACAGCGACCGACCTCTCATTCGGGCGCGGTCGGCGGGGTCCATGGCGGCCACGGGTTCGGAGGCGCGGGAAGGCCTGCTGATGCCGGATTTGTTGACGGCACGCACACGGAACATGTAGGAGCGCCCTTCCACCAGCCCCGTCACGGGGAAGCGAGCGAACTTCACTGGGGTGTCGTTACATTGGCTCCAGTGGTTGGTGCCCACCTCACATCTGTGCACAAGATTATCACACGATTCTCAGTGCAAACTGAGGCATTCATCATGATTGGTTTAGATGAAATGCCACCTCTTCTTTTGTCAGCTACTGCTATTAAACACACTAAAAATGTCACCTTATGTATCACTATCAATACAAATATGCTTGTATCTAGATAACGCAACCCACAGAGGTCATAACTCCTGACATAACGTCCCACTGGGGAGACATGACCTCTGCACCAAACACATACAGCTTTACCACAGTTAACCCATTTTAAATTAGCTACATACAAATATAACACAGATCCAACGTGAAGTGTGTTTGCAGGTGTGGGTGTGATGTGACTTATTGCTCCTTCGTGCCACCAAATCCAGTGGGGCTCGCTTGTATTCTGCAGTCCTAACCAGACAGCGTCACTGTCACAGGGTACTGCTGTAGAAGAACAGTTTGTTCTGCTGTGACATGATAAGCTGAGGATTTCCCCTACTGACTCCCTCACCAGATCCTGTCTGCCTGCGAGGGTGGACATCAGTGCTCCGCTGGGAGAGACCATGCTGTCACTGCCTGGGGTTACCCAGCGGACTCCTGGGTAAGTCGTACTTACGCATTCAGCACAGACACATCCTGGAGACCCTGAGGAGAATCGTGTGCATTGATTCCAAAGCCAAGGGTTGGAAAGAAAGAGGGGAAAACTGAGAGAAAGGGAGAGGGAGAGGTCGAGGGAGAGAGGAAATAGGTAGAGATAGCTAGACAGAGTGAGAGAAAGGACGAGACAGACAGATAGATAGACAGACAGACAGACAGACAGATAGATAGACAGACAGATAGATAGACAGAAAGAGAAGGGTTGCGAGGCTGACCTGTCCACAAAGTAACCCAGGATGGGGCTTTCGCCATCGACTGCTGGTTGTTTCCAGGTCACGATGACATAATCCTTGTTCGCATCCTGGCAGAACACATCAAGTGGAGCACCAGGAGCCCCTTCCACCTCCACCTCAGCATCTGACACACACACAGAAAGAGGTAGGTCTAATAATGGTACAGAACCACTGACATTACAGTGAATATTTACCCCAGTAGTCTTATAAAGCAGACACAGAATCAGGTGCCAAACTGAGTTTTACCACATTCATTTTAAGAAGCCAGTTATGGTTTGAGATAGACAGAGAGAGGGCGCATTTATCTTATCTTCGTATTCTACTTAACCCTACTGCCCCTTTTTTCATCAGCTTGGTGTATGTAGGCAGATCTGCGGTATAAGAGCTCTTGACCCCAGAGAGATGCAAGTCTTGGCCAAGAATGACACTGGTCTTTAAGGTTAACCTAACTCCCCCAGTGCGGCCCTCAGTAATGGCAGACAGAATTAGAACCAGCAACTCCTCATCTGAGTGAAACCTGATAAGAGGAGTGCCTCTTAAAGACATATTGCAGAGATGATAATGGTGACAATGGTAATGATAATATTTCCTGTGCTGTATGTCATATTTATCTTATTTCCTGTTTTGATGTAAATTTTACATTGTATTGTGATGTATTTTGGATTTATGTTCTAGTGACTGCTGTATCGTAGAGTACTTGGCTTCCGTTACTGAGTCAGGTTGCACAAGTTAACTTGTGTTAGGGCTTGAAAGGTGTTATGCTCACATTCACTGGTCTGGGAGTGTTGTTAGCCTGGTCTGACACTGTTGCTCAATTAACTTAAATGGATACACTTATGTTCTATTGTGCTAGAAGTCACTCTGGATAAGAGTGTCTGCTAAATGCATGTAATGTAATGTTTTAGTTTGTTTTTACCTACATATGTAAAGTGCCTCATGCTAAATGTACACAAATAATCTACACAAATAAATGAATGAATAAAAATGAAATGAATTAACTGTTAACGGCGTCATATCAATGTTTCTAACAGTTGTCCATCTAGCATCCTGTGCGTCAGCTACTGCATCATCCACAGGCGCTTATAAGGAGACATTAAAAACGTCACCGTTCTTCTTGTCTGCATACTGGGAACCCTATCAGTCTCAGGGCATCTTAAATTATACGTATTGTTCACAGCCAAAAACAAATGGTACCTGATCTTTCTGAGAATAGACTGGACAGCTGGTCATGGATGACATCCTGGCCCTGCTGCAGTCAGCGGTTCTAATTGGGCCCTGATTCCCTATTACGTTTAAGAGTTATTAAGAGTTATGCTGACCCTGATCTCACACAACGCTCAGGACGATGCAGTGAGCTAAAATTATTATTTTTTAAAGCTCACTCACTGCAAGAAAGTATTCCCCGGGACACTTGGATGCATATGATAAAACAATAACAGGCAGTCACTAGTAAGTGGTTACTGGCAGCAATGTAGTATAGTGGTAAGGAGCAGGGCTTGAAAGCAAAAGCTTGCTGGTTCGATTCCCTGCTGGGGCACTGCTGCTGTACCCTTGAGAAAGGTTCTTAACACACAATTGCCTCAGTAAATATGCAGCTGTATAAATGGAGAACATGAAAATTTGTAACCTATGTAAGTCACTCTGGGTAAGAGTGTCTGCTAAATGACAATAACGTAACGTAATGTAGATGGGGCAATGAATCAACTAAAGTTTCAGCTGAAACAAATTTTTAAATTAAAATTCATCTGATTTAATGAACAAGATTAATGTAATGGTGTTTGTACACGTATGGGGATGGAATAGCTCCTGATCATTTACTTGTTCGTTTGTACTGGAGCATTTCACAGTGTATGTATAACTCTCCACAGTTTACATCGACATGACCAGGTTCAAGCTGTGACAGCTAACGTAGTTACCTACTTGTCCCTAACCCAAGGGTTAGCCTGTGAATGGCCAGAAATAGAACTTTCAACAGAACTGCCACCAGGATCTCTATTCCAATATATTAAGAGAAGGCAACAGCTAACTAGCTAAAAGTATCAAGCTAAAGATTAAGTATATCATTCGCAAGTTGCAAACTTGTCCTAAGGCATCAATACGACATTGTAAAACGTAACTAGCAGTCTAGGTACCTACACAGGTTTACCATAAAAGGACAAACAGCATCATGTTGTCACTGGACATAGCTAACTCAAACAGCTACTTCAGCAGAGTAAGACCTATGTCTTTCTAATCTTTCTGGACTACAGCAATGTCATTTGGAATGTCCAAACCTGTATGACTCACAAAACCACATCATGAAGACATGTCATTCAAGTATCTTTTATAAAAGTACCTTGTGCATAGCTTGATCATTATGTATTCATATGGGTATTCAAACAGTATTTTACCACCTTGAGGAAAATACTGATCAATGCTTATAACTTTGTCCAGCCTTACTTTTTAAGACAAGAAGGTCAGTTGCGAGCATGTTCACATTTCTGGGAATGTGAAACATGTATTTATCATTGGTGGTCCTTCTAGTCCATCATTTGTTTCCATGTCACTCCAAACTAAATGGGAATGTGACAGAATGACTTAATACCCTTTAATGAGAGCTCTCCATTGTGTACGGGAATGGCATTTACCAACAGACAGCATTGACTAGGGTCCAGTGGCCGTTAAGAAAGGAATGCCAAACACACCCACACGCATACACACACCGCTAGGTTACGGGTCTGCTAGAGTCAGCTGTGGCTACTGTCTGACCTTGACCTGAAGCAACTGTTCACTGTCTGACTAACATGAGCCACATGGAAACTGTGACAGTGAGAGAGCCCCGCCCACATCCAACCTCCAACAGATTGGCCCTGAACAAGGCTCTGACCCCTTCCACACTGCACCAATAATAAACTATGGAATTTGGGGGGGGGGGCAATAAAAATCTTGGATAGGACTAGGAAAATATTCCATTGCAAAAACATCGGAAACTGATGGGGCTGAGAAATATTATAATATTTATAATATTATGAGTCATTGACTGAATTGTACAAGGTGCAATAATGCTGAATGTATAGAAGGAACCCTGCCTTTTAAAATTAAGTGGATGCCATTGAACACGTGAGCAAGAACACTCATGCGGACAAGCAGACATGCATAGATGAAATGTTTGACCTTATGCACCATACATGATGTGGAAATACAGTCAAGAGAGGAAGGTGTGACCTTGTGTGTGGTGGTGATCATGTGTGGGGGAGTAGCACTGTTTGTGTGAGTGGTCTCGGGCGTGGGAGTGGCCTTCTGTTTTGTAGCGTCTTGCTTGTGGGAGTGTCCTTGAAGGTGGAATGACCTTAGTGCTATGTGTATGTGTGTGTTATTACAGAGGCTTTCCTGGCGGTCCCCTTACCTCTGACAAAGACGTAGGCGGAATAGGTCTCATAGCCGGACTTGGTGGCAACACGCAGTGTGTACAGGCCCTCGTCCTCCTTGTTGAGGTGAGTGAGGGTTAGAGTAGCCCGGTCTCCACTCCAGTGCATGTGCATCCACTTGGACGGGGTCAGGAGAACATCTGGAGAACATTGCACATGCAAGAAATGGAATCACTCTTTCATTGTTAGAGCTACATGCCATAGATGCAACATTCCAAAAGAAAAACAAGTACTATTGCAACACAAGAAGTGACACACTAAACTTCTACTTTTCATCTTCTTGATTAAAACATAAAGTATAATTAGTATCTTCTTCAAAAGCAATTATAAATAACCCAATTGGGCATGAAATATTACCCACAAACACCATAGTATAAACTTATCGCTTATGCTTCCCACGTGCTCATATCATATTTCTTTAGGCCTGTCAGCGCTGAAGGTGACACTGGCAAATAGAGAGCGTATCAGTGACCCAATGCATCACGCAGCTGGTGGCGCCGGGAGCGCACTCCGCTCACCATCTCTGTACCACTGCACCTCCGGCTGGTAGCGCTGCAGCGGGGGGTGGATGATCACAGTGCAGCCCAGGCTCAGCGTCTCCCCCTCCCGGCCGAAGGACACGTTGAACGTGTCCACGATGTGGGTCTCGAACGTGATTCCGTACTCGGAGCAGAAGCCATCTGGGAGAGCCCACAGCACAGGCGGGAAAAATGAGCGAAATCTCGTCCGGTCAAAGTTCAAAGAGGCCGAAAATCTAATCACATGACTCATCCAGTGTCTTATTTATTTTTTATTTATTTATTTATTTTTGTCATTCTCCCCAATTTGGAATGGCCAATTTCCCAAATTTGGAATGCCCAATTAGTCATCGATGTTCGGTCCCATTGCGCAACCCCCACTGTCAATCCGGGAGAGCGTAGACAAGCACGTGCCCTCCTCCGAGACACGTGATGTCAGCTGCTGCTTCTTTTCGCTCTGCGGCCCACAAGCCAAGCTAGCACAGAGATGAGTCGGAGGAAGACATTTCATATGCAGCTTTTGGCACGTGGACCACGGGCGCCCGATCGACCAGCAGGGGCCACTGTTGCTAATGGGACCGAAGCCCCTGCCGACGTACCCACCCCTATCCCCGGCGGAACAAAGCCAATGTGCTCCGCCTGTGAGCTCCCGGTCACTGTCGGCTACTGACACGGCCGGGATCGAACCCGGGCCGTAGCGTTCAGTCTATACTCGGAACGAGTGCTTTTACCGACTGAGCCACTCGGGAGCCCTCATCCAGTGTCTTCATCTCATGCGGAAGTATATGTGTAAGACTGGCAGGAAACACTTTAAAAGAAATGTCAGCAACGTTTTCTGTGAGACAGACTGAGTTGAGACGAGCAACATTCCACCGGTCCTCACCGGCCTCCCCACCAACATTGAGGAAGAGAAAAGGGCACAGAAATAACAACAAGACTGACCGACAGCAACTGTTTCCAAACACTGGATACACAGGTTATACAAACATCATAAAAACGACTGGTGTAAAGCACAAAACATCAGAGAGTGCCACCCACAGTGAACCATGGGGAATACTTAAACGGCAGACTTCCATGCATGTGACAAAAATGCACACCTTGCATTTTCAAGAGTTGTAGTAAAATCAGAGCAATTATTTCAGACCCATCAGTCCTGTCACCTCAGATCATAATGAACCCCTGGACATATTCATTATTCAAACTTTAAACTTAAACCTGTCTTTGACATCCCTATAATAAATTGTCTCTCTCATCCATTTTTTCTTTCTTTTAAAATCTTCACAGTTGGTGATGTACATGGGGAAAAAATGCCTATCTGTTTGAGATTTTACAAACATGAACTCTCCTCCAACTGGTCTACATATCTCAGGCAGCAGTGATATTCCATTAACAACCAACTGACCATAGACAAGCCAATGGCTGCCATTAACTTTCATATAATGAGCTCTCACCTCCAGTCACCCCTAAACTTTTGCTATTTGAACAGTTTTGCTCATTAGGTTCACCACATACTTGCCACACTTGCATCCAAAGCATTGCCATTACCCATGTAAAAAAATCCCATAGATAAAAACTAACCATAATAAAACAAATGACCCACATAATGTGATCAGTTAAGCACCACGGAGACATTTAAAAGGCACAATCGCATGCAGTAGACCACGATCCACTGAATACATCAATGTCCACACGGAGGTCATAGGCCCAGAATCACCATCCACACCCACACACCCCTTTACCTGCAGTGGAGTTCTCCACTGGTGCTTCTGCAACCAGTATTGGGAAACAAAAAGGCTGTTAGCCTCAAGATAAATAAAACGGATAAATAATAGATTAAAATGCTGTTCTCCCACACACTGACTCCACAATGAAGTCACACTGTCCCCCTTTCAGAAAATTAAGAAATACCAATGTTATAGGGATGAAACGGTTTTCGATTTCACGGTAAACCGCGGTAAAATTCCCGACGGTTAGTATTACCGCTTCAAATTTTAATTATCATTAAAACCGCGGTTGATTACCACGCTTTGAAAAACTCGTGACAGGATGAGACAGGACTCACGTGTCACGTACTGTGACAGGATGAAACGGTTACCAGTTTCACGGTAAACCGCAACGGCTAGTATTACCGTTTAGTGATGTGCAGTTCGTGAACAACGAATCCTTTTGAAGGAATCTTTGAGGTGAACTAAGTGTACTGAATCCCTAGTCTAAAATATTCGTTCCTTCCTCTATGCAAACATGCGTGCTGATTAGCTGGCATAGCAGCTATAACTCTCCCTCCAGTTTATATTAGATATGCGGTCTGTCCACGAAGCAGCCTATCACAAAACTGTATCAGCAATACGCTCCTGACGACAACTAGCTAATGGCTGAAATGATAAAACTATCAAAGCACCTCCCACTGGCCATCTCGCATAGCTGACGATGTGGGACAATGCCAAAGATCCCGTGACTACGAAGACTCTAAACTCCCCCTACTGACCCGATGAACTGTTGACAAGTTCCTTGGTTCACCAGTTCGTTCGGACTCCAAAGATTCACTGACTATGAAGACTCGGTGACTACGTGTTGCCAGAATCGCTAGTTCTCAGTAAAACAGGCTTGGGCTACATCCGCCATTGACTCTGACGATGCAAAAGGAATCAGAGCGCTTCCGTGACATTATTATAGGAATAAAAAATATTATTAAATATTATTTTGCTCATCTACCTGGAATATTATTCTATATTTATATTTTTAGCAGTAGCATATTTTAGGTGCGCACAACGTATCGCAGTTCTTGTTTAGCACAACTGCAATTTTACGTAGGCCACGATGTATTGAATGTTGACATCACATTTCCTTTTAACGTGAATAAAGTCCTTATTAATAAATACTGACAAATCAACATAGGCCTAGTAGGCTGCAAAACAAAACAGAAATGTGATGCATAAACCTTTAGTTTTAGCAAATGGCATGTACTTAGGCTATTATCCGCCTTAAAATGTGGGGTTCTATTACCTTTTGCGGCTGTATGATGGTTTGAATAGCATGGTGCAGTTTCACGTAATGAATATTACGATGTAATTATTATTAATTTCATTGACATTTGGTTTCACGCGTGCTGTTTTGCCGCAGAGCAGGCTAATAATGGACATGATGTTTGTAACAATGTAGAGTAACTTTTAAAATGCAATAAAACTATTTACAGATTCGTGTATGCCGCCCGACCGGATATAGAAATGAACGAATCAGTGAGTCAAAGATTCGAATCATTTTATTGAACTGAACGAAAGGAACCGAATCACTAAAAAGAATCGTTTTGAACACCGCTATTACCGTTTCAAATGTGAATTATCATGAATACCGCAGTTGATTACCGCGCTTTGAATAACTCACGTTAAATCCTGTTCAGCATCGACCAAAGTTTGCAAGTCTCCCAGACGCAGACGCGCAGGCGCAGCATGCAACGTGGGTTTGTTTCCTATCAGTGAAAACATGGCGGAAGGCAGTGACAGCGCTCCGGAGATTTTTCAGCCCTGTAAGAGGACTGATTTGCTATAAAGAATGAATTATGTGTACGTTTGTATTTGCATATTCTTGAAACAGAACACTGTTTATACAAGTTTATTTCCACCTTCTGTATGAATTTTTCAGCGTAACTACGATGTGACAGCATTATTTGTCTGAAGTTCAGTAAATAGTTGAACTCTTAGGAAGTCTTGAGTCAATTAGCCTACTTTGCTGTCAGGGGGAAGTGAATGGCTTGGCAGGACACTTCTGTTTAATTCTCCCTCTTCAGCATTATCATGATATTCTGAAATGACCTACAAATTAGCCTATATTATACCAAGACTTTTAGAAAACAACATGCACAAGCAGACTGGACTCTTCCCTTTGCGCTTGATTTGCGAATAAGGCATCCTTAGCGTCCTCACGTGGAAATTCAGGTCTTTCTTATAAGCTCATTGAAGCAACTGGAGCCCTGCATGGGAATGTTGGACCAGGTAGCTTAAGTTTTGCATTTAAAAACACCTATCTGCACTTCATTTTAGAGTGTTTTTGTAGCCTGAGAAAGTAATGCCATCTATAAAAGACTACTGTACAATTCATTGGCTATGTTATTATTTTAATGTTTATGCAAATAAAAACTGCATAGTGCTGCTAATTTTATTTGTGGTTTTCAATATAAAACTTGGTGAAATGATTTCAGTTTGTGTATCAGTACTTTTTGAACATTTTCAGCACATTTTAAAATACCGCGATAATACTGATAACCGTGATAATTTTGGTCACTATAATCGTGATATTAAATTTTCATACCGTTTCATCTCTACAATGTTACAAACTAAAGTCACAGGGGACAATCTGTGGTGTAACTTACGGTGTCTTGGAGAAGGAAGGTACTCATCCACTTCTCCTTTGAATCCTTACATAGGGGGAAAAAAAATAAAACAACATTCATATTCAAGAAAATGCCTGAAAAAGTAATAACTCCAACCACAGCTTGGCAACACTGAATGCTACTGTTACAAGCAAACATCTGTTACATATTAATTTTAATTTTCAGTCAATACATGTGAAAAGAATTATGTTAATGTCTAATTAAAACGAAAATGATATTTGAAACTAATTTATTTTAAAATGACAACAATTGGGGCAGATGGATCATGATAATGTCCATGATATCAACTGATAGAGGGAGAATTACTAACACTAAAGTGTTGGCAAATTTAAGGCTCATGCAATTCAGACTGACTTAACTAGCAACATATGGAATATTCATTACTGTATTACAACTGGACACAGTAATAACACCCAAGAGCTGAATAAACTTAAGAATATTGTAGATAACTTGATAACAAAACATCTAACTCATATATCTAAATGTACAGTGAGCTGTGTCAGTGGGGAAAACGCTCAATAAAATATGATATATACCTGGAATAAACTACCCTTACCCAAAAGGTAGCACACAAAGGGTCCATCCATATAAGCAAGGAAGGTCTAAGTGAGAGCCAACTGACAAGACTAACGTCACAGTGGACCTAAGAGAATTATAACTTTCAGATCTGTCCATGGAGCTTGAAACTAGAGCCTTCCAATGTAAAAATACACTGGTTGCACTGCAGTATAGTTTATGCCCAAAGGAAGAATTCCTGAGATGCTGTGAACTCACTTTTCACCACGATGGAAGCAAAGGCAGACAGCTCCCCCTTCGTGTTCATGGCAGATACACGATACTGTGCAGTGTCATCAAAATCACATCTGAAATGGGAGAGCACCACATGAATGCCTGCATCCCAAACACTGACTCTCCGTGTAAGTTTCACCTACGCATTCCTGCCCATAGGGAAATCATTTGGAACCAAGAGAACTGCGGTTATGTATTCCAAAACTTTAGGCATAAACACATCGGGAAAAAATAGAAGCATGATGTCACTGATATAAAATAATACGATTTCACTGCTCATTTCCTATCTGATTTTGCTTTCGCTTTTTTGTGAATTCACAAAATACTGTTGCTTTGCTGTTTTTCAAACTGAATGATCAATGTTCCATTGCATGTTTTTTTGTGTTCTTAGTGTTGGATAGCATCCCACACTGTAATGAATGATCAATTCTGTCTGTGAAAGCCTTGGCAGAATGGAGGTATTTACTCCTCACTAATGTGTCCAAAAATAGTTCACAAGAGCAGAAGCAAATGCCCTTTATCTTGAGTAAATTCTTTCTTAGTGTCTGTCTGATATTTTTAGATGACCTCTTTGTTATCAAAAGTCAAGCGGGGAAACTGGGCCGGGGATCGCATGACGTCCTGGATGACCAAAAAGATCAGCAACTGCTGTGGGGTACCTGCGTGAGCCAGGATCACTGACAGACACCGCAGAGACAGGTTCCTGGCACCGCTAAGGACAACAAATCATCTCCTGCAGTGCTAAATGCAGATTAGTTTAACTGTAAGTGAGTGGTAGTCAGCTGTTCTGTCAACAATAACAGTGTGCTGTACTGTATGCTGCTGTCCCCTTTACATTTTTTCTTATGCCTGTAATGCAGTCTGAAGTCATGTACAACACATGATGAGATGGTGCAATGATAATGGTGTTTTCTTCATGTAATAACATTCCATTTGCACCACAGAAAAGATCTGCGGCAAATGATTGTTTGTTGTTGGGGGGCACTGAAAGTAACGGATGGCATACCTGTTGACCTCCAGTGAGTGCACGTTGTAACTGCTCTCTATCTTATATTTGCCAGGGTGGGCCAGAGGGTCAATAGTCACATTGTTTTTGTACCTGGGTGTGTAATGAAAACAGGGGACAGGAGAAAGCAAGGAAAAGGGAGAAAAATAAGATGGAAAACAGGAAAACAGCACAGGAGGTGGTCTAAAGACTGCATGCCAGAGAGCAAAGCTTTCTGGGGAGTAAACACAGAAAGACTTAAAGGCTTGGATAAACAGGTCAGCATGCTAGACAAAGGCCACTCTTGCTGCATTTTTTCATAAAATAGTGTGCATGTGGTTTCCTTCAGTTGTTCACGTTTCTTGCCATCATCTGCCTCCTAACTGGGGCCTTTTCAATTATTAATGTGCAAATTTTGCATAAAATGGTGAAAATCAATACTTCCTGCAAAATCAATATTGCACATGAAATTATGGTTCAATATTAAACATGTAAAATAAACATGGACCAGCATGGACATCAAGCTTGTACAATATATAGATAACCTACTCAATGAATAAGGCAATATGTTTGTTGAAAGTAAATAAGATCCATGTAAGCAGCAGCATGGTGAAGTTGAAAGGACAAGGGCTTGTAACTGAAAGGTTGCTAGTTCCTGCTGAGGCACTGCTGCTGTATCCTTAGGCAAGGTACTTGCTCCACAGTTGCCTGAGTAAATATCCAGCTGTATACATGGTAACAATTTAATGTAATCCATTAATGTATCCATTCCTGCTTTAATGACGTATTATACAGAACACAGAACCATTTATAATCAAATCATTACTGTGGCTATGTACCCATCAAGCATAAAATAATGTTACTGATTTGATCATTTACACAATAGCCGTAATATTACGAGATCTTTCACCATGCCTGAAAATCACTACATTATACGATATAGACAAGACATTACTGCTGACCTACAGCTAAGATTATGACTTAACATCTTAACATTATGATTTACAGCATCCCCATTAAGAGCTGTGAGCATTTTAGCCCAAGTCAAGCACCACTTGTTTGGTTTGACTTCATCTACTTATCTATCTAAGAAATCCCTGATCTCTGGATTGCAGAGTGAATATGACAATGAGTACAATGCAAACCAAACTAGCAAATAATGCTACAGAACTGTAGGACTTCTCAGAACTACAGAAGATACAAGCCACTACAGCAAGTAGGAGCCACATGATGTTGCTTAACAAATTCGAAGGACAGCATACTTGTGATGTAAGTTATTTACAAATAGCATCGTACTGTGTATAAAAATAATGAAATATACACTTAATCTGCTCATTTTGACATGACAAAGCCACATCCACCCAAGAAGGTTGCTCCCTTATAATCCTGTCATTTAATATTTACAGATAGATGTCTCATTTCATACCTATTTCACAATGGGTTTTGCTCCTCTTTAAATTTTTGTTGCACTGATAATTCACAGATGCCATGTGGCATCATGTTTACTTGATAACTTGAGACGACCCATTTACTTTCCTGCATGCAACTTGCTCTCAGATATTTTGTTTTGCAATAGAGAGCAAGTCTTGGCCATTCTTTGCCTGGCTATTTGATAGCAGGTGATAAACTTCTAAGAAAAAGGCAGTTATTTTGCAACACATCAGTGCAGCTCCACTCGATCAAGTTAAATTTAAACACAAAGGCCCATGATGAAAGTCCTTGCCAAAAACTGTGGTACTGATAGCACTGAAGTACTAGTAATGTCAGAATTACAGAACTCCATAATGGTATACAGATCCCCGTGAGGGAGGTGGTTTCTGAGCCAGCCTCTCTTCTGTGGAATGAAATGGCTGCTGTCCAAGTAGACCATTGGAAGGGCCACTTCTCTATCAAAGGGCGACTACCCATAATTCATCTCTTTTAATGCTGAGCGCCAAGCAGAAAGGCAGTTAGTACACCATTTCATTTTTAATTCAGAGAGGAACTTGGGGTCAAGATGCGTGCTATAATCACACGGTCACTGGACCAATAAATTGCGTCAGCAGCCACCAAATTCAACCCATCGGTCAGTAATGTGTCAAAATGCAGAGGACAATGAGTCACAATGAGGTTCCTGCCACAGAGATGTTCAGTATCTGTCTATCTGGGACATGATGCTCCAGAGACATGTCCAGCGCTGTGCTTAGAGCGAGGTACGCACCAGACCACCCGGGGCTCTGGCCATCCCGACACTGTGCAGTGCAGCCTCACGGACTGCTTCTCCCACACCGTGTGGGAGCGCGGCTTGATCACAAACTCCGGGGCGTGCAACAGGTTGTCCTCATTCATCTTCTTGTGGAATTCCTCGCTTTCATGGATCTGTCAGGGAGGGACATGCACAAAACATTCAAGTGGTTCCCTCACAACACCGAC
Organism: Megalops atlanticus; assembly: GCA_019176425.1. Classification (NCBI taxonomy): domain Eukaryota; kingdom Metazoa; phylum Chordata; class Actinopteri; order Elopiformes; family Megalopidae; genus Megalops; species Megalops atlanticus. The sequence continues at coordinate 53,181,446 of CM032876.1, forward strand.
AATCACATGCTCTGCTCATATATGCAATTGTTTTCTTTCGAGAGTGGTTAAAAGGTAACTTTCCTGATAAAAGGTAAAGTCTATACCTTCCTTGTGCATAACGTTAGCCAGTAAGCAATATCGTACAATCCTGGCTGTTCGAAAGGAGAAAAGAGACTACACTGAATTTAACAGGGGAGCTACCATCTTCTCTGCAAAACTGTTCAGTGTCTGTTAATGTGTCAGTGTTTTTTAACAAGCTTTACTAATTTAGACGTTTAGCAATATTAACTAGATGTGACATTAGCTAGCAAGCTGAATAATTTATTGGTTTAAACAGTAGACTGAATAAGAAGCTACTTCTTCAGCCAATATGCATTAACACATAATCTGACAACATCTTTAAAACACCAGTTGACAGTATCTCAAGAAACAAGATCAGCTCTGTGGAATTTATCACCAAGAGGGGCATGGGCACTTGGCAGCTGTCCTTTTTCTAAGGGAAGCCAGTCCATACACAGTAGATCTCATACAAGCATCATTGGAGTTATGTTGATGTTACATAATTTGTATTTATTTTTTGTTTCTCTGTTTCAGCTATTCCCTCCTTTCTTTGCTGGATTTAAAGGCAAGGTGTTATTTAGACATTTCATTTCATGATGAATGTACCAGTTAGCTATGTGGAAAATGTAACAGACAGTTCATTCACGAATTGTTGAATGTACACCAATTACTTAGTTAAACATCTTATAGTATACAGGGAGCTGTTTAGCTGTATGCATTGAGGATACCCTGGCTGTTGAGAGCGAACAGCTATTTATAGACAATTAGCAGAATTGTGCAATGAAATCTATTGATTATTTGCAAATGTACATTGCAAAATTCAAAACATGGCATATTGAAAAGATGTTTAGGAAGAAGATACACATTACTGATAGTTTGTTGACAGATTAAATATAAGTCACTGAGATATGCATGCGCATCTGTTCAACATATACAGACACTCTGTAAACTGAGCCATGACATAGCAAGATCTTTTGGCAGATGATACAGATATATTGCTATTTGCATGACGATAGAATATACAGTCAATCAGTTGCTGAAACTTTTATGAACATCTGTTGAAAACATTTTTTAAATCCTGTACACTGAATTATGACATATTGACAAATGTGAAATCTGTATACAGGCTACTAAATGTGGATAGGTTGTTTAACATCTGTTGATGCATTTACATAGGTAGATGGGTAACTCTCTAGACTAAGTGTTATACTGTATTTAATGGTTTAAATCCACTCTTAGCACTCTTATACTCTTATGAGTCTCTTAGATTGTATCATTACAGATTGCTCTTTTTCAAATGATCTGATCATGTTGGGAATTGTTCAGGACCTTCAGTGCACAGTACATTTGTCCATGACAACGGGTTAGAGTGCAGAATACAGCAAGCACAATACCGCCAGCATTAAGGCGAAACCGATACAGTAACAACGCAGTTTAAACATTTAGCTGTGTCATGTCACTGATGTATGCTAGCTGTCGGTCAAGCTCTGACCATCATCATCTCTCTACATGACATTTTTCACTGCATCACCCAACCCATGACTCCCACTGGATCAGGTGATGGAAGGGTGGTCATAATTCAGCCCTGTTTGCTCAAACAAGTGCTGGTTGCCAGGACATGTCTGTCATTCCAAGGATACAGTTAACATTGTAGAGTGTGACCAGGTGCAACTCTTGAAAGAATACACACAGGTATTACACCACAGGGCAAAGGCACTTTCCGCACTGACCGTCTTGCTTAAAGCGATGCGCTCTGCTGTCTCCCTCATGGCTACTCTCCTGGATGTCTGCTGGACTTTCTCTTGTTTCAGTTCACTAGAGAAGAGGTCTCTCCTGGACAAGTATCCTGCACTCTCCTTCAGCCTCGCCTCCTCTGTGTCTGATAGTCCACTGGCAAATTCCTGGCTGCAGTCAGAACATCACCATCATCATCATCTTTATAATCACCAGTAGCATTATCTTCACCATCATCATATTTATCATCATCATCGTCATCATCATCATCATTTTCAAGAGCAGCAGTGTCTTCTTCATCATCATCATCATCATCACTCAGAATCTCAGGCTTGGGCCATTGTGCGTACCTGCCTCTGAAGAGGGGCACAACGTAGCCGATGATTTGGTTCTCTTTGTCCACTGCCAGGAAGGTTGGTTTGGCTCTTTTGGGTAGAGGGCTCAGACTGCTCTCCTCCAGCCCCGAATATGCAGAGGCTTTGAGTCTAACGCAGCAAGATCAAAAGAGACAGACATTAGAGCAGTCACACCTTCAGCCTGCAGCTTGCTATGGAGCTCTTGTGACCATTTATTTCTCCATTCATTACTTTTTTATGAGACTTTTCAAGCTATTTAATATCGATCTTTTCAGTATGCTGTGCTGATGGACAAAGGGATCAGCAGATCAGCTGGTTTAAAAAAAGACAGATCAGCAGGTTTATTGGTTATTGGCTGGCATGGTATCTAAAAAAATAGTCCATCATTGTTGATGGACCTGAAAAAACCCATATCAACTGGACCTTATTTGAGAACAATGGACTGTTTCTGTGAAACAGAAAAAGGAAGAGTCAGAAAATGAGAAGTGTTAGATGGTATTCACCTTTTAACCTTTAAACATGAATCTACCAATAAGAGCTACAACTATAACTCTCAAGGACTAAAGACGGAAATGCTCGAAATCAAACATTTCCCATTGAGGCTCGGCATAAATGTGTCATTAATATTATACTCTCAGCAATCTCAATCACAGACCTTTTCTTCTCAATAATAAACTTCCATCCTCACAAAGTTTTAAATGACCAAATATAGTAATTATACACCTGATACACAAGAGTTCCAACTGTAAATGGCAGGCTCTCAGATAGCAATACCCAACATCCTTAGCTTCTCACAGAAATAACACATGCATTCATGAATCGAGTAGGAAAAGAGATAATCCTGGATACAGAATGATCTATCTCCCAAATACCCTGGCATCCATTTGAACCCACAATTATTTCCCAGGCATGCATTTGTCAGCTCACTCCAAAAATAAGACTGTGAGATGGAAGATGGAGGTGAGTGAGAGAGAAACCGAGAGATAGATTAAAAAGGAGAGTGTGTGAGAAGAGAGAGATAAACTAAGGGAGATGAACTAGGAAGGGTGACAAGGGCACATGACAGAAGAGAAAGGCTCATTCCATTGTTAAAACAAAGAGGATAGGGACTAATGTATACCATAATGAAGGCACTCATTATATTTTTGTTCAAAAGCCCGCATGGCTCTTTGTGACCAATTGGTAAAAGTGACGTAAGGAAGGGATGAATGTAAATGTCTCTGTCTCCGTCTTATCTTCTAACTCCATATAGTCTGCTCTCTATGTGCTGAGCCCTAGGCATTTCATATTGAAATAATCTACATAATCTAATCACCAATACCCAAGAGGCCAGCTGGCGTTATGGACAAAACCTCCAGACAAGGCACCATGATAAACAGGGGAGTAAAGGAGATCCTGCAAATGGTTTTTAACAAGTGAGGTTTCCATTGCCCTATGCATATGGGGAGGAATACTATGCATGCAATCCCAACAGAAGCATGCATGAGTTTGTTTTAGTGCCAAGAATAACTCTCTGCCACAGAGGCCTAAAGGACTAAAAGCGAGAACCATAAATGAGATCAGAGTCCAGTACACAAAGCCCCACACTTCACTTTACACATTCAGAAATCCTTGCTAAAGAGCCATCAGCCTTGAGGGAGAGTTTTTTATACTGATTTTGAACTAAACAAAGATTAAACACTGAGCAAGACATCTGATAGTTGCTGGCCTAATGATTACTAAGAATACACAAACTTTGAATATTCACTAAGCATCACGGTACATCCTCACTAAGCAAAGAGTTTAATTTTATACTACTGCATCGTTTCCCCTCATCAATCAGCCAATCACAATCCACAATGACCTCTGTAAAAGTGCCACTCCTACTGAGTTACGTAGAGATGCCCGACCCAACCAGAACTGTCCGGCTACCCAACAGAATTACGGGCAGTCATCAACAAAGCACTTAGCAAATTCCTTCTCTGAGCGCCAGCCAAAGTGGTCACCAGCACACAGGTTTCAGGGGTGCCTGACCTCACAGGTACACTGTCAAGGCCAAGGTAATTAAAAAAATGCTGTTGCTGAAATCAAGTGCCCTCCAGAGATGATGCACTTCATCAAAAATTATCTTTGAAAAAAAAAAAACTTCAGAGATGGACACAAACTTGTTTTTGAAAGCACATTTTGAAATTAAATGAGGACAATTATTCGGTCCCATTCCCCTACTGTGTCCGTTAGTGCCAAACATCATGTGACTGCAAGTCAATAGGATGCCTAAAATAGATTACAATGGAAGTCTCAAAGGTATAGGAGTAGTAACCAAAATACTTCCTTCAACTGAAAAAAGTCTGATATTCTATTTTTAGTTCTACATTATATGAGATGGTGATAGAAGGGGGTGGGTGATGGAAAGATGATGAAACGTATAGCTCTGTGGATATGATAAACGACGGCGGTTTCATGTTACCTCCCTTATCGCCAGGAGAGGCATTAGAGAGCTGAGAGGCCCCCCAAGATGCTAAAAGAGTGTCATCAGAGTCAACTGAGAGGTCCATTCCAAGGTGAGGGGAAAACATTTTGAAAAAGGATTGAAAGAACAGAACCACTGGCCCAGTGTCAGATGGAGCTCAGCTGTAGTTCAGTGCCATTTGCCAGCTCTCCCCACAGGAGGGACCAGTCACTGCCAGATCCAAACAGTCCTGACAGAACACTCATGTTCGACGTGGTAAAGAATTCAGACAGGTCACATACAACACAATAAGAGGACTGCCACAAACTGAATTATGCAGCAGTAGCACAATTAAAACCATATGACTACCAACATTGCCTCTATCTCAGTCAATAAGCCACCTCCAGAGAAGGTCGATCCAAAAGATCCAAGCACTGAATTTACTCAAAGTGCAAAAGAAAACATCTCTTTGTATCTATTATACCCTGAACTTTCATTCACTAGTTGTCTATGTCACTTTCAGGTGTTGGTCAATTTGCATGGGACAGTGGTTATCTTGGTATTATTCCATAACAGAATTAATGTCTGAACCAATACAGTATATATGCTTATAATCATCCAAAGCTGTGCAACTGACCATTACATACTCTCATTAAATTATAAATACACTGCTATAAAAAGATACTTTGTCTGTTGTGGAAGGAAACATAAAATCAATAGGATGGCACACATTACCATACTAATGGCTTGTCCATGTCATACCAACAGAGTCAGACAAAGACATTAGCATAACTTCCCTGCCTACTGTGGTTTCCTGATTATACTCAGGCTCTAGTCATTTGCTGTATCTCTATCTCTCCTAGATTCCTAAAGTGTTATCATCTCCTAAAAACAGAAACACTGAACAAATATGCCTGAGGACCTTCTCACAAATGTTTCCCATACAGTACAAATTCAGCATAGCCCTTTCACGCCAGAAGAATCCTTAACAAAAGCAAGCAAGGATGGAATCAGTTCTACCACCTAAACTCTGATTCCTGGCTTATGAAAGGTGTCATTGCATTCAGAATGGAATACAAAGAAAATGTTGTGTAAAATAAGTAATGCCCTCTCAAACAATAGTAGATTGAAATTCATTCCCTTTTCTGAAACCAATACTTGTTTTAGCATGAGTGTAGGTGTTTCAAATTGCTTGAGTGGAACCAACACCTTCGTTTTCCATTCTGGCATGAAATCCACAATCCCTGAGAGCTCAAAAATTCTTCATGCATTCATCTGGATACTGTTTCAGTATACGTGCTGTATATCACAATACGGCATTACATAATCTGCATTACATAATCTGCATTACATATACTGCATTCCAAAATGAGTTACCCAGTGCATAGCACAGATAAGAACAGACCTACAAGCTAATCCCAGTGTAATCATGGGGTCATTAGAGCAACCTACACTACAGTAAGCATAAAGGTAAGCATTGGTAACAAAACAGCAGAAGACTGAGACAGAAGTATAGGCACTGAAAAGCAAACGAAATGACATTCAACAACAGGGATGGATTTATAACATGCACCAAATTAAAACTCTCAAAACCACCATTTAAACAGATTTAACTTGCAGCAAGCATGAATAAACAGAAATGTTCCTTTGGATATAAGGTGCGGTGGTAAAAAGGTTCCATTAGTATGAATGATCATAGGATTTAGTAACTGCAATTGTCAAAAGACCTTAAGAATAAAAACAACCTTAGTGATTAGGATTGGTAAATGGAATGGGCATGGAATGGGCGTGGAATGGGGTGGGGTGGGATGTGGGGGTGGGGGTGGGGTTCAGCAAGGTGTATAAGGATGCGTGAACATGTTAAAAAGACCAGGGCATTCTTTTGTAGTTTCCCAAGCGATGAGGGGAGGATGGGAAGAGATGTTGCAGCACAGTACAGCACATTAGGCCTGGATCCTCTTACCCTCTGCTGCTGCTGCTGCGAGCAGCATAACTGCTGGACTGGTGGTACTGGCTAACAGCCGATTGCACCTCCTTGCTGCGGTATGCACGGTCATAGTGGCGATGGTGTTTCTGGTAGAAAGGTAGGGACCCCGACATCCTGTTCCTGTTCTGATCGCGACCTGTGACCTTTGAGTCTGAGTGGCCTGTAAACTGTCTTTCTTTAGCTACCGGTTAAGAATGTTGTCATTAGTTACATTTTACAGTTTTTTATCATTTAAATTTAATTTAGCCAATGTTAGCTATTAGTTATGGTTTCTGACAATAGCAATTACTATTAAAGTCATTTTTCTTTGTTTTTTAAATAAGTTAGTTGTTATTAGTTAATATAAGCTATAACAAACTTTAGATATGATTACAGTTTTGACCCTGAGGTCATGATGAGGTCATGACCTTGGAATCTGGATATTTTTTGCTGACTACAATCACAATAGATACTATGCATTTCATCAGCTTGTTCTGTTTTGGGGACATATATTACAAACATAATGCTACTTTAAATAATTTATTAAATTTGAGAAAAATTATTCATTTTCATAATTTTTAGGTATGATATTTATGTATTTTCTTGCTTCCACACAAAAAAGTGCAGTGGTCACTATCAACAGTTTATGTACAGAGGTACAGTAAAAACATGATGTAGATATCTTGGTATTTTTTTGTCTTTCATTACCGTTAACATTGAATGGAAGAACCACACCTTGAACATTTCAAGTATCAGTCTGCAGGCGAACAACATGCAAGGTTAATTGGGCTCTATCGCAATTTCACAGGGCCAGCCTGTAAACATAGGATCTGTAACCTCTGGACTGGAAACAACAGATCTGAGCCACAAATCATGCAATCAACATAACAACTATCAAAGTGCACCAGACAAAATAATACCCAAACAGAAGATTGCATTTGGTATACATGCAGATGGCGAAACAATTACGTTAAATTGATTTAAGATGAAATTAACCTCCATTAATTAGTTATGTTCTTTTTTCTATGATCAAGAAGTCAGAGAAAGTCGAGGGACAAAAACTTTCTTACCTACGTCAAAATGCCACCAACTGGTGAAAACACGGAAGCGAGGAATACTACTCCAAAAGAAGAGAGGCAAACGATGAAATCCACGCAAAGCCGCAAGTTCGTGCGGGAGCAGTGGTCAAGGGCTGCCGTCTACAGAACAAAAATAATGTTGGCACTGAGCGGAATGTCGAAGCCACAGGCACGACCTTTTATGGCCACGGAGCCCGTTAAATATAGCCAACGAGCAGAGGGAACGCTATCTTAGCCCTCCACTTCAACCACCTACAGGGTAGCCTACCATGCAGATGTACCGCTCACTATTCCAAAGACATCTGAAAATATAGTTATTTCACGCGAAACAAATAGTTTGTTGTGCTTATTGTGGTAATCTGGGTAAAGAGATAACTGTCAACGATTTTGGAAGCGGAAACTTTAAGGTATATATTGGTTTATAACTCTTCGTTTAAAGAGGTTCGTTTGGAGCATTATCAATTAGGAACATGCTCGTGGGATTCATCTGGGAATACTATGTGCTGTAACTGGAACCTGATGCAATGCATTCACAGGCGTGCGCAAACACATACACACAAATCATTATCAGGTAGTTACGTATTTGGTGCTAACGAAAATTCTTCATTTCTTGATTTTACGCTAATCAACATTCTCATATTTTTTAAAATAAAATCTCCAGCTAAGGTACTGGGGAGAATATATGGCAATTTATGAGAATATATTCAGATTACGCTCAAACACATTATGGTATTGGATACTTCTCTTATGTACAACGGCAGTCCAGCTGCAGATATTACCCTCTGGGTTTTTCCATCCATGGCTTTAACCTGAGAGCAATTCCTTTTGTCCCAGGTGACCCTACAGACTTTATTATCGGAACAGAATTTAACCACAGGGGTATATTTCTGGCCATTCCATAAATACGCTCATTAGCTACATTTATGAATCATAGGGATCTGGATGTTAACACATATATTAATACAGCATACACTTCAGATGGCTATAAAGACCTTACTAATGTACTGAACCTGGACCCATGTTACAGTTCCTGTGGTTTAGGCTATCTGTGCCATTAGGCTATTGTTGCCTGTACAAGGTATTCATGAGCCCTGGGCTTCAGCTGTGCCTGTTGCTAACTTTAGCAATGCTATTGTTACTTGTGTCACATACAAAAAATACCGACCAACACAGAGGGAAGCACTAGGCCTACCCGTGAGTCACTTTATCGTCATTTTAACTGCATTAGCAGCTGGGTTTGAGACATACACAACGTACACCAGCCCTTGAGGCCTCGCACGTGACATTAAGTACCATGCATCTATTTAAGCAGTGTGGTCTTGAAGGTTGCTCAGTTTAAAGGTACAGCTATAACAGTATAGACATAACTAAAGTAGTGCCACAGGGACAAGGTGTAGTTTGGAGCTAGGGGCACCTTGGAAACACTGAAAATTCAGCCCTTCATTACTGGCTGTCAAGCAACAGTCCATTTCTGATCTTCATTCAGCACAGTAATTATAAAATTGATGATGAAAAGGGTAACTGTAAGGATGTTGGGATTTAACATCTATTTTAAATAGTAGAGTCCACTGTACAATACATTTCAGTGGGGTGTTATGCTTACTCTTTTATTATTTTATAATACAATTTTACAACATTTCTGCCATAACTTCTTTCTTTTAAAAATACATTTATCTTAACATGGTAAGCTGGATGACAACAACAGAGGGCTTACAGTCTGATGCATTCAATAGAAATGGCATTTTCTGTGCTTGACTGAACATCAAAGAAAATTGTTTAGTTAGTCAATGGGTTTAATCATAAAGGTCTAGGGATCTCATTAATCTCGGGATAATCTTCAATTACCAAACAGTCTGTCAATCAGCCCTCCTGTGAATTCCGATTTCCTCGAAAAGTCGTCGGCGACACTTCAGCACTGTGCACAAGTACCCCTCAAGCTGGGAACGTGATAACATGAAGGACTAATGACTTCATCCCATCACACTCCACAATAAATTAGAGGGGTGGGTGAATGCCACCAGGTTCTATTTTAACACTCACAATTGCTCCCATCCTTTGTCGCCAATATCCAGCCTGTCATGTCTGTTTCCCCTCAGTCTTGCTGTTGACCTGCACGCCCTCAATACAGCACTCAACAACAAATCTTGACCAAACTGTGCTCATCAAGCACTAACCTGATAGGAACCATTAAAGAAATTACACAGACTATGGTATGTCACCATTTGGAAGAGGGTAGGGCCTAGTTCGGCCTCCTAGTGTCATTGTAACTGTGAATGCCTTATCCTATCTTTAGCAGAATACACCTAGCAGTGGAGCTGTCCAGCAATGGCGTAGACAATCAATTATGTTTCACACTCTGGTAACCTGAGACTCTCTCAAAGAGCTTTTAGTTTTAGAAGACCTGGGATGAGGTAAGATCGAATGAGCTTGTGTGAGGGAGAAACAGGTTTGGAAGTTGAGAGCTACTCTATCCCTCTTTCTCTTTTCTAGTCTGTCCTTAACAAGTGGGTGGACAGAGGAGAATAGTTTCCATAGCAGTTGATGGGCATGAGCAACAGCAAGCCATAAAACCCTTCCCTGTCAAACTGCTATTAAGCTGCCACGCTCCTGGCTTGTATAGGGAGAGGCTACAGGTCGGGCATGTTTCCGGTCCCTTTCATGAAATGATCACCCGTGTCGGACACTCACGTCACAGAACAACAGTCTGGTTGGGGCAGCTCAGGTTGTCCAGACCCCAGATTTCAGGCACGTCTGTCTTCTGTCCATCACAGGGAACATGCCAGCCAGGCTGCTCAGGACCGACTACTGAAATCTATCATGCTCCTCCTCTGAGAGGCTGCTGTAAGCCAATATTCCATAAGGATCTTGCCTAGATTTGAAGGAACGTCTTCCAGCAATTACAATGACATTGAAGGCTCAATACTGACTAAAGAACTAGAAGGTTGTGGCTCGTGGTTTTGTACCTATGTGCCCTATATGAGAGAGACTGTTGCCATTTGATGAAAATGACACAGTTACATTTTTAAGCATCACACAGGGGAGAAAAGGACAGATGCTGGATATGTATAAGATATATTTCTCATATGCATTCAAAGAAAGTGGATGGAAGTTATTGCTATCCATAGACACAACATTATTGATAAACATATCAAGAATCTTGATGAGACTTCTCTTAAGACTACTCTTCATCAATAATTAATTAACAAATATTTAACTGCCTGCAGTTGAAGCCAAAGGCTTTTCTTTAATGAAACATAGCCTTTATGTGTATGGCTTATTTAAAACTATGATAAGGCTACTATTACACTCCATGAAGTGTGATTGTTTTTTTTTTTTTTTTTAAATAACTCTGGCCCTCTAGTGGCTAAATAGAACACTGCAGCTGTTCCCCCCCATTCAGTCTACAAAAGAGACTACGAAAGAGAACAGAAAAGGAATAAAAAGGAATAAAAATACATAAAATTGTGAGATATCTCACTAAAAAACATATTCTCAGACATCATAAGATGCTGATGGATTCACAGTTGAAAGTGGATATACAATGACTGTAACAACAACAATATTATCTAATCCAGCATTTCCCAAACCTCTCCTGGAGGACCACTTGTCCTGCATGTTTTAGATCCCTCCCTGCTCCAACACAGCTGATTTAAATGATCAACTCATTATGAACCCCTGAAGCTGCTTAATAACAAACTGATCATTTAAATCAGCTGTGGAGTTGGAGCAGCGAGAGATCTAAAACATGCAGGACAAGTGGTCCTCCAGGAGAGGTTTGGGAAACGCTGATCTAATCTGTTGAAGAAGCACAAGTTTTGGTAGATATGGATATATTTTGTAAATAAATTTCTTTGTGGTTACAAATGTCCATTCAAAATCTAGGCTAGAGAAGGCCTGGCTCAATATGCATGGTGTTCACTATTTCAGATATTTTTGTAATCTTGGCCACTGAAGGAGACACTACAATGAGAAAGAAAGGAAATACTACAATAGTAAATTTGCAAATATAAAGCGACATAGTGTGCTATCATTCTCTTGAGGTGCTCACCCTTGACTGTTGCCTACATGCTGACCAGTACACTTTCTTGGGTAATAAAAGAAGGGTGATGTAGGGAGAACGGCTGTGTGTCAGACATCATGCTTTATGTCTTTGCCCTGGGGTGAAAATATACAGAGGTCAGTACACCAGAGCATGATTAAATCTGTATATGTAATTAAATACCTCTCTCCCTATAGTGCAAACATGGGACAAAATTAATGGTTGATCTTGCAACAAGACGCTGACCATTCGAACACAGACATAAGAATACAAATCAACAGCTGTTGCTGTAAAAAACAAAAACATACTGTACCTACTGCAAGAACTGTGGTCTCTAGCATCCCCTGGTGGTCAGATAAATATTTGTTATTATAAAGTAGAACTGCAGTTCTATCCATTAATATCTTTTAAAGTTTGCCATAAAATAGCACACACCATTTGTAAGGAAAGCTGAAAAATACACATATACATCCAAAGACTGAAAAATTTCCAGAATCAGATAGTAACATGCAGACAGGCTATGCATGATATCTGAGAATTAAGATTCATTTCTCATCAACACACCTGTTAGTTGCTTTCACCATTCAGTTTTCAACTGGTTTCAACAAGATGATGTGAAACTTACAGCATAATCAACCTTGGACAATGTGGAGTATATTCTCTCAGTTTTGTATTCACCATACATCCCTACTGAATTGAAAGACAGCTTTAGTTCATAATTGTTAGCTCCAGCATGATAAACTTTTTAGAATATTCCCCTCATAGATATCTTTAAAGATGTGCACAATATACCTTTAAGATATGGAGTGTGTGTGTGTGTGTGTGTGTGTGTGTGTGTGTGTATGTATGTAAATGTATCAATAAGATGTACGCATGTAAACATCAGTATTCAGTTATGTCTGGCAGGAAAACACACTACACTATGTTAAACTGGAAATGGAAGAAGACATGCAGCAAACTACACTGCTGGAAAATGCCTCATCCATCAAGCAAGGCTTGCACTCAGTATTCTCCAACACGTGAATATTGTGCTTCACTATAAGATCTAAAAGGCACTATGACCAATGCGAACTGGGGCCAGTTTAGATCTCCCATATCCATAAGTCCTCCCCTCCTCCTGTTACTAAAATTAGCAGATTACCCTTACATTTGGGACATAACTCATTTTCCTTTGCATGCTATGACTGTGTGTTCCCTCTGGTCCCTGGCATAACTACTTACCCTCATTGGTTTAGCTGCTGCTGAGTACAGTGTTTGAATGCAATGCTATTACTATTCCAAACCTTAGAAATCACACAGCTAGCCCCAGAGCGCATATCTTAATTGAAGTAAATTCATAATTGCCACATTGTAACTGGCATGTCATAATTAAATTACAATTGTGGAAATTCAAATGGATAGATTTTCACATTGAAATTCACATTGGAAGTTGCTCTGGGTATGAGTATCTGCTAAACAACAAAATGCAAAGGTAGATATTATGTTGCTGTAATTGTTTACTCACTGGTCTGCATTTACACAAACTGTTGTTCGTATGGCTCCTACATAAGCCATAAGAACGACTTAACATAGATTAAATCAACATTTCTTTCAACTCCTGAGACACTCTTCAAATCGCCCCAGTTAATTACAAATGACTGTGGTCCACTAGTTAAAACACACAGGATACATTTGTCAAATTCATCTCACTGTACACAATAAAGACACTCTTCTCTAGTTTTCATTGGACGCAGTGGAGCCACTGCTAACACACAGGGGTATTGCTATGGCCCATTTTAGTCAATGAGTCATGTATTCCGCACAGGCCTCTTGCTTAGAATTTTCAGTGTAATGCTTCCCCTCCTTTCCAGAGGGTACCAACTGTTCTCCCCATGCCCCAAAGGGGGTTACCATAGACCAAACACAACCTTCCTTCACCATCTAATTATATGCCCAGTATTCACTCCTCTCCCTGGAAATGACATACATGACAAAGTAACAGCTGCTCATGTGAGAGAATTAGAACATTTAGCTGATGACAATTGCATATTCAGGATAAATTGTTGTGATCAGTACACAGGCTTCAGTGAATTGACTTGCCGACCTTAGCTGACACACGTCATCTTTGTGTATCTTTCTGTTCAGTGACTTTAACATTGATACTTTTTATCTCGCTAACAACTTTTATTAGCTGACCCACTTAATAAGCATATTTCGAGCCTAGGTGTAGTATGTTAGTGCTGAGCAATTATGACTTCAAGCGGCCTCCTCGAACATTCATGCCCATCCCTAGTTTACGCGGTGGGTGGGTAAACATCAACAACAAACCAATTTGCGATGTTATCTAATAAAGCCACATACCTATAGGGGCCACCTGATTCTACAAGCTTTCGCAGTATAACATTTTTACTAAGAGTCGTGGTGTAATTTTTAACTTCTCTGATAATAAACTCTTTGGTTGTAAATAGTTTATTTTATACGAATAAACTATATTATCATCAATAGCTTCTGAAGTCGACAAAAAAACTTACATAGTCCCTCTCTATTTCCCACTTACTATTGCTAGTCGGATAATAATACTACTCACAGTTACTACTAGTCATCACACACCTTCCCCAATAAAACAGGAAGTAAGTACATTGCTACCCTAAAAGGATATTTTTCACGGTACGTAAATGTGGGCAAGTTAGAAAATGCGAGATTAAACTATGTAGACACTGAGAGGGGTGTTATTTTTCGAAATGCAATGAAATAATGCACACTTTTGCTTAATAACTAATATTTATAAATACAGTGTAATTTATATTTAAACATGTTAATACATTATTTAAAATAGATGGAATGCACTTATAGACTGGGATCATAAGGCACTATTCACATCTATACACACGACTGTCATTGTAAGACATCACCCAAAGTGCTAAATATGGTACAGTCCAGATTTGCTGTGCGGAACCCCTGTGATTATCAGGAAGTTTGGGCGGTGGTGAAGCGTCAGAGATCATCAGTGTTTCAATAAGGCAGTCGTCTGTTGGGGTGTCAGGTACGAATTTCCTATTCAGAAAATTCTTCCTTTATTTTCAAAATATAGCTAACTAGCACATGGTCTTCAGCCGGCATGCCCGCAGTTGTATGAACATTGTAAAAAACATCGCAGGCGCATGGCTTCATTCAGTTTGTTAGCTAGTCAACCTACTAGATTAAACGTTGGCTAATAAGATCCAGAAGGGTACGGAAAATCTGTGAGGTTGAACCACATATATAATCGAATTCTTTAGTTTTGACCACGATTAGCGTTGGTCTTGGTTTATTGTACGTGGAGGTTGCATTTAACATTAATTTAAATTAACGAACTGTCGTTTATGTTCTAGTTAGCAAGCTAGCTAGTTAGCTTTAGCCAGTTTGCCACATTACCTAACGTTTGCACATAGCCAACCAAGAACCAAAAGAATAAGGTCAAAGAATATGCACAAGCAACTTAACTAGATAGCATTTTCCTCAGTTTTTTCCCGAGTTCATCCATCTTTCTGGCCGCTAATAAACAGTGCTTGTGAAGTAATTTAGTAGCATGTAGGCCTGCTTGTACTGATAATTTTGTGGTAACTTGCGGTGTAGCATGGGTTCTACATCTCATAATAGTTAACAACGACATTTGCCGGCTGCATCCTTATTGAAACCAGCTATGAGCTGGCTAACCTGGGCTGTTGTGCGGTCAGCTGTCAGCAGGTTAGATAGTTAACAATAATTGCGTCAGTTTTGCACTGACCGTGTTTTGGGGTGTCACGGTAACTATCTGGTTATTTATTTTTTCATCGCGAGAGCTAGCTGTTTTGGTCTCAATGTTTTAGCCAATTGGTACTGTCGTTGGCTAGCTTTTTGCTTGCTTATGATCAGATAACTAATATGCGAACGTTAAATTGCATAGCCTAAGTTAGCTACATCAGATACGACCCAGTTGGTATGTTCGAGCAATCATACATGAATGCGTAGTTAATTAACGCAGTACTGTAATATTCGTTTTGTCTTCCAGTTTGGAAATAGTCATGTCTAATGAAATAATTAGTGTTCCTTTAAATGACGTAGGAGTTTATTAGAGTCAAAGCTATCCCACAAACCGAGTGTGGCTCCGTTTTAGCACTTAATTCGAGTTTACAGCCAGCTAGCTAACGCGTTTTCTTTTAGTAGATTTCTAACAAGACTGTATTTTCTCTTTTCTTCTGATTTAGTTCAGGGAGGAGTTTTGTTGTGTTACAGCCAGATATCAGGGGTAGCAATAGATTGGAATTTTTTTCCATATTGTATGCAAATCTCCATGGGTACTAGATAGCTGTTATATGTACAATAAGGTTAATTTCCGCTTTACTTTGTTACTGTGTTACTGTTTCTGAGTGTTGAATTATGTAATTTTTCTAGAAATGAGTGAGGCTGGAACAAAGGCATAATGTCTAGTTGCCTTCGAAGGTTCTTATTCTGAAGTTGCCAAAACATAGCAGCTCAATGATCTTCACCATTGGTGGCTTTGTACATGGTCACAAAACCGGGGAGGGGAGGTGGGGGCGGGGAGAGAGAAGAATGTGACATGATATCTTGCCACAGTGATCAAGCATTGTCAGACTGTCATCCCTGGAAAAAGCACTGTTCTCACATCAGTAATTTCTCCTATACTGAGTGAAACAAGCAACTAGAACGACCTATAAAGCTTGCTAAGATTGCCTTTTATAGTGATATGGGTGACACCTCTCATGGGTATTATTGCCACATTGGATTTGCAGTTGCCAAGGCTAGCCAGGCTTGACTGGTCAAATACTATTTTTATTCATGGCATGATCCACTCAACTTATGCCGCTTTCTGCAGCAGCTGTCTTCTTTGAATACTATTGTAAAAAAAAAAGGTGTAAAGCCACAGTACTTGGAATAAAGAAAAGCTAGCTATGACTCAGCCAAAAGTCTTGTCGTTAGTAATACAGCAAGATTTTTGGCTGTGTGGTAGCTAGCTTTTCTTGTAGAAATTGTTATTGGTAAAAACACAACATTTACATAGGACTGGGACTGTCTGCAAACTCATGTCAAGTAAAGATTAAAAGACAATGGTGGTGGCTGTTTGAGGAAATAAAGCCAAGGAGATCTGACAATGGTGTATTTATAAATCGACCATATTGGCCCCTTGGTAGATCTCGCTTATGTTTTCCTGGGATTAAGTAAGTACCTGGACATGTTAGTTTAAATGTCAAGTAATTTCAAGCTCTAGTTAGATGCATGTTCAGTAAAGAAGTTGTCATTTTTCAGAGAACAGCTTTAGACATCAGTTAAGGCTGGTATCTGTGGTGAAAGGAAGAGGTTCTAGTGTTTGCTGAGGGTGATACCTCAGCTTCATGGGTTTTTCTGGGCTGTGAGCATGAGCCAAAAATGTAGGCAGTTGTGTCAGCTGATTAAAATAAAAATTGTCACCATACAGAGCCGTAGATGAGAGACACTAGAAACCCAGAAAAGAATGTGGCATTGAATCTCTCTTTTTATGATTACCCATGTTATGTGTTACATTACCTTGAGTATAACATAACATTAATGTTAATGCTCAGGTATAGTTTCTTCAATAAACCTATTTTTCTCTCTCAATCAGGTTAAAAAAAAGCCATCAAAATGTCGAGCAAAAGGGCAAAGGGAAAGACCACCAAAAAGCGCCCCCAGCGCGCCACCTCCAATGTCTTTGCCATGTTCGACCAGTCTCAGATTCAGGAGTTCAAGGAGGCCTTCAACATGATTGACCAGAATCGGGATGGCTTTGTCGACAAAGAGGACCTGCACGACATGCTGGCCTCACTGGGTAAGTCGAGGACTCAAACTGGGGCAAGGGCAGGAAAAAAAGAAACCTCTGCAGGGACAGGAATTGTACAGGTTTCAAATTCTAATTAGCATCTGCTTTAGAGCCCAGAGGACTTCCAAATAAGGATTTCAGTAATGTCATTAGTACCTGGGCTGGAATGAAACTTGGGAGTCGCCAGGCCCTCGGGGAACTTTCTTCTGATGCCTTCACATTACTACATGCAAGACTGATTCAGGATTCAGATAAATTTTTTCATGCCTCTCCCCTTGTTAGCCTGGGTTTTTAAGATTACCAGTTGCATATTGTATTCGACTTGTCGTGACAACCTCTGAACTCACCCTGGGCATTGTGAAATATAGTTTTAAGTAAAAGAAAATCATTAAGATAGAAGTGACTGTAAGAAAAGTCTTGCTCGCATTAATACCCGCGGCAGTTTACTGTGAATGTGGAAAACAGTGTTGTTGAAAGCCTTGTGTCACATCTGAAGCAGTCTTTTGTATTACTAGGAGCAAGTTTGTGAAAAGGAGCTCAGTGTTGCAAACAGGTCTGCGCTAGGCTGGTCTGGTTTGCAGCCTGAGGCAGAAGGGCTCGAGTGCCTTCAATTTCTCACTAGGTCATGACGAGTACTCTGCCTTGTGTGCTTTCTGAAGAGGGCACAGTCCAGCCTGCAGACAGGGAAGACTGTTGTGTAAGGTGTTCACATCAGGCATCTGCTTCATAAAGGCGTGGCACTCGTGCAGGGGTGTTATTGCTGTTTTCTCTTAAAGATATAGTCCTTTTTATTTTATTATTCTGTTCAATCAGGAAAATAAGTGGGCTACACAGAATTCGTTTAGTTGTCTTTTGATTTATTCATAACTGGTACTTATCTGCTACTGCACTGTTACTGATAACATTATGTTCTTTTTTGTTACATGAAGTCTGGTCAGACATTTTTGTAATGTCTTAATGTGTTAAACTTAGAATATAAAATGGCTACTATAATTTAGGTATAATAACAGATGTAAGGATACCCAGTCACGATTAATGATTTAACAACACAATTGAAAAATAAGCAAGTATGCATTTTTCATTACGGGTCTCACAAGCTAAAAATGGAATCAGTCCCAAAAGTAACTGGTGACACATTTGGGATCAGTGTGTTCTCCTCAGAAACAAATTTAGCACGAGAGGGAGTTTGGCAATAGGTTTTCCACTGTCCAGAACTAAGCATAGCGCTGTGTGGGATTGTGCCTGTCTGTGGACCCCTCCCTCCTTACTTCAGGTGAGGTAGGACAATGCCTACCTGGTTAATATTCATTCCATTCAAGTATTTGGGACAATTTATTTTAGAGGGGAGTTGGCAGCATTTCTGGTATGAAGAGCATGCACCTGATATGCAGGGAAGGGGAGAGGCAATAGCCTGTGTGTCCAAAGAAAATAAGTCACCTCTAAGATATTAGCACTATTCTTGCTTTTGTAGTGAGCCAAGGCTTTGGGTTGAGAGGGCTTTTAGACCTTCAAGAGAGGGGAGAAACATCATTTTGTGATCATTTGAGATCATTTTGTGATCTGTTGCTTATTTCTGTTGAGCCTGCAGTGGTAGTTACTATGTGTCATGCTGTTGATAAGGTAAACTTGCTACATTTTAAGAGACAAGATAATATGAAGTGTTTTGTTTACCATGTTATAAGTGAATTGTTTGAATTGGTGACCACACCTTTTACTGTCTAATATTAACTGGATGATGGTGAACATTTGAAATGGGTGTGTTGAATACCTTTCTCTAGTACAAAAGGAAAAAGATATGAAATTAAAAATGAAGTTCACTTATGTACCTAGTAACAGTAAATATACGTGAAGAACTGGTAAATGCCAGTTTTGTGTCAGTGTGTGTTTACATGAGTCTCTCTACCTGAATGTGGTTCCCAGGGAAGAACCCCACAGATGAATACCTGGAGGCCATGATGACAGAGGCCCCTGGCCCCATCAACTTCACCATGTTCCTCACCATGTTCGGAGAGAAACTCAATGGCACAGATCCGGAGGACGTCATCAGAAATGCCTTTGCTTGCTTTGATGAAGAAGGAACAGGTATGTCCACCAGTCTACCATGTTCTAAATACCTGGATACTGGTAATTGCAATAATGATCTTTGCACATTTCACACACATACAGTTAGTCTAAACAAAAATAATGGATATGAGCCCTAAAATCTCCCATCCCTTTCTTAGAACCACAGTTGTTTAATCTTTTTGCTATAATTGAATGATGTGAAATGACAATTGAAATTATGAAGTGAATGAAATTACATGCAAAGGAAAGTGAAAGTAAAAAGCAAGTAAAAAGGTAATCTGCTGTAAACAGGCAAATCTTATTTAAATTGTCTCATTGAAACAGTCAAAAACAGGTTATACACAGAAGGAAGGTTAAAGTTATTATGTATTATATTTATATTACATATTATATTTCTGTTAAATGTATATTATACTTCTGGTGTTTAACTGTTGCCCCTAAGTTGCCACTGTTGCAGTGGAGTGATCATGTGTCTGCATTTGCACCATCATACCAAATATTTGTCAGACATTTTGAACAGAAGATTATGAAACTATGAACTGGTGTCATATACCAAGAAGCATGCTAAGTTGTCTTGCTCAGAAGACATAAATGAAACGCAGATTCACATGAACCACATTGTTCGGTAATAGGCAGTTAGCGATATGTCTGTCAGATTCTTCATGTGGTAAGGGCTATAGGAGAGTGCTACCTGACATTGCATGGCTGTTACTCAGAGGATTGTAGGAGTGAGATGGTTGATGCCTGGGGAGTTGGCCGTTAAGTGTTTTGCTGATCCTTTCTGCAGCCCAGTACTCTTTACAGTCCAAACGTATGACATGGTTTGAGATGTGATGTAAAACAACAGGTTCAGTATGTCTGTGAAGCCATATCATTCCCATTTACCAAATAACTAAATAAAGTACCAAATCCTGTTTACTGGCTACAATGTGAGTTGCTGTTGCAGTTGCTGTTGACAGTGCTAGGCAGTTATAAATAGGTGTTCCAATTTCCTGCTTTTCTGTTAACCTTGTTCTGATGATGGCAATAAAATGTAATTTCATAAACTAAACAGATGGATATTACTACAACAAACTAATTTGTGGCTGGACAGTCTATATTACGTGCTGTGGTAGAACTGTGATCACTATTAAGAAAAATATTGGAGCAAAATCTTTCTTAAACCTGAATATTCCCAATTTACAGTGCTTCAGCTTTTTGCCTTTAGCTATGTGGTTAAATTCTGTTCAGTTGTAGGGCAGATAAATGAGTCTCTGGTCCTTGTTCACTTTACAATTGTTTGTGAACTAACAGATTTGCTTAAAATGAAGTAAAGGTGCTGTGCCTCTTTGATTTGACTTGGAGCTAGTAAAGCAAATAATTTTCTGACGTGGCATATGTATTGCAATTCAAGGACTCTGTGTAACATCCAGGAATCATTTAACGTTCTGCAGGATTCATCCATGAAGACTACCTGAGGGAGCTACTCACCACCATGGGTGACAGATTCACAGATGAGGAAGTGGACGAGCTCTTCAGAGAGGCTCCCATAGACAAAAAGAGCAACTTCAACTATGTGGAGTTCACACGCATCCTGAAACACGGAGCCAAGGACAAAGACGATTAGACACCTACTGTTTAAAAAAAAAAAAAAAAACATATGCAAATATCTTTGTTCATATTATACATCCTGTTTGTCTTTTTACCAGGTTAGGACATCTTGTTGTATGCCTTAGCTTAAGCACAGGACCACTCAAAATAAGGCAAAACAAAACAACTAAAGGCTATTTCACCATATTTATGAAACTTCTACATTTCACCTGTGGAAGATTTGCACATCAGTCACAAACTCAAGGTTAAACTGCAATAACAAAGGGGTGTGTGGTTTCTCTGTTATAAAACAAAAATATTCAAAATGTGAAAGTGAGAGAAATATGACTCTGGAAAATAAGCCTTTGTTAAACTAATGGCCTGATTTAGCTGGATTTTTACATTTTGTAATAAATTTAAACTTTTGAAGTAAAGTTCTTTATCAACTCCTGATTGGTTTTCTCCTCTCTTGTGTCTTTTTTTAATGGTTGAAGAGTACACATAGCAGTAGCACCAGTATGCATAATCTAAACTGCAGACCATGCACACTGGTAATGAAGCTGTGATGTGTATCTAGTTCTGAAGAGACTGGTATGCTGTCATGTCACAACATGGAGCTTTCGCAGACTTACCGCATTCCTTTCGGCTCATGTAGGCATGTTGTGACTGGATCTTTAGGAACAGTGGAAGGACTTTTGCAAGGCAAATGGTGGGATCCTTCTAAAAATAAGTAAATAACGACGTGAACACCAAACGTATGAAGGGCATACATACAATGATTAAAATGATACTAGAGTAAGTTTGTCATAATATGCCATTGTTGAAATGGTAATTAAATGAGTTCTGCGCGCGTGTAACAGTATGAATCGCATGTTACCACCCTAACTAAAGACCTTAAAGTGTAGGTGAAATGATTAGTAACACAACGCTGATGATGTTGTGGAAGTGGTCAAAAGCGCAGGTTTTACACAGTGCGCTGTAACGATTTTCCATAGTGGTCATTTGCTGAAGTCATATTTGGTCAAAAGGCTCTGTATTGATCGAAAGAAGCCGAATGCAAGTAGTTTCCACTGTCAGATCAGAGCTGAGATCATCACTCAGAAAGGAACTCACACACTTCTCACAGGGTAGAGGCTTGGGGTCTCATGTGGTCGTCACAGGACGCTACATGTGCCTCCTTCAACCCACCAAAAGGACAAAAAAGATATACAGAAAAATACCTATGATGAGAATGGCCATGAACGCTGTTTTTTGCCGAGCGCAAAAAACATCGCAAAGCAGACAACCAAGTGTAGTGTGGTGGAAAATTTTTGACTACGTGTATACCCCATATGTAAATTATAAGCATTGCCACTTTCACCCCACCAGAGAAAAGCAGATCTTTACGTGGTACCATTAAGCTTGTTACATGGTGGAAATAAATTATTGCCAGCAAACATTATAAGCACTACCAGTAGATGTTAGTTTTTGATTTTAACCACAGTTATTGACATATTAACTGAAGTTTTGATATATTAGCTATTTACTTTACTATACATGTGGAGGTATGGAAGTGTATAAGGAAACCAGACAATCTAATATGTTAGCCTTAAATAAACAATTTGTATTCAATTATACTTTGTATGCATGTGAGCAGAAACTAAAGAGATGGTGGGGGTGGGGGTATGCAGCTGTGAGAGAACTGTATGCTGTAAGGTACAAAGTGCGGCCTGTTGTTGGGGCTGATAATTGGAGTTAGACACTGTCTGGACATTGCCCAGAAGATGGACCCTGAGCTTGAAATAAAAATAACTGGACTCTCTGAGGAGGAGGTCACAAATATTAAGTCTCTTTATTTAGTGTTATACAAAGACTGTTTAGTGTCCACAAGTATTAAGGTTCTTTGTGTAGTGTTATACAAAGACTGCTTAGTAGTTATCAGACAGGATGGAGCAAGTAATCAACTTTTTGATAGCACAAAATCAACCTATTGATATGTTAGATATGTGCAGCCCCGGAGATGATGGTGTACGGCCAAGGCAGGACAGTTGTTTTCTGTGTGTATCAGACAGGTGCGCGCTTAGCAACAATAGTGTACAGAAAAGGCAAAAGGTGAAGTGGGGACGAGGTCAGACTGGAAAACAATATTGTACAGAAAATGTGTTATGAAACTGAAGAAGGGGTCTGAGTCTAAGCTCCAAGAGGAGCTAAGGGGAAAAAGCATAAAAGAAAGATGCATTTGGGTTTTTTTTCCCAGATTGCCCAGGGTTATGTTAGTACATAAAAACACATATACAGGTTTACTTTAGGTAAGAAAACCAGGAGTTGGTATCAGTAAGGATGACCCTGGTAAATTGGCCAGACGCTTAAGTTTAAAAAAAAAAATTGTAACAGGTGCGGCTTGGAGAATAATGGGGAACTTCAGGCTGCTTGGAAAGATAAAATAAAGGTGTACAGAAAGCGTGAAAATAATGGTGTATTGAAAAAGCATGTTAGAAAACAGTAAAAGGATGCGTGAAACTACAGGAGGGCAAAAGGTAAAGATTTAAAAGAAAAATGTATTTTGGGGTTTTTCAGACTGCTTTGGGGACTTGACTGATGACATGACTGCTCCGCGGACCAGCCCGGTTTACTGTATGTGATTTGATCTCCATACACAATAAACCAAACGCATCAGATTCATTGAATTACTTTTGTGGTTATTTTCGTGAACTTTCTTAATTGGGATTGCAAGTTGTACAAGTGTGGAGAGAACCACCAGTCTACTCGGCCCGGACATGGACGGCGTTTTCCTACCACAGTAGTTAGCTAACAACATCAGCAACGAATAATAATCAAATACACCCAGTCCCAATCATGAAATGAAAAAATGTTATTTGTAATTTGTTTATTATGGCATGCTATCCGCCAAATTTTAGTGCGGGACAGCATGCCTGAAGCAGACCTCAACGTACAAATCACAAGCAAGTGTACTTACTGAAAAAGTACTCCAACCAAATATCAGTTGTTAAACCCTTGATTTAACCACTCTATCTGAGACACTACTTTTACAGTAAGTACACTTGCTCGGTGTTTAAACCCAACGGTTAAACCCATACCTCAGAGGCGTTACAGGAAATTCAACCAATAAAAGCACACAGCGTTGAATGTTCACTAAAATATACCGCCTCCTCTTCCTCTCTATACGTCATCGACCTGTGCGTCACATGAACTCGGAAGTGGTAATATTTGTCATTGGAATGGTTATGGAATCACACAGCAGACCGGCATCCGTAAAGCATGTCTGCATCTAGTAAGCGTCTGAAAAGGTGAGGCTCTTCTGCTAATTTTTGCTGGCATTCATGACGTACTGTGGTGTTTTCTTTTGTACTAGCAGCGTGATAATATATAGTGTGATTGTAAAATTCCAAAACCGAAGAATACACGTTTTGTTTAACTTTGGCTTATTTGCGTGTTGCTGTTCAGTTAGCGAGCCAAGTTGCATATGTAACATTAACTTCCGTTTAGAAGGCTAGCTAGCTAGCTACACAAGGGCAAAGTCATGTTATCATACAAACTGCGTTGTGCAAACTGTAATGGTACAGGCAAGCTGGATGGCTAGTTAAAAGCCTAGCTAAGTTTGCTAATTTTTTTATTATCATCATTAAGAAACTAGTCTTGTATCCATTACTTGTAGTTCAGATAGTATGGTAGATAGAAGTGAATGCATATTTTGGCGTAAAACGGTCAATAATTTTAATCATCACAGTTATGAGTTTCACGAACGTTGTACGTTGACAGAACAACGTTGGTAGGCAGAGTAAATGCTTGAAACAGGCTTCTAGCCTCCTGAAATTGCTGAGAAACTGAGCTGCTTCTGTGATCCGCCACAAATTCCTCAAGTCTACCGGATTTTCGTGTTAGAACTATCACTCACTTGCCTTGAGTGCTATGCGTTAACCTCTGTCTTGTCTCCGTAACAGGCTCTTTATATTCCAATGAGGCCGCCGGTGGAGATATGGCTTTCAGAGTTATGAGGAGGATTCAGAGCCTGGCCTTCACCGGGCAGCGGCTGGGTTCTCTTCACGGGGCTGCATGTCTCTCGCAACTCAGCACGCAAAGATGTGAGCCGCTCTGCCTTTCGTGCCTCTGGACCAACTCCAGACGCTGCACAGTGCGCCAGGGCTGCCGCCGGCTCCCGTACAGCTGCGGCAGGATGAGCCTGACCACCATAGTCAGGGATCCTCTGAATTTCAGTCCGGGGTCCGTCTGGGTCCACAGGGATGCCACACACACGTTCCAGCTCAGCCTGCTTGACAGGCCTGCCGCGTCGGACGAGCGCGCGTTCGAGGAACGCCTCCGCGGATGCACCGCCTCAAAGCAGGTGCTCCGGCTGCTGCGGTCAGCGGACGCGGTGTCTGACACGATGGCGGCCGCGGCGCTCCACCGAGTGGCGGATCTGGAGCAGGCGGGGAGCGGGCTGAAGGACCCGGGGGTCCTAGATAAGGACATCATCAAGGCCGTCTGTTTCCAGCTAGAGCACGACTCCAGGAGGCTGATGGACGCGGGGCTGGTGTCGGCTCTGCTGGCCTGCACGCGGCTGTATGTGGACCCCTGGAGCACGCTGATGGTGCGGCTGGTCTCTGAGAGCCAGGAGCGGCTGGACAGGGGCCACATGACCTTGGGGAGCCTGTGTGTCCTGGCGGAGGCACTCCTCGCCCTAGAAGGCCCTGGCTGCGGTATGCTGCAGCAGGTGATGGAGCAGGTGCAGGCACGTGAGCCCAGGGAGTGGAGCCTGCAGGAGCTGACCGGCGTGTATGGCATGCTGCAGGCTGGTGTCGGGGAGGACGGCCGATACCAGGACCTCTTGAACTCCATGAACACCCACGCTGTCTCCGTCACCTCCCGTCTGGATCCGACCTCCGTCAGCAACGTGCTGAATGCCCTGGTGATCCTGAACCAGACCCAGGCTATGCCACTGGTTATCAGCCTCTGCAAGCAGGCAGTTAGGCATGTGCCCCACTTCTCAGATGACGAACTGACGCTCGTACTGGGGGCGCTCATGCACTTTGGTCACAGTGACCAATACTTCGTTGAGGCAATGGAAAGGCACATCCCCAAGGTGGCTTTCACTGCACATCCAGAAACTGTCACCAAGGTGATGCAGTACTTAGGCCGGCGGAACGTTCTTTCTCTGCCCATTTTCGATGCGGTGGCCGAGAGCTTCGTCTATAGGGCTGATGACTACAGCACCAGCCAGATTGCCAGGCAGATCATGCCTTTTGGGAAACTGGGATACTTGCCACCTAATGCTGGGGAAGTGTTCCGCAAGGTGGAGATCATCTTGCACACCCGTTTCTCCCAGTTTCAGCCCCGCACGCTGCTCAACCTGCTCCACTCCTGCACCCTCATCGAGAGGTTCCCCGTTAATTTTGTTGCCAAAGTCTTCAGTCCATATTTCCTCCAGCAGCTTCAAGGTAAGATGATCTTGCATCATTTCCTGTATGAAGAACCCTTCTTGGATTGTGTGATCGAAATGCCATATTTGTTGAGAATCTAAATGTTTCACAACTCTTCTTTGGGGCTTTGTTTCAGCGAAAGGCACAGGCATTGACAAGATTATACTGGCACAGTTAACACAGCTTTACATGACTGTGAAGCTGGAGTGTCCCTTTTATGAGGTAAGTCTCCAAGATTTTTATTTCCCGAAGACCTCTTTAAATTCAAAAGTTCAGTAGGATTTTCAGGGCTCGTTGCTATACCTCCTCTGTATTAGAATTTCTTTTTTAAACTACGTTTAACACAATCCCAGGTAAATAGCAGTACCGTTTCTTTTCAGGGCCCCAGCCTCCTTCCCAAGTACCGTGTAAAATCCTTCCTTGGACCTGGACGATCCCTAGAGACCCCAGTAGATGAACACCTCTACAACTTTGTGAAAACAAGCCTGGTTGACCTTCTAGGGGCCCGTGCATACTTTGCGTCCCGTGTCCTGACTCCATACTGCTACACTCTGGGTAAAAACACCAACTGGGACCACATGTGTGGATGGTCATTAAATCACAAATTGCTGAGGGTAATGTAGTTAGAAAATCACTGCTGTATCTGTGAAAGCTGACCCTTCTACAAAATCATGATTATCCATAATATTAATGCATTTTGCATTGTCATGAATTGTATTGTCCAGAAAATACATTTGTGTGGAGAATATTTTTACATTGTTGCTACCACAACTGTGAAAGCTCTGAATGAAAATACAGTACCTCCTGCAGTCAGACCAGTCATTAATGATGCAACGTACAAGTTGGATGAGCTAGATGTTTATTGGTTGTAGTGTGATTGACAGCTGTATTGTTGTCTGGATGTTCCTCTTACAGATGTGGAAATAAAGCTTGATGAAGAGGGATATGTATTGCCTGCCAGCCATGTTGATGATGTCTACAGGAGGTAAAGTTCAATCGAGAGGCAGATTCAGTGTACTCGGTCAATGAGCCCATTTCTTTGTAATCTTAGAACATTCATCAAATGGACAATAAAAAATTGACAATCCAAACATAAATTCATGGTAGTCATGAGTAATGGAAACTGCACTGAAGTGGACTTAATGCGATTTGCAGGATAGCTCTGTGCATTGATGGTCCAAAGAGATTCTCTGTGAACACAAGGCAGCTGCTGGGCAAAGAGTCAATCAAGCAGAGGCACCTCCGGTTGCTGGGTTATGAAGTTGTGCAGGTAAGTGCTGAACACTGCAGTGTTAATCCCATCAGCTGGCAGATGCTTTAGCCGCTGGACACTGGGCATTCCTTCTGCTGGTAGTGAAACATTGGTTCTCATTCTAAGTATTCTTAGTATTTAGTCTGATGGTTGAGCTTCACTGGTCTGCCAGTACATCTCCTTATAATTTACCATTGGTCTCTGGGGAAAAAACATTAATTCTGCCGTTTTAATCTTTGTACTAAGAAAGTTGTCATTTGTTTTGCAGATTCCATTTTATGAGTTTGAGAAGCTGCAGAGTCAAGCAGAGACAGTGGAATACTTGCACAAGAAGATCTTCCCACACAGTTACAGGCTCAGCTGGTGACTACCCACAATGAAGAACTGTAACAATGTGCTCAGTAAAACAGTAAAGCCCCCTTTGAGCAACATTTGCCTTTTAAACAGTGGCTTGACTTGCACTTAAAGACTTATATTTGTCATATTTGCTTACTCACACCAGTTTCACCAGAAGGAGCAGTCTTCTTATGTGCATATATAATTTTCAGAACATTCAGAGGCTGGTGTCTCAATTTGGATATTTTTACTTGAGATTCAGTCTTCCAGTGCAGTTCACAGAATGCAATAGCAGCTTTACAGAATAAGTATGTATTTTGCTGTTTGCACAACTGTAAGTTATGAAATGACAGGTTACACCCTCTTATGGCATATTTATAGAAGGTCATTACAAATATCTGAACTATTATAAGGTGCTCTGGGTACATGTCTTCAATGTGTAGTCTTTGAGTATGATTCTGGAAAATGAATACATTAAAGGAGTATGATATTTAAAATCGTAAGTATCAACATGCTTTCTTTACATTTTAATTAAATTCAAATTCAAATTCACATCTCACTGAATTAAATCAACCAATTAAGTAATAAATGATCTGTCGCTTCATAATCATCTAGCCCAAGAGGTTTGCTGCTGTTACAAAACCACATGGTTGCATGGTAGTAGCAATCAAAGTGTGAACTGAGACTACTCTGATATTATGCTGTACAATTTCAGATGGATTGACATGATTAAATTTACAGGCAAAATTTCTAAATGGATTATATAAATGCTATATTACATAGAAAAGTGTTTTTGGAGTGCTGCTTTTTGATTTTTGTTTTGCTTCTCATGTAGCAGGAATCTGAGGCAGGCCAAATTCATCCACAAGAACACCATCCTGAAAAACAAGATAATGTGAAAATGTAAAAAAAAAAAAAAAAAAGCAACTTGGTCCTGAGAGAGTGTACACACAAAATTTCTTAGAAGTACTTATTCTAGGATTCTTTAATTATTCAACTTGCTCTCATTCTGAATTTAAAAGCAGGAGTACCTGGATTTGGGTGGGTCCCAACTCCTTCTTCAGATATGTGATATGATTTTTGATACTGGGTGTGTGTCTAATGATCACTATATATATGATAACCATATTTTGCCCATTCACATATGCACATGAATTTAAGAAATATGAGCAGCCCACTCTCATTTTTTGAGTGTTTACTCTTTGGTCAGAAGTATGTCTCCAATAAGTCTACAGATGCAAAAAGGAATATTCTACCAATGTGTAAAAATAATTATGAAACTGCAAACAGTATAATCCAGTCCTTCAGCCAGCAAAGGGAGTGCCATAAGATGTCTGCATTTTTTCAGTTCACTTGCAAGGATCAACAGCACCACCTCCTGTTGTACTCTTATAATTAAAAATAATAATTTATTACACTACAGTACAATTACAGTAGTCCCCCCTTATCCGGGGGGGATATGTTCCAAGACCCCCAGTGGATGCCTGAAACCGCAGATAGTGCCGAACCCTATATATACTATGTTTTTTCCTATACATACATACGGGTAGACGGTAGCATATACAGTGTGGATACGCTGGACAAAGGGATGATTCACGTCCCGGACGGGACGGCGTGAGATTTCATCACGCTACTCAGAACGGTGCGCAATGTAAAACTTATGAATTGTTTATTTCTGGAATTTTTCATTTAATATTTTCGGACCACAGTTGACCGCGGGTAACTGAAACTGTGGATAAGGGGGGACCACTGTATTTATATTATTTTCACACAGAAGGTAGAGAAAATAATGGAAACACCAAATCGCATATGAATATTTGTCAACTAATACGGAGGTTGGCCACCCTTTGCCTTCAGAACAATTTCAGTCCTTACTGGAATGCTGCAATACAAGTTTAAAACTGTTTCTAGTAGGGCCATTCTTCAAGATAGAAAGCCTCCAGTTCCTTGAGAAATGAAGGGTGTGGAAATATTTTTATAAAGGTTCAATGACATTTAGATCTTGTGATTGGAGAGACCATAGAAAGTCTTTTACATCATCCTGGTGTTTATGAAACTGTTGAGTCCATTCATCAGTGCATATGGGGGCAGGGAATAAAAGAACATCTTAAGGAAACATGTTTATACTATAGGGTGCCTGGTTGCCTAAAATGACTTTGTATTCCTTGGATGTCATTCTACCAAGCAGAGTAATAATGGTGTGATTCCCACAAGATGACTGCCCATACCAAATCAGATCCACTACCATATTTAACAGCTGGGAACAGGCAATGTGGGTTTGATGGCTTCCTTTGGCTTTATCTAAAAGCAGACCCGTCCAGATGTATAAAAAAAAGAGTGAAAATGACTCATTAAACCATATTAGTTTCATCTGCTATTCAGAAGTCCAGGTATTTGCATGTTACACTTGGTTGTGCGCTGTTACACATTGCTCTTGGTTATAAGCTATTTATAAATGGTAGCCCTACCATAAATATCAGCTTTGTGCAGCTGGCAACATACACTTTTTGTTGATACTGTGTCACAGAGGTATGCATTCAGTTCTGTGGTAATTTTTGAGGCAGACATTTTTTTTTTTTTTTAGCAACTATCTATCCATGTTGGTGAGCTTTGGCTTGTGACCACTTTTCCTCCCTCCTGATACAGTTTTTACTTGCTTGGTATATGCCGGCGTGATTTACGACACTCTCCCCCTTGACACATAAAATGATATTGCCATTTGTGACACATGGGCCATTGTGACACATTCATTTCATGCACAAATTTTACATCTTTCAAAATCTATTAGATCTCTCATGTTGCTTTAGGAACTCACACTGCTTTAAAATGTATTTTATAGCAGAAATATATTGGTAATTAGTGCTGACATTAATATGAAATGTGTACATTTATTTGTGATTTAGTTCATGCAAAATCCTTTCATTTGGTGTTTCCTTTATTTTGTCTTTCCCCTGTATATATATGTATATTCCCAACCTATTTTGTTTCTGAGCATAGAGGACTATTAATAAGTAATTTGTCACTGTATGTATACTGTATACTTTAATCCATTAAAAAGTATATTTAATTACAAACACCCCTCAGCAAATTACAAAAATAGGCTAGGATGACAGAAAACACAGTGGTCACAGGTAAATTAATATAAACTGGCAGATATGGTCTGTACCTTGTTTGTCTTGCTTTCGCCAGGAAGTCCTTCTGGAATGGCAGGTGCAGAAGAAGCCTCATCCAGGTAGGAGCTGTCATCATCCAACAGCAGCTCATCTCCGAGGGCATCCAGCTCTGAGTCCACAGCCACAAGACAAACAAACAGTCAGAGCCAGGATAATTTCACACACGTTCTGAGACAGGGACATAATCTCTCACACACACACACACACACACACACACACACACACACACACACACACACACATCACAGCTATGACCACATAAACTGTGAAATTGTACTCACCAGCTTCCAAGTCATCCTCATCGATGTCAGGAGTTCCATAGCTGCGGCTCAGGGCCTCCTGTACCTCGTTGGCATCCTCCATCATGTCCTCCAGCTGATCTTGCAAGTCCTGGGGCAGTCAGACAACACGCACAGCTGAAGTCTCCTCATCATCACTCTAACTCAATTCATTATCCCCCTCCCCCAAAAATAGACAGACAATTACACACTCGAGGAAGGCAAACATCTTAGCAGCATCAAGCTTGAAGCATACCATCCTTCCAGAAACACAATTATTAATGCATTTGCAAGTGATAAAATAATCTGGATGTTGTTAAGAAAATACCTACTGCAAATGGGAAAAAAATTACCTCAATCTGATCTATTTTCACATTTTTGTAGGCCTTTTTCATTTCCTTGGCTCCAATTTTCATAGCTTCAACCTAAAAACAAATACACCACACACATTAGGGAGGGATACCTACAGCTAAATACCAAAGATAAGTGAAGAAAGAGGGTAAATTTACCCAGCACCATTTGATGGTTCCCCACATGACCACAACAACAAATCAACAAATTCATTTGTATATCAGCAGGAAGTGAGAGAGTGAGACATGACTGCAATACATGCACCACAAGACATTTAAGAAAGATAATAGTTTTTTTTATCCAACAGCAGGGAGCAGAATTCTTGTCATGCCTTGTTGTTTAGAATCCTGTCTGGGGCAAATGTTCTTTGCTGTGCACCATCAGTGCATTCAGAAAATTGGGGAATAAGTTTGTAACACAACACTGAGAGCAGTCCTTACTGTTGTTTTTGTGTCCTTCAGTGTCTGGATTGTGTAATTTGCTTGTTCCATGTTAAAAGACTGCTGTGCAAGGTTGTCTCTCTGGCCCTCATACCTGCAAACCAAAAAATATACACAGTTTTATAACCACTTTATGCTAAATTTGTATATTCATGTACAAATAGTGTATCACTGTTCACAGATACATTTTCTATAATGTTATTTATGCTACTTATGGGTCACTGCATGCCAAGTGGATGATGTTAGCAACCTTCCTGTCTCCAATTATATTAGGTAGTTTGGACACACTGAGCGCAGAAATCAGTCATGTATTTGCCCCTTGAGCTGAGACCCAGAACAAATCAACCAAGCAAAATACACACTAGAAAAATTCCCATTGGTTCAAGCTGAATTCCACAATCATGTGAAGCAAACTGTAATGACCTGTGCTTTCCAGAAAGACAAACCTTTATTTGAAAGGCAGTAAGGCAATTTGACATATATAAAAAACATACATAAAACTCTTCTGGAACTGGAAAATTATCATGGTCTGCATATTAACCAGAGTTAGGACAAAATAACTAAAACGTTGATCCATCCATCCATACTGAAAAGCTGTACTAATTTTGATGAATACCTGGAGTTGCACTTGTATTCATTCAAAGCAAATGGTAGATGCATCTTTACAAAAGAGCTGAAAATTAGAATTAGCGATCTACTTTATACACTTCCCATGGAACTTCCTTTGCTACTTCACATTAATTCATAGAACTGCTAGTCCAGACATCTTGGGCTTCTATATATATATATAAATGACTCATTTTGAGGACTGCAACATACATGACCTGATCACCTCTATTAAGCGGATACGTCTGATACAGAAAGGCAGCCTTAAATTAAACTATATAAATGATCTATTCTATAAAGCATACTGCCATAAAGTGGCCTGTTGAGTGTGTTTGGCATACCTCGGAGGCAAACTGATGACTGTACAAATTACTTACATTCTCTTTTGCTTCAGCACCCTCATTGCCTTCTGTTTAACCATGTTCTGGTGAACAAGAAAGTCAACATCTGCACTCTTTACTGACATAAAGAACATGGCACATATTATCACATGGGCTTTGCTGATATAACAAACAGTCTATAACCAATTATTATGAATAATGTCTGTGCAAGCACTCAGTGGGTAAGGAAATAGGGGCATGTGTGTGTTGCTTTAAATGAAGTACTGACTAGATTTAGAATATGTGTGACATAAATTTAAGATGCCAGTTGGGAAAAAAAAAACAATGTTGTAGGTTGTGGCTTTCTGTTTTAATGGCTGTCACCTAATTTCCAGACACTTACTTTTGAAGGGCCCTCTCTCATCTTTTTCATCTGATCCTTGTATTTCATCAGTTCTGCATCCAGTCTAGCAATCTTCTTATCAATAGATTCTGCCCTTGAGTCAACCTTGGAAGATGAACAGAGGGAGAAGGAAAGTCAGAGCAGACCAACACTGTTGCCTGCGTTCACTGTGGACGGAGTAACACATACAGGGAGTACGTCTGAAGCGGAAGCACAATTTCCTTTATCTCAAAAATGTTTACAAAAACTCAGTTTTGTGGTTCTGTGTCTACCTATGTTTCAATTAAATGCTCCGTAGACACGCAGCTTCCCATTCTTTTAGTGTAGCTGGTAGTGTATCCAGAACTCAGAAGTACTATGAAACTTAACGTCAATTAAGGACAAGCAAACGAGGAGTAATATTTGGACGCTCGCCAACAGCTAGCTAACTCTAAAAATGAACCAACTCCCTGCCTTAGGGAGTTAGCTGACAAATAAAACCAGTTCACGCCATATTATTCCTTTATGACAGAAATTCTCTTGCGAGTGATGCACCATGCTCCTCACATCACCGCTCGCATAGAGATGTGACTTGATAGCTAACATTGGCCAGCTAATTAGTCTAAAAATATCCCTGTTGGCAGTGTCGTAACTTACAGGGAACCAAAATCCTGACAGCGAGCTAGCTAGTTAGTCTAGGTACTAAAATATCTTTGTCCGCAGGCTACCTTACCACAAAGGGAACAACTAGCTATTCAAATAACACTGTAATCATGATCAAATCTACTCACATGACAAGCATGAGTGTGACTACTGTGCATCTAGCTAATCCAAGCTACTGCAGTTCGCCTGTCGTAAAATGTAGCTAGCTAACTAACTTAGCTAACTAGACCACCCACAGAAAAGAATAAAACAACAACCTGTCCAGTCAGTCTTAAGTCACCGTCACACTGGACTTTTCCGTACAAATACCCAGTCTGACCCGTATATTTTGATACTTTACAGTTTGCTTAGCTAAACAATGTTTCAAAGCGATTCCTTCGACACTTACATTTCCTATGCAGTCCGTGAGGTTTGGTGGTGGTGCTTTAGGTTTACCCCGACCAAAAATGCGATTCATTCTCTCTCTACACACTGAAAATCACAAAAATATCGATTAATTTTATTCCTCTGTTTTAAGTAACGATGGCTAAATAACTTTTTCTGACTCAAAGGCCCACTAGGTTAGCAGTAGTATACAGCTAGCTGTGAAAGCACCCGGAACAACAAGAATGACGTCACGAACGATACTATTGGTACACTATGTGATCACGTGGTTTAAATGGCAATTGATGTCAAAAACGTAATGCGTCTTTTGCGCTACGAGGCCAACCTGACAAGGGGCGTGCGCTACAGTTTTGATAACTTTTTATTACATCTTGGCGGGACAACCAAATCATGAGTAGCTATGGTTTTGTCACTGTCGTGGTCACATCATAAAACCCATGTCCGCTGAGTACCTCCCGGCCTGACAAAACAGCCCTGATGTTGTACTAGTATCCACGGACTCAAGTTTCAAATCGGCTGAGGCAACGTATTTTCTAACAATGAGCTATGCAGATACATCCTGAGTCACCAGCTGTATTGTCCGCCACACCCCACTTTTCAATGGAATTTATTGAACTTCATTCTCTGGGCGGAATATCAACATTTTCATTGGCAAGACGCATCATATGAAATTCAAGACAAACAAAACAAGTAAAAAAAAACGCAAGTAAATAAGAAGGTGTGTGTGTTAGCTGTGAATGTGCCACTGTCTGTAAGCGTGCTTCACAAAATACATACATATGTTATGTGAATATACGTATCAGTATTGATGTTAATTTAAGAAGAAAATTTGAGCTGAATAAATATTTAAATACATAGACATAATATTTGTAATAGGTGAAAAAAGCATGCAAGTAATGTAAGCCATCCATGCACATGAAAGAAAATACTAAGCATGTTCATGTTCATGCATGTTCATGCATGGTTTATGTCCACACAGAGTAAAACATTTCAGGCACACATATTTATTTAATCTTCAGTCTGTCAAGCTTATATTGCATGTTATAAGCTTTCAATTCAATGACAAATGTATCATTTGTATATGTTAAAAAAAATCAATGAAGATACTGTGTTTGACATTATTCTGCATCTGTGCTTAATTTTATGCACAGCTTTCCCCCAGTTTTGCTTATTTCCACTTCGCAAGTACCTTCACAAGTACTTTCAAGTGCATTTACCACATACTGCAAGTGGCCTTGTACAATTTCCTTCTGTACTGAATTGTTTCTATGGTTACAACAACTCTTCAAGAAGACCCTCAAATTGAATACTTAAATACAAGTATAAATGAATCTAAAAATGCACACTCATGCAAAACTCCACATATGGACACGCTTGCACACACACCACACACCTAATGAAACACATCTTATTGCAGGAAAACAAGCTAATGTTTAATGTTGTTATCGCAATATATACCTGATTTGTGGTTGGTTTTATATTTCAAATATAATTTGAGTCAATATAATTATTGTTACAGCAAGTCATTCAATTTGCAAAACACTAGCACATGAAATGCATGCTTATACATTTATAATGGCATTTTTTCAACTAAGACAATCATACAATGAAGCCTATATCCTATAAGGAACAACGTCTAAATAAGGACTGGCTATGGATCACTGTTTCTCCGTCACTGACAAAATGGGATATGTTGAGTTACTGTCATGCTACTGTTTAAAAGAAAAAAGTAAATGATTTAAGAACTATCTAATTGCTATTACTATTGATTTGATATAGCTATTGATTATGGAACACAAAAAAGCTAACATGCTATTGGTAATGACTCTTGATAATTGTAAATTGCATTTCTTAGGTTGTTGTTGTTATGTTTATAGGAACTACTTTCCTATATGGTACATTGGGTCTATTTTATGTTCCGGAGCCCTATTACATTGATCGGTTAGTAGGCTGTGCATTAATACAGTGATTCAGTGAGAGATGCACTGATGTATTTAAAATGAGCAGAGACACATTAAAGTTGTGGTGAACTTTGTTGGCTGTACAGTGTCGTTGTGTGAGTGTACAAACACAACAGAATTGGCGATGAGGATGGGATTATGACCCTGGTGCCCCACATGATGCATCCCTGACACACTGATAGCTGCTCACGTCGACTGAAGTACTCAGGTAAGTCCACTTTGCCCTTAACAAGCCACCCCTTCACTGTTAGCTCAAAAACCTTCATGGTCATGGTTGGGTCTCGGCCAAGGATTTTGAGCTAACGGTGAAGGGCGGCCTGTTAAGGGCAAAGCGGACATACCTGAGTACTTCAGTCAACATGAGCAGCTATCAGTGTGTCGCGGATGCATCATGTGGGGCACCAGGGTCATAGTCCCACCAAAGTTTCGCTCTCGAGTTCTGGATGCACTTCATGAAGGACACCTAGGTGTGGGTAGGTATGAAAGGTCTGGCGAGAAGTTATGCTTGGTGGCTAGGAATTGATCACCAAATAGAAGAACTAGTTAAGTCGTGCTCTGGATGTCAGAAAACTGGCAAAATGGCCAGAGGTCTTCATTGTAAAAAATGCCACATCTACAAAGACCGTGGAGATCCTCCGTACCCTGTTTGCACATACAGGCTTACCAGAACAATTGGTTAGTGACAATGGCAGTCAGTTCACATCAGCAGAATTCCAGTCTTTCACCAGGAAAAATGGCATCAAGCACATTACTACTGCACCTTACCATCCTGCCACAGATGGGCTCACAGAGAGATTTATCCAGCCCTTTAGGCAGTCCATGAAAAGTATGTCCGATACAAAGATTTCACTGCAAGAGAAAATGTCAAAGTTCCTGCTTGCTTACCGCAACACTGACCATTGTACAATGGGTCAAGCTCCAGCTGTGATATTCATGGGAAGATGTCTGCGATCACGTTTGGACCTCCTAAAGCCTGATCTGCGTCGAGATGTGACTCAGAAGTAAACCACCCGAGCTGCAAGATAGCCTCCACTCAGGAGTTTTGAAGTTGGACAACAAGTGCTTGCCAGAGATTATTGTCATTCCAATCAGAAATGGCAGCATGGTGAAACTGTATCCAAAATAGTCCCTCTGTCATACAGTGCGAAGGTTGGGCCTGATATGATCTGGCGCAGACATGTTGACCAATTGTTAGGTGCAACAGTTCAGAATGCCATCATAAAGAACAAGGCGGAAGCTGTGATTGTCTCAGAGAACTCCGAGAAGGATGCTTCCATAACACCAGAGTTGCGTCATGTTGTTGATGACGACCATACCTCTGAGACTGTCAACCCAAACAGTTCTCAGGATGCTGTTCCAGACTCCAGTTTGAAAGAGAGATGTTATCCTGAGAGAGTTCACCACCCACCTCAAAGATTGGACTTGTAATTGAAAAAAAAAGAACAGTGTTCTAGCTAAAAGAAAAGATCTCTACACTGTCATTGTTGTGTGTTCATTCAATTTATGGACTGTTTGTTAACATGTGTTAAACTGTCAGGTACAGGTGTAACCAAAAGAATGCTGACAATTCATAGGCCATATGTTTGCTGTTTGACTGTAATCCACATCAGTGCTGGAAGGGAGGAAATGTTATGTCTATAGGAACTACTTTCTTATATGGTACATTGGGTCTATTTTATGTTGCAGACCCCTATTACATTGATTGGTTAGTAGGCTGTACATTAATACAGTGATTCAGCATTTAAATGAGCAGAGACACATTAAAGTTGTGGTGAACTTTGTTGGCTGTACAGCGTCCTTGTGTGAGTGTACGAACACAACAGTTGTACATCAACATTAGTTTATTGTTTATTTCACAAGGACAAGAAATTCCATTTAAGGGTATTTATTAGAAAAAGGTACAGCATAAAATGAGTGGGAAGCAGATCTCCTGGGATCTTTGGCTTGACGTGGAGTCCAGTCCTCCAGGGAGGCAAGCAGATCAGCATGGCTCTAGGATGGTGTTGAGAGACCCCCCTTTAGACATTCTGGAGCAGGAGGGGCTGGTTCTGGCTGTAGAGTGACACTGGAAACCTGAAGAAGGTCAAAGCCAGGTAGAAGAGCCTTGAATACTGTAGTGACCTGCAGGTAGGAGGAGAGGAGAAAAAAGCAGAGAGAGGGTGGTAGATGGGATTACGCAGACAACTGATGCGTTGGGAAGTAGAGGTTGTTAGGTGGTTTATATGTGTAGCGCACATGAAAGAAGTGCAGCACTCCGCAAGTGATATCAGAAACCCTGATTGATACTAATGGCCAACGTCGTTACCAGCTGAGCTAAAGACAATTCGTCACTAGCTCCATAAGCAATAACACCTTAGGGAGTCTTAGGGAGTGGCGTCACCACTGAAAGCATTCTGGTACCTGTTACCCTAATGCTACCGGTTTCTCACATAACTGACAAAAGCTATTACTTTCATCTCAGCAACATGTACATCATTTGCTGGTCTGGATTGGTTTTGGGAGGGTAGGTATGGATATAGGAATTTCCTGTCCTCCTGAACTTCAGTTATGGAACTTCCATTAAAACGACTCTGCTGTTGTAATTTTGTCCACAAGGTCTGAGAGGATATGTGTAAGCAGAGCACAGAATCTGCATATATCATGAACGCAATAAAAGAAATCAGAAAGTTAAACAATTCATTTAGTGGTATATACCATAAGCATTCTCGAAACCGGGGAACTTCTCCCCCTTTTATGACCTTCTCCTTGATATATTGACATGGATATTATACATGAATTCATAAACAAGTTGCTTTTCTCTTTTTTTACAAATAGTACTCTGATTGGCCTAGGATATCACATAAAAGCGCTAACAAAACCACAAACAGACATGCATCTTTGAACAGAAAGAGAGGGGAGTAATTTTTTTTTCAAACAATGATGTAGAGATAGGCATGTGCAAATGGAGCAGTTCTGTTTTATCTACAAGTAAATGAATCTAAGAACTTACATAAAACTTTGCATTTTCATTTCTAAATGGGAAATTCAGACATCATTAGTTTGGATGACTTACGGTTCCTTGATCTTCAACAGATTAAAAAAAGCACAAGTGCATCTGATTTTTTACCTTGATGTATATCTTCTTGCATCAAAATTCAAATGCTAATTTAAGTCCAAATGTAAACTTCAGGTATCTACCTTTTTATTGAACACTGTACAATGTGGCCAAGGTATGTTAAAAGCAATAAGGATAAAAACACAGAACATAGCTGCTGTTGAAATGTTTATTTTGGGCAATACAAGCAAAACAATTTTCTTTTAATCCTCCAGTTTGTTTTGAATTTTTCATCAGGTATTGACATTTGAAGCAACAGCTTAATATTGTGCATGCCATTTTGCTGGCTGGTAAGTATTCAGCTGAGATTTATATTATTTATGCTTCTAGTTATGTAACCAATGCAGGTACTGAAAGTTTAGTTTCATTCTGGTTGTAGAAGAAATTGTGTGTCAATGTCCTTACTACCAACACTGTCCTTGGTCACGTGCAATTTATTTACCCATGAATATTAGATAAAAAGTGCTATGGTTTTCAAATAAAATGTAATTCTTACCAACTTTTCTTCTTTTATTACTTCTATTTCCAATCCATTAATTGAATATAATTATGTAGTCATAATTTTAGGTAAATTCTCTTGTGCAGTTTGACATTACATATCATAAACTGTTTAAAATGCAGACAATCCCCGTCTCAGAATGGCCCAGTTTACGATGATCCATGTACACAGCATTTGCAAAAATATAAAAATAAAAAAGCCAGTGAGAGCTATGAAAATTAAAAGAAAAGTTTTGAAAAGGTAAAGTTTTTCTTTTCATTTCTTGTGTCTTATTTTAGCTTGTTTTCATTCAGTGAACTCATAGGGGGGAGCTGGAAAAAACATTTATTTTATCCTTCAGGGCATATTCATTTCTGGATCATCTGGTTCAGACAAGGGTATCCTGAATTGCATTCTTCAGTTGAACCAGGGACTGTCTGTATTTTCACAACAACCTAGCTATATTTTGATATGTAGACATTTTCTGAGCTGTAAAACATTGAGAATTTCTATCCACACTTCCATCACTGCACACTTACTTTTATAATACATTACACAGCAGGTTTCACAACAAAATATAGTTCACATCACAGGATACTGTTATGTACAATGAGTAGAAATTAGATTGCTGTTCTACCGCAGGTCACTGAATTCTTTCATATTTCATACAATGCCAGAGTATATTATTCCAAAGATTGAACAGTACATACTGAGGCCCACTATAAACAAATATACACATTTTCATTTTTAAAATCATGTTAAAACATTTTAATATGTGTAGTTTACATGTTTGTCTGATTTTTATCAGATGAAATTGTTGAAAGTGCTTTATAAAGAAAATGCAACTCTCCTACAGAAGAAACATTGAATTGAAAAAAAAAAAAAAAAACGGTAGCCTAAAGTAAAATATGATGATATGACACAATGCATAACATTTTAAAATCTCATAATTAAAATAATCAATATGTCACACTTCAACAGACCATATGTCTGTTTTTAACACAAGAGGATCTAAGTCTCCACCCATTAGGCAAAACAAAGTCTCTTGTATGAGTTTTCAACTTTCTATAAATACTCAAAAGGCAAGACATCTTCACTGTCTTTGTGCACTCTCTGATGGGCAGAATATAAAACAATCTCACAGGAAGTGACCATACTGGTGGCCATGAGAAGAATGAAACAGATTTCAAAGCATCTTTATTTTGTTGTGTGAGGGAAAAAATATTATCATTGGTTTAATCATTTACATTCATATGTATATGCAGTGGGAATTTAAGCATTTACAAATAGTTTTGTCACATTTCTTTCAGTTTACAGTCAAGGTCATGCGACCTGGATAATATTATTTGTTCATGAACTCTATATAGGTTGTTTCACTGCAATATACATGCTATATACATTAACATTCTAAAATTTAATTTCAAATTATTTTAACAAGGATCAAAAAACTAAAACATATTTTGAGCAGCAGTCCTTACACACTTGACATTAAAAATTTTGTTTATTAACAAAATTGTTAATGAAAGCATGTGAGCTGTGATCAAAGCCCCCTTTTTTAAATGTTGTTTCTTTGTTGAACAAAGCTTTTGTTTCTTGGACCACGTTTCCTTGTTGTAAAATAATGAACATTTCAGTTGCAGCATTGGTGCTACTAACATATGTTTGTACTATTATAAATGTATAATGTTTTGTATACTTTTTCCTGTAGCATGGATATCATATACACCTGTTAACATGCAAGATCAATTCATCATAAACAGTCTCAGATGACCTATATCATCATGTGTTTTTCTGTTATTGATTTATCTGAATAACTATATATCTATATGTGAGTTGTGAGGATCTACAACACCCCACAACTTTCCAAAATAATGATATAATTATCAGCCTGACTGGACTATAAAACAATTCTAGTCAGAGCTGATCTTAAGCCCTCTGCCAAATTTCAATTAAACATTCAAGTCCAGGATTCACATACACACACCATACACAGCACAGGCAAGTGTACTTTCTGATCAGAGAGGCTGTTAACTTGTTTTTGTGCCCTCATCACATTTACATCTTTAATAATTGAACTGAAACCTTCTGTCCTAGCTCAGCGCAGTGACACCAACCGGGTATTTCACTCTGGAGTCAAACTCAGTCATGATCTTAGATGACTTTGCCTAACAGTCTGGTTCACTTATATTTTAGAAGGACTCCTGTTCCCACTGGCAATTCGTTTAGACTGAACTATTCATTTATAAACACCAGCTTGAGATGCACTGAATCCTGGACATTAAAGGGCACTTATGGCCTTTGAAGAAAAGGAAATGAAAAACATTGCGAAGTTGCTCACCTTAACAAAAGTAAAAGTAAAACTTTTATTATTGTTCTCCCATTGAAGTGTCAGCCTAAGGTGTGATGTTCTCTAAAAGGCGAACTGTTTATTTATGTGCCCAAGTATATAGCATGATCCCTGAGTATTTTGAACATCAATATTCAAAAGGAAATGCTCCTAATATCAGAGATGTTAGGTGTTCCATAGATCAGGAATCCATGTCAATGAGCAGACTATATGTCAGTTGCAAAGCTATCAACACACAAACCAGGCTGACTCTAAAGATAAATATATTTGAGGCTACTATGGCAATTTTTGAAAATTGTATGAGCTATCAGACAAATATGTTTAGCACCAGCAATTTAAAAATGAACATTTAACGATAATAATGAAACTGTGTTTTCATAATTTAAGAATATAGACATACTTTCATTGTAGGAACACAGATGTTGACATACTGTACACATAGTTGGTATGACATTAACACTTATGTATTGGGTAAAAGTATGAAAATTTCCCCACTGGAGACTTGGAGGAGAATTTTACCTATATCTTCAAACAGAAAATCATGCCACTGGTGTCCCTGTATTAACACATACTGTACCAGTCAGAAGTTTGGACACATCTAATTAAGATAATGAGAAACATGCATTCAAAGACATTTTGATCTAAAGATGCTTAAATGTTTGAAATTTGCTTCTTAGACAACTTTAAATAGTGAAAATGACACCTACCTTCTTAAAAAAATTGGCTATTGTGAAGAATCTAAAATATAACATAGTTTTGATTTGTTTAACACTTTTTTTGGTCACTGCATAATTCCTTTTGTTGTTTGTATGTTATTTCATAGTTATGATGTCTTTGCTATTATTCTAAAATGTGGGAAATAGTAAAAATAAAGAATAAAAGTGTCCAAATATTTGACTGATACTGTATGGTTTAATATTAAGTAGCCGATTTGTGTTACTGTGTGTACCTACATATTAATTAAATAAATAGGTTATTTGCATCTGCTCTGCAATTACAGATTGAACAGCTTTTAATAAGGCTTGTAATTTGTAATTGCATTAATGGTTGTCATTGGTTATGTTGAAAGTTGGGTTAGGGTTGGGAAGAAACACAGGATAGGCTTTGAGTTAGAGAAAGAAAAGAACTTCAGAAAAATGTTTGACTGTAATGAAATGTAATAATTACAATAATCATGATTAATTACATTGTCCTCATGATCTGAAATTACTTGTTCATACCTATAAGCAGTTGTGGGCATAACACAGTCATGTAATTATACATAATATTTACAATTTCATATGTGAATTGCTCACTTGTCATGATGTTACTGGCAATATGGTATGATCCATATAGTGTCCTATGGTGTTTCCATAGATCTGATTCATAAATCTAGTAGATTCACATTAAATTAAAAGGAATACAGACATTTTCTTTTTTAAATAATGACAGAGCAGAAGTTTATGTTGAAGAATGCCACATCAGAGGTGTTATATTATCCATGATATTTACAGTAAAAAATGACAAATAAACAAAAGAATACATTAATCTACACCTACAACTTTGGTCAGGTTTCAATAAACCTTTAAGATCATGTTATTATTACAGCAGTGTAATGCCTGAAGGTGTGATTGTGGATGAGAACACTACTGAGGTTTTGAAGTTTGGAGACAAAGAAGCCATGTGCCACTACTGCTT
The DNA here is from genome assembly GCA_019176425.1 of Megalops atlanticus. Taxonomy (NCBI): domain Eukaryota; kingdom Metazoa; phylum Chordata; class Actinopteri; order Elopiformes; family Megalopidae; genus Megalops; species Megalops atlanticus. Next base: position 53,225,676 of record CM032876.1, read on the forward strand.
TTAAAGGTACTAAAATGCATATGAACTAAACTGATGCTGCTACCAGTGCTGCTATTTAAGACCGACTTGCATCAACATATATGCCCTTCCATTTAACAATGTCTCAAAACACTGTATATCGATTACAAGAGTTATATCGCACTCACCAAATAAGCCCTTTCTGTGGTGTCCGATTTTCTAAAGCATATTTTAAAATGTACAGAACATTACCTTAGATGTACTGTAGATTCGTACATGTAAAGCATAATTTGTTCAGAGGTGCATGAATTGCAATATTTAGTGTACTATAAGGCATGAACAACAACATGCTGGTAGCTAGTCTTCTCCTGTTTAGTCCTAAACAGACAGTGTTACAGTTTTCACTATTTCAAATATCACAGGGAAATACATATACATACATGTTGATAAAAGTCATTTGAGAAACTCCTTCCATCTGCACACATACATACTGAAAGAAAGGTTTAACTTAAATTACTGCTGTAATGCAAGATTTTTGTTCCACGTCTGGATAAACATTTATTGGGCAAGGTAAGAGGTATCCTGTAAAAGCTGATTTTTTTTTTTTTTGAAAATAAAAGGGTAGTTTAGAAAAGACATACTCAATTTTTAGCAGTTTGATGCCAAAATAAAATAAAACATTTTGCCAGAATAACCTTTAAGTATTATATTACAAGTTAATAATTAAAAAGAATACCATATTTAACTGGTGTCATTCAAATTTATAATCCTCATACAAGTTTGTAAATTTGGAAATCCAGTGAACTCTCCAGTTCTATAATGCTAAATAAACGCAGAAGTGAATAATCTCTCACCAGAAGTGATTTTGATTCACACGTATGATATTTTCATCATTTGAACCTTCATGTATTCAGACTTTATATACAATACCATCCCTTTATAAGAATCACATTTGTTTAATGTCATTTGATAATCACAACTGGATGATTTATGGAAACAGAACATGTGAAAAATGGTTTGCATTGGTTTGTCCCAATACCTTTTGATGATTGTAAACATAAAACCATCGATTCTGTTACTGGCGATTCAATGAGTAGAATGCACTATGTGGCGTTTCAACATCTTGCTTTGTTCAGACTGCTGATGTGACCTGGGTTAAGCCAAGGTCATTTGAATCCTCTCTTCCTTGGGGGGAAAAGGAGGAGAGCTCCACTGCTAGTCATACTGGCTTGCTAGTCCCATCGGGATTCCCTTGTGGATGGGCGGGCTCACGAATGGTACTCCTGGCTCTGCTGGTGCCCTGTCTGTCTGCCTTTAGCTTTGACGGAACACAGAAGTCCTTGAAGCACCTTTTAAAGTTCTCGTCCAGGAATGCGTAGAGGATGGGATTGAGGCTGCTGTTGGTGTAGCCCAGGGCCACACAGAAGAAGTAGGCTCCCATGACGGCGGTGGTCTCAGGGACGTCCGTGAGGGCCTTGACCAGAATGAAAATATGTATGGGGGTCCAGCACACCACGAAGACAGCCACCACCACCAGGACCAGCTTGGTGATGCGGCGCAGGTTGCGGTCCTTCTCTCTGGAGCCCGAGAGCAGCCGGACGCTCTTCAGTCGCAAGATCATCAGTGTGTAGCACACCGTGATGATGAGGACGGGCACGACAAAGGCGAAAATGAACACACAGATCTTCATCAGGGTGTCCCAGTAGATGTAGGGGTCTGGGAACTGCAAGGCACATTCCGTGGTGCCTGTGAAGAGAAGTGATAAATCATGAATGATGATGTCTCATTCCTTCACAGAGAAAATGTGATGCAAAAACCCCTTTACCTTCTGTGAATCTGAAGCAGGTCTCATGAACTGTGTATTTAGAACAGTCATAAAAGGAATCCTGAACAGATTCTAAATCTAACATGCTCTCCCTCATTCAAAATTATAGGCCATGCTGCAGTTTAGTTACTCTATACTGAAATATTGCCTGAGCAATCTTCTTGCAATTCATGTCCAATCAAGGCATCCATCTTCAAACAGAACTGAAAATGTGATTTCCTGTAATTTATCTGGTTTTACCTGGAGCTGATACCAGTCATCATGACAAAAGATCACTTAATGGTCACACAATCCAATTTCAGAGGAGTGCAAGATGACATTTGTCAGAGAAAGGATTTGTGTCAGTTAGCCACTCACCATTGTTAGTTTGAGTGCTTCCAAGGATCAAAGCGGGTATACCAGCGGCAGAAGATAGAATCCAGATACAGACATTAATAATCTTGGCTTTTATGGGAGTGCGGAAATCGAGAGCCTTGACGGGATGGCATACTGCAATGTAGCGGTCGACACTCATCATGGTCAGCGTGAAGATGCTGGTAAACATGTTGTAGTAATCGATGGAGATGAACACCTTGCAGACCACCTCTCCGAAAGGCCATGAATTGAGCAAGTAATCGGTGCTCTGGAAAGGCATGGTGGTGGTGACCAGAGCATCTGCCAAAGCAAGATTGAAGATGTAGATGTTGGTGGCAGTCTTCATCTTTGTGTATCTAGAGGGGCAACAAATCCCATAGATTAAAAAATGTACACACATAAGACAGCTGCCTTAGGGAAAACTGTGAACACACACAAATGTGATTAAGTCATTGTTCTGAAATTGGTGACAAGCATGTTTACTGGATTAGAAATTGTGGCAGTTGCACATGACCATTCATTCATAATTGGATTTGTCAACATTTGCTAACATTTAATGAGAGCAATATACATAGTGTTCTTTCATAGGCCACATAAACAGGAATACAATCTTAGCTATTGAAATTGCACACAAGTGGTTTGTAACAGAGATTTTAATGATCAGTAAATTAGTGAAGTTCTTCAGGCTGGTATTAAAGTAAGAGGACATTAGGCCACTACAGACTCATTGTAAAGAAAAATATATTCAGCACATAACTGACCAAATCAAAGAAAACAGTTCAGATATAAAACCAGGTAAGTGGGTCACTCCAGTGAATCCTGTTCTGAAAGACCTCATAACCTTGGTATTTGTCCTAACAGGGTGTTTCTCTATATACAGGGGAACTGTTATCTCATCACTTATCTACATCACTGACTAAGTGCAACGGGACCCCAAAAATGGAAAGAAAGATTAAAATACACCTTTTCTAACTAGGTATCACGAGTACAGTACACTATGTACAATACTGCTCTCCTTGTAATACCACAGGGTTTGATAATGTAAAATTACTGGGTTTTTACAACCACAAAATACAAAATAACAGATGAGGCAGTTTTTCCACCTGCCTTGGATCTAGACAAAAATAGGACAGTTCATCACAAAAAAAAATAAGAGGCCCGTTTACAACATAACCAGACATCTGACTCAGTACTTTGAAAGTTTTATTCCTGCATGGTTCACCAGAACAAATGCCAGAGAAAGCAGGTGTTCATGAATATTGATGAGCAGTGAGGCTACTAAACTAACTAAACTACTGTTTAGTCTTCAGTCACATCATTATTGAGATGTATAGAAATGTCCTAACTAACTGGCAATTGTTCAGGATCAAACTATATTCAGTGCCTGCCTGCTCATGGATACTCACAAGTGTTTAAATTCTGTTTAGCAGGGATAGGCATGTAGACTGAGTCCTGAGTTTTGACAAATGAGCTGCCTATGGTTTGACATGTGAGAGCTTAAACCCCCTGCTGTGATTGGTATAAGCACAATGATGCTTTTATCATTTTCCCCGGTCTATGATCTCATATAATGTGACTATTGCTTTATTTTCAGTTGCTTCTTTAAATAACCATTTCTACATATCCAAGAACATTGAGATCCTGCAGATAAATTTAAAAAATCAATTTGCTACAATGGTTTTAGAATTTAGAACCTTATTAGATCATAGCACTTGCACACAAAATAACAATTGACAACCTCGTAGCACTCACACCATAGCTTTGGAAGGTATACAAGTGCCGTCTTAAATCTCTGATTTGCAAGCAATATCTTCTGGTAGGACACATTATGATATCATTCAGAAAAGTTTAGAAGCTTGTTGGATGACCACTGATCTAGGTTACATACATTTTTAATTCCATCATCCACTTTCCAACTGTATGGTTACACAGATACCACTACATTGATGTCACCATAGCCAATCCTTCATTTGTACTCAACCCTAGCCTTCATTATGATGATCACTTCTAGTTGAATGTCTCCTTGACAGGCTGCTCATGAGTCAGACCAAATTAAATATACATAACTGGTATGTTCATTTCCAGGTGTTGAACCAGACTCTAGTAACACATTCAACTGAGAGCTTCAATTTCTTAAACACTAGGTGTAACCCTACAACCTATTTTCTTTTGTGCCAGAGAAGGTGTGATACTTTAGATTAGACCTAGAACTGCCTATTAACATTCAGTAATGATGCCTTGTGTTCAACTTATGGAGAAATGTTGCTCACTGTGGATTACTCTTGAATGACCTTCCTTTGTTATCTTTAATGTCAATGTTTCTTCAAATTAAATTTTGGAAACACAATGAGTAAATATTAATTTGCAACACACATTCAAAGTTTTGAATTTCATGGAAACAAAATGCATGTAAACTATTGTGTATGTGTTTAGAGGATTCACACAGGTAGAGTCATTTTGTTTTGAGGCCCACAGAAATTGCACGTTAAACTGTTTTCTCATTGGGATTTAATGGGTTAAACACATTTTGAAAATGATTACATCTGTTCATGGAAATTTATGGAATGGATGGAAGATTTGGTACCCTTCCAAATTAGGAACATACATAATAAGCCACTGCTGAGATCATAAACTAGTTCTCCAAACCAGCTCAATTTACTTCAGGCCCAATGTAATTTTATGTAATAGTTCCAATGCAATTGATGTTTCTAACACACTGCCTTGATTGCCAAGAAAGTACATACAATTTGAGGTGCAAGTGGCAAAGGCAGACTGCAATAACAGTCCTTAATTGCACAAAAAACATCTTTTTTTAAAATTCGCTTTATATTTTTCACATCTCAGCTGGATGTAAATATAGGGAGGTTTTCAGCACAGGACAATGTAAATCATCAAGATGAATAGGAAACAATAAGAACCTGTAACAAAAGACTGAAATGATCAGCTATAATGCTTACGAGTCTTTTTGCACCATCAGTGTAAAAAAATAATAAACTGAAGACAAAAATGCTCCCCCTCCCACCAAAAAAAACATGAATAAAGTAGGTTGAGGAGTCTCAGCATAATATAGCTGAACTGCAATTGCTTAACCTGGAGGTTGAGAGGGAAAAAGCATACGTTTATTCAAAGATTAAGAAAAAAATTACAGTGGCATTTGAATTGAGGGGGTTATCAGACAGCTTCATGATCTAAATAATTAACAATATTCACTTTGTTGAGTAACTTCGTAGCTAGCTAAAAATAAGACCAAACAGAAAGTTACTAGCTATTCAGCTGGCAATCCATTTTTTTAAATGTCTGATTTTTTTATGCCTGGCTAAATTGATTAAATTTCAAAATTAGGGTTACCCATTCATCCAAATTAGCTATTTCAGTTGTGCACAAATAGTGGGTTATGGCAATATGCAGACATAGTCTTAATTATAACATATGACTGACATCATTGTACAAATATATTGCTTACTACCCCTGGCAAAGTTAACATTAAAACTTGTATAAACGTTATACAGAACCATGCTATGAGATATGGGTTTTGAAAGCTTTAAAGCCTGATATCTGGAAGCGACACTTTCTGCAGATACCTGTTGTTCTAATCTTATGATATTTTCATCCTTATTCTGTGTGATGCTCCTATTCCCTGTACTCCACAATCTTCCATTCAAAAGGCTTTTAAGCACTGTCATTTTTGCTCGAGTGGAACCACTTGAAGTTGTAAATATTTTTGGAATGGACTCCATGTGCTATTATGGTGAAACATGAAGACTGCTGCTCTACAGGCCCCATTCTGACACTATTAATTTACAAAGTGCTTATCTGCTGCTCAACACAAACAGAAAATGGAGAGCGCATTGCAGTGATATTGAGGCTGGGTACATATGCTTTTATAAAAACATTACTCAATTGGCTACAGCCATCACACTGAATGATGAATAAATGAGCAGAACAATAACAGTAGCCTACACATATGAGTAAACATGTGGCTAATCATGATTTCCTATGTTTAATACACAACACAACTTTTGTGCCATGATCATATTTACACAACCCCCAAATCCAGGCTAGTAAAATATTACCAATTATACTGTGTAATCCTTTCAACATCAAGATACTGAAACAGTATCCATGCTTACTAAACATGATGTCATACTGCTATATAGACCGAGGTACCATATGATTCACGATATGATTCAACACAAGCACATCTTAATTATCTGAAAATCACACATTTTTCATAGCACTCAAGAACTGAAGAATTTCTCAAGAGCAAAGTCACTCAGCTACTGTGGTGAAGCCAACATCTCGATAATTTCCCACAAGTAATTAAACGCACCAGGCAGGGTGTTTATTATATAAACTGTTCTTTTCTTCATGTATAATTTCAGTTTACAGACTTGACCCTTATGAGAAGACAAGGTGAAGTTAAGGTGAATTATCCTAGAGTACCTTTCCACTGTGTCATATGCTGTCTCCTTGATAATTAAGGGAATCTCTGGTCTCATGGAGCAAAGGTTTTCAAAGCTAAATAAGACCATCTGATTATAATGCATGTCCTCAAGCAACAATTCATTCACGAGAAAGTTCACGCTTAATGTGAACTGAGTAACTTCTACCATTGTTCTGCATTTGCAGATCACTATGAAGAAATGTTCAATTGCAGCATATGTAAAAATGTAAGAATTTCAAACAGCATGAGATTCTATGAGTACAATTATATCTATCTAGGCATTGGTTCACTGAAATTTCTCAGGCAAAAAGATTCTTTTAGTAAAATTCTAAATGTCACACATGCAGTTCTGAATAATGTGTGTTGTTCTGTTATTGTTAAAAAAAAAATGAACAGGGGTTTCTGGCCACCCAATCACCGAGGATTTGTGGAGACACAATCTGCAGGACTGGCGAACTTGGCAAATGGATTTGCAGGCTTCTGGGCTAGAACACTACATCATACATTTCAGGTCGATGCAGATGGAGATGCAGCCTTCTCTATAGTCAGTTGGAATGTAGGTATGGATAATCAATAGCTGTAAGCAGTACATGGTTAGTTTGTATGGATTAATCAATCAGTGAGAACAGGTAATGAATCATAAATCACAGTGCATATATAAAATGCACATATCCAAGCACCTTTACGATTGGCATTTAATGTGCACGCGAAGCAGATCAGAGCTCCATGACTAGCAAAAGCTGAAAAAAAAAACCCTGAAAAACACTACCAGTAAATAAAAAATGATAGCAATAAATCCAACTTGTACAGTGTACCATAAAATGATGCCTAGGGCTCTATTATAAATATTTATAATTAATGAGTATGGGGGGTAGGAGTCATTTGGCATGGGAATGATCATTATGCACACATTTGGTGCAATGGAAGACAGGTGATACATGTATCTTGCCTACCATCAATAACAGGGGAAAAAACTTCAGACATCAGCAACAGTACAACACAGCAAGTAGTACAGCATCAGAGATCATAGATCTACCTATAGAGCATCAGGTGTCAGTAACAGTGTGATATATCACCTAGTAGAGCATAGCTTCAAGTGTTCAGTGCCTGCACTAGACCAGTGTTTCTCAACCCTGCTCCTGGCGGCAGCCTGTCCTGCATATCTTCTATCTATCCTTGCTCTACCTACCTGACTGAACTCATCAGTGGCATGTTTTATTAGCTGAGCACACCTGATTTAATCAAGCAGCAAGGATAGATAGAAGATATGCAGGACAGGGTGCTGCCAGGAGTAGGGTTGAGAAACACTGCACTAGACAGATCAGCAATGCTCATCCTTGTCTTATTGTCATAATTACTGGAATCAAGCATGTTTCCTGTTCTGCATGTTTCCAGTCAGATGTCTGTTTCAGATGATCACATAAACAGCTTGAAAACCTATGGACTTACTGCCCAGCTAAGTGAAGATCATCAATATTCCCCAAACAAGATTGGTGTTTTTCAATTTGTCTTTGAGCTTCAAAGTAAAAAGGTTTTGTGGTGTAGTGTCACTTTTTCAAAGCCTTTATTGATATTACTGATGCACTAAAATTAACATCCATACTTTTACATTAACATAACATCTAATTGAGTCTATTTCTCACACAGCTGCATAACAACTCTGTTGTTCTCCTTATGGTATGACTCTCTCTCTCACACACACACACATACAGAGGCATATAATCTTGTGGCCACCCCTGGCAGAAGTTGGAAAACATAGTAGAACATATTAAAGAGCTACAATCCAAATCATGGTTTATTGTGATGACATACGCATACAATTCTCCTTCTACTATGTTCTTTACACTACTGCTTTGATATTTAGCATACATTTCACATGTTTCCTTCAATATGGTCATCTTCTATTAGAAAGACGTTCAAGGCTGACGTGCTTAACCCGCTGAGACGTATAAATTTTGAATGGCTAGTTAATTCAGACAACTGGCCCAAATGTCTGCCATCTTTAGGGCTTTTCAGACCAGCCACTGGGTGGCCCACACGCACTGAAAATACCCCTGAAACATGTAATTAGACACACGCAACTTAAACGTTTTATTTTTTTCTATTTTGTTGTACATGTATGCCGCTGTATTCATACAACTAATGATAAAACACAAAGAAATTAACCGTTTTGGTCCTCCTTTGGCGGTGACACTTGAACACACACTTATTAGAAAATGACTGACACAGCGTTTTATCTTTGAATAACAAACGTTTCTTACCTGATGATAACATACATGACAAGGCAGTTGCCCACTAATCCCACCACAAACACCACGGAATAAACTGCAGTGATGATGGGAATGATGGGTGACATGGGTTCGTTCGCCCAACTTCCATTGGGTGTGAAATTATATATGTCAGGATAACTGGGCTGCCAAGTGGAATTAGAGAAACACTCTTCGGAAACGACAGAGAGGCACTTGTCTTCCTTGAATATTTCCACCAGATTGCTATCCATTGTTCGGGATTCTTTGGAAAAACTAAGAACAAAACAGAGGGGAAATAAAGTACGTTAGAACAGATCAGCTTCCTGAGAAGTAAGTTGCACAAAGATTTACACTGCACACCAGGTTTAATAATGAACACAGTGCACAGCCGGTACACTACTGACAAGTGTTTAAAGATGTTACATCTTTAATGTAGATCTTAGATCTTTATACATGTTTCACTGCTTTTCTTTGTCTGGATCAAATGTTAGATTTGCTTTTAGAAAATCAAGATAGTAATATTCCTTCGCTCAATATTTTCTATATTTTAAATCTCCTAAATATGTAGAGTCTGTGCATCCTAAATAAACATATGCGAACATAGCTGGGTACCTACCGATACAGTTGGTATCTCACTCTGGTAGTTTCCGTTCTCCTTTTCAACGACAAAAAGCTTCAGGTTCTGAAATAAGGATGATGCTTGATGCAATCGTTCTTTGCTTGCAGAAAATACAGTTGCAAACTTTGTTGATCGCGGTATGAAAAGGACTGGTTACTCTGCAACGCCGCGACTCGCAGTACCACGGCGCAGCACGGGCTGTACCGCTCACTCCCCCACGAGCTCTCACAGCAAATATGACATCAGAGTGGTGACAATAACTCAATGGCATTAACACAAGGCCTGGGATATAACGGCTATAGGCCAACACATATCCTAATACCAGTCAAAATCATTCATTTATATTACCTTAAAATTAATTGAAATAAATTGTTGAACTCATAAAACGAGGTCACATTTTGAGAAGAAAAGATGCATTATATATAAGTTGTGACAACAAACAATGAACAAAACAAACTTTTTTGTTCTTCACATTCAAGTATCAATGATTTCAATTATCAGTCATTGTTGGTTAATGATTGACTGACCGTTGCTGATGTAATGCTGACAATTTAATTACAATTTGTAAATGAGGACACACATACACACAAATTAATGCACACACTTGCAATATGAAATGCAGTGTTGCTCCTGCATAATTAATGGACAATATAACTATTTAAAAGGGTTAATGAGGAGCTTGACTTGAGTTCAGGCTGCATAAACCAATAAGATTCTCCATTTTCCATGTCAACTGCATTCCAGGTTAAGAGGTGCCTTAGTCTGATTAGATTTCATTCATCGACAAAGAGGCTGCACAACAAGAGGACACTGAACCAGTACAAAACTCATTAATATATAAATCAGTGCATACAGTACTTCAGAGAGACTGCCATTTCAGGTTGGCATTATTAATGCAGTGGGTTTCATGGCGAATACACTGAATTGCATTTGAAGGCATCCTTCTGCCCCCAGGATGCCAAAGATCTTTGAGCTCTTTCCTCTAATTATGGGTAATCAGCACAGAGAGCTAATGAAAAGTCAAAAGCAATTAATTCAGGAAAAATCATCAGATATGATTCATGTTTTGTCTGTTGCAAATTATTTAGTACATGAATCTGCGTGCAACTAAAGGTAGCAAAATGGCTTGAGCCAAAATTCTGACAAAACCAAAATAATATGAAATTTAGCTGGTATACTCCGCAATCCTCCGGTATCCACAAATAGAAATAGACATGAATAAAATGAACATTGCTCACTTCTCACCAAGTTTGCACTTCAAGTTGTTTCATACCAAACCTGTATCAGATGGGGAGGGAACATTTTACAATATTTTAACTCTTGTATGATGATATCAGCCCAAGGCCAAGATTCTACCTGCTTCCGGGACAGTGTGATATGTCCAGTTACCCAAATGTGTATACATATGACTGTACTGACACTGCTCTGCTACCAATGCACCTGATGCTGCTTGTCTTAGAAGTCAGTTGTAATCACCTAGTAATGCTCATTGGCAAATCAAATGGGAGAACTAACAAAACACCTGAGTCATCCAATTATGACAAGCACCTGCTATCCTTTCTAAGTATCTTTAAAGTTTCTTGAGACCAGTGCTGTCATTGCTTACAGTTGATAGTAAGATGCTGTGAGAAAGAGACTTTAATATATAAAGGATGTATGCATATTATAATCTGAGATCCAGAGTTTCCTTTCCTCGAGTGGATTTGACATGACAGTGGGAGAGATGGATTGAACTGATATTGGTTGCTACATACATGCATACACACATACACAGATAAAGTATTGATTAAAACTTGCATCTAGTCCCACAATGTACTCCCACCATACTTGTATGTGCTTGATGATGATACTCAGAAATACAAGGCAATGAGTCTTAGACATTTTCCATGTAAAAGTATGTCACTGAATACTGTAATTAAACTGCCTCGTGAATTCCCTCTAAAACTTTTATTACTGGATACTCAGTTTAGTTAATTACAGCCATTTTTTTTCAAAGTCCAGAGGCATTTACAAGGTAACCTGTAACACACAGGCGCTGATTAACAGAAAACTTGGGTAATTATTTTAGCACCAAACCCTCATGAATAAAACATGATTATAAAATGAGATCTTGAAATATATCATGTTTGCATAATAACTAATATACAAGTTGATTAATAATTGTCATTTGCACCCCATGCATCATTGAATATACCTACACATGCTATATAAGCAACATACACAATGTATGTCTAGAGCAACAACTGATGTATTTGTTATATATGATGTCTTTTCACAGTGTACACAGTGTTTGGAGGTGGATTTAATATGAATGGCCTGTGATTTTGAACAAAAATTGAACATGAGAAGTAAAAAGGAAAAGTGAATGGATTTTTTTTTATTATTATCAGAACATATTCTTATTGTTCATTATTTATTAACAGTCATGGGCAGTTCAGCCCAGATACTTCCACTCACTACTTGGGTGGCAGTGTAGCATAGCGGCCAGGAACTGGGCTCATAATCGAAAGGTTTCTGGTTCACTTCCCCACTAGGGAACTGCCTGTGTACCCTTGGGCAAGGTACTTAACCCAGAGTTACCTCAGTAAATATCCAGCAGTATAAATGGATGACATGAAAACTGTAACTTATGTAAGTTGCTCTGGATAAAAGCATCTGCTTAATCAGTGTAATGTACTTTGCTTTTGTCACAGCTCTGTTAATATCTACAAATAGTGGACAGTGGCAGTTAATGAGATAGATATGCCTATGAAGGCAAAATGAGGGTCTGAGGGATGGCAGGGAAAAATGCATGTACAAAACCCTTTGCAAACACTGTCTCAGTTAAGGAGTGGTAACTTAAGTGATGATAAAAGCAAGACGTAGCACAAGCATGGTTAGTTTCAGCAGTCTAGGCTTCAATAACTTGGTGCTAACAATCGAGATAATGACAATTTCGACTCCCCGGCTGGACATAATCAGCCTAGGGGTGAACAAAAAGCATCTCTATGTTGAAAACATAGCTGCCCTGCACCATTATTTCAGTACACTATTTTGGCTGCAGAAGCATAAAAAGGCATGTTGTATCTGTTTTAGTGTTGGTGAAGCTCCTATTTCCTGGATGTTGAAAGGGGTAAAATAGATTTTCTGTCTTGTAACATCAAGCTACTTCATCTGAGATAAAATCACAAGGGGACAAAAAGGCTCATCACAGAATAATGTGAAATTGAAGAAATCAGCATACAGTTATAGGATTATATGTTGGTCTTTTTTACACTGTAACTAATGGTCACTGCGGTTGTTAGTTTTTTCAAGTTGTGGTTTCTCTGTTTCCCACTTGGTCAACTTTTCATGTAATCATTTGTTTTAGACTTCTCTGGGGATGAGAACTGTGGAAAAAAATGAACCTCATGGGATGGTTTGATACCAATGACAAGTTTTCAGTCTTCTGAAAAACCTTATCTTGTCTCTGCCATCACAAATTCTGTCAATCCCAATGTGGATATGAAATATGGAAACGAATGATAGTGCCAACTATATTTATGTTGATTTATGTGTTGCGGCAGATATTTGATAATGGGACTCTAAAATGCCAAACAAATTCTTGCTGACATTGAACAGGACTGGTTTGTCTCTCAGAATATACATTACTTCTGTTACTAGAGCTCTTTCAAACAAGGTCATTCATATCTTTAATATGCGGTCGATGTTTGGAAGGGCTGCACAAATTGTAGAGATCTCATCTTTATTGACCATACTGTATATTGTGCTCAACCACAGCAAAATGGATTGATCACATTTTGTCAGGAGAACAGAAGACAGCAACAAAATAATGTGTTTTTAGCCCCTACAGTATCAGAATAAATGAGAAGCCAAGATAATATAAAACATTTTTCTGATATTTACAAATTTCTGATGCATATATTAAGTATTAGTCACAAAACCTGCTATTTTCAAATCACTACCTGTGTTTTCAAACTTTTTACTACTTTGAAGGTTTACTACACTAAATTACAGATTCAGTTTACTAATGGCTACATAGTACTAATTTAGTTGTTCATTTTATTAAAGGATATGTTTTTTTTTTTTCACTTCAAGGTAGTGATGACTCAGGATGACCTATTATGGTATCTTCATACCAGAATGTTTAAAATTACACATTAATGTGTGTGAAGCATTGCATGTAGGATTGACATTTGCTGTAAGTAAAGGGAACACAAAAGAAACATATCTTTTTATGAGTGTATCACCCATTTTTCTGTTTATAGATTGAACAAACAAAAGGGGAAACAGACTGGGAAAACACTGGCAAAGAAACTGGACATTCACTAATTCAGTAGAAAGATCTATATTCCCAATCCATATTTTTCCCAAATGGATTTGTATTTGAATCATATTTAACTATAATTTTATCAGCAGTGAAAACTTCATTGAAAACTTTTTAAAACTAGTTTTATATTTATTTATTTCTGCAGGTTCCAGGCTAGTTGTCTGGCGAACCAATCTCACTTATCCATTTCAAATTTTATTTCAGATGAAATTAATTCCTTCAAATAATTTTCAGTATCTCATATCTCCTAAGGGGGTTCAAGACAGATCATGAGTGTTGCAGAAATTGTTGGAATTATATTTACAATGATTCATTGACCCTCAAATCACAGTATAATTATATACTGAGAAAATCAATCTGTATATAAATTATGATTTAGATGTCAATAAAGCTCTGGCTGTGAAGTGTGCTGTGTGCTGATTGAAGGATCTGTTCTTGTCAACAAGCAGTAACATGGGCATCACACTGAGTACTCATATAGTCATAGTAGTAAGCACAGATATTTTTAATATTAGCACAAAAGGAATAGGCCATGCTTGATGTGATATCATAGACCTCAATATTGGACCCGAGTAAACATGCCCAGCTCATTGCGGTGATGCATGAATGATTGAGGATGGAGTGGCAGCAATCCACGCCAGATGGACTCCAGTGTGATTTCTACAGTAAACAGCCGATCTCACTTTAGATTCACCGGCTTTAGATTCAAGTGTAGTTGCACTTTATGAATGATACAAATGGATTATGGGCAACACGGTGGCTCAGTGGTTAGTACTGTTGCCTCACAGCAAGAAGGTCCTGGGTTCGAATCCTGGCTGTCCCAGGTCCTTTCTGAGTTTGCATGTTCTCCCGTTTTGCGATTTCACTCCGGGCGCTTTTCCTCCCACCATCAAAAGACATGCATCAAGGCACTGGCAAAAAGAACTGGAGGTGGTCCCTGGGCGCTGCACTGTGGCTGCCCACTGAATGACTGCTGGTGTGTGTGTGTGTGTGTGTGTGTGCTCAAATGGATTAGGATGGGTTAAATGCAGAGGATGAATTTCCCCATGAGGGATCAATAAAGTATATGATGATATGATTAATATTACAACTTGAATTGGAGGATATGAAAGCACTTCACACATGGGCACATCCCAGCCATCCCCCACCATTATGTAAAAACCCACTGGGGGGAAAAAGGGCAAGATTTATATTGCCAGGTCAGCTGTGGGGGTGATTTGATAAAGCCAAAGTGGAGCGTGGCCAGGATGGCATTACACTGATGCCTTTTGCTATGAATCCCCTTGGATTTTAACAGCTGTCGGGGATCTCATCTTTGGACTAATGTCTCATCCAAAAGCTAACACCTCTAAGTCTCCATTGCTTGGACTGTGTTGATTTTCAGCATTGGTTCTAGAAGGAAGAGCTCCCCCTGCTGTCTGACCTATTCTTTTTTCCAACAGCAACCTTATTTTCTTTAGAAATCCCTTATCCAAATATTGACCAGGCCAGACCAAGCTTAGCTGCTGCTTCCCACAAGGTGGTATGGCTGTATGACATTACCTGTTTACTCAATCTAAATAAATGTCACATTTTTCTTGGGAATTTGTGCCATATGGTATTACAATTTACCTTATCTGCTAGTGTAAATATGTTTTAATGGTTTAGTGGAAAGTGTTACTACGCCTTTCATACACAGAGCTCCCATAACCAAAATATATTGCGTCAAACAAAAGCTCTCTGACTGGTAACAACAGCAGCAACTGACAATAACATTATTGGTTTAACCCCAGTGTGAACCCACTATTAGGTATGGATTTATGATGTGTATTATGGTGTTCAGATTCCATCTGGCTTTAAAGCTGCCGCAGTTACAAACGGCTCATACTCTCCTGGTTTCAGAAGCCATGAGAGATTCCTCTGGGGTTTTTCAGTTCTCAGACCTACCCCGGCCAAGTGCTTGCATCCTATTACTGGTCATACCTCCCTGGAGGATTTTGCTGTAATCATAGCTCTTTCACCCTGGAGGCTAATGGGTACAAATAAGCACCTTACCTGTCTATTTTCCTGAGTGGTATAATTAGGAAGGCCCATAAATAGTTGTAAATGCATCCAGGTACATTCACAGATGAAAGGCTTAGGACCTTGACCATTCTAAGATGGATATTCTTCTCACATATGAAGGACAAAGACCCTGTGCTATATTTTTCACTATGCTTTAGCTTTTCTATTTCTGCTAAAAACACAATGTAACAAAATGTGTCTCATGTATTTATGATTTTTGCTGCAAATGAACAAATATATAACAACAGTTTTAATATTCTGTCAGATCACAATAAAACAACAAGACCTACAATATTTCATAAGAGTACTGTATGTGAATCATCTCTCTTGTTGCAGATATCATAGATGTTTTATGGATATCCCAGATTTTTTACATTCACCAGCAGTTCATTTGGAATAATGTGTAATTACATGTCATATGAATACATTTACTAGTTTTAACATGATCAATTTCATATAATTTCTGCTGGAAGCTAATTATACTTACTCAAAGAGAAGAGCCATGTAACCTACACAAAAACATAACCTGTAACTTTTTTTATAATCTTCAGTCTGATGTTCTTTTACGTTAGTTTTGATGCCTAGCACAATCATGTTAATTTATCATGGAGTTAAAATAATACAGTGTTAGGGCATGATGGTGGCCTTACCTGACAGATTTGCTGGTCATTGCCATGACTTGAAACATGTTCGATTGAGTTGCAGTCTCCTAGCAACTATGGCAAGAATAGAAAGCAAAGCTGTTGATGTGAGATCCCTGGGTTCCTAAAGACCTGGCGCACTGAGCAACAAAAAGAGAGAATAGAGAGACCAGACAATGTAAAACAGAAATACAAGACAACAATATGTGTAATCCCTAAACATATTTTACTTTAGAGGATTTTGATGACTCCCACAAGAAGCTAGCTCCTGACTGTGAGGTAATTGCTAGCTCTTTCTCTCAATTAAATCCCCTGATTACATAATCAGATAATCAACCACATCCATCCAAAACATGTGTTCAAGGTCTTTGCTGAAATCCTCTGTTTTATGTGTTATGAAGTCCACCGCGGCCTACTGAAGACACTGTAGACAGAAACCAATATAACACTGTGTTTATCATTGTAAATTGACTATAACACAGAAGCATTATTGCTGTGATTCACTCAGAACTTCAGCACAATGGCTAGTTCACCCTTTGGTTAAAAAAGTGTTGTGTTCTGAGAGCCCATTGCCCATTGTCATTTGATTATACTATGCACCCTGTTCTAATTCATCCAGTTATAATGGTATATATCTGTCCATTGTGTTAAATAAGTGGCAATAAATATTCAATGATTATTACATACAGTATGGTAATAACACAACATGTTAAAATAGAAATCATTACACATAACACATCCAACATAAATATTATTACCACTCTTAAAATGGAATTGGTACCAGTGGATAATGTTCTTTTTTTAAATGGCTACAGAATCATGTGCTTATTTGAATATTAAAGATGTTTGTAGTATGAACAAAATCTGAACAAAGGGAGGTATGATGTGAAGTTGCAACAGTTCAGCACTGACACACATTTGCTGTTCTGTGTGAAGAGTGCTCCTCCACTGAGATCCATTAACTTCTTTTAAACATTGATAATACAACCCTCCCCAATTTCAGTCTGCTTTCCGTGTAATCCTCTCCATAATAATGTCCTGGTTGCTTTTTGTGCTCGAGAAACAGTGTCTTGCAGCCCTGCTGCATTGATCCCTTTGCTCAAAGAAACCACAGTGCTTGAGTGGAGTGATAAAACGGATCCCTTGCAAACATGTTGTGCAAATTGCATTTGATGGCAGAATAATCCAATTTAACATGATTGGACAGACAAGCTGAGAAGAAGGTTATTCCTGATGAATGCATACTCTTCTGTTGTATTTAGAGGGAATACTGTTGACTGGTTTGTAGGATATATGAAGTGGTCTGCCTTCACAAAAAGATATTTTATTGTATTTATGATTTTACCTTGGAAATATTTAGTAAACATAATAGACAGGACACATACAACTGGCAACATTGAAAGTCAGAAATATGAACAGCTAATGAAGCATGTGAAGCAGTTCTTCTGACAGCAATCAATCAAAATATGAACATTTTCAGTTTAAAAAAAATGTGCTAGACTACATTTTCAAATGGGAGTCAAAAAATGAGAAGAACCCAGAGCCAAATGTCAATAAAAAACTGCAGAATCATTCCATGACAGTCCTGGATAACAATAGAAAAGGAAGCTAACAAACCGACAGAAACACCTGAAGGCTGATAAATGAAAATGTCCATCAGTCCAGTGGGATTGGCTGTTGCTGGGCTTTGGTCAACTATGGGTAACAGCTTTCCATTCAACAATAGGGAAGGCAGGGAATGTCAGTAGTTTCCAACCCAGCAATGGACTGGGCCTCACAGGGTAGCACAGCGAGGCTGTGGAAATGCTCAGACTAGCTAACTGGGGGCGGGGCCAGCTGCAATAGCCTTGATGCCTGGTCCAGCAACATATTACACTGTCAGTGCAGGTCTTACTAAGAAGAACATAGTGCTGCTTTAGTTAACACTGTGCAAACTTAGTGAAGGAGAAATGACAATTTGTGTCAAGGCCTCATGACTCATTCCCCCCTGTTAGAATTTGCTCTTTGCCAATTGCTTGACTGAAAGCAGATCTTGTTCCCTGCAAAGAACATGAATAACACGAGTATATTAGACATATAAAATTGAAATAATCTCTGTCTGCTCTTACCAAATATCACAAAACCCATTCACAGCTTGAGAAGAAAAATGTTCTAAATGAGGCACTTTGTAATAAACTTCAAGCAATAAAGTTAAACAAGTGTGTTTTACATTATCATCACATTTATTGTTATAAATCGTCATAAGTTTGGTGGTCTTTGAAATTAACTAAACATACTGTGTGAAAACACATTGGTCAATATTGTGCTTAAATTCCTTTCAGTTACAAATTCAGAACTCATTCTGCAGCTTTCCTTTGTATTCATATAAATCTTCTGCACCTTTAGCACTCCCTTAGAATAAACAGATAAGAAAACTAAACAAAATCAAATGGTATGAAAGATTCCATTTCAAACAGAACAGTGTGTCAGGAATTCATGTACTTGCATTTTGCTTTTGTTTGTCTCAAGCTTGTCTGTCTTTGATTGTGAAATCATTTGCTAATACTTGCTGTAATAGGGAAACGTGGCAGCAACACAATAAAATTCGCCAGCTGTTTTGAAGATCTGTTGTTTGTGTCTTCCTTGTTCTACAGCTCCTCCATGTGTTACATTACATCATTGGCATTTAGCAGATGCTCTTATCCAGAGCGACTTATGTGGGTTACAGTTTTTTTTACATGGTACCCATTTACACAGCTGGATATTTTACTGAGACAATTCTGGGTGAAGTACCTTGCCCAAGGGTGCAACAGCAGTGCCCCAGCAGCAACCTTTCAGTTATGAGTGCTGCTCCTTACCACTATGCTACACTGCCGGCCCTGTGTTATATAAGTGCTAAACCAACCAGCATTTTACTGCACATTCCACATTCCAGGTACGCCAGGTATAAGGAACAACAAAATCCGCAAGTTTTGCAGGAATGACCATAAAAACAAACAAATCACATCAGACATTTTGAGCATTCCAGAACTGCTTATACTAGTCTGTTGCACATGGTTCTCATTAAGTTTAAGAATCGCACTTAATATGAATATTGAGTGAGCTAAAGGGTTGAAACAGCACATATAATACAGTTCAAGATTTTTATTCAGTCGAGCCCCACGTTTCAGTCCTCCTGGATAAAGTATCCATTTCTGGCAAATGATTACAACTGTGAAAACTGAATTTAACAAAGAATACAATTGCATTTACAGAAATTTGGTATAGAATCTCTACTTTATTTGGAATGATCATATATCATTATTTTGTCATTAAGAAATTGAAGAACTTCCACCATCATCATGATCTCATTACAAGCATCACCACATTTCCAACGGGCCATTTTCAGCAAAGAGATCCAAATCTCACATGATAGATCAGCTGGCTCAGTCTAATTTGTTTGTGTACTGAGGTTGGCAGGTCCATTAACTCTTTCCAGCTCTCCTGTATAATGCTGGGTACCCACACATCATGTTGGCATCTTTCTATATTATCCTCCTGGTACTCCACAGCTCTTTCACTTGCTTCTTCTAATAGGTCTCCTGTGCTACCTGTGCGTATGTTCTACATGTAGGACTTCAAGATTTGAATCCTGGACAGGGTCATTTTGTCATGCCCCTAAGCAAGGTTTTTAATTGGAATTGCTACTGTAAATATCAAACCTTACGAAGCAATAATTTGCAAAAAGGTAAGCCATCTTCAATACCTTTGGGACATGCTGTTTGCATCTGTGGTGCAGCAGTGTAGTATTATGGTTAAGAAATATATTGGCCAAACATTGCAGGCTTTTTACTCTCAGAACTGATTTGAAACAGAATCATTACTCAGCCCGAGTCCTGGAATATTTGGTATTTGGCACTCGTGTAGGTTTGGCAGATTGCTGCTAATTAAGGGAAAGAGTGACCAGTGCAAGTAGCATGATTGGGTTTTATGTGGCAAATATGTATGAATGCAACACGTGTATGAAAAAGAAATTTATCTATTTAATTTAAAGGTTATCAGCACTACTCACATGATGTAGCTTGTTTTGTCATTAGTGCAAGCCGATAAACACAATTATACAGGGGAACAAAGTGGGCATGTACTTGAAGTTCTATTTTGGGAAATTAAATTATACATTTTTTAAACTGTTACACACCCATTTGGTAATCAATTAAAATAACAAAAAAGTTGAAGAATTGAAGCTGAAGAAAGTTGAAGTTGAAGAATTAGGAAGAAAAGATAAAAAATGATTACTTAAATTTAATAATGACAAATTTAATGATGACATTATAAAACGTACCTTAAAAAACTTTCAATAGACATGGTTAGACAAAATAAAGAATACTTCTAAAATACCTTAGCTTGTAACACAATATTTAGAAAATATTGAAGAACAGTAGCACATAGGTCACTTTATTCTTTGTAGAATTTGATTTGATTATACATTCAAAAACTAAGAGCTCTGCTACAACTGCACTGCAAAATAAATCAATCAGTAAATAATGAAACAATTTTAAAAGGTGTTTTAAGATTCTTTTAGAATCTAGCCAAAACATCCATTAGCCAAAACGATCACAAATCAATTTTTTGCCTTTTTTACATTTCCCTTTTAAGAAAAATGACTTCACTGGAAAAGATTAACCTTGAAATAAGAAGAAAAATATTAAGAAACAAAGCAAGGGTCAGGTAAAAATTTTGTTTCCTTTGCTGAGAAATACCTTTAAAAATAGCCATGCATTCTTATTTCAAGATAACCATAAAAGAACAGTACGTGTAGCTTTCACTCGATGTCTATTTAGGACTTATCATGGGGCGTGAAGTTAAACATTTTCAGAATTGGAGTCCTTCATTAGTATGAGTGGTAGAAATCCAGCTGGTTGCCCTTCATAATAATTTCATAAATATGATCATTATGCACCCCTGGCTGCTCTGGCTTTCATTGCAAGATGTCACTGACTGCAGAAACAGTGAAGAATGTCTGGTTCATTCATTCACTGTTACCACCACTGTTTTTTCATAATTTTCATAACGTTAAGTTGGTTTATGTTTATGGATAGAAATAAAGTATCTAGTGTCTGTCCCCCTTATGAATGCATGTGAATATATGAATGCATACATGTATGAATGAAATAATGGATGCATACATGAGCCGTATTATGAAGTACAATTTATTGAGTGCTTGAATTTCACATTGAGAATGAACCAGAAAGAGTCTTGATCATCTTCTGTCCTGTATAGCATGAACCACTGTAGACAGACTGATCTGAGAAGAGAATCCAGGTGTCTCGAGAGGACGCTAATCTGTCACATTGAAAAAAAAAAAAACTCATTTATGACTCTATGTTGCTCTGGACTTGGGAGGTAATTGCTTGCCAGCACTGACGGGTTGTAATCCCTGCATAAATCCCCATTGACTCCTTTTGTCACAGTTTCAGTGCACACCCCGAGTGGGAGACCAGCAGACTGGGATAATGATACAGGAAAAGTATGCACACAAGGCAGGAGCATAGTTTCACTCAAATTTATTACAATTACTGGTGTACTGAGCAGTGATCACGACTTAAATTGCAAGGATAGGATTGCTGTAAAATAACAAAAATAATGTTGAAAACGGACACCTTCACTCTGGCGTAACCTTTTAATATCTTGTGAATATCCCATAAACAGAGGCACAATAACATAAAAGTTCTTAAAACATACAGATACCCCCAAAGCAACTAACACGTTTAAAACCACAATATAGAGAGAGACTAAATGAGACTAAATAAAACACTCTGCTGGTGATTAATTTGTGTGGCATGTACAAAAACATTAGGCTGAGAGCACAGATCATCAGTGGCCAACCAACAGTGGGAGACATTACATAAACATATAGCATTTTGCTATGTGCCATAGTAGGTGCAAGAGGGAGTCTGAGGTATAAGGACATAACATGGGCGGCAGTGTGATGTAGTGGTAAGGAGCAGGGCTTGCCAGTGAAAGGTTGCTGGTTCAATTCCCCATTGGGGCATGCTATTGTTCCCTTGGGCAAGTCGCTTAACCCAGAGTTGCCGCAGTAATTATCCAGCTGCATATCCGGATGAAACTATAACCGATGTAAATCGCTCTGGATAAGAGCGTCTACAAAATGACAATAATAATATAGGCATCCTCTTCCTGCAACGGGCAAGGTAGCTCAAACCTGGGAGTACCTTTCACAACACAACTGATGTTTTGTGAAAAAGACACACGTGATTAGTTCAGTACGCTGCTCACCAGGTATTCTTGACCTGTTATTTACAGCCTGGCTCGTATGAGCTCTGGTCCACCTTGGTACATCAGACTGTCACCTCTGCCTTTTCACTTGGGTTTTTCCCGTGCATTAGCAGTCTTCACCATGTTTCTGGCTGACAAAATGTTTTCCTGAGAGAGATAAGGCCTAAACCATACTGTCTGCTCTCAGCTCAAATCACAGAGGTGACAAGAATGAATTTCTTTTTTTTTGCAGGGGTTGTTTGCAAATCCATGCCTTTTCCTCCAGACTTTTCACTGCTGTAATTTGCTATCACCTTTTGCACTGTCTCAGAGGTGTAGGTTAGAAGGTCTCACAGTTCCTCTATCACACACAGTACTTACTGTTAAACCTGGGATCAAAGCACACAAGGAAGGAGATGGGAGAAGAAAGGGAGTGAGACCTGCTGTCCAACAATATGACATCCCTTCACATTGCATTAATTTGTAAATTAGCTGCAGCCACTTTGTTCAAGGAAAGTCACAGGTCTTTATAGATATTACGTTACTTGGTAGACCCTTGGCATTTGTAAGAGTTGATAACCCTCTGGAACACAGAGAGCCAAATGCTTTATACATAAAACAGTGGCAGGGCATTGCCAAACACCACAGAGAAGCGACAGGAAAACTGCATTTCCTACACCTGACAAAACAATGATGTGTTGATACAGCATAGCTGTAGTTGTGCCTAACAGCTGTGTGGGAATGTCAGAGAATCTTTTGCCAAATGAGGGAGACAAGCTGTCAGGGCCTGGCTGTGGTGCAAGTGGACCTGAGGTGCTGTGACCAGTGTACAATTCTCAGCAGCAAAAGAGAAATGGAGAGAAGAAATGAAGAAAGAAACCTCTATTTATTTATCCTCCCCTTTACTACTCTCCCTGCCTGGCTTCAAAGGAGAAAGCACCACACATGTCAGAGGAGATGAGCTGGCAGGGGTCTGAGACAGTTGAGATGGAAGAGACAAAACAAGGGGGAGTCGGTGAATCATACCACTGGCGTAGCAGAAACTACTGCACCAACACACTCTTTCACAGCAAAAACTAATACATTTAGACATAGGAAGTTAAGACTGATACTTAGCTTTGAAGATCTGAAATGAGAGCTAATGAAGTACACTTTTGAAAGATGTGTTTACACCTCTATCACTCCATACTGTTCAAGGCTGTAGTTATCGATTGATTGAGATGGCTAATAATCTAAATCTTTGATGACTTATTTTTCAAAAAACACATTTATTTGGAGTGTCTTTGAAGTATTATTTGATTATAAATTATTTTAATGAACTATACAGCCCTAAGCAATGATCACAGAGCTATGAGTAAGGACTGCTTAAAATGAATGCACATTAAGCTGAGCCTTCACCCTAACAAGTTTCATTATTAGATGTTTGCTAATATTCCCACCAGTTCACAAATGAGAATGTAATGTAACCACTGCGCACAAGTTCATTCTCTCATAAATGCATATTAGTTGAGGCAAGTGGAAGTATCGCCACAGTGGAAGGAGGGAGGAGATGTCCAAGATCACTTAACTTTCATAATACACATGAATCATTTTTTTAAATGTTATTCTCATGATGCATGTATCCCGCTTCCCATGATGCTTAACGTATCCGTTCCTTGTGGTAGGATAACAGACCTATTATATATAAGGGATTCATGTATTTATTGCACCCACGAACTGCTGCGCTTGACTTCATGACACGTCACCAGCATTCTGATTAAAGGAAGTGGCTGCTCCCAGCCCCAAGCATTGGCAGGAAACAGGCTTGTCCTTTTATAGATGCCAAATCACAGAGTGCTGATTTCCAAGGCCATTTCAATTGCGGTAAATGAAGAATTACTTATGTAAATGAAATAGTGAGGGTTGAATGAGCTGGATAAAAGAAAGCACTGAGAAAAACTGACCTTGGCAGTCTCTGAAGTAAAGCATAAGGGAAATTATACCCAGCTAATTGTATCACATGTTACATCATCTTTTGCTTAGAAACAGCAACAATTCAGGGTAACGACTTGACCCTTGCTTTTCTCTTTAGGTCACACATTTTGTAAATGGTGCAAAGAATGGATAATTATTACATTAAAACTACATATTCATTCCTTCTGAAATATTCTCTGTAGCTAACAAGATCTAACAACTAAATATTGCTGTAGATACAATTAAACACGTATGTTGTCATTGTAATTCCAGAACAGAATCATAGTTGGATACAGATATGGAGAAAGTCACACATCAGTATAAGAAAATTTCATAACTGGGCATACTGTTGGCTGGAAGTTGAAAACTTACCAGCAGGCTATGCGAATTTGACTGTTTAACCAAAAATGCAGGAAATACCACAGGTTCAAGGAACAGAAACAAAAACAGAAATTGTAACTGTACATAAATGTTCAATGTTCCAGAGCAAAATGTACTTTGAATCCTGTTCAACTGTATTGAACTGGCAGCAGAAGCTTCTGAGATTATAGTCATTATGGTTGTCTTTCAGGTTGCTACCAACAGCTCTCTCTACTTTGACCCCTCCCACCTGCTTTTCCCTCCATTTTTCCTTTCCTGTATTTGACAGCATTCTCTCATATGGGCTGTCTAGCAAATCAAGTTGCTCTCCCAGAAGCGAGCATTTGGTATAGATATAGAGGACATCAGTGCTTCTAGGTGGAAGAGTAGCTACCTACTTCTCAAATATAGTTCATACAGCTGGTTATGTGGCTATCAGTGGCACCACCTTCCTTAATAACCCAGTATCATTGCTCTGCTTCACTCCTTGATGTTTCTCCACCACAGGTAATTAATTTCCAGCCCATCCTCATTGGACATCATGGCTTTGGAGGACCGTCACAGAATTGTGATAACCTCTGGGATTAAACAGAATTATCTCTGCAACCAATGTAATTTAAATTGATTTCTGGGGATATCTGTCATTAACAGAGACTAGATTATGTAGTTCCTAGCCACATTATTAAGACAAAGAGCCATCTTTATGAAAGATAAATCCTGTATGACTCTATTATGCTACATAAGTATGAGCAGAAAACCCATACATCCACAGACCAAATTTCTTTGATGTTGATCTAATCAGAGACTTTCTGATGAAAAATACAAATTGCTAAATAAATAAATATGCTATCATAAATATGGTAGCCTTCTGAGACACACAATCTTGTAGGTTAACCTAGATTTAATTAAATCTAGTATCATTCATGATAATCACATATGGTGCAATACCATAACTGGGATTTTTCAAAGATTCTATTTATGTAAATTATGCCCTTGCTAATTATTAATTAAACTTACTAACTCACTAAAGGTGAGCATTTTTATTATAAAATTATCTCAATGTGTCTTCTTAAAGGAAATATTTGTCAAAGCATTTTTATCTACAGAATTCCTAACAGAAAAAACATTAAAGAAATGTGGTTTGATTTCATGAACAATCAAGGGCAGATTAGTATACAAATGCCAAGGTGAAACTTGATGTTTTTTACACCGTAAGATCAAAAATTCTTAGCTTTTCCAGATTCATCTCTGTGTACTCAGCAATCCTTGAACACTTGATGCATGGCCTTAAGAAATAGGTGACCATTTCACAAACAGCTGATTGTGCATTATGGTGTTAAGTCTTTGACTTTTATGATCCTGGCCTGAACTCGCTAAGCCCCATTCTCATGGTGCTTTTTATCACAGAGGGAGGCACTCAGTGCTGCAGCCTGCAGAATGTTAACTCATTGGGGACAAAGTTTCACTGAGCCAAAGGAGGAGTGAGGTCTGGGATCTACACACCCAGATAACAGAGGGTCAAATATAACCTGTGAATTGGGATATTTATTATCTTTCACTCCAATGCAGTTCATTTTTCTTCTTCTTGTTAATAACAATAACATTAATAATGGTAATAATGTGTGGGTATGTTTTTTCATGAGATTGTGTTATTTGGACAGATATCACATCACAATGTTCCTGATTCAAGAGTTCCCACCCCCTGTTGGCTAAAGTGATTGCTGAAAAAATGCAATCACATTTTCCAGGGTCACATTTTCCAGAGTCCATTTTCCAGAGTCCATTTTGAAACCATCTTGAGACTAAGGTTGCTCTCCATTAGTGGCCTCTTGAAGACAAAATGCAACCACCCACACTCTGCATGAGATTCAGTTAGTCTTTCACAAACCAGGTCTTCTTTTTTTAACCAGAAATGAACAATGATTGGGTTATTGAGTCTTTCAAAGAAAAACTGCATTTCTCTCGCACCTTATTGGCTGGGACAAAAGTGAAGAGATGCCGCACTGAACAAACCTTAATGAAAAATGAGTACCTTTGTTTGTGACCTTTGAGATACATTTTCTTCACATTGTCCATGTGAAGAGACCATTCATACAAAAGTATAATATTCAGCTCTGACGCATCACGTGATCCGCAGCAGTTTTTAAAGGTTGTAAGAAATAGTGGGAAATAAATCAACGGACTAATACCTTAGATGTTCCATTACTTGAGTCTTACAGTCATGCAATGTGTGCAGCTTACGTGTCAAAATGAAATATTGTCAAAAAATAAAAGGAGAGATACACCAGTAAACAACATCAAAAAGGATTTCCCCGTACTTTCCCTGGCATTATTTAATTCACCCTCTACCCATGTTGTCAGAGAGATTGATAGATTACAGATAATATCATTATCAGGGTCCTGGATATTCCTCTGATGCACTGGCTGTATTCCCCATTCACGCGCTGGCCAAAACAACATTGTAGATTGCTTTTCAGTTTGCTTGCTTACCACTTATTGTAATGCAGTATCTATATGGACAACAAAGTCTCTCACTTCTATAGTCAGGAAGGTTAACAAAACAAAAATGCCACTGAGTGATCGTTCCTGCTTTTTTCAGAACACCCAATAACCGTTTAATAAGGGTACAATAACTTCATAGTTTAGAAATGAAAGGAGAGGATTGCTCTCAGTTCATCCACAGACCATTGATACTGGTTTTGTTGTTTGTGTGTGTGTTTCCCACAGAGGTTGGGCTTTCTTTAGGAAGGAGGCAACTGACCTCACCAGGCCACTGCAAATCTGTTTGAAATACAATCAAAATTCTCCCAAAAACTGCTTGCTGTAAGATAAAGTTTGCACATGAAACAGTTGAAATAGCTTATTCACATTGTTTTTTTTTCCTTAGCAAGTTAAGTGAATCATATTGGGTCATTTCCATCAGATTTGTCATATACTTTTTATACACTTGGAATTTACACATGCAACATGGTAGAAGAGTGTGTACAACAACTTTAGACGGCACTAACTGTCAACAGTTTTGTTAAGTAGCATTGTCTGGATGGTAATGGTCAACTGATGTTGTAATTCCTGACCTGTTTAAAAGGTTTGACTGTACTTGGGGCAGGTGAAGGATGGCCAACCTTACAAACTGGTTACTTACTAAAGTGGTTTTAGTGCAGGAGACAGAAAGTGATCTGCAGCGCAATGAGTGTGGTATAATTGATTTCAAAGGGGTCATTTAGGATCAGCCTTTCGGTGTTCTCTGCGTTGTGGTATCCCCCTCTCCAGAACAGACTATGTACTTTGTGATTATTTTAGATGATGGATGGGAATGCATTACACTGGCACTTTAATAACTTAAAGGCAATGCTGTGGTTTGGTACCAATAAATGTTCTTGAGAATGTGTTCTGTATTAAATTTAGTGAAACGCCAATGCATTACATCCAGCAAAACACAGATTTCAGGCATTTAAATATTGATTGTGCCTTGCAACTCAAGTGTAGTATTGTCCTACTATCAGGGGCGCCGTAATGGGGGGGGGAGATAGGACGATTCCAAGGGCCCAGCACTGACAGGGGGCCCTCATAGAACACTTATATTATTATTATAGGTTTGGGGGGCCCAATATTATATTCTTTCACAGGGCCCAAAATTTGCCTACTATACATTTGGTTCTGGTTTCTCAAACATTTGCCCCACCTGCATGAAATACTTAAAGTCAAACTCCTATGGAATTTTTCCCCTGGGGTGTTCTGATCCTTGAAAGTGCTGTTATTTAGGTCATCATGACAATGGCTCTAGAGACAAAGGCGAGAGCAAGGGATTGAGTAAGGAAACCACTGAAACTTGAGTGCCATTAACAAGGATGGCAATTTGAATAATTAAGTGGCAAGTAATCCGAAAGCTTTCTTTTAAATGTTTCACATTATAGCTTTCTTGTGTTACAAAATTCATATTACAAAACGGAGCTAAATTTAGTTAGATCGATTTAAATTACTGAGAATAAACTTTTAGGTTAGGTTGAGTGAACAATGAACAATAACGTTTAGAACACAGACCTCACAAAAGCTGTGATGTGTTTAACGTAGCCTAATTTAAATCGATAAATGCCATCCTAGTTAATTAAAAAATCTCACGTTGTAGCTTTCGCAAGCACACAAACTACAGACAATCTGTACTGTTTCGCGAGCATAATCATTTACTCTACTTACGCAATTGGTGTCAATTATTCTGTGAATTAATTGTTTTATTGTTAATCAAGGAGGATAAAGGGGAACAGATTGAAAGTAATGATAGATTTAAAGCTAATGTTTCAGCCTCCCCTGTTTCCAGCTCATCAGCTGCCACTGGTTGAAACATGGTTATTGCAAAGCTGGAAATTTTGGTGTTATCCCAAAAGTGCTGCCACAGGCTGTGGACCAAGAACAAGTGATTCCAAGATGGTGTGTGCAAACAGATTTATTCACATTGTAAATGAATCCTACCTATTCTCAGTTTTTACAAAATTCCATTTTTTATGCATAAGTTATGAAGGCTTTGATATCTGGCATGAAAATTCAAGCACTTCAATCTTTTGTTCCCAAAATGACCAAGTAGTTGCTTCCAATTTTAAAGAGGAAGAAGCAATGAAAGATATTACAAATTAATTGAGGGAGTGTGTCATTTCAAGTTATTTTTCCAGCAACACATTCCAAAATATAACATCATGATCATAGTATCTCAATAAAACCAAACTCACAGCTATGGCGTGGGTGTCAGCTGCTCCCGCTCCTAAGTAAGACTTGCTGCCTCATTCACTCGCCCCTTCTGTTTCTTGCAGTTAGGAAGCGTTTGTCATTATGTTGAGCCATGAAAAGCATTATGACTTGTACCCTGTTCCTTTGAAGCGCTCCGGAGATTTTTCAGCCTTCTAGGAGGACTAATTTGCTATTAAGAATGAATTCCGTGTACGTTTGTATTTGCATATTCTTGAAACAGAACACTGTTTAGACCAGTTTATTTCCTTCTTCTGTATGGATTTGTCAGCGTAACTACGATGTGACAGCATTGTTTGTATTTGTCTGAAGTTCAGTAAATAGTTTAACTCTTACGAAGTCTTGAGCCTACTTTGCTGTCAGGGGGAACTGAACATTGTAAAACACTTCTATTTAATTTGCCCTCTTCAGCATTATTATGATATTCTGAAATGACCTACAAATTAGCCTATATTATACCAGGGCTGCCAACTTTTGAGCTTGGAACGAGATTTGTGCGTGTGGGGGGGTGGAAGTACTTATTTTTGTTATACAGTGATGTGCTTAGCCATAAAAAACTTGCATCACAAGAAATGTACAGTGTTCTCTTACATTTAGTGAGAATGTCAAAACATTTGACAACTGAACAGTAGTTCCTTAAACGTATTGATAACATGGAAAGTTCAATTCACATTTCTTTTTGAGGTCGACTGTCCTAAAACCCACTGAAACCCTAAAACCCACAACCAGAAAGTTTAACAGAAACAGGTTCACAAATTCTCATGTGCTCTGTTGTAGAGATGAAACGGTATGAAAATTTAATGTCACGATTACAGTGACCAAAATTATCACGGTTATCAGTATTATCGCGGTATTGATAAAATGTGCTGAAAATGTTCAAAAAGTACTGATATACAAACTGAAATCATTTCGCCAAGTTTTATATTGAAAACCGCAAATAAAATTAGCAGCACTATGCTGTTTTTATTTGCATAAACAAATAAAATAATAACAAATAATAACATAGCCTATATTATACCAAGACTTTTAGAAAACAACATACACAAGCAAAGTCGACTCTTTGATCCCTTTGTGCTTGATTAGCGATAACGCATCCTTGGAGTCCTCACTCGGAAATTCACGTCTTCCTTACAAGCTCATTGAAGCAACTGGAGCCCTGCATGGGAATGTTGGACCAGGGAGCTTAAGTTTTGCATTTAACACCACGTATCTGCACTTCATTTTAGAGCGTTTTTGTAGCCTGAGAAAGTAATTCATTCACAAATTTCCCTCGGGATTAATAAAGTATTTCTTATTCTTAATGTCATCTATAAAAGACATAGTAGACTATTGTACAATTCATTGGCTATGTTATTTTAATGCAAATTTTTATGCAAATAAAACTGCATAGTGCTGCTAATTTTATTTGTGGTTGTTAATATAAAACTTGGTGAAAGGATTTCAGTTTGTGTATCAGTACTTTTCGAACATTTTCAGCACATTTTAACAATACCGCGATAATACTGATAACCGTGATAATTTTTGTCACTATAATCGTGATACAAAATTTTCAAACCGTTTCATCTCTAGTCATTACATTCATCCATTTTTTTTAATGTCATCACATTTAAAACAGTCATTATTGAATAAGAAGTGCAAGGCTTGTTTTAAATTCTGAGCAACATTTTTCAAAGCTGTCACTGTTTATCCTGAATGGCAACTGAGGAAAAAAAGGAAATGTACCATGTGCAATCCCTACCCACCTGGCACTTCAGCAGTGTTGCTGCTGCCAGGTTTGCTTTGAGGGGGGAATACAGACTTAGTGTGACAGAGAGCTGTGCTTTTATGCAGGAGGTGATTTCATCCATGCACTGACCTAAACACAGTTGGCCAATTTCTCAAGATCACATTATATCAGACAAATTATAGATGGGCATCAGCGTTTTATAATTTGATGAGCCACTGTACAATAGCCTTTCAAACGTCACATCCAAATGATAATGAGGTTTAACTGGACATATTATCAGACAAAGCATGCCGGTCTATTTATATGCATATTTATCAGAGGGTTGAGTCAACGGCAATTTGATTCCTCTCTTTTATGCCTCTCTCTATGTGTGTATATATATATATTTACATTCCATTCTTCAAGTTTCAAAGCTCATTATCATATAAATAGTGTTTAGTAGAAGGAAGCACATGTTTATGATTATGGTCTGTTAAGAGGGTACCTAAGACAAAATGATGGTGATTCAAGGGAACAGTGGATTGAACGGAAACAGTTGTTTATTTCTCAGGGCCATACTTCAATTTCATACACTACTATATACCAAATAAATACAAAAAAGATAAGACCACTAAAATATTCATTGTGACCAAAATAATAATTTGACATTTTCATTTGTCAAACAGCTACTGACCAAAGCAGATTCCATGTTTTCCATGATAGTGAGATGGGTGACATTTCATCTCCTCCATCTGAAAACCAGCGGCTGTTCTTCCCAGATGTACCCCACTGACTGGATAAATACTGTATTTTCCATTAATGCTCATGAATCAATCCATATTACTGGCAGTGCTGTCTGCTTTCAAATGAATATGATTTTATGAGTTGCTAAAAAAGCACCATGGAGGAAAGCAGAACTGATATGGAAATGAGAGAGGCCTGCAGCAGAGGTCTGCATAAAAGATTGACCACATGAGAAAAAGGTTTCGGGCCTACGGTAGGGTGTCTCTGTCATATTGAGTTGTGTTTTATGAAGTTTTGGCACTTCCTGGGATTTTTTGACTATTCTCCAGGGTAGAATTGCTCTAGGTCATTTATCTGATTTTTGTTTGAGGTCCAGAGACCAGTCATTAACCTGATCCACTGGAGATGATCACCATGTGCTTGCAAGCTCATTCTGCAGCACTGGGTCTCCCTTTTTGGTGGAACTGCCTCTAAGTTGCATTTTTTTCCCTCCCCAGCAGCTACAATAAAACCGACACCCTGGTCTGCAGGGCAGTCCTGCTTGGACTGAGTATCACCATGGGAACAAATAACACCTGACTGATGATGTAAGACTTAATGACGTGAGCTCTCTCAATACACTGAATCTCTAGAGGTGCTTTCACACTCCACAGCAGCATTGGAAGTGGCAGACAGACGTGAATTATGTAACCATGCAGCGTGTACCTGGACAAAATAATGTAGCCCTCAGTGAGTGTCTGCAGCTCACAAGATTTTAAATGAAAAAATTTTGATTACTGTGTCAGTGTTGCTTCAGTATCATCGGGCTGGTCTCTCATAATTCAGTTTGATTTAAGTGTGTGCTAATATGAATACTGATTTTTAAATTTATTTGCATTTTAATAACCTGCACTAATGTTTAGAAACAGAAACCAATGTAATATGCTATAAAAACTCGACACATGCAGGCAATGCTCAAAACAAATTGCTCTTGATGATACCTATTGAGAAGCACAAAAAGCATCAATGTGAATTCCACAGTATGGCAGTTGCCGGATGTCCTGCAACCATACTTCGCAAGATAAAATAATTAATATGGTAAACACTTGGCGGTCGTCCTTATTCTATCTGTCTGATCCTGCATCCGTATTTGCATTTGACACCAACAGTTGTTAAGGTGCAGTTTGCACCTGTTTACGCCACACTGGGAACAGGGAAGTATCAGTTATAGGTGCAATTCTGTGTAGCTGTTGAGCCCGTGCCAGCATCTTATTGCCTTTCTATTTGCAGTTAGACAGCTGTCCTCCTGTAGATGGAAGCATATGATGCATCAGATGTAGTAAAAAAGAAAATAAAAGCATGTAAAGGAGTTGTGCAATTAAGAGGCAGGTGTGAATTATGGGTGATTCTTTTTCACTGTATGATTATTATATTTTCATAGTTTATGCATTAGTTGACTTTTTGATGATGGTCATGAGGGCATGAGGTACAATACATAAATATAAAGCTACCGTTCTTACGCTTTACCGATTGAACACAGTGTAAATTGTATTGCACAATGGCCAGATTTGATTGGCATATTTTATGGAAATAAATTACCCCTTGATATCAAATGGACATAAACGACATCCATACAAAAGCCCATATTAATAAAAGCAGAAACAGGTTAGGAGAAGTTAATGCCTGACTGTTTTCCTCGGGGAGGTTTATTGGGAGAGGGCCAGCCCGGATCAATGGCAGTTGCCTATGGCCTTGGCCTTCAGGAAATGGAAGTTGTGCTGCAAGGGCAGAGCCATTTCTCTTGCTTTTGCTCGAAGTGATCAGAATAAAGTACTCATGAATTTCATTTTTTTGCCACAATGTTTCAGACAGCTGGTCCTCGGTTGATAGCAGCCATAGACAGCAGGTACAATAAGCACCCTTTGATCGATTGTTGTTTAAGAGCAGGGATTACTTTGCGGTTTGTAAAGCACCAGCACACACAGCGACCCCCCAGGGCGCAGAACAAACAATGGAAATGCCATTGGGGGTAAACTCACGGTGGGATACCCAAAAAAGGAACACAGAGAGTGAGCTGTGCTAGTTCAAGTGGAAATGTTCCCTGTGTCTGCAAAGAAGCAGCATTGTTTGCATGCAAACATCAAAAGAAAGGGAATAATTTTTGGAAGATAAAAAAATGCTACATAAATAGAACTTCTTGGCATGTTGAAATGAATATTACACAACTGTCCCAGATCAACATTCCAAATAATCAGAATCAGAAACAGAATCAGTCTTTATTGGCCAAGTATCATTTTACACATATAAGGAATTTGACTCCGGCTCCAGTGTCTCTCGTAGTGCGTTCACACTATGATTTACAAAGTGACAACAACAAATACCACCCAACAGTAGTGGAAGAACAAACGACAAGAGTAGTGCAGGACACCTACATAGAATGGCATAAGGATGGAATGAATGAGGTATATAAAAAATAAAAATGAACAGATACTCAGGGTGCGAAATACGGGGGGACTCGGGGGGTATGTACATATTTGTACATACCGAAGTAATCACGTTATGAAGTCAGATCAAATTTCTGCAAAGTAATATCTTTACTAATTTCTTCACCCATTTCCTGCTTCTCTGTTGCATACGTCACGAAGTCCCTATCGCTTCACAACGTACCGCATATTAAAATAAACAGCAGAATTTTCCGTTTCCGATGATACTAGTTGTGACTAGTGCGACAAAGCGTTGTCGAGTAATCCGGTTTTGAAATCTCAGCAAATTTCTGCATTGTCTCCAACACACGGCTGACATTACATCCCACTTTGTATGAAAAATAAACACAAAATAATGTATTTGCTTT
Source organism: Megalops atlanticus (assembly GCA_019176425.1). Taxonomy (NCBI): domain Eukaryota; kingdom Metazoa; phylum Chordata; class Actinopteri; order Elopiformes; family Megalopidae; genus Megalops; species Megalops atlanticus. The sequence continues at coordinate 53,260,681 of CM032876.1, forward strand.
TTCTCCCGTATTTCAAGGCCATCTTCCAGCGCCCTCCCGTTCTGTTGTTTCTCCCGGGAAACTCCTGTAATTTGCATGGCAAACTTTATTATGAATAATCATCATATACGGATCCGTAAGTTTTGTATGTTTGTCTGACGTTACCCAAGTTACCAGATCGTCTATGAAACACAACCTACTCACACAATCCACACACTACATACAATTATTTATTTACTATCCACAACCCCCGCCGAAAAAACCTCCCGTATTTTATTCTGAAACCTAAATGTTGGCAGGTATGGGTAGGGGGGACCCCCGACTGCCACCGGGTATTTCAGACACTGCAGATACTGTACAATAGGTTGACAACTACTGCACAATAAGTTAAGTGTACCTTACTGCAGGTTATGGGTATGCACAACAATAGTTGTACACCTATTGCACTGTGAGTCGTTAGTTTAACAGTTCAGGAGTATGGTGGCGTGTGGGAGGTATGGAGGACAAAAAATGACATAAGCAGAAATAAATAAATAAATGCATAAATAAATAAACAACTGAAAAATAAATACATTTTGGTAATGAAAAAGGCTGTTTCTGTATTTCTACATTTATTTCTGTATTTCTACATTTAGTTATTTATGTATTTCTGCAGTCATTCATTTATTTATTTATGCATTTCTACATTTATTTATTTCTGTTTTTCTACATTTCTACATTTATTTATTTCTGTATTTTTACATTTCCACATTTATTTTTTTCTGTGTCCGTATGTTAATTAAGTGGGTGGTCCTATACCTCAGTCTAAAGCAGGATTGGTTATAGCGGTGCATTGGATCTACTGCTACTGCCTTGACTTGACTGGGGTTATGCCCGTGACGTCATAATAGGCGGGGCCACTGCGGGTTCCACACACTGAGTGGCAGAGAGACTTACTGTGTGGCAGCGTTACCGTTCAGCTTGAATGCCGCGAAAACACAAAAAAACTCATCTAAAATGGGAAAGAGCTGTTGTGCGATTGACTGTACACACAGATTCAACAAGAAATCGGAGCTCTTTTTTACAGACTTCCGAAAGCTAAAGAAAACAGAAGCAAATGGATCGCAGCAATTCGCAGAAACAACTGGAATCCAGGCACTGAAACGTGTAGCTTACAGTTTTCCAAATAAAAGTTGTAATAAAATATTTGTACAAACCACATACAACCAGAATATCCATTGGTGTCCTCTTCACTTTAATCTCGCCAACAAATCCCGCCTTGAAGTAGCCTACGACCAAGCGTCAAGGCTTTTGCGGACATTATAAAACGCTTAACGTGAAACGGCTTGAGGTGGCTTAATGTTCCAAAACAGCGATCAACGATCACCAAATTTCTCTCGGACGGACATCTCTTGTCATAAACACTTCCACCTGTCAAAAAATCAAAACTGAAATCCTATGAGTATGGACGTTATCTTACATTAAGCGTTTTCCCAGGGCTGCCAACACTCACGCATTGAGCGTGAGACTCACGCAGTTGACTCAGATCTCACGCTCTCACGCCACACACGCCTTTTCTCACGCTAACTTTTCGTCTTCGCTTCCTCCGATGTAAAATTTGTGATTTTTAAGTGAAGGAACAGCATTGCGTGCAACAGCCAATCATTGCAATGCGCGCTCCGGTGGAGCAGCCAATCACAATGATTTTGTGGTCGAGTAACTAAAGGCTGAGCATGAGTGGAGCAAGTGGAACAAATACATGAAGAAGGTAAGTGCAATGGTCATTTGTAGTGGTGTACAAAACGATTCTTTTGAGTGATTCGGTTCCTTTCGTTCAGTTCAATAAAATGATTCGAATCTTTGACTCACTGATTCGTTCATTTCCATATCCGGTCGGGCGGCATACACAAATCTGTAAATAGTTTTATTGCATTTTAAAAGTTACTCTACATTGTTACAAACATCATGTCCATTATTAGCTTGCTCTGCGGCAAAACAGCACGTGTGAAACCAAATGTCAATGAAATCAATAGTAATTACATCGTAATATTCATTACGTGAAACTGCACCATGCTATTCAAACCATCATACAGCCGCAAAAGGTAATAGAACCCCACATTTTAAGGCGTATAATAGCCTAAGTACATGTCATTTGCTAAAACTAAAAAAAAGTACAGAAGAAAAAAGAGCCACGCTTATATCCGAAGCGAAAAACTTCGTTTTGCAAGTTTTGAACTAACCCAGCACAAACATTTTAATATCGCCTACTTGTAGGCCTAGTCAGTAATGTCGTATTTTTATGTGTTGTTAATGTAGACATAGTACGCTACAAATATGATGCATACGCTTATGCATCACATTTCTGTTTTGTTTTGTAGCCTACTGTGTTGATTTGTCAGTATTTATTAATAAGGACTTTATTCACATTAAAAGGAAATGTGATGTCAACATTAAATAAATCGTAGCCTACGTAAAATTGCAGTTGTGATAAACAAGAACTGCGATACATTGTGCGCACCTAAAATATGCTACTGCTAAAAATATAAATATAAAATAATATTCCAGGTAGATGAGCAAAATAAGATTTAATAATATTTTTAATTCCTATAATAATGTCGAAGCGCTCTGATTCCTTTTGCATCGTCACAGTCAATGGCGGATGTAGCCCAAGCCTGCTATACTGAGAACTAGCGATTCTGGCAACACATAGTCACCAGGTCTTCATGGTCAGTGAATCTTTGGAGTCCGAAGGAACTAGTGAACTGAGGAACTTGTCAACAGTTCATCAGGTCAGTAGGTGGAGTTTAGAGTCTTCCTAGTCACCGGTTCTTTTGCATTGTCCCACATCGTCAGCTATGCGAGATGGCCAGTGGGAGGTGCTTTGATAGTTTTATCATTTCAGCCATTAGCTAGTTGTCGTCACGAGCGTACTGCTGATACAGTTTTGTGATAGGCTGCTTCGTGGACAGACCGCATATCTAATATCCACTGGAGGGAGAGTTATAGCTGCTATGCCAGCTAATCAGCACGCATGTTTGAAAAGAGGAAGGAACGAATATTTTAGACTAGGGATTCAGTACACTCAGTTCACCTCAAAGATTCGTTCAAAAGGATTCGTTCGTTCACGAACTGCACATCACTAGTCATTTGTCTAACTTTATGAATTGAACTCAGGATCTGTCGGTGTAAAGTTGTAGAGCGTAGTCAACGACAGCTCAGCTCAAATGATCTTATTTATATATAGTATATTCATTTTCATGCTTCAAGTGGGAGCCATCCCAATCAATGATCAAGGCTGCAAAATCAGCCACCAGCAATTACAACAGAGTAGGGATGAAACGGTTAACGGTTTAACATTAAACCGCGGTAACATTCCCGACGGTTAGCATTACCGTTTCAAATCTGAATTATCATTCAAACCGCCGTTGATTATCGCGCTTTGAAAAACTCACGTTAAATACCGTGAAAGGATGAAACCGTTACCGGTTTGACGGTAAACTGCAACGTTAGTATTACCGTTTCAAATTTGAATTATCATTAAAACCGCGGTTGATTACCGCGCTTTGAAAAACTCACGTTAAATACCGTGACAGGATGAAACGGTTACCGGTTTGACGGTAAACCTCAACGGTTAGTATAAATTTGAATTATCATTAAAACCGAGGTTGATTACCGCGCTTTGAAAAACTCACATACTGTTCAGCATCAACCAAAGTTAGCAAGTCACAGACACAGACGCGCAGGCGCAGCATGTAACGTAAGATTGTTCTGTGTCAGTGAAAACATGGCGGAAGGCAGTGACAGCGCTCAGGAGATTTTTCAGCCTTCTAAGAGGACTAATTTGCTATTAAGAATGAATTCCGTGTACGTTTGTATTTGCATATTCTTGAAACAGAACACTGTTTAGACCAGTTTATTTCCTCCTTCTGTATAAATTTTCCAGCGTAATTATGATGTGACAGCATTATTTGCAGCATAAGCAGACTTGACTCTTCCCTTTGTGCTTGATTTGCGATACATTTATTCATTTGGCAGACGTATCCAAAGCGACTTACATAGGTTACCGTTCTTTACAATATTATCCATTTATACAGCTGGATATTTACTGAGGCAATTGTGAGTTAAGTACCTTGCCCAAGGGTACAGCAGCAGTGTCCCAGCGGGGATTGAATCGGCAACCTTGCGGTTATGAGTCCTGCTTCTTAACCACTATGCTACACTGCCGCGATAAGGCAGCCTTAGCGTCCTCAGTCGGAAATTCACGTCTTCCTTACAAACTCATTGAAGCAACTGGAGCCGTGCATGGGAATGTTGGACCAGGGAGCTTAAGTTTTGCATTCAAAAACACGTATCTGCACTTCATTTTAGAGCGTTGTTGTAGCCTGAGAAAGTAATGTAATCTATAAAAGACAGACTATTGTACAATTCATTGGCTATGTTATTATTTTAATGTTTATGCAAATAAAAACTGCATAGTGCTGCTAATTTTATTTGTGGTTTTCAATATAAAACTTGGTGAAATGATTTCAGTTTGTGTATCAGTACTTTTTGAACATTTTCAGCACATTTTAACAATACCGCGATAATACTGATAACCGTGATAATTTTGGTCACTATAATCGTGATATTAAATTTTCATACCGTTTCATCTCTACAACAGAGCACATGAGAATTTGTGAACCTGTTTCTGTTAAACTGTCTGGTTGTGGGTTTTAGGGTTTTAGTGGGTTTTAGGACAGTCGACCTCAAAAAGAAATGTGAATTGAACTTTCCATGTTGTCAATACATTTAAGGAAATACTGTTCAGTTTTGTTCATGTTTTGACATTCTCAATAAATGTAAGGGAACACTGTACACTTTTTGTGATGCAAGGTTTTTTTATGGCTAAGCACATCACTGTATAACAAAAATAAGTACTACTAAAATTCCCCTCCCCACGGGAACAAATCTCTTTCCAAGCTGAACTCAGAAGTTGGCAGCCGTGGTTTTCCTCTCCATTGACGCCCATTATAAGGAAAAGGCTTAACGTGGCTTAATGTCCCCAAATAGCGTCCAATGATCACCAAATTTGTCTGACATCTCACATGTCATAAGCACCATCTCCTATCAAAAAAGCAAAACTAAAATCCAAGGAATATGGTAGCTAGGCTGACGTTACGTTCAGCGCTGTCCTCTCAGTTTTGCTTTTTTTTGTTAGCCTAGTTGATCGCTGTTTGGAAAATTAAGATACGAAGCGTTTTCCTTATAATGGGCGTCAATGGAGAGTTTTGCTTTTTTGATACGAGATCATGTTTATGACATTTGAGATGTCAGACAAATTTGGTGATCATTGATCGCAGTTTTGGAACATTAAGCCACGTTACGCGTTTTAGAATCTCCCGATTTTTGTATGCTTTCAGGCTTTGCTTTGTGTATTTCAACGGGGTCGAAATCAGGTAGGCCACATATAAATGTCAGGAAACCCCGATTCCTGGCCACATGTCAAGGTCCATGGACCACTGGTTCTTTGGTAAGTTGTAAGGATCACTGTCGAGTCCAACTGCCAATTTAGGCAGATAATCGTTTGTTTTACTCCCGGTTTCGCAGTTTCTCCTACTAAAGGCAGCCATGTTGCAGCGTGTTTTGCCACTCAGTCCGACTGAGGGGGCGTATTCCGGTGGGAAAGTGACGTCAGTGCATACCCTCTATACGGGAGGTTTGCCATCAGCTCGCTACTAGCCGCTTAGCTAAACTGAGTTGTCGACAGTTAGTTTTAATGTAGCCCTGTGTTTTTGATGGAAAGTTTTGTATGAGCCATTGCGTGGAGTTAATACCAAGGTTAGCTAACCAGCTTGTGTAATGTAGATTTGATAGGAATCGTTTGCTTCTGTCTGGTTCGCTCAGCTGACCAATCCTGCTTCAGACTGATGTTAGGACCACCCACTTAATTAACATACGGACGCAGAAATACAGAAATAAATGAATAAATGTAGAAATACAGAAATAAATAAATGTAGAAATGCACAGATAAATAAATGAATAGATGTAGAAATACAGAAATAGCCTTTTCATTACCAAAATGTATTATTTATTTATTTATTTATTTATTTATGCTTATGTCATTTTTTGTCCTCCAGACTCAGTGATTGCCGTGTAGATCTTTACTAGCAATTCTTGTGGCAGGTTGAACTTAATTCTTCAGCTGGCACAGGAAGTGTATCCTCTGCTGGGCCTTTTTTGCCAAGGAGACAGTGGTGGTCTCTCACTTCAGGTCTTTGGAGATTGTAGCTCCCAGAAACCTGAAGGTCTCCACAACTGAGACAGCACTGCCTAGCATGGTGAGGGGGGTTAGGGGTGGGAGATTCCTCCTGAAGTCCACCATCATCTCCACTGTTTTGAGCATGTTCAGTTCTAAGTTTCTAAGGTCAGCTGTTCAACCTGTTCAATCTATATGCAGACTCATCACCATCTTGGATGAGACCAAATAACAGTGAATAAATATAATTCAAAGTAATAACATAAAAATATAGATGTAAAAATGGAAACACCTGTTCCAATTATTGGTATTCATGGCAACATTTTCCTTTACTTCTCATGAGTACTTAACTCATGAGTTACTTGTCTAATAAAAGATCCTTGTAGCATTTGAATTCTGACTGTATGTACTGTAGGGACTGAATATACCCAAGCGTGGGTAGTTGAGATGACATGTTTGGGAGGAACAGATGGTGAGGAGGAAGACGAGTACATGAATCACATACTGTAAAAGTGTGATGAACCAATTCCAATAGAAAGGTTAACTTGATTTGTGTTATGGTTTAAACTTTGAGCAAACACAACAAATGATACAAGAACGCAAAAGATAAACACTGCCTAATTTTACAGTGAAGATGGTTTTTGATTTTCTCATTAAAATGGTGCTACTTCTTATTTGTCTGGTAGTTTCCTGTAGAATATTTACAGTTGATGATGTGTTCTTAGATAGGTTGTTGATTCCTTGTATACCTCAATCAGCTGAGTGACCCATTTGTAGGGCTTGTCCACATGTAGAGTTCCATGTACAGTCAGTCCAAAGTATTATTTTGTCTGTGATATGATACTAAGCACTAAACACAGCTGCACCTGAATTTGATCATGCCTTGGCATATCTTCCTTTTACATCATTTATATTAGAGTGTTGGCCTCTCTGATTTCAACAGAAATATTTTATGCCACTTCCATTCCATTTTCAACTGTAGCTCTAACACATGATTTCTTATGTAACTTATGTCTGCAGTTGAAAACTGAAATGCATCATTAATTCAAAGACTGTGGCTTAATTAAATGGGAGGTTTTTCAATATTGTGTCAGATGGGAAGATCAATCCAGCTGTAATGAATTTGAAACTACAGTAAAATGCATGGCTAAAGACACCATAATTACAAGCTATAAATTCTGTCCATATTGATGGAGGAAATGTGAATATTTTTGGATTTCACAATTTTAAGATTTTCCAGAAATGTAGATGTTCTCCTGATTCACACAAACCATACCTATGAGTTGATGCGATCAAAATTTAGAAGTTGTTATCAAGCTGTTTCTCTGGCTCAGGTAGCTAGCTAGGGATCCACAGTAATATTTGCATCAGCTACTATATTCACAAGAGTAAAGTTTGAATGCCTGCACACACAGTCCCAGTTGTCACAATGCCATAGCAACAGTAACCCATGACAACTTAACACTGAATCGCTTGGATCACCCTGACCCAATCAAGCAGATTGGCAAATGAAATGGTCTGTAGAGGTTTAGTTTCTAGATGGTGTAATGTTCAATCAAACTGTACTCAGCCAATCGACTATGCTGTAGAACAGAGGGGGGCAATCATTGAGCCCTGGGGAACTCCTGTTGAGGAAGTGTGAGAAGTCAAGATAAGAGCATTTCCAAGGGGACTCGGTAAGATGGAACCAAAAGATAGAACCTTTTACAAAGACTGATATACCCATTCTTGCCAGAGGGATCCTATGTGTTGATTCCTGCAGTAACTTCCAGGAGGATCATGAGAGAGGAAAAGGAGGTCTAGTGATATAATAGCTTTGAGCAACAGGGTGGTCAAGGTGGAGTGGAAGTGTGAGAAATGCCTGTTTGAAAGAAATGCAGCCAGACATGAGGTAGGTATGAAAGAAGGAAGAGATGGAGGAAAACAGGTCAGGAGCCAGAGTAGAAGGGATGGATCCAGAGAGCAGTTACTGTGTTTGTGGGAGAGAAGATGGGAGACATCAGAATCAGCATAGGGAGAAGACAGTGAAGAATGGAAGACCAGGTATAGATGGTGGTGTGGAGAGGTGGGTAGCTGGCCACAGCTGGGGACTCTAAGGCCATGTGCACATGTATACGGGTATTTTTGAAAACGGGGGTTTTCCTCCTTCCTTCTTAAAAAAATCTCTGTCCACATGAAAACGCAAACACACGCTGTCAAGTGCTGTCAAGAGCATGCCAAACCAACGGACGACGATATAACCCTAACTGTAAAGCCATGTTGGCCAATCATAAGCCTGAAAAAAAGTTATTACGGCGCACACTCACAAGCCAAAAACTCTTTTCCCTGTCTACACGTCAACACTGAAAACAGAGTTTCTGAAAATCTTCACCCTGGAAAGTGTTTTGCAAAAGATCCGTTTTCAGTGACCTGAAACGCCGTTTGCGTGTGGACGAAAGGCCAAAACACATAGAAAAAGTTACGTTTTTAAAAATACCTGTGTACGTGTGGACAGGGCCTAAGAGCCTGCGGGTGTCAGGAGCTCTGTCCTCTCGGAGTAACTGCAATATCACCTCATAAAATGCATTTAGAAATGATTTTACAGCAAAACACATCACATAATATATGGTTTATGACAGTGCCATAGCCATTACTCCAGTTGCCCTTGATTGACATGACAGCTATTTGTGATATTGTGTTCTCTCTCAGAGTAAGCATCCAGTAGTCAGTTGCTAAAATCAAATCTCTTTATGGTAGGCTGAAAGGTAGAATACGTCAGGAGATCAGTGGCACAGATTGCTTTAATCTAGGACCGTAGTAATATAGACACACATTTCTTCAAAGCGGAGTTAAGAAAGACATGGAAAAATTAAAACCATAAAACTCAGTTCATTATACCAATGTCTTTAAGCTCACAACTACAGCACAAGTTAAATGTCAGAATTGTTCTCTCTCTGTTTGCACATGATTTATGATCCAGTGTAGTGAGTGCCAATCCACTAGTTTTTCACTGTCTGTCCTTATGGTCAGTGAGGAAATTTAGATTAAACTCCCTCAAAGTAAATTATCTCAAACCTGACAAGGCATCTGACAGGCCATTAATTTCTGGCAGGCGGGGTCAGAAGTGAGGTTGAAAGAATTCATCACAAAAATGTTCCCATTGCTAGAAATCTGGTTGGGTGATAGCAAAGGACTGAAAAGACCGAGGTTTTAGCACATATTTAGTTGAAATTAAGGTGGGATTGGATCAGGGTACCATTACATGTATGGTGCTGTATGTTCATATCACATTTTTTTATTACTGTAATGCATTTTTGATGTATGATGAATACATAATTTTACAGACAAATACATTTTCTCAGATCAATGTAAAAAAAGTCTAGCAATTGCTTCGCCACACACAGTAATTCCACAGCCTCTTTATCTTGGTGAATAGAAACCTTTGTGTAACAAACATATCACATTTCAGCCCCAAACATACAATTTATTCAGAGATTATAAACTGCACAAAGAAATGAATTTGGGGTAACTGCAATGTTACATTAAAATTGTTTTGCCTGACAAATCATTCATTTGTGGATTCATTTTGCTGCGAGCCTTCCTAAATCTGTGATATTATGGAAGATTAGCTTCTGCCTAATCAGACATGAAATTTTATGCACCATTTAGAGTTTGCTACTCCACTCCTGCATGATTTGAAACAGTAAATACCACAGTTTGCATGAAGGCTTTTGTAGGGAAAGATGAAAAGAAAATAAAATTTATTTTTCTTTTCGGGCTGGTTATTTATTTGTTGGTGTACTTTCCATTTTAAAGACCATCCCAGGGTGTGAACCTTCTTCAGGTTACATAAATTATGAAGGTTAATTCCTTTGAATAGGGAGTCATTTGCAAATTGCAGATGACTCCCTGTTCAAATCATTTGCAATATGAGCTATACATCAACCACCACATTAAAAAGGTAATAGTGTGACACTACACAGTTTTGTATTTAACTGGGGCATAATTAAGAAGAAAGGTCTCAAAGGTTTTAAAGGTGGGAGGAAATTATCAGGAACCCATAATGCATTGGGATTCATACTTACAAGTAAAAGACAGTAGAGAATAAAAAATAAGACTGGGAAACTGTTCCTGAAGTTTGTAAAAGTGATTGAAATGTAGCATTAGATAAAATAATATTGGGGGGGCATTCAACTGACTTCATAAATGTTATTTGGGATGCAGAATTCTTACTTGTCTACAGTTGGTTAATGATATATTAAAGTATATTAGTTCTGGACCATTTAAGGGTAATTTATACTACTCCATGTGTTCACCATAACTGCAATGCTTATTAAGTCAATCAATGCCACCAAAGTTTCACAAGTCTCATCCATACACATTAGGTGGCATCGTACAATTTTCCTGTGAGCTTACTGGAATATATCCCATTATTTATGCCTTGCTAAGTTGCTTAGAAAGCTGCATTTATTTTGATAATCCACTATCTAAAGCAACATTTATTTAGATGCCATGGACACCTGCCCTTCCAGAGTAGCCATGTGTCCAACCAGGTGTTATTGAAAGTGTTCATTTTGCTGATAGCATCTAATGTGTTGTTTGTTTTGATAATGCACTGTATAAAGCTGTGCTTATTTAGATAATGCACCATTGTGGATTCCTTTCCTTTTAGAGCAAACATCTGTCCATAGACTCTCAGGTAACCATTGCTGTCTAATATCCATGAATGATGACACCTCATGAAGATGGGCAGGAACACTGCATGTGTTGGTAACTTTTACACACCACATTTGACATAAAAATGCACAAAATCTGGATGTATGACAAGAGGCTAGGGAGTGACAGTGAGAAAGTGAGGTTGTTTTTGTCATTCAGTGAACCTGTAAAGGGGAGCTTGAGGAGATTTATTTTATCCCTTTGATGTGTGCACACGCCGTCTCAGTTGTCACGCTGATCTAAACTGTGATTTGCCTCTTGTTGTTCTTCATGTCCTGTCACGTCTGAACTGTCATGCAATGCTTGCCACAATACTGAGTCTATAACACTGTACTTTATATATTTAAGGATATTTAAACATACACATATTATGCAACACAAAATTAACAAAATTAATATTTGACTCAGTCCCACAATTATATTTTTTCTGCATTATTTTTAGCATTTTTAGCCAGCACTTAGGATCGCTGTTTATAACATTTCAATGGGAAAGTAGGATTTGGTTCACAACTATCTGGTTTACAGGAACGCATTGTTTCATAAAAGGCAAGGACTGTCTTGCCTGCACCTTCACATGAATTCAGTCATCAACCAACATTAAAATATTCAAATTAATACCAAAACCCAGCTCTCATAAACCGAGGAATGACATGAATGTAAGGATCTGTGAATTTACAGAATTTGACTGTTTGCAAGGTCATCATCCTCTCACCTACTGTATGTTACTGGAAGGTGAAGAGGAGAATGTGCCTGTCTAATTGCAGGACCGTTGGCACTAATGAATTTTAAGTGGCTCTAATGAATTTTAAAGGCAGGATTTTCTGAGGTCATTCACAACATTAAAGCAATCAGTGATTTTTAATGAAATGCTCAACTTTCGAGTCTTTTTTCCCTGTCAAAAAATGTTGCACCCTTTGAGTCATTAGCATAACAGCACCTTCACACAATGTGACCTGTATGAAAACACACACACACATACACACACACACTCGTTCAAATTTTCACCTCATCCTATTAGACAATACAATGTGTGGTCAGCTGTTGTGGATGCATTTGAAATTATGCTTACGGGTGTTCACTGGCTAAAATAGCTTGGCCTCTGAAAGTCTCCACATTTGAGTTCTCACATCAAAAACAACAGCCAGATGAAAAATTAAACATTTACTATGGGCTCTTAGCAATGAACCTTTCTTCTTGTCCATCAATTTCAATGTAGTGTGAAATATTACTAAGAACATTATTCGTGAGATATTTTATTATAAACAAAGAGGTGGCCGTACAATCGTCCCAGTAAACCCCTAGGACATTTCTCTGGAACATTTACAAAAATATTTCTCATCTACTACTGCTGTTCACAAGTCTGCATTCAGATCATCATCAACAATAGTTTAATTGTACATATTGGAAGGCATCAGATGACATGCAGTATGTGACAGAGGGCATCTCCTTTAGAAAATAACAGAATTCAGCCTGGTCTCTTACCGGTGGCTAAGGTAAAATAAAATATTTAAATGGCTAAATTTCCAGTGTAAACAAATAAACTGGAAATATAAATAAAAGAACAGGCAATAACTAGTAATTAGTTAGTGGAACAGATTTTATTGGAATGCATACATTTATTTTTCAATCATTAAAGACATAAATACTCTGCAATAACAATCACTGACACAGGGAATGGCTGAAATTACGACACAGCAATTTGTCATGAGGACGGTGAAAAACACAAGGTGATTGGAAGTTTGATAACTGAGGAGGTTGAAAAGTGAATAATCCTCAGCACCTGCATATAAATTTTAAGGTGAATTGCAAATGTGGTCGGGCAATGCAGCACACAGACTCAGCAGTGGACGGCAAAGGCGCTCGGAGTTCAGCTCCTAGCGGCTACAGCTGGTGGCTGCTCTGATGACTGGAGCTGCTTTCCGAGGTACTCCCTGGAAAGGAAAAGAAAATAGTGAAACAAAAAATAAACCGTACTATTTAGATAACTTGGTTTCCCATTTACACACGTGTTCACACATGTTTTCCTATGGTGCGTGCCACATGACTATTGTTACAAGGTACTGTGCAGACGAAAGCATTGAGACAATACACTGTACAGTGGCATAAATACAATGTATGCAGAGAGACCACATCTATCTCCACAGAACTTCTGCAAATGTCCATCACAAACCTTTCACACATGCATCAGGCCTCATTCATCAAAATCTTCATAGAAAAAAATCATTTTGCTATTGGTATATGTTTGTATAAAACGTAACACCCAGTCTTGTTATAACCCTCCTTCATATGATGATAAATCCCAACCGTCCTGAAAATAGATGCTTGTGCATGTTATCTGTAATTACCATTATTAATCACCTGAACAAAACCATATTAGGTAATTCTGACTTCTAAGTTGCAGGTACAGCCAGCACTGCCGAATAGGGAAAAAGGAAGATATTTTCTCTGATTCAGAGATGTGAACAATTCTGACAGTGGTAAATGCAAGAAAAATATACATTTCGGCGTGTCCGCAGTGGAGCATTTGTGACATCACAATTGTACGTCGCTTTGGATAAAAGCATCTGCTACATGAATAAATGTAAATGTACAATGTAAATCACGGTAAATCACAGGTTGATATAAGCATGACTTCAAAAGGAAGAAAGAAAGAAAGAAAGCATGTGTCATCCATGTAACAGCAACAAAGTGTGCAGTTATGTCTAATTCAAATCTTGATTCGAAGACGTTCAATTAATTCTGTGTGAGTCTCAATCATAGACCTTATCCTTGGAGTGATCGGGGCATACGGTCCTCTCATTTCCATTCATCTAGAATAGAACAAATGCCATGTTTCATGGCCATATTATGGAGGACACAGCTGGCCAATGTCATCTTTCATGCCTTTTCTGCTGTGTAAAAAAGTACACCATCTTCTGCGTCCAAACACATTCAGCCTTCTAGCACACTGATAGTGTCCTCCATCACCAATCAAGAGTGTGTAGGTATGTGGCTGCATGCGGCCTTCTGTGGTGTCTGCGGGTTGACCAGCAGTTTTATCATTCAGGGTTTTAGCATGAAATAAACCATAAAAGAGAACACTTCACTGCAATGTTTACTAATTTGCAATGCATCTTCTATATTTGGTCACTTTATTTGCATTTAGCTTTTTTCTTTCAGTGAGTTTTTGTTAGTCTCAGATAATACTTGTATCTCAATTTGTTTCCCTAAACCAATGCATCCATGGCAAGTACTGAGTTCAATGTTTGCTCAACAATCAAATACTTTCAGCACGTAATCTGAAAAGTGATTTGGAAAAGTGGTTTGGAGCTGTCAGAGAATTCATTCACAGGTCAGAACAAATTCCAACTAAGAACAATGTGATGAATTCACATTGAATTCACATTGATGAAGTGTTCATCTGATTGATTATATGCACACTATGGGGCGCATTCTCCCATGCGCATAAGTAAAAAAAAATCATGCAGCTACGCACTTTTCAGCCAACACGTATTCTCCCCTTGACTTAAGTCTATGATTTGCGCACCACGAAGGCAGTTACGCGCTTTGGGCGGAGCAACCCCAAAATCTGGGCGTTTCTTATGTAAACACGATTTACGCATATTCTGCCCTTGACTTATGCGCTTCTTGGGGCTGTAGTAAGTCAAGGACCACTACATGGCGAAACACCATTGGCTTTTAAGTCGGCGGTAGGCCTACTTTTAACATTATTATACATGTACAAATAAAGTTCAAAATTTACGATATTTGTGTGTCATTATTTTTAAACTACAATAACATTTCTTGTAACCCTATATTACATTGTTAAACAGAAAAAAAATGTTTTACATCACATGGTGTTGTGACCAAGCCTGTTAAATAATTAGTTCAATTAGAATAAAACAGAAATATCAATTAAGATGAGTATAAATAGCAGAGCATTACCCATTCATTAATCAATTTAGTTAATAGAGTACTATGGAAGAGTCATGATGAGTCATTACTAATGAATTTTAAATAATAGGCTACTCAGCATGAGTTCAAGCGTGGACATTGGGACATGCATTTTGTTGCACCTTTTCCTCAATAGTGCGTTTTTATTAGCCCTTTCGCACGTATGGTCACACAGGTGTGATTAGCTGTTTAGCATGTATGCTAAAACTGGTGCGATTAGAAAACTAGATTGGGAAAATTCTAGCTAATTTTAGCTTTGATGAAACAGCAATTTAACATTAAAAAATATAGCAAATTCTCACTGAAAACTATGAGAAGCTTAATAATGCTAATGAAAAAATAACGAACCATGTAATGTAAGACACGCCCACATAGCATAAAAATAAGTTACGTGCGAAAGGGTTCATGAATCTCCACATGTCAAACATGTCTTTATACATAGGCCCAGCACGTGTGTCGTTTGGTATATTTACTGTAATTTTGGGTTTATGTCATACACAGAAACAAATGCTTTCCTTTGAGGCGATTTGTAATATAGCTCTCCCTTTGCATTTATTTTCAAAATCAGAGTCTGGTTTATGGTTTGAATGGATTTCAATGACATTCACATGGTAAATGCGTAAGTCCACGTTCCACGTTTTACCGACAGCCAAAATAAACGAGGTTGTGACTCAGTCTACTTCTATGTTAAATAAATCACGCCTCTTTCATGAGCCCGCCTTCATTCTGAAGTTCAGCGCTGTGGGCGTGATTGGAGCGTGTAGGGGGGAATGCGCGTAACTGAAATGCCTGTAACTTGAGGCGCGCAAAAAAGGACTTACGCGTGAATGGGAGGATACGCCCCTATGTGCACAAAATCATTTGTACACATGAAGAGTGCATCTGGCCCATCATTTTTTGTCATGATGAATAAGTCACTGCTGCATATTTACCTCCCCCTCTACTTCATTCATAAATGAAAACCATGAGTGATCTGTCTATTAGCAACTCTGCATTTCCCCTCACTTCATTTTTTACTTCATATTTTACAGTCTAGCTTTTGTTCCTCTTGATGAACAGACAAAGCTCTGTTCATCACTCCCACTCCCACCACTTGTGCAGCATCTCTACCCAGTCTTAATCCTTGATCTGTTACTTTTGATACTGGAGATCATTCAAATATTTCTTGTCTTTTGTTGATTTGGGAATTTCTGGTGATACTGGCATTCTAGTTTTCCTCTGACCTTGCTAACCACACCTGTCAGGCTTCCTGGAGCAGTGGAGTAGTTTTATCCTTACCTGTACCCCTCTACTGGAGAAATCTGAGGCTGTTTTTAGGTCTGCTTATCTTTGCCCTCTACAACAGCTCTCTGAGCCCTCCCATTGTTTCCTACAGCTTTCTTCTATCACTTACATAAAGTGGGAACATTGATGTTGCTGATTTTGCTCTCCCAATTCCTCAGGTTACCTTTCGGATTTTCAGCACATTTCAGTACATCAGGCACTGCCTGTTGGATTGATCTGTGCCCTTCTGACACCATATACACATCATCTTGTCCAATTTCTTCAGGGATTTGAATTCTACCCTTGCAGGCCTTCATTCTCAGTTTCTCCACCAGCTTGAATGAACTCGGTGCTGCTCAGGTCACGCCCTTTGCCTTGCTACTCCGTTGCACATCTCGCCCCACTGCATACCCACTGCTGCTGAGATTTTTTTTTTGTTTGTTTACCACTGCACGATCCATTCTGCTCTTTATCTCCACTGTCATCACCTCACTCACTCTCATCCTGAGATTATCATCTGCCGGTAGACTCTCTCTCCCATCTCTATGATGCCCTGTTGCTAAATCTCATTTACTCTCTTCTCTAGAATTTTAAGTCACTCATGATAAAAGCATATAATAGTGAGCAATTGATGATAACAACAACTGAGGAGCATATGATGATAATACTTATAATAAAAAGAATAGTGCTTCAAATTACATTAATGACTTACACAAACCATGAAGAGCCTTATAACTAAATTGTGTTCAATTAATGAAAACCTCCAGCTAACTGAACACAGATCTATGAAAAAAGTCCTCTACAAAACGGTTCCCTGCTCCAGCACAATCAAAATGTTATGGGCACAGGTTTCTTACTTCTATACTTTATTTAAATAATACAGACTGATTTTCACTCACTTTCTGTTGGAAACCGCAATGATTTGACTTTCAGACAATCACAAAAACATCAGTTCATTATAACTGGATGGGACCTCTAATGAGCAAATGGATGGCCGCCTGATTGACACAGACATGCTTTCCCACTGCCTGTACTTCTCCTAAGAAATAGCACGTAGATGTGTTTGTTCATAAGTGCACTTGGGAGCACTCTAATTTGTGTGCGTCATGAGAGATGTGGTTGCCTTTTAGGGAACCAGATATGTTCATACCCTCTTACTTGAGTTTAGCTAGCCTGGGTGCCAGTCTGCCTTTCAAGCTAAATTATCATTTTGCCCCTAATTCCAGCTCTGTTGCTATTAGCATTTCCACTTCTTAAACTGCTGAAGTTCCTCCTTTGATCACAGGATTTTTTAAAAATCATTTTATACTTTAACACAGGAATGAACAACACCAATGAGAAACACACACACACACACACACACACACACACACACACACACACACACACACACACGCACACACACTTCTTGTATTGTATTTTTACTGTTCTTACTTCAGATCCCACAGTCAACTCAGTGAGAGGCTCCACCAAAACACAAGAACACTTTGAAGCAGCACCCAATACTACCTCTGGAATTGTGCTGGACTATGTTCGTGCACGGTATGTTTAATGGAGCAAGAAGATGCACTGAGCTCTGGAGCGCTTCGGAGGGACATATACAAGCACCCATGCTCTCTCATGACATAGTGTGACTTGCACTGCACTGTAGGTGGAGGAGCAATAACAAGCGAACAAAGCGAAAGCAGAAGCAAACAATGCACCCAACTTAAAATTGCATGTGCGTGGTTCTGACATCACAATAACGTACACTCACCCAGTGGCGATAAAAAAACGCCCATGATGAGGTACAGGCTGTGAAAGTTTCGTTCTCAGCCCGGACGTGCTTTACAAGCTCTGGACGAGATCTCAGCTTATCTGAGGCTGATTTATGTGCTCCTTCACAACCTAACCCCCTGGCAGTCACATTACGTGGGTGTGAAAAAAAGGCCTTCTCACTAACATATTTCTTACACACAATGTCCTTCTTCCAGCGATACCCCATGGAAAATGAAGCTAAGCACATCCTGATGTGCTGGAGGTGATTCTGAACTTTCATCCACATATACTGTAGACTGTACTTGTGTCATTATTCCACAACTAGATGATACACAAATTCTTTAATGCCACATATTTTTCCATTCTCCATATTACAATATTTATCAATATAATATGAAAAGCCGTTTCTGGGTCTTCTTTCATTCTGAGATTGGTAGCAGCACTGATGCAACGGCAGAGAGTGAATTTCATAGTGACTGAGCCCTTGCAGTGGGGACTGGTATACAACTTACCACGGGGAGGGGATGACACTGGTCTGACAGTGGTCTGACGCTGTTGCACATTCAACCTGAGAGGACACACTTCTGTTCTTTTGTGCTGGAAGTCAATCTGGATAAGAGCATCTGCTAAATGAATGTAATGTAATGTGCTGTGCTTAGCTCAACAATTTAAGATGGTTACGATCTTAAAAGGTTGATTTTCAAAAATAATCTCATTCTTAAATTATGTACGTGAGATAGCCCTACAATTAACTTGCAATTCATAAATAAGTCCACACAGTACATTTAACGTACAGAAGGCGGAAACAAAAAAATTATATTTCTACAAATTGTTCTTGTTTTCCATTTTGCTGCCAAGTTTGTTGCTTTAGAGGGATACGTAACATGGCAACAGAAAAACTACATTTAGAATAGCACCATGGCCTAATTGTAATACATTGTTCAACCCAGGGAGTATGTAATTAATAATTTATAACCCATCAAAAATTAGTGCTCAGAAGAGAGGATGCATAAATTGTAAAAAATTGGGAGCGTCTGTGTTCCTGTCTTCAAAAAAAAAAAAAAAAAAAAACTCTGCTTTTCACAAACAAGGCAAAGTCAGATGTACTGTGGAATTTTTTTCTGTTTCCCCATGCAACACAGTGCTAATCCTCTCATTGACATGAAAAATCACTGATGTGCACGATAGTCAGATTATCAATTCATGATTTTCTCATATCATTTCTGTGTATAAACTGGAATATCTGCCTGAAAATTATTTTTCCCCTCCTTACGCCACCCTATTGTGGAACTGCCACATTATATTCATCTCACCACAACAGCCTCTGTAATCGCACAATAGCACTGAAGGGAGATGTTCTCAGTCCAGTGGCTATTATTCACACTACAGGTACAACAGTGCACCATGGCATCAGCTGACGGCCTGTGCCACATAGCTCAGCCTGCAGCCGAAACAAGTGCCTTGCTGACTGCACCACTCTAAACCCCACAAAAAGGCCTTCACTATAAATGGTATCATCAGAATCCCTCCTTTCCTTTTTCAAATAACTGACAACCAATGCTGGACTTAGCTGGCTTTGACTAAATGGAAAAAATCTGTGGCATCACTCTTGTGATTAAGGGCACCATCTTATCCTTACCCATCTTATGGGTGAGCAACCTGTAACTACAAAGGAGTCCATAACAACCTTAAAAAAGGAAAGAATCCCACCAATGAACACCTGACCAATGAAGATCCAGAAATTCATACAGCAACACATATAGTAATACTATACGAATGATCATATAGTATTACTGTATGTGTTGTACTGTATCACGTTTTATCCACATGGTCTTTTCCCATACAGTAGCAAACATAGATAAATAAGTCCAGATGCTCAGATGCATTATTCATGTATGTTCAATTCCAATTATGTCGAATTACCAAGACAACACAGCTATATCAACGGATTATATCAGACACACAAATCATAGCGCAGAATGGCCAACAACGCAGCAGGGACAAAATGAAGAAGTGATTTACAAAAACGTGTCCATAGCAGGCTTGTTATCAAAAAAATTGATTTACACACTCTTGAATGATGCAGAAGCAATCACAAACAGTATTCACAAAATCAATACATTTTTCAAAAGCAACACCGCTTGCACATTTTACAGTTTTGCTCTGGCTCATACACCTTTTTTGAAAATATGTTAATATTGATGTCACAAATGCTCATTTGCTTTTCCATCATTCAACATCATTCAGGTGTCTTTTAACATAATAATAATATCAGACTTGCCATGATACACTGACAAGAATGGCAATAAAAGCCAGTCATGGACAGTAAAGACCTAAGCACACAAGTGTTCTGCGGGTGATTTAATTTGATTCATTATTCATTGATATAAATATGGAAGAGTCATTGATATTTAATTTCTTGCTGGCCTACATCCTTTATTTTTTGCTTTCAGTACAATTCATAAGTCAAGCATAAAAATCCCATTAATGTTGCACAATTTACGGAAGCTCCCATAAAAAGACTGTATTTATGCAAAGGACTAAACGGGTCTCAGACATCTGCTCTCTTCTACTTCGAGGCACCTTCTGAGTACAAGAAATCACTGTTAGACTTTGCAAGAGATAGCCAGTTTCTGCATATTAACCAATAATGTAAAAGGAGCCGGTCATGCGCATAAATGTGTATAATGTAAGTGTCAAGAGGACAGAGCAGTATTTAAAATGCTTATTATTCCAGTTTATTCATACCACATGAGATGACAACTATTGAACTGCACATCGCCCAAAAGTAATCCGCATTTAGGATGCTATCAAGAAATCTGATGGAAAACCTTTGTGACTTTAAGATGGGGTATTGACCTTCTCTAAGGCAGGAGGAGAGGGAGAGAATTCTTACCTCCAATGTTGACAGAAAGATCAATTATTAAGAAAGGAATTAGGATTCTCCCTCCATTCCCCACACTGATGCTGCATTGTATTTTCTTGGAGAAAAAAAAATTACAATCCCCTGCACGCTCAGGTAATCTTTGATTTCATATGATAGCGACTATTGTTCCATCACTAAATAGATAGAAAAGACCATAGGTGTTCTGTGGTCAGATTTCCATGGCTAATATCCTCAGCTCATTGAATTAAGGTAAAAATAGGTTTTTATCGAAAATTTATTTGAAGACAAAAAGTGGCTAATGAATGGATTCAAAGGTCTCTCCGTGGTACCAGAATGAATATTTAGGAAACACACGTCGATAACAATGGGGAATCAGCTAAAATGCAGAGGCACGGAAGCTCCAGCAGCTTTGAATAATAAACACTCAGCTTAATTGTGGAAATATAAATCAGTGAGTCGGGCCAAACCGTTCTCCCTATTTTCTCTCCTGCCAGACAGACTGGGCTTTCTGCACTTTCACCGAAATGGATTTTCTCACTGGTGTCAAGCAGATTGTAAATATTATTTTGGCCAATATGATTTAAAAGCAGGCAGACCAATGGAGAACAATAAATCTTAAAATCCTAGAGGCCAAATGGTGGTCTACGGATCAGTGACAGCGTGCGACTGGCTGCAAAGCAGTTCTTTCATAAGAAGTTCAGAAGTTGTGGTTTGGTCTGTGTTTACAGTTATTTTACTGAACTACACTCCCCTATCTTATAATGGATATGGTTAATTCATTTCTAATCTCCATCCCATTTCTGGAAGGCAACTCTGGTCTTTGATGTTACATACACAACAGTTCCAATACACTACTAGAGGCTGCTAGTACTCTCACTTCTGAGCTGAAGTCTTTTCTAGTCATAATAAGAGTAATTTTGTTGTAGTATGGCCATCAAACTGATGAAAAATGAAAATACATCAGTGTATTTCAATCATATGTAATACGACCGCCATGTCATGTGATTGAGTCATTTCCAAAAATACTGCACTTCCAAAATACTGCTTTTCAATGGCTTGCCACATATTATGGGAAACTGACTCTCAGCGGGAACACAATCTAATCAGAATTTCAATGCCCCTCTATTTTCGGTTTGTGAGTGGTGTACATGTGACTAAGACGGTGTTGGTTGTTAAACTGGCTGTAGCCTGTGGCCAACAGGTTTGACAGTCTTTTCTTTGTGGACATTATGGGGAATGACCTCTACACTAAACACAGCAGCTTTGTTCTCACCATACATTTAGAGCACCAATGATAGTATACACACATCCAATATCTTTTTTTTTTTAAGTGGCTGAAAGACAAATGTACAAAACAAATGAACAAAAATGATTGGTACAAAGGGTACAAGAATAGTGTGAGACTACCACAAACTTACAAGACAATGAAAGAAGGAAACAAGAAAGGAAGGAAAGGAAAAGTAAGTGCTACTCAACAGGCAGAGGGATACAATTTCTGTTCTAGGTTGCTGTCCTCAGGTCATGAGCAGTAAACATGAGTCTAAAAAGGCATGAATAATCATGGCTATCTTCCAAAAAATAAGAGGCTTGGCAGACCACCCTACGTTTCATTATAATTGGTGATGGTTGATATATATTTTGGATGTGCGGGGGAGTGGGAACAGAAAGGGGAAAAAAAAAAAGAAAAACAGCTGCTTTTATCTTGAAAGATCCTAATTACACCATACAGATCTGTACATCGGAACTGATTTGCAAATCTATCTAAAGCTGAGGTGAAAAGTAAAAGTCTTCTGGCACTCGACAGCCGGAGTAGCACTGTGTGCTTGGCAGCAGAAAATGCATGGCTACCAAGTTAGACTGAGTTTGTGAATGAGGGAGAAAAAAAACTGCCTTTCGCTGAATGAATGAGCCGTGAAGAACAAAAGGTGGTTCACACCCAGCACCTGGATCCCTGGATAGAGACCAGCAGGTGGCACAGAGGGGGGGCTGTGCTGTGATCTCTGCATCCTGAATCAAGCACCCTCACTCCATTTTTCTGCTTTCATGAAGATGTAGAAAGAGTGCTTTGAAATCACAAGACTATGCAGGCACTTTGCAATTTTCAGGCAGCAGTTTAGTGCGAGATGTTGAACAGAAGACAATGCATCATCCAACTGCAATCACCATTCCATTTTCTGGTTACTGCTGTCTGTTTTCATGTACCCCTGTTTGGGAATCACCAACAGCACACTAGGCTCACCTCGCTGCGACAATCTCTGCAGCCACGCAGGACTGCTGAGGCGAGACGAATGCAGTCTCCCGATAAACTGGCACACAGGCAAGTATTTTTCGCACCACAAATCATGCAGTGCACTACAGTGCTCATTGAAGGACAGGTGCTCACTCCACTGATGTCATCCTTGCAACTTGCAGGTGCTTGATGAATCGCAGGATGCCTGAGAGCAGTGAGAGAAACCTGAGAGAAACCCTGGTCAAACTACTCACCACTTTCCCCTACAGAACAAATTGGCTGTCCCAGTCATTGTCAGCAAATGATATGGCTTGGTTTCAAACTAAGGCTGCATTAAAAGTGAATGCCTTGCCAACTGAGCCTTTTGGGACCTCCAAACAGAGGTTTTCATCATATAAAATCAAAGCTACACTGTAGGAACAAATAGCCTATTAAGAAATACTGTATAGCTGTGTAGCAGTTTCAAGGATACTACATAAAAATCTCAAAAGACAAGACCTAAGCACAAGCCATAAGTAAACCTTTAAGACTGCTGTTATATGAGGAACATAAAATATACAGCTCTTCTGAACATGTTGTACATTTTCACTAATTTCCATTTCTCAAAAAGACCTTATTATTCATAAATATGACAGATCCATTACAGTATCTAATACATCATGTTCATGGTCCTGAATGACTTTAATATCAACCTTAAAACTGCTGTCTGATTAATTGCCAGTGCATGGGCAGGTTAGATGCATTCAGGGAGAATCTAGCTGGGTGATATGGTCGATTTAGGGCCCAATGTTGGAAGAGTTTGTGATCCATAAAAATACTTTAATTTAAAAGAATTACATTTCATGGAAGGGGTCAGAGTGGGATAAGTTTATCTTGTAATGGAAAAGCTACACAGCACAGTACATTTTCTAATAAAAAGGAGCACAAAAAATGGAAAAATGCCTCTCCCAAAAAATTTAAAAATGATACGTTTTGATATATTGTTGTTTATAAAAACAAACCTCTCATGTTTTTCATCAAACCTCATCTCTCTAAGCCAAAGAAAAAAACACAGTGTGACTTTGAAAGGTGGTGGCTTTATCTGATGCATCTCATGGCAGCTTGCATTGTAGAACAGTAGATTGATGAAGTTGGTTGTCACACTGTCTATGAGAAACACAGCTATTATACAGACACACACTCTGAAACTCACAGCCCATGCTCTCCTGGACCTTACTTCTTTTGTGATGAGTCAAGGTGTCTAGAGGAATGTTAAATTCTTAGAGTCTGTTTAAGAGTCAGCTGTGCACATCAGTTAGTTCTCCTGTGTGCTTCACTGCGCAGTACACAGTGGAGAGTGATTTTCCACTTACAGATGAAAGAGTAAAAGAACAGACACCTTCTATTTTCTAGGCAAGAAAAGAAAATGTCAAATTAAAGTTCTTGGTTGGGTGCTCCTTCAATAAGTTGAGCACAGAGCTAATCCCCAGACACTATTGACAGATACAGTATTCATATTGCATAGCAGGGATATCTTTGTAATTCTGCTTGTTAATAGTATCAACAGAGGCAATGAATGATGTTTCAGATTGTCAGCTGCGCAGTTCTTTGGGTCCTGCCCACGTCGTGATCCCACCGCGCACCTATCCTACAGGGTGGGATGAGGGTGTAAAACAAACCCCGAACCGCGTCATGTCACTAGCCATCCAGTGAATTCCCACAATCCCTTTACATAACTTCAAACTTAATTTAATCAAGCCTTCGCTCCGAAATCAACCCAGATGGGCCTGTTTAATTAAAAAGACGGTTTGGCAGGTTGTGGCATCTCTTACATTCAGCAGGGGGTTTATGTTAAGCCGGTATTACACTCACGGCGCGCCAGTGTCACAAAATTCATCCGCCGTTATGAGACGAGCGCTTTCGCATACAGTGTGTTCCTTAAAATAAACACAGCCAACCCCTTCTCATCTGCTAAATCGCGATTCCTAAGCCAACGCTGAACTGCAACATGGAGCCACTTGAAAATTTCGTGCTTACAGACACCTTTGTTGATGCAGGGATTTCTTTCTCAGTAAAATGGATACTTATTGCAGAAGAAAACATTTTATGATTTCAATCAGACCCCTTGCCTGAGTATCCACTCATTTAGGCACATTTACAGTATGTTATCCATAGCTGGTTTAATTCAGAGGCCAATTGCCAAATACTACTCTATACTATTTTAATGCACTAAAAAGCACTTTTGAGATAAGAAAGGAAAAGCAACAAAACAAGCTCAGAGTTTTTTGTACTCTATGAATATAGGATAAAGTTCTAGACCGTGGCATCTGCATTATTATTATGCAAAGCATCATTATCATATAACACAGTTACACTTTTTGATTGCAACTTAGACCACATTACTGCAGCTTTGACATAACCAGGATGGGAGGTAGTTTTGGAATACCAAATGCAACTCCTTTTCAAACACTAAATAGGTTCATTCTTTCTCCTTCCTGACACTTCCTATTTATATAGTTATACTGAGATGGTGCTGAGACCATTTCAAAAAGATGCCTCAAGAAACAGAAAGTGTAGGCCTCTCTCTCATCCTGAGCTAACTGATGTCTGTGAGCAGCTCTCTTGAGTGATGTGAATCATAGGATGATACAGGAGGGTGAGGAGCATCTTGCGTTTGCTCAGGAAGCACACAGTAAGTAAAATTGTGAAGTACAATTTTACAGTAAGTACAACACTACGCTCCTTATGTTGGTTCGCTGTAACTAAAACAATACCTACGGCTATTGTCAACAAAGTACAAATAAAAACAAACAAAATACAGAACACGCTGCTTTGCCATATATCCTGTAAATCCTACACACACACACACACACACACACACGCACACGCACACGCACACGCACACGCACACGCACACGCACAGACAGACAGACAGACAGACAGACACTAATGAAAATACCACAATGATCTTCCTCACAACAGCAAGGGTGCTGACACTAGCCTTAAAGCCACAGGTTACTTTTTAATCACATGAAGACAGCAGACCCAACTTGCTCCAGAGCTTTTCAATTATCGGCTCACTGAGGAGCCCCTTTTAACACTAACTGACACCTAGCAAAGTGCTATCAATGCTTCGAGGGACCATGAGTAATTGAACATTCCTTATGAAATGGTCAACAGGACAGCCGCTGTGTGTCCAGGCCATTACGGGGGTGAGAAAAAAATCTCCCAACCTTGCAGAAAAGAAAATTATTCACATTGCATTTTCTTTGCTACTGTGACTACAGTCAAATCAAACCTAAATTGGCAACACACAGCATATAAACATTTTTTTTTTTATTCTGGGTTTAGTGCTTATTGGCTACCAATTCCCAAGGTAAAAAAAATGTGGCTTTAAAAGCAGTAAGAAACACAAAGATGCATTCTGCTCTCAACAGCCATAACCCTGGGCTCTCTGAAGTCCTTGAAGCTTTTCTGAGCCCAAACAAAGGAAGCAGTGCACAAAATAAACGGCCTTAATAACCAATGATTTGTCAGATTATTTCCTCCTTTGACAGCACTAATCATTCCAAATGCATATCTAATGATATAATAATGCACACAGGCATGTGAGCGTGCAGCACATGATCACAATTGATCTTTATGCAAGCCGAAAGAAGCGACTACCTTTTCCAAATAAACTGCACCAATCACAGACGCCTCACTCGTGTCCCTAGTGCTTTCAAGAGCACAGCTGTGCAATGGGAGAGATGGGTATGGAAGAAGTAAGGAAATCATCTGTGACAGGCTTTATTTGATGCTTTGAGAGTGGGATAATTATACAGGATTCAGAGTGAAGGCTGTAATTTATACCAATAAAGGCAAGGCGAAAAACAATGAAACACAACTGCCAGAGCACATCTTCTCACAGGTGCAAGCACCGTCTGCAGAAGTGTATTTTTTATGGCCATGCAGATGGAGATGAAGAAAGCAGGCAGGTGGAGAGGCTTCAAAAGGAGATTGTGTTGAGTGGAGAAGGACGTACACTCCTGCGAAAAGACACACTGACCCCACTGACTGCTACACCCTTGCCCGTTGACCTCACTCTAAAAACGGAACCAAACTCGTGGCTCTCACAAGTGTTCCACCAGCGACAAACCACTTAAATGTATCTCTCACACAGCACCACCTGACTTGTACACCACCTCAGGAAGGAGTGACATTGACTTTGGCTGCTGGCCATGCAGTGGCTGTGCGGGAAAATGACGTCTGCACAGAGACACCTGCGCACACGTGCGTGCACATGACCCACTCAGGATCCGCCAAGCAGCGGAACTGGCATTCGTTTCGCTCGCCCATCTTCCACTTGGGGGGGGGGGTTGGGCAATGTCACTCGGGCTCCTCGTTTGTCACTCCGCTACGCCCCATTTACACCGTGGCCCCCTCTCGGTACCTTGAGCGGCCCCGATGACTGATAGCGTGACACCCCCCACAGAGGTTACGCCATCCGTTTAGCCCCGCACTCGAGCTGCTGTCCCATGCTTGCGGAACACCCGCCTCTCCTCCCCCACCCAACACTCACACTTTCCAGAGAACAGTTAAACGCCTCAAGCAAAATGACCACGCTCAGGGGGCAGGGATTCTAATCAGTCCTGTTTTCAAAGGGACAGTGGTCCTGTGCATCCATTTCCATAATAAGCTCTTGCCAGAAAAAGACTTCCGCGCTGATTAAACTGTGGTTAAGAGTAAAGTCCACCTTGAATGTTTTGAATAAGGACAATACCGCTAAATGATCACCGAGACTGGAAAGTGAATGTGTGTTCAATTTGTTTCTTTGAGGCGCAAGCCGGAGAATTGACGATGAGATTATTGAATTCACTGTAGTTAATACGTGGCTGATTAGCAGCAGGGGAAAAAAGGGGCTCAGCAAGACCTTGACACTTTTAAATGCATGGTTAGTAGCAGTTCTATTCAAACTGTCTGGTTTCAAGGAATTGTGTCACGCTTTCCAAAGTCACAATTATCCATGCACATAATCTCCCAGCGATTGTATTTCTGTACCTTTTTTCCCTGTCTATACAGCGGTGTCAGCTTTCATTTAACTCAACGGTATGAGGTAACGGACTCTCTCACTCTTAAAGGCTTGCTCGGTCTTGATGGATCGCATTGTCCTCTATTGAAAATCACACTGGGCTCCGGTAATCACTAAACAACACACTCTGCAGACTGATCTACCGATCTCTACTGCTCTTTTGTGCAGCTGGGTATTCATTAACCTGTTGAAGAATCCTTTTATTGCGTACTGTACCTACCGCGCTTCAAAATCCCCACGCACTCACAGCTCACACCAGCTAGCCTGTGATTGGTCTCAGACAGGACAGTGTTAATGCCACAAGGCCAGTGTCAGGAAGACCTACCTACATACCTACCACATGCAATATGAATGACAGCACATAACACAGAATGTTGGAAGACAGTGGATATGTAATTACGGTTGTCTGATTTTATTTATTCATCTTTTAATTTGTAATTTCCATTGGAAATCAATTTGCTAAGAATGTAAGAATGTTTTTTTCTTTTCCTCAAAAGTCAGTTCTTAGAATGTCAGTGCTCTTGTATGCTGTATTTTGTAATATACAGAATATATATTTAAACATGGTGGACCTACCAGTTGTGCACCATGAGCTTCTGCACAGCCAGGAGGGCGTTGTAGCGGACCTGTTGGTCCTCGTGGTGCATGTGGTTCATCACCAGCTGCTTCCCGCCCAGCTGCTCGATTACCCTGAAAAGCAATTAATAGGAAAAGGAGGAGGCTGACATTAGCATATTAATCGGGATCTACAGATATGCATGCACTTGGCTTTCTTTCAGAATCACACTTATTAGCGCCCGAGCCAAATCAAAAACTTAAGACCCCAAGGCTCATCAGTATGTACGATGAACTGGTTGAAGTACTTCAAGGTGTTTGCGGGCACTGCAATGATTTTTTTTTGTGAAATGGCGAGATTATGAAAATAGAGGCCACCTCTTTGTGAGTGTCTAATGTTTGATCGGCTAACTCGCCTTTTTACTATGTTAATTACTGTTTTAGGCTTATGCTCTGCATATCTACTCACAGAGCAATGCTATTGTTTGTTGCTAATCAAAATGTTTGGTATAAATGCTTAAAATGCATTGGAAACTTGACCTATTTATTCCTTTGTATGCAAACCACTGATATCTGAAAACAGATAATTCCTTCCCAATATGCATGCATTCATCCCCCAACAAA
This sequence comes from Megalops atlanticus, assembly GCA_019176425.1. Lineage (NCBI taxonomy): Eukaryota > Metazoa > Chordata > Actinopteri > Elopiformes > Megalopidae > Megalops > Megalops atlanticus. The sequence goes on from CM032876.1 coordinate 53,289,869, forward strand.
GACAAGTGATGTATTAAAATATGAAACATAACTGAGGTTCTAAATGACCCATGGGAAAGCAGAATGAGCCACTGGGATTTTACCAGCAACTGAAAACCCTGAAAACAAAGAGTGGAGCGCAAACAGAGCAGGGAGCCTATCGCGCAGAACCTCTCAGAATGGTTCAGAGATGATATCTAGCCTCTCCCATCAAATATTCATCTTCAGGCTCCACCATCTCCCCTGTGCGCTGGCCTCCAGAGGAAAAGGACCTCATCAAAATTCTCCTGGAGGACGGCGACACCAACATGAACATTCATTTCATCACAACAACCATTTACCCGACGCTACAAATCTTCCACCGGCATCCCAAGAAATGTTAAAGCCCGGCGGATTGATTGGGTTTTAGTTAAGCAGGGACAGTAAATTTGGCACATTGTCTTTTTCATTCGGTTTTAATAGCCCCCTGACGCCGCACGCCTCCTCTTTAATGTGCCACCCCTTGACATACTGCATGGCACTTCCCCAAGCCTCCTTTCCAGAGACTTCTACACTGGGCTGACACACACACACACACACACACACACACACACACACACACACACACACACACACACACACAGGGGGTGGGCAAAGCAAATAAAAACATCTGGTCTGTATCTGTGCTGGTAATCAGGAGTTGGTAATCAGTTCTTAGAACTGACATTCTAAGAACTAACGTTTGGGGAAAAGTTAAAAAACAAAAAAAAAAAAAAAAAAACAAACATTCTTACATTCTTAGCTAAAACCCAAGCAGTAAATCATCCATTACTTTCAAAGGAGGACATCAAAGTCAGTGTCTTTCCTGTATGGATACCGTTTTGCATTCATCCCTGTTTTTTTCTATTATTAACAAACCATTTGGAATATAGAACACAGAAGACTTAACTAAGAGTTCAGCTGGATAACTGCAACCAAAGCAAAAAAACCGGGAACTCCTACAACATCCTGCATTAAGCACAAAGTAATGAAGACAGCTCAGAGAAACACCTTCTGCGCGACAGCTAATCCCACATCCGTGGTAATCGATACGATCAAAGATGCATTCAGCTGTGCTAGTGGAAATGCATTCCCCCCCCTTTAGTCGGACCACCTTGACTAACGTGAACTGCGACAGCCCAAGCTGTTCGTCTTCCGCTCGGGTCAATGAGTGAGGATTTATGTTCGCGCTCCGGTCCCACAGGCCTCGCTCTCTGGCGCCCGAGCTCGTCCGCGCCGCGGCTGAGCCGGAGAGGGCCGGGGCTGACTCACGCCCTCGTTGGTCTCCTCGACTGCGGCGCTGCCAGCTTGCAGCATCCGCCGCTGGGCGACATGTTCGCCGGCTAACCGCGTCTAATTAATTCTGAGTGACTAACCAGGTGACATTTTAATTAGGCCACTCTCCAAGTTGTTGCTAGCAAAGTGGAACTTAGAGCGGTACAGCAAGAGCTGTCATGAAAACAAATAAATACTGCTGCCTCCCAATAACTGCTGTTGCCCTGTTCAGTTACCAAATGACCTTTCCTTTGGGTTCTTCTTGGGAAACAATTTCATTATCTAGAAAAGAAGCTGACAACGACACTAGAGGAGTGGATGCAAAGGCTCTATCCTTCAGAATAAGGCTTAGATAAAAAACAGTAAGAGGTGAAGTCATTTTTTCCTTTTTCTACTATGTGCTGGAGGTGGGCTTGTGGGCCAAGATTTTGTATCTGCCCTTTTTTTTTTTTTATCTGAGAGGTAGGATTAGTGACCTGCATGGTGACCTTGTGTCAGTCAATAGTAAAGCTGTTCAGAAGGGCAAAATATTACAGGAGGCTAAAATATACTAGAGCAAGCAGGTCACTCCAGTACAGCTGGCTACCTATTCATCTTTGCTGATAAACCGAATCCATCAATTTCAGTGTTACACATCTTTCTATTGCCCAGCATAAAACACATCAGCCCTTAGAAGGTGTAAAACATGGATGCAATGGATAATTTTAGTGCTAGATAAGGGCTTATACAGTTCGAAAGAGTGAATTTCCTTTTCATTTGACAACCCCTGATTTTGAAATCAAGCCATTCCTTTCACTTTTTAAACTACAGATGAAGTGTGGAAGTTCATTCTACCATCGGGGGACAACAGCGGAGAAAGTTCTGGTTAGTGATTTTGCGCCGCGATGTGACGGGACCACCAGGCACCGTTCAGCAGCACAACGTAGCAGTCGGGGAAAGAACACAGGCTTGCAGTATTGAGTTCAGGTAGGTAGGTGCAGTTTTGTTGGTCGTCCTGTACGTAAGCATCAAGGCCTTGAACATGATGCGGGCAGCTACAGGGAGTCAGTGGAGCGAGACAAAGAGAGGTGTGATGTGAGCCCTCTTTGGTTGGTTGAAAACCAGATTCTGTATCAACTGCGGAGGCTTAATAGTGCATGCAGGTAAGCCAGCCGACTGAGCATTGCAGTAGTCCAGTCTTGAGTTGACAAGAGCCTGGACAAGGGGCTGTGCAGCATACTCAGATAGGGCCTGATTTTCCTGATGTTGTACAGCGCAAATCTGCATGATCTGGAAGTCATCGCGATGTGTTCGGTAAATTTTAGCTGGTCATCAGCCACTACCCCCAGGTTCCTTGCAGACCTGGACAGAGTTAGTGTTGTTGAGCCGAGCTGAACGGTGATGTCGTGCTGGATCAAGGGGCTGGCTGGGATGACTAAGAGCTCAGCCTTGGATAGGTTGAGTTGAAGGTGGCGCTCTTTCATCCAGGCATGAGATGTCTGAGACACAGGCAGATGTCCTTGCTGAGACCGTGGGGTCATCAGGTTGGAATGAGAGATACAGCAGGGATTCCATCCAGGGTTCTAACCCACAAACTTCAGGTAACAGGAATGTATGATAATTACTGCATAATAAGGCATCAATGTCTATCACTTCATTAAGAAACTGAAAATTGTACAATCAGGTTTTTTTTCATTAAAAAATATTTTCTTAGCTTGACTACACTGACATATACAAGTCACCCAAGGCACAGGCTGTAATACTCTGTAGAATGCTCATGTAAGTTAATGGTCCAAGTGGATACCACAACACCTTGCAGGTGACAGATTGTGCTGTTGGTGAGTTTAAAAAGGTTTTCCCTGCATAAGAAACCTCACTGAAGGTCAGACATTATGTGGACGTATCCTGCATTTAGTCTGAATGATTCTGTTTGTTCTTAATTAGGTTTGCTGACGTCAGCCGCAAAATGACTGTGGGCAGTTCTGCCAATTTACCATTTATATAAGTGGGAGAGAAGGGGTGAGAATACAAAGGAATCCTGCAACTCCAGGTGGTAATGCTTTCACTGCCAAACAAATGCGCAAAGGTTTAAAAGGGACTTCTTTCCCTTGCAGATTTCATGACAAGGCATGACAAGGACATACACTACACTCCTATTATTACCATTACAATTTATTTGGAAAAACAAATACTGTATTTTTATGTTTTGCTGTGAAGTATGGAAAACTAATTTCAGATGCATGTTCTGTACAAAGCCATATCTATTTTAATTTTTTTCCATACCAATTTTGTGTATGTCAAAAAATATGACAGCAAATACTACTGTAGTAAAAACACACCATCATGATTATGTTATAGGACAACATGACAAATTCAATGGTCTAGTGCTGTAAATGGTGTTAAATAACATTTTAAAATAATATATTCATTATTTAAAACTTCTCTGTTTAAACAATCATGTCAGGATTAATGTGCAGCACAAACATAAGCCAAACTGGAATCTGTGCAATTGTATGCCTCCTTATTTGGCCAGAGGCAAGAAAGTAACATCCATTGCCTGAGTGCTGGCCATTTTATTCAAATTATGTAAGATGGTAACAGATGAGCATGACATGCTTTGTGTGAAAAGAAGGAAATCTTTAATTCTCAATAATTTGGTCTAATATCTCAAAACCTCATGGCTGGCTAGCGGCTTGTTACCTTGGAAATGTGCATCCATACAAATGCCTTTTTTCAATATTTTCCTTTATCCGTGAGTGCAAATGTAAACCAGTGTGGGGTGAATGGGGTGTGAGAGAGTCAACCTCTCCCAAGTACTTTCCCTGGAACCCATCTACCTTACACAATTTGGCTTGCAGGGCTGCAGCAAGATCTAGGTAATGGGAAGGAAAGAAAAAAAGAATGATAAAAATACTAAACAGAGAAAGGAAAATGGGAATAAAACTAAATTAAAGGTCAGAGTATTGTAATTAGGAAAGAGGTGAAGAAAAGCCTGTGGAAAGAGAGGAGCATTGGCTGTCGAGACCTTGCTGTAACAGCAGAAAAGTCTACCAAGAGATAGACAGGAGAATCAGGAGATTACAAAGACTTTGAGCAACTCCAGGAAGAAAATAGTGCATGCAGTAAAAGATCAATCTAGCTTAATAACACAGGAGGAGGGAAAGATGGAGACAGCAGTTAAAAGGAGCACTGAATAAACCGAAACCTAAGGATCCGGTTGTAGAATTACGCTGCAATACAATTACAGAGGAAATCAGCACAAGCCATGTAACAAAATGGTAGATCAGGGAATGGAATAAAGAAATTGAAAAGGAATAAATCTGTGCAAAAAAGATGAAATAGCAGCGGAATTACTGCAAGCAGACATAAACACAGCTGAGGAGCAGCTGGAAAATGTATTCAGGTTGATTTGGGGACTCAGAACTTGTGCAAAAGTTATGAAAATGGTGCCTCATTGTCAAACTAATGGGGGGGAATGAAGTTGTGACCTTGCAGGAAGAGAGACTTGGGCAGTGGGGGCCAAGGAGAGGTTTTGAATAATGGGGGAAAGTCAATGTGCAGAGATAGATGAGGGAGTAACTTCAGAACAGTTTAAGGTCAGAACTGGGGCAGCCTAAAAAATTCATGAGCAAACTTCAAGATCTGGATTTTGACAAAGATATCGCCTTCCTGACTTCATATAACCAAATACAAGCAAGGACATGGATGCTAAAGACATGGACAAAAGAGTTCAAAATAAATAGGAAAATAATGAGATATTTCAAATAAATTTTATACTATTCTGAAACCAGATTGAAGTCCTACATTAGAATGAGATACAGTTATAGACACCTGGGGAAAAAAACAGAGCCAGGAGCAGACACGGTATCAGAAACTGAAATGAAAAAGGCCGGCTGTGAGAGGTTTCTGAGCTCAGACACACTTGGAGGGCAAACATAACTGAGTTTATTCCACTCCCTTGCAAGATCTGTTTTCTGTTATCTGAAAAATAAATGAAGGAGACAGCCAAAACCTACAGTAGATACATTTCTATTCTCTGAAGAATGCTGGAAATAAGAACCAAACAGTGTAGCAGCATGTCAGGTTTGAGGAAGACATGCTCTGAATCCATAGAATCCATAGTTTCACCAGGTAGAGAGGTGGAACGGATTAATTTTTCAGTGAATTCTTGTAATATTCATTACGGTCAACAGTTAACTTGAAATCACCTGAGAAAACACTGCTTTGCAAAGTCTTCATAAAAAAAGCACCTGGCTTCTGTTTTTTTGGTGGATTAGAGCAAGACCAGATTATTTTATTACATGTTAAAGGGCTACTTGCATGACATTTTTCATTTTTCTCTTGACTTTGCTGTAGTACATATACTGTATATTTGAAACGGCTTTCATGGTTTTGTAACCTATTTCCAGGTAGCCAAGCCCCATACAATCCCCAGAGTGCACTGATCTACATTACATTGCATTACTACATCTCTTTCTCTCTATGTAACGTAGAAAATCATTTCCAAGTCATGTTTTTATGAAAAAATTTTAAAAGTACAAAACATGATGTCATAAACCTAATTTGCTCTGTTCATCTGTTAATACAGTCTAGTATTTTCTAGAATTTTATGTAACAAAGTTCACTGTGCAGTAAGGGGATTGGAGGCACACAGAACAGGGTGAGTTTAAAGAGTTTAAACAAAATCTTTTAAATTAAAAATAATGAACATCTTCAAAGTATCATAACAGCATGTTTAAAAGAAAAAAAACTGACTTGTTTGCAGGGAGTTAAAAATCAAAAGGTCATTGGCTGCTCATGCATTCAAGAAGGGCAAAGTCATGTGGTGATGTTAGTGCACAAAAAAAAGAAGAAAATGATAATGTTACTGCTGTGAATCTGGCTGCTTCCTTTTCAATACACATACCTACAGCCCAGTACTAAACTGTAAGGTAAGGAATTTATGAAAAGATGCATCAAAACAGGACTTTTTTGGTGGAATTACCCATCCATAAACGCTGCTACCCAATATGTGAAAGATTGCAGAGGGTTTAGATAAGGGTAGCACTCCTTGGACTTTTCTCCAGCTGGCAAAACAACAATGGATATTTTTTAGTCTCTTTCATTTTCATTTGACCAGCTTTTCCCTGTTGCAATGATTCTGTAAACAACATACTGTCCTTCAAGAGCAAAATGTAATAAAAGATGCCGTTCTTATCACTGACATACAGTACATACAAGGACATGTTCTCTTGTACATGCTTTCACAAGTTATGGTTTATGAACCAAATAATAAACAGGATATTAGTGACGGTCCAGAAAATAGACTGTCAAATGCCACCTAATCACAGTGTTTTCCTCTGACATTAAGGTGAACTTCCATCAGCAACAGCTCTAACTAGAGCACTTAAACAAGGCTACTGCACCAATTTACCAACACCAGGCCTAGCATAATTCAAGCCATATGTTCCCGTTGTAGAGGAATTGACTTGCCATGATTTGCGGTGTTTTCTGCATTCAGCCAGCTTATAATTATACTGTCCATCATGCCACAGCCGACTGAAACTTGAAAGGACTCCATTCCTGGCGGGGCAAGGTGGAAGATTAAAGACAGGATAGGTCTCCAGGTTCACATATAACAATGAAAAGAGTGGGCCAATTCCTGCCTTAAACTCCCCCTAGACAATTTTTTCAGATGACCTCCCCAATTCTGATCTATAAAATGACTGTGCAGTGATGTGATGCCGAAGGGAGGAGGAAAAAAAAAAGCTAAATTCCAAATTGTATATACATATATCATCTGAACAACATTTTCCACTCACTCATGCCTAAAGTGTTATAGAGATATTTTTCAATAATTAAGCCATATTATCTATGCATTCAGTGCACTCTTGACACAACTAACTTGAGACCTTTGACAGTGTGAAAACTATGAGTCCTAACTGCTGAATATGCGCTTGCTTTCAGAAAACCAAACACAATATGAAGCCAACAATGTTAAGACAGACATCTTAACCCATTATTAAAAATATTGACACTGAAATCTACATTCTACTTATTATTTCGCTTTCTTGGCATACACGTATATCTAGGATGGCCTGTGCATTTTATGTATAAACCAGCTGGGTATTTACTGAAGCGATTCAATTTAAGTGCCCTGGTTAGGAGTACAACAATCAACCTACTGTAGGAATCACTCTAAAAAAAAAAAAAAAAACCCACCCTCACAAGCCTAGCTCCTTAATCCATACGTCACACTAATGCTTCTGTACATGATACTAGTCCATGTCAGATTCCCTATGGGTTATATGAATTGTAAAGTATCCTGTGCAAGCACTGGTCGTCAGCTCATTGCAAGCAGTCTCAGCCTCACTGGCAGGTTTACAGTATCCGCCCGTTTTATCATGTAGTGGTGAGTAGAGATGAATAATAACAACTATCCAACACTCCTCTCTTTCTTATCAGAAAGACTTTAATAAAGTCTCTTTCTGTACGGTGACACCAAAAACACACCACATCCTTTAGGCACTACTGACCCCTTAAAAACTCTCTTGAGATAACAGCTTTATCAAGTCCTCTGCTGCTTTTATTTATTTTTTTATCTGGGGAAGGGGGGTTACTGATCTTGTCATTAAAGGACATGCACAGAGATTTACAAAAAACAAAGGCATCTTTCATTCATTTCATTCATTCAGGCAAAAGACACAGACAGGGGTTAATCTGGAAAACAACCCTAACCCTTAAACACTCAAGTGTAGGTAGATTTCTCAATGTATTGTATGAATTAATTGGTTATGCCAGACACATGTATTGAGGTCAGATAATTATCTGTCATCTTCTAATAAGCTATGCTTACAAAACTGCTGATAGCTTAGACAGATGAAACTCACCTTTTAAACACCCTATACTGGAAACCCAGAAAAATATCAAAGATTTTGCTTCTTCCAAGAGAATTGCTCCTACTTAATGAGGAATGTTCCAGATAAAGGGCATAGCAGTGGGACAGTGGACGGCTCTTTAACTTCTCATTTAAAGTACATGTAGTTTGTACTTCACTGATAAGGTTAACCGAAAATGCAGAAGAGCAACCTTAGACTTCCAAGTCAACTGTTTTTGAGGTTCTTTGTTGTGATGAGTTCATACACAGATATAATGTTCTCAAAAGGCAAGAGCTAACTCTGACTCAGAGGTCATAACAATTCTCTCGCAGATATAAGCTTTGCGGCTCACAGAGAGCTTAGTAAATTCAACAGAACACTTAAGAGCTTGTTTACAAAATCCCTTTTCTGCTTTACCCTGTTCTTGCCGGTTATGCATGTGCAGAGAATAAATTGCATATGGATCAACGGCCAGGGTGCATGGTAACATCATCCAAAGGAAAAAAAAAAAAAAAAAAAGGCTCGTGACTGGGTTTCGCCCATTACAGTATAGTTCCTTAGTATTTTGAAAATTTCTTCACACATGCTGGCAAACCTTTGCACAACTTTCACCACTGCAAGTCACACAGTCCGATAGTAAATGTGGCCTTCAGCATTTATAGGAGAACAGCTGGCCACTTCCCAATCCCAGACATGCCTGTTAAATACAAAATATTACATACTGTAAATATCCTGATTTCTCCCCAGACATCCACATCATCCTCTCAAAAGGTACTGCCCTTTTCATGCACTAAGCCTCTCGGCCCAGGCTCTGTACCCTAAATATATTGTTTAGACATTATTATGACTGTAGATCATATCATATCTGATGCAAAACCATGGCCTGAATTCATCCCATAATGAATGTTAATTTGAAAACAATTGGCAACTGTAATTGTCTTGGAGCTGAGTAAGGATAATAAGCTCATGTAAGTTCAATACCGTTATCAGCCAACATTTGAATGCTATGAGCAAGGAAGCAGTCTTCAACCCCCGCTATGAAACCTCCCTGTTCTACAGGCTTTTGTAAAAAATAAAATAAATGAAGAGATTTTTAAAACCTTTTTTCACTTTCATTTTAAAATGTGAGATGAATTTGTCTACTGAAGGAGCTCAAGTGTACCACTGGCCACACTACCTTTCTATTGGTCACCATAACAACGAGTGCATTATGCCAAGCTGGAAAAACATTTCAATTAATTTCCTTTTTTCTGAGAAAGGAAGAAAAAAAAAAATTGATCTTCACTCCACCTAACCTTGACAATTTTTGAGAGATTGAACACACTGTCATATATTTCGATTTTAAGTTAATTGTTAAATGCATGCGGAACTGAAAGGGAGTGAGCTATTTCACAGTGAACATAATTAGAGTGATGCTTAAGGGGAAGTTGCACCGCTGCTCACGCCCATGTACATTATTCATCTTGAAAAGACCACAGCACAGGCGTGTTTTTCCACTAATGACCAATGCCCTCACATCAACCACACCGCCATAGCAGAACTTGTGGGTCTCTGTGTTTCCTGATGTTAACCAACTACAAGCCTTTAAAGGTTTTTAACACTCATCTCCCTTAAATACACCATTCATTGTTATTTTGCTGACTGTTTCTCAGTAACTGTAATATCTATTGATTGTACTGGAAACACAAGTTTTTATTGCAAACTGATATTTCATTACATGACTGATGAGATGGAAATGATAAAACATAGTCACTATGTCTCATTCTCCTACTTTAAAGGCAATTTCAGAATAGAAAATTAATTTGAATTCATATAAAAATTTCAAAAGTGAGTAAGAGCTGAAATTAAGTGCATTTTCTCAAAACAATAGGGATTCTACTTTCACTCAAAGTAACATTTCTCTCTCTCTCTCACACACACACACACGCGCACGCACGCGCACGCGCACACACGCACACACGCACACACGCACACACGCACACACGCACACTCCTGTGTCCATTTCAGTTTGGTAGCAAATGGGATTCTTTTCAATCCAATGAGGTATGACTGCACTTTACTTCCTCTGCTGCTATATTTACTGGAGCAGAGACAACGCACAAGGCGGGCTGTGCATCAGCATTCCTCTCATGACGTCTCTCTAAAAATCAGCCATCCAACAATCTCAAAACAATCCCAAAGAATTTTACCCACAAGCTCACTAATCTCTCAAAGTGGCCAGCTGATCTGCTCTCTGACCGTCTTTTGGGAATTCAGACACACTTGACTGACCTTGTATGGGTTATCAATAATATCCCCCCAGGGATCTGCATAGCGACAATACTCTTTACACTCCTGAATTATATTTAGCCACATGCATCTCTTGGGTGCATTGCACTGGTCTCATTAAGCAAAATAATGTAAACAGAATTGGACAGATAGTCTGGCTGGTCAAACCATCTCTGATTTCTATTCAGCGGTGTAGAACATGGCTGTTTAACTGTGTCTCACTGATCTGACTTGCATCCTTCTATAAGAAAAGAAAAAAAAAAAGAAACAACACAAGGTAAAACAAAGACCTCTGAATATGATGTACGCTGTATCCTTCACAAAGTTCTCAATGCCTGCTAGGCAATGGCCCTTATCTTTGATGTTGGCTCAACTCATTAAAAAAACATCTCACATGCATTGATAAAGGTTAATAAGCACATGTCTCTTTTTCATTGACTTTTATTGTGGACCGTTTCAAGATTATCACTTAATTATAGAACCACCTTTGAGTTTTCTAATGACATCGCAGTGTGCAATCAGCAAAAGGTGGCAACCATGTGGTCAGTTACACTGTAAGTCTTCAGTCAGGATTTTATTAGGAGAACTGGCAGTGTGGCAATGACCTGTCTTCTGCAAAGTCAAGACAACAGGAGACAATCTGGTGATCAGAATAACACCAATAGCAAAGTATTTAAATGTGTACCTTACGAGAAGGTACAAACAAACAAATGCTTTAACCATACATTGTAACTCTGTTCACTGTGCAGGCATTGAACATACACTGTATGTGCATGATGGTATTATTTTCTGTAAACATGACAAAATAACTAAGGCTAGTGAAGAGTCAACATTCAAGAAAAAACATCACAATACTTGTGCATAAGCAATATGTCATGGCACCACGCTATATTTACTCCCCTGGTCAAAGCAGAAACAATCTTCAGTCAATACAATTACGTTTATATTCAACAAAATATTTTGTGGACTAACAGCAATTAGCAGTCGATAGCTTAATAGGCTGCTTAAATGGCACCTGGTAATGAAACAAAGAATTAAAAGCAGCCTCTGTCGAAATGAACACCCTTTATAGTGCTCTAAAATGGTAATCTGGATTACCCTGTGGCAGGGTTGGTATTTCATAGTATTATAACATAACACTTCAAGTACTCTAAACTAAAAAGCACAAGTACCTAAAAGTACCTAAAAAAGTACAATTTCAACAAACACACAACAACTGTTGAAATCAAACATACCAATTATGAAAAACACTATTTACTTCACACTCCATTATTGTTAAGGTAACCTGTACAGTGAAACCTTACAGTAACTAAATTAGGGCACAGAATGCCACCTCACCAACACAGATTTAGAGAAAGGGGGCTCTGCACAAGTGGGAGAAGGAGAAGGTCAGCAGATACTAACTAGACAAACTGAACTATCGAGCAAAGGCAAATTGCACAAGTTTGCGAAAGCGAAAAACAGCAGCAGCCTATCCTTCATATACACCTTGGCAACGAGCTCAGGTGTTTTCTCCAAATGAGCAGGCTTGTCCTGGAAAGTGGCTGTGCTATCCTCGGCTTGTGCTTTCCTCTCTCCATTGGATCTAATGGTCTGTCTGCACGGTTCAAAAGCGACATGGTGGTGCACTGAACTTCTGGTTTTGTAGTGGGGCAATGAGAATTTAACCCATTGGTAAAAGTGTCATCTGTTATAATGTATGCTTCCTTCTGCCTGCACTGCGGAGGCCACGATCAACAGGTTCAGTGAACAAACACGAGGCTGCGGCCTCAAGGCCCACAGCTGCGGGAAATACCACACCCGCCCATCTTCAACCACTGCAGATGGCTTTATTGCATTATTAAAGGACACCGTTGTCTATCCCAGTTTCTTAAAAAGTTAAGGTTTATCTACAGCAGGCTGCTAGGCATATCTAAACTGCTAAGCAATCAGTCAGCGGGGTAAATGCTAAATCACTTGCTCTATCGCGAATGCTCCCCTGCTCAGGCCCTCGTGACCGCCTCTGCCCTGCAGAGGTCAAAAAGGAACGACAGCAGAATAAATCTAACTGGTTGGCCGAAGCAAGCTGGCTCGCAGCACCTTTGGCCCCCCACAATTACCTCACCCATAGGCTGCCTTTCCCACACTTTTCACTTTTTATCCCCTGACATAAGATCACTTTTACTTAATTACATCACATTGTTGTCATTTAGTAGACACTCTTATCCAGAGTGACTTTCATAGGTTACAATTTTATCCATTTATACAGCTGGATATTTACTGAGGCAATTCTGGATTGTGTACCTTCCCCAAGGGTACAACAGTGGTGCCCCAGTGGGGAATCAAACCTAGCAGCCTTTAGGTGAGGAACACTGCGCCTTACCATTATGCTACACTGCCACTTACTTAATTACATGTTTATCCCAGTTATTCCAATTCCTGCTGAGAACTGCATGATAGTCACTGGCTTATCTGTATTTTTATGCAATCAAGGTTAAACCCATATTTTCTTATATGATTTTTTTGAATGGACAGTATTTCTCACTTGTCTTGAGTGTGAATGGTATGGAACCAAGCCATGGAGAGGAACCCTGCTGATACGTGGTTCTGAAAGTAACATTTAACTAAACTGTGGGCTTTGGCATATGTTTATTTTTGGTACATAAAAAAACCACAAAACCAAAAACCAGATGAGTTGAGAAACTGATCCTATAATATATAATTATTGGAGTGGCACTTCCTGTGCCTGTCCCTGAAAGATATTGGTCTACAGTGCAGCACACACATGTAGCACTGAAGACAATGAGGACCAAAGTGCCATCTTCAAAAAGACATATTCTTGCTTTGCACAAAAGTTCTGACCATACAATGGAAACATGGGATGACTATCCCTGTGAAGCCTTGCCCTGAACTAAAGTGAACAGAGTATTAATGCTTAAAATGTTATGTTACTGTAACATCACTGTATCACATATCACATCACATATCCCTGTAATGTCCTTGGCTGATGTGTACACAGAACCCAACATTTATTTAAAAAGGATAAATGATTAAAAATGTGTGATTCTGGCAGAAAATAGTTCTTTGCTGAGAAGGAATTCTCATGCATTCACTCCTTTCTTGGACCATTGATTTGTATTTGCTGTTATGCTTTTGCATGTCCTTGTTAGTGTTCACAGCCGGGAATGAACAGATGCTTGCTTGTACCCGCGATGCGAGGCTGAATGCTTTGAATTCTGCTGAGCCTCAGCAAAAAGAGTCAGTTCTATATCAGAGAGTGGGTCAAAGTGGCAAGGGTAATCATGCATATTGACTGGTTTGTTCCTACCGTTTGCCTCGAGGGTAGTGTCGCACATATTCTCCAATATCATGGGCTGCCACCGCTATGACCTGCGGATCGTCTGACACCTCAAGCAGCCTGGTCAGGATTCTGTCACAACATCAGACAAAAACAAACAAACAAACAGAAACTCATTCACAATCCAACTCTCAACACAACCACTTACTACATGCATGCTAATCAGACAGCATAACAGAGTATTTATTTTGAATTCTGAAATATGCACTTACAAAAATGACACAAGTATGATGGTGTGTGACAATTATGTGTGCTTCATAGTTACATCAATTATATATGACAGATTATGTCAGTTAGTCATGTCAGTTATATGTGACAGATAGATGGATGGAATGGAATGCTGTATGGACAAATACAGACAGACAAATATATAGGGGGTTAAAAGCTTAACAATCCCATGACAGAAATATAAATATACAGACAATTTGAAATTTGGGGTTGCCAAGGCCTCCAACAGCAATGTCAAGCAGACAAAGGCTCCTGATCCAGAGCAATTCCATGAATTTTTACTGAAATCTAAGTCCATTCCAGCACCTTCTGTAACTTTTAAACTTGTACAATGAATTGTGATTACAAACAATTACTGCAGATTTTAAATAGAATGATGACAATTGTGTATAAACACAAGATTTGTATCTGGTCATACTCATGACCAGCCATTGATGTACTTGTGTTGCCACAGCAACCGTAGCCTCAGAAAGTGTTGTGAGTGCCTTTGAGGTAGACAAACAGCCTTGTGACCAGTATAACAGTTTTTGTCATTGACTCCACACATCAGCCATCTATGACTATACAGAAGTCCCTTGTCATTTGTAAGAGATACGTTACTGAGATCTCTGAGGTTGGGAAAATTCATGAATACTGTACTGCACTGATAAGAAACTTAGGTACAGTAATGGACTTGTTCCCAATACAGAAAAAAACCCAAAAATATCAAAAAGTTAATATATATAATTATTTAATTATATATAAATGCATTAATGCCCAAATATGTAAAATAATAGCTTGCAGACAGACGGTGAAGACAGGAACAGCTATCACTGTTTTGTGCAAATATTCAAAACTGCAAATAGTGAGGGTCTCCCGTAAACAAAACCTCTCCTCTGTTATACCAATCTCAATTACTTTTTTACATATATTTCAGTTTTGGTTATATCACAACCAACCTTCCATTGATCGGTGTATGTTTTCCTCCTGACGTTTCTGAACTGCAAATACACTGATATTAAAAGGGGTAGATTAGGAGGAATATTATGAGTAGCATGATTGTGGCCCCCTGCAAATCCAGCCACCTGCACAGCCAAACCAACTGACACTGAGCCTGCCCAGCCAGCCAACAGTCAACTGACACTGATCTTGCCCAGCTATCTGATAATCAGCTGACGCTGATCTTGCACAGCCAACCGACCCCCAACAGATCCTGCCCAGCCAACTGAAAAGTCTTCCCGCCCACTTTTCCAGTACAAATATTCTATATATAATATCTTATATATAATAATATAATATTTTGTAGTATCTGTTGAATTTTTTCAAATAGGATGAAAGGGTCAACTAAAGGGAAAAACGTTTTAATTTGGAATTTGAGCATGTGACTTCAAATTATACATTGTAATAAGATAATTTGTATAGGATATGCTCAGACCTCCTTAGAGTCTATATCTGCAGTTCCTCTATTATATAATTTTCTTTTTTTCACGCCTCACTCAATACTGCAAAATTACCCTGGTCATGTATCTTACTAATAGCCATGGTTTCCTCACCCCAAATAACCTAAGGGTTTGTCTCCCACAGCTAAAATGTGGATAGTAAAATTACTTGCACATTAATTACATTTCCTCTTTAACATGGGTAATGAGTTGCTGGTTTCAAATGTAATTTGCATTATAATCGACACTGCATATATCAAGGACGAATAATTTTATTTTCTCATCTTTATTCTTACACGAACGCCTTCCTCACTCACCTATTATTTCTGACCTCAAACACAAGGGTTTATTTATTTCAACCATCTTTCTATGAAGACTTCATTCCTTTAACAAAAGAAAATACATGAATACATCTATATTCCCCAAAACACAAATTATCTTTTTTATGATGCACAACTCTTATCGAGACCAAAAAATGACAGCTATAAAACACCCCCATCAGAAAGGAAGAGATTCTAAAACAGCTGCAATAGTCCATGTCATACAGCACATTTTTCTTTACCATGTTGGTCATCAGCTTCTGATTTTAATCTTAACATGTATTCACAGTCGCTTGTGTTACACATTTTGATCGACGTTTCATTCTAAATACCCAGCTCTCTAAACACAACATTGAATGTCGATGATACTTTCAGAGGAAGAATTCACCCCAGACCTTTCCAAATTCTATGATGTTGAGAGGATAAATTAAAAATGCTTATAGCTTTTGAGTTATGCTACAATAACCTAAATAGCCATCACACTTAAACATAATTTCAGTAATACTGTACTATAAGACCAGAACTGTACAAATTTCAAACTACATCAAATTAAAAATGATCCTTTTTCAGTCTTTGTTCTGAAAAGACTGAAGCACAAATGTTAATTGATGCAATGGTTTATTCTATATTTAGCTGTTCTTGAATGATCATGGACCAATACAAATGTAGCGCAAAACCACTATTCCTGTAGCTAATGTAACTATAGCAATTGTCATGATATTAAAAAATACAATTACTATAAAATGGTGTGTTTAATTAATCTAAAAACGCATTCTATAAGAAATTATCCTATAAAAACAGCACAAAGGCTTTCACTTGTACATAATGTGTCACCCAAAGTACGGAGACTCCATGCAATCAAAACTATCACATGCTAAAGCTCTAGTTCCATGCTGTCCCTTAATTGAGTATACACATTACAGCTTAACTGAAGGTTTACTTTATTTAAATATGCAAAGCATGTAAATAATGCATTGCATGGCACCATACCCACAGCAGGAGCAATTCAAAGACCGTGTTGCTGAAATCTCAGCACCCAGGCAATGGCGTAAACATGGCATTCTCCGCTGATGGAAAGATACCTCGCTTTGGGCTAATTACTGTCACGGACCTTCATAAGCACACCAGTGCGAAGCATTAACCCGGAGTTCAAGTGTTCATAAAATCAGCTTCAACACCCAAAATACATTCAGCTGGGAGTGGAGTGCCGGATAATTGCTGTGACCATGATGACAAGAGCGGGAGGCTAAGCAACTCAGAATGCAGCTGAATGTGGGGAAAAAAAAAACAGGTCATGCACGCAAACGGCTGAAATTTAGCAGGCCTCACAGGACCTTGATAAATATTTCAGTACCACAGTCCCAGTCAACCTGTTCCAGTTTGAATGCACCGCTGTGCGTCCTATGGGCAGCTAGTTATGTACAACTGTACAACAGTCCTGTGATTTACACAACACACCCACGTATACATATTTTTAATTTATTTTCCCATTTCCCCATTCTTACCTTGGCTGTCCTCCCATAGAGGAGTATCAGTTTGAAACACAGAACTGGAAAATCAGAATCATTATTTAGAGCTTGTTTACAGGTTTACAAGGCTTCCTGGCAGGAGACCCACTCCATACATCTGTAAGGAATGACAGCAGACAGACAGAGGGGCTCCTTACTTGAGAAGTTCGTAGTTCTTCTCATTTAGTCGAACAGCATTCTCACGCCAGAATTTTTCTGATTTGTGAACAGGACTCCATTCCAGACGCCCAGACTTCAGCTCTGAACTATACTCATCAAAAGAGCTGAAAGAAAAAAGGAGAGAAAGCCTTGAAAGTCTACACAAAGCCTTTGTAAGGCATAAATATGCTGGAACCTGAAACATGTTTTTCCATTCAATATAAAGAATGAATAACTCATAGATCCTTCTGTGCGCAAGTTCTATGGAATATAACAACAGAAAAAAATGAGAATGCTAATATTTGGAGAGTACATATTATTGTACAATCAGGTCAGAAATGAATTATTCCAATTAACCCAAAAAATATACAAAATGTTTTCTGAAAAAAGTTGTATTTTTTTAATGCAGGAGATCTATGTATAGAACAAAATTATTCACAGAACGGACATTATACACTAGTACTTTTAGTACTCAATGGTACTGGAACAAAACAGGAAAAAATGCACTAATTTCCTGTCACTTCTTGCCATATTGTAATAATGATTTTGTACTAAAACATGAACTTCCATGCACATGAATAAGCATCAATGTCTTTTTTCAAAGCAAACATCCCAAAGCGTACATTCAGAGTGGCTCTTAGTTTCTGCTGTGCTGTGGGGGTGGAGAGTTTTTCTGTATGCTTGCAGTAGAAAATAAGAGTGCATTTAGAATGGTCCTCTGGGAGTGACATGAAACAAAATGAAATGATCAAATAAATAAAATAATGTCATTGATTCCAAATTAATCACTCTGAAGCAAGATTGTTCCTTTCTGAATGTGTATAAAAATCACTATCAAAGCTGTTGTCACAATGGGTCCATGATACAACAGGGCCAGAAGATTTATCAATTTCATCAAAATCAGTAAAACACTGATTACAAAAGTATGCATACGTATTAGAGAATTAAAAAGGAATCCTTTAAAAAAGAATTTGAAAAGAATCCCATGGGCAAGCAAAAAATGCAGACATCATACATTAACATAATCTCTTGACAGCAGCAAACAATCATTTAAATGATCTTGTGATGTTAAGATATATGAATACGACGAGTGATTAAATAAGACACATATTGCTTGCACTAATTCTAGGTGAACTGGAATAGATGGCTGATCATAATACCCACATGTAAACACAGTGAGAGCAATCTACAGCGCAGCTATCTGTGCCCGCACAGTACTCATACCTAAGATCCTGGACGCTTTCACCCAGCCTCTCGAGGAGGAACTTGATGTCATCGGTGATGTCCTCGTCATCGTACTTCTGCTGCTCCAAGTTCTCCAGCTGCTTCAGGACTTTGCACTGGATCATGGCCAGGGCGTATTCTTGCCGAGTCTCCCTCTCAGCGGATTTTTCCAAAAGATTCTGAGGGGAACATTGTGTCAGTTAGCGCAAAGTTAAGGCTACCCATTTTCGCCAGAGTGAAAGGAAATAATTTATTCAAACTCTGCAGCTGTGCAGTGACCCATAGCCCAGAAAAGAAACTGGACAAGACTAAATCAGACCGAAGCTGCCTCAAATAACAATGTGACAGGTTCAAAGCACTCAATCAACACAGCAGGTTGGGCAATATAATCAAGTATCAAAAGAAGCAATCTTCACTAGGCAAAGAAAATAAATCCTCTGATTGAATTTTTCAGACATCAAAGGACACTTTCAGAGGTATGCTACAGCAGAGGGCACAAGGAGTGGTTCAGTATTTCCCTACTTAACAATTAATGCTAGAACTGCCAAGCCATATGTGGCTCTTCCTTGAGATAACTTTCACATTTTATTTTAAATGTTCTCTCTGTTGGTGACATTTATCAGCTATTTCAGAGCACTAAAATCAAATCAATCAAAAATAAGTTCTTATGAGTTAAACGACACAACATCATCTGTCAGCAATGGTCTGTCAGCAATGACTGCACACAGGGGAAAAACCATGGTTACAACCCTAAAACTGTTGTTACATAAAATGAATACCTGTAATGTATTTTTCTCCTTTGCCCATTTGTACAAAAGCCATTGGAAATGGAAGTGTAGCTTGTACCATAATTTGTTAGCACAACTACACATTGTTTATACTAGCTTAGCTACCTATGCCATTCCACAAATACTTCCAAAACTCAAAATACATTACAGTACTTCAGGAAAAATACACCCTTTAACAAATATGGTTCGACCTCCAGATAGTGTGTTCATATTTTAAAATTTCATCACTAATATACTACTGAATCTGGTAGAGATTGTCCTGACACACCTGAAACAATACTGTGCTGTTCAGTCTGACTTGTTCCAAAATTTTTATCATACAATTTGCAGCTGTGTCTTCAAATTAGTATTACACTGAACTTGTACTTGTTTTATTGGTAGGCTAACGTTGCTTGGTGTGTATTGATTATGCACTGCAGCATCATGGTAAATAAGATACACACTGAAATACAGTAGTGGATAAAGGGTTAATTCAATACAGTAATACATAATGAAGTGTCTTGACCTGGGTAGGTCATGCTTGTACTACCAAGTGTACCAAGGGACCTTGGACACCACAGTACTGTTGCACAGTGGATACAGCAGTACTGGATTGTTCCTGCATGTTCAGGTACTGTTATGACGGCTATGACAAGTGCTTTTACATGTTGACAAACTACAATTTTCTAGTTTTACGCAGGCCCACAAACAATGGCACCCACCAAGGGTGATGAGAAGGGCCATTTCATACATCAAAACACTCAAAGGTGATCTCTTAAATAGTGCAGACGTGTACTAAAAGGACAGCTCCTCCTCTCCTCTGAACTTCTAGTCTTCCCTCTCTTTAAAGTACATTTTACAGGGAGTGAAGCAGAGGTCTCTTTATAACAGATGCCCACTGAGGCAGCCACCAATATTTTTAAAGTGACTTTGGAACCAGACAGGCAACCGAGGCCATGAGATGATTATGAAGCTGATATTTAAGAAGTTATGTGGTTCGTGTATCATTAATAACTAGTGAAGCATATTTTAATAACTCACTTGAGTGCCTGTAATTGTTAGTGGTAGTCAGATTAGATTTCTATTTCATACAGTAATTGCCCTGAGGACATTAAACAAAGCCTGTGGAGTTCCTGCCTTGAGTCCCTGCCAGAGGGGGGTGGGCATTTCTGAAAGAACTCAATTTGAATTTAAGAGATTTCTCTCTGCTGTAAGACATCTGCTCAACTAATCACTGCAAACCGAAACCACCCTGGCACTCAGAAGGGAAGACACCTGGAGTCATCAGAGTTGATGGCAGCAATATCTGGAAACTCAAGGTATTTAAATGAACCCTCGTCACCTGGTATGAAGAATTATGCAGGTGGCATTGGGGAGGGCCTTTCCTGTCCACCATCACTAATGGGCAGTGTTTAGACATTGGTCAGCCAATGAGATATAATGTAAAGTGGGCAGGGGTGTAGCATAGTGGAAAGGCGCATGGCTCGTAACCAAAAGGTTGCTGGTTCAATTCCCCACAGGGGCACTGCCGCTGCAACCTTGGGCAAGGTACTTAACCCAGAATTGCCTCAGTAAATATCCAGCTGTATAAGTGGATAACGTGTAAAAAATCGTAACTGATTTAAGTTGCTCTGGACAAGAGTGTGAGCCAAAATGACAATAATGTAAAAAATGACATTAATGTAAAGTAAAAACCCACCAAATATCATCTCTGTGCCAGGATGTGGCAAATAACTGATACAGACTTAACACAAGGAAATCCAGGGAGGAAAATGAATGGCATAATTGCCTAAAATGATTTCATTACTCATCTTAATTCAAGCACTGCTGCATTAAAACAAGAGGGAATGACAAATAGGATTTTAAAAAATCCTTCCAGCAGAGTCAGGTATTATATTAGTTTCCATTGTTGGAAAAACCAGCTCATGTTTAATTACAGTGAACTGCACATGCATCCATTGATACTGTACTGCTACCATAATGCAGCTACCATACATGATTATGTTGTGTTAATATGAAGATAACATACAGTTCTCTTTAGATGCACAGCCAAAGGGAACAGTGTGATGAGGTACCCTTGGGTCATTCCCTGTGAAGCAAACTCTACTTTTTTTTTTTTTTTTAGAGCTGGCACATATATCTGTATTTCTCACACTGTCATAAAGGCAAAATTAAATGTAACATTTGCGACATGATGAATATCAGCAAGTTACCTTTTGCCATTTTTTCCACACCCACACTTGATCTACTAATTTGTAACTTTTGATCTATTCATATTGCAGGCTCAGTCTTGCTGCAGTATTTGAACTCTCCTTTGAGTTTGGTTGAGAATAGATAGATCTACAAACCCCTCCGCACCACCACTGCCCCCGCTCCCACCCCAATTTAGCCAACAAGGGTAAATGGGTACAAGGAGGGTTTCCACTACATGGAGGGTTCAGCTTCTTTTAATACTTTTAGTTCACATCTGCAATATAGGACATTTGGGCTACATTAATACAGGGGGGATTTCTCAAAATCCTACACTCTTTCTGGATCCTCTTTGAAAGTGTTCAGAAAATTCTAAAGATGTTCTAGAGCAGCTCTAATACTCTGTGGCCTTTTCAAATATGAGATTTGCAAGTCATCCTTACTACTCATAAGGAAAACCTTCCTTCTTAAGGACTGGCAAATATTAGTACAAGTCAAAGACAAGAAAAACTAATGGAGTCAATCTGAGAATTATAATTAAGGAGTTCTGCTCCACATTCGTTCAACCCCTCAGCCGCTCTCACACTCACTTGACCACATCCCTTCAACCAAATTCAATCCATCTCTCTGTAAGATCCCACGCAATTGCATCAGACAGGCAAACACAGTGTTGAAAGATAAACCAGGTCCAGAGTGACATTTTCTTGTGCTGTAATGCCAGTTAGAGTGACTGGGTGATGACAGCTACTTCAGGTCTGATACACCCTTGGGCATCCAGTCAGTAACGGCATGGTGTTGATGCCTGCTCAGGTGATATCTGTCCTCTGTCAGGTGTAGTGTTTTTATCCTCACTGCCTTCGCCAGGGGCAAAGTAAGCAAAAGGCCAAATTTGCTTAAAACACATGCTTGCTCTATGGTGGTCCACAGTATTTCTCCTGTCCTTCATCTGGTTCCATCTCACATTATAATCGTTTGAGTCATGGACTAGGATTATACACTTGGTTGAGGCTGTGAGTGTTTATTCCACCCACATTCCACTGCCTCAGTTTCTGGAGACTGGTGTGCTAAACACATTTCCCACAATAAAACTAATGAAGCCAAAAGGGTATACTTCAAATCCTCTTACATGCCAGCTTAAGGTGCCCCAGGGCGTCCACCCGACTGCTGCCTCCTGTCCATCCCCACCCAGCCGGTGACCTCCAATTCTATGCCCGAATTTTCATCTTGCACAGACCAACAACAAAAGGATTACACGAAAAATCTTCCCTTTATCCTCCCCAGAACAACAGTAAGCAATCTGAAGGGCCTCTTTGTATCAGCATTAATATCCTGTTCAAGATCACAAAGCCTCCATCTGACCCAATTCCAACCGTGAAATTTTTCAACTTTGCTGGAACAATTACTGCCAGCGTACATCGTCCTGACAGCTGACGCCATAGCAAGAATGTTTCTGTGTAGGCTTGTATCTCTTGGGATAAAAAAAATGTAATTCCCTTTGCTGTTCCATACAATATTATGTAAGCCCCTTAATTAATCCAAAA
Organism: Megalops atlanticus; assembly: GCA_019176425.1. Classification (NCBI taxonomy): domain Eukaryota; kingdom Metazoa; phylum Chordata; class Actinopteri; order Elopiformes; family Megalopidae; genus Megalops; species Megalops atlanticus. Next base: position 53,312,937 of record CM032876.1, read on the forward strand.
ACCACATCAAAGATAGGTAGTGAAAGCACTGGGAAATTGGAGGACCAGCTGTCATGCTAGACAAACAAACAATGTTGTATTATAGTGATTTGTATATAGTGATTTGTCATTGTCTTGACATTTTTATGATCTCTTTTATATTTTATGCCACAAGTATGACATATTATATTATATTGTACTATCATGAGCATAATTTTTATAAAGTGCCAAGAACAGCCAAGTTCCACCTGCTCTACAGCTCACTGCCCTGAAACATCAGCGAGACTGTGGTCTCATTAAAATTCAAGTTTTTACGCTTATTAATATAGGGCTGCCACTCTTCTAAAAGTATCTAAAAGTATCTAAAAGTACGCCAGCAGTCTTGCCTTATTCAGGACCAGAATTGACAACACAGGACAGACAGTTTGTTACCAAGTAGCAAGGTCTTTCCAATTTTACACTGAAGATATCAGTCCATCAGAGAGACTGATAAAAATGATTTGGAATGCATTGCAAACTGAGTCAAGTAAATTCCTCTATACCACATGTTTTGTCGTTTGTTGCGGTTTATTACCAACTTGTTCTGCAGCTGATAACATTTGAATGCATTCAACTAAGATTTTTTTATCTAAAAATCTTCACAGAGACACACCCTCCGTAAAAAATAGGATCAATTGCTTTTATTCCAGTACCTGTCTGCATAATATTGAAGAACAGTTCAGGACCTTATACTGAATGATAATTGTCCGCTACCACGTCTTTTCAGGAAGCAGAGGCACCATTCCTCCTCTCACCATAATCAAGCTATGAGCCATGCGTGTAAGCCAAGCCTTTTTTGTGTGCAAGTTTTCATGAAACAGCACAGTACCAGTGTCAGCACTGGACCCCGCTGAGTAGGGGGCACCGCACACAGCTGGCACGGACTGCACAAATTGCTGCCAATGAATTCATGCTTCCTGCATTGTGTAGATAAGCATCAATCAATATGTACAGCCCCCCTTTCATCGGCCAAAGCTATTGACCAGTGCTTCCTAAGGTGTCTGACTCGTTTCGCCCTTGCTGCTGTGCATTAAATTACACTGCCTTGCAAACAAATTGATTGCATTTTGAAATGCCTAATTAAACTGATAAATGGCAATTGGTAAAACATGGCAGTTTTCAGAATTAAGGCAGAAGGTATTGCTTTTGGAAAATCCCAGCATTCCCCAATTTTCTAATGTAGATCATGGAAGGCAATGCAGAAAATTAAAATGAATTAATCTCTCAAAGGACACTATACAGATAATTAAAATTCAGCAGATAACTATATTGTTAGTTATCACAAAACGATATGTGGTTTGATGTTGTATTACACACACAGACACACACACAGACACTTACACACAGAGAGACACACACACACACACACACACACACACACACACACACACACACACACACACACACACACACACACACACACACACACATACCTGGAGTGTACCCATGGGGCCAAAAGAGTCTGAAAACTCATCTTAAAAAGGGAAGTCTGCGAGATTCCTCACAATTTGGGAATTGGCATAGGCTTACACCGACGTGTGAAATCTGGTTTTAAAACCATTAACGATGCAAAATTACATCACTCCCTGTCTCACTCCCCCTTTCAGCTAATGACAGTCCAAGAAGGTGAGGTCTCCCTCAAGGGCAGCTGCGACCTTGGAGGTGAACTGACTAAGGGGGAATACTGGACCTAATAGACTTTTTTGAAATTAATAGCACCAATTTTGTTGGTAACAGCAGCAGATCTTGCACAGACTCACAGGTAGAAGTCACATAACTTTTTGACAAACTTTTCTATTACATTACATTTTATTTTAAGGCAGCATTTGAAGCTAAATTTTTTGCCTTGGGTCTAGATGCAATCCTTAACAAATAAATGCAAAGCCACTCAGTCTCTCAGGTACTGGAAAGCCTTTCCATTTCCTCCTCTGTCTCCACTGGCAGCATAAACATGGATAAATGCAAAGTTGTTGTGAGCGCAGTTTCATAAACGTAAGCACTGAGGGAGTTAACATGTGGAGACTTCACGCCACCATTTCACCATGCGGAGAGAGACATCAGTACGGAAGCCATCACAGCACTCCGCTGCCTCCAGTAGCTGTTTAACAGCTAAAATGCAATATTCCACCCCATAAAACCTCTCATGCAATTAAGCAATTAACAGAGAAAAGTAATTCTGTCTACTGCCGCCTTTTGATAAGCACAGATGCCCTGCCAATTTCCTTCTGCGGAATGCGGCAATGATGATAAATGAAAATATTGTTTAAAAGAATTCATATTTCAAGCATCAGTTGTTCATTTCTGAGGGGGGGAAAGTTACCCCTTACTATGAGAATAATAACTCACGACAAGTTCTTACTCCCAGGAAACATTCTCATCCGTCCATAAATGAAAGCTGCCGTATTAAAAGCCACAGAGCCGAGTTAGAAGAAAAAATAGAGGAAGTGGTGAATTATCATTACGGACAGTGAGTTGCCAACCCAGTCTCTCATCGCTGCCCCCTTCCAGTCATAAATCATTAATACAAAACCCCTGTGAAGTCTCTAGACACTACCACAGTGGTATGCCAGCCCTCTCTTCTGTGAGGGTGGAACAAAGGCCGTGAAGGCATGGCAGCTGGTGTTCCGATGCAGTGTGACTTGGGCCATTAGATAGACCATTAGATAAACAGCAAGTCAATACCAGTGTGAGAGCATTCAATACTTAAAAGGGGAAGATTGAAATGGGGGTGTATTCAGACTTGGCCAGGAAGGTTAGTCTGTCTTTTTGTTAGTGCAGCCAGAATAACCTCTGCTCAATTTCCTTTCTAAATACCTCTGTTTTTCATATCATTAAAAAGTGTTCCATGGAAAATAGCACTACACACAAATGTGTAATGAACAGTGAGAAAGGTGACACCAGAACACACTACTTTGTAGTCAGTGTCTAGCAATTTCACATCAATGATGAATTTGTTAATTAAACCTAAAATCATAACGTGAATTTCAGAGGACAAGAATTAATTCAAGCTCATTTCATCACGTGTCAAATATGTTCATACATATTTAAGCACACAAACCATTCTATAGTCAAGCATTATAAGTAAGTACAATGAAATAAATGAAACGGAACCTGACCAGAAGCTCATGAACAAGAGACAAGCACAAATCAACGCCTACGACTGTCTGAGATTGCACACGGCAGCAGATATGAAAGGATTTTGATTTATACTTTCTCGTTTGCATTCTCTGTAAACGAATCACCACCCCCACCCCCATAGGTCTAAACACTGTTGTTTTTCCTTTCAGCTGGAGTTATTTACAGCCATGCAAATGACGTATATCAGAGTTAACAGTACGGCAGGCTGGGCACCTTATGATCCCATGCACACCATAATTCTTAGGGTGCATCACACACTGTCTGCTGAGATGGTGACCACACGGGGCACTGAGGGAATAACAACAGCATGCCTCTGCAGATACACAATCCCTCAAGCTGTCTCTTCTAACAGAACACTAAAGCCACTGCCAAGAGCATTTTCACTCATTATACTCATCATTTCATTATAATTTTATTTTGTGAAAAACCCACTTGGTACCTGATGGGATTACACTGCTTAATTCTTTCAATTCAAAATGAATCTACTAAACTACATTGCTTTGCACGGCACTTGAATTATGTATCTTGTACTTGATGCATATGCATTAAATTCTGTCATTTGTCTTACTATATCAAATATATGCATGTGTACAGATACATACACACAAACCCACGTGCACAAACACACACACATACATGTGTGTGTGTGTGTGTGTGGGCATTGCATGACAGTGCAAGATCTACCACCGTGCCAACCACCTACCACCCACCATCCATCACCCCATTATCTTTTTCGGTCATTGTTTAATTGTTTGTTTTCTGCTATGCTGTCCGCTGAGATAATCTGGACTTAGAACAAATGTGAATTTCCTGGCAGCACCAGCATCACAAATGTGAACACAGCGAGGTGGCGGACGGTCCCACCCCCCCAGAGACGCCGCCGTGCAGCAGCTCTGCTTGCCCCGAGACGGGCTCGCACGCACCCGGAACGCAGCCAGGATGATTCTGGTGACTTTCTCTTTGACGGACTCCTGCAGGATGTCGGACAGCGCGGGCACCACGTTGTAGCGGCGCAGGTTTTCGCACATCTGAGGGCTGAAGGCTAGCAGCCAAATGCAGAAGATCATCTGGTACTGGAGCTGGAATCCACACTTGTTGCTCAGGACTGCTGTGATGCTGAAAAAGGAAAAAGTAATGAAAGTAAATTTAGTTCATCCCAGCGTAATGCACACTGCACATACTTCCATACTGAAACTCCCTGCAAATAAATGATCATGCATACAGATACATACACATGCACACGCGCACAAGCACGCACGCACGCACGCACGCACACAAACACACATATATGTATACATATACGTATATGTATACACACATACATACAGAAGACTGAATGAAACATAAAAATAGAAAATAGACGAAGAATTCTGGCTTACCAATTGACACCATCAGCTTCTACCCATGCAAACCGGTACTCGTTAACCCTGAGCATCAACTGAAGGCAACCAGCAACACACTGGACATACTGGGAGCTCTGGAAAAGAAAACTACAATGAGTCAATCTGAATGACGAAAACAGTTAATATGTGAAGACCTTGTGTCATCTTCCCATGGAAAAAAATGCATCGTAATAAACAATTTTAGAAAGGCCTCAGGAATGAATGTGATTCAAGATGAGATATAGTCAAGGAAGAAACCAAGGATATAGAAGACATATCTTTCAGGCATAAATGCCCTAATTAGACAGGCGCTGCAAAAAGAATCTGCTGCAATCAACGATAAGAAGGAAACCTTTCCTTTTTTTAAGAGGTAACCTTGGAAGAACTCTTTTTTTTTTAATCGGAAACCGTAAGCTACAAATTAATGAATACTTACAGGTCTAGCACTTGCCATATAAAAGAAATAAATACTGCATTTCTAGTTTTATATACATATTTTTAAATATCACAATTTCCATGTATACCATTTTTGGTTATGATTCTAAAACCATAGTTTGTTTTTTTGTTCTTTTATTGCTGCTAAGTTGGCCGTTTTTTTTTCCTCTGAAGAATTGAATTTCACTTTGAGTTTTTATTAAATCAAACCCGCAAGGACCCTTTCAGCTGTGAGTGACCTTGTTTTAAAACCGTTTCTTTTAAACGCAAGGAAGTAGATGTTTCACATCGTGATGACTCCGGGGGTAAACAGTGCTTAAATGTCACCCAGCCCAGGTGAACCTGATGGAGCAGCTGTGAAAGGCTTCAAAGGGCTACGCAAAGACAATTATCATTCAAGTCATGGGCATATTAATCTTTCCCATGGCAAAAATATGGCAATTCAATTTGCCAAACACATTGCAGTGCCCTACCTTCTCTCGTGTGTGTGTGTCTTAATCAATCTTATTTATTCCTAAGTATCATTTATACTGTTTAAAGAAAAAAAAAAACATCAGACAAAGGAAAGAAGCAGAAAGAAGAAACAGATGATGAGCCCTTCAGGCGTTGCAATAAGTACAAAATATCAGCCCGGTATTCAGGTAAAGACACAGAGCAGCTGAGACAGAAATGACGGCCAAACGTACCTGGTTCACTGCTCTCATGGATTGAGGGAACATTTTCAGATGAACAACTGTAGAGATTTATGCTAAGCAATACGCTTGACATGTTATGCCACAGACAGCACCATAGTCAGCTGAATCAGGAGACTGCAAAACTTATAGGAAATAAGCATTCCTTGATGTTAGGGTCCTATAATAGGGTGTAAAAGGCAAGGGATTACTGAGATTATAATGCAGACAGACAGCACCTCGAGCAAGTACAGTTAGCATGAAAGGAAGGAGAAATGGCATTAATCTGCTGGCAGCCCTTCGGGGGAAAAAACAAAGAATATGAGAGAAGGAAGAGGAAGAAGATCAGTTTTAATGGTTAATGGAAAGGACAGGCAAGAGAGAAAAATATCTTTACTACCATCAAGGAAATTCAGCTAGTTACAGCTGCTTGGTAATTAATTTGTCATGTTTTAGAGATGTTTTTAGTGACTCATACAAAAAAGTCCTTTAGACAATTATATGCAGAGAGTAAGTATTTATTGGATTAGTTTAATGCATGGGAATATTTCTGTGTCATAGGGCAATGTGGTTTCTTGTTGGTTGTTATTCTAGGAGATGACGATTTTAGGGGTCGTCCCATAACGGTTTTTAATATGATGCTGCAGGTGATATTTATGTAACAGGTAGAATGATGACCGCTAAATCTGCCCATATCTTATTAACATTATTAATATAATGAGGAAATGATTACCTAACATTAAAAAACAATAAAAAAGCATTAGATGACAACATGATTCATAGCAGTCATCTGTCTTTCCATTAAATGTGAAAGAAAATATTAAAAATGAATTTTGACATTGTAAGTAATGCAAATGTCTTGCATTTTACGCTCCTTAACCACAATCCATTTAGCTGTACAACCACCACAATAGCAGGAAATAGCCACATGGCCTGTTTTTAATCAAAATATCTCAGTGGGTGTCAAATTAGCCACAGAAATTAATGTTTTTTTTTTCCTCCCCTGGCACTTCTGCTTCTTGATTCACACTCTCCTTGCTTGCGGGCCTTTTTATTCATCATTTATTAATCCATCTTGGTGGGAGTGGTTTTCGATGGTTTTGAATGCGAATGAAAACAACTGGAAATCATTTTAAAAAAATGAATGAACCTAACTGAAGCCTCCATCTGACATTGATGGCCCACTTCATTTTTTTCTCTCTCAAACCAAGTGCCTTCTATTCTAGGACAGGCGTGGATCCTTTCATAAATTTCAATTAACATGTGAATCTTGCAGGAGATATTCAGATCATTGATTATTTTAAGCAGACAGTCAGTACTACAACATTTTAAAGAGCAAAACTGGTTTATTATCATCACTTCAAAACATAATAGTGAAGTTAATTTTTCACGATAATGGAAATAAAAGTTTCAAAATTTTTGCTAAGAGGCACAATACCTCATATTTTTAGCCAAAATATTATAGATATAATTCATTATTCTCTACATGATATGAGACTAATATGCATACTATGGCTATTATGAAAATGACAGAATATAAACTCACAGAATGTTATATGAGGTCCTAAATAAGTTTCGTTTGCTAGGTATGCAGCCAAGACAAGTACTTTTTTGAAATGAGTTAATTGAAGAATTACCTTGTTTAATGTACTGCAATGGTTATAACTACAAACAAAAGTTATGACAAAGCTAAAACTAATTTATAGTCATTTATGAATTTTCATTTCAGTGGCCTTCAGCCCCTTCTAGAAACTTCACCAATGGTCTGGTTGAAAAGCATTGCATTTGTATCCAAGTTGGGTGGGTTATTAGAGTCTTTGAAATGAAACGACAAATAATGTGGTAAATCCCAAATCTAATCAGATGACTCAGGACGACCCCGAGTCAGTCTGATGGAAGATATTTAGACACAGAATCACACTCTTTTTATGCTGTGGATTATAATAGTATATGAGTCATCAATATCGTAGCGAAAATATTTTTCTTCAGACAGAGATGTTTTCCAAATTCCACAAAATCCCCCAATTGATTTGCTCCACGGCAGCTCCCAACAGCAGCAGGTACATTGAAGAAAGAGAGAGAGAACAGAGCAAGTGAGGATGGATGCTAAAGCCTGCGGTTTGCCAGCAGCCACTCTGGCTCTGGCAGCACCGTATTTTACATTCAACAGAAAAGCCTGTCTTAATGTCTCCAGCTCACGGCATGACGCAACAGGGAGTTTCATGCCATTATTAATTTCACAAAAGAGTTAGGCAGTTTATGTACTTACATCACTGGGGGAAACTGTTCCTGTTTCTGGACCTGCAGGATGCAGTTTCTAACAACAGAAAAAAGTAGGGGGTGTAATAAATGTCACCTGTATTTGCTGGTGGTGTGATCCCCTGCTAATGGGTTTTTAAGCTTCTGGTGTATTGTTGCTGTATTAGATCATGCTCAGTGTACAATCTTTCTGGCAACTCAATATAATGCAGTACATTCTGTGGAAGGAAAGCATTAGCATGAGAGTCTGTCGCAGTCTGCAAAACAAAACACACCCCCCTTCAACAATTTCACAATTTTTTTTATGATCTGGATCTGGTTTTATGTATTTACATATTTAGTTATTTTTTATACTTTCATCAAGCCACTGTTTAACAGTGAATGAGCCGTGTAGGGATCATTTCTCCTCATTGCACAGACCATTTACCATTCGTACATTAGCACCCTTTCAGGAACCTCTGCAACCATTTGGGATGCTTCTGCTTTTCGTGTCTCTCAGAACAATTTAATGGACAACAGATTGCTCCGTACAAAATATATCACCAGTGTAAAAAGTTTCTACTGAGGAAATGAGGTATTCTTTCATGGACAACATAGTAACAGTTCTAAAGTTGTCTCAGTTCTGCATAACAATCATACTGAGAAGACAAGCAACAAGCAACAAGTTTGAGTTGAATTTTTGAGCTGATACCCACTGTCTGCTCAGTTTTACATGAAAAAGACAGGTGAATGCATTAAATTGTGATCCTTGCCGACTGCCCAATACTACAGATGTTCACAATGCAATGACAACCTTGAATTGAGTGTTATGGTGAGTCACTTGGGTTCATGTGGGTTGATATGAAACTCTCTCTCCATTTACTAACAATGTCACTGCCACACCAAGCATCTGAGTAAAGCCTCTGAGCCACGGCCTTGAAACTCATTTCAGCACCATGTAAGGTCTTCTGAAAAGTAAGCAGCCAGTGGTGAGTTCATTTAATTGTATCTTGGCATTTATTTGAATAACATATTGTCAACGAGGGAGGTGTTTGGAATTTAACAGAGTTTACATCCACACAGAGGGCACAGGGTCGTTGGCAAATAAAACAGACACTGGTTTCTACTTTGGAAATTAATTGATATATTCTAAATGTTAAGGAAAATGTCTCCTCTTCATACATGTAATCACTTTCAGATGAATACCTCTTATAATTAAACACTGAGCTATATAGGATATAACAAATAACCTGGAATTACAATTTAAAGTGTTTAGGTTTTGTGATAGTCATAGCTTTTGAAAAAATACTAATTAATTAGATGTGTGCATACATTCAACAGCAAGACTGCACTGACATTGATGTCTGTGCTGAATATCTTAGTATAATAACTTGGTATGACTACTGCAGAATAAATACATGACGGTATTAAACCAAACATTTTTCTTGATACTGCTCCATCACAGGGTGGGCCGACTCATTCCCACACATATTTATTTTATCAATTTGTCCTGCTATACACATGAAAATGCAAATAAAGCTGGGCAAAAGTTAGGGCAGTATAAAAGCATGATAAATACAGGGGACAGGGTCACTGTTAGGAATTAAAATTTCAGTGCCTTTCTGAGAGAGGAGCTGGGGGAAAGTAAGAGAGAGATAGGAAGAAAGAAATGAAAGAAGGAGAGAGAGAAAGACAGAGAGCTGCTGGATCATCTGCTTTATGAGATAGCTTTGCAACCACTGAGTCAGATAAGGGCTCATGAACAAAAAGAAAGGAGCAAAACAGCACTCAGAGACTGAATTACAAGTTTGAAAAACAAGCTTGATGGGTAGAAGGAAGACCATTACTTTTCAAACGCCATCAAAGGCAATATCAGTGGAGAGCATAAACAAGAAGTAAAGATCCTTTCCAGGGCTTGATATTTCATTGACTGTGTTTTTATGTTTTCCCGAACTTAAAAAGCATTGATGATAAATCAAAAGCCTTGCCCCACAGAGTCAAGCTCCCCGTTTCTCCACATCCCCATAAAACCATGTGTATTTGCCAAGACCCCACTAGAACAATTTCATTTCTGTTATGATTAACTGGATGCGCTGCTGGGATGCAGAAATTTGTTGGTTTTTTCCCCTTCTTCTGTTCTCATCAATATTCAGTTTAATTTTTAAAAATTGGCAACACGATGCAGAGGGAAAAATTACTGAAGTCATTAAAACACAACAGCACATATGAACAGACTGTAGAAAAAGAATATAAAAGTATAAAAAGATGTACCTGTGAGCTGAGCTGAGTTTTGATCCAATTAAAATAGTAGTTCAGGTCACTCCCTTCCATGAGCTCCCGCCCCCAGGCTGCCAGTTTGGCAATAATCCTCGCAGCCTAGGGCAGAGAACACCAATATTCATGAGCTGGGAGCCAAAGGTTAATGACCCCGTCCAGTACTTCGTCAATCCCACGACAGAGAACTGACAGAGCATGCTGTGTTCTGTTATATTACCATTGCATATAATGGAATGCTTTCAAAGCACTAATGGAGAACACCATCTCTTGAGGGAGAACTGCACAATTCTAGGAAAATGTTTTTTTTTTTTTTTTTTTTATTCTACACACACTTGACTAGAAAGCTTGAAAACAAAAAACAGAAAGATAGCATACCGGTGAAAAACTGTGCCAGCATTGCAAGATGAGTGATGTAATGCGATTTAGCCAGCAAGTCAAAACTGTACACTCTGAAAAAATAATTATAAACCAAAAGGGAACATACTGTGAGATGTGAAAATGCCAGTGTAAATAACTTCTTTTTGAAAATGACCCGAGTAAACTCAAGATTACTCAACTAATCTGTGCAATAAATTGACAGACCTGATATGCATAACATCCAAGATTATATAACCAAATTATACATTAGACTACAGAAGTTACAATACATGTATTAGCTACATGTGGCAGGTGATTATTGAGTGGTCTGGCCACTGTCATGTTGATGCACCATACACTGCTACCAACAGCAATGAAAAACAACAATGGATAGATACAGAAGTGTTCAGTAGTATTGCAATAGGAAAGTCAGAATGAAAGGCTTTCCAGCTTGATGGGCCAGATGGCCAAAAGAACTCTGAGTCAGAATTGACACAACAATCCATGGCCCCTTGTGACACTAGAGAGATATTCCATGTGCAGAATAAAAAAAAAAAAAAAAAAAAAAACCTACAAGAGTACAAAGATCTAGTTGTAATCCCTTATGTTGTAATGGAGTCTAAGAAAGGCATTTCTATCAGTGCAGTCTGCCATTCAGTGTTTGCCATAATTAACACGGAAAAACTGTAGATTCACAGCATATTATTATATAGTTCTAGTAGAGATGGACCGCATGCACAAATGTGCGACAATGTGGGTTGGTTTACATGTAGACGTGTGCCAAACATCCGCATACCTCTGGAGTCGTGAGCTTAAAATGAGCTTAATTTGTGTATTTATTAAAGGCATGGCACGTTCAACAGAGTGACAAATCTCATGCAACAAAATATGAATCGTCCTGGCACACACCATTCTCTGTGCGCAAACCCATGCTCTCCATAATCATGCCTTTACATATTCAAAATAAATGTGATATAAAACAAAATGTAAGGAACAGTTAAAAACACAAATACAACAAGCATTACAGATGCTTTACTCTGTTACTCAGTATGAACATGCTGAATCACAGAGACTTATGGAGTATCCCCGAGCAGTGACAGTGCTACCTGGCATTTAGATTTAATGGTTGTAGGCAGGCTGTAATGCAGGCTCATTCAATCGCAGTAGCTGGCCTGAATGCAATTTCAAAATGAATTGAAAAATCAATGTACATAAAAGCACATTGTCTACTGTACCTGAAGTGGTGCTTTTTGTAACAGGAAATAAAATGTATATTGGTTGCATGTGCATTGGAAATGAAGGGGTCCATTATGAAATGATAGATGTGATAAATGATAAAAACAATTCATGTAATGAAAGGTAACACATCTCCAATCCCACTGCATTATCACTTTCTAAAGATTATAATTCTTCATAAACAGATGTGAAGCACGCCTGGAATTAAAATTCGACCAATCGGTGTAGTCACAAATTACAAAACAGGTACCACTACCACAGTTTTATTTGACAGTTAATGGCTTCTTTTGGCCAATATCCCAATTATTGGATTAACAATTAAATTTAACGCTGTCCATTCAATTGCCCCTTTTAGCTGTTAAAAAGCTATTAACTGCTTATTGTAATTCCTGACAGCCTTGGCAGAATGTCTAAGGAATGAAAGTACACACTGTCAAAAGAATATGCTAGTATTAGTCCAGAAATCAGGCATTACAGCAGTCTGTGCCTGGAAAGGGTCAAACACTTTGGCATTTTTTGTGCACATGTATGGAAGGAAAGGGCTCTTCGGTACAGTGAAAGAAACCTACAGACAGAATGCGTACAATTTAATATTCCTAAACCAATCCAGAGTCTCATCGGCCCCCTGAATGGGTACCTGCAATGTCTGCTAAAATAAATGTAATGGGTATCCTGCGGAAGACCCAAACTGCCCTGTCTGCCTGAGCAACTGTCTACATCACTGTCCTACTGTAGGTTTCCTAAGTTCATGTCATCCATTATTTATTGGTTCACCATGAAGAGCTCAGTTGAATCTTCAACTTTCTGCTAAAAGCTGACAAAGCAAACACAGATGTGTATTCTGTTGGGTTGCCTTTGTGGGGAACAGCATTTTCAAACAAGAGCAGACCTGAGGAAATCTGTTCTTACACAAAAGTGTACAATGCCAGCATAATCAGTCAACAAATAAAGGACTACCAGTATTGTTTTTGCAGCTGTAATACAAATAAAGGAATTGAGAAAAATGCTCCAAGGTCATCAAGCAGGTTCCATACACCCTTTCAAAAGGACTGCTTTCTACAAGCGTATGCCATGGCAACCATTTCAGCTCAGACATTCGTGGAAATGGTAGTGACTTTTTGGACTGACAGAAATTTTTAGTTGCCAGACTTGTGCTTGTGTAAACTTAAGCATCACTTTCTTTTAAATGAGTGTAACACATTAAGGCATTAAAATCAATCATTTGATGCTTTCTTGTGTGAACATTTATGGCTGGTGTAATAACACTGCTCACACCAGCAGCAAACAACAACATGGTATTAAAAACATGAAATAATGTTTGGCAAACACATTAAAAAAAATTCTCTATTGAGGATAAAGACTGTATTTGCTAACGTTGTACTTATCACACAGTATATGATAACTGTTTATAACTTTTAATAATAGGGGGATCCTCACAATTAGCTTTAATATGGGATCAGAGGATCAGGTGATATGTTGTGAAATTCAGACCAGAGTATGGCATACTTCTGAAAGTTTAATTAACCTCCAGAATAAAGATGAAAGTTTAATAGTGTGCGCTCTGTAAATCTAAGGAATAAAATTTTAAGCATCATAATTCACCTTTTCCTCAAGCCTATCCCTTGGCTGAGGTCCATCCAGCAACAGTTATGCTCAACTCATCATTATTACTTCAGGATTAGAGTCATATAAAATGGGGATTGTGAAGGGTTGGAACCACTGAATGTGCTGCCCCCCACTGGAAGGAGAGAAATATTTGATTTTATGATTTTAAAAAAATTGCTTGACCCATTGCCTTCAGTGGAGACTGCTTTTCGTGTCCCTATCAGTTGATTAACAAATCGCAAACAGAAAAAAATGGTTTAATCCAAGGCATTTTGAAACAAACACGGTCATGTATTGATCACCTACACTTGAAATGTAAAAAAATCACTAATAGTGTAGCAAAACACATAGCTAGTTCAATCTCATTTAAATGAATCAGATGTAATAAGTTTGACAGAGAAGCCAAAACAGGTAGACAGACACCTTTTAAATAACAAATCAGAAATCAGTACTTTAATTGTTGGGTTTTCATGGCATCTTCCTACTGAGGGTGGATCAGTTCACAGTGGCATCATGAATGACTCAGTTCCTCCAGTCAGAACACAGGGGAACCTCCTGTCTGAGCTCTGGCCCACTGTAGGCTGACAGCCAAATAAATGAGACTGAAACGTTCCCTGCTGCAGCCGTCTCTCTATGCACTGCACTCTTGTGTGTTTGTATCTCAGGGTCTGTTACCCATTCTCACCATGCATTTCCTTAAACTTTTTTTGTTACTCAATATTTTGTTACTCATAATTGTTAGTATATGCAATGCCTTTTGACCTATTATAGACATTTCTTAACATCCCCACAAAAGTAAGGATGTCAGACTGGTTTACACTAAATGACCACATGAAAACCTATATGCACCTACCTGCATATACCTCTGCAGATTTACTGTAGAGCTGTAATAATTAACAATAATAGCACAAAGTACAATCTTATATGCAAAATAGACAAGGTGGTCTACTTTAAATGACTCTGCTTGTTTATCAAAATTAAGTTTGTCCAAAATATTCTATGCGGTTCTTTTAAGGGCATTTTCTAATAAACTGAGAACTTTAAACACATACACCCTATGTGTTCAGAGCTGTATGGTCAGTTCACCAATGTAAAGTCAAATATTTTTCATTTCCAAGAGGTGAACTTCCGAAAAGAAGCTAGAGGATATTGCCACATTGCTTTCTATAATGATGCCAGATAGTTACACACTGCCGTAGCCCTAGATATGCTAAAATACTTGGCTTACAACATTTCCTTATCATAAAAATGATGAAATCCTTGAATGCTATAGGAAAGAGGCTGCACAACATGCAGTTGTTAAAGGTTCCAACAAGTATCTGTCAGAGTGAAATTCACCATGTGATTTGAAACACGGCACTTTCCCTTACTACAGACCTGAGGGTTTTAATCTGAACAATTTGCTGTGCTAATTGAGAGCTCATTGTCCTGTTATAGTGCAACCCATAAAATATGCTGTTAATTACACCTAATCGGTAAAGTTTAAATCAGACTCGCATCCAAAGATGAATTATCATAACAAAACAGAACTTTAAACTTTACAGAATTTAACACTGGGATTTGTTACACAAGGCTTACTGTAGTTGGTTCAGCTGCAGACATATACAGCTGCTATATAGCAGACACAACTGGGACTCAACTTGATAGATTTGTCCCATCTTTGTTTAAACTCCATTAATCACTGTACAGGGTTACATGATTCTTTTGGATTACATGGGTTACAGCAACATCAAAATGATACTGACGTTATTACATAAAGGCTACATGGCACTTCAAAAGACAAAGCCCACATGCAGAGGAAGACTATTAGCTTGAGACAAAAACTGTGTTGCAGTAATTTAATATAGTTTTATGCAAACCCAGCAAAAAAGAAAGTAGCATGGTTGGGCAACAGGCCCATTATACTGGGTTTTCATACAACAGGTTTTTGAAACTATTCAAACCATAGTCTGTACTTACCTGTAAAACTATGCAAAGACTTTAAAAAAAAAAACACAACAGCTTGTATCAACAACCACCTGCCAAATGTTTGAAATATTTTAGGTGCTCGGCAACTAATTAGCACCAAGCACTGGATGGCTGTGCTTTTGATGAGCAGAAGAGACGTCTTGTTTACCATTATGTGGTAATGAAATCTAAACTAAAAAGAATAGAGACACTGCTCTCTACAAATGCTTTGCAAGCTATGAAGGAGCCAAAGATATAACCTGTATCTTACAGAACCTATTTAGGTCACTTCATAGATTGGAAAATATTGTCTCAGTGTCTCTATTTTGGTTACTATATTATACACTTAATACTATATGTAGATGTACGTATGTATATGTGTGTGTGTGTGTGTGTGTGTGTGTGTGTGTGTGTGTGTATATAACAGTAATGACACAACAAATATATCAATGCAGCATGCCTACTCTGGAAAGCTGTTACATTTTCAAAATGAAAATATACATGCTTGCCCAACAATATAGGAAATACATCAACAGAGTTTCATCAGCAGGCATAAAATAATTAACTGTACTGTAGTTGTTGTCCTTTTCATTAACTGTCAACAGTTACAAAAACCTCCACCACTTCCTACTATGCACTTTGCCATCACTGCAAAACAAACTTAATTTCAATTTTCCTTCTGCATGACTACTGCAACTTAACATTTGGGATAGAGAGCAAGGCAAAATGCAATGAAAATTTTCATACAAACTTTTTTGTATGTTTGTATGTTTTTATTACAAAGTGAGCGGGGTTAAACAACCATTGTCATGTGGCAATCCTGATTTCTTCCGTTTTGTTTTCTCAATTTTGTTCATATTGCAAAAACAGAATATTCATCTAAATGCAAATTTCCCCTTTCCGCACTATCTTCTCCATCTATTACTCGTGTCTACTTTGACCTTCCTCAGAACCTTCAGCCTGCTCTGTCATCCAGCCAAGTGTGCACACTTCATGCCTTTCCTGGAAAAAAAGTCTAATGAGAGGTTATAATGAGGCAGCCCACCTGGCTCTCCGTGATCCCAATTTTCAGGTTTCAGTGACACAGCATTCAGGCCCCAGACATTTACATGTCTTTTCATTCAGCAGAATTTTAACAAGCAATTTTCAGACAGGCAACAGTGTACCCCCTGAGGGATTCGGAGTTAAGTGTCACCTTCTAATTCCGAAATGGTTCCGAGCCCACTGCAGAATACCGGAGCTTCTTAAGGCATATAATAGGTCCAATTACATTAGGGCAAAAATGAATGAGAACAATTTGAATATGAATTCCTGCCTGATGGCATTAGATTGACAGTACTAACTGACATAAGTAACGTTACTTATTTATGAATAGTACAAAGATTAGCCTTAAAGTACACCTCTGTTTCTTTTTTTCTCCGTGCTCATTTGTATTGAGAACCACAATATTTGCCCCCTTATCAAGGTTATCAAAGGACATAATGGACAACAGGAAGGAAACAACAACTGTATGCATCCCAGCGGGACTCAAGGAAATGCCGAACATCATTACTGACCATGTGCACGGTGAAAAGATCCTGCCGGTTCAGCATGGGGAGGAAGTATGACCAGGCAGTGCTCTTCATTCTCTTGGCATAATCAAAAAAGATGTTCACTCGCTGATGATTCTCCTGCAGGGTCCAGAACAAAATATGAAAGCAAAAACAAGGTTATTAAACACCCATGGTGTACAGTATGTTGCAACCTTTCATGTAGACTCAAGTGCTAATGTAATGTCCTGCAGTCATCAGTCTCCCACCTATATTGATGTAAAAAAGAAGAAATGGGTCACAGAGGTGTCTTAATTGTCCCTTTCAAAACAACAACAAAAAAAGTATCTATAAAAAGTATCTATGAAAGTATCTATTCATCCTCTCAACTACATTAACAAAAAACCTGTCCAAATTTCATTCTGAAGAGTTGTTGATATCATTAAAAACTGGCTCATGCACCATCCAGGGCCTGTGCCCCTCAGCATTTGGACTGAAGAACCCAGATCTGGAACTCCTTAGGGAAATTAAGGACCTGGATAAACATGACCTTGGGCAGGTGTGCCCACTCACTGTCCCTTAGGCTGTCAGGAGCTGACTGGCCACTCCCCTAGAGTAAATAATGCAACCGGAGGAGGGAACTCACTTAAGGCAGACTAATAATTTGATTTAAATCAGACATCAAAAAAACATTTTAAAAAATTAGAATGGATAAAGAGATTTTTTTTTTGGAAGAAAAAACTAAAGAACTGGCACTATTTATATTCCGCCCAATATAGTAGTGATCCTACCCATACATTAACGGCAATATTTCCCCAACAGAGATTTGCCCTTTCCAAGGGCAATGTGCTCATCAGCTGGGATGTTAAAACCAGGATGGGAGGGCAACCTGGCTTTGACTTGTCCACAAGGGGATTATCATATCATCGGCCACAACTGTCTCAACAACTTCAACATTTCCCACAGAAACCGCTTTCACAACTTCGCCACCAAACAGGGACAGGAAGCCTCTCCATCTCTGTTGAGGCCTGGATCTGTACAAAATCACTTGTCGGTTATAGGAAGACACATCTATGGCAGTAGTACGGTTGATTGCATAGTCACCCATATCGGTCCCTTTCCTTTTAGAACATTTACAGTCACAGCTATTCGCTCCTCATTCCAATCAGCCAAATTACTGTGTATTCTTAAAGGAGCAGACATAGACAACTCAGTAAAAAACAAAACAGACATACAGATAAGTCCAGAATATGACAAAAGAGTACCAGAATGCAGTTTACAATTCTGGATTCACAGCATTACTGGAAACCTTTCCGGTCAGCACAGAAAACAAAGTCCAGCTGTCCGAAGCTGGCTGTCCAAAATATTAATTACATTTTTGTAAATAATGACCTACAAGTCAACTTTAAAAAGATAAAACCACAGAACCAACACTTGGAGAATAGTGGTTGGCTTCAGATTGTAAAATTCTGATATAAACAGAAAGTTAGCAACGCAAAAAGACCACAAACAAATTAACCTAGTTTTACATGGTATTTACTGTGCAACTAAAATACTACAAACACACACTTAAAAGTGCAAAAAAGGACATAAAAACACATAAGCACATAAATTAACCTTTTGAGAAGTTCATAAATTGTAAGTTTCTGGGATAATTTCAATAACCTAAACAAATAAATAAAAAAACCAAGGGACTTGGAAGAGGGAGGAAGAGCCATTTGACATTCACATTTAGTTGCTTAGCAGAAGCTCTTATCCAGAGCAACTTACGTATGTTCCAATTCTTACATGTTAACCATTTCTACAGATGAATGTTTACTGAGGCAATGGATTAAGTACCTTGCCCAAGGGTACAACAGCAATAGCTCCAGTATGGAACCTTTAGGTTACAAGACCAGTTTCTTACCACTACGCACTGCTGCAGAACACAAAGTTCTGTAAAACTCTGAAATCTACACACTTGACCATACCCCTGGAAAAAAGTCATAAAAAGCTGGAATTGGCAATACAAGACAACCACACTGCCCCTGACTCCCCTCAATACCATTCAGGAATTTGAAATGTATCCCAGCTGCAAACATCACTTTTAAAACTGTCTTGGCTTCATCAGAACATTTGCCCTCCTGTGACTGTGATAACACCAGTTTTGACTGCCCAAAAATAAAGCTGACCAATGGGCACCTCTCGTTTGAGTATGGCAAACCAAAAATAAATCTGGTCATCATGAACATCGCCCCAAAAAGACACAACCCAGTGTTCAATGAAAGCAAACACTGGCCTCACACGAAAACAGTCACAGAACAGCTGGATTATATCTTAGCTGTGCCACAATATGCCCACTTTTTGGCACATCCTTGTTAGACTTCTTAACCAGTTTGTAGGGAGTAGGGCCTTCATGTAGGATCCTCCAACAGAAACATCCACCCATTTGTGGCACAGGACTCTACACAATAGTCTCAATGAGAGAGACAGATCCTCCACAGCCATCAGATGTGCCCTGCCTGGTGTCCTGTAACCGTCTCAGCTGGTCTCTACATAATGACAAACACATATGGTAGTTTTTTGCCAGTATTGTCAAACAAAGCATCTTCAAAACACCCCATTTTAGGAGATGTCCTGCTTCTTTTGCACACAGCAGACAAAAACTGCACTTTCTAGGGAGGCTGCAGTTGGTTCTGTACCCCCTTCGCAGTCTACCTTATGGTTTACACTGATCGGAACCTGACCAATATCAGCGTCTGCACTCCATGCATACCTGTGAAAACTAATCAGATCACGGAGTTCAGTGACACCTGCCTTAAAAAAAGTGGTCCACACAGATGTGGAGCAACAAAACAAACCCTCTGCAGTACAGTACTCATGCACCGCTCTTGTCATGTAGGCATATCAGTCCCTGCCCCCTTCACAAAAGGTAGATTCAGAATCCCATGCCTTGACCAGTGATGTCTACCGAAGTATTAGTTTTTTATGCTCTTTTGGATCATTCCAAGTGTCTAGACCAATTAGTCTGTGCCATAGCACAATCACTCTCAGACCTGGAGTATCAATCAGTTCCACCTCTGAAGTTGTCCTTTTGCTTTGCCTTCTACAACTTCCTAGTTTTTTCTCATGAAGTCATCACACGAAAAATGCATCCAGTGCCTTGAATCCTTCTGCAATCCACTGGGTGCGATTTGGCAGAGTACAGGCAGTTCTTCAGAAGACAGGGACTTATCACAAGCCTGTTGTCCACCCAGGAAAACCTCAGGTAGGCCCTGAGGTCATTATTTTGTCACTCCCTCATTACACCGCTCAGATCAGAAGTAAGTGAAGAAGGAGACAAATCTCTTTCTGGTACATCACATCTCTCCCACATGACAGTTTCAACAATTGCAGGCCCTTCCTTTTCCGTACTCATCCTCTCCAGCACAAAGTAACAGGAATGGGAGCATCCATGTTGTTCACCTGTGTAAACTTAGCTTTAATTACATTCCTGACAATCCTGCTGATGTAGACCAACGAGAAATTGTCTTTTCCTTTCTGCTTGGCTACCCATCTGCCCCCGCTAAAGTCCTCTCCATTTCTCCATCTCTCCTTCAATTTTCTCTATCTCTTCTCACTTCACCCTTGAACTGCTAGGACAAAATCTTAATTTGAATTTTTTCCATGTCCCACCGTTGACACAGAGATCTTGATTTCTCTGTCCACCAACTCTCCCAAAAGGAAATGAAAGCCCGAGTAACAGAAAAGATCACATGGCAGATCGGAATTGAAATAGCGATTGAAATGAGAGGGTGTGCACAGTATTTGCGATAATGAAACAAACTGTGCGGCAGTAATCAGAAAGGGTGTGACGGTGAAAGAGGGCTACTGAGGAAATCTCCCAGGGATATTAATAATATCTCCATAAAATATGTCAAGCCTCACTGCAGAAGCTTGGTCAGAGTTGACTATTACCCAGGAGTGCTATGTAACACATGGCTGCGGCACCCCACAGACATGAAAGAAGGATGACATGGGTAATTATAGATTGAAACTTTCCCTGAGTGCAGATGGGGCTCTTCCTGATTCCTGTCTCACCCCCAACCTCCACTTTCTCCTGATCCCACCCAAACCTCTGCCAAAGCACAGCCATGGATGTTCAGTTCAGAACTGCCATGAAAACAGGGTCTGAACATGGCTGACCATTCATGCTCCTTGCTCGCTGTATTACTTTCCCTTTGTGGCTGTTTTGAAACAATGGAAAAAAACACATCTTCACTATCTAACCATCCAACCAATCACACTGGCCACATATCTCTCAGTTGGAGCTACGGGCTCAGAGTTCACACTGATGACAGAGGTCTCAGTCACAGTTCAGTATTCTGTGCTCTCTGTTCAGGCCCAGCCCTCGTCTCTGAATCTCTGTACCACGGCCATGCCCAAGTATGTCAGATGAAATATGCTTCTTTGTCTCAGACGTACTCTAAACAATGCTCACTGATACATCAAGTGCATCGTTCTGTAGACGGCTTGTATTTGAGTCTGTGCCTGGCTGCTAGCATTTTTAAATTCTCTGCTCAACTCCAACGACGTCTGAAGCTTACAGAGTCAGCATTATGAAAATATACCACTGAGCTGTTTTCTAGATCTATGGCAAGTTTTTAAAACTTTAATACGTGATGTGTGCCAAACATCATCAATCCTACTCACAAATACTGAAAACCTCCTACTCCCCACTACTCGGAAAAAGAAAGAAAGCGAGGGGAGAGAATATATTTATCGGTCTTCATGGGACGAGGAAGAGTTAGTGCTACCAGCCATTAACTGTCAGCACTTAATCATCGAGTGACTGGCTTTTGAAGTGGCAGGAAAAAGTACTTAAGTGTTTATATTTATATTCAATCTTTGGCTTCAGATGGAAAAAAATAAATAACTAAACATCGTTAGGCCAACAGTGCTGGAGCCCTCTCTCTTGATTCCAGGAACACGGCTACAGAATTTAGCAACTTGAAGTCCTGGCGTCTTGTGTCGAACGTGGTTCCATCCGTTTCATCCATGGTTCCAGCCCTTTGATCAACTGAGATTTTTGGCCACATTTCAACCAATCTAATGTAATATCTTTGTAGCAAATCACAGTTTACTTGTTTAAAAAGTCAAAAAAAGAAAATGGCAGCAGGCTCTAGTACACAAAGATTTCTGACACAACCTTTGTGACTGTGCATAATTTACTACTCCCAAAAACCCCAAAGGCACCAATATTTAAACATAAACACCCTGTGATTGCCTGCAACCTCAGGTTGACAATGCTTTTCATTCACTGGAAAACATGGGCTCATTATTTGCATTTCCTGAAAATAACTTCAATATTCCAGGAGAAACAACTGTCAGATGGTGAGGAAACAAAATCTGAAGAGGTGGAATTTAAACATGTTGTAAATTTGTTGACAGATTACATGTAAGCCTGCTTTGTCAGTTAGACGTGCATTTACGAGAGGAGCACAATGTCACTGGCAATACGTGAAACTGAGCAATCTTACCTGCAATGCGTCATCAATCAGTGTCAGGATGTACTGCACGGTCTGCTCCTTGGAAATGTGGGCCATGAGGTTGAGAAAGGTTTTTGCACACTGGGACAGAGAAGTACATTCACATTGGTTCATTTCACACACAAAATAAATGTGCCCTATGGAACACTAGATGGACAGCACGGATAATTAAGCTACTATTGTCATGATTAATTTCAACATACTGCAACCTTTACACCGTTATGAAGGAAAAACTGTGATACAGAATAACATAAATGTATTTGAAACACTGAAATACCTGATGCCCTTCATTGGTGAGTATTGCTTGCTTATCCTCAGAGTGAGCCATCTCAAATCGTTTAATAAATTCACAGTCCTCTGCAGAAATCATTTGCCCTCTGAAAGACATTTTATGGAAATGGCATCAAGAACTGAGGCTTTTAATTTGGTAGTAAGAGCATGAATGAAATACAGTACTGAATGATCAACACTACTGTGACATTGGATACACAACTGTTGAAAAGAAAAAAAAAAAACAAACAAAAAAACAAACAAACAAAAAAAAGAATCCCTGACTTATAATATTACATATCAAGCTAAAGTCCATACTAATATGTGTTTCACCATGAGTATCATGTTTCAACACAAGTTTAATTAGGCTGGGATATACTACGAAATGTCTGAGGACTTTTCAGCACACAGTCACTAATTGAAAAATCCACAATAACACTGTTAGCAGTGATATGGGAAATACCTGAGGCATTCTTTGAAGACCTGAAGGTGTCATAAACTAGCCCATTCAACCAATTCTAAAACTTACACCATACATCTGAGATTATGGTTTCACGTTAAGCTGAATGAAGTTCTGCACATGATTACAGTGTTTGCAGCGCTCTCACAAAAGTTAGAAAAAATTTCAATACTGGAGTTGACATTTAAAAGTTTATCCCCCTAAAAGCTCCTAAATCTGCAATCTACTGAAACAATAAGATATAAATGTACAGCTGTGGAACTGACTTGAAAGTTTCCCCACATTCAGTGAGCAATTTTCTCAATTCTCAAGGACTGCATCAATAAGCCTGCCCTTTCAAGCTCTAAATGGATAGCCCGCAAACTGATCAGCATAAAATGCTTGTTCGACGACTGCACTCAAACGCAAGGGTCAGGAAGTTAATCCGGGGAGCAAGCATACCAATCATAAGTGATTTTAGACTGCGATGTGTAGCCAAGTGTAAAGTGGAGATGACAGGCGCCTTAATAGCTTGAACACAGCCTTCTCTGAGAGTCATTTCATCAAGGAAATAGAGTGACACAGAGCTGTGTGACTCCTGATATTTAAAGGAGAGACACACAAGACAATGATTCACCAACAGAATTCACCATGCAAAGTGACAATCAACTATCAAGACAGAGAAAGAGAAAATCCTCTCAAGAGCAAACAATATACTTGCTGGTTTAATGAACTTTTATGACAGATGAAATATAATATGAATATATAATAAACAACATGACATTACATGTGAGAAGTATTACTGTGTCAAAATGCATGGTATCCATTCTCAGAGCTGCCTGTGGTGCTGATGAATTGCATGGATGTTTAAATAGTTATCTTTATTATTTATGAGTATCAAATCCACAGAACCATGAATCATGTGAAAAAATAGTTTATAGTTCGGCTATTCATTATTCAATGTTTTAATTTTAGGCTCAGCAGAGACTACAGTATAATGAATAAGAACGAGGAATCACAAATTTGAGTTTCAGTGTTGGCAGTATGTTTGTGACCACTGTTCAGTAATTTGCAAATGCTACCTGATAAACTTACTAGAGTCCAAGAAATAAATTATATTCTTTTTTATTCTATTGGACATGGGTTGTGGTTAAGGATGAATAATGCATGAATGCAAATGAGACTTGTATTCAAATTATCTACTTTGTATGGTCCATTGACCCAGTATTTTGATGTCTCGTTTGGACAGCAGCTCTTTAAACCAGTCAGTTTAGCATAAGGACCCATGGGATTCAACAATCTATTCATATATCAGCTGCAATTCAGATTACTGACATCTGAGGTGAAAGCTCACAATTCTCTACCAAGCCCTACAGAGAGACATTGGTGACCAAAGTCACCCATTCTTTAGTCAGTTCTTGGGAAGTGGCAATGACTTTGAGCTTGCCGCAGTTTACCACACTGAAAAACGTTCCAGCTGCTCCGATTTATGGAATTCTGCTGTAGGGACACTACAGTGGCACCCTTCAATAACATGCTTATCTTTGCTTGCTGTGGTAAAAATATGTGTGGACGTGATTGGCTGTGAGATATGGACTTTAAATGAAATCATAACATTACTGGGCCTTTGGGAAAATATTGATGTATCATGACATTTTACAATTTTTACTTAATTAATTCAAATGGGTTGGCAGACTGACACTTCAAAGGTATCGTGAAACTTAAGCATCACTCCACACAAGCATGCCAAAGGAAAGCAAATCTAAGGACAAAACAAAACAAAAACTTCAACAACAAATATGTACAGCATTTGATCTTCATCCCACAGGCAACCCATTACATATCACTGAAGTTTATTTATTTATTTTTTTTGGAGCACGGACCATCTTCACAATCTGAGCATTTAAACTATTGACCTGATGTGTCTATTGATTGTCCATAAATTGCCTCACATTCAATAGGAAGATCACCATTTATCTCTGCAGTGCGCTGAGATTCTGTGGCAAAATGGCACGCCCAGAAGTATTAAAGATTTATAGACAAAAAATCTTTGGCTTTTCTCTGTATGATTTCATATGATTTGTTCCATTTAAAAATTACAGACAGTGGTCGGCAAAGATTCACTCTGACATAACAGTCCCATGGATGTCATGCACATCACTGCATATGGGTCTTAAATAGTTGTCTAGTCTAGTCTAGTCAGTCTAGTAAATTATGAGCTTTGGACTACACATTAAATCATACTGGAAATCCTGGTGTGGGCTAATTTGCTCATGTGAAAATCCATTCCAATAAATGATCATTAATTGACATATAATTTCAATGAGTTAAAGTAATCGAACATGGCTCCATTTCAGATATAATGCAAGTTGCATCTTAAAAAAAACAACTTCAAAATGTACTGGCCTTTAAAGTAGAAAAAGAGCTTGATGTTTTAGTGTTCCAGTGTCTCTTTACAGAAAAATTTTACGTCTCCTTAATGTAACAGTGAGTCAATGTTCGATGTTTGTTAACTGGCCCCTTTAACTCTAATGGCATCTGTGATTCTGCACCTCTAAAGTATACGACACACAATACAAGTACATGCTGTGTGTAACATAACATCAATGAAACAGTTTTAAAAATAAATGAATAATACTCTCAGACACTTCAAGACAACATCTGACACAGTGCTAGAAACACTCTAGACCAGACGCTATATAAAATCTAGCCTACGGGTAAAACAACCAGCCTAGGTGGACTGGATGTCCCGTTCATCATTAAACTTCTTGTGTTCCTGATATATCATGAGCCCTACCTCTGTAAATTAAATGCAAATATATATTCTGAGCAAAGAGGAAGACAAAGAACAATAAGAACAACAATGGTAAGCTGTGACTAGCATTCCACCTGTATACTAGCTACTGTGCAGCTCCATACCACCTTCCTATAGTTCTACAGAAACATCACAGGTTAGTGTGCTTCTTTGACACCAAGCCTGCACAGTGACAGGAAACCAACTGAAAAAGCAACTGTCAAGGCCTTCACCTAGCATCTGCCTCACAGCTCTCTGCTAGCGTGAAGACAGATTGGGCTTCACTTACTGAAGGTAAGACTGCCAGTTGACCTTGTTGGCTCGGACTTCAGCAGCCTTGGCTGCAATGATGTTGGTGGGGACAGCAGCATCCACAGCTCCTCGGATGTCCATTTTGATCAACTTCTGTTTCGCTGGGTAAAAATAAAGACAAATTGATAAAAGTCGTTACTTTAATGTGCTGCACCATCAAAGACGTCTACCATTCCAGAAGCAATGCATCATTAAAATGCATTTAAAATGTTAAACGGCAGAAGTGCAAATAATTTAATACTAACATTAAAGAGCTTGCAGTCAAACAAAATTAAACAGTCCCTTCATGAAGAAGACATTGAAGCTATACAGCAGAATTTAGTTGAAAACTAACTGGATGTTTACATGTGAAAATGTAATCATTTAAACTGAACTGAACGCTTTTTTTCCTGAAAGAAAGATGTAAAGAATGGAAATTCCTTATTGTGTAACACGTATCAGTTCCTCTCAGTTCTCAAGCATATAGAAGAAAGAACAGGAACCAGCCAAGGCTCAGTTTCATTCTGTCAAAGTACAATAGTTATGTCTCAATGAAAATGAATGAACTAGCCCTGATAATAGCCGTCATGAATTTCCGGCAATGACTGTTGAAAATTGCCGCATTCACACCGCAACTATACCTTGGCCCAGAGAGGTACAACTTACAGTGTCTGGCGTTAACCAGTTGCAATAATTTATAATACGCAGTTAAATCTCTGTCAAATCAGAGCACTGTCACCAAAACCGCTATAAGTGTTTCCACAAGACAAGCTTACGAGGACTGCAGTGAGTTGTCATTCTACAGTGCAATGTGTCAGCTGCCAGCAGATGTTTCAGGCAAGCTGTAAACTGTAGAAGCAGCAGCAACAGGCAGTCAGAGACCCGTGTAAGTAGGATAACACATCAACAACACATTAGCACCAATGCAAACCCACCCAGGCACATCTGCTAAGGAGCCTACTGAGCTGTGTCAAGAACACAAGTGTTTATTTTTTCTACCTGCAAAGACACGCCAGCGCAAAGGAAGGAGGAAAAGATGTTAATAAATAAGCAGACAACTAGTTGGAAACAGATGGAGTGATTTTCCAGTACAGTCTCGTCAGCTTGGCAGTTCTATCCTAAAAGGCCATCTTCCTCTTCTGAACTTAGAGAGACTAAAAACACAATCCTAAATTCCTCTGTGAGAGATGGTGGAATCACAAACAAATGGGATCTCGCCATATCTATGCCAACCACACCGTCTGGTAAAAAATGATTTAAATCAAAAATGACAAAGAAACAATTACATGTTCTAAATAACATTAATGTTTACATTACCTTAGCAGACACTCCCCTTCAGAATGACTTGCGTAGCTTACAACTTTCATGTTATCTATTTGTAAAGTTGCATATTTATGCAGACAATTGAGGTTGAGCACACTGCCCAAGGGAACAACAACAGTGGCCCACTTGGGAATCAAGCCCTCAACCTTTACAAGCCCTGCTCCTTACCACTACTCCAGACTGTTGCTGGATACATATGCTAGCCAATCACACCACTCACTCTGTTGGGCTAGGGCAACCATTGGAATTCCTATCTGCAGAGCTCTGAATGAACCAAAAATAATTATGAATTCTAAATAATATAAATATGTAAGATCATATTCTTAAAATTTTATAAAGGAACCAATTCCATCTCTGTTCTAACCTATTGTAAATATAGTCAGAAGTGCTCTTTACAAAGGATATGTGCCCAGCAGTCCTGCTATGAAGCATTACATGAAAAACCACACGTATATCCAAACAACTCTGAAAATAGACCCATTTCTAATTTTCACTGCCCTGGAAAAATCCTGAAAAAGCCGCAGCACAAGGACACACTTGTTTTTTTACTCTTCCAATAATCAAGAATTTGTCATGTTGAGAGTTCAGATATTGCTCCTGTTGTATTCCATTTAATTGTATCATTTGACCAAGGCTATGTTTCTGTGATGGACTTATGTTTGGACTTAAGTGCTGCATTTGACAGAAATGATCACGGATTTCTTATAAATCTTAGAAAAGTGTTCTTGGCTTACCAGGGAATTAACTCTTCAGACCATACATGTCAGCTAGCAAAGAATGAAATTTGGGCAGGTCATATCATCAAACCCCTTTCATTGTACTTTATTTCAGGTAATAGTATGGTGTCCCATGAATACCCCTCGGTCTCAAATCAAGCATAGAATCATCACATCTCAATTAACTTCCACAAATGTATTATCACTCTGCAACACATTTTATGATGCTACATAATCAATATTACTTAACTCATTCCCACTATGGCTGTGTATATTAACTGCAATTCCTTACTTAAGATTCCTGTATCAGTTTTTCACTGATATTCTTAAAAAACCTTAAAAAACATCTGAGCAAACCTGCAAGAAAATAGCTGGCTTGGTAATATGCATCTAAGTGCCATATTTAATGGCTACATCCCTGGCTATCACAGGCCAATTTTTTAACCCTGTACATGGTCTCTCACCTTAGTGCAACTTGTTTTGGCACTTTCCAATTTCTGCGCTACCAGGAATCCACTAAGTAGCTTTGCAGACTTACATGCTTAACCCAAAACAGTTGGCCGTGGGCTTCCGGCACGGGCTCACAATGTGACAA
This sequence comes from Megalops atlanticus, assembly GCA_019176425.1. Taxonomy (NCBI): domain Eukaryota; kingdom Metazoa; phylum Chordata; class Actinopteri; order Elopiformes; family Megalopidae; genus Megalops; species Megalops atlanticus. The sequence goes on from CM032876.1 coordinate 53,341,705, forward strand.
CTATGGCTATAATTGTTGAACTGTGGCTATTGAACTTTGGTTTGGTAGACATGTCACGTCTCAGGTGATATTTTTCCAGGCTCCACCAATTCCACACAAAGAAATCTAAAACAACTTGCATACTGCGGCAGGTCCACTCTTAGCACATGCATTTCATGTACGATTTTCAAAATTCATATGCTTACATACTGGTTTGCAACCTATGTTGTCAAAGTATCTGGCATCTTAACAGTACACCTTAGCACAAACTAAGCGGGTGGACCCTTTTGAATTCAGAATGTCAACACACTAGATAATTGGCTTCGTAAAAGCACTGCTGATCACCAACTACTGTAGGTGATAAAGGTAGGGAAATGTTCTGTCAAACCATTTTTCCCATAAATCAAACATACCTTTGGCCTGCGACATGTAATTAGTATTAGATATCTACTCAGTGATAGAGTTAACTGTAAAAACAGGAAAAAATTAAAAACTGACCACTTCTGAGCTGGCCCTTTTTAGATTTAATGATTAATTACACAATTGTTTATCTATGACAGAAATGGTTACAGTATGAAGTATTTACGTGCATTTTCATTAGAAAAAAATGTTTGAAAAATTGGAACATGATGCAGGTATTAAATAGACAGAGACTATGTAATTTTGCTGCCTTTATCTAGACAGAAATAGGGGATTAATGGTATTCATTTTTAAATTCTAATCAGAAATCCATGCAAGCTAATGTGCAGAAATACACGGGGCTATTGTTAGTTCCTTGACATTTTTAATGCATGACGCATCGAGTTTTCTTCACTCAATGCATTTTGTCACAAAATCTACATAAAACGTGTAACTTCTTAATTAAAAACCCAAAATGGATCAACAAAATAAAGTTCTTGTTGAACTGATTTTTTATTGCCATTTTAAACAAAAGGACAATATCTGTTACAAAGAAAATAATTAGAATTACTAAGTGATCATGAAAAGTAGTGTTTGGTGAAACAGTAAATATATCTGAATGGTGTCCTCAGGGAACTACACAATTTTTAAAAATATTATCATTTAATTTAACAGGCTATCACTGACCATCATGCCATTGTAAATAAATAGCCATCGAGATGAATGTTACACACACTGTACTGTGAAACAGTTTTTTTGTATTATCTCACAGATGACAAGAAATAGATCTATGTCAACAAGCTGAAAGGCTAATGACCTAAGCAAGTTATGTAATACATTTAGATTTATGTGTATTAAATGTTTCAATATTTCACATATTATCACACTTGAAATTTCAAATTTTGTTTGCATGCAGAGGAAGAATGACACTGAGCTCCTTCATAAAGCTGTAGAATTTCAGAAGGCAGGCATGGCAAAAAAAGGATGGGAAGGATGGGAATATTTTTTAATTGAAATGGTAGAGAGAGAAATGGACAATGTACCAGCAACATAAAGCAAGGTCAATCTTAGATAATACAGGGAAGCCACCTTTTAGCAAAGTTTCACATATGTACAGACATAAAATATTCTACTATTTGAATACTTTGTTACAAAATACTTTCCTCGAATCATTTGTAACACTGTGTAATGTACACAGTGTGGTTTTTTCAGATGTGGTTAGATGTTTTCTGTTTCTCCTGTGGCCTTATTATATGAACTTGTGTACCTTGTTTGTAAGTCACTCTGAATAAGAGCATCAAATGAAAGAATGTACATTTGAAATATAAATGACAAAATACACAACGTAATTCAAAAACATATTTTAATTAAATGTATCTGTGATACTACAAAATACTCATGACAATCATATAAATCTTAGAAATGTCATGACAATCTGGTGTCATCTGAGAATGTTTTATCAAATACCTATCATGTGGATGGTAATTTCACAAATAGTACCTTTTGAATTGGTACGATCTAAAAGGGACTTTCTGGACAATTGGGAACACCATCAAACTTGTGACTTTTTATTGGCCTATAATCGATTAAATCTTACAACATACCCAGAGATGTAAAGCTAATTAACCTCGTAGAAATTAGTTTTTCAAAACAGCACAACAATAAAGAACTTACAAGAGCAGGGGAACATCAAACATAATGGTAAAGAACATGATATTTAAAAAGTGATTTCTATATTAGAGATAAAAAATTCTTGAGAACCAGGAAGTTTCAGAACATGACTACTCTGAACACGACATCTGCTCATGTGTGATGTACTGTGGAAAAATGCACTAAATAACTGGTTTACTTGCATTGCTTATATGCTACTCTATGTTGTGTATTAAAGATGATGAGCACACTTCAGCATTCTCAGGATATAAACAAGGTAGGAGACTACAACACTGCCATTACAAACTGAAAAAACATGACCAAAGTTTAGGCACTATGAGTCACTTTGCATAATGCGAGGTAAATCGTTAGACTCCATGTGCTTGATAATGCAATGCAGTACGTTGCTCTGAAAGACAGTAGGGAACTATATGTAAGATAAAAATAGTAACGTATGCTTAATCACTGCGTGAATGGCAGTTAGCTACATATGTTCATCTTGTTTCTGTGATATGAATTTAATGTAGTCATATTATTTTACCAGGATGTCATCTTTGTCAGGACAAAGGTATTTGCTAAATGAATAATAATAGTTATTAGTTTTAAAACTATACCCACTAAATCTCCAGGATAACCCTTAAGAGGACAAAGTTGTGAAAATGTGGTCCCAAACTGGACACTTTGAAGCTGATTATATACCAAGTCATAATTGGTAACCAAAATCTTCACAGTAACATTATTCTCCAGTGGCGTATCTGGACATTTTGTTCAAATGATAGAGTAACGTAGGACGATTTCACAAAGAATGACAAAGAATTGCATAATTAATTTAGAGAAGTAAAACCAGCTAGCTAGCTAGCAAGTGGTTTCAATACGCTCGTTGATAATCTAGTAAAAACCTCCAACAGACAGATATCTATCGAACTAGATGGTATATGTCAAAACATACAATTTAATGTCTGTGCATCGCTTATATTATCTGTGGTGTTGTGAAAACTGCTGCTTACAACCTCTGATGCCGGGTAGCAGGCTCCAGTTAAGCTAGCTAGCTAAATAACATTAGCTAGCCAGCTAGCTAAGGGACTAAGATCCAATTAATCGACGTGTATCCTATACATAATTACTGAAAATGTTAGTAAAATGTTTCTGTACTTCGAAATAAAGGCAATATACATAGTACGTAAAATATCTCACAATAAACAGCTACCAAAATTGCTAGCTAAATTTTTTTGCGGCTCATCTTACCTGCTGTGTCTCAGCTGACTCTCCGACACGGCCCAAGACTACTGTCATGTGATTATCTTAGTCACGTGGGACGGCTTTCACGGGATAAACCAATGGAAAATAGTTAACGTGACGCTACTTGAGAGAGCTGATTGAGATGTATAATAGCTGGAGGGACTACGTAGAGCTGGTTGGTACTTTATTTTTAATGAGTGCCGTCTGTATTCACATTGACATTAATAATAAATCAGATCAATACATTTGGCATGTCTACAAATGCAGCGAATCTATGAAGCATGTGGTCCGTGTTGATCCAAAAAATGCCTACACACGAAGGACTTAAGTTTAGTTAAAATGATGTTCCTGGTTTGCGTTGATAGGTTTTGTATCAGCAGAGGAAAGGCCAGTGGGCGAAAGATCTTTTTGGTTTAAAAACATGTTTCTGTTTTACTTGTTTCAGTTTATGTATTTCAGTCCATTATGCCATGTTAGTGTTATTTTATCTGAATTAATTCAGTTTTGAAAATAAGGAACGGACAGCACCTCAGGATGCTACAGTCATTACTACGGCTATTGGCTACCTAACTAGTTTACTCTTCATCCTTGTTTGGTCAGGGGTCATACTGAACACAAGCCCTTGACCAGGCCTTTATCTCTGAATGAATACACGTAACTGCCATTTACACTTTTATTTAGTGGATAAAAGTTTTTTCATTTTATTTCCCTCGTGGTAACAAGCAGACATTCATTTCTTAATGAAAAGATTAAATGATGATGAGTTGGGGACTTGTTACTGCATCTGGAAATTGAACAATAGTCTACAATAACCTTTAGACCTCACCATGGGGATAAGACTGTAATAAAGTGCCAACAACAGAACATGGCTGAATTTTCTATCTATCTATCTATCTATCTATCTATCTATCTATCTATCTATTAGTTATGTATTTACAGCAAACCATTATAGTGTCTGGATTGGTCTGTGTTCCGTTGCTGTCATGGATGTTAGAAACATTTTAACATTTCATTGAAATGAAACCCTGGTTTCCCATGCATGTAGCAGAAAGTCTTCAAATGGTCTTGGCATGTTCATCATACAACTATTAGTTATAGACAACTATTTGCTCTCATATTTGCAGATATTTCCCACAGAGATTTCAACATTTAAACAGAAAATCCTGATCCACAGAGTCTGGGGGACTACCCATAAAATACACATTCTGCCTGAAAGTAGGATACCAATAGCTAACTGTCAGTTCAGATTTTTGAAAGTGGCTTTCTTGCAAATCAAAGTAAAAGTTGATTTTTTATGTTTGGTTGACTACCTGTTATTGATGAATTTTATAAATTAAGAAGCTAGAAATGTCACTTCAATTAAGTGTGTTATGTGGCACAGTGCAGCATACAACCTACTACACAGCTGTGTAGTTATAGTCTGCCTAAATGATGTGTGTTGGAATATATTTGTTATCTTGTAAATGTGAGTGTATTTTTATTTATTGATGTTATTTTTGCAAAGTGTCCCCCAGAATTAGCCTGCTCTACTGACATCAGGTTTCAAGACACCTCCTTCTGAAAGGGCTATGCTGGCACATTTAGTCCTCTGCACTGTGCACTTGCATAAAAGATTCCAGGCATGATTCTAAACAGTTAAAGTATAGTAATTTGCCAGCTAAGTCACCAAGATGATGGGATGTTATAGTGACTCACAGCTGCATCTGTAACAATGGCTAGCTAGTTAGCATGCTTTAGCCATAAGCAGCCAGTTTGTTGTAGCAAGTCCCTGTAACGCATATCTAACTAAAATAGCTTGCTGGCAATATGGTACAACATGAACAGCCATAGCAGTATCTGTAGCTAGCAAATGAGACTACTAGCTAGCAAACTTTTTACTCACCCATGTCTAATGGCTATCCATTGCTATAGCACCCAGCTACCTAGCCAAGTGGCTCCCATTAGGCAGAAAATTTATGGCAAAATTATATTTTGCCATATGCCGCTTGCATCTAAAGTGCATTAAGGGACACAGCAGTGCCAAGAAATCCAAACATATCCTTTAAACACTGTTTTAAGCTTGTTTGATTGGACCATGGCTCAAATTACGCCTATTGCAAATAAGCAAATCCTGGATGCTGATTTGCTAAACAAAATTCTTAATTTATGACATAGTAGGCAAACTTAGATGGGGTGATCTTTTCCCATACTCTGTATCTGTGTACCTTAGACTGCTTAAATTTGGGCCTGATTGGTCCAGCGCTCTACTTTTTGCCCTCACTGACATTATACTTCACCTGCTTTTGCTGCCACTACATCCGTATCCTGGGCATTCAAAAATAATATACACTGCTAGCTCAACAAAATGGTCCAGCTATTTTTTTCCACATACCATTACTTATGTTGATTTTCAGGATTACACAGAACAAACAAAACCCACTGATGTCTTTGACAGGTAGCCTCATATTTCTGGTTTTTCAAGAATCAGAATCAGAATAATTTTTAATGACCACACGAACGAGGTCGGTGGAATTTGCTTTCGGTACAGCTTGGGGGATAAGCTCAATTCAACAGTGTCAGTAACGTCAAATATAGGCAGATATCAGCATCACATTAGCCATTCAACATCACATTAGACATTAGAGACAATGACTAGCAAGGCAGACAATGTTCACAGATGCTACAAGACAAAATTCACAGACAACATTCACAAACACTATTTACAAGATTGACACAGGAGAATTCACAAATGGCACAAGACAGCATTCACAGACAATAATTACAAGATTGGCACAGGAGATTTAAGTGCAGGTACCTCTGTCAGGGTTAGAGAGAAGAGAGTTCTTATTGCAGTGGGGAAAAAACTTTTTAATAAAAACGGGATGTTTTGGCGGGCAGGGACCTATAGCGCCTCCTAGAGGGCATCAGCTGGAAGAGGTGGTGAGCAGGATGAGAGGGGTCAGAGATTTTTTTTACTCTTTTGATTGTGCGTTTGTGATATAGTGATTCAACTGATGGGAGGGGGGTGCCAATAATCTTGGATGATTTATTGACTATGCACTGCAGTTTTTGTACATGTGACTGTCTGAGCTGCTGTACCAAACTGTTATGGTTGAGGTGAGAATGCTCTCAATGATGGCCGTTTTACTTTGAATTTTTTGAGCTGTCTTAGGAAAAACAGTCTCAGCTGAGCTTTTTTTCATAATGTGGTCAGTGTTGATGTTCCATTTGAGTGTATTGCTGATGTGGGGGCCAAGAAATTTGATTGAGTCGGTGATGATTATGGCTTCTCCTGAAATGTATATGGGGGTTTTGGAGAGGGGGCTGTGCCTGAATTCCATAATGAGTTCTTGTGTTTTAGATGTGTTGAGCTGGAGGTTGTTATCAAGGCACCAAGCGATTGCTGTGGCTACCTGCTCACAGTATTGGTCTTCATTGTTGTTGGTTATAAGTGCAATCATAGTTGTGTCATCTGCATATTTTAGAATGGTGACTGAGCTGTGGTGGGATATCAAGTGGTTTGTGTAAAGGAAGAAGAGCCAGGGTGAGAGGACACAGCCCCGGGGGGCGCCTGTGCTGAGGGTCAAAGGGCGAGATAAAAGGCTGTTCATCTTAACCCTCTGTTGTCTTCTCCACAGGAAGCTCCGAGTCCAGTAGCATATGCAGGGGTCAGTGTTCATGTCCAACAGTTTATTGAAGAGATTGACCGGGTTTATTGTATTGAAAGCTGAGCTGAAGTTGATGAATAGGATGCGGGCGTAGGTTCTGGGTGATTCTAGGTGTTGTAGTGTGTGATGGAGGGCTAAATTAACAGCATCCTCAGCAGACCTGTTGGCTCGATAAGCAAACTGGTAAGTATCCATCATATGCACTGTGTGGTGTAGGCTTAAGCTCTTTACCAGTAAGCTACTAGTCATTGCATAATTATACTAAACACTTAAAATTATAGTAAACACTTAAACTGATGTGACACTGACAGTAATATTTTGTACAGCAAGTGTAAATAGTCTCAAGCTGTTTTGATTAGCTAATTAATTCATTCACTTATTGTTAAAATAATTAAGACTATAATGTAACAATGTTGCTCACATGCATGAATCACATTGTACTCAAAGACTTAATTAAATCTGTTGTGAGATAAGGAAATGTGCACTCTCATTGACTTGTTATTTCACACATACTCAATGCATGATCCTGTACTTAACATAAACAGTAATAACTTCCTATAGTGCTGTTTGTCCAATTAGAGAGAAAATAATTTTCCACAGAGGTAAACTCTTGTCAATTTATGTTTTGTATGCATGAGTCTGAAAGAGTGCCTGATACATCATTTTAATTTGGGTTGCAGTTACGTTACAGCGTAGTACACACAAAGCGGAGACCAGATTTTGTCTCCCACAGCATTTTTGATTACCATCATGTATCACTTTGCTTGTGTCATATTTGCAGCTTCAGCTTCAGAGTTAAATCAGATCCCATGGAAACTGTTGTAGCGTGAAATTGAGAGAGCAGAAATATGGAATAAGGTCAGATTGATTTTTTATGTTTTTGTTTGAGGTTACAGGGTGCTTTCTTTGACAGTATGGTGCATGTGTGTGTGCAGATGCTTTTGTTTGTGCAAGTGACACTGATAATTATTCAATGAAATGGTTTTGCAAAAATGTATTACCTATTAGTCTCTTCTACACAGGTTTTTAGCATTGTGTATTTACCACGTGTAGAATGCCATGTATTTTTACATGACAAGTTTACCCTAACATCAAAATATTAGCTGTCTTTGCAGACATCTCAGAATGCAAATACATGCATGAATTTTCACAACTTTCGACATGACAATGAGATGCACTACGATGCAGGAGCATGTGAATATGTCTCCCTGTGTCCATCTCACTGAAAACAGCTGCCTGGTATATGAATTGCAGCTTCAGTCAAAACCTCTGTTCAACAGGGCCAGAGCTGGTAATGGAGCTTATGTTATCTTGGGGGAGAATGCAGGCCTTGGGCTTCATTCAGCCTCTGCGCTTGCTAAATGTGGAGGCAGGTATTGTTTCTCCCTCCACTGTAATCCTGTGCTGAAGGTTATTGGACAATGGACAACCCTTGAAAATGAAAAGGGGAATCTGAACAAAACAAATTCACGACATGACAAGGACAGTACTGAATTATTCCCTATCCAGTCTCCTGTGCACCTTTTGCATGTGGAAGATAGAAATGATCCATGCAGTAATGGAAAGGGTGATGTTCACTATCTGTGTGCCTGAAATAGGCAAATGGCTGAAGGCAAGCATGTCAGAGATTAAAGATATGTAGAGAAGCTGGCCGATACTTCTCTCATGAACGAGTAAAAAAGAACAAAAGGTTAAAAACCAATAATTTACTTTAAAATCCAAACAGACAAAGAAACCAGCCTATGCAAGCCAACAGCAGGGACAAAGTGAGCCTCCCCTGCTTCCCAGCCACACCTGTATTTAATCACCTTTCAATTAGTGAGGTGTGGATTGTTAGCCAATAAGATGGTTCCCTTACAAATCAACACAGGTGCACACAATTAACAAATTGACAATCAATTAACAATTAGCGGAAGGAAGAGGTGGTGAAGGCTCTCCTTCACAGGTTAGTACAGTAATACTCCATAGGGACCTTTTCCAAATAACTGAAGTCATACAGGTATGAAACAAAATGATCAGGCCCTCCACACATTATGCTTGAATCCCTATTGTTTTGGACTGACTTGAAATGATTTGGTTGTATCCATTTTTATGTCACTGACTCATTTGCCCTCACAATAGTTTAGTGATATCTATGTGTTTAAAGATTAAAGGAGATTTAGTATGCATACAATTATTCAATTCTGGCTTCACTGGTACTGACTATTCACTTAATTTTACCATAACCAAAATGATGCACATTTTAAGCAGCCACAGAAGCTTTGTGTAAGGATTGTTAGGCAGGAACACTGTTATACATGTATTCAGTATTAGCTGGAAGTGCACAATGTAGGATGAGGTAGGGGGGAGAGCATGTGATGTAAAAGGTAATCTATTGGCTTTTGATGAACACAGGGCCACAAAAAATCCTTGGGTGAGGGTCAGAGATGTGGTCAAGAGAAAACCTGTTAAGACCAAAACCCAACCTCTCAAGACCAAAATCCAGGCCAAGACCCAACTTCTCAAGACCAAAACGCAGACCAATGTCTACTTTGCCATGAATGTCAAGACCCCGGCCTAAACCAAGACTAGGATTATGTGCGTTTGAGAAGACCTGAACAACTAACCTGAGAGTTCATCTCCATTAACATTAGAACATCACTCCATTACCCTCCATCGAGAGGGAAATGGTTGTTATAAAAAGCATGCTTTTATCAAAATAATGATAAAACCTTTGTTGTGAGTGATGTGAATGGTTTAATGCAATGCAGCCAAGAGAATTATGCATATTGGCATTGTAGCTAGTATATATGTCTGCAGTAGCATTATGTAGATTTGTGCTTGATTGACAGAATCTATCATTGTGCAACGTAAGCAGACCCAAAGCACTTAGTACCAGGAATTACATATATGGCAGCTATGTATCCACTTAAAAGGTCCCAATTACTTTAGATGATATGGTCTGGCAAGATAGTTGTTATAATCAAAGACTATTATAAATCATTTTTGAATCCACTACTAATTCTTCTGCCTTCCTCATTATCATTTGTTTCTAGTATTGTTTTCTGTATAGTCTTGTACCTTAGAAAATAACACATCTTAAGGTTTATACTGTTGATTACATTTCTTCAAAGAAATATATATTTACAATGTTACAGTCATTCCCAGTGTTCAAAGTATGCAGTGACAAAAAATGGCAGACAACCATGGACTAACAGACATACACATTCACTTAAATCATAAATATAGAATCAGGGCTTTCAAACTGCAGTTGTAATTTTATTCTGTACATTGTTTGATAATGGAAAAACCTGCAATGTGTGCACATTTATGAATAAATACTATGAAACTGAAAGGATTCTGCATACAGCCATCGGAATTCTATACAGGCTTGGTTATAAAACTAAAAAAAATCTATATGAGTTTTAAGTGAAAAGATACATTGAACACTTTTGACCTATTTAATACAAATAGAATAGAAAGAATAGGAGGTGCTTCTTAAAAGCAGTGAATAAATGTAATTTAACCTGAGTCAGTTTATAGATTTTTAAGCATCTTAATTCATTACATTCTGTTTTTATTTTGATTTATGCAGGTAGTCTTGCAATGAAATTCAGTTTGAGATTAGTGAAAACCTCTCTTCAATAGCTGTTGGCAAAATTTCAAAGCCATTAGTGTAGTTTCACTTTAGAATCATTTAATTAAGACGCACTTACTTTATTTTCAAACAACAAATCCTCACAGGTTTTTTAATTTGTGAGGTCCTTGTAAAAAAGAATGAGGTATTTTTTTGTCTTGTTAAGTCTAGTTGAAATGTTCCCTGTCTTCTTCTAAGCCTTTCTAAGCCTTCTAAGTCTATATATATACTGTATGTATATATAGAAGGATGTCATTTATTTCTATTTTTAAAATAGATCAAATTATTGCAAGTACCCTTGACATTTCATAAAACAAATGTATATTACTGTATTTACAACAATACACTAAATAAAGTTTATTGTAATATGATGGCATATCTAAACAAGATTATAAACATATCTGACAAATCCTGATGTAGACTGATTGGCGTTATTTTACCCTGAAAATGTTGCACTTAATGTGTTTACTGTTGTGAAGCGACCTTATTTGCAATAGGTCTCTCTCCCCATCTGCCTCATATTTCTATAACTGAAATATTATTTTTGCAAGTGTGTGCAGCAGTTGCCAGGAAACAAGAAAGTCTCTGCATTGTGCAGTTGAAGTGGAAGAATAGGATCAATTTTAAAAGCCTCTCTCTGAGACACAAGGCCTTGACATAAAGGAGCTCATCTCCCTTGATTACCTTTGCTTTGGTCCGACCCTAATCTCACACGAAGGTTTCTTAACCCCCAAAAAAAAAAAAAAAAACTGACACCTTTCAGAGACCTGGGGATTAAGTATTCAATTTCATTATGCAGGTAAAATATTAGCCTTAGCCTAATTATTTCACAAGATTCACAAGTGAAAATGCCATCACCCATGTGGTAGACTTGGTGGAAAATTTGTGTGTGTGTTTATGTATTGTGTCAAAGGTGCAATGTATGAACATTTGAAAAAGAAAAATCATGGGTGACATTCTTGCAAAGGTCATCATATAACATGGTGATTATTGAATAAAAAAGATGCTGACTCTGCTAAATGTATTTGGCCTTTTACATAAAGTCAAAGGTTGCATTGGTTTAAAAAAAATCCCCCTCCCCCAAACATTGTCTTTATACACCACCCCTGCAAAAAAGAGAGAGAAGTGAGAGAATTTGCTTACTTTTAATTAATTTTAGTTTAGGTTACCTACCCGGTGAAACAAATAAGGTGAAAAATTGTTGTACAGGTAAATAAAGCCATGAATGCACAGCATGTTTTCCTTAGAGGCTTTCCACAGTAGGATTGAGGAGGGAAGAAAATATTTAAATTGACCAAGACAAAAAATACTTCAGGAAAACAGTTCAGTAACAGTGACCTAAGGAGCTACAGTGCCATATCAGCCAAATTCCCTATTCACTTATACACTGTCAAACTCATTGAAGCTTACAGCACTGCTGTCAGTGAAGTCTGGAGTCACTGCTAGAAATGGCCCCTCTACTGTGAGAACACTTAATTGTTTCCTGGTACAAGAGGTTTCAGAACATTTTCTATAATGGCTGTAAACTGATTTTCTTTCAATATATCTTTCCAAATGAAATTAGTTTGAGTACATGCCCAGACTATATTTTAAAAGATGTGCTGCCACAGAACACCATACCAAAACCAATCTGCTAAAACATGTTTGTTGGAAGTGCTTCAAGTGTTGTTTTCCTTTTGTTTTAATTCCAGCCATATTCCCCACAAGGTTCATTTTTACTTTCCTTCATTCATGTAAAAATGTGTTAAGTTTTTGAACCAAGCAAAAAAACCACTCACAATGTTTCATTCTAATCAAAGGTATCACCCCACTATTGTCTTAGATACTGATCAAGCCATCTTTATTTAAAAAATGTCATCACTATCATTGCTATTTCAATGCTGACAGTTAGTCAGATGTTAGAGAATTTGTGTAACAGCATGCAAGGGCAAAACTGAATGATTTGTTTGGAGCAACCATTTCACTCCTTCCTCTGGTGCCCTACTGATATAAAGAGTTACTCTCCTGAGTGCCAGGGAGCATCTTCAAACCTAATTATCTGAGAGCCAGCCTCTGAAGCTGAATGCAGAATTACAATCAATCTTGAGTAGCTTGTAACCTTTTCAGGTGTTACAGAGCTGGCTCAATTACCTTGATTGGTTTCATCAGAAATGTTCAAAGCTGAATGACTGCTATGGTTGTGTCTGTCTCACAGTTTATGTGTTAGAAACTTAATTCATTAATTTTGTTTTGCTTTAATATGGTTGGCTTCACTGTGTGCATTCTGAAGACACTGTATGCTGTGTGTATGTGTTGCTAGTAAACACACCAAATTAGCTTCACATGGAAACTTCAGATTTGTCATTTCAGGCACCTTGGGAAGCAGTAGGGCATGCATTTGATTGCATCTGGAGAATTCAGTTCAGTGAACACTGATAGTGTGTTAGTGTGACTGTGTGTGTGTGTGTGTGTGTATGTTTCAGTAACTGTAATGTGCTTTCTCTCCAATATCTATACAAAGACTTGTCAAAAGTAAGGCAAAACCCCTTACTAAAAGATGTTTTTCAAAACTGATGAATTGAATAGTCCCATAATTCTCAACAGTTAGGCATTTAGTTGCCATATAATTGTCTTTTCTTTTGTGCAATATGTACTGGAATAGCTTACAGTGTAATGTTTCCTAAATGAAAAGATCCCAAATCAAAGAAAACAATCTCCTTCATAATCTATATTCCTGCACAACCTTCCAATAGATACAATAGTGTCTGTGCAGGCAAAAGAAGCTCTCACCCAAGGATAATGCTTTCATAACTCTTTCCAGTTCTCTGCAATCCTCCTTGTGAGTTGCATCCAGTGTCCATTTTGATTTTCCTTCGGTGTGGCTCTGTAGGACCCAGGTAAAGACCTCCCACACAAGGTTTCAGTGTCACCTACATCCATCAGGAAATGAGTCCCACAGAGGGCTGTGGTGTTCAAAAAGAACCCATTATATCACACTGGATGAATGAATGCAAGGCCAGAAACTGCAGGATGAATCTTTTGTCTTGTATTCTGTGAAGGTGTCCAGCTGTGCATTCAGACATGGAATAAAGGCAAATTTTCCTTTGAGAGCAACTTCAGAAATCGAACATCACCACAATAATTAAAAGAATCTCAATATCTGAAGAAAATGAAGTATTGAAAATGCATCCCAAAATGTTGTCATTGACTGCCATCTAGTGGTAGCTAGTGGTATTTCTTTTCTTATTTGAGCAGAGTTAAATGCAATCACCTTGCAGGAGGAAGATTTTTTTAAATGTAATTTAAACTCATCCACTGTGTCACCACTCTCGCTATTGTGACACTGTGGTAACGGCAAACACAATAAAGCCCTACATTGACAGGCTCTGCCACACGGTTTATTTTCATTTATTTATGAAAATGCTCAATTTACATTTTCCATTAAATGTGTCCATATGTATTCATAAAGGCACGACTGAAATGAGGAAGTATACATACAATAAAACATGTTAAATTCATTTAATAAATGCTTGGTCAGCCTTTGTGTTATATGACCGAGGAATATCAAGAAATAGACCATAAATAATGATAAATTCACTGACATTTGATTTATCAATGTCTGAAATTGTTGTTATTGTAGAATAATACATAATTATGGGGTCTGGTTGCCTGGAAACAAGCACCAGCACCTAATAACTACTACTCCAAATTCTTATCAGATCCTAGTTCAGAAAATATGAAAGAGTAATCTTACATACATATGTACGCTAATGATGGTGATGACTAAGTCAGTGTATGAGGCTAATATTATTGAAGCTCATACAGAAATGTTTTTTTTTTCAGACTACTTTTTTCCTTTCTGTTGGAAAGAAAAGACTGAGGTCAAATATGTATTCATTAACCTAAATGTGCACTTCTCTGCAACATGGAACAGGTGTATTTTCAATACTTATAAAACAGACCTTTCAACAATAGTATCTGAACTTTGCTTGAAATGATTGGAGTAAAAACATAGTTTAAATTGGTCTGAAATCAAAAAAAAACTAGAGCTGTGTGTCACCTTGAATGAGGAAGTGAGGAGAATATTGTACAGCCTGACAATTAACAATGTGGCATAAGAAGAGGTCCTTGATGGTAGTGAATGCTGAAGAAGACGGCAACCTGCAGATGAACAGGAGAAGGAAATACATGTTTTGTTACATATGCTCAATGTGTGCCCAATGCGAAATGAACTAAGTTGTATAAAATTTAACTTTACACAAGTGGCATAAATGCACTATGAAACATTAACCTACACAAAGAGGTCCCTTTGCAAGGAAAATGGACTTTGTAAGACTCAGAGAAGAACCAGCGCAGAATGTATTGTTTCACTCGTGCAGTTTCATTACTGTTGTGAATGTAAATAAGACATAAGACATAAGAGAGCTTTATTGTCATTGTACAGGACAACGAGATTACAGTTACTCCCGGTTAAATGTCCTAATTGCATGTAATGGTGATAGACGCCAACATTGTCAATAATGGTCACATGTCACTGATATGTTTTTAAGAACAATGAGCCATGGAATGCTTGCCTTAAAGTGGCAATGATACACAACATGTAATATATTTATAGAACAGTAATGCAGTGACACATTGACACACACACAATTGATGCTGTGTGCTTAGCTGTTTAAATTAAAACTCTGCTGGTGTGTTGAGTTGTGCTACGAGTGCCATAGTAGGCATGTGTTAGTATTATAATGACAGTGAAAATTTAAATTCATGGCACCCTGTAAAGGTGTATCTTCACTATGCTGAAAAGACTTACTGAAATGCAGTAGAAACAGCAAGAAGCAAAGTATGAAACATATCAAAACCATATACACTACATACACTATTTTCTAGTAATATTTGTGCATGTACTCTTTAAAATGACTGCGTAGCATGATTCCAAGACACAAAGCCACCACTGTTTACCACACTGATTTTTGTAAAAGAAGTTTCAGACCAATTGTGTGTATGTGTTCTGTTCTTAAACATTGCATTTTACAAACAATGCATGTTAAAACAGGCTCCTTTCAAATGTGCATAGTGAAGCAATGCACTATAATAATAGTAGTAGTAGTAGTAATAATAATAATAATACGTTAAACGTACAAAAGAAAAAAAATCTATGCATGTGATTATAACTACCATAACATCGATTTGGTAAAGAAAATCAATCTAAATAAACAAATAAGTGTTAATTGCGGACAAAAAAAGATGCAATATCAAAGCACACATCACCATCAAACCTCACAAATGGCTGTGCCCTTCCAACAATTACCGGTAAGCCCCTGAAAACTTAACCAAAGTCGAAGAAATGACGTGAATGTCATGTTTGTGTCGGCCCTGTACGCTCGCAGTGCACCTCATGTTGTCTTGGTTAGTCGTAGCAGATTGAGTGTGACGTTATCTAAGACGACAGAGGAAAAATGTCAGTTGAATTGGTTGGACATTTGGGAACAATACTAAACCCTAGAACAGACCAATCCTGTTGAGGACCGTGAATTTAAACGAACCATTTGAGATTGTGAAATGAAAATCACAAACGATATGCTTTTTCGATGGATTATGCACCAGGCGAACACCCCCTAGAAAACAGGTCATGACCCCTGGAATTTGCCAATATGTCTTTCCTAACATGGCCTTATTGTCGACATAGTTTACATAACAGCCATACATTAGCTGTTACATCGGCTGCTACCGCATGCGATCCCTGTGAATACACAATGCATAGGTCCTATGACACTATACCTTCTACCACACCATTGCCCATACTACAACCACCACTACTACCCTTTCTAGCACTATTACTAGTGCTATTCTTACTAGTGCGGGAGACAGGAACGCATGCGCATGGATACTAAGCAGCCGGTCTCTGAAAACCCTGGAGCCAACGGATGTTATCAAGGCAAAGATTTACGTCCATCTGGCATACATGGTGAAATTGTAAGTACCTCGGGATGTATCCGCAGACAAATGTACTTATATTAAGTGGAATTAAATCAATGATAATAGCTTTAACCATAGGCCTATATTATAAGTGTGATTGAGTGCAATGCAAATGATATATGTCTCTTCATTCGATTGCCGTGGACGATGGAGCTGTATCGTAGCTAGGTCCTCTTCGCGGTTTACTTTCTAATGATCTGATGGTAGTGCTATGCGTTTAACGGCTTTGTTTCGTGTTAAGAACGGGTATTTGCATATACTAACAACATAATATCTGTCAATATCTATCTCTTATTTTCTTTCACTGTCTGTTATGTGCCGACAGTGTCGGTAAGATTTCGTTCTTTTGGTTATTTTAGGCTCGGGAATGGGCTAAATCGTTCTGCAACAAATCTGCTTTTCCAGATAGAAATATACGTGCCGCTATTTATTGAACAGAGTTTAGGCGTACAGGCAGTAATTTATACGATTTCTCATTTGGTTTAAATATGTACAAATTTCCAAGATAAACTGCCGGTTAGGAAGACACCGGTTCGCGTAGGCTATACTGCCTGTGATGCGATACATTGATGCTGGCGTTTTCATTCATGAGCAACGCCTTACTGCCACTGTAATCCCCACAGCCAAATACAATAGCTACTGTAACTGTCTTTTAGGTGGCCAACCGGTATAGGCAAGTTTGTCATCATCTGCCAAGAAACAACAATCACATTTTTGTCTGAATATTCTCTTTTCCCGTGTTAAACAATGATATGATTGATTAATTCATTTTCAGATATAAGGAATAGAAAATATTTAATCAAAAACAGTGATTTGATGCGTCTGTTATTATAACGTTGGGCCTGTTAGACTATCAAACAGGGCAATTGATTTAGAGGAAAAGACACTGAATAAGACCCAATCTTGTTTTGATACCAGGGCAGGTTACAAACGTTGTACTTCATTAGTAAAGTTTACTTAAGCCAATTTTGTAGCCTGTGGAAGTTTGGAGGAGATGATTTCAGAAAGGAACGGTGGGGCCTTAACTTTAAATAATGAATTTCAGGCAAATATTGCTTTGCAGCCTGAGATAACGAAATATTGTATGTAGGTAAGGGGAAAATGTACTAATGGCTTGAATGTGATGTTTAAAGTTAAAGCCGTCCCCTTTATTCTTTTATGGAATTAACACTGAAAACCTGTGTTAATAATACAGTTATTTGCAAATTCTACTGCATACATTGATCACCAATGGACCACCATGTAATGTCTTTTCCTAAGTGCATTGCATAAAGTTAGAATGTGTACCACCTGACAAAGCCATTACTACATGATTATTTTATTAGTTTCTACTTCAAGCTTTCCTTCCCTTCTCTCTTGCCCCCCTCTCCCTTCTCTCTATTTCTCCCTCACTCACACAGACATTTTCAGTGTGGAAAAATCACCTTTCTTTGATAAGCTGACATTCACATGGGTATTAAAGGGCCTCAGAGATAACTGTGTTATCAGTTCGAAGTGCCTGTCCCAGAATTCACCAACCTCTCAGCACCAGTTCATTAATCTCCTCTTTAGCGGCGCATTTGTCAGACCCCTCCTGTCAAAAAGGATGTAAGATCATTGACTTGTGCTGGATAATTCCTTGGTGCACGGAGCTCCAAGAACTACTTACTTACATGTCTGCTGATCAAAGGCCAAATAAGTACCTTTCTGCCCTCAAGCTTTTTTGAGGGGCTTTGATAAACCAAAAGTTAGATGTACTTAAGCAGAAATGTGAAATAATTTTGCCTTCCTATAATTATCTAATTGCAAAAAAGTAATATACAATATTCTGCATACATTTCATGACTATATGAACTAAATGTAGTAAATGACAAATGTACAAAATTTGTTTAACCAATAGATCTACATAATATTAATTCCAAATGTAGAAAATTTTGGCAAATTAGATACATACTGACACAGATACAGTTTCTAAACTTTTGTACAATATGTTTAGATAACAAATTAGCTGACACTGAATAAATTCGTTTCAACTTAATATTTTAGTGCTTTTTATTTGTTGTAACAGAAAAAATCAGTATGTATAGTATATAATCAGTGCTATATTCTCCTTATTGATTCATTTATTTGATAAAGAAAGCCATTATGATCAAAATGACTTCCGATCAAAATAAGTACATGGAAGCTAATCCACCATGTTTTTTTATTATATACCATTGTATTGCACATTGGAGAGGGATTGACAGCTTTATTCGTGCAAGATGACATACATGAAAACAAAACCATATCCTAGAGGAACAAATCCTGAAGTGCATAGTCAAAGAGGTACAGAGTCTGGGCTAGGCCAGTTTGTGCAATTTTGTCCTGCCCCATAAAATGTATGTGCAAAGAACTGTGGGCATGTCACTGTGAAACATTTGTTTCTGTGGGTGAACCAAGATATAACCCAGAATTCAGCTGTATTTGGTGTCATGTAATAATGTATTTCCCCTGCTAGTTTTCCTATAAATCCTCTTCTTTTAACACCTGCACAGTAGTGCCAATGTCATACGAGCCACAGATGGAACCACAGATATTGTGTGTCATACAATCTTAAGTGCAGTAGATGGTACATCAAGTAGAGATGGCACATTTTAATCAATTTTTGGTCTGTGACTTCATCTGATTTAAATGTAGAATTTCCTCTAGGGAAATCATTCTCCATTTCTTTTGATTTTAAGCAATGACTGCACATTAACCCTGTTATTCTAAGCCATATGCAGGCAGTTGAATTTTCCATCTTGATTATCCCCACGGCATGCCGCTGGGAACTCAGTAAAGGCTTATGGGGAACATTGGTCATGAGTATAAAAGGAAGAGTTTGTGTGGTAAAAATGGACAAAACTGGGAAAGCAAGCAGGGGAGCAACATGTAGTAAAAGCGAACCAGAATGTCTGTTAGCTTTTGGAGATGGACAAAGGGGTGGATAATGGGCAGCTATACAAAAAGATGGTGTGATTCAGCATACAGCTTCAGACAAGTGGTTTTAAAAAGAGGTTCTGAACCATGCAGAAGAAAAGTAGCTAAAGAAATTATGTTTTAAGTACATGACAAAGGGAGACAAATGCAAATGGTCGGTGTGGAAATTCTGAGACATGTACAAATCATACTACTCTGTCATTTCTGAAATTAGTATATGTTGCGGTAACAGGAAATGGTTTATATTGAGAAAGTAATTCAACTTTAAACCAGGATGCCCATAGCCTTTGTTTAAACTTTGAGTTGTGTTACTTGTGAGTAACTTTCCACCAGGATGCCCCTAACATTTGTTTACCCTTTGAGTTGTGCTACATGTGAGTTACCAGGTGGTGGGTTGCATGGCTAATTAGTCTCCAAGGATTATACCATGGTCACCATTTTCTTTCTTTATTTTTTCATCTCTAATGCAGTCATTTTCCAAGAAATTCACTGGGGAATGAACGTTTAGTTAATTAAAAATAATGGATGTACAAATTAGCCAGGATGTCGTATTGTGTAATCCCTGGTTTTATTGACTAAACAGGAATTACCATGACTGTTGCTGTGTTATCTAAATTTAACAAACTTTATTCTTTTGGAATGGATGTGAGCTATTTTAAATAATCTTATTTCACCTGCAACAAGTAAATTTAATTATATAACACCTTTAGCTAGTGCAGTGATTTCCCATCCCAGGTCTGAAAGATAAAGAATGAGTTTTTTTTTTTTTTTGATGTTTCAATGAATAGACTAATAATCTAAGCGATTGTATGGAGGGCTAAACTGGTTCAATTAAAGTAGTGATAAATTGCATCAGTCCTGTAATTTGCTGGGTGGAAAAGAAACCTGTTGTATTGCAGCCCTCCAGGACCAGAGTGGTAAATCCTTGACATGGTGACACAGCTTTAGCAATGATTTGAATTTATGGATAGTATTAGAGGCTCTGCTTGAACTCCATAGCCAAGCTGCCTGATAGCATTTCGAAAGATCTATTTATCTATCATTTTTAAATGCATTGGGGACAGATAAATGGTCCCTGTCTTTGGAATAGATAAAGCATGTCAGGGTACAGAGGTTTGGGGTGGAGGACTGATAGTACAAAGCTTGGAAAGGAGGATGTTTTAAGTAATCCTGAAGACTACAGTAACACTTTGAATAGGACTAGGCTATTTAGTGACCAGTGATAATCCGAGTAGGGGTATAACAGTCCACTGAAGTAGTCTATCCCTTCTTATCCAAAACAGTCTAGCAAAGAGTTTTGGGCACTGTCTTTGCAGATGGCAACATATATTGCTCACCGTTATTTTCTGGATTCTCTGTATGACCATGATTGTCTAGAGATTACACCTCTTTAAATATATAGACTCACATTGTATTGTGGTGTTAAATGAGACATAAATCAAAATGGCACAATGTGAACAGTAAGTCTATGAGATTAAAAGCTTGGCTGAAAAGGCACAGAGAGGGGTATAAATAAAGTTGGGTATTGTTGGCAAAAAGTAATTGAGACCCGCTTAGCTTGCAGGATTACATGAATCTGCATGTTTATTAAATAGTACAGGGCTTACTACTGAACCCTGTGGCTTTCCAGTTGTAAATGATCCTTAATGTACCATTTAGGGAAATTAAAAATGATCTATTTGAGAGATAAGAGCAAGTGAGACCATTGCCAGATGAACCCATTTTATTTTTAGGTGACTGAGTAGTATGAGTAATCAGTATTATGAAACTAATGTAAGGTTTACCTACCATAGCATTTTAGGGGTCACATGGCAGCAATCACTGATAACTATTAAGATGGCTGTGTCTTTGTTGTGACTAGAGCAGAGCCAAGAGTGGATTGGAGCAGATTTTTGAATCTAACATGTATATGTACATATAAATGAGCAGCAAAACTCTTGAACCCTGCGAGTGAGATTACATAACAATTAACCCGTTTGAATTAAACTTCCAACATCGAAACATCCTGCTTTTTCAGCGTTGTTTTCTGCAAATTTTGTTGTAAGGTCCTAATGATTCCCAGTCCAACAGCATATCCACTTGTTCAGATATCACATGCACAATTTTTGCCGAGTGTGCATTTCCTGGACTACTGTGGGAAACCTGCTGGTGTTTGGGAGCACCCAGCCATGCACAAACATGCAAACAATCACTTCAAACATCCAATACATTCAACACCTGTTCGTTTCAGAAATTAATTTCAGGGGCACCTGTTCACACCAAAAGGAGTAGGTAATGACATTACTATTACCAGAGTTATAAATAAATTACCCATATAAATATTTTCCATTAAGACTATTAAGCATCCTGAAAATGCCTTCCCACAGGCTTGTACACTGTCAGAATTTCTACATACAGTGCCCTCCAAAAGTATGTTAACAGTAGAATGGAATGTGTAATTTTTGCCATTAACTTAAGGTGTTTGGATTTGACATGAAAAGATGAATGTAAAATAATAGTAGAAACTAACAACTTTTATTTAATAGTCTTCACATGCACATACATTTTACCATTTTAGAGGAATGGCTGTTTTTGTGTTGGGTGCCCCCATTTTCAGATGTGCAAAAGTAAGTTAACAAATGACTGACAGGTGTAACTCATTGCTCAAGTGTTTCCTTTTGCATGGATTGTTCATATATTAAAGGGCAGTGGGTGTCTAGCCTTGATTTCTGCTGTCAACTTTTCATCTGTGGAGATTGCATTTGGAGCAAGAAGGCATACACCAGCATGAAAACCAGAGAACTGACTATGGCAGAAAAACAGCTATTAGGTCATTAAGAACCATAGCACAAGAAATGGCTATATCAAGTGCAGAAGTTGGGAAAGTTCTGAAAAAAAAAAACTTCAAAATAAGCACAGAGCAGGTCGTCCATGGAAAACAGCTGCAGCTGATGACTGAAAAATCCTAAGAGCTGTGAAGAAAAACCCTAAAAGACTTCGACAGCAGAATTGTAGAGGGTATACTGCAGGATGCAAACCTCTTATCAGCAGCAAGAATCGAAAGGCTAGATTAGAATTCACCAAAAAATACAGAGACGAGCCAGAGGAGTTCTGGAGCAAAGTTGTATGGACAGATGAGACCAAAATAAACCTTCACCAAAGTGATGGAAAGCCAAAAGTGTGGAGAAAGATAGGAACTGCCCATGATCCAAACCATTCCACCTCATCTGTGAAACATGGAGGAGGTAATGTCATGGCCTTGGCATGTATGGCTGCCTCTGGAACTGGCTCGCTCATCTTTATTGATGATGCAACAGATGATGGCAGCAGCAGGATGAATTCAGAAGTGTACAGACGGATTTTGTCTGGCTATGTACAAAGCAATTCCTCCCATCTCATTGGCCAGCGCTTCATTCTGCAACAAGACAATGACCCCAAACACACTGCCCATGCAACCAAAGCTTTTATCAATGACAAAATGTGGAAAGTTTTAGACTGGCCAAGTCAGTCACCAGATCTAAATCCAATTGAGGATGCATTTTACTTGCTGAAGAGGAGATTGAAGACAGAGAGTCCCCGTAACAAACATCAACTGAAAGCAGCTGCAGTGAAGGCCTGGAAAAGAATTTCCAAAGAAGATACCACATGTTTGGTAATGTCAATGGGTCGTAGACTTGATGCAATCGTTGCATCAAAGGGCTATGCAACCAAATATTAGACCTTATCACTTTGTTTTGTTTTGAAATTTATCTGTTAACTTTTGCACATCTGAAAAAGGGGACTCAACATTAAAATGGCTCTTTCTATAAAATGATAAAAACATATGTGCATGTAAATAGCACGAAATCAAAACTAAAAGCTAGTCTTTACTTCGCTCTCATAGTCATTTTTTTGATCTCAAATGCAAATGCCTAAAGTAGCAAAAATAAAACATTCTGTATATATCAAATTTTGGAGGGCACTGTACAAGTCCTTTCCAGCTCATTTTGATTTAATCAAGGACTTTTAAATGGTGACATTCCTATATCTTATACCAGGTGATTCACGTTTTTTCCTTATATGCTTTAAATTTCCAGATGTTATTGCCAGCTGAACTCTGTCACTCGGTGGCATGACTCTCTTAACTGTTTTGTTTCCTATTTTGTTAAATCACGCATTTGCGACGGTAATCTTTGAACAACAACAAACAACAAAACAGTTAAATGCATTTTTACTAATACAACACAGCTTTATACAGCTAATTGTCCCTTCAAAGTGTTTCATTGTCCTGCTGTGCTCTGACAAACTCACAATGCAGATTCTTTTGTATTCTGTTTCAACATTATTTAGCTCACATGTAGCAGCTCCTGTACTAAAAATATTACCTCCATTTGCTATCACTATGTGATCAAATCTTATTTGTTGGGCATTTAAAGTGTGCAGAAAATACATTTTGGACAGTTGCTATGTACTTAATAGACTATCAGAATGGATTGCTTTATTAACATTTGCACTGCTCAGTTCCAACCAGGGGGCAGTAATGCTTTTCCATAAGCATTGGTACTTATGTATTTCCATATGAAAATTACGACAATCACATGAACATTACCCCACGCGTGATCTGCAATTTTGTGTACGCAGCATAGTTTTGCGTGTGATCTGTGTCCTGTGTGCATGCGGGTGTCTCGCTGAGCCCGGGTGCTGTGTTCCCTCCCGCAGCCCATGGGATCGGAGCGGATGGAGATGCGCAAGCGACAGATGTCGGTGCAGCAGGAGACGACGAGCGCTGCCCGGGCGCCGCACAACGTGGGGAACCGGGGCTCCAACGCCTGCTGCTTCTGCTGGTGCTGCTGCTGCAGCTGTTCCTGGTAGGTGTCACACATGCCATTTTGTTGGATCTGGGGCTACAGACGGACTCTTGCGGGGGTCCGCACCCTCCTCCGTGCTCCCATAGCGAACACTGGGCTCCCCAGGAAGAAAATGGATAAATACCTGCCTGTGATTGAATTTTCTGGAGAAGCTCAAGCTGAACCTTACAGAGTCAGATCTGCTGACCTGCAGAAAAAAAAATCACATGATTTACATGACTGCAGATAAGATACAGGGGTGTCCTAAATGAAATACTGGCAGTTTTTTTTTATTCATTCTTTTTTCCATCGTGAAATTAAGTCATTCACCTTTGAATTGAAAGTCATTGAAAGTGTGACCCAGTGATTGTGTATACATTGTGCACCACTGTTGACTCTCCAGCAAGGTTAAGAGAGGGAAGAATTCAGAGTTATAAGGAGGATTTAAGGGATGAATAAGATGAACCACATCAGCAGTAGCACAATTTGGCCATGCTGGGAAATAGGCTTGTGTTACAGTGAGAGGCAGTGTTTTATCTATTACACTACAAGGGGATAAAACCAAGTCCTCAGATATGTGCTATTGCAATGTGAGATGTGACAAATCACCACAAAATGGAGCCCAAACCCACAATTACAAAATGTAATTGTTGCCTAAGATTTTGGATGTGAACCTTGGGATTTGTTTGGATGTTTCCTGATCTAGTGTTCAGTGCTCCCCTGAATACTTTTTTTGAGTTTTTCTGCACATGTGTGTGGAATGCAAAAACGGCTAGATTACAAATGCCCTGTGTCCTAACTCTCTCTGGGTTTAGAACATAACCAAATGACCATAGGTGGGAACTACATGTTTGTTACTGTAGACGATTAGATTCACAGACTCTGGCACTAAGTGCCTGGCTGAGTTTGTCGAAATAAATATGGTAATTCAGTCCCTTGGCAGTGTAGCTCCAGTTAAGGATACAGTCTTGTTTTTTAGCTCAATTAAGGGCTGCTAATGTTTCATAGCTACAGGCGCGGCTACAAACCAGTCTGAAGTCCCACCAGGTTTTAATTACATTACAGCCAAGTGACTTCTACACCTGGTGGAAATCTGTGGCACTTAATTATGGCACAGCGGGGCCCAGAGGACTGGAGGATGCTAGTGTTTACATCAAGCTCCCCCAATGGAATATACACACCAGGCTTTCTTTGCTTGTCAGAATGGCTGTTTGTTAGGGATTCAGAGAATAACACATCTTAAATTGGTTATCTGTCACTGAGATAAACTGATATGCAGTAAGAATCAAGCTCATAACATCCTTTATGTGCAGATATGGTACAGCACCATACGTGTGTTAAAAAAGAATCAGGTTGCAATTCAGCATAAAACAGCATGTTAACCAAAGTACATATGCCTATATTTTAGTTCTGGATAGACATACCAGATGGAGCTTTACAGGGTTTTGCCTTTCTCTAATGAAATATGTATGGTGTGTGTTGATGTGTGGGTATGACGCAAGCACTTCCACTGAGGGAATGCAGTTTTCATGTAGTGTACAATTTAAATGGACAATAAGCATCAGCTCACTCAGAAATGGTTACATATTCTTACTGTGTAAGCTGAAGAGTTTCAGATACCTGAAGAACTAAATAAAGTTTTGGGGTTTTATTGGGTGCATTTTCTTCCTGGATCAAATGATTTGTCTTCTGCCCTGCAGTCTCACTGTTAGGAATGAAGAGGGGGAGGAGAGCACACGGAGACCCTCCTACGAAATCAAGATAGAGGGGACCACAAACTGTGAAGAGAGGTTAGTCACAAGCCTGGCACTTTCCCTGGATGTAGCAATGGCCCATTTGTACTGCCAATCAAACAGGTGATAAAAGCTCCTTTAATTGGTATAAACGTACAGCATACAGAAGATCATGTGTGATAGAAAGCACTGAAGCCTTCTGTGTGTTAGTCTACAGTGAAAATCAAGCTATCATTAGCAATCATGTTAATATTTGTATTGAATACAACATGTACGTGTACCATGATGATATTCTACATAGAACAAGTAATATAGATTATACTATATTGTGTAATATACTTGCATGTTGAACCAAGTACACACCTGTGATCTCAGCAGTGTGTTTGGCGCTGACACATATTCAAATATGGTTAGTAGGGTCCCGTTTGTACACCTTTTCATCACAATTTATTAGATACACTTTGCACTCATGCTTTGTAAGTTGCTCTGGGTAAAAGTGGCCACTAAATGACTAAAATGTAAGTTTAAGTGTCTTTGAGTTAGAGTTGTGTGTTTTGTCTCCAGATGGTACCTAGGTTTTTCCAAATACTGGGGAATGGGTACATGTAGCTTCAAGACTTGCAGGTATATTCTCTGGTGTCCTGCAGCCTGAAGCCCACTGTGGAGGAGGTTCGCTCCTGGGGACAATCCTTTGACAAACTGATGAACAACGTGGCTGGAAGGAATGCCTTCCGCGAGTTTCTGCGAACAGAGTTCAGCGAAGAAAACATGCTGTTTTGGCTAGCCTGTGAAGACCTTAAAAAGGAAACGAACAAAAGTGTTGTAGAGGAAAAAGTTAGGGTAATATACGAAGACTACATCTCAATCCTTTCACCTAAAGAGGTAAGTGTGCTTGAACCGAATATTGAAGAAATATTGAACCAAAATATATTCAGTCATACATACAATACTTTGCTGGTGTGTGGAGTGAAACGTGCTGTCCATAAACTGCATTGAAATAAAACAATAGTCAAGAGAGTCTTCATATTTTTCTGTTGAAATAAAACATAGATAAAGGTTTTGAGCTGAAGTACTGTAGGGAAATACTGAGACTACCTTTGAACATTTGTGATGCATGCAACTGAGCACTTGAATGGCGCTGTTACCTCAGCTATATCCCTGAGAGAGTATGACAGCATGACTGTTGTTTTTCTTTCTCATCTTATAATTCTTTGCCTTTCCCCCATGCCTTCTTTTTCTCAAGGTGAGTTTAGACTCCCGGGTTCGAGAAGTGATCAACAGAAACATGCTGGAACCAACCTCCCACACCTTTGATGACGCACAGCTCCAGATCTACACGTTAATGCAAAGAGACTCGTATCCCCGCTACATGAACTCCGCAGCTTACTTGGGTCTGCTTCAGGCCTTTCCCGAGCAATCCACAGAACCGTAGGTTCTGTCTTCTGATTATTACTACTATTTCTGTTTGTTTGTAACTTATTTAGAATAGAATAATGGGAGAGGGCCTTCCTGCTCCTCACAGGGATTTTACAGCTATAGTGATCTACACCTGAGGGACACTCAGGCATATCTAGCTCTGGACTTAAATGTCTCAAATTTGCTGAGGGTTCAGTGCCGCAAGTAGATATCTCTCAATTCAGATCAACAGAGCAAGACACTCCAAAGTATATGAGTTTTGAAATGTATTTTTATTTTTTATATTTTTATTGTCTGTCACTATAATTTAATTTTGTTGTTTTGGGGAAAAAAGAGCATGTTATGGGCTATATTTGTGAAAGATGAATTTATAGTGTAGTTCTGGTAAGTTATTTTCTTGACTTTTTATTTCTGTTTTAGTCTTACAAAATATAGAAAAGGGAATTTTGGCAGATACCTGCCTGTTTCTATAAATTGCGTATGAGAATCTAAGCTTGCCAAGGTAACCTGCCTATTCTACAATGAAATAATGTGTTTGAAGTAATCTAATAGGGTTATATTCCTTGTTTTTTTCCACCTATTTCTACCCATTTCTGCATATATTTTTAATACTTAAGGTAACCACCAAAAATTATTTGGAAACTTCATACTGTCCAAGAATTTTAGAATGGAGTAAATTATGGTAACTGAATAACTACTGTTTTAATACTTGACCTCACTATAATAAGAGATTCAGGACTGTCTTCCTGATTGCTGGGCAATTGTGCTCCCCTTTCCATTCTTAATTCCAGGTATATCAATATTATTGTCATTTTACTATTTGTAAGTGCATGCCTGTAACAGAGCTGAGTACAACAAAATATGCTGTACCACACACAGTACATGTACACGCAATTACATTTATTGAAATGGCAATGGCATATCTTCAATATATGCTGTATTTTGACATATCCCTTTTGGATTTTTTAACATACATGCATTACATTGTCCTAAGCCTCTGTTCACTTTACAACTTTATAAGTAAATACAGAAATGTTTGAGTGATAAGTATAAGTTCAATTAAAGATCACTGTGACCACATGAAATTTTAGGGCCATATTCAAAAAGATTATTTTGGCATTATACAATTTTAATGTAATTGCACAACAGATATGCCTGCTGAAGGTGAGACATTAATATTTATTTCTGTGAAAGAATTTTATAGACATTTGTTAAAAAACAGGCCCTAAAGTTGTTCATTCAGTGATGATGGAGACATAATCGAAGATCACTTATTGATAGTGATATCAAAGAACCTGCTCCATTTCCATGGTTTCCTAATTTTGGTTTATTGGGATTTGTGAAATTGGTGTTATTGTACTTTTGCATTACTCTTTCTTTTTTGTTGTTGCCTGAATTTCATGTCATGTTCTCAAAGACAAGAGCTACACTTGGGGAAGTGCCTTGACATTCAGTCTGTGACATTTACAACCAAGTTCTATCCTTATTTCAACCTTTTTGCCACATGAAAACGAACTATGGTGTCTTTGCCAATTTTGGTAGTTAAAGGTGGTGCTGTCATTTGTCTTAAAGTTTAAGTACTTGATATGTGCAATTTGAGCAGATGGAAAAATCAAGTAGATCAACCTCAAATAATCTAAGCCTGTGGTTTGGAGTTATACTGCCTATAAATGTTTTTCTTTGGTTATTGTTGTAAATTTTATTTTAAAATCAGAGTTTACAAAGAGATACATTTTTAATTAATAACTTGTGTATGTTTATAGTATTTGGTTTATATTTTACCACTGAATTGACAATGTGGGCATTGCAATTCTTTTAAAATATAATAAAGCACAATTTTATCCAGTGTTCAGTAGTCCTGTATTTATTTTCGCAGAATACAAACACTGAATTGAGACCACCAATGCAATTACAAACACAGAGCAGACAATGGTCTCATTATGGTCTCATGACTAACAGTAAATCTTAGAAGTCATTTGCTCTTTTTTAGTTATCAAAACAAGAAACCCAATTCACTCTGATCATTTCTATCCATTTGATTATGCCAAATTTTCAAGAACAGACACAAAATGATGAGATATTCAAACACTGAATACAGCGAATACAGTATGAGGCCAGGCAGCGTTGTTGCTCAGTTTACGAGTCCAAGTGGACAGGAAAAGCAATCTGTTGCTCAGCAGGACTTCCCAGCATTGACTGCAAGTCGATCGCTTAGTGGGTTTTGGAGCAGTGTACTCGTAAGCACTGCTGAACCACCAGGGAAACACATGCGTAACAATCAACTCTTTACACTGACTTGGACACAAGCAGCACAGGAACAATGTCACGGATGGTTTGGGTGACTCGCTGCTACACACTTCTCCTCTGTTCCTCAAAAGAGCAGGACTGTGTGATTGTACATTATTGTTTTATTCAAGCAATAAGATCCTGAGATACATGTAGCAGAGTTAGGTGATAACACATTTGTTGACCCACATCATTTGATGCTTGCAATAACCAAATTATATTCTAAACAGGCCTTTTTCCCAGAATAAAGCTGAACTACAGTAAAGCCAGACAAAACTCAAACTGAATCAAAGCCGAACGTTGCCTAAAATTGAGTAGTATCAATTAGGAGTATAATATTAGAGATACCAAATAAACAAGGTTTCAACAAAGCACCACTGGGAACAGAAGCTGCAGAACTTGGTGCTGCTCGGTCCCTGTCGGCAGCATTTGTGACCAAAGGTAATGAGAAGACAACCTCTTATTCAGCACTGAAGTGGCTGCACCTGGAAAGATTATAAAGGAGAGATGCTGCATTCGCCATGCCATTGTTAGCTTCTAGGCTACATTAATAATGCATAAGATTAAAATTCACAGGCCTCAGACCATCTCATTTAGACTGGCCACCCTGAGGTAAACAGCCAAAATAAATGTGACTTGTAGTTCCACACCAAAAATTAGAGGTTTGACAGAAATGAGCGAATATTTCTTGAAGTGATACATGTAAATCCCCACAAAGAATGCTCCTATGTGCAGAAAATGCAGCTGGAAAAATAATCAGCTTGTTAATATTTTAAGTTAACAGTCAAAAATACTTCCTATATTTATGTGGAAAAAATAAAACACTCAGACTCTTTTTCTTGGACAATGTTCCCAGCTCCACATTAAGTATTAAATGCCCTGGACACTGAAATAGAGCATTTCATTAAAATATCAACAATATTACTTTATTGTAATTCAAGTTGGAGGAACATCTGTTTGATGAAAAAACAGGGCACAACAGAATGTCATCTAATAAGAAAATTATTGTCACTCACTGGCTAAATCCATGTGGTACTATTTAATCATGTGCTGTAATCAATTTTATATTTGTGTAATTAAGTGAGTCAGACAAGATAATTTTATTTCGTCTCAGCTAAAATGAGAAAAATGAATGAAATGGTCTTTTCAGGCCATTTTGGTGCTACTTATTCTGACAAACACCAGGAGGAAGGACACACACAGTTCATGTGTGAAATAATGAAATATCTCAAGGTTTTACAAATATATTTCAATAGGCTGTGAGCTATAGTCTATCTAATGATAACAATAGTTGTGATGAATTTCAACAGGAAAAGTGATGTTCTTGAAAACAAGCCTCAGCCCTTGCCGGAGTAAATCTTTAAAGTATCAAGCAGCATTACATGAATGCGATGCTTGCCATGGAAACAAGTCATACAACAGACTAGTACTAATTTTGCACGTTTTAGAAAGGGATTACCTCTGTAAGCCTTGAGGACATTCCTGTGCCCCCCAAAAGAATGAACTGCTGTAAACAGTAAGTGTTTTTAACTTCTAAAAATAAACAATTCATTTCAATTTCATTCCTTTTTTTACTGTGAGTTAATTTAACAAAATCTGCAATTCATTTTTTTAAGGATACAATGGCGCAAAACAGTACTTATTGATCAAAGTTTAATGTCAAACTACATATAAAAAATGACAGTAAAAGAAAAACAAACACATTAACATCAATCGTAGTTTGACAGCTGTACCTAATGTATAGTTAAAATACAGGAAATGTGTCTATGAACAAGATGGTGTCAATAAAAACAGTGGTGCTTTCTTCTGTGGCTGTCCACTCTGTGGGTTTCACTAAATGTGAACTTCCAAACTGTTTCTGTTTACAAATACAGGTACAAAGTGAAGTCCTGTGGTCCGGCATCCTTGCTGCATCTCTTTTCATGGGCTCTCTTCTTCTGACTAGCAAAACTACAAGAGAGAGAACCAAATCAGCAATGTTGCACTCTGGCACACGTTAGTACTGTCATCAAATGCTGAACAGTATTTTTCAAACATCATGGTTATTTTACAGATCACAAGTGTGAATATTATGTATGACCGCAGCGACAGAAAACATAACAGAAAAGTAGGGTTATTACAACTAAAAAATGAAGCAATCTTAGATTATAACATTTAGGTAATGTTGACTGTAAAGCAATCAAAACCATTTAAACATTTTTGCATTCACATAAGACCACATGACTTACCTTCCACCTGTTGCCACATTCATTACAGAGGACAAATGTGGTCATTGGTTCATCAGCACTCCGGGTCTGAACCTGTGGGAAGCAAACAGAAAGCCAAAGTTAATGCTAATACACAATTGTAACCAACTCTATTACACTAAGCAAAACAATAAGTGCAGTGTTTCCCACAGAAATGAGCTTAGTCTTGTACAGGGCATAGAGGAGTGGCTGCAGGGAGGGGTGCTGTTCACAATAACACCTGATGTCTGACATTAGCACTGCCCACACTTAAATCATTTAACTTACACTTAACCAGTAAGATCCATTGATACATTATCTTAAGTGAAGACATTTTTTGCCCAGAATGGAAGTTTGTATGTGTTATATTGGTTGACTATATGACTTCCTTTTAAGGCACAACAACATAATAGCAATGTATGGGACAAAGTGGCATGTTTTTTGCATGGGGTGCAAAAAACAATAAAAACAACAGCTCTGCATTAGTTGCACTACTCTCAATATGTGGGCTTGAATATCTTACTTCTCAATAATAAGTAATTTTTAACTGCATAGAATCATGTTTTTTCCTTTATTACTTACTACTCGTCTCATTTCTGCAATAAATGACAAATTCAGAACCCAGTGAGGGCATCATTGTCCTATGACTGCCCATACCTGGGTGTACGTGCAGTTCTTCTTTTTGCATTTCCCACAAGTGAACAGGTCGGTCTCAGTGCCGCCCGTTCGGGCCATCTGGTGCTCTCGGATGGCCTCTTTGGTCAGGTTCTTGCGCATCTCCTTCAGCTCGTCACTGGCCATTTCCTGCCGCCAGGAAGGGAGAGGTGATCAGATCCCCTCAGTGGGTCGCGCACAGCAACCTTGTCCAATGACAGCTTGAGTGCTCACCTCTGCGGTCATCCGGGCCATCCTATCCGGGGGCACGTTGCCACACAGCACGTTCCTGCGCAGGCTGGGATTCTTGATGTCCTTCAGGTTGGCGATTCGGCTCCGAACTCGGTTTTTGTATTTCATGTCAGTGTTTTTGAACTCCTGGAAGATGCGTGCTAACTGATTAAGGAGCATGTTGACACTGACAGATTCACCCTGAATATTCCTGTGTGGAGAGTGGGGTGTTTACTGATGAATTACTGTAGTTATATGAATTTTCAGTTTTTCATGGGGACGCTGAAAAGCAGGTCAAGGTCCCCATGTGTGAACTTATCCAAGAACTTCATGAGCTGCATGTATGGCATACGTATCATCACTGCAGCTGTATCAACTCATGAGTTATTGCACAGACAAGAGGTACCAGCCACAGACAGACAAATGGACTGACATGATGGTGACAATACGCCTTGGCTGAAACAGACAAGGGCTTAAAAATGAAAGATCTCTAAACATGAGTGATCTGATAGGGACACATCAATCGGAGGAAGGCATGATAGCATTTTTCGAAGTTATGCAGAAAAACCTCAAATCCACTCATGAGCTGCTTCAGAAGATCTGCTGAAATCTATGACAAACTCTGGAAGGCTAGAATGCAGCTTTATTAACAAAGGACTGCCTGTAAGCTAACATGTGAAAGGACTGCCAGTGAAAGCCGCGGAAGTCATCTCTCAAAACGCCACTTAAGTTCAAAAAGGATATATTCCTCAATTTGAGCTCCAAGCTCATCACAGTCAGCACCAATGGCAATGTAGTCATCTGAAAGAAAAAAAAAAGTAATGACTTTAACAGCATGACATCTCCTAAAGCATAAGAGTGAAAAATGTAGCGAACCACTGTAACTTGACCAACTCAACACGCACAGACAAGTTAAAGCATGACCATCTACTGTCAAAGAGACTGGCTTCTTCAAAACAGGAACAAACAGGTCTTTCCACAGATAAAATGGAAATAAAATAGGCTACTCTGAATATTCAGGCAACCTTGCCTTCTTGAGTTTGCAAAAGGATGGTGGTGTAGCAGTGAAGATGGAACTTACTCCCCGCTTGCAAGGCATTGGACAGCATCTCCCTGCATTTGTTCCTGACAGAATCAGACGTGTTCGGTGCTCGTGGGAAGGTGGTGATCAGTGTGTTGGGCGTGATGTCACTGGTTTCGCTTTTGCTGCTTGAGTTGCTGCTGGAGCTGCTGCAGAGAACACATTCTGAGTCACTTACTGAATGATGAGGCTCTAGGTCTGCAAGAAGGCCATTCCCTGGCAGAATGTTGGATTGACCTTACAGGATATTCATACAAATCATCCACCTAAGGACCAGTGACTTTAAATGTTCTTGATGCTTCCGACTAAAACAACTTCCACATGGGAAATTTTAAATACCTCCTTTTTCCAGAAAACTGAAAATAAATTTCAGCTTCCAGTCAGAACAAGTTAAATAGTAGCTTTAATGTAAACTACAATTCTTTTTGCCCCAGAGAACAGCCTTTTGTGTCATTCATACAGTTTGGTTTGCCACATTAATCGTAAGATCAAGTTCAGTTTAGCAACCCGACAGCCCTACCTCTCCTCTCTCGGCTCAGGACTGTTCTGTGAAGAGGAGACAGTTGGAGTTGTAGGTTCCTTTTTCTTCTCCTCTGATGACTTGTCTCCACCCCCTGGCTCATCTGTCAACCAACCAATGAAATAAGAGGAAAAAGGTCCATACCCAAGTGGAATAAGCATGTATGATTGTATGCTATCAAAGTCTCCTGCCCTTAAGTATGTACAGATATGTGCACAAATATATCCATATTTGTATACATAAATATATACATGCATGCAAACACATATACTGGTTGAAAAATGTGTTATATTTGTGAGTGCTTGCAATAACAATGTATCCCAAGGAGTGAGAGTAGTAACACAAAGACACTGAACAAAAACCATGAAGAAACTTATTAAGATCTTATTCCCCCAACATGTCTTCATTACATTACATAACATTATTGGCATTTAGCAGACACTCTTATCCAGAGCGACATACATTAGTTACATGTTTTTTTTTTTTTTTACAATGTTATTCATTTATACAGCTGGACATTTACTAAGGCAATTGTGGGTTAAGTACATTTCCCAAAGGCACAGCAGCAGTGTCCCAGCGGGGAATCAGACTGGCAACCTTTCGGTTACGAGTCCTGCTCCTTAACCACTATGCTACACTGTCCCTCTATGTCACAACAAAGCTGCCCTCTGCTGGGCTGATGGGTCAACAGCTGCTCACAACCTGACAGTTACGCTGAGAACAGGAAGGTGCACCACACGTTCGAGGAAAAAGTGTGGTGCACGGCGGTCCAGTTTAAGAACTGGACACATGAAATGTGCAGTCTCTCCACAGTTTAGATCCACACAACTGAGTTCAAGCTGACAGTAAATTCTGTTAGCTATGTTAACTAGTTATGTGCACCACATCGGAAGGGGTTCATCTACACTGCAGCAAGTAAAACTTACAGGAATTGCTACTTGGACATACCTTTAGAGGAGCTAGGGGCTATACGTAGAGTATAGAACAAAAGCAGCTAAGTTTTCTTAAGTCATCAATAGGTCATGGGAAAAACAGGACTATCTGGCAAGCAACACTCAGTGCCAACTGCAAAGCTAATTAATATGAATAGACGAAAAAGAATATAAAACACAAACATAAAAAGCATCACAAAACCTCTTGGAAATCAAAACGATAAGCATATCATTTAAATCTACACAACCTGCCTATCAATACTGCAAGACGAGAAATGACGTTGTGATAGCAAGCCACCTTCAGCCACAAGTAAATATTTTGATCAAGCACAAATGCATGTATGTTGTCATTATTTGTATAAAACTTAAAATGCCATTTTATTGCTTTAAAAGAAAATAAAAACCTGAATTCGCTTACCTAGAAGCTTCTTCCACGATTTAATGAGAGACTTGGCTAGTGATGTAACCTCGTCATCCGTGCTCTGCTTGCGAATGGCATTCACAGACATCCCGATTCTGGTAGACTAATGTAAAAGAGAACACAAATCATTTCAATACATTTTCTTAAAATTTATTTTTTTTTTTAAATCTAGTGAAATGCACATGCGCCGCGCATTGCTTGCAAGCGACCTACGTTACCTGTAGCAACTCCAGAGTCATGGGAATGTTCTTCAATTCTTTCAGCAGGTCCAAGGCGCCAGCCTGCAATTACAAATACAGAGCAGCTATGTCAACCTAATTAGCCAGCTGGTTAAGGTGACACACCAGGGGGCAAGTTTTTCAACAGTCACATGCAACTTCAGTTAGCATAAAAACGTGTGTTATTGTATGATCATGTCATACAAAACATAATCGTTCTTTGTCGCAGCTTCACAAACAATCATAGGGAACAAATAACTAGGTATCGATAATGAACATTAGCTAGTTAGCTCATTTTAAACTGAAGTAGTTAATGTTATCTAAGACTTCTATAATTCGTTTTATCTTGTCAAATCAAGCACGCTAGCTAAGTAGCTGGCTACTAACTACGTCTAATTTGATGTTTTACAGTGTGAAGCAAAGTTATCTAGGCAGTTACATTTAACCACATTGTCAATTTTAACAAACCATACGTCGAGCTTAGTTAACCGGTTACCTAGCTAAAAGGCACCTCTGAAGTGCGCCGCGCTCGGCGACACAAAATGTTATGTCGGCTTCACTCGAGCTGTACACACGGGGATCGCTGAGGCCCTCGTTATCCTCAATTTTACTTATTAGCGAGCTATCAGCAATACGCTTACACGTTACCAGCTAGACCTGTTATGTTGACAATGGCTGAACAAATCACCTAAGGTCATTAACTTACTGCTAACAAGCCACCCATATAACTGTTTGGCTACATAGCTAGTTAGCAAGATAGCTATATGCTGCCCAGCAACAAGCCACCGTCGGGTCGGTGTCCTGTCGCGCCTGTCGTTGTAATGCAAGTTCAAACGGATCATTAGCTGCGCTTACCAGAGCATGTAGTCTAGCTGATAAGTAACTACTATTTTTGATTTTTTAAGATAACCAAGAAAACAATTCGGATCTTGTTTCGAGATCAGTGTGTTGCCAACCCATCTCCATTCGATGAATGGGACCGGGAGCGGCGCTCCAACATGCAAACACAGCCAACTCAAACTGCTTCTCACCCCATTCTTTTTCTGCGCCATCTTATCCATTTTCTTTGCGATCCTTATAATGTCTTCTTCCTCTTTCTTTCCCATATTTTCTTTTATGTTATACTATATCCAAACCAAAATATATAAATCTAAAGCCACCTCTGTGGGAACGCACAACACATCGGCGGGCTGAGCAAGCGCAACCACAAACAAAGCAGGCCAAACTAATCACCAAGAGGAAGGAACACCGATCTACCTTACTGAGCACAGTAGGGATGACACGCGTTTTCCTGTGAACCGCACTGAAGCCACGCTGAGGCTCAGGGCACACGCGCATTCCAGCAATTTCGACACTCTGTGGTGGTTTACATTTTTATCTTTCTTGTTTTGCATTCAAATAATAATGAAATGCATAATGTTTAAAGTAAGAAATTATCTGCAGCGGATGCTGGAATGGTCAGAAAACTCATATAATTCTCTATAAATATGCCGTGGGGATACTACATAAGATGGCGACCTGTGTCATCAACATAAGTTGTTAGCCATCCCTCGATCACGCAAGTAAATGGCGATTTGCGGGGAAGAAATCGATAACCTACGTGCGTAGGTTAGTGTGTGAGTGTGACCACAAACCGGTCAAGAGTATGCGATTTTCGGCTGCGTTTGCGTTTTGCGCATTTCTCGCAATTTTCTGCTTGTTCTGCTTTTCATTTTTGTCACTTGAAACTATAGACAGAGCTTCGCTTGAATCCCCCGTCATGTGTTATTGCTGATGCACATACAGTTGACTCCGCCATGTGTATCGGCTACGAGTAGTAAACGGAAGCGTTACTGTACTATTTGGCAGTGTGATTGACTAAATCAGCAGCTCTCGATTAATCTTCAGATAAAAACTCTTGATAAAAAAGCAGATAAAACACTCATTAAACGATTAATTAAACAGTGCAGTAAATGTTATTAGCTCAGATGTAAAATTTCAATAATTTTTCTTATACATTGATTCTGCTATACAAACTACAAATTATATGGCAAGTTGTTTTATGTCTGTGTATAGACTGTGCTCAATTATTATTCATACCCTAGAACAAATGGGAATGAAAACATGCCATAAATGTAAACATTTGATCTTTTTGTTTTAAAAATAGCTATATTTTAATCGTCAAGGCAGTGCATTCAGCACATTTAGATTGTTTACAAATACATGAACAAATAATGAATTTTACTCTAGGAAACAAAAATGTCATTTATTCACATCCTTGTAATTAGGTTTTCTTTCTTTTTTTGTAAATCATCTGGCATGGTTAGAGTTACAGGGTTACAGTAACTGTAGTGTTTTATGTAGTCATGGCACCTCTGAATTCCCCCAGAATTGCTCTAGGTCTTCCTGAGATTTTGGTTTTTGAGTTGCTCCCTTGAGTCTGAACCACAAATATATGATTGGCTTAAAGTCTGTGGATTGAGATGATCAATCCACTTCTTTGCAGATTTGGAGGAATTCTTTTGATCAATGTCATGCTGGAATGTCCATGTTCAGTTTCTAGACAAAATGTCCTGATATGTGTTGGGATTCATATCCCTATCTACACAAGGCCTCCAGGAACCACATGCTCAACACCACCAAAACATAACAGCCACAGTCCAACTTTCAGAGGTCAATGATGATTTACCTGCAGTTTTCAGAATGTTCTTTGACCTTAACCATGATAATGTATGTCAATAAATCTCTTTTGTGTGTTACCTCCTTTTACACTAACAGGGAAACGGAAGCATTTGGAAGCCTATACATAGTTCCTGAAACTTCCACAGAACCTCAAGTCAGCAGAATTTTGTATTTTTTTTTTACCCATAATGTATTTTTTATTTAGTCATTTTTGATTATTGAAATTTCTGAAAAAGAGTGACCCTCAAGTTTTCTGGATGAAAATGTATCATCTGTAAACAATCTGAATTTGCTCTGTATAATGCTATTAAGAGTAAAGTACAGCATTGTTTAATTTCATCAGTAGTTTTTTTACAACATGTGTTTGTTCTTATTTAGTCAGGGGTATGAATAAACATGCATGGCACTGTATGTCAGCTGTAATAAGCCACCTGCAATGGTACTCAGCCCTCTTTAACGAATGGACATCCATACACCCAAATGTCAACATTATCCGTTATCTGTTTAATTTTCTTTTGTTATTAGTAACCATTTACAATATATAACACTTAGATGGCTAGACATTTTGGTAGTGTACTTTACTGTAAATTCACATAAATTAAAAGTAACATGTCCAAACCGGACAGTATTAGATAATCAAATGCATTTATTACCTGGAAGAAATGGCTTTTTAATAGTTAATAGTTACATCCACAACAGTTGCAGCACAACACTAGCCATTCAAATACTGAAGACTCCTTGCAGCTCTCCCATAGTTTAAAAGACCATGAAATGGTTCTTCTTTTCTTTCAGTCTCCCCTAAACCCCAATTTTGTTTGTATATCTGTATGACAGGCAAAATGTAGTACATACAATACAGCAGGAGTTGACCAAATGCATTTTTGTGATCTAGAGGATCTAAGAGCTTCTGAAGGATTCAGGTTCAGTCAGAGCTGGTGCTGGTGTATGGTTAAAAGGCCACTGTTGTGAAGTTAATTGATTGGAGGTAGCTGCTTTTCAATAAACTGTTTGAT
The DNA here is from genome assembly GCA_019176425.1 of Megalops atlanticus. NCBI lineage: Eukaryota > Metazoa > Chordata > Actinopteri > Elopiformes > Megalopidae > Megalops > Megalops atlanticus. Next base: position 53,381,323 of record CM032876.1, read on the forward strand.
ATCCATCATTTCCTGTGGGAGAATCACAAAATCAACACTCCAACACCTCAGGTCTGTTATTTCAATGACAGCATGTTAGATACTTACGATCAACTCTAATCTCTCTACAATCTTTTGAGTCACCACAACCCGAGTGCTTATGGTGCATCTAATTTCATTGGTTAACATTCTGCAATAAACTAAATGTTAAATAATTCTGAAATATGAGTGTGTAAATGTTTCATTTCTATAATGTCAAGAGCTGAAATTATTAGGGACTGCCCTGATGTGACCACCAACCACAATACTGACCTGAGGACAGGAACTGTGTGGCATTCTAGGATAGGTCTTGAAGTTGACGTTGGCTGGATTAACAAGACCTTTTAACTTTTCCACAGTTAGGCAGCCAAACACCATAGGAACGAGGGGGTCAGCCTCTCCATGGCACTGCAGAATGTGCATGTCTTTATTGGAGCTGTTGGATGCTGCCTGCAATGGGGCAGTAGAGGGGAAAAAAAAAATCATCTTCATAATGCTGAACCTTGTCCTTGTCCTAAAGACTCTTTCCAGAGGAAATGGCATTCCACATGTAGCTTGCTCATCACTTGCTTGCTTATCACTTTGTAAAATTTAAAATACACACCATACATGTTGGGAATCTTCAACTTCTTAATAAACAGAAGTCCATCTCAGATATGTGGACATGCGTGCTACATGACCAGTGTAACTGCACCAAATCTATATAAAGGCATTCTCTTAATGTTACATCTAGAAACAAAAACATGATACCTGGAATAAAAATATTTCTCTTTAAGCAGAACATTTTCTCCGGGTCAGTCGAAATGCTTTAGTGCATATTCAAAAACACTGACTATCTGTTCAAATACCTAAACTATAGGACATTTACACAGTGCTCAGAGTCAAAACTAACAGAGAAAGGACGGCCCTTTTGGGCCAAAGGCCATTTAATTAAGTGAAAGGATTCTGAATGGCAGGAAAAACAGAGTGTACTGCAAAAGGAGAAGCAGCACCTGGGGGAATGAACTCCGGAGTGGAAGCCAGCAGCTGAGAGCCACCACACCTGCCAGCTTCTGCTGAGTTGTTAGAGCAGTGTACAAAGACAATGCCCCTCCCTGTAACCAAACACACACACACACACACACACACACACACATATATACAGCAACACATCGTCATTTGCAAGTGAGCAGGATAATCCACAGCAGCAAGCCCTTAAATGCACATAACGTGTTTAAATGAGCCAACACATAGATTGGGCCAGAACACAATCAAAACGTTTTCATGGCAGAGATTTTGAAACTTACATCTACTTCAACTGTATCTGCTCTTCACTCCATATGCATCCTTTATGTGCTCTTAAATGAGCACAATAGCTCTCCAAACAAACTTTCCACCTCCCTTTCAATAGGTCTGCTGTTCATTATTGTTTCCACACTAGAAACATACTACCTTTTATTAATAAAACAGGTCTAAGTAATAGTAAAGCTAGCTGTAGCCAGACAAAATACACTTTTATTTCTTCAAGGCTGCAGTACCCTTAGGCTACAATTAGCAGATATGGTTATTATTTCTCAATGCCCTAAACTTCAAGAATGTGATCAGACAAAAAAGTGTGAAAAAAGTCCTGTGTTATTACTTTCATTAGTTGGTGGATCAAAGCATTGCCTTTGTGTAAGGCTCAACTGTGAATAGCTGATGACCTGTTTCTTTTGTTCTGCATGCAAGGTCCGAAATTAACACCCACCAGCCTGCAAATGTAGGTAGATTTGCTCTCCGGTTGGTTAAATTTTGCTACCATATGGACTACCTGTGTTCCTCATAGGATCCAGACAAAATGCAGCTTGACTTGCAATAATTTATTTTGGGTGATGACAAATCCAACCGGTTGGTGAAATTTTTCACCTGCCAGCCAATCATGGCTGGTGAACCAAAATGTTAATTTCAGAGCCTGTGCACACCTTCAATTACACTTTATTACATCCAGTAAAATATTTCCAATAGTCATACCTGTGAAAATCCACCCAGGACAATTCTGTGAGAAGGTATTCCATTCTTGACTTCTTGGTCAATCAGTGCTTTAACTGAGAAATGTATATAAGTAAATGACGGGCCCAAAGCAATATCAATGTCAACAGATGAAACAAATGGCACAAATTATTGTGTATTCATCATAAACAGCAGAATCAAGGTTTTCTTTCAATGATCATTTAAATGAGAACATTCATAAACAATATCAACTTTACTGAGAAACATTCACTGTATTACATAATTTTACTGTAAATTCTGTCCTGCATATAATATAATATTGATCATCTAATGATATTCATCTAGTGATAAGCACTGTCAAAATGAAAAAAGATATGCATCGTTCAATAAGACACTGCTAACAGCACCACATCTGATGTATGCACACATTATATGTGCATATGTGAATGAAGCTCAGGATGTACATTACATTCATTGTCATTACAGACATTTAATGCACCCACTGTAAACTCACTGTTTTCTGCTGCCTGTTTTATACCAGACTCATCTTCATCTGCATCTGGGCTTAGGCCAATTATATCAAACCTTCAAGATAAAAAGTAGAAAGAAAGAGACACTTATACATATATACTTGCTTCCATTTTGTTTTTCACTCCCTAAAACTGAAGACAAAATGTGGTTCTTTATCTGTTACATGTCATTTGAGCTGAGATCAATATGCTAGACTAGAGTGCACTCAATAACCCATGGGCAGTTCATGTGTATGGGGATTTTTTTTTGTATTTTTACACACTATGTCACTTTGATTATGTCATTATTTTCTTCCTCTATTCGGTCCAAATTTGTAAGTATTTTAATGTCCAATATCACATCAAAAATCATTTTCCTTCATTCCTTTGTAGCATAGCAACTGCAAACAGGCAATAGTCAAGTCAAGAGAGCTTAATTGTCAGCCCATCCACATACAGGTATACAGTATGGTTGAAATAACATTTCTCTGGGACCCATGGTGCTACATTTAGACAGTCCAAGACAAAAACAACATAAAGTGCAATGTAAGCAGTGCAAAAAGACAAAAAGAGAGTAGAAAAACAATAAAAAGTTGATAAATAGCAACACAATCAATAGACAAAGTGTGCAATAGGAAAACACCTTTAAGGTACAACATAATATTTATTTGTGGACAATTATATTACGCAGAATATTCAAATACAAGATAAAATGAAGTTTAGCATCTTACCAAGAGGGCATTGCCATGTTCATGTTCAGTGTAACTGGCATAATTGGCCTACAAAATTGATTAAATGACAAATGACATGAATGAAATGAAAATTCACAAGGTCATTCTTAAGGATCAGAATAGCAGACAAAGACAGGTATCAAAGATATCTTAACATAAAACATTTAAACATAAAATTTAAATTATGATGGAAAATTACAATTCAGTTAAGGATTTTGTTCAGTCACATTTCACTGTTAAACAGTTTTAATCAAGTTATTTCTCTGATAAATAATTAGCAATTCAACTGAATCCTTGTTCAACTGATTAATTTTTCTTTTCGAACTATCAGAATAGGGCTTATGGTCATTATTAAAATGAAATATTCAAATGATTGTACATGTAAATATAAAATTCTACATTAAAACAAAAAAGGAAATTTAAACATCAGAGGACGGATGAGGTCTACTTACGCATGAGGACAAATGTACTTCACATGAGGAGTCCTTATCCCGGCAAGGGCCTCTGCCCAGCTGTGTCTGGGTGGAAAAATAAACATAAGTATAACGGGACAAATCTCTTATTGGGGTACTTTTTACATTTAAATGGTAAGTAATGTATTTCGTACTAATACACATAACGTGACACTCTAGACTTGGGTAGGTACTGTAATTCTTTATGTCATGATATTATATAATAACGTCTGTGTGCGCTGAGGACACTGAGTAACAGACGTCACCTAACATAGCATGAGCGCATTCAAATTAAATTACAAAGCATAACAATGCAATTTGAAAAGTTGAATGCAAGCTGACAATGAAGCTAACAATATACCTACCCTGTGTCTCCCAATCCATGTAGAAATATAACCTGCCCAAAGATAAAAAAGTACATGAAAATTGTTCTTATTTCTGTCTCTTTGTATTAAAAATTGTCTAGGTTAGTCTGTCGTTAGAAAAAAAACTACAAAGGCTTCAAAGCAATTAATAACTAGCAACCACTGAGGGGCCATAATTGAGAATATACATCAAACAAGGTAAAGAACACTGAACAACAATGTTGCACTAATATATCAGATACATATATGAAAGCGTCTCCTAATCCAGATAACCCTCGCCTGCTAGCTAGATAATTACACAAGCGCAGCTACCCCCTAAATTCAGCATCTCGATTCGTTCCGAACGGTAGCTAACTAGCTGCTAACCACAGGCATAAACGAGTGCTAAACGCTTCAGTCACGTGGGGATGTAAAATACAGTAGCTACGTTATTCGATGACTTTTACAAAAACAAGATAAATGACCTACCTAGCAAGGTATTGATGAGGACACTCATTGCCTTCCGTTGCACTGACCGTGTCGCGGTTTTCTAGCTAAAACATCTTGTGTTGTCGGAGTAGCTAAAGCTAACCACAAATGGGCGCACCAAGTTCAACTTACCGCTGCAGTGGCTTTCCGTGCGGCTGGTACAATGGCAGGAAGCGGCGCTGACATGTTATTACCGCACATACAATGGACAGGCAGCTGACATTCAACACGAGAATTGACAATATAGCTAGCTAGCTAACCTCCGATTGTCTGTGAACGGTCACTTTGTAACTCCCCCGAGCGATATATCTGCAGGTTGTATTGATATGTTGATTGCCACTTTAACAGAATAAATACATAATATATCTTCCTATGTCAAGGTTATGGCTTCCGCTTCTTAGCAGCTGTAACGTTGGCAAATATATTCACTGCCTATCCATGTAGTACTGTTAAGTTTAAAGAGACTGAGGTGATAACAGGCTAGCTAGATAACTAGGTAGCATGGATCTCGCACTGATACAGGTTTAGGAAATCCCGCCCCATTGCTTCCCAGTTGGCCTACTGCTTTCCCTCCGTAGAAACAAGGGTTTTTGTTGGTCGATTCAGTTGTCAACCAGACAATTTCTCAGTACACTACAAACTGTTAGTTGGAGACACAGCTTAGTATATTACACTTGGTTATGAATATGACTTGGAAGATGTGTTTAGGACATTTTGCACAGACAGAATTTAAACGCTTCCTTCCTTGACGTGCTGTTACTGTACGCTGAATGTTTTTAATTTTGTGCCAAATGACGACGTCAATGGTATTACAATCATGAGGCACACTGCGGCAGTGTTATCACGTTAAGTCAGACCCCCTACAGACACTAGCAGTCCTACCATCCTGATCCAAGTCTTGGGCTCGAGTAAGGCAAGGTAGACTAGTTAGCTAGCTGACTCTAGAAGTGACATGCTACTTAGCTACCCACGAAGCCTGAAATCTAAAACTAAGTTTAGCGCTGACGTACCATGGGTACTGATGGATATTAGTATAAGTAGCTAAGTTATAGCTTTCATCCTCCCGTTTTCAACCTCGTCAGCTAGCCTCTTGATATAGACAGAATTTCCATTAACGCGGTTATTCAGATAATCCCCTCAGTAACATGGCTGTCTCTGTGTTTACTTTGAAAGGTTTTGTTTTTCTGTCTCAGCACCGGAACTTCTTCAGTTGCAGGCATTACGCAGAAAACCGGAACTTATATGTGAGACAGGAAGAAGCGAATATAATTGCGTCTCCTGAATTATCTCTATTATAGCCGTAAACAATTTTCCGGTTTTGTACCATGTGACTGTCGTTAAACCTAACAGTGTCCTTGGGAGCGTGGTAACTACGGGTAGCTAGCTGTCAGACGTTAGCTATGTCTGTTTCGAAGACCCCGGGTGGAAAAGCATTAGATATCTTAAGAACATTACCAAGGATAACATTAGCAAACCTTCGACCGAACCCTGGATCGAAGAAACCTGTAAGTGCAAGAGATCAACGACGTTACTTTACTAGCTAGCAAGATAGCACCATTCAGGAAAGTGTGTATCAAGTCTAGTAAGATGCATTTCCCACACTTTACGGTCCCTCGACTTAAATCAATGTTTTCATGTCCACTTGTCTAGTTGGATAGTTACCTTGAACAAGCATCCTACCCCCAAATGGCTATGGAAATTGTTTGCAAGCTAGCTAACCACCTGACGCTTTAAGGCTTGCTATATCTACAGCGTGTTCAAACAGAAAACTGGCCAGCGTAATGTAATAAGCTGTTAGGACACTATCACATGGGGCTGATTAGTTATGAATCCAGCAAACGATGACCGTGCATGGGTAGCAGACGGAAATATAATTATCTAGCCCCTAACGTGAGTGATTTGCTCTCCAGAATAAATTCAATAGATAGTCAGATGTAGACTTCACTATTTTAGGGGTATGAATAGGGAGAAGGCAAGGTGGTTAGCTTTCTTGCAAGATACCTCAGTCTGACTGTCGTAATCTCTCCGCTCTGTGTTACATTTATTACACGGATTATTTCAAGTTTCCCTCCTCGCTTATTTATTTATTTTACCAAGAAATCTGTAACATTAAGTAGTCCCCATTTTTCTTTTAATTTAATTTTTAAGGGACGTGACAAAATTCCTTTTCGATCTGAAAATGTTGCCATTCTTTGAGCCGTTTTCATTGAGAATTGAAGGGGATATCTGTTTTAGTCTCTCTACAGCCTTATCGAATGTGTTCCTCTACTTTTACATGAAGAGTTAACGTTACATGTAATGAGCTCACTGGTGGCCAGTACAGATAACAATGCCATTGCATACGCATTTTTGTAGGAAAGGAGACGAGGCAGAGGCGCTCATGGAGGAGGTAAATGTGGCAGAGGTCACAAAGGAGAGAGGCAGAGAGGCAACCGTCCGCGTTTAGGGTTTGAGGGGGGACAGACCCCTTTTTACCTGATAATTCCCAAGTACGGATACAATGAAGGTCACAGGTAAGCTTGTGTCCCATGTGTGTTGTTCTTGTCTCTCACAAGAAAATGCTTTGTGAAAGTTCTGTAGGAAATGAAAATGTGTAACAGATGTTGCCATGTTTTTGTGTTCCATCCAGTCGGCGGCCTCAGTATCATCCCCTAAGTCTCAAAAGACTGCAGTATTTGATAGATCTTGGCAGAGTGGACCCCTCACAACCAATTGACCTCACCCAGCTGGTGAATGGCAGAGGGGTGACCATTCAGCCACAGAAGAGAGACTATGGAGTGCAGCTTGTGGATGAGGTAACAGTTATTGTGATTTTGTGGTAAATTGGTCAGTCCTTGGCCACCAGGGTGTGTAGCTAGACATTGTAAGCCAGATAGGTTTGTAATGGAAGTAGCTTGTACAGTAGGTGGCAGTATGTAATAACATTTCAGTCAGGTGTTAAGGGTACACAAGCTGACTGCTGATATTTTGTTTTCTGCTAAAATTATGACTTTGTCTTGCAAAACAATTTTGTGTTCAAAAATGCACATAAAAGAACAATTTTCTTTACTTGTCTTTTTTCAGGGTGCTGATATCTTTGCAGCAAAAGTCAACATTGAGGTACAGATTGCCTCTGAGGTGGTGATAGCAGCCATAGAAAGAAATGGTGGTGTCATTACAACAAGTTTCTATGATCCAAGAAGTCTGTGTGAGTATCTCAATTTTCTTGATGTTTACAGTCAATGTTTTGTACTTATAAAGTCATATTTGTACATGTTATTGAACAAATACACATCATGCCATGAATATTTCAAAATAGTAAATTTCTTTGTTAATTTTTGGATCCAATAGTACTGAAATAGTGTTTAATCCTTCCCTTTACAGCAATCCTTTGTAAACCTGTTCCATTCTTCATGAGAGGTCAGCCTATCCCAAAGCGAATGCTCCCAGGGGAAGACATGGTTCCTTACTACACAGACGCCAAAAACCGTGGGTACCTGGCAGATCCAGACCAGGTTCAGCGGGCCAGGGTAGAACTGGCCCAGAAATATGGATATGTCCTACCAGACATTACCAAGGATGAGATGTACAGCATGCTCACAATGAGGAAGGACCCACGTCAGATTTTCTTTGGCCTTTCACCCGGCTGGGTGGTCTGCATGCCAGAGAAAAAGATACTAAAACCGACAGATGAGAAGTTGCTCAGATATTACGGTTCTTGAAAAACATTACAAAAGAAAAATAGTGCTAAAATGTAAACTACTGTTGGCATTGTAGTAATTTTTTTGCTGTTGCTGTATCCATGAGAAATTAAAAATGTTGCTGTAAAATTCTTAATCAAAGGACATGTCTAGACAAGTTCTTTGCTGTTGTGCTACTTCATCTGCTGCACACAGTTCTGTAGCAGTTCTTAGACACAGGATGCAACAAGGTAAACAGGAGCCAAAGAGTACATTGTGAAGTAATGCACTAGAGGAAGAACTTCAGCAACAAGAGCCTCATTAATATAATGATTCAGATATGGCGGTTACTCACTTCCACAGTTTGCCCCTCAGCTGCAGATGAAAGTAGTGTAATAAATTGGCTTGGGAGCCCAGGCTAATCACTTGAAAAAGAGAAATAGATGGTTTGATGGAAGGAACATTGGCGCTATCCAGGTGAAAGGGAAATAAGGAAAATAAGATAACTCTATGAATCAAAACAGGAAACAGATGCCCAGTGATGTGTATTACATGGTAAATGGTGTTCCTTGGCTGAAAAGGGGGAATATGAAATTAGTCATAGGCAGCTGTATCCTGGCTAGGGCTTTCAGACGATATACAGCCCCCCAGCACACAATTACAGCTACACATGCTCACAAAGGCATCCCTTTTATGCCTTTGAGTTCAGCTCAACTACCAGGTGATTTCCATGGAGCAACATTAATAAGGTATTTCAAAAATGCATTTATAATGACCAGTGTGCGGAAATCCCTTCTTTGCACCTCTGAAAAAGGATGAACTGTTGTCTTCCAAAAAATGACTTATGACATATTAAACCAATGCTGCACATTCCACACATTTTTCAACATGGCATAAACTGTCACCCATGACCTTTACAACAGAAAATTGTTAGAAGTGTCCCTAAATCCCCCTTAGAATATATCATTTAAAGTTTGAATGTGTGGATTGTTTTCCACATAATTTACTGAATAATGAATTAAGTGGATGACATGCCTGGTGAAAAGTGACTTGTTTTTTGGAAGCACTGACCAGGAAAGAACATTTAGACCCCCACCACTGCATTATGCCAATCATAAATATTAAATTTGAACAAGATGCCTTTTCATAACATTAACGCTGAATGTTGAATAATATTTTTGCTACATTATGGCATTCAGTTATACACTATTGCCAGTTACAATGGTTTTCAACAAAGTTCACTTTAGGAGTAAGAGAATTCCCTCATAGAGTTAATTATTTTTCTCATCATGCACTCATTTTGTCAAGTACAGTACACTTAAACTTAGCATGCACTCTATAAATAGACTGGTATTTAACGCTGATATTGTCTCGAGAGACGTGCCCATAGAATTTCAGCTGGTATAAAGGCCTTTATCAAAGGAAGCATATGTTTGTGAGTGTGCTTGGCTATGAGCATTGTGTAAACTGAGCTTTACACGTAGTTCCCACTGCCACACTCTTCCTGAATGTGATGCAGTGATTTGAAAAAAACAGGCCCTTGCACATGCGAACAAGCACAATGCCACTCTAAGGAAACAATTTTTTGAAGTAACTGTGAAGTCAATGGCAACGTTCCTGACAGCAGGCCCAAAATACCATTTCATATACTTGATATTTTGTTCAACTGCAGATGATTTATATTGAAAAACACTATGAAAATGAACAAGACTGATTATGAGTACAAAAAATGTATTTTTCAATCATTAATGGTTTCTCAAGAAAGTTTCAAATACCTATTTAGGAATCAGTTTTGAGTGAATGGAAAGTAATTGTGCTTTGAAAATTTGTTCTGTATAGTTTATTTACAATTAAATCTGAATTCTGTATATGAAAATAACATAATTAATTTAATTAACTTATTTACACATGTAAATAACATTATTACACATGTTGAAATACCTAATTACTCTATACCTGAGCCATGCAAAGCTGTATTTCATATGAATCACCACTTTCTAATCCCTTGACTTGTTTTTATTACAAGTGAGCTATCAGAATAAATGTTTTGATGGCAGTGCCAACATTATGTTATGGCCTGAAATGATTTAGTAATTAATTAGTGTACCTATTCGTCATTTTTATTTGGGATATAAATATAAATAGCATGCTGACAGAAAAGTCAGCACTTCAGGTTGTATTGATCATAATGGATTCATAAGGACTGGCTATGTTCTACAAGAACTGCAGAGTGACTTTCCTTCATTATTGATCCACACAGGTATTTGCATGCAGTTTGCTGGTTACAAAAGCAATAATGTTTTGCAACCACATACAATTTGCTTTATAGGTGGGGTCTTATGCTAGCTCTTATGCTCAAGTGTTTTCCTATTTTCCTGCATCACAAGTAGACAATAATAAACTGCACACTAGTAGTAGATATTTACATGGCAGGACTTGGCAGGATAACTAGTTTGAAACCTTTCAGCATAATGCTTTAAATAAATCAAGCCACAGGAAAGAAACTACACAATTATTGTTTATGGGAGGGTGGGCGTCCTTATCTTCAAAGCAACAGAAATCCTTTTGTATCTGGAGAAGGTCCTGAACTATTGGCACAAAGATGAGAAAGAACAACCATTTAGATGTTTTCAGAAAGATCACGGGGAATAAGGAATGAACATTTCTTCATAATAAAGGCAATTAATTAACAAAAATAATAAAGAAAAAAATGACACCATATTGATAGTGTTTATTTAAAACAAATCCTGAGTCTGAATCCTGAGTCTTAAGTCTTCAGTGACAGATGATATGCCTTATTTAATAAGTGTATGTGCAGAAACTACATTAAAAACATTTAAATGATATAAATCTGGAAAGCATTTTATCATTGAATGGGCTCCAAACAATTTAATGTCTGTGTCTAACCAGTTCACACTAGCTAATTAAATATTCATTTATCAGCATCGGACTAGACAAGATCAGATTATTGAGGCTCTATCACTACGGAAGCCACCTCAGACAGACGAAGGGAGATACCATTGTGTCTCACAGGTTTGAAGGCTACAGACTGATTCCAGTTAATTATTAGTTAATTACAGCAGAGAAGCCTCTTGTCTGGAGAAGAGAATGGAACCCAGAGCTTGGCTCAGTAAGGCTCAATTGGAAGCAGTAGGTCTGGGCTTCAGATACCTGAAGACTTAGGGATGGCAGTGACCAGGAATAGAATGGAGCAGGACTGGGTGTGGCGCCAAAGCCTGCTGTGCCAATACAATACTTCATCAGACCTCAGGACCCCCAGCTTTCTGAATACAGAGGCCAATGTACAAAGTACTATGTGGCTTTACGCATTTCGTGCATGTTGATAAAAGAGTAGTTTTCTTTAGTAATACATCACACATTAACAAAGTAAAAGACATGCAACTAATTGTTGGGTAGGGAAACTGATTGCATCAAAATGTTTTGGCAAAGGGTTTTATCTGTAAAGAAATTGATAATGATTTTACATTTTTTTCCTCACATACTCTGTAAAACTCTATAGAAATTACTTCTTAACTCTTAAAAGATAGCAAGAATGGCTAGTTTTCCATTTTACTCCCTCTGCCTATGGCATGTGGTTTGAGTGTGGGTTTGACCTAAGCTGGTGCATTATCTGTACAAGGAGGTGGGGACTCCATTGTGTTCTGCTAATCAGTTCACATTAACAAGGGACACACCAGGGTGGGGGCTTGTAATCCTCTTAGTTGTCACCTAAACTTGGGGAGCCCATACATGGAGGGGGGACAGAGGGATAGAGCCCAATTCACAGCAACCTGTGGGCCAGAGCTGGGTCTTCAGCCAGACGCAGTTGGATCAGACACCTGATTAAGCAAGGCGGAGAGGGGCAAGCGAATAGAATGGAGTCTGAGATCTGATGTCACAGCCTGCTGTGCCAATACAATACAGTAGGAGCTGCCTGGGTCCATCCTTTCAATGAATACAGAGTCTCCTTGGCATCCCTGAGGAAGACACATCCTCTGGTTCACACATTTCATGGGAACAATACAACACTTTAGATTACAGGTAGCAGTAAAATTGACGAACCACTGTGTTAAAACAAGCTGGGTCCAAACAACCACTTGCTCTTCAAATAGATTAAAATTGAATGCTGGTGGTCTGGAACAGAAAGATTTGTTTGAAGACGAGAAATAGGCTCTGTGTTTGATCAACTTGATCAATTGCTCCTTATCTTTTTTCATCTTTCCAATACCACAATACAAAATCAAGCAATGGAAAACAGGTTGTTTTGTCAAATCTGTTTTTCAAACCTTCCCAACCCTTCACTTGGAATATCAGGGGTTAAACATATTTATGGAAGACATGAAAGAGTACCACAACCATTAGATATCCAGGCTGACAGAAGAGAGTTCCTCCTGCATAGTATTTGTGTATGGCAGGTAAATCCCCGATAAATCCATGTGGAGATGAAGGTCTCACTGGCCCAAACAGGTCACAGGTTTGTCAGAAGCAACTCCATCAGGAATCCACCAGAATGAGAATTTAAAGAAATCCAGAGAAATATACTTCTGACTTAAGATCAGAGAGGAAAGCAATCCATTGTGAACAGTGTCCTTCTATGGCCTCTGAGAGAAAATGTCCCTGCTCTCAGAGGCTAAACGTTGTTCCATGTGTCAGCATTACTGCAAACTGATGTGCGATGAAAGTGTGGAGGGAGAAGAGCATCCAATATATGTTCTGTCCAATACAATGGAACATTGTCAGTTGAAACCGTTTGAGAACAATCCCTATTTAGAAGACATAGTAGCCATTCAGAAAGGTACATAATCCTTGTTTGAACATCGACTCTTTCATTGATATGCTTTTAACAATACAGACTGATACCGCAATCGCTCGAAACATACCAGTATATGTTTAAGAAGCACCGCGTGCCAACTACGCAAGTTTGTACATTGTAAATATTAAATATTCATATTAATCTGACCACATAAATACAGGAAAACACTTTCCAGATATTATTGATTTTATTCGTTTTCAAATATTAGCTAACGTAATATGTACAGAACTGTCAAATAACTTTTAAAGCCTTTGCACAATTTGTGAATCCAGTTCTAAGTAAAGGCGAATTTAATATCTGTTTACTACGCATCCATTGTATTAGATATTAAAGACATTTCGGTAGATTACAAAAAAGTTTCGTTTAATACACATGTTATAAAATAGTGTGTTACTCCTCAATATTTTCTCATTTACATAGACGTCAACCGAAACTAACATTATTGTATTCATGCTGAGTCGGTCAAGCTAATTGATTTACTCCATTAGCGCCTTTAACATGACTGCTAGCTCTGCGTGTGTTGTTTAATGGAAGGATGTGGATTCTGCTCCTAATTCTGACAACTCGTAAACAACAACAGCATTCCTTTAGGACATTATTCATGCCATTCATTTGTATATGCGATGTTGCCATTTTTATTTCTTCAAATTAAATTGTAATGTTAAACAGTATAGTTAACTTGATTGCGCAGCGCAGCGCAGGAAAACATTCATGGGCCGTTGAAAGGTTCATTTATTTCCTCTTTGGGCATTCATTTTTTTTAAGTGTTACTCGAATTTGTAGGCTAACTCAAGCATATTTATTTGAATACGTTTTTCAATTACAGACGAGCGTAGGCTACATCTAATTTATTTTCAAATTTAAGAGCTAGCCTAATACATTTAATTTAAGAGGCTTGGTCAATTTAATTACGAAATTAAGACAGAGATACATTTCATTTTTCGTTTATTTCATCCTGGTTTTTAAGATCCGAAAAGCTAACACTAAATCAAAGACAAACTGGGATTTTATCCATTAAGCTGTAAATGGCTACCATAGGAAAAGCAATTGCTCTTCTGAAAGCATTACGCGCTTTATGTGTATTCTAGAACATACGCAGTACTATAGCCTTGGATACGTCATCTACAGAATGATTTATTTAAAACTAAATTACCAAATTGCACATGAAATAAACATTTACTCATCGATAGGCTGTTTGATGATGAAATATATTTCAGTTTGCTAATATCACCTCTGCATCACGAGAAGGTCAAATAAACATGTAGTTAAATAGTATCGATTAATTACGAAAAACACCTCTACTGGGATGTGCTGTCCAGGGAAAAGTTTCGCTCCGCAGACATTGGGACGGGTCTGTCTGCTTTGATGAAGGATACATAGCAAAAACCTTCTGATCACAGGGCTATTAAATTAACCGAAGACAAATGCGAATGGATCTCTCTGTTTGATGAAGGTGTCAATGAGATCCACAGTACGTTTTCTGAATAGTCACGGAATGAGGACGCGGTTGACAGTAGTCGTCTGGCACAATAGAACACGGAGCAGGTGCAGATCAATATGCACCGGTTTCAAAAGGTTGTGGATTGAGCAGTTTAAATAAACAGATACTCCACATATTATTTATTTTCTAAAAGGGCAATATGGATAATATAATCAATCCATCCCTCAATTTATATGTGAAGCTAAAATTGTGGAAAAAGTCTCAGCTGACTTCGTCATCATAACATCACAACAAATCATAACCAAATCCCGAGTGTTACATTTAATACAAAACACCTGTTCATTGATACCTTAATTGCTGAAGTGGGAAAGGGCCGGGTGAGGTTAGTCACTGAGGGCACAAAGCTGGCAGTTTTCACATTCGTGCCGACCAAGATTTTTCAGGCTGTGGAGAACTTATATCCAAATAAATTAATCGTGTTGGGAACATATTGAAAGTGGCCACTTGATTAAACGCACGTGTCATCAAAAGTATTAGATGCAAACACAATGCATGAAAATAAAGCTAATCTGATGTAGGCTATAACGCACGACAAAGTGAAAGAAACAGGAGAGCGCGGGCGAAGCCGTTCGTGCAAAGCGATTGACCAATAATTGTTCTATTGCAGTGTCCGCTACAAACACAATCGCACTTGAACCTTGCTGTTGGCTCGACAAGGTTATCTTCACATTCTAACATACACCTTACAGGGGAACAATTTTATAAATAAGATTACAAAATAAAAACATGTTTATGGGAATACACACTTGTCCTTGCTATACAGTTCACTTTATTCTCTGTGGTACCTCTCAAGTCCAATAGTGTTTCCTTCCTGACCTTTCTGAGTTTCCTGCTTGAATCTTATCACTCCAAAAAACCTTACGCTGCACTGGAAACATGGTTATGTCAGGGGTGTGTTTTATTGTAAAAAAAAAAAAAAAAAAAGAGCGAAGCGAGCGAGCGAGGGAGAGAGAAAATATATCATCGGCATGCATATATTATTTAGTACCTCTCCAAAACTGTTTTAACCAGGAACACTTTATCTGGTCTTAAACTAAGTAAGCCCATCAGGCAACCTTATCTAAAGGTTAAATATCTTTTTTACCGAGCAAATTGTGTGTTTGTCCTCCACACACACCGTGCATTAAATGTCCCTTGATCATGTTTGTGAAAAGGCCAGTAAAATGTGCTTTGATAGATACAGTGGATCTGATAGAGTCAGAGAACACCTGACACGTGACCTATAAATTGCAATAATGAATAACCTGTTCTGCGAGAAACTTTGATGTTCAAACAACCCCGAACCTCTTTTGTTTCTTTCGACTTCATTTGATTACTCTGGAATGGTCAAAGGTGATGCAATAAGGCTACAATATACATTCCTATACCTGTACATATACTTCCTCTGTGTAGGTTAACATTATTTTATCTGTATTTTATCTAATATTTAATATAAAAATATAGCATCCATTGTGTCACTTCTAGAAATCCTAAGCAAGGTAAGAACACTGTGAATATGGTTTTTATTCGTACTGTTAATAATAGTTGTGTGATTACGACATTTGAATCTCAGAGTATAAGATTATTTCAAAATTTTAAGAGAATCGACAGGAAATAATTAAAGGGGGTGACGTCTTTATTTTGATGGGAGATAACAGCAGGGAGGATTAGAATTATCACAACAGTGGGTAAACACTTTTGATTTTCACACCTTAAATCCACTCCTACTTGTTTCCTATTGGTCATTGTGGCGCATAAAATCAGTCTTCTTCAGTCGAGCAGTTCTACTCACCTTGAAGGAAATAAACGCCGCTGCGTCACAGAACCATGTACTTTGATCAAATGCATCCAAACCTTGAAATCTGCGCAACGAAGGCAGGGTTTGTCAGCACCAAAGGACACTGTGCGACATCCAAGTCGGAGGTTACGACAGGAGCAATGTCACCCAGCACTGGCCGCTCCAGTCCTCTATCAGTGGACTCCGAGTCCAGCTGCTCGAGCCCAGAAACGAAACCCAATCCTGAGCCGCGAGTACGCAGGCCTTTGAACGCCTTCATCATTTGGACCAAAGAAGAACGCAGGCGCTTGGCGCAACTTAACCCTGATTTAGAAAACACTGATTTAAGCAAAATTCTCGGTAAGTTTAGTGATCTGCAACGTCGACGTATTATTCTGAATAAACATAACGATTATTTAGTTTTTATCATTTAGTAATGATAATTTAATAATTGGTCATTACTAAATAATAATAATTGATACACCAAACATCATTTTCAAGACGATATTTTACTTGCGCTGTATTAGCAGGCTTTGTTGATACATGTTACCTGTTTGTGTGGTAGTCTTGCAGAATTGTTTTCTTTAAAATGAATATGATTGAATAATGACACATTGCATAACTTTGTATGTGTGCATTCCTTGTCCATGGGGCCCCTGTGCAAGGCTGTGTGATGAAATGTTAATGATTATTCTTTTGCTGTTCTGTAGGTAAAACATGGAAGGCCATGTCCTTGGCAGAGAAGCGACCATATATGCAAGAGGCGGAGAGGCTGAGGGTACAGCACACCATTGACCACCCCAACTATAAGTACAGACCTCGGAGGAGGAAACAGGTGAAGAAGGCCTCCAAAGCACCACAAGCAGAAGCCCCACACTTCAGCAGTACCCGCGCTGAAAATCTCAGCTACCTGATTCAGAGTCACTACCAGCAGCACGTGGTTCAAAACATGCCAGCCTACATAGGAGAAGCCCAGATGCATTACATGCAGAGTCCCCAGCTCTCTGACCAGCGGTACCATCAGGCTAGTGCTGCCCACAACCCCTCACTTGGTGAGCAGTGCGACTGGAAGTCCTGCAACTGCCAGCTTTGCACAAGCGTCTCATGTCTTGACTACTACTTAGAACAGTTCAAAGTGGACCTGCTTAATGACTTGGACCGCAGTGAATTTGAGCAATACCTTGGGCCAGCTGCGTGCAGACCTGAGCCAATGGAATGGCATCACCAACCTAGTGCTCTACAGTGGTTCTGATCATTGCTGTTATGTAAACTCGTTAAGTGATGCTTTCTTACTTCATGGATTTTTACATGAAACTTTGTATTTATTTAACTTATTGTTTCTTGGATGTATTTAATGCCATTTAAGATAAGTGGTACTGCAAAGACCCAACCATTATTGAGTTGACTATATATTGTATTTTCCCATGTACATCTTTTTTATGTTTTGACAATTAAACTTATTGATTTGCATACTGGTGGTATTTAATAAAATGGATCAACACGTTCTGATGAGAATCTTTTTGTTTTTCAATCATTACTACATAAAATGAAAATATTTGTACACACCTGTTCCTGATATTCTGTCAGACAATAATAATTCACAAACGCTATTATTTAACACAGAAATACGTAGTTATAATACAAAGAATTTATTTAATAGGCTACACATAATCTACACATTGAAATGACATTTCCAAGCAATAATAGACTTTCAGAATCACTCGACACAGTTTGAAAATGATTGCAAATGTTTATTAGTAATTTCAACAGTTGTGGCCCCCTTGAAAAGGTTGTTGAAATAATTACCCACCTATTGGCAGAAGTTGTTGTTGCGATATTGTATTATCCAAATGCCGTCTGTCTCTTTTGGCTTAGAGGGAGGGAAATTGGGTGGGCGCTGAGCATAAAGTTCCCGTACTTCCTGTTTCATTTTAAAACATCTCACAAATGTTCTAAAAATATGCCAAATATTGAAACATCTACATTGCTTTCCTTCTTCTGGCAGTAAACTGTCCCTCCTTTAATTAAACATTATGTTCCTGTCTTATGTGCACTGGAGCTTGGAATCTCACTAGCAACATTCCCTTGCACAGATGGGGCCAGTGCCCCCAAACAACTTATGAAGCCTGAAATTAAACGCATTAAATATAGACATTTAACAACCGCCTTCTCACACAATTCAGAATTGCTAATCAAGTCTTCAATCAAAGTGTTTATTTTAAAAGGTGGAGCATTAATTTGAAGCCCTATAGAGAAACATCAAATAAAGAAATACAGAGTTCATTAATTGTGGGAGGAAGTGGTGGCTGGGGGCCAAAGACAGAGTGCTGGTGACCTGCCCTTGTCTGAGAGAGAGCCAGAAGGAGGGGGGCCTAGTGCTCTGAAGTCAACACAGCAAGGACAGCTACCTGGAGGAGGAACGTGGGAGTTACGTACATCAGACTGTTTCCCTAGCCATTTCAGCAGAAACATGCACATGATCTTCTCACACACAACCCATAGCTGTGCTGTCTCTGTCTCTTCTCTTTCTGTTTCTGTCTGTGTCTCAGTCCTCTGTTTTTTTTCCTTCATTCTAGCTTGTTTATTGTGGTGTATTTTCCACTGTAAATGGTTTCCTAGCAACATTTTCATATTATTCCATTGTAGGAATTTCCTGACAGGCGTAGAGTCTCAAGGTCACTGATGTCTGCTAAATGTTACAATGATCAACAAATATACCAACAGGCATCTACAGAAATATACCACTATTGAACAAACACATTTACACACAAACACACCTGAGTATGAAGGAGCAGCTAGTATCTTTCAATAATAAATGTTTCCCCTTGGTCTCCAATAATGCATGCTAGCTATCCTCATGTGATAGCTTATATAAATGATGGCTCTTGCATATTTTAATACACCAATGCAATGAAATATGTTTGCGAATGTGATTTAAGCAAAGTCTTTGAGGCTTTGGAACTAAGATTTCGGATATAGATATTTTTGCTTACATCACAATATTTATTTGATTGTCAAACACTCATCTCTATCTCTCTCTACAGTTTACCTATGAAGGGGCAGTTGAATCAAATGTGTACTGTGTCACTTTGGCTGAGTGTCCCACCTCACATTATATTACATCACACTGGATCCCACCTGACATCCAAACCCATAACACCCCACATCTGTAATCAATGGTTTGCACTGCTGTTCTTATTGGATTAAATTCATTTTTCCCTATATACACTCGTTTAGTGAGCAAACCTAATATTCCTTATATGCATTGCCAAAATTTCAGACATATTTGGAATTTCTACACATTCCATTTAGTGTTATAAGGGAAAGGGATGTTTTCTTGTTATTATCAGCTACTAAAAATGCATGGAATTTGATGATTAATGCCATAAAGTATGTTGCAACTCTCCAGCTAACATTCCTAATAATAAAACGGATTCCTGGTTAGAGATTAAATCCTTTTTGATTTTAAATATTCAAATATGGTATGTGACATATTGATTTTCCAGTTTCTACAGTTTGCTTAAATCTAAAAATAGGTCTGTAACTGCTTACATTTTACACTCCCAGAATTTCTCATCTATTCATAGACATTTTCTTCTTTCAACCTTAATGTCCAGGTCATGAATTAGTTCCTGTTTTTATCAAGTGTCCTTTTTGAGCACAGTTATAGCTGCTCTCTCAAGATTATGGTTAGCCACGTCTGATTCACTGGAATGCATCTTGTCTCTCAGAGTTCAACAGGAAACTCAAACAGGAAAAAGGCATGGTCATCTCAGAATTTAAGAGCTGACTTGCTTAAATTGGATCAAAGGCTCCTATTAATGTTGTCTGTGTCTTCCACAGATATGTTTTTAATCATTCTCTGATTCATCTGTTCCTATAGAGGAAATGCAAAAAGATAAAGTGAAAACAAAGTGAAAATTGTTGCTGAATTTGTCTGTCACCTAGTAGTGGACATGTTGAGACACGTGCTTTGGTTGCCTTTAGTTAGCTGAAATAATGTCTGTGCTAATGCTTGTCATGTTAATGTCTGTCAAAGAAAAAGAAGGAGGAAACAGAGGGAGAGAGGGAGGGAGAGAGAGAGAGACAGATAGAGAGAGGGGGAGAGAGGGAGAAAGATAGAGAGAGAGAGAGGGAGGAAGATAGAGAGAGACGGACAGAGACAGAGGGGGAAGAGGGAGGGAGAGAGCAAGAGAGAGAGAGTGAGAGAGCTTGTTTACCCATATTAGTACTTCAAAGTCCCTTGAAATCTTCCCAAACCTCAATTACATCATATTCAATCTCAGCAAAGAGGTGTTGACATGTTGACATAAATTAGTGTATATATATTTACAGTATGGCATGATAGTGTTTGTTTGAACTGTTAGCCAAGGATATTCCTTATGTTCCCTAATACACATAATAACATATAAACTGATACTTACTTGCATTCATATTGCAATTTGAAAATTAAGCATTGACCAATTGGATCTCTGTAGTGATATATCATGAAACCTGATATGTATTTGAATTATACAAAAAACATAATCAGCACAAGAAAAAAAAGCATGAATGAAATGTGAATATCCTTCAATGCCAGCAATCTGTCAGTAAAATGAAAGCCATTAATCACCAACATTTTTCCAAAACCATTCAATGTCTGGGTCTGATAAAATCAGACTGGAGCATTTAATTAATGGTTTAGCTCAGATGTCTCAAATCAAGCTCTAATTGACCAGATCAGATTATCATAACCTCATCACTTGAGATCTCCAGTTCAGGGAGGTGGAAACCTCATTGTGCCTCGTCAATGAGTCTCGCGGGTTTAAAGACTGCAAAGCTGTTGTCAATGCCCTGTGGGACAGAAACTAGTCCTGGGCAGCCTCTTGTCTGGAGAATAGAGTGGAGCCTGTAGCCTGCCTCAGTTTAGCTCAATTACGAGCAGTAGGTCTGGGCTCCGACGGGGTCTCTCACACTGATCCCAGACCAGATGCCTGAAGACTCAGGAATGGCAGTGACCAGGAGCAGAATGGAGCTGGACTTGGTATGGTGCCACAGCCTGCTGTGCCAATACAATACTTCATCAGACCTCCTGACCCCCAGCTTTCTGAATACAGAGGCCCAATCACAATGTCACTTGATTTATGCTGAGTCAGAAATTATATACCTGTATTCTTGCCATGAGTACCAAAGCAATGAACGGCAGTTTGAACAAAAAAAAAGGTTTTTTGGTTGCAACATTAATCTATTAAAACTGCAGAAACTTTGATTACAATCCATATGAATAAGTCAATAGCTCTAATTTTCCCTATCACTAGTTCATTATCTCTGTTTTTATTAGGCAGTTACACTTATCCAGAGTGACTTTCCATAATGGAAATACACAAGAAAATCACACTACTAACAAGAACAAGAAGAACATAGATATAGAACAGTTAGTAGTGTTAATGTCATGTCTAGGTTAAGCATTATCCAAGGAATTTTTAAAGTGAAACGACAAACTGAAATAGAGACTAGATCTGTTTTTTCTTTTTTTGGCTTACATCTACTCAACTGTCATTTTTGACCTGAAGCCAGGAATAGTAAAATGAAAATAACAATCCATTTTACAATGCTACATATGAAACAGGTTTTTGGAAACTAAAGAGAACATGAGTATAGTTGTATCTGATCAAAGCAGATGTGTTCATTATTATTGGTAATACATGCTAATACCATCACAAGGGATAGCTATTAAATGTCAGCTGCCACTTTATATGAATTGGCGCATAGCATCTCAATGATTGTGCTTGCTAGGCGAGGAGGTAAGTGCCCTGTGCAGTGTTTTCTTTTTAGAAGCCCTACGCAATCTCCTTTGGAAACAACGTCAGCGCTCATCCTGTGTGCATCAGGATACAAGGTGACTCAGTGTTGACTATCCAATTTGTAGAGATAATATCTTGGACACTGACTTAATGATTCTAACAGATGGACTTCCCCGCTTCATGGAGAAAGCATCAGTGATGCAACTTTCAATCTCAACTCCTATGGCTTTGAAAAGCTCTGTGAATGGGCTGGGAACAGAGCCTTGCATGATTTTTTTCAACTGTCCAATTTGTCTTTTCTTGTTTGGACTGTTTCCATGTAATTCCTTTATTCTGTTCTCCTGCCAACTCAGAGGAAATGTAACCACCTGATATATCTATCACTTTAGAGAGTGTGTGGATACCCTTGATTGATTTTTTTTTTTTTGTGCACTTCACAGTGAAGGCTGTGTTCGTGAGTTCACAGGCTTCATTTTAATCACCACAAAGGTGAGTCTAAATTTTTGGACAAAAAAAAAAAAAACAAAAACCATTTCCACCGGCAGCGCTGTTTCCTCACTTGTTAATTACAGCCTTTGATCCTACCTATGCATTTATTTCCACCAGATAAAACAATATTCTCAAAGGCAATGGCATTCAGGAGAGTGTCACGGCAAGGGCTGGAACAACGCAAGGGGGTCGCCAAATTTCCATACAATGTGATTTCCAGTAGCCACGGACGAGTCCTCTCGGGGAGACGGCAATCTCGCCTTCCCCCTGACATTCCAGCTCCCCGGTGGACACTTGTTAGTTTGTTTTTAGCTGAGGACTTTAACACCTGCAGGAATAGACTTAGCTAAGTAAGCCCCTCTGATACAGTTTCAGCCTCCCTGCTGGCTACTCTGTGTGTTTCGCACCCCGTTATCAGCGGCAGTTTATTCTCCTTATGAGGGGGCATTGTATGGCAATCCTCCTTGCCAGCTGCCTCTGTGAACAAACAATTAGTACACCCAAACTTCGCAAGCTACAGAAAATATACAAGAAAGGTTTTGTTTCAAAATGGGCCATTACTATAGTTGGGATTTATACTTCACTTTTTGGGACATAGCTCTCTGTTTGGAATGATGTGGTTATTGCATAAAACAAAATGGAGATATTAAGGTGCACTTAGATGTTTAATCAAACACACACTTGTGATCTCAGCACTGTCTTTGGCACTAATACATGTTTGAATGTGGTTAGTAGTATCCTGTTTTTGCTACTTTTCATGCATTTTTATTAGATGCACTTTGTACTCACACTTTGTGCTCTGGATAAGAGTGTCTGCCAAATGGTGAAAATGTAAAACTAAAATGTAAATAACTGAAGGCCTTATTTTGTGTCACCTCTCGCTCTCAGTCAACTATGTAGCATAGCAAACCAGCAGCAGTTTAAATTTGCTGAGAGAAATACAGCACACAGTAGTCAATCACACTAAGTCATCTGGTTAGATATCTGCAGGGGCATTGAAGGGGTCCCTAAAATGCTCAGCTTTTGGCTGGGGGAGTCCTGTAGGCTGTATATTCCTTGTAGATGTCCCTCGCCTCACAGGACGCGCCCCCCACTTCCCATGATCTGAAACGAGCTGGAGGAACAACACGCCTTTCAACTTTTATTTGTCCACTGTTTATAAACTCCACATTCTATCAGCGGCCAGCAACCTCTGTTATTTTTCCTGTAGTGTTTGTCGGGTCGCAGCTGCAGTTTATTATTTTTTGCAGAAAGACAGGAAAGCCAATCTGGAAAAATACTCCTTGTATGTCATCGGTAATTACTTGCCCGTCATGCCCGGAGTTGGCATACTGAGGCAGTGACTTCAGCGCAGGGTGAGTCTCAATAGTGGGATGTCCCCGGGGGGATCACTCAATGGAGCTGCGCTCAAGGTCTAGGCCATTCCGTAGGGCAAGGAATTTTCTGATTCCACGGCTCTCTGTCCACCTTCTTCCTGTGTATAAATGCATGAGGAAACTATCCGCCCTGAGGTGGTGACCATTCTTTGGGACTTTCAATTTCATCCATGATTTTTTTCCCCCCTTTCAGAAAACATTGGGAAACACGCAGCATTTCGCATTGCGGGTTTCAGCTAAGCAGCCAATGTGATCAATTGTTCAGTTACTGTTTGTGTACTACAGCGATTAAGACGTCCCTGTAATTCTCATTATAGCCCTCCAGTGCCACACAAACCACTTTATGTCTCACACTGATACTTGTAGCCATAAATACCATGGAATTAAATGAAGTGAAGCTAACAACTCACACAGAATGTGTAAACACTCCTGACCACTCCAAGCGTGGCGGAGAGAACTGTGTAAATCAGGCAAAGTCAACACGAGCGTGCTTTACACAGTGCTCTGAAAATAAAAAATCAGGAACATCAGCAGTGTCTCAGTTTATTCTCGACCTCTCCTTTCCGTCTTAACCCCTTTCCCATGGCAAAAAAATCCCAAGGTGAGGTCCAGGGGGATCAGCAATGACATAACAGCCCAGCCCCTCATTGTATGTTTAAGTTTACACAGCACGTGACGGCAAGGACTGTAAGTCTCTCCGTTGGAATACAATGGGGTCATATTTATTTATTGCTTAGTGTCTACCAGGGAGGGCTCCTTACACCTGATAGCAGCACACAGCTTAGCTGAGGATTGGGGTCCTGCCCTCTACAAACCCACCTGACATAAATCCTCTGGACGACCACCTCTTGCTCCCAATCCACTTGTCTTCACTTCAGTCAGCAATGTAAGGCCAACAGTATAATGCACTGTGTGGGCAAACATATGTTAGCAGCACCGTTGCATTGGTTAAGTACATCTTAGCTATGCACTGTAATGGATCCACTGTGCTTGTTAGGTAGGGGTAAACTAACCTGATTTTTAAGTCTAGCATTGCCATGATCACTGTATTAATGTTTCATCCAGCTGTTTAAATGGATGGCATTGTAAAAAACTGTAACCCATGTAAGTGCTCAGGATAAGAGCATCTGCTAAATGACAATGATGTAAATGTAATTTAATGTCATGGGTATAGATTTCATAAAGCCAGAATAGTCAGTAAACAATGCCTTGTAATGTCAAGTACTGTCCTAGAGTTCTACTACTGTACTAAAGAGTTCTCCACAATATTTTAAAGGAATCATATAGACCTGAATAATCAGTTAATGACTAATAATAGTAATGATAATAATAAAACAGATAGGTGGTGCAATATTTTGAGGAGTATCTCTAGTTTTAAAAAGTATTATGTTGATTTTAAAAAAAGTATTATGTTGATTAAAAAAACGGACAAGCGTATACAACTGCTCGTATTTTTGACCATGTGTTGTGAGAAAAAAAAAAAAATCAGCTTCACATATAGTAGTTTTATCACCGTTTTGAAAATAATGTGCCCGTTACATACAAGACAGTCATAAAAGCAAGAAAAGTAACCGTTTCTTCAAAAGGAGTGTTCAGTTCACATCTTGGAAATACATTTAACTGGATTTTAGAAGTCTTTCTTGTCAAACTAATTTTTCTCAAACTAATCACATAATAGTTATATGAATATGTGTTTTGTGTCTGAAATTTGTTTTACAGCAGCCCTGCCCGAGTTACACTACCTGCTGATTATGAATCCTGCAGTCACCAAGAGCTGCCAGAGAGGGGTGCTCTTGATACTCTTTGATATTCTGATTCTGGAGTTCAAATTCATGTCAAGTCCATGTCCCATTCTGAGGGAAGTGATTTATTATTATTATTATTATTATTATTATTATTATTATTATTATTATTATTATTATTATTATTATTATTATTATATAACGGATCCCATCTAAATGTGTTAGGTTTGTTTTTGAATTTGGTTTTTGACTTTCTTGAAATGTACAAATCCAATGACAGTGCAGTGAGAGATACAGTCAAGAATGGAAGCTTACCTGAACAACAACAAAAAACAGCACCATAAGGCAAATAGGAGTTAAAGAAAGTTCAGTAGGAACATAAGTATCTCATTTGTGTTGCATCGCAGTCCTATCAGAATGAATAAGGCTGATTCTTATATGTACTTATGAAGTGAATTACTCAGTTCAGTTTCACACACGCTTATTGGACAATGTCTAGGTGGAATTCTGCCCTGACTACTGCAGATCGCTGTAGGATCACAAACATGCATTTAGAGTGTCAGATGTGATACCTGTCTTAGTTAACTCCACATTTTCCTTGAGACCATGAGACTCAAACAATCATACCACGACCAGCAGAAAACAACTGAAGTTTGCCGATTTAATCCACCAAATGTTATCTTCCACCCACAAATTAACAAGAACGGTCATCTCATTGTCAGCCCGAGTCTGGCTTGGCCATCATTCGGACACTGTTGCCAACAATAATCTTCTTGGAATCCAGCTGACCAGCAAACTGTATGCTTACGCCTCTCTCTTCCTCCTTTGTATGTTTACTGTAAGGTTCCACTGCATGATGGTGGTCATTGACATTGCATCCCTACCACTTTAGGGCTATGCTAATTTGGAATGTATGTTGGGTATTGCTGCACTCTACAAATTTACAGTTTACACAAAGTAAACAACTGAGCTGTATTAATAGTTGATACTCGATAAAGGAGTAACTAAAACTGCACCTGATGCATTACTGAGTGTGGAAAATGTATTAAGGAGAAAAGTAACACTTGCATGCAGTCATAAACTCCACGCAGTTGTTACAGTTCCAGTCAAGCTCTTCAATGCTGCTTTCCAAGGAAGGAAGGGATGGATGATATATCTGAATATCTGGTATGATTCAATTCACTAATTACCAGTTTTAGGGCAGTCATTGCAGCTAAAACTAGTAAACAGAATAAAAGTGGAAAAATGCAGAAGTAATAATAAAGATGGGGTGAGTTGTGGATCACAACTTGCATGAAAGTTCATTTCGCCTCACACTAATGAGAGTTCCGCATATGAAAACCACAGAAAGATCCTGGCTTCAAAACATGCTTCCAAACACACTGTGTCAAAGCATACTATGCCTTCAGATTTGCAAACATGCAGTCAGTATGATGAAAGATTCAGATAAAACTGCAAAAAAAAGCTTTAAAAATAAACAAAACCTTTCTGACTGTTTGACCTACATGGGAATGCTTGGTTCTAACAGACTATTGCAAAATTAATTTTGTGAGAGGCATTATGCGAGCTCTATTTATTAGTTGCTTTTATTTTTTGTTTGCATTTGGAAGAGCAGACAGGAGTTGTGTGGCTTTAATGCCTAGCT
Organism: Megalops atlanticus; assembly: GCA_019176425.1. Classification (NCBI taxonomy): domain Eukaryota; kingdom Metazoa; phylum Chordata; class Actinopteri; order Elopiformes; family Megalopidae; genus Megalops; species Megalops atlanticus. Next base: position 53,408,598 of record CM032876.1, read on the forward strand.
CTCCCCCTCCTCCAATCCACACTGCTGAATTTCAGAGATTAACGCAAACCCCAGATTAAATTCTCAAAATAGAGAAATCCTTTTTAGATGAATAGACTGATTAAAGAGAGAGAGTTCAGGAAATAAAATGAGACGTGTTGCAAGACTCATATTACATTCTCACCTTTATTTCCCGAAGGGAGCCATCCTACCTCGGTGGCAGATCTGAGCTATAAGGTAATCTGCGTCAAGACATCTTGCCTGACTATCCAGTTGATGGCCGTTTTTTCATTTTAATTTTGTGTGATTTTCCTAAAACAGGGTTCAGTTAAATTTTCAGAGAAAGGATCATAACATCATTTCACGTTATTGACATTAATATAAATTCATTAAAGATAGACATGTGGGTGAAATGCGCTGTCTTGACTTTTTAAAATAATGAAAATGCAGGATTGTATTTAACTATGGGAAACAGGTGTCAGTTGGACCAGTGCCATCACAAACAAGTAGGCCCCTCAGACCTAATTTAGACACTCAGGTCCTTCCTCCAGCTTGCCAGGTTTCCAGTCGATTTCACATAAAGGCACAGCCAGCATGAAGGAACACGTCTACCTGGAGGACAAAACAATACCTCAGCCAGTCTCCTGCTTGGGCCAAGACAGGGGACTGAAGTGAAATGTCACAAATCAAATCGAACCAAAATGCGGGATATAAGCAGAAGTGACTGAGAGCATAGTTCCCCTGGTCACCCCTTCCTCTCTCGCCCCCTTCCCCCACCTCCAGCTGCACTGCTCCCCTCTCAGGCCCTGATAGCTCTTCCTTCCTGACCTCTCATGGCTTCCTGCTCCCGCTCTTATCACAGCAGAAAACGTGACTGCGTCTCAGCTCAGCTCCCGTTTGCCACCAGCACCTTAAATGGAAGTGTTTGGCTCGGCCCGGCACAGATACTCACAGGCGAGCGTCACCTGCGCGGCAAAGTTAATGGACTTATTTATCATAAACAATATAGTTCCTATTTCACAACCCAAAGAGGAACAGCAAATTTCATAAGCTGGGAATATTTCACTTGTGTTTTTTAACGCCGACAAATTCACTCTCATTGGCATTATCAACCGATTCCCAATTAAGTGCTTTCCTCTTTGTTCCAGAAGCCAGCAGAGAAATTTTGATTTAGTTTATAAATCTGTGCTTTACTTCAGAGTACTGTAACAGACAAGAAATACATCCTCTATCAGACTTCCTCCCCCATCTCAGAGGGAAAGTACCTACAAGTTTTTAACTTCCACAGTGTTAGGTAGAGCCAGTAAGTCTTGAGGAATATGAATTAGCAGTTTTAAAATGTCTCCCTGCTTTCATGTTTGTCCGCATTGTACAGACGTTCATCATATCTTCAGGTATTTTCTCACTAATTGATACAGATATGTTACTTTCACAAACCATTTGCCATTACTCGCTGGATTGGTTTGCTCTTGCTTCTTGGTAACTAATGTCAGTATAAAATGGGTAACTCTGTATTTGGAAATGCTTTCAAAAATAAGAGTGTCTGCCAGGTAACTAAATGTAACTATGAAAGAAAGCTGTATTTGACCAATGGCTGTTGAGTTTGCATTTATTCACAACTCATTTGAGGGACCTCTAATAATGTTACTGTTCCAAAATGAAATATTTCTGTTATTGGTTGGATTGCTGATTTATGGCACAGAGATGTCATACATCCATAGCACACATCCAAGTCTGGGGATGTCTTGAGTGGATTTGGGAATGCTCCTTGCATGTTATATTTATTGTTGCTGTATGGCAGAGATGCCAGATTGTGGTCTGCCTGTGGCTGATAGTGGCTGTGTTATTGTAAGGGCACAAGGCCATCTGATAACACTCCACACTCTGTAGCATCAAGCGATAAGACATGTTTTGGATGGGAGAAAGCCAGAATATGGAACCCGCCAAACAAAGTCAACAATAACAACAAAGTTCAAGGTCCAGTTTTGGTCCTGTGACCAGTATTTCATGCAGTTATTTGGCTCACGACGGAGGAAAAGTTTCAGTTTGCGACAGTGTTTTTCATCTGAGGATCGAAGATAGTGGGTGTGTGATATTGTGTCTGAGCATCTCACGATTACCTTGTTACAAGAGCAAAGGGAAACTGCTCAGCTGACGTGGGTCACCACAGTTCTGATCCAGGTTTGCTGAATGACTTGAGGGACCATGATTAATAAATAAGTATGAAAAGACATTGCAATTTTCGCTCTGATGTTATACTGTGAACTTGAAAGGAATGGCCAGTATCAAAATGCTATAACACGATTGATGAGCGCCTGGGCATAAATGTACTATATCGGTCTTTATCTGCACAAATCAGAGTCTGAGGAATTATGTTTATTGACTATTGACTTATTTGACAAATAAAATGTAAATAAAGTCTTTATTGTTTCATATCAGAGTACCTTTTAGTATAACTTTAATCAGAAAGGGTATTCAAATAAAAATGGATCATCAGATGCACATTTGTAACCATGGCAATGCATTTTAAGTGTTTCTATCATCACAGAAGTAAATATAAACAGTGACAAACTCAAAGAAGTAAAGAAACTTGATTGCAGAAAAGGTGTATTATTATCATCATGTGAGAATATTGATTGTCACCCACCTATGTTAATTATCATTATAATGCACATTAACACATAGGGAGAGAGGATGTATTTAAGTGGCTAGCTTACTTTTGGATCAAATTGATAAGATTTTATTCCCGCAGAATATTTCCACATATTGTAGGTAACAAGAACATGCGTAGGAGTGTGGGTGAGCTTTTACTCTGAATTCTATGCGGCAGAAGGCATTCCTGTAAGAGGTGATATCAGTTTCTATAAGGCAGTATAATACAAGGAACTGCAGGGGGAGGAAGCACACGTGCACCACATATTTCCTCTAATAAACTACAGCTGTGAGAAACAAGCTACAGCACATTAGCAGCACAGGAAAAATATTCAGCTTCTTTTTCAAATTATGTATTTTCCTGTGTGTTATAAAGTTTGCTTTACTGTTACTAAGACATTAACCTGAAAGATATTTAATATCCATTAAAGAAGTGGTTAGCAATCATTATAGGTACAGTAGCAATGTGGCGAGTGGGGAATACAGCAGGTTAAAAGATAATGATTTTAGAATTGAGATGCTATAAATGGGGTCATGACTGACTGCACTGCTTGTTGAAAATCTTGTAGTTCTCATTCATGTTGAGTTCACATTGAAAAGAAAGAAAAAAATGATTCCCATAATTTCACCTGTAAACTGTACAACTTTGGCACTAAGGAGATGTTATGAACATTACACCACATGCTCAACAAACCATTTGCAACAAACCATTAAAGGGGAAGTTGTTTTGTTCAGGTGGAAGTAACGTATGCTAGCACTTTTTTTTTAAGAGGATAAAGTTTTAGAAATCATGGAACTGAAGATGTAGTTTTATTTTTTAAACAGAGCATTTCTAACACAAACATTCTATGATCAACCAATAAAAGGTCTCTATCCATCTTCAAAGCATGCTGTCTTTAACTTTGATTGCTGCTAATTATTTAATTTTCTCCCACAACATCATGGGTTTTGCAATCTCTGACTTTCAAGAAAAATATTATGTAAGTAAAAAGTACCTAACTTGAAATTACTCCTTACTGTTGAGGACTAAATGCATTATGGGTAGCTTAAATAGAATGCAACATTTTCAGAAGCACTGAAATAGAAATGAAGAAAATGAAACAAACGAACCAAGCATCGCAATAGTTTATTGCCATAAAATCATACCTAAAACAAATGGTGTTCTCATGCCTTTATCCATCAAACGTTTTCAGACTGATTGCCCCCTGGGGTTCAGAGATACAATTGTTTGTAATAGTAGTGTTGCTGGACGCGGTAGTATTTCTTATCTCGAAACTTGCAGATAAGTTTTCATTTTCAGCCCTGGACTCTGCTGTATTGATCTGAAGATGCTGAACCACTACACTGAAAGAGGCCGAAAAGCCCAGTGGTCTCATGGCATTGATCGGCAGCTACTGCCACCGGCACGGTGTACAGTTAACACCCAGGGTATCAGCTTTTTGTTCTGGCGTGCAACTTCAGCACCTTGCCAAGCCAAAGGCCACACATGAAAGGGTGCAGATTCTTCGACCGTCTGGCAGATCGATCACCACCCAGACTGTCACACACAAAAGACTCATTATCCATTTCTACCCATGTAGGGGTATAGGCAAGTGTGCTAGATTAGCAATTAACTCATATTAGAGGGCTGCACATCACTGTGTCAAACATTTAAGCTTAAACATGATGCAAAATAAAGTAGCTAGAGAAACAACAAATATGCACACATTCTTCCAAAAACAGGGAAAATGATTTGCCAATGCCAATTTATTTGTAGATAAAATATTTACATTTACATTTACATTTATTCAGCATAGTTAAGACAAAAACACTACACATCTATCTCATACCTTCTAACCTCTATGAAATGTGCTTAAGACACTGTCTGATTAATCTTAGAATGTTATTACATTACACCTTTCCAAAACCATGTCTTAATCCATCATTAACAACAATTATAAAAAAAAACATACGCTCCACTTCACTTCAAATTATGGATCCGCCATTTATCATTTCAGTGTTGGCTTTTCTAGTGTGATGACGTTAGGCTGGGTATTGATTCTTTTCACCTTAGTTTTTACCTGGCACATCCTTTAAATTATGGGTCACTGTGACAAAGTCCAAAGCAATTGTTTGCTACAGTGGCTGAGGTAAGAATAAACAACAGTCTTGGAAGTGCCCCCCCCCCTCTCCCAAGGTTGCATTTCCTTGTATTCCCATGCAAGTATTTATCAGCCCAGTATATGACAAGGTGGATGAGTGGACACTGTTTCTGGGAACAAGGGTCAAACACGGGTCAAGTTGTAGAGGGCCTTTTTTCTGAGTTCATCTCGTTGCAAAAGAACAATACTGCCATTAAAACACAATTTATTACACTTTTCCCACTGACATTCAATCTGATTGTCTCACACACATAATCAGTTGGTCAATGCAGTTAAAAGTGATGGTTGAAATCAGCATGTCCTACATATGACTGATGAGAGTCTATTTCCAACAAAAAGTAATAAAATAATAAATAATAAAAAACCCTGTCAATTATTATTATTTTTTGAAAAATTCAGTGCCCACATTCAAACAGTAAAGGTGAATTTGCTCTAGCCTGGTGCCTCTATGTTATCAGTTGGAGAAAGTTTAATGCACCTTTGAAAACAATACAAATTTAAGACAGGGGCCCTGTGGTGACCCCAATAATGTGATAAGTCTTAAAACAACTGCAGGGTCTCAGGAAGTCAAACATGACTCTGTCTTCATGGATAAAGTCATAAAAATGATAAACATGTCACACAATTAGCTCTTAGAAAAACAAAGCAATTGTCATTTAAGAGCGGTATTAAGGTCAGGGCAGTAGAAGTGAGGAGATTAAAAGGAAGATTTTGCCCAGTACCTGACCTCTCTGTTCATTTTAATACGGAAACGGTGGGTTTCCTTTTCACCGGTGAATTATGCTCACCGTGATGATTTTAGCATTCAGACACAGTTGCACTATTTATAGAGATTGATTTATAAGGGAAGGTGTCTCCCCATGACCTGTTTCAAAAGAAAACCGATGACAAAATCACCAATAAATCACAAACACACTCCATGAAAAAGATAGTCTCCCATTAATTTTATTCTGCCTCGCTGCTCAACTTAGAAATAGTTTCCAGTGGGACCCTGACCATCACTTGTAAACGAGTCATCAAATGATGACAGCAGTCTTCAATACTCTAAGAACAAAAGAATGGCAAGTTAAGCGGTGTTTTGAGTTCAACTGCAACTTATAACTGAATCAGCATTTTAGGAGAACATTAACAATGGCTCTGACAAATCATATTTAAAAAAGTTTATTTTTGGTCAGAAACATAAAGCTGCTGTACTCAATTTACAAATAAATTTGTTTAAAAATATAACTACATAACTCCAGAATCCTTTTAGAAGAACCACTGTTAAACATAACAAGAAAGTACCACTGTTAAACATATCCAAAGCATGTACTCCACATTAATTCAATACCTTTTAAAATAGAAGTGAAAAGGTCATTTAATATTCTCAAGTGTTCTTTCTCCTGCATCACTTAAAATGGCATTCCTGTGGCATGCCTTCCTTACAAAGCACACATTACAAAAGGTCCTTATGCTTTTGTTGAATATCCTGATGAATAGTTCATTTTGTCATTCTGCTCATTCTGTTCTGTTTAACCAGAGCAGCATTTGCCTGTGAATCTGCACTTCCTTAAGTCACAGTGAAACTATATTATCAGAAAAAACGATGAGTATAAACTAACCACACCATAAATGCATTCAGGAAAGTGAAAGGTTTTGATTATTTTGCTTTGTGTTTCCTCGTTATTGTTGGTTGACCTCTTGCAGCTCACAAATCCAAAGGTCAGAACAACTTTTGGTCAAAAGTCTCCAAACATCCTTGTGTTAGCATGACTAAAGGAATATTTAACGTTTGTCTTGGACACCCAAAACGAGTCCAGTCAAACAGATTGAAAGTAAAGGCACACCAGTTGGGCCACGAGGAAATTTACATCTCTGCGCTGAGCTTTTTTTTTTTTTTTTTTTTTTGAAGGAAAAAAAGGAAGCGTACTGGTTTTATGACAACCGAATCTGAGGGTGCCGACGGCTGCTCGCGCCGCGTGGACAAAAATGGACAAAATAGCAAACGGCCGGAGTGCATTCCTGCCCCTGAAACAATGAGCAGAGAGTGTTTTTCTTTGTGCGAGGTGCATATCCTCGCGCACCCCTTCCTCAGGGCCGGAGTGTGTGCTCCTGGCTGGAGGAGCGTTCCCAGAGCTGCCCCTGGGACCGAGCGTCTGCCCACAGGACGCTGCGGCGCTTCCCTCATCTGCCCCCTGCACGGACGCCAAACTGCCCCTGCTCGCACACACAAGCGCACGCTTTCTGCCTGGCTCCCGTCCAGACAGACGCCGCCCCACCCCGCTGAAGGAGTCCCTACACCCAGCTCATGAAGGTCTTCTGGTTGTCCTTAACGTTCTCAGGTTGAAGGATAGAACTGAATTGAAAACATTTCTCACATCAACACATGCTGTGTTTTTTTAACTTTCAACATTATATGTATCTTAGACGTCATGAGGACTGTTTGACACAGAAGGGCAAAATGGCATGGAAAACCAGCTTAAAGTTGTTTAACACATTTTAGTTCAGTGGAACCATTTATCTCCAAGCTCCACTTTCTCCCTCCAGGTGTTGCACTGTGGGCTGTCTCCCCACACACTCACATCTCATTTTATTAGGATGGCCAACCACCTTTTGTAAGCTTGGCTACACTGGCTACAGCTTTTTGTTTATTAATTCATATTACTTAGCTAATGTCCAGAGACCATCAGCGATGACTGTTAGGTTGAGAAACAAAGTGTGGAACCCCAGGGGTCAGCAGGCAGGGGCTAAGGGTCCACACTTTGTGAGAGAGAAAAGAGAAGAGCTTCTAGTGGTCTGCTGTGATTCTTCCTCTCTGTCCACTCCAGAGCTTTCAGAATGACACTGAGGTCAGAGTCCTCTCTCTGAGGTCACAGATTCCCACCAGTCAACATGATGGGAACAAGGGACAATGTGTAACCACACCCCACAGAAACATGGCCTTTCACTTCACATAATTAAAACCAGGGAGCATTTTTAAAACGGTCATTTTCATGAGGATCATGAACAAATGTGCCTTTACTACACTGTATACCACAGAATATCTAATTACTGAATAAAAATATATCAGAAAATAGTATGTGATTTTGTTTGATTTCAATGACAAATTTGAGGATAACATCAGCCTGAAGTTTGATATACTATAAATAGTACATAGAGAAATCTCAGGCATGTTTACAGAGAATCCATTCAGGGTGAAATAATCGACATAATTATCACTGTGTGTACCTACAGTCACGTTTCTAATACCAATTATTCAATAATTCAGCATGAATATCAATCCACATGCACGCTTCCTGCAATCCTCATAGGATTACAAACAAAATATTAATTTGAGTTATGTATTTCCATAACCCTTATGGACTTTAATATGATTTATGAAGCACTTATTTTCAGTTATAAACCACATACTTAACCCTCACTTGTGTGGATACCCTCTGTGTGTACTACAGGGAGGTGGAACGCCTGTGGGAAGTCCATTGAGACTACAGAAATAAGAGATAATGCAGAAATATTTCACATATCTCATTCTCTGGTATCAATGCTGGTCTCTGGGTCATGCCTTACAAAAAGCACAGAGGAAAAGTGACACAATCCAATCTTTGGGAATCTTCAGGGCCAGCAAATCAAGCACTGTTCAGACAATTGTTTTCCATTGTTGATAATTTGTGGAGATTTTGTGATTAAAAAACAGTAAACAACCCAATCTAAGGTTAAGACAGAAGGAGCAGACCGTTAAGGCTGGGTAGACTGGGTTTGATTTCCAGCCTGTTTTCATAAAGATTGACAAGTAAAGTCAATATAATGCTTTTATTAATTTGTACATTTTAGTTCAGAAGTACAGAAAAAAACATTATATACAGCATATGGTTTAAATAAATCATATAAGCAATTTCTTCAGCACTACGGATAATTATTCAAGTTGGTCTGTTAATTAAATCTTATTTTTGAATTTGAAAGTGACATTAATTAAATCTCAGGTGGCTCAGTTTGACAAGTTAAAGTGTGAAATTACAGTACAGGTGACTAAAGTGTGGATGGTGTCTGTGCTATTATAGCCAAGCACCTGTTTAAACATACACTTTCCTCATTCTTAGGCAGGTGTGAAAGAGTCATCAGCTGACAAAATAAAAAATCTTGACAAACAAAGCAACTTTAGAAATTGTCATTTACAATTGTAAATATAAGTTTACATCTCTCACGTTAAGTAAAAAAAAGAGCTGTTGTTACTTTGGGAACATCTCAGCAAGCAAACAATGGCTTGTACACTAATCTTAACTTAATATCAACACTAATATGGGGATGAAACTTTACTTTTTATTTAGTGAATGTTACTTTAAAATATGTAATTGAAAATATGTTGACATGACATAATCAGACAGTGAAAACAGAGGAACTGACAACCCCTCAAAAAGCTGTATCCATCGTCTCCCAATTCAAAGTCTTTAACGATAAACCTTTGCCCTTCCACGCTTTTGACCAAGTTCAGGCATTCAAGTGTACAGGGCCCCTTGGGATTTGAATGAAGTGCTAACACATATACGGCTTCCCTATGACTAATTAAAACTAACACAGCAGCCCCAGAACTCAACACAAAGGAGTCGGGGGTTGCATTGTGCAATTCCCAAGAAAGCAGCTCCGCAGACTTTTATATAGCTAGTCTGGCGACCAACTGCTCGCGAGTGTGTCAGAACTCACTTGGAAGGCGGACAGTTTGTGCTGCTACGCCAAGGACAGGAAGTGCTCAGCGTTGCAGTAGCCGTGGCTGGAACTGAGATAATGCCATTGTATAAGCAAGCCGAGTGACCTCTCCCTGCGCGGAGAGCCCCAACGCCTGGCGTCTGGTTCCCTGGCTCCCTCCCAGCCGCGGGCTCCCCAGGCTGGGTGGGGGTGGGGGTGTCCCCCACCCTCCAAAGAGTCTACACTGCGCCTCACCTTGCAGAGGAAATCTGGCCGCAACTCCAGACTTTATGGCTTCTCCTTCAAAAGCACGCTTTTCTCTCTCCCACCCACTCACCCACCCAGTGAGCGAGCACACATGCACACACGAGATTGGGGGGGGAGAAACTATTTAAAGTCATCGGCAGTAAAATGGATGATGACAGTGTTATTGCGGAGATCCTGTCCCGATGCGGAGTGGAACACCGCCCTTTTTCTAAAGTACTGCCCGCACCACCTCCACACCATCCTCGTGTTCCCCTCCATGAACCCCCACCCCATCCCACCCCAACTCCCCCCACCTCAGGCAGGGTGGACGGAGGGCTTTGCAAAACCAACATTCATATTTCTGTCATTCCTCTTTGACCTGATGGAGACGCCGCGCTGACCTGACCACATCGCATTTGACAGTATTTGTGTTGCACGGCAGGAACGTTTTGAGGACAGATGGAGCAAAGAGTGACCACGCAGGTTAGGTTCTGCACAGGCCGATAAGAGCCGAGCCACTCTTTAGTTGTTTTCCATTTCTGACCAGAATGGCCCTGATGTTTTCATGGGTACGATATGTTATCACATGGTTATTTCATTTTGTTCACAGCATCTTATTAAAACACATGCCACTGTGCTTTCTGGGTAGGACTGACATCATTCTTTACCTGGCCTCTACTGATTGAATTAGGACTCCCTCTCACCTCTTGTTATTTTCTTTCCTTATCATGGGATCGTGGGCCCAGACTGAGAAGTCATGTTAAGGGGAACATTTTGAAAATAACAACAGAACTAATGTGTCAATTTTAAGTTTCCATAAGACAGGGTACATAAGTTTCACTTGGCTGGCGGGTCAGTTTTGATTGATTGAAATGTAATAAGCTAACAGGGAAAGCCAAGTGATTGAGGGAGCTGAGAACAACTGAACGCAAATGGAATGCATTTCAAGATACATGTCCTGTTTGAACAAAAACATAATTAGAAGAGACTGCACAAATTCACTTATTGGCTACATGGTGTCTGTACATTTATTGCACACAAACTCCTCAGCAAAGCATCCTAGTCATTCAACAAAGGACCCAGCTCAGTCCCTTCTCCTGCCTTCTTCTGCACTGCTGCACCTAGATTTTCCAGACTGGGATATGCCCTGAATCATTTACATTTACATTTACATTTATTCATTTGGCAGATGCTTTTATCCAAACTGACTTACAAGTGAGGTGCAATACTGAATCAGAACTGTTCAACATGCTGATCTCTACATTTACATTTAGTCCTTTGCTCTTATCAAGAGCAATTCACACAAGTGCTTTCAATAGGGTTAGGCAATTACTCTGTTTGGCAATCTCTGACTCAGCAGCTCTCAGTGAACTAGTCAGAGATTGACTTGGATGTGTTACTTTGGGATATGGCATCTGAAGTTACCTTGTAGTAATACTTATACTGTACTTATTAGGAATGCCCTTATTTTGTAAGGCAAATATAAGGCTTTTTGTATGATCAGTATGTTGTAATTGTTTTTTGATTGTACTTTAAGCCTTTCAATGTAGTCTGTATTTTTGTATCAAAGCTCTATAAGTTACCATAGATGATGACATCTGCTAAACATTCAAGTGAATAGTGATAATACTGCTGTTTAATGCACTTTCCATGAGGTGTTGTGTATACTGCAGATCAATCTGGGAAATACCAAAGGGAGAAGTGATACTGTTTTTGAGAAGCACTTCCTATAAAGCGCAATGTTCAAAGTAGGTGAACCACCACCTGAAATCAATTCTGATATATCCACCTCAATAAATTGTTCATGGGCTGTAGTAGTGAAAAAAGCTATCAGTTATTTTTCTTGCCTGTATTGTCATGCTTTTGATCCTAATTTTAAGTCAAGCAGCTAACACCTAATGCCAGTTTGTCATCATACTTAGATGATATAGTAGGCTAGGCCATTGGAACATCTAGACATATATTGCTGAAAATGCTTACAGATTATGTTGCAGCCTAGGCATTTGCAAAGTATTCCTCACTGACATGATATAAAACATCACCATGGGGAAACATTCAGTTATCAAATGTACAACAAGTTTCAACCACGCTTTTGGAAATACAGAACTTTTCTGTCTTCATTTCGGTCTCATGATAATCAGCTGAGAGTGACACCAACATGCAGGAGACTTACCTTTCATTTTCTAAAAATAGCTGTTCTGCATTTCATCGCACCAAATTTCCCCTATAGCCTGAGAATGTGCTCAAACGACACCACATATGCATGTGTGTGTGTGTGTGTATCTGTATCTGTGTGTGAGTTCTCCATTTACCTACCTGATCACCTACATGCAACTGAAATCTTCTGAAGTGCATTAGTGTCAATGTCCAATACAATTTAAAAGAGTAGAGCTAGACTAGCTCCATATATAACTCAAAAGAAAAACAGTTACTATCAATATGGTTAAAATGCTTTAATCCTGTATGGTCAGAGGGAAGGAAATGGCTTGTTTGCTTTCAGGTTTATATGAAATCCAATTTGATAATGTCATAACATGTATGCAGCAGAATTCTGGATACCTGAAATGATCTTGTAAGTGTGGTGTGAGAGATTTTTGTTACGAAGCTCAAAGATGACAATCACTTTTTTCTTTTTTGTGTAGATAGCACGACTGGCAGTGTTGTTAGCTTCCTGGTAATGGATAAGACTTCCTTTGAGATCTCAGACATTTACACAAGCATCCCCCAACTATGCCACACACACACACACACACACAGACACACGCGCACACACACACACACACACACACACACACACACCTACTGGAAGACAGAATACAGGAGCCAGGATGATGTGAACAAACTCTGCCAGCCCGACATTTTAACCCCGTCTTCACCTGTATCGTAGCTGGCCTGTGAGAAGACTTTGATGTGGTGTCTCTCATCAGATCCCTCTCCTTTCCATTGTTTCCTCTGCTTGTTTAACCCCCACCCCCACACCCACACCCCCCTAGAATGTGGCTGCTTCTATTAGTATGGCAGTCTACAGGTGAAGCATGACTCAGAGAAAACCCCTTGTGATGCTACTTAGAAGTAGAAATCAAAATGCACATGTAAATGCTAATATCAGAAATACCACACATACTGTCATCTTTAGTAGGCTAATATCCCACACTACCCCCCTTGTGAGGAACTCTGACCCACATCTGTTATGTGTTGATTGTCATCATTGACGGTTTGTCTTGCATCCAATCATAATTTGTGACATCGTGCAGACTGGAACGCAGACAGAAATATTAAGAGATTTGGCAAGCATAATCGTTTGAACACCGGCCAAATATGTAACTTAAATCTGTTTTTAAAGCTCAGTTTGTATGAGTACAAACTTGAATTTGACAACTTCTGGCATATCTTAATATGACAGTGTATTATGCGGAATGCAATATACACAGACTCTTTAAAAGTGCGAATGGCGTGGGCCAATGCTGATGTAGGCATCACTGGTCGATATTGCCAAAAATGTCCCCATTGTCAGCATGCCTTTTTTGTCTTTAAGAGGTGTGATGCTCTTTACAGACAACAAAGGATGTTAGGTGAATGTTTATTTAATCTCCTTCGACTGTTTGCAAATGTAGCCTGCTATCAAGTATTCCATAATAAAAAAGATCTGTTAATCCTTAATTAACCGTTCTTTTGATGTTACCGGGTGGAGTAGGCTACAGCATTCGCTATCATTCCTTCTTGAAATGTATCGTTTGCCAAAAATGCGGTAATGGTTCAGGTTGTAAATTAGCAATCTAATTTAACAAAAAAAAGCGTGCGCATAGTTATTCTGTCATGGACATCTGTTTCCTCAATTTAACATTCCAATAGACAAGGATCAGTTACGTCGTACAGCGTCTGCATTATAAGAAAAAGTGAGAAACAGGTTCCTACGACGACGAAACCAACAGGTGTGTTGTCAATTTCAATATGAATGTATCACAACCTTTCAGCAAGGCAAGTCTAGAGGTGAGCTTATGTATATCTGCCGTACCTCCGGGGCGTCTTTTGGAAACACAGAGGCATTACATACTTAGAAAACGGGACTATATTCTTCTTATTGTTCTCGAAACTATAGCTACATCTAGATTTCTTAGTTTGTGCCAAACAAATCCAAAGGTAGATGCTCTTTTCTTGCGTTCAAAACACATTTTATTGTGAGCACAATTACATTTTACTTGACGAACCGTGGTAATTCCGTGGTAAGTCATTTGATCTTGTGGATTTTTTAAATTATTTAAAATCAAAAGGTATTTTCGTCTGACAGACGGAGTTTTGACTGTCAACGTTCCCCCTCAGCACAATAAGCATATGGAGAGTAACGCGTCTCCACGGGTGGCGAAGCTCCCAAAAACGGTTAACAGGCGGAGAGTATTTCCAACTTCTTACACCTTTGCGGGATAGGACCCTCCCACCTCGCAGTGATTGGCTGTTGATATTGTTAAAGTACCTCAAGCCACTCCAATGTGTCAGGCAGAAAAGGAACTACTGCCGTGGGACATCATCCACCACCCTGCCGCCAGCGCAACGAATTTCGAGTGTTGTTACAAACCGTCGGTATGCACAGTTTACGGTTACCTTAAAGTTTTTTGTTTAAACGTTGTAGTTGCTCAGCTGAAATTTCTAATCTACCGTTACTACCGTACTACCGTACTTTTTTTGCATACCCTTACTCAAACAGAAAGTTGCCGTTCAGCCTCAGTAGCTCGGAGCTGAACAGAAATGAGCAGTCCTGATGCTGGGTATGCAAGTGACGATCAGACCCAGGCAAGGTGTGCGATGTCAATCATGATGCCTGGTATTGGACACTGTCAGTGGACAGATCCCCTCAGTCCTCTGGGGGAAGCTAAGATCAAAAGCGAATCGTGTTCCACGGGCTCCGGGAATCAGAGCAGAGGAAAGAGCGAGCCGCGGATCCGGCGACCCATGAACGCGTTCATGGTGTGGGCGAAAGACGAACGCAAGCGGCTGGCACAGCAAAACCCAGATTTGCACAATGCAGAGTTGAGCAAAATGTTGGGTAAGTTCTTACTTTTTTTTTTTGTTGTTTTCAGCTTTGGGAATTTCGGAAACATCATTCATTCCTTGATCGAGTGATACGTGTGCAATGATTTTTTGTTACATAAGGAATTTTAATTACAGTAAAGTGTTGCGAACCTGGAGATTAATGTTACCAGAAGCTTAAAACGATTAAATGTATTTTCCTGGATGAATGTTTTGCAGAGTTAGTACTTGGTCATGGCTGCTGAGTAAAGCGGTTTCACTGAAAAAAAAAAAATTACAGGCAGGTTAGATTTTAATGGTGAAACGTAGCAAATGAACTTATGAGCATATTACTGAAATGTTCTGTTCCACAACATTTACAAATTTATAGAGACATCTATTATTATTGATGTTTCAATTAAATTTTTAAACATTTTTACTCAAGTATGAAACAACGAGCCGTATTAGGGTAATTGTTACCCCTCCGAATGACGATCATTAAAATAATTATGATCTCATTTTAAAATATCTTCCAGTCATTAGTAAATTGGTGAGCTATTTTAAAACACACCACCGGGCTGTATTTCCACTTCCACTTCCAAACCTAACCAGAACTTTTGGTCCCGTGCTTCAGGGAAGTCTTGGAAAGCCCTGCCGGTGGCCGAGAAGCGGCCGTTTGTGGAGGAGGCCGAGCGCCTGAGAGTGCAGCACATGCAGGACCACCCCAACTACAAGTACCGGCCGCGGCGGAGGAAGCAGGTGAAGCGGATTAAGCGGCTGGACTCCGGGTTCCTGGTGCACGGCGTGTCCGACCACCAGGGCCCAGCGCTCGGGGGCGACGGGCGGGTGTGCGTGGAAAGCCTGGGCGTGAACTACCACGAGCACGGCTACCAGGTCCCCGGCCAGCTGCCCCAGCTGGGCCACTACCGGGAACCCCAGGCCATGGGGGCCCACTTTGAGTCGTACAACCTGCCCACCCCCGACACCTCCCCCCTGGACGTCGTGGAGAGCGACTCGGTGTTTTTCCCTCCGCATGCCCAAGAGGACTGTCACATGATGCCCGCTTACGCCTACCACCCGCAAGCCGCTGACTACCCCGCCCAGGAACATCACCCTGGCCCCCTGATGCACAGGCACCTGCCCTCGGCGGAGCAGGCAGGGCAGGGGGGCTCGCTGGCTGGTTTCGTGGGCTGCCCCAACCCTCTGGCCATGTACTACAGCCAGCACTGTAGCTCGGGTAACCCCAAACGCCACCAGGGCCACCAG
Source organism: Megalops atlanticus (assembly GCA_019176425.1). Classification (NCBI taxonomy): domain Eukaryota; kingdom Metazoa; phylum Chordata; class Actinopteri; order Elopiformes; family Megalopidae; genus Megalops; species Megalops atlanticus. Next base: position 53,424,545 of record CM032876.1, read on the forward strand.
GCTGGACAGCTCTCGCCCCCGCCCGACTCCCACCCCGTGGAGAACGTGGAGCAGATGCACCAGTCGGAGCTCCTGGGGGATGTGGACCGAAACGAGTTCGAGCAGTACCTGAACTCTTCTGTTAGGCCAGACCTTGCAGGCCTGTCCTTTGCCGGGCACGAATCGAACATACCCACTTCAGAGAGTCTAATCTCCTCCGTTCTCTCTGATGCCAGCACAGCCGTGTATTACTGCAATTACAATAACGCGTAAACTCCACCTTCCCCCACACTGTCTGCTTAGAAATTACATCCAAGTGGTCAGTAAAGTGACAATACAATGCTGTCAAAACACAACTCTATGACTGAAACAATAAGAGGCAGAAATTGTCATTTTATGTTTCTGTTGAGGAGTTAGGCAAGTTTAATGATGTCTCAGCAGAAGGTCAACTGAAACTTTATGAAATAAGAAGGAAAAGCAGCTGTGCTTCTTTGCCCATTTGGCTGTTTGTAATAAAAAAAAATCTGTAACAGGAGAGGAATGTCTCTCAAATACATGAAATCTGTAAATAGCTTTTGATTAAGAAAAAAACTGTACAGTTTAGTATTTGTAAGGTGTATGTATAGGTGTTTTATACTTTTTGCACTTTTGAAAATAAAATCTGATTAGAAAAAAGAAGTCTCAACTTATTTTGAATTGGTTCTCTTTGTAATTATCAATCATGCGATTTTTTTAGCTTAACCAGCCAGAGATAATGATATTTGTGCTGCTTGTGTCATGAAAAAGTGAAATTCTAAATTAAGAATTATGATATCATTTTCCATTTGTATTCTACATTTTATAATGCTAATCATAGTCTGGAGTATTTTTGATTTTTTGATTGGAAGAAATATTGAGGCTCAGAGGAAAAGTGTTGTTTGCAGTAGTATAAATATGACATAAGGATAACACAAACTACATATGCAACCATTTTCTATCCCTTGGAAACCCAAACTACTATCACTGTCATTCTTCAGCTTTATTGCCTCTTCTTTTTTCACTCACCACTTTATAGATTTTCAATTATGCATGTTCCCCCATTCTAAAATGAAATATATAATTTAGAACTCAATCTTAGTTATGATTATCATAATTAAACATAGGTGCTGTTTAATTTTACATGTAAAGTATATAAAAATAACCCTCGTACTCACAAGTTATCATTACTGCTTCAATTACTAACACTGTTATGACAAATGGTACATGCCCTCAATGAAATCCAGAGAAACCCCTCTGCCATATACAGGCCTCTTCAGTCACACTATTTTTAACATGCCCTAATTTGATAAGACTTGTAATACCACAGTTATACATTTTACTATCATTTTCATCAGCTTCTTTGTGTGTGAGCAGTTTATCAAAAGATATTCAAAAGCAAAAAAAAGAAGAAAAGAAATCACCACATTGTATTGGAGATAAAGTATGCTAGAACACATTATATCCCATTATGTTAATTAGGAAGGGGAAATGTGTATGAAGGTATTAACGAGAAAGAAAAAAAAACAAAACATTAACACAAAAGAGACTGACATTGAGGGGCCAAGAGTTTATCAAAAAAGACCCACGGTTCACTTTGTCACACATTTTTTCACACAAACGTTAAAAGTATAAACCAGTACTGCCCATGCTGTGCTTGCAGAGGGCAGTCCTACAGGAGGCATATTAACCAGGGCAGCGTTTTCATTGTTCGTTGAACAGCAGCGTTCATTTTGCCTTTAAAGCAGCTGAAATCAGCCATGGAGATTACTGGTTACTAGGAATCATCCTCCTGTCTTTAGGTATTGTTGAAATCATTTCTTCAATATGATTTTTGCATGGAAACAATTTATCTGGGAGGCATCCTATCATGACTGATAAATAAATATAGTAAATATTAGTGTATTCAATTAACTTATATTAAACAACGCACCTTCTATAAAGACTGTATTCATTCTTCAGGGCACTGACTCAATAGACTGACTCTGAGTATGCCACAACATTGCACAGGCCAAGAAAGGTGTGTGAGAACCACTGTCTGAGGATGCAGATGTTAGAATATGAATAATAATTTATGGAGACCCTAAAACAGCAGTCATGATGAAACGTTTCAAAGGCAGACATTTGGCTTATTAGTGCACATTCTGTGTATATTAAATCATACGTGCATTTTTTTCATTGAATCAAAAGGGGCATACATGTTCCTGCACGTAACCACTGGCAAGAAGGTTTGGGAGCGGGAGTGAGCTAGACAAAAACAAATATGTTGCAGAAAAAAAAGCTGTCTAAGAAGACAGGGGAAAGATACTTCTTTAATTCCGGTAGTCTTGAGAATGCACCTCAATTATCTTTTTTTATTTTGATACAAATCTGTGCTACAACTCTCTATCTGCACTTTCACAACATAAACAGAAGTTGGGTATTCGTGATTGTTTCCCAGTAATAATTAACAGATAGCGTGGCCTCGTGCCTAAGCTGTACTTTGAATCTTAAATGTTATTTCTCTTCCAGAGTATTAAAAATAATAATATTAGTAATATTTATTGTTGTTTTCAGCAATAATAGATGATATTGCTACAAAATAGATTATATCCCATAATTTAAAATATATAAAAGGAAATTTAAAATAAGAGATACAGCTATGAAAAAATATTAATAATATGATATCAATATGAACAGAAATATCTGTGTAAGAAGTATATCAGATTGTTTTATTGATAACTTGACATAAAAATGTGCTTTGTATTTGTATTGGCCTGTTAGTTCGAAGACATCAGGTGAACCCTTTGCTTATGCAATACTTTCAGAAATTCACCATGATTTGTCCTGTGATTGATGTTATCACTGCAGGTTTATGGTTTGGGGAGGAAGTGTAAATGCCCTTCTCTGTAGGGGCTTCTGACCCTGACCCCCACAATCCTTTTTTTAGCCCTTCAGAGGAAACATGCTCCAGGAGCACACTTGGCCACTTTGTTCAAGCTGAATGTTTTGGAATCTTGTGAGTAGCATTCAAAGAAGCTGATTCTCAAGGTAAATATTACATGTCCTTCCCCTGGTCTCTTAATAGTTCTGTATGTTTTAAAATAACAATGACGAACAGAGGGGGACACTGCTCACGTTCAAGCTCTCATTGTGGCTGCCCTGCATGGTTTGCATAAGTATAATCCAACTGTTTAAAATGTAACTTTTTTTGAGACAACATACATGCATGAATATTGATCCACAATGTAACTGCTCAGGATCAAACATATTGACAGACATATTGTCTGAGTCCCCCTCCACAATATGCTCTGGAGTTCAGGAGAGTAATCCCAAAACCCCATGCCCCGAGGGTGACCTGCCCCCACCTGAGGCTAGGACATGAGACCTCGGCTAATTGGTGAGAATCTGCACACAGCCAGTCTCAGGCTGGAAGGAGACTTACCTGGTGGGCTAATGTGTTGTGATAACGAATGTCTGTGTAATTATGGGCTCAGAGCCCTGTCCTGCTCTAGGGGCCTGGCCTGCCGGCCTGACGCAGATCAGGTCAGTGATTGCTTCTTGGTGGACAGCAAATCCCCTAACTGCTAATGCCATGCTCAGCCCCAGTCCAGGAAGCCTAGGCGAGCCCCTGTGAGCGGTGATGTTATCTACGGGCTAATTGATGACAGCAAATCACTCTTAGCAAATTTGCCATCTTAATATTCGGTGGGAACAAATCCCCAAAGCAAACAGCAACAGGTGAGCGAAACAAGCCTGCTGAGAGCGGCTACAACTAATGGGCTGTGGAAAAAGAAATGCTCTGAGCAAACATAAACAAATATGGAGTCCCAGTGTTCTCCAGAGCAAAATCTCACTTGAATTGTTTGGCAATAAACATAGCTGGGAGGTGTTGTGTTCATAAATGGGTCAATCCTTTTAATCATGCACTGTACGTAAATGCTCTGCAGGGTGCTGTTGATGTGCAGTCACACTTTTCTAAATGGGGAGACACTTCTTGACAGCAAAGGAGTTTTGGAGGTCTAACTTAGATGTATTTCTTATTCAAACTTACACCAAGGTTACATCAACGAATGGCGGTGAGCAGATCCAGATTACTGAAAAATACTTGTGGGATGGCTCATTATTAGCCCCGGGGCAAAAAAAAAAAAAATCACACAGGGAAATATCACTCTAACAAGTCCCAACCCCAACTTTACTCCAGTGAGTAATTAGGAATTCCCAGACTGTACACTGTAACAATTCACTTGATCAGACAGGACTGGAGTTGAAGCTTTATATTTAGAATGTTTGGCAGAAGGCTAAATGTGATTAAATGCAGATACTTGTTTTGGGTGTGAAATGGATTGAAGCAGGGTGAGCTATCCCCTTGTTACACATGACCTATGTTACACCATTTCCAAGACCAATGTCCAATTCAATTCAATTGGAAAGATACTGTATATTAAGAAAAAAATGTTTCTTCAAAATGTAGGTACTCATGGTTTTATTGAGCTGCATAAAACATTATGTTTTATGGCTAAGCAAAGGTATATATGAATACCTGTTAAATAAAGTGACAAAGATACCAATCAATTAAGACTCTATTAAATAAAACCTGTACATCTTTTGGTAATATACATAATAAGAGACATTGCTGCAGGCATTGGCAGCACTTGCCAAGAGATGAGCATTGCCTGGAAAACTCTAGATCATCCACAGGCTTTCTGCACTCACGCAATGTATCTCACAAGAGTTCCCATGACAACATAAAACACAAGCGCACATGTCAACAGCAAACAGCAAATGGTAAATAGTAATCAAATCTGAGAATACAGATTGCTTGTTCAGTTTCATCATAACAGCAAGATAATTAGACCAATAATTGTTTGGAAAAGTGCTATTAATTGAATAGAAAACTGTTAAACACATTCTTGAGAAAAGAACACTTTCTTCTAGAACAAGATTCTTATATGTTTTTGTAATTTACCATAATGGCATGAAGTATTCATACCTGCTAAAAAGACATATCTTAAAGTAATCTGTCATGGATTCTATTTATACGTCATATACCTTAACAGGGTCACTGTTTTGTCTTGACAGATAAAATCAAAATTAATCCAAGAGAACACTGGTAGATTGTGAATCCATCCAAATGTAAAATCAGTGTAGGGAGTGCGTTCCACCTCTAAACCAGAGAACACCATAATCCTAGCCCTGCACTGGTCAGATCATTTTCATAGCAGAGGCTATGTAAATCCTGTTACAGTTGTGTTCGTACTATATATAGTCCACATTAAGTAAATCTCTATTGAATGCAGTGACTCAATAGTTTATTTTTCTTTTGATTCTGGCGTCTTGTCTCACATGAGTATAAATAGCTCTCGCACAAGAGGGTGTGGATGCAAAAATATCGTGGCTTCTCCACACTCTGCCAGGGTTTTGGTTATTTGAGAGATATGCTCACAGTTCTAACAGCAAAACTGCGTGTGACATCCTGAGCAATACAGCATTACTACAGTTAAGTAACACATACTTCTAATTGATGTTACAGAGATAAAATTACTGTATTGGCACATACAATACACTACACCAAGTCACACTAAATGGAACATATGAGTATGTTTAAATTAAGGCATGCTGAATATAAATGGAACTTTGGAGAGGTGGACTCTGAATCACTTAGAGTATGCATTAAATCAACTGTGATCTTGTCATCACATCTAGTCTTTACATCTGTAATGAATAAACAAGGAGTTACAGTACCAGTCAAAAGTTTGGACATGCCTACTCATAGAAGGGTTTTTCTTTATTTTTACTATTTTCCACATTTTAGAATAATAGTAAAGACATCACAACGATGAAATAACACAAATGGAATTATGCAGTATCCAAAAAGGTGTTAAACGAATCAAAACTATCTTATATTCTGGATTTTTCAAAGTAGCCATGAATTTTTTTAATTAATATGTTTTGGAAAGAAATATATACATAGGCATTGACGTCACTATTTATATTTGTCTAAGAAACAAATTTCAAGCATTTAAGCATAAGTCTTTAAATCAAAATGACTTTGAATGCATGTTTCCCGTTGTCTTAAGCAGATGTGTCCAAACTTTCGACTGGTTCTGTATCTCTTCAAATACATCTGACCTTAAAAAATAAAGAAAAGTCCAAGGCTTTTGCTTTCACAACGGGAATAAAACCAAGAATACAGTAAATTTTGTATTCATCTGTGAAAGTGTAGGCTTGACTAAATGTGGGGACTGAGGGAATGTTTACGCAGTAGGATTTTAGTCATAATTACAGTTTACAATTCCTTTTGCCTCTGGGAGACACAGCGGATCATACCTCACCTCATATTAGTTCATATTGTATATGTTTGCGCCACACATACATCTGATATGACTAGGCATGTATGTAGTTGTGTGCTGATGTGTTTACAAAGTAAAATGTAGTTCAGGGTCATTCAAACTGCAAGAATTGATCCCACAATAAAAATACAATTCTTTGAGCCCTTGTATTGCTATGTGTTGTATATATTTGTATATACTGCTGTTTTACTTTAATTCAGTTTCAGGCTTGAAAAAAATAATCACTTGAAAAACACAGTGACTGACCCTTTGAGTAAATCGCTCAAGTTTTTTAAAGCAAGCAAATTTAAGGAGTATACAATGTAAGTTTCTCAGAGTTCACTCAGTACATGCCTATTGTCTTATGCTTTCTTCCCACAGTAACTGGGGAAAAGGTATAACCCACAGCGCGAGAGTGCAAACTGGAGCCATTGGAGACCTCTGTCCGCTTGGAACGAATACCTATGGTTAGTGGGGACATTTTTAGCAACTGTCCAGGCCGGCAGCGATTAGAAGATGACTACATCAGCACTGTGTTTCCTCCCTGCTCTGTTTTCCTGGGCAGTGGGGAGAGGTGGCTCCAGCGCAGTCTGGTCACTTACCGACGGGGAGGAAACATCCAGGCCCCGTGACCCCCCAGGGTCGGGCCCTTACTACTTAAGGAAAAATCCAGGAAATCATTTCCGACTTCGACGCTGTTTTTACGCCCAAGGCCATATCTCTAGACATTTACAGTATGCCGCGGACTACCACGTAATGGATGACTAACCTTTACCAGTAGTAATGAGAATGCCTGACTTCCTTCTGATTAATGGGATTCAATGTGTCACACAACTGCCTTGATGACAACTATAAATGACACAGAGATACGGGCTTAACTCCCTAAAATGCATGTATTACATACAATGCAAATATAAACAAATTTTACATGTCATCTGTAGCTGGGTACTTCATATGCAACCTTGTGTGAGAATTAATAGCTTTGCCATCTGCTTTCAGTTTCCATCATGTGTCAAAAACCTTGAGTGCCCACAGCAGATAACATAAGGACTGTTGACAGATATGCAGTGCCTAATCGTTCTTTGTTTTAAAGTGTTTCTGAATTGTTTGATGTTACGAATAGACACAAACATGCAAGTTCTTTCAGTAATTGAAGAACTTGTCTGCACTCCCAGTCATGACAGAGAGAAAAGTTTCTCAGCGCTATATGGTAGCTGTGTTAGCCTACAGGCGGCACTGTTGGTTGGTGTGGGTGCGGTGTCTCTCAGCCTGCGGTTCTGTGGTTTCACTGATAATTACAGCTATGTGCAGTGTGTCTACCCACAGATGAAAAACTCCCAGGCAAAAGGCTTTCCAAAGCAAATATGCTGTACAGTATCAGAATCCGGAAATCCTTAAGATGCTCTTCCCAATGCTTACCTACTTCAGTCCATAACAGGTAGTGTTTTTTTTTATTGTGCTCAGGCCCCATTTCACAAGTTTCTGGTTCATAATGTGAGGGCATACCCACCTGTGATAGTTTGTATCATGCATAGATCACATTTGATATAATGGATTTCTGACATTTTGATTCAAAAACAGAAATAAATTTTACCATCTATGATATGTCTTAGAGCTACACAAGCAATATCCTCCTTCAGAAAATTATTTTTGATTTTTTTTTTTGTCTGTAGCATACTTATTCTCATGGATGTCAACTACTACAAGTGAGTACTTGAGAACTGAACAGCAACTATATGACAGTAAAAGGTGAGGTTATGACTGGCACAGAAAAAAAGTCAAAATAGATTATAGAAAATCTGTTTGCCCTGTGAGATCCTGAGATTTTTTTGGATAAAGCTGACTATATATGAGAACCATTGTGTTTTGTCTTTGAAGATATATGAGTGAGGAAAATTTCCAAGAGCACCTGTCTCCACTTCCGTGGCCCACTGTCTTGTGTTTGCCTGATACATGACAGATTGGCTGAGAACATCCTCTATCAGAGGGGAAATAGGCCTCTATAAAATTCACACCACTGTTTCCAATTCAGGATTGCCGGTAGGATTTCCTAAAAATAAAAACATGAAAAAAATAAAGTCTAAATAAAGGCAGAAAGGGCAGAGTGTCATGGCTAGGCCTGGAGCCTTTGTCATTTTATTCTGTTTGCAAGCTGTTCCCTCTGTAATCAGGTGCAGCTCTTAGACTCCTGTGAGATAAACAGGAATATACTGTCAGTCAGACACCAAACAGAATACTGGGAACATCACTAACAGGATGCATGAAAAGGGGATGGTTACCTGGAGACTAATCCAATAGATGCAAACTGTGAAACAATTTCACACACACACACACACACACACACACACACACACACACACAAGAGAGACAGACAGAGAGAGAGAGAGAGAGAGAGAGAGAGAGAGAGAGAGAGAGAGAGAGAGGAAAAACATAATATATAACACCTATAAATACATCAATGTGCAATTTATTCATACCCTCACTGCATAGGAACAAAAACATGCTATAAAAGAATAAAATGCACATATTGTATAATGTTTTAAAAATAAAAAGTCATACTTTTACAGATTTTTGCATAGAATTTCACAGAGCAAATTCAGTCTGTTCACAAATAATAAATTTAAATCCAGAAAATGTGAAGACCACATTTTCACACATTTAAGTAATCTTCAAAACAAAATCTGACAAAACAAATCTACAGCATTATTAATCTTATTGTAAACCCAGTGACACCTCTGAGGCAATTTGAATTTGCTGTACTACATATGAATTACAGTTGGAAGCATGTCTTTTAGTTAGATGAAATGAAAATATAACTTTTTGGGCTTGCTTATTATGGAGAAGCGCATTATGGTGAATCTTAGGTGAGAAATAAATAAGAGCACTTATGATGTTTTAAAATTATTTTTAGGTTTTTAAAATCTTTTGGTCTTGGATTCCTTGTTAAGATACAAGCAAATTATGAACTCCCACATGTGCTAGGACATTTTGGCCAAAAACCTGGTTCCCTTTGCCAAGAAGTTAAAGCTTGTCTGAAAATGGGCATTCCTGTATAACATTGATCCAGAATATTTATCTATATCTACCAAGAAGTGGTTAACCAAAGCCAAAATAAGTTTTCTCAACTAATCAGCTCAATTGCCTGACCTCAATCTAATTTAACATATGGGACACAAAATCAAGAAAGCAGCAAAAGATCTAAAGGCCCTAGAGTAATTCTGCCAGGGGGAACAGTAAAAAATCCCACCCACAAGTGCCAGAAACTCATGAAAGACCACAGGAACCATCTTGTTTGTGTAATTCATTCCAAATTAAGAATACTGATTACAGGGACGTGAATAAATATAACATTACAAGTACAACATATTTAAATTTGTTAAGCAGAGAAAAATAATTTAATAGTCATGATCATGTTTTTTCTCTTAGAGCATGTCTTTGTATGTATATTTAGGCTGGTGTATAAATAAGTATGTAGGGCATTGTTGATGTATGTTTCACACCATGCCAATGTTTGCCAATAGGATATACACCTTCATATTATATCTATATCTAACGTATAACAAATAATCTTTATAATCTAACAAATAATCTATATAATAATCTATAAGAATAACTACACTTGCACAATTTTTGACACTGCCTGAAAATGAAATTCTAATGTTGGATTAGAATAGGCTGTATTCCAGAACTATGTTATGCAACAGACAATCTCGATCTGAACAAAATATGTTTGATGGTGTTATGATGGCAAATAATAACATTTTCTCACTAGATGGACTTTGACAATCTGTCTAGTTTGTTTGGGTTTTCATGCAAGTTCACACGTGAAACGCCAGGGCTGCGCAGATCAAAACTTAGGTGCCTTTGAAACTTCTTTGTGGCTCTCGTTAAAGCCATTGAACTTCAAACAATTCACAAACACAGTATGTGTCATTAAAATAGCAAACAATAAACTTCCAGTTCCTTTATAGCAGACACCAGTTTCCTCTCCTGTTTGAGGCTGCTGAAGTGGATGTTTCATAACTCAGTTTCCCAAGATTCTAGATGTCTTGATCTAGGTGTCTATGATCACAGGATGATAAACTACTCTATGCAGCTGGGACCATAACCATGCATATGGAGTATCGTAGTGACTACTACTGTCACTGATATCTGACCATAGCAGCTGCCTTAGGATACCACTAATAACAATAATACAGTAAAATTAAGGTTTAATTGTCAGTGCAAAAAATTATTTTGTGTAGCAGAGATTTCAGTCTCTCTGGATGATTTTCCTGACACCACCACTTAGTTGAGAAACCATTTAAAGATGCTTGCGCTAGAGGGCGCTCTCACGCAGTTTGAGTGCACTACGCGAACACTTCTATGCTTCTTAGTTTCAGAAATGCCGATGAAATAAACGTCCACTCGATTTATTATTCAAAAATAATTTTAGGACAAGCTTAAATGTAGATTACACTCCCAGATAACCTTTTAAATAGTTGTTTTCCACTTTTTGTAAGAGCAAATACGTAAGATGTTTAGGATGCAACTTCCAAAATTCCTTCCCTCTTGTTCTGCAACACACTCCACACATCTGAGGTGAAATATTCTCACTGTGTCACAGACGGTACTTCCAGCAACCACACATAAACAATGTAGTAACAGGGCAATCTCTGAAACAACATCGGGTCAGATGTCAGTTATGGGTGATGTCTGAATGAATAATTCCATTGCATGATACCGACACACAGCAGTAACTAATAATAGAAAAGAATGAGCTACATTGGTATTTCATCATTCCAAAGCACTCCATGAAGTTCCCTAAAGAGATTACATTGTTATGTAGAGTAGGCCAAGAGGTAACTAATTTAGGAAGAATTTAGAGTCATTTCACAAACTGGGGCCCACATCACAGCTTGTTGACATAGCAACCTCAAATTTATATACTGAAAGAGTATTGCGAATTTCCATAATAATAATAATAATAATAATAATAATAATAATAATAATAATAATAATAATAATAATAATGTATTTATTCATTTTATCATTTAACTTGCATCATTTGACCTTTTATGTGAAATGTCTTTCCACTTCACTCATAATGAATAAAATAATCTTTTTTTTATTTTACTAATGTAAAGATTGTATTCATCGTGTATCTGTGCTGGGGTCATACTTAGTGTGGCTTATATTAGGCTAACAGTCATAGCTGAAGTGGCACCAGCACAAGATGTAAAAATTAGTGCAGTGAATTCATCAACAGCTATGGTCTAAGAGTCCAAGAGATATTACACATTCAAGACACAGATTTCCTTTGGTTGGTTTTGTGGCACTTCACACATACATCATAGAAATGTGGCCTAGGCACAGAGCGATGTTGCTGTAATTTAATGGATTACCTTCATTGCATGTGGTTGTGTTGTTCTTGTAAAAGGCTCTAAAGACACAGGAACTGACAAGCAAGCATACTTATATTTGTTCATCTGAGGTTAATAGAAGAGATGCATTTTTCCCCTCACAGTTTGACACTTAACACTTTCGCATGTGAGATTTCAGTTATAGAGTACAGAAACAGGCATACATATGTCAAGGTATTACTGCAAGGTAAATGCAGGTCTTACTGTGTGTTATGACCTAAGTTAGGACTTGAGAAGGTGGTAATGAGAAGGTGAAGCTTATAAGCGAGCACAGACATATTGCATTAGGAATGTGCAAAAGCAGAGTCAGAACTCCGAGTCATTGTGGTTAATTCTATAGGAAACCCTAAGGGGCTCTTAGGATCTTATAAGTATGGTGTGTCCCAACAATCTGACCAGCTACTTGCCTTCCCAAAAAGGCTAGTTTTAACCACATTGACTAGCTGTGCAATGCACGGTAAAGTTACAGTTTGAATGAAGGTATTATTTATTCAAGTATTTCCTCAAATTTTCTCAATATATTTTTCAAAAGCCTGCATTAGAAAAAAAAATGACAAAAAGATCCATACATGCCAGTATTGGTGATTCTGTTGAGAAGTTCTCAAGTGGTCTTTAACACGTTATATGTGTTTCTCAAAACTTGTCCAGGGAACCCATTGTTTACTGTATCCTGGTCTTTGCTCTGACTGATGTCTCACTTAATTATGTTTTACTGAGCTGTTGATTGACTTCTGAGACTGATTATACATTGCTTTCATATGAAATGTATGTGAAATGTATCACTGGATGTGTATTTTTGGCCATGATCTACAATAACAAGATTACTAATTAACACATGCACATCCAATGAGATATAAATACATGATTTTTATATGATTACATGGTATATCCCTCCCGCAGAACTTCAATATTTCCATACTTATGCTTACATATTTATGAGTCCATAATTTCTTTTGGTGCTTTTGCTTTGTACTGTTCAATGCTTCTTTGAAACTGCCTGCAGTTGCTCTCCAATCTCTCCAAAAACCTCAGCATTGTGTGTAGCAACCAATTGCCCTTAACATTTTCGTTACAATGCTGATACATAGCTAATGACCCTTTTACACTTTAAGCTTCCTAAATAAAATAGCATTTAGTTCCTTTCATTCCATATCGTTTCCTAGTTTCGCCCATTTTTCTAAATGTTACATTACTACATAATTGCCATTTAGCAGACACTCTTACATAGGTTACAATTTATACATGTTATGCATTTATACAGCTAGATATTTAATATTTATTAGGGGCAATTTTGGGCTAAATACTTCGCCCAAGTCTACAGCAGCAGTGCCCCAGCGGGGAATCAAACCAGCAACCAGCAACCTTTCAGTTATGAGCCCTGCTCCTAACCACTATGCTATCAAATGTATAATAAAAATAACATTTCCCCCTTAAAGTCTAAACAAGCTAAAACACTACCTGTGAACCAGATGAAGTAATGCACTGAAAATGGATAATAATCCCACTTAAATCTGTCTCTTCTTCTCCATGCGTAGGCCACTGTACCTCAGATGACGTGTGGCTCCAGTTTAAGTGTGGGGTTCTCATATGTCACATTCCCACCGCTGCACAGGTGTTCCATGGAGCTTGTTGTGGAAAAACTGGCACAGGAGACGGAATCCTGGGGGAGACAAAATGCAACATTGACTAAATGTATCACTTGTTGCTAACAGCGACAGACCACAAACCACAGTCTTTAATGCATTAGTCTAACGGGGGTTCATTCAGCTTCAGCTCACAGTTTGGACCACTTTGGCCTAGCTCTGCAGGATTCATGCTATAGGATACAGTTGCATGTGCCAGATTCTACAAATAAAGCAGCCATTCATTCTATAATGTAAATTAAAAAGGAATACGTAATGGTATGCTGAGAATAGCTGGGATGGCAAGGACACCTCCTTACAAATGAAATCACTTAAGTATTCCATGATATGAGATGAATATGAAAGATAAGCATTATATAAAGCACTTAATACTGCAGAAAAGACACGCCATGTTGATAAAAAAGAATAATCTATATTCAGTGTGTTGCGGTTTTTGCACACTAACTACCATGTAGGTGATGTGAGGGGAAAACCACAAGCTATCTGTGTTTGGTATACTGGTAACAGTTGCTAGACTCTGCAGTAAAGTGATCGTGACTGTGCTTTGCACTCACGTGATCTGCAATCGTTACCTGCTCAGCCTTCGCCAAAAAAACATACCTTTCGCACAAAGTTTACTGGATCCTTAACACCAAACACCACAGTCCTAACACACTGTCTATATGGTGGCACAAGAACCGGTAAGCAAATATATTTATTTTGCTTTGTCATTGGGCATTACTGAAGAAGTTGCAGAGGGATGTCCCACTTGAGGAATTTATGCAAAATAATTCATAGAGCAGTAGGAATATTGGCACCAGGTCTTTGGTGTTTTATGTCAACACTTAATATTATAGTTGTACATAACAGCATGACTGCTGCTTTTATTATTATTGAAAGATGTTGCTTTCATACCAGAGATTTTATTTAAAAAGGCAAGATATGAAATGTTAAGAATGTTAAATAAAAACAAGACTTTTTTAAAGCTCTTAATGAATCATGGAGTCTAAATTATAGAGCCTTCCATGTTCTGTGCATGATGCCTTATTTTTACATATTTGTACAGTATGTAGATATTCAAACAAGGGTATCTGAGTGTTGCTTATGAATGATATTACAGTACATACAAATGGTTGTAAAACAGAATTTAATCAATATTATTAAGTAATCACTTGAGTTTAAAAGTATTATGAATAAAAATTGACATGGTGGTAAATTAAACAAGCATTCATCATCAGATAAAGTAGTGGTCTTTTTAATCTTTTCAAATCGAGATCCAGAACAAGACTTGTAAATCAAAAGTTACGACTATAATCTTCTTGATCATAATATCAGCCTATTGAATGATTAGATCAATCATGCATGACATTAAATATAGAGAAAATAAAGGATTTGTGTCACAGGAGAAGTAGAGAGCATCTTTTCATGTCACAACCCTGCACCCTCAGAAGCAATGTGGTGTGTAACCTCAAGGCAGAAGTTACACCACACCGGGCAGGGCTGTGTCTGTATGGACTGTTTGTGTATTCTGTTGAGATGGATATGCCCCCACCCATCCATCATTTGTTGAGCTAACAGTACTAAGGTGCAACCTGGGAGACAGGCCATGAACTGACCAAGAAAATCAGGGCCAAGTCCGAAGGACAGATCTGTGCTGTTATGTGAGGTCAATAGAAACAGTTCCCATGGATTCCAATGCTTCGCCTCACGCCACTTCTGCAGTCTGTGACTGATGGCAGTTTGCTAAAGCTGATGAGGTCAGACCCCACTGATTAAAACTCCTGTAATATGGGAGGTGAGGTCCTGTCACAGTGGTACACAGTGACCTCCTGCTGTAAGGGGTATATTGGGTTGAAATGACATAGAGCTTGTCAGGGGATTGTCAGCACGTAAGCTTCAGGGTATCTAGCATTGAATTAGCAGGTGCCAAATAAAAAGAGCTCACTAATCTGGGTCTCTACGGAGATGCATGCTGTAGTCATTGTTGGTTCCACATGACTGTGGCTTCATCACTTGTACTTCCATGGGATGGGTTTGACCAATGGCCTGTACATAAAAAGAAAAGGAGACTATTTAGAAATATAAAGTTACTCTAAACCCCAACAAACCAGGAGTCAACATTAACAAAGTCAGAAACGAAACCAGCAGCCACAAGTGTTTTAAGGCCCAGTTAACTGGACAGGTGAGACTCTAGCCAGTAGCTGGCCTTCTCATACAAACATTCCTCACATGGACAGATAACTATCTGGTCTGAAAACAAAGATGACTGAATGAGCTCTGTTACTAGAGGTTGGATATGGAATTGGATAATATGGGCATTGAAACACTACTGAGTATCCTCTAAACACATATTTAAACAAACACACTCACCACAGATTCAACATACAAATATTACTGACAACAATTTACAGGTACAATCTGTGATTAGGGAGTGCTCATCCTTCACAGTGAACCCTTCACTGTACCATACCACACACTTGCCAATCAATATGTTTTGTAGTAATTCTTTATCATTCTAAAGGAGCATTTTTAATTTATTTACCTCACTGTTAAACTCATTTCTCTTCAAACAGTGTTAGAAAACATCCCTAAGATTGAATTAATATTATTTCATGAAATAAAATGATAAAATGCAATTTCATAAAGAAAAGTGCTTTCCATATGTAAATTATCATATCATTTCAAGAGGCCACGCAGACATAACTATGGATAGTAATGTAACATTGTAGTAGTCACATAAACAAACTGAGGCAGAGGAAGAATAAAAACCCAACCCAAGCCAGCAGAGGTTTGTCACTCAGTTGAAGGTTAAAGTTGAGCTGAATCCAATAACATGACATTGTTTCTGGTTTAATTCTTTGATTGAAAATGATTCAGACTTCCAGCTCTTTCCCCATGGACTTCAGTAATAGTAATGTACAGTTATGGGCCTGAAACTAGTTAGCTTCCCTGATGAATCATTGGTTATTGTCCCTTTATCTGACTAAGTCAGTAATCATTCACAGAAATTCTCAGAAAATGTCCAACATGCAAGTCTGACAGACACTGCTTGTATGTTTCCCTGACCTCCTGATTTCTGAAGTCTTCCCTGATGATTGCAGAACAGAAACAGTGTTAAACACCATGTTTTAAGATTTATGAACGGCAAGGGAATAGCCCTGCAGATAGTTTACAATGTATTGTTCAGGCCTAATCTATACTGATTAGCAGTCATTTCCTCAAATGACTGTGACATTATTTTGATTCAAAGCATTTTCCTCAGCTTTTTAAATTGTCTGGACAACATGTTGTTTTTTTATTTGCTTAACATATCAACAGCAAGGTACTTACCATGATTTAGATATGTTTATGTTATGGATTTTTTTTTCACCCAGGTAAATAGAGCAGAGAGCTAACCTGCAGCTGAACTTTGCACATTAGGAAGAGAGCGGTCTTTATGGGCTCTCTGGGGGGGGTTCTGGCGAACAGTTGGAGACAGAGATTCATGACATCCTTTGGTTGTTGGGCTGAGAAATGTCAAGGCCAGTTCAATAGCATTGACTTTTGAACCGGCGGGCTGCGGGGGGTAGGCCGCCGCCCGCTCGTTGGGGGTATGGAAACTCCATTTGCGCCCCATTCAGGATGCGGCGGTGTCACGTACGGGCAGCCCGTCGCTGCCGCTCCGCCGCCAGCCGCGCTAATTGGAGCGGTGACCCTAATCAGAAGGAAGGCTGTCTAATGTTCCCGATGTCCTGACCAGAAACGGATAAATCACTCCTCACCTTGACTGCTATCAGGGGCGCGCATAGCCACTCCGCTCGTAGCGCCGGACTGGCTTTCCGCCCCCACTTTCCAAAGCTAACAGTCGCGGGACGCTCTGATTCATGGGCTCTGTTATATCAGCTGGTTGGAGGGGGGGCAGTGGGCGGGGTCCCCCTGGGCTTGTCTCAGCAAAGTGGAGACACAGAGTATGCACTATTTTTAAGTGATTATGACAGACAAAGGGTTCAACCATTGCACAGGGCCAGTGCCGGTCTCGAGTCTGGCCAAATTTAACTGTAGACAGGTTGTACATCCCACATAACACTTGTATTTGCATTTGGAAATATTATAACATTACATTTTAAATATAATTAATCAATCATGCACTAAACCTATTCTTCTGACAGAAGATTATAACTTTTTCATTGTAAGGAAGTCCTTTGAGTTCTTAAAAACTGTATGAGTTTACTTTTTAGCATAAAGTCTTGCAGCTTCCGTACAAAGAAAGCTAAGCACCACTGTGAATATCCTGGGAAGGATTTGTGGCTCAGTTATTCTAATAAACCGTGTGTAGCCCTACTCAGCATGTTCAATATATGTGAGATCAGAGGTTTTTAAAGTGTGAACTGCCATGTTGAAAATCTTATCTTCATTTGCAAACAATGATTAAGCTTTTATGCCCATATTGACCTCACCCCTGCTTCTATGAGGCATTGCTCAGGTAACATGTTGACAAACTCAATGATGTCAAAATTGAAAGTTTGGCCAATTTTTCTACCACGGTTTAGATGGTGAAGTATTCATTCTTCATGCCACTGTTCTCCAATAATAACAATATTAATACTACTACTAGTACTACTACTACTAATAATAATAATAATAAAAAAAAATAATAATGTCAAAGTAATTGTGATTGCTGATTCATGTAAATGTTGACTAAATGTATAATGTTGCAATTTAGAAGGCATGTAGGATGTAGAATTCTTCAGGTCTCTTGCCTCAGTGAGCATTAGTGCGCACACGGCCGTGTCTCTATTACAGTATAAAATGGTAACAGCGAGGCTTTTTACAGAGGCCCATTCTTTGGCCACAATAAGGGAAGCTAATTGAATGATGCCGGGATGACTGAATGAAAGGGCCGTGCGGAGTGATTTATCATGGAGAGGAGTGTGCTTATCTCCGGCCCGGTCCTGCTGCGGAAAGGCACGGCTCTCGCCGGGCAGATTGACTGTTTGCCACAAGTGATAGAGAGCGCTGAATATGGAAAGGGTGGAGGGGGGGTGTCTTTGTAGATTTTGGCACACGCCTTTGAAAGCTGTTTCATTCAAAAGTTGCACATTCCATCGGAAAAAGAAAAGGTTGTGCCCCAAGCATGAGGTATTCGGGAGGAATTTGCAGTAGCAGACATATTTGCGATAATGCCGACGCGAGACGGATACAGCGCCTGTTTTGGGAAGATTTATATTCACTCAACAATGTCATGGCTGTGGTAGACAAGAGGAATGAATATTATCTGTAATAATATTATTATTATTACCTATAATACTTTAATAATTGTTGAAGGTCACAACAGCAGTTTTACCCTGGGGATTTGAACCCCTTAACTTCAGGATTAGAATTTGCACTCCAGCCACTAGACCATATAATGCAATCTAAAATGATGGACACAAAGTCTGTTATTGCACTGTACTTACACTTATATATTGGCCTCTTATTATAAATCTGTAAAGGTCATTCAGACACCTATGCCACAATCATGTAGAAGTATGAAAACTAACAACAAAAAAAACAAAACATGAAAACCAAAGGAGATGAAGCAGTTATGCTATCATCTAGATTGTTTTGCATACTCCTCTACTGGGGGTTTAGACTTTACTGATTACTGCTGCCAAACCCAAATTAAACAGTAGTTAACAGTAGTAACATTTGAGTGCAGCTCGACAAGTTCAGATGAAATGTGTTTTAACTCTGATCCCTTAGGAAACCATGGGTTAAGGTAATTAACTGTGTCAATACATAAATGAATGTGAATGAATGCTTCTTAGATGATATATATCTAAGAAGATATATATCTATATATATGATGATATATATACTGGCCCTGCTCACCTATGCAGTGTGTCTTTAGTACAGTTCTGCAGACTGCAGTGGCACACCAGTTATCCATCCAGTGTAGGCTGATTTTATGTACATCTGTAAGAAGTACAGGGAACATCAATTAAAACCTGAAGAAAAAAAACGGGAAAAACCCAGCTTTGTTTTTTACTATAGTCCATTTGCGGCTTTGTGTATTTATTTATTTTATGGGTGACATGTTTGTGTGGACATGAAACTGAAACCCCCTGCAGTCTTGTGCCCTGCAATAAGTTGCGGCATTATTGCACAGAGTGCTGGCACAGTCATATTTGGAACAGCAGCTGCTTTAAGAAGACAAACCCCAATATAGAGGTGGGAACAAAGCCAGAACATTTCAAGCATGTTTTTCCATTAGCAGCATCAGTTTGAACCTAACTTGGCGCCAATAAGTTAGATTTTAAGGGCCAGAAATAGACCACGGTATGCATTCAAATGACCATGGAATACTGGAAAGATTTTTTTTACCTGCGTTCCTGATGAAAATATTTAGTTTCTGTATCAAAGTGCAATCAGAGATTGTCATCCTACCAAAAATATTGTTTGACCTGCTGCTGTAATGAAAGATGCACATTACAAAATGATGGTAGAAAACAAAGGTTTAAGTCTAAAATTGTGAGTTTAAAAAGATTTAAGAATAAAAATAGCCTTCTTATAGAGTTGGCAATTTGTGGATAGTTTCCACAAAACGAAACAAAATAATGCATTTGAAAAAATATAGAAAAAGTTGTTCATTTTAAAATAAAACCACTTCTTCCTCTCGCGAACAGTAAACTGTGTGTGTGTGTGTGTGTGTGTGTGTGTGTGTGTGTGTGTGCTCACGCGATCCTCTGATATTCAATATCAGGCTTTGTTGTTTAAAAATGTGGATTGCGCGTGCGGAGTCAGGACAGTGTGTAGTGCTGGCAGCGTACTGGAATCCCCAGCTGTTTCTGTGCTAGCTGCGTGACAGGATTCCTCTCTGTCTATCTCTGCTGCTCAGATCAGCGTTTGTGCTGCACAATCCAGGCATCCTTCACGGGGCTGCAGTCAGCGGGGGCCATCAGCTTAGACAAACAGTGCCCCCCCCTTTTATTTAAAGGGACTTGAGCTGCTTATCAGCAGAAGATAGAGGAATGTGTAGGAATGCGACTCCATGCCTACCTGTTTATGGCCAGACCTTTCCTCTGTTGTTTGCTCAGGCTTCCTTTGAGGGATTTTTCACATTCTTCTGGTCCATGTTGTTGTGGGAGCAGGCCTTCTGGCAGGCAGCAGCTCTTGCCAGCATTGCTGCAGGTCCACTGCTGGGGACTGTGGAATGGGTAAAAACCATTGGGCATTTAGATAATCTCATTATGAAGCATGGGGTTATCCTCAACCACAAATCAACCATAGCTCCTAAAGTACTGCTTTTAGATTTCAAGGGAAGGATGTCCAATTTATTTTCAGGGAACTAAACACCTTCTGTTAAATAAAACTGGCATACATTTTGATTTAAAGGAAAGCAGTGGTTGCTAATGGCAGGTGTTGTATTGAATTAGTAGATGATTTTAAAATGAGCACTTCAAGAATGCTAGTAATTCAGCAGGAGACATGTTGGAGGAGAACATACACGTTCAGTGTTTTTTTTTTTCCCCAGCACAGCTTGTCGGCTTATGTAAGAAAGTGCTAATGTTAGAAGGCACAGTGGGACATCTCGTGACTGCAATTCTTTTCTGGAGCGCTGTGCTGCCGACGTGTTCAAACTGCCGGACTATGAACCTCAACGTTACGCTGGTAATGTTGACACAGATGCGTTATGGGAGCATCTATCACTTTAAATGCTCTGTGTTTGAGCTGGAGGGAGGCTCGCGCTCTCCCTCTGTGTGCGGCAGGCCGGGGCTGATCCAGGACTCCTGCTGGTGGGACACATCCCCTTCTCAGGGCAGAGACTTCCTCCGTGTGACTAATGCTGACGAGAACCACCGAGCAGGGGTCAGGGTTCGCGGTGGTCATCGGGGTATTGATGTCACTTTTCATTAATAGTCCTGTTCCTGAAAGTTGCTTACTCCCCTGCAGAGTGCAAAAAAAAAAATGAATCAACCATCCCACTCCTCCTACACAGATATCACACTATTGTCATTTTAGCAGGGTATGTTGGAATCATAATATTTTAAAATAAAATAGAGAAGGCAGTGCTAACAGCCCTATGAACATGCATTACACAATGAGTCCAACTTTACACATTTCTTATACATTTATTCACAACAGATAACATCTGTTCTTTTTTTTATATTTTGGTGGATGTATTTGTATTTTACCGATAATAATTAAGGGAAGCGTAAGAGCAACAGTGCTGGCTAAACAGGACAAACAAATGATTTTTTATGCGCAGTATTACTACTAACTCTTTCATGAACAAAACATAGTTGAAAGCAATATGATCTTTTGTAAAGTGAAATGTTGAGCTGGTGTAAACGTTATTATTTTGAGATGCTGTCACTGTGTTTATTTAAGAATATTAATTAACTTTAAATAATGTTCTCTAACAGAGAGATTAAACCCTCAAATTTCTGCTTAAAATAAACAATTTTCATTCAATGTATCATTGTTTTCAGAAATTTAGCAAATTAGTAAGATTTATACAGTTTCTGATGAATGCTTATAAATAAACTTTCTTTGCTCAACATTGTCTCCATAAACTGACAAGCTTAAGGCTGCAGTGAGAGTCCATTTGACATGGGCTTATAGGGGTTTCCTGATCTTCAGAAGATGGAGTAAAAATGTGAGGCTGATTCCCTGTCCATTTTGGCACGAGACCTTAAAAAAAAAACCTACACTGCAGATTTCTGAGTGTATGCTTCAGTGAAAGTTTGCTAAAATTAAATGACAATTTTTTTCTATGTATGCATATGCATCTATGTATAATGGCATTTTATTAAAAGTATGTTTCTTTTTCAGGCATGGCCCACTGTGCTTCAGTGGACTTATTTTAAGGTCTTTCTGAAATTAGAAGAAATCTTCCACAAATTAAGCCCTCTCATCCCTAAATAGAGCCATGGATAAGTTTAGTCTTGGTCAAGGGTGCTTACACAAGATAACTTACACAAGATCCTATGGAACTTCACTAGTTGGTTGATTCCATAATGTTGGTGTCCAAAATAGTTTTTGAGCAAACAAAGGAATGGGGCAAGGCTCTATCAGGCTTTGCTGTCAGGCTTTGCTGAGGTCAACCTTTGGGCTTAGAACCCAGAAAAAACAATTCAATTGGTAGCGATCGGTAGCGATAATTATGGTGACACCACTGCTGACACATTATAAAATAAAAATAAAAAATAAGAATGTTCATAGTGATAAAAATAAGAATCTTCATCGTGATAATTAAAAAAAAAACATTTGAAATGTCTTGCTATCGACAGTGAAATGAGAAGACATGAGGAATGACTGCACATTTTAAAACACATGACTGACAATTCAGAAGTGATACAGTATCTTTATGTGGATCATTACAAACTCTATAGGTAGCTTTGGAAATGTTTGAAGACACATAGTGCTAAATTTTGTCCTATGGAGAAGGACTGGGTGAAATTTGTCTGGCCACTGAAATAAAGTGAATCACTTATACTTCTCTAAATCAGTGAATATGTGAATAACACACCCCTCGTAGAGGGCCTTCGATTACTCTGCCAGCTAATGTAAATCTCTAATCCTTATTACCCAAAGACTTCTCAAATCAGATTACATCCTTGCTAGGGAATTAGAAGCAATGCCGGCCATCTGGGCTTTGTCATCTGAACAAGCTCCCATGTTCATTTTATGGGAAAATATGTGCAAAGTGTGCCAATTCTACCTGTGGAAAATGATATGAATCATTTTATACTGGATGCAAAACTGGGGAAAGATCCCGGTGGCCCCTGCCTGCAAAATGGATGTTTTAGATTCCAGACCTCGTGTGGTGTGCTTCCTTCTGTACTTTTCAGCCTTACTGCAATTTTTTATCATAAATTCACCCTAGTTTACGATTTGGGACATACTGTCAAAGCTTAAAATTGAACTCATTTTAATTTTACCCCTTTGTCTATCGAAAGCATTAGCCTAAAACAAACAAAAAATAATAATAAAAAGGGAAGTAGATTAAATTGATCAATTTTTCAACTAAAGCGAACCTGAATTAACTTTTTGGAAATGGCAAATAGGGACTCTGCTGGTGTTCACTCAGCATTGTGGCTGCACCTCCACTGCCTCGCCCAAAATCCGCGCATTCTCCTTGTAGCTCTTGCATGCCACACCGTTTCTGTGCCGATTAACGGTGAGCAAAGATTAAGCAAATTGGCCCTGATGTTGCCAGTCCCAGAATAACCGCGCAAGTGCACGGGGTTGTTTTTCAGTTGCTAGGATGTCAGAGGCAGAACGTCAAGGGAATACATTTACCAAAATCAAGTTTCCTTAAAATGTGAATTAAGGTGAGTCTTTCTGACTTTTTACTGGGAGTGGAATTTAATTCTAAATTGTTTTTTTAAATGTGGGGAGGGATTATCTAGGTGAATTGGAAAGGATTCTAGGCCTAATTCTATTCAGGTTCAGTGAGGTGTTGTTTTTTTGAAAAAGATTTACAAACAGTGCAGTGAAATGTGATTTTTTTTTCAAGCATAGAATCTACTGCTCTCATGAAATCTTTTTGTCATTGCTGAATTATTTTCATAACATATAACCAATGGGCTGTTTTAATACAGTGTGTTTACATATACTGAAACAAAGCTCTCAAGGGAAACTGTGTAGACCTGAACATGGGGTTCAGTGCAAGGGCAGAGAAAAGGATCTTTAAGAGAATTCATTACTGCAAGTATATTTTTACATTACATTTATGTAAACCTGAATAAAAACATTAAAATACATATTTTATAATAGTAAGTTTACATTAAAGCTGATTCTATAATGTGGTGTTTATCAGAAAATTATGATATTTGGACACATAAAGATCTTTTTCCCGTGTATATTTGCATAAGAAACAAAACAGCTCAGCATACCAGATTCAGTTCAGTACTAATGATGCAGTTTCAGAGAACTTAGAACAGGTAACTGGGAAGTGAACAACAGCTGTGCTCACAGACAAATGAACACACA
This sequence comes from Megalops atlanticus, assembly GCA_019176425.1. Lineage (NCBI taxonomy): Eukaryota > Metazoa > Chordata > Actinopteri > Elopiformes > Megalopidae > Megalops > Megalops atlanticus. The sequence continues at coordinate 53,448,830 of CM032876.1, forward strand.
CAGTGCTTTGTAAATTATTACTTTATATATTGCCAAATGTTATGTTTGTGACCAACCTTTTCATGAGCAAAAGAGGCACAACCTGTGTCTTAAAAAACACCATCATCCAAGAGATACTCATTAACTGTTCTCTAACACAATCTTGTTTGACCCTAAATTTGGAGGAGAATGTGCATTGGGCTATGCGTGCTATGAACAATTGGATTAAAAACACCTGGTGGCAAGTACTTGGTGTAATATTTTATTTTAATGAATTGTAGTAATTTGAATTCACAGATATTCTAATCTGTACCAAGGATGGAAATAGCACTCTCAATGGAAGCAGAGAGTCATTCTAGGTTTCTCTAAGAATTCATTAATGTGTTGAGCGGAAGCTACTGGTTGTTCCTATTCTAACCAGCTTATTGTAAAACATGGACTGGATCAAACTGCTGTGTATTGGGAGTGCTACTTCTGAGTGCACATAGGTATCTCAACAAAGAATGACACCAGCCAACAAATTATGATTTAGGGGTTACAGCTAAGGTGATGGTTAGAAAAGGTATATTCACAACAACTCCTGATTCAGTGTTACATTAACATCTTACATTTATTCATTTGGCAGATGCCTTTATCCAAAGCAACTTACAAGTGAGGCAGAGTACAACACAAACAAAAAGCCATACAAGGAGTCAACAATATTAAATGCCCTGCATGACCAGGTTTCAATAGTTGGCCAGACAAGGTACAAGCTATCTAGTAGAGATACGAGTGCATGAAACCATAGATATAAAATTTTTGAACAAAGTTAAACAAAGTTCAGACAAAGTTTAAGACATAACAAACTGCTTTAGGTGGTAATGTTTCAGGTTAGCCTCTAGTGGTTCAGTGTTAGCCTCTTAGGGATCCAGAATTATTTTGGTGACATCATCATTTATTTTTTAAGATCATATGAAATACATATCATATCATATCATATCATATCTTATATATTATATATCATATCATATCATATCATATCATATCATATCATATCATATCATATCATATCGTATTGTATCGTACCATGTCATGTCATTGATGTCATATGCTATTTTTCTTTTAGCCAATTTATCTGAAAAACATGAGTGACATCACCCCCCAAAAGCCCCAGCCGGACCAGTCCTCTGGGAGCGGGCATACTGGGGTGTCCCGACACCCATACCTCAGGGACTCCATCTCTTCCAAGCGCGTCTGCTTCTACAAGAGCGGGGATCCCCAGTTCAACGGGCTCAGGATGGTCATCAACAGCCGCACCTTCAAGACCTTCGACGGCCTGCTGGACAGCCTGTCCAAGAAGGTCCCGCTGCCCTTCGGAGTGAGGAACATCACCACCCCGCGCGGCATCCACGCGGTCAAGACCCTGGAGGAGCTGGAGGACGGCAAGTCCTACATCTGCTCGGACCAGAAGAAGGTGAAGCCCATAAACCTGGAGAAGGCCAGGAAAAAGCTCCCGCCGTGGTACAGTGCCCGCCCGGTCAGCGCCCGGCGCCGCATGATTCAGCTGGCCCGGCAGAACCCCGGCCGGCCTGCGAGGAGGGACAACATGCCGGGGGTGTGGACGCCCAAGAGGCTGGTGGTCTTCAGAAACGGAGACCCAAGCATCAAGCACACCATCATGCTGCACAAGAAAAGCACACAGACGTTCGAGTCTCTGTTGGATTACATGTCTGAGGTCATGCAGTTCCCGGTGGCGAAGCTGTACACTCCAGATGGCAGAAGGGTGAGCATCCATTTTCCATTGGAAACTACAAGTAGTGAACATCACATGACCACACAGGACACTCAATATTTGGCCATGAAGTGAATACGCATAATATTAATGAGATGTGCTAAATGAGTGTTACAGATGGTCCATAAGAAGCTCACTGTACAGTCTTTATGAGTGATACTCTTTTGTAATGCAATTTGGAAGGTTTTCTTGATCAAAACTTAAAATATCACCATATATAACAAGTCCACTACAAACTGAGAGTTGAGAATGTAAATTTCTCAAACATACAATCCGATTTGTCATGTGTACAAATTAGTGCCACAAATGTCACTCTGATGAAGAACAACATGCTTATCATTAGGCAAAAAAACAATAAAAAAAGAGCTGGATAGGTAATTTAAATACCCACAGTTGCCTGAATTCTTACATTGCTCTGGACACACAGATTTTGGCATAGGTTGAAGACACTAAGTGTTCAGCCATTTAAGGGCCTCCTTTGTACCTGATGTGTTCTACTAGGTTAATTTTCAAATACTTACTGACTTTTTTTCCCAAAATTAATTAATTTCAAGATTTAAAAAAACTGCTCACCTAAATAAAGGTGTGAAAAGGACCAGTTGTGATTGCTCAGAGAGAGCTATAGATGCCCTTTAGCTTAGGGATGCAATGTCACTGAGTTTAAAACCTGAATTGTGGTTCCGATAAAAGTGCCATATTTAGAATGGTAATACCAGTATACTGGACTCAAGACCGGGGTTACCGTGTTGCAGTAGCCTTGAAACATGATGTCACCATTGCCTGACACACTGCTGCAATCCACAAATAGTGCAGAGGAAAAAAAAGAGATAAAAGCTAATCTCATTGGTTGTGATCTCATCCAATTAGCTGTAGCGTCATCTTGGGACAGGTTGACGATTTTGTGGAATAATGAATGTAGGATCATGGTATTATGTGCCTCAAGCCTCCATGTGTAGTTACTTACTGGTATGCCCCAATAAGAATGTTGATCTGTTTTACTCACATGATTCTCAAACTACAATTGGCAAAAGGAGGCCCTATCAGCACAAAGGTTCTCATCTGACATTACACAAAGAAATATGGAGTAGCTGGTTCAAAAGAAAAAAGAATGGGCAGAATGTATGCCCAAACATTTTTAGATTTATAAGATGGTTCTTATTCTATTCTATTCTATTCTATTCTATTCTATTCTATTCTATTCTATTCTATGTCACTGATTCTTTATTAGAGAAAATCTCAAAATATTTACAAATACTTAATATTGTTAATCTGGTAAATGGGCAACATGATCAAGCATTCAAAATCTGATTTTATGTTTCCCCTATGAGACTGGGTAAGACATAATGTTCAGTACATGTCAGTGTTGGACTAATATTGTGGCACAGTATCCTCAGATGCATTTCCTAGTTGGCAGTATTACATACAAGCAAAAATGACAGGCACTACCTCAAGAAGAAAACAGGGAGTGTTCCACATATAACTGTTATGGTTTAATATATGAGGTTTTATTCCATCGGCATAATACACAGAGATGACAATTAATCACAGGCACTGATGGGCTTCAATCTCCATTGATGTATCAGGGCATCAACACACCCAAGGTGGTCCAACTATCACTGGCTCATCTACCTATCACTTCTGGCACCACAAAAGAAATACATTTATGTCCCAATAAAGGCTTGTCAGTTTAATGTTCCAAAAGGTCCAGATGACCATTACACGTGACAATATTTCAAGTGACTAGACCACTGACATGTAAGCTAACCATCCATATATAAAAAATGCATACGATGAAAATTAGAAGCGTTGGGATAATAATTTACCTTCACTGCAGTATGGGAAAAAACATGTTTCTTTGTATTGCAGGTTGATGGTCTCCCAGCACTTATTCTGTGTTCAGGGGCAGTTGTGGCTGCAGGCCGTGAGCCCTTCAAGTCAGGCAACTATGATCTTCAGAAACCCTCCCTTCCTGTGCGGTTGCCTGCAATCTCCAGTCGTAGGCCGCCCAATACGCTGCAACCAAAGACTCGTAAGTCTATGCTCATTCACATTACATAAGAGTAACTTCAAAGTATTTTCAAGCATTTGCAAGATGTTTATGTTTAAAAACTGATGGAAGTCTTTTTTAAACATATTCAGCTTACAATATGAAAACAGCTTCACAAAAAAGTTATGTAATACATATGATTATGTAAAACAACTTTGAAAACACTCGGTACCTTGAAAGTCTCTCTGCGCTAATTTGCTGACACTGAAACCACTGTTATCATTTTACCTTTCTGCTTTTTTTGAATACACCTAAATAAGATTTGTTGTGGTTTTCAGCTGAGAATATTCCACCAGCACATTTGATATGTATCAGTCCCTTTGTTATCTGGGCAGGATTCTCTATAAGCCTAGGTAAAGTGCTGAGGTGTGAATAATCCCCATAATTCCATGGATGACCTACATACTTCACTCCCATTCTGCAATGCATTGTGGGAATTAGCTACCCTCATGCAGATCTGAACTATTGCATTTCCATTAGTAAATTTGTTGTTTTTTTTTTTGTTCTTTATTATTTTGTGATTTTCAACTGTGGTACCATAGGACCCTATTCCTACAATTTGCTGTATTCTTCCAGCTGTTCTAATGAATATTTCTTGTTTTTTTTTCTTTCTTATCTTGCCACATTTGGAATGTCCTCCCCTGCCTATAACGCCTGATCATCTTTCATCGCCTTTACCGTTCACCCTTTTTGCTGCGCTGTCGCTCCCTTGCTCACATTAAACCGTCTGTCTGAAGGGAAAAAGAAATCAGTTTCCAGCAGCTCAAAGTCAAGAAATTTCTCTCTGTCTTCAGAGAGGTTCTTTGTGAATCAGATCCACAACTCCATGGCAGGAAGCTTGTACGACCTCCCCAGTAACCCCATGGGCTCTGTAGAGATGGAGTCCAACAACCCGCTGGGGTTTGTGGAGACCGAGACCTGCACCTGTCCTGGAGAATTAGCAGAGGATAATGCCCTCCTGCCCCCAGATGATGATATTGAGAAGTCCTTCCGCGTCAACCAGGACGGCAGCATGACCGTGGAGATGAAAGTGCGACTGACAATAAAGGAGGAGGAGACAGTGCACTGGAGCACCACGTTAACAAGGTCCAGTGTAGCCAACCAGCTGAAAGCAGACTGGGTCTCTCAATCGGAGCCTGACGGTCACTCTCCAGATTCAAACTTTGTCCCATCCAGGGAAATTGAAGAGCCAGATACCAATGGATATGAATACAAAGAGGACAATAATATCCCACGAACTGAGAATGGGTATGTCTGTGAGGAAGAGGGGGATGAAATGTGCAGCGCAACAGCTGAGTCGAACCAGCCCAGTTTAAGGAGGGCACCAACCCCTGGGCCTAGATGTGTTAAAAAGAAGCATGCCTCAATGGAAAGCATCAACATGGAAACAGAAACAGGAAGTCAAGAAAGTGTACTGGGTGCATACTCCTACACAGAAGAGACTGCGGATGGCAAAGTTTCAGAGGAGTACTGTATGGTACGGCAATGCAGCAGTAGACCCATCCCCAAACCTCGGAGACATGGATCTGTGGAAATCAATAACAACAGGCTGCATCCCAAATTTAAGTCGTCAGAAGTTGCAGAAATTCTTCAGATACAAGACCATGGAGAGCAAGTTACAGAAACAGTATTACATATATATGAGCAACAGAGCTACCATGACAATTTTTTTGCAAATACACAATTCCATGTTCAGAGCCATCCTATGTATGGAATGATTTATGAGCGGCCAGCATCTGTAGACACAGCCATTTATTCCTCATCCAATGACTTTGAAGTGGACCTAAAGAGACCATCCAGTGCTTCAGAATCTCTCAGTGGGAGAAAGGCTGATACCTTGTCCTTATCATCAGAAACCAGGATTCCCTCAAGCAAGTATAGCAATGATCTCACATCTTTTACTGGCAGTGAAACACAGACCCTAATCAATTCTCTTTCTGAAATATCCCTCAAAGAAAGAGAATTTTCAGAGTTAGTCTCAGAAGTGGGTAGAGGCAACCCAGTGGTTCAAAATGTTGATCAAGGCAAGAGAAAGCCCTCAAAGCCAAAAGTAAAACAGAATAATGTCATTAGGAGCATGAGCCCAGACAAAAAACGAAAGGACCTTAACATAGACATGTTGAAAGACATCAAAAAAGTGAAAATGGACATTTTAAGCTGGGCAGGCATAAAAAACCAGCAGAGCAGCGTACAAATTCAGCACAAGCAAAGCAAAACAAAAAAGAAAAAGAAAGAAAGTGGAGAAGGAAACAGTTTGATTAAAGGCTCAAAATCAGTTGCAGTGAACATTGAAAACTCAAATGGCTTATCTTCTGAGGCAGACCTGATTAAAACCGAGGAGAAGCCTGTGAGAGATCACTCGATTAATATGAACACAATAGACACTCCAACATTATTAAGGAAAAAATTGCTAGAAGTTTTGCCTCCTGTTGAGGCGACCCATGTCAGAAAGATACTGATGAAACAGAATTCAATGAATGAGGAGAGTGATGAAATAGGAGATACTCAGGACTTAAGTGAAAACGTTCCATTGCCGGCCCTCCATTCATCTCCCTCTGTTGTCAAACAATATGTGGAACACTGGCTGGAAAGATCCCAGCCAGTAAAACCTTCATACATGGATCATATAAAGCACAGGGCAGCAGATAAGCAAGCAAGGCTTGCCCTTCAGGTAAAAAGTGGGGAACAGAGTCTGCCAGAAGAATCAGAAATAAAGTGTCAAACAAGCAAACCCATACTGGAGGATTGTCTTACAAGTACTAGAAATACTACTGAGGGACTAATATCAGATGTCCTAACAGAAGAAACTGAGGAGGGATCAGATGATGGCCAACACAAAAAACACAGCTTTTCCACCCAGAGTACTCAAAACAAAACACATAAAAACCCGGACATGATTCAGACTGGAACCAACAAATATTTTGCTTCAAAAATAACAGAGCAGCCAGACATGAAACCTGTGTTAGAGCAGTTATGCTTCTCAATTCAATCAATCAGACAGATGTCACAGCACAAACACCCCTCTTGCTTGGAGAAGTCCCACAGTTTACCAGACTTCTCGTCACATGTGGCTTCTACGTTTGGGTCACCCTCCAAGGTGCTCCTTGCATTTTTATCAGTGATGGCACTAAAGCAAGGGATTTCTAACCTCAACAATAATGACTGTTTTGCAAATAATGTGAGCTGCAGTGAGGCTTTGAAAATGATGGAGTCTTTGAAGAAAATTGCTAGCATTGAAGATGCAGAGGAGCTGAAAGTTAGTCTTTCAGAGTTGCAAAAGTCTACATCTGCACAATTGCTGCAGAGTTGGAGGGAATTTCAGAAACTCAATGACAAGGCTCTAAATGGTGAAATTCCCTCCGATAACTATGAACATGAGCTTTCATTTGAAGGATGCCCAGAAGAGAGCATTATAAAAAAAGAACAACCTTTAGGTATCCAAGCGTTGGTGGAGGAACATGGCATGACTACAACACTCAATTCAACTCAATTCTCTGACTTTGTTCATGGAAGATCTAGTGATGTAGATTCTGAAGGGAAGAGCAGCATTGGTGAATCATGTCCTCAGAAACAAGTAAATGACTTTGAGGAGTCAGTGCTAGAAGAAGATGCAGTCAACTTAGCTACATCAATCAGTAAAGAGGAAGTGAAAAATATTTCTCTGTCATTCATGGGCAAACCCACAAGTGCAGACTTTGATACTGGTACCAGTGTTGAAGAGGATTCTGAAAAAGAGGCAGCTGCAATTTTTCAACAAGCCAACCTCAAAGAAAAACAAGAGAACTGCACAGAAGAAGAGGATAGTTGCCCAAAACACTTGACTAACCATGAAGAGGAGCAGACTTCTTGTGAAGACGAACAGGTTTGTTGTGAGGAGTGGAAAACAAGCAATGAAGAAGAACAGGATCATTGTATAGAAAAGCATGCTAGCTGTGAAGAAGAGGAGGTTAGCCATGAGGATGAACAGACTAGTTTTGTGCAGGATCAGGATAGCTGTGAAGAGCAACAGATAGAAGAGGAAGGTAACAACAGAGAAAAACAGGCTAGCTATAAAGGAGAACCACCCAGCTATGCAGCAGAAATAGAAAGCTATGAGCCTAGCTACACTGAAGAACTGACAAGTCATATTGAGGAGCAAGACAATAAAATAGAAAACTGGACAAGCCAGGACGGAGAGCAGGCTAACTATGTGGAAAATCATAGCTATGAAGAAAAACAATCTACCTATGAAAAAGAGCAGTCTTCCCTTGAAGAAGAAAATAATAGTTATGTAGAAGGGCAAACAAACAGCAAAGAAATTCAGTCTAGCCATGGAAAAGATACAGAGGAGCAAACTAGTTATGAAGAAGATCAGTCTGGCTATGAGGAAGAACAGGCTTTATGCGAAGAGGAACAGGCTAGCTATATACAAGAGCAGGTGAATAACAGTAGATGTCAGTCTAGTGGTGGAGAAGAGCAATCTGGCTATACTGAAGACCAGTCTAGTTATATAGAGCAGCAATCCAGCCAAAAAGAAGAGCGGGACAGTTATGCAGAACAGAAGGGAAGCCATTTGGAGCAGCAGGCTAACAATGATGTAGAGCAAGCTAGTTATGTGGAAGAGCAGACTAGTTATGAGGAAAAACATTCAAGCTTTGAAAAGAATGAGGCACTCTGTATGGAGGAGCAGGGATGCCATAAAGAAGAGCAGCATGGCTATGAAGAGAAAAAGATTAGCTTTGATGAAGACGAGACCCCCTGTGGTGAAGATCCGGCCGGCCTTGTGGGAGAACAGGTCTCCTATGCTGAGCAGCTGGCTAGTGATGACGAAAAGCAGTCTAGTTCTAAAGAGGACTATCCTAGCTGTATAGAGCAGCAGAGTGACTCTTTTGAAGAAGAGCATAGCTATGCTGAGGAAAAGTCAAGTCTTGAACAGTATGCTGAGAAATCAGGGGGTGATGACCCCTGTGACAAGCAAAGAAAGGCAGAGGAGCTGAAAATGGAAGCTTCACAAGCATGCACAACACATGACAAAAGAAATATAAATGACCTCCATTCTGTTGTTGAGGAAGATGAGGAAGAAGAGAGGAAGGAGTCTCAAGGGTGCATCAGAAACAGTGTTTCTGAGTCTGTAAAAACACTGGAGAATTTAGTAAACTCTGTGACTTCAGCTCCTACATCATCCTCCTCCTTAGCTTTTAGCTATGACTCAAAAGGCAGCTTAAAGAGAGAGGCTGAAGGAACGAGGGTCAGATCAATCAGGGAAATGTTTTTGGCCAAAAATAATAAGGACTTCCACCATGGCAACAAACAGCTTCAAAGCTCAAGTACATCAGACCTGTCGGATTACAGATCAGAGACGTCTGATAGTGGGGGATACAGATCTCAGCCATCATTAGAAACGTCTACAGAAAGTGGAGAGGATGATTCTGGAAGGATGTCCATTGCTAAAGGTTACGTTAGAAGAGCAATCGAAAGGCTGTATGGGAGGAGTGATCCCAATGTCAAAGAATGTGCGAGTAAGAGACCTCCATCTGCACCAAAATCAAGGCGTAAACAAAGTCCAGGAAAGAACAGTGTTGGCAGCCTCACCTCTTTACATGAGGCAAGGACTAAAATGGTAGCCGATTTGTCATACTTCAATGCTACAAGCTCATACGATGTATATAATGAGGCTACACAGTGCATTGCTATGAAAGCACAGGGGGACATGAGTGAAGGAGTCCTGATTGACAAAGGCAGATGGCTCCTCAAAGAGAATCACCTCATTCGAAAGTCTCCACCGGAGCATTCCGGAATGTACGGGAACTTAGACACCATGTCTGCTGACACCGGGCAGGAGAATACAAGTGACGACGTTCCGTACTCACATTTTGGAAATCGCCAGTCTTCTGTTGCTGCCATATCGTCTCCAGAGCTTGACCAGGCAGAGCCAGCAGTGCCAAAGTGCACCTATTTCAACCTGCCGCATGGCAGTGACTCCGACCCATTTCAGGATGACCTGAACAACAAAAGCAATAGCAGCACTAAAACAGATGCTGTCTCGAAAAAGAAAGATACGAAGATCTCCCCGACTGACGAGGCATCAAAAACGTGGGCAGAGAAGAACGGCAGCCTTCCGTCTTTTACATCTGCAGAGTTCAAGGTCACAGACAACAAAGTGCACCCAGAGGCATCCGCCGTGATAACGCAGCCTTCGAGAGCACAGACCAGGAATAATAGAGCTATCCAAGAGCAAGATCCCCTGGAGATGCTTCACTTCTTTTGTGGTCAGCACTGTCCTATTCTGTAGTTGATCAATTTATATCATGTATGGTTCTTACAAAAAAAATGAACAGTAAAGAACCACCCATTCTTTTTCAAAGTCATTTTTAACACTGCCATAGTTACAATGTAAATGTCATGCAGAAAATGATATGCCTGCTACAATTTCAAATGCGAGGTGTCTGTATACAAGATGCACCTGTAACATACACGGGATGACAGCTGACTATCATGAGGAGAAAATTCTACAAATACTTTTGTGCCTGATGTTTTTAGTGTTGTTTATAACCTGACTCCATAATGCTTTTTAATAAATAAAATTAGGTTACATTGACATGGTACTGTTAAGCATTTGTAAGCAACACTCATGTGAACTCTGCCATGAAATGTGTATTAGTTACACTGTGTTTTTTTATTAAACCAAAAAAGTATGAACAATAGCCTACACACACACACACACACACACACACACACACACACACACACACACACACACACACACACACACACACTCATGCACACACTCAATTTTTTCTGGGGGGTTATGTGAGATTCATACTATCTTGCATTTTATGGTACAGTATTGTTTAGAAATTGGAACTACTAAATTCACTTTTCAATAGTTAGTGCTATCTCTGAAATTGCTTGGCACTGTTTTGAAGAAATGAATTCAATTTGACACTCATATTTGACTACTGTACAAATTATTGTGAAATTTACAGTTATTCTACAGTTTTGCCAACTGCAGTAGAAACTGCAGAAGATATTTATGTATAACAATGTGAGAGATGTCAAAGAATTTTGAAAATTTAAAACAATGTATGATAATAAAACAATTTGGTAAGTTTATGTAAATATTCTATAATGAAAAGGAACAATTTCAGAAATCTATGTTTTGTGCTGCTTACATATTGTATTTACACACGTGTTCATTTTTGCAACACGAGCCACATCAAGAATAAAAATGAAAGTCATTTTATTATTATAAAATAATTATTTGATGTGAATTAGTCTTAATATCATTAGATATTATGGTTTGGGTTGTGGATGTTTTGCTTTATGATACCTTTGAGATAATTTATTTATTAACAAAAAGAAACAAGACAATTGTATGGAGTTTTTAAACTGATAGATTATTAGAGATGTACTTTGTGTTTGTGTTAACATATGTGTGGGATTTTAATGTAATGTTAGAATAAATCATGCATCCAGCAAGAAACATATTTTTGCCATCTGCCATTTCAAGGAGGGCATGTGCACCAATATCTTTCTTAATTGAATATTATTTTTCTTTTTCTTTTTCCTTAAAATAAAAATTGCATGAATTAACAGGCATGCAAAAAACAAGATAAATTCAGATAAAACAATACATAACGATTTTTAAACAGGAAAGATGCATGTTTGCGGTTCTCCTTGAGAAAATAACACAGGAAGTAACATTATACAATGTATTGTTGATAAATATTTTAAAGGTTACTGGCAGCTAAAACCTGACTGTACAGTATGTTCTTGTCTTTGAATTTTATTTGATGTCATTGTTCAATAAATGATGTGTGGCTACCTTTCTGTTTTGCAGATGTTTGTGTATGATGATGATGATTATGATGATGAAGTTGAGCCACCTGTTTGCATAGAAAAAGAAACTATGGTTGTAATTGAAGTTAAGATGCTGTTTCATTGTCTCTCACACACTCACACATGCATGTGCACAGTCTGCACACACAGCACACAGCCTTTGTTAGAGAGATATGACCTCAGGAATTCTTGTGCCCTGATGTATATGTTAGAGACCGGGATAGACCATGCAAGCTATACCTCACTGTATGGGTGCTCTTCTGGTTCTACTCCAGGAGGGAGATGGAGGGTATCAGTCCTGACGAGCTCTTTGCCCTTGGCTGGCACCACCTCTCAGGTGTATATCAACCTATATGGGAGCTGGGGAAGCTCTGGTCCCATCTTTCTGTCTGGAGGAGAGGAAGGCTTCTTCAACACTGGGCAAGAGGACATTTTTGATGTATGTGCAGAAAATGCTTATGAAAGTACAGCATGACTGATTCAGTTACGATAATATTTTTTCATAAAATGGCTAGAAGTCCATGACAACAATGAGACTAAGAGATTCTCAATGATCAAAATTACAAGAATTAGAACAGCATATTGTGTGTCAACACAGTATTACTATACAGGTTCACTTTTCCATTTGAGAAATCCAAGAACATTATCTTAAATATATTCAAAAATTGTCAAATATTAAGTTTGTTTTTTGTAAAACCTTTTTCCAAAATTTTGCTTGTGAGAGATAGGCTACTATTGTTTATATACTATACCTATATACACCAGTAACGATTACGATTACTCTTAGTCAACCTATTAGACTGTTCCCGTACAAAATGGAAAAATGTACATATCCATTTGTTCGCCTTGATTGTCTTGAATCTTGAGAAGGTAGATTGCGGGAATGTAGGGGATCTCTACAAGATTCGCTTGGGGCACAGCAACTGTGGCGACCTGCCTGGTTGGCACTGTGAAGAGGTAAGGTGTTTCAGTGAATCGCCTCAAACATTTTTAGACCACGCAGCAGTCACGCAGCCTGCTCACAGCACATACGATTATGATAAAAATGATTTGACGTTAATTAGCGCTTGCAAAAACAGCCTTGTTTTCACAAGGTGAAAACTAGTTTTTTTTTGTAAATCAAAGAAACTGGTGATTCATTCCACCCTCTGCATACAGTAGGCTGCAAAGTCATCGGAGTACATAATTATCGGTTTTGCGCCAGGTGTGTAAATGTAACACTCACTCCCGAAGGTGCGGCTGCAGAACCTTTTCAGTGAGGAGATGTTCTTCTTTCCTGTCAATCGTTGGCTGTCGCACGAGAAGGGGGATGGGGACATATGCGTTGAAGTGCCCGTTATACACCATGGTTACCCTGTTCTGCCAGGTAACTTCCTTACGTGTTTGATATCTTTGTTAACGATTTGAATTGCATTGCCACTAAAATGTAACTATTCAAAAACAACGTTTTTTTTTTTTTTTTTTTGCATTACTTCAAGTTTTTGTTTTCGCATAAGACTAGAATCAGCTATACATAGTAGATCAAATATTTGTGATTTAATCTTTTACAGCAAAATACTATAAATATTTGAGGAATACTAACTTAAGACTTGGGTCTTAATATACAATTTGCTTCCTTGATCATCGTTATCACCTTTCAAATATGACTTAATGATTTCAGACTACCAGTCCACATGTCTCAGTGCATATCCAAGGATTTTCATGATCTGATTCTTTGAAAGCATCTTAATGCGCTGTTTTCTTGTGCTCCAGTGTCTGAGGAAGTATGACTGTTGTTCTAAGACTTCTTTGTTTCTCCAAAGTCACTATGTACCAGGCCCATGTTGTGACAGGAGACCTGTGGAATGCAGGAACTGAAGCAAATGTTTACATTACTGTCTATGGAGAAAATGGGGACACCGGTTCCAGGCAGCTTCTCAAGTCAAACAAGACCAAGACGTTTAACAAAGGACAGGTGCTGTGTCCAGGAGGCCACTGCTTTTAACATACATCTGGAGGAAATGCTGACATGCAGAACCTAGAATATGCAGTGCTCTCCATAGTCAGTCATACCCCTGACTAAATACAGACAAAACACATGCTACAACAGAAGAAATGTACACATATATAATCTTTTCTACTGGATATATTCTGTCAAATACTTGTTTACTTTAATCTAGTTTTTGATAGCTAACTGCTTTCTTGAACTCAAACCACAAATGGTTCATAGGAATTTTGCCACTTGAGGTGATCAGTCAGGAACATTTATTTTGTGCTCAATATATTATTTGCTTGTAGATTTGGTGGAATAATGAAAGTCATTATTATGGTGAAATGTCAATTTTCAGCCATGTTTGAGATTGTTTTCTGGATTAAACGTCATTATTTGTGAGCAATCTGAATGTGCTCATTGCAATTATATTAAGGTTAAAGTTTTTAAGATAATTAAGCTTTTAAATATGTAAATCAGATTAAAAAAATATCCAAATATATGTATATCCAATGGTTCTTTCACAGTAAGAGCAGTTTGACATAAATGCACAGGGATGGGTCAAATTTTAGGGGCTAAAGTAACCATTTCTAGAATGTATTATTAAACAGTACATGTATAGAGCCACAACTTTGTAATTTAAATTCATTTATATACTGAACATTTTTAAAGTGCATCATACAAAGTACTAAGATCTGTGTTCTTTAATGCAGACCAATGTCTTCAAGCTTGAGGCAGTTCATCTGGGGCACGTGAAAAAGATTGTAATCGGCCATGATGGACTCGGTGCAGGTCAGGAGACATTGTTACTTAACATGGGTTCAAACACAGCTGTGATCTGGACAGTCATAAGTTTTCAAAAGTTATTGAGGTCAGTCTTTGGGTCACTTCATGCCAAAGAGACAATGCTCAGTTACTGTGAGGAACACACTGCTACTGCAGAGGCCAAGGAAATGTTTTGAAGGGAAATAAGTTTAACATGTACTTCATGCTCATCCGACAGCCGATGTTTTTTATCAGTGACAGTGGGTCCCAAACCTGCAGTCATCATTGCTTCTCTCCCCATGGGAAAATGTCTGCTGCTTCACAGGGAATGGTTGGTTTCTGGAGAGAGTGGTACTTACTGATCCCACAAAGGCTGTGCAGTACACCTTCCCTTGCCACAGGTTTGAAAGAATCATTTCTCAATCTAATGAAAATGACTACACCACAATTAGTTATTACATTCTCACCACAAAAAAGGGACATTGACTTGTTTTGTTCTTCGTCACATAATATTCGTACTTCTCTTTATTTGTCTGTTTGACTATCACTGCCCAGATGGCTTGATCAGGGAGAGGTGGACGGGAAAATAGTGAGAGAACTGTATGCTGCAGACAGCTCTGACACTTCTGCTTGTGAGTTCTTTTTAGTGGCATTGTCGGCGGAAACAGTTTGCGAATGACTGTGCCAGGCTCTGACTATTTTAGAATCAACATCACTGCATAACTGTATTAGTAAAAGCGGTCAGATTTTTCTCATTTGTCTATGTGTGTTTACTTACTCTGTAGGGCAAGAACTTGAGCACAAAACAGAGGAAATTGTAAGTACAGTACATATTACCTCACATGGTTTTTTAAAATTTTGATTTATATTAAAATAAAAGCAATTCATTTCAATGGAATCTTGTTCCAACAATTGTATTGAGTCTGTATTTTTTCCTTTTATTCTTTTAAATCAGTGGTCTTCGGAGAAATGGAAATTTCAGAGAGGAAACATCATCCAGCTCTTTTGTAAACTGACAGGGAAATGCATTCGACTGCTTCCGGATGGATCAGTTGATGCTCTTGGAGATAAAAGAGACAAACATGGTAGATCAATACCTTTGAGTTAAAGCGCCTTTCAACACCCTCCTCCCTCCCCAGCAGTATGGTTACAGTAGTATGAAGATTACAAGAATGTGAAGACTATCATCTAGCTGTTACACTACTAATAATTGTGATCAGTATCAGTGTTGCATGTGCTTTTCAATCTAAACATCGTGGCAATATGAGCATGTTTCTGTACCTCATGAAATTTCTGCAGATTACTTTTTTATATTCAGAGCAATGTTGTGTGTGTACCAAAGTACAGAGATGCTGGACTAGTCAGTGCATTTTCACTCTGCTTATCTGTTTAAGCTCCTGACTAGCTTCAGGGAGACATTCCTCTAAATTTATTTAATTAGCATTCACCTTTATGAACTTTTGCATAATTCATTGGCAATTTCGAATTTATGTCTGCTTAGAAAACGTGGACTCGTATTTTTTCCTCTTGCTGAAGGTCTTTTCGAACTGCGTGTGAAGAGAGAAGACATCAGAGTGTTCCGCAGTGTTCAGAAACCACGCTTCGCTCTGGCTTTCAGCAAGGGCAGAGTCACCACCATGGTACGCAGTACCCAGGTTTTAAATTAGAACTCTGTCTCATCCTCATTTGTCTGGGAGCCGTGCCCCAGCCTAAAGGGCTCTTGGGGTCAGACTGTATCCCAGTATCCTGTGGGATCAGGCATATCTCCGAACTGGTCCCCTGCATGGGACACCAGTCTCCCACAACAGTCAAGGCCATTGCTGTAACACTGAGTACCAAGCAGAAGGTGCTGAGTTAGAAGTCCTTAGGCTGGGGACAGAGCAACAACCTTCTGGTATCCAGTTGAAGTACAAAGCCATTGAAATATAAAAATAGTAAATGTATACATAATTTGAATAGTCATTGTGTATTTATTTCTAACATCATTCCTATATTAATATTATTTTACATATTAAAACTGTTGTTAACACTGCTGAGTTTTGTATCTCACTCATATGAAAAACGAGATCTCACATAAAATGATGCCTCCCTTGATGGTAAATTGGTGGCACTGAGAGTAACAGCTGTTGTAAACTCTGTGCGTTATCCAACGGTGTATCTACTCACTTCCAGGAAAGTGGCAGCGCCCTCTGTGAGCTGCAGGTGAAAATGCACCCTAGCCGCTCCGTGGGACTGGAGTCTGTGCAGAATCCAGGCCACTCTGTGAGTTTCAATGCAGAGGGACTCCCGGCTGATGGAAGGACTGGCTACTCTGACCTCTCCAGGGAGTTTGTGGTTCATGTCAAGGTACAGGCAGAAGGAAACCCAGCTTCTGCTTATCTTAGCACCACAGCATTAAGGTGATAGAATCTTAATGCTGTGATGGCTCTGTCCCTAAGGGGATAGAAGCTCTTCCTACCTGCTGTCACAGATATTAGCACTTCCTGCTGTTTGTCAAGTGCAAGCCACATGTTCCTCATTACTACTGTCAAAAAGCAACTGTGCTTTTGGTTTCAGCATGTCCCTGCACTCTATCAGTCTGATCGATCTGCGTTAGTATATGAAAGTGTGAGAGAGGCTTCCCCTCAAATGCCTGTCTGAGACGTTTTCTAACTGTGGCGTTTCTGTGACTGACAGAATGTGATGGTGTTGGCATTTTCTCACACTGAGAGTGCGTGACACTGAATGGCATTGTTGACACTGACAGTGTGTGACAGTGTGTGGTGTCTAGCAGTGTCAGTGTGTGGTGCTGCCGTGATTGACAGGCTGTGGTGTCTTGCCCTGCCAGTCTGTAGCGCTGCTGTGATCGACGGGCCGCGGTGTGTAACTGTGCCGGGGCGTGGTGCTTGTTTAAGGGCGCCCTGCGCGATGGCACGGAGCTCCTGCTCCACAGCAGCGTTAGCCAGGCCCTGAGAATCACGCCACGGGGAGAGTGCGTGGGCACAGGTCGGCAGGCTGAGGAGTCCCGCCTGCGCGTGCGCAAGGTCAGCAGCGGGGTGTACATGTTCCAGAGCGTCCAGAACCCGAACAGGTACCTGCGGATCCAGGGCGGGCGCTGTGATGGAGCGGTAAGCACAACCAGGCCTAACAGAAATCTGTGTGGCTTTCAGGCAGGCACCCCCCCACCCCCCCCATCCCCAGAATTGTCAGACATTGTACATGTTTGCCATGTGCAGGGCTCTGGGGACCCGTGCTGTCACTTCAGGGCAGAGAGAAACCGCCTGAGGGGTTCGCTCAGTCTGGAGTCTCTGAGGAGCAAGGGGATGTACGTGGGGTTACTCCCCAACGGGCAAGCCGCACCACTCATCAACACTGGGGATAGTAATGTCATGTTCTATCCACAGATTATTAAGTGTAAGTGAATTCAGGCTACTGTTAGCATTTATGGAATATGTAACATATTTCATGAAAAATATATATCACTGATTTGACAAGTTGATCATTTTATCTTAATCTGCTGTGGCATGTGTCGAGTTTATTTTTATAATGATTAAGGGATCAGTCTAATAGACACAAAGAGCCATAGCCATTTCAACAGTGAGAAATACTGTAAGTTGTGGAACAAAAACACAATGTGAGATATTCTAAGGTCAAACCTATTCTTGATATTTTTAATTTAGGTGGTAGAGAGAAGACCCCTGTCAACTCTGTATCATCAGGCGCAGACATAAATGACAAGCAGACACAAAGCGGGAACTTAGCACCGTTTCCCCCTGTTTCCAGACCACCCTCTTCCTCATTGAAAAGTGAGCCGTTACATTATTCTCCATTCTAAACCTGTCTTTTCCATTTGCTGTGTATGACCTCCAGGTGGCAGCATACTCATTGAAATCAGAGCTTGAACAGCCTGGGATATATATTTTTTCTCAGATGAAGCGGTATTCTACAGTATGTCATACATTATTTAATAAACTATGCACATGCAATACATGAAAACAGCATGTAGTAGTGAATCTGCATACAATGTAGCTGCCCCAGTTTCAGGTAAAGGTAAAATCTTTGGTAAAGGTAAAATCTTACAACACGAGGGTAAAGCCACATGGCATTGTACCAAGGCTCTGTGTTTCTGTGCAGAGCTGAAGGCAAACCGGGTGGAGCCCCTGCTGTGCTCTGATGATGACTGGATGGTGTCAGTTCTGACCGGTCACGTGGGAACCAGAGCCCAGGTCTCCCTGTGGGTCTACGGGACGGAGGGGACCTCGGGGCCTGTACTCATGGGCAAAAACAACACGGACAAGATGTTCTGCCCTAACCAGGAGGATGAATTTCGGGTGAGGAAGTCTAGTATTCCTCTAGGGATGAATGTAGTATACTGTAGATGGCGTCAATAATTTCACTTGTTGGCAGTACCTCAGGCACATCTAGCCAAGAGGCGTGGGCAGTATTGTACAATAAAAAATCTCTGATTTCTTTTATCCTCAGTGGCCTGTTTCCAGCTTCTGTATTTAGCTATGCTGCCTGCCTCTGCTTCGTTTCACAGATAAAAAACAGACATATGTATATAGATGTGTGTATATATGCACATCTATGTATAGACACATTGTGTTGTCATTTCTGGTATATTTATGGGGACATTAAGTGTAGCCACTGCAGCTCTATTTTTCCTTGAATTTGAACGTTTAATTGAAACAAAGCCGTGTACTTGTTGGATTATCAGACATTTTCCTTTAATTTCAATTGCCACCTAATCTGCGATGATGTGTAAGAATCAACAACATTGAGTATTGGTCACTCCAATATAACTTCATGTACCAAAGCAGTTATACTGAAAGCTTGTTTTAGAACTGGGAATGAGAATGAGAATCATCGTTGGGATATGTTTCAGTATATGCATAAATAACCAAGAGAGAAATATACAAGAAAGGCATCCAGCTTGTAAGTCAGCTGGCTGGATGAACATATATGCTGATTGTGTGGTTTGTTTCAGATTAACCTTGGTAATGTTGGAGACATTTATAAGATACGAATTGGACATGACGGACAGAGTGAGCAATCTGAATGGTACCTAAAGAGGGTGAGTAAGGGCTCACAACTGACTTTAATTAATTAATTAATTCATTCATTCATTCATTCATTCATTCATCCACCCATCCATCCATCCATCCATCCATTTATTCATTCATTCATCCATTCCTTTGTATATTTATTCTCCTACACCTCAGATGAGGCCAACCCAAACAGGTAGTCATTAACATGAAAAATGAAGAGCTAAATCTGGAATAAATTTGCCGAAAGTGTCTATATATTTTGTCCTGAGTATACAAGCATCCACTTAAGTATTGCACTGTGTGATGGTGAGGTTTTTGGCCAAAAGTGTAATAATAATAATAATAATAATAATAATAATAATAACTGAGAAAATTAGACTAATACCATTCTGATGTTTTGGCTGTTCCACTGGTTGCACTGATTAAGGTGGAAGTTATAGTTACAGTGTGTTCTGCACAGATAATGAGGGGCAGTAAAGAAACATAAATCTTTTCCCTTTTTCCCTTTTTCTCTGGACACAGGTGACTATGAGGAAACTCAAAGATGGTCATACATTAACATTTGATGCCAGTCGATTGCTGTCTAGACATCATCTTAATGGAGAGCTTGAATGTGAACTACCAGTTAGAACAGAAGATGGAAAACCTGTTTTTCCTGGTAAAAGCAAATACGAGAATTCAATTTGAAAGCCTCAAGAGACAAATAAAAACAAATTTGGCCTATAAGTGTTTTGTGTTGACGTCTGTGAGCAAAACATTTACAGTGTATTTGTGTTACTGTGTATGTACATGTATGTGTATGTTGAGTGTATGCGTTTGCATATGTATCCATATGTTTCATGTATGTATGTTTGTGTGTACGTATGTGTGTGTTGCATGCATGTGTGTGTTGCATGTATGTGTGTCTGTGTACTGTAGTGTACTGTACACATGCGTGTGTACTGTGCTGAATAAATGTACTGTATATGCATGTCCTATGTATTTGTGGGTGTGTTGTGTCAGTGGTACAGTATGAGGTGGCAGTATACACTGGAGACTTGGCCCAGGCTGAGACAAGCTCTCCTGTCTTCATCCGTCTGAGTGGAGAGAGAGGAGACACCGGACTGCGTCAGCTGCACAAATCCCATCAGCCCCGAAAGTTCCAGAGAGGACAGGTGACCAGCCTGTTAGCAATAACAATACCCTGTGCATTCCTCTATGTGTGCATCTTCATGTATCATGTATAGCAGTAATACAGTTATTCCTTTGAAAGTGTTGGCATGCGCTTCAGTAGTTTCACAGAATGCAGCACATCTGCTTTTTTGTGTTCAGTGTAACACATGTGGCTTGTGTGGGCTGGCAGGTCGATTCGTTTCAGCTGGAGGCTGTGTCTCTCGGAAAACTCCAGAAGGTTCTGTTGCAGTGTGAGGCACCCAGCAAGTCAGACTACTGGCACTGCGAGAGAGTCGTTGTGAGAGAAGCTGGGGGAGACTCTGTGTACCTCTTCAACTGCGAGCGGTACCCTTCACACACTTCACTTTTACTGTCTGCTCATAATAGCACGTTTGGTCTGCTGGTAGGAAGATGCCCAGGACAAAGATGGAGTTGCAGACTGTAACATTAATAATATTCACACTGCCGTGCCCCCTGTCTGAAGCCAATTTCACTTTGACTGTGGCTGATATGGTGTTGAATGATCTGAAAGTATTTTCAAAACAGAGCAGTTGTGTCTTTTTTACTTGGCCATTTGGGCTCATTTTTTCTCTTTCTATGTGTGGGTCTATGGTTGTGGGATAATTATCTCTCAGATTATAACTACTGGATTATTGGGCAGCCCTGGCCTTCAAACCAATGAAAGTATGTGGGTGTGGCCTTGCCACTTAATTACCACAGTAACTTACTTGTCAATCTTCTGCAAAGATCACTGTAGGTGAAGGGCTTTGAGCAATCTGATTAAAGACTATACACAAACATGTCTGATTTAAACATCCTGGCTGCATATGCATGTTGATATTAAGTTAATGAGAAAATGGCTTTTTTGGTATTATATCTGAAATGTTGTGTGGCAGGTGGCTTCCTTTCACTTCAGAAGGTGTTGTGATAACAAGAATGGAACTACAGGTTCAAGGTTAGAATCATTTCTTTGTGTTATTCCCTGAATGACTCACTTTTTAAACATGTGATTGTAATGTTGTTTTAGTACTTGTGATTGCCTGAGTATGTTTTATCTTTATTGTTTGATTTGAAATAATATAATTATATTTCTGTAATAAGGGTACATTTCAAAATGATGATGAATACAGAACAACTGGTAGCTGTAATATTTTCTTTGATATTCCATCTGCAGAATTACAGGGGAAAACATGCTGTAATATTCGAAAATGAGCGCACAAAAAAAAAACTGAGCCCATTGTTGAAATTGCTGACAGAATGACATTTCCGCTGTCAAATGTATGGTGCAACACCAGTCAGAGGTTTTGCAAGAGGAGCTAATAGACAGAGCACTCTGTTGATGATATTGGGCAGTCTTATTACTGTCCACACCCCTCCTGTTTTCCTCTACTCTTATCTATAAGCTCAGGGTCATGATCATAGTGTTTTCATTTACTCATTGCTGTTTTGAGATGAATTTGATTCCTTATATATTTCTCAGTCCATGTTTCTGCTCTTGAAGCATGACAGTGTTTTTTCTTCACACTTGTATTTACAGAGATTCAAATACATGTCCAGCCAAGTGGAAACGACAGGACTCATGGTAATACGAGAACTGGAGATTAAAATAACTCTGTGCCCATTAGTAAGCTTTGAAAAACTATTTTCAAAAATGTCAAATGCTGCTTTGCATGTGTTTAGCAATTTAGCATTTATCTCCATACTGTTTTTCATTTTGGTAGGTGAAAATACATTTTTAGAGAATTACTCCATGTCAGCTGCCAGATTAAATGTTAGAGGGATAAGCTTTTAGCGCTCAGCTGTACAGCTGTACATTTAGTGCTTTTCCTGAAGAAAACAGCCTGTCAGAAGTTTACAATGGCTCATCCATGATCATCTTACTCCAGCTCTTCATTTTTACCTTGTCAGTGATATCAGATTGAATTATGTTAATATAGCTGGTATCTGTTAAATTTTGAAAACCTTACACAACGTTTAACTGTCATTTTAATATCAAAACGTAATCTAGTTTTAAGGCTTTTGTGTATGAGGCACAAATAATTAAAGAGATAGCTCTTTTAAATGCACACTAGCAGGGTTTAATTATTTGTTTATTTGCTCCATTGCAGTTGAAGGAGACTGGAAGGTGACAGTTGTGACAGGAGAGTTCCCCTCTGCTGGCACAGACGCCACTGTATACATCTGTGCCTACGGAGAGAGAGGAGACTCTGGTTTGATTATTCTGGGATGTGGGAAACATCAGCTGTTTAATCCTAACAGTGCAGACACATTCCAGGTGAGATGAGAATCCTGCAGGACTGAACGTGGGTCATTTTGGAAAAAAACAACAAATCAACCAAAAGAAGAAAAGGAATTAATTAAAAAAGAAAAAATGTCAATGTCAGGCAGAGGTCTCTCATCACAGTTTTGTATTACAGGTCTCATAGTCAAGCTCACTTACACAGAATCCTTAGAGACAGACTTTCTCAAGATTTCCATTGTTGTGATATTTTGTATAATTAATTAATTAAATGTGTTCTTATTACTGTGTAAATATCACTCATTTTAAAACAAAAGAATTAAGCATTTCATAATTTAGGTTTTCAGTTCGAATAAAGGCAGAGAGTGGGGCTTTGGCAAATGGCAGTAAAAGAGTAAGATAACTGTGCTGTCCCGCCCATCAAACAGACAAAGCTTCGTTTTCATCATCTCATATGACAGAAATAATAAGCCATGGGTTATAATTGTGGCATTCATCACTCCTGTCACCAAATCGATTTCGAAACTCTTCTCTCTGATAACCCTGGTGGTCCGGCAGCAATTTAGCTCAGAAATTCCCACAGAACTGCAGACAGTTTTCTGAGAAAATATCTAGGTCAGAGAGGAATAGAATGGAATAAAGGTTCTGCCACACTTCTGAACACCTGACTGAAGAGACACAACTCTTTTGGATCACGGGCTTGATGTCCCAGTGAGGCGTCAACACTGACTTCTGTAGTAGCATCTAACAGTTGAGTCAATCAACTCATGTTGCAAGAAAACAAGAAAGAAATAAGTCAGACAATATGCTGGATTTGCTGTGCAGTGCAGTCATTTGCAACAAGGCACTCTGCTTCGCTAGCATGTGACATGTTTCAAAGTGAGTGATAGATTGTCTTTGTTTATTGTGAAGCTGACAGTGCTCTCTCTCTCTTACTTCAGGTGAATTTGCGGGGCATTGGGGAGGTATATAAGCTGAGAATAGGCCATGATGGCAGCGGGGAGCATCCTGAGTGGTACCTGGAGGAGGTGATTCTATGTGAGCTGGACACAGGAAGTCAGGTTACACTCCCTGTTCACCGGTGGCTTGGGGATGACGTAAACAGAGAAGATCAGTGGAAGGAGCTACCGGTTCCCCACAAAGGAGGGGTATCTTTGCCCGGTAATGGAAACACATATGAGCCAGTCACAAAAGGCCATTAATGGGCCGTTCTGGTCAGAATGCATGACTGTGATTTTCTGAACGTGACCATTCCATTTGATGATACATTGACAAGACTGAAAACCAGTCCTCCAAGGTGACATTCCCCTTCCTGGATTTGAATACAACATGCTCCTCAAATATGCTAAATTGTTATTTCACTTTACAGTCTCTTCATAATTAATGTTATGATTTAAGTCCGTCTTTTTATTCCTCTGTGAATTCATTTTTACAGACAGGTTAATTGTAAACAAGGTACTGGCTGTGGGTTATATATTTGTGGATTCCCTGCACTTCCCCAGACAGTGTGAAATCAGCCCTGCATGTGTAATTTGTTATTAGTGGGTGGGAAAGAACTTTGATTTATTCTAACTGTGAGTCTGGTAACACATTCCGAAAGCTTTTCATCTGATTGATGCACCTCTTCAACTTCTAGATTACACTTTAAGTACTAAAATACACTGGCTTCATATTTTATACGCCATGCCCAAAGCATACCTAAGTAACTTTAAAGCTGGATTTATTTACTATTGCCGAGGAGTCAAATCCATTTCCATAACAGTAAAAGCCTGGAATGATGGAAAAGTCAATGATTGTTTTATGATTTCACCCAGGAGCCTTGTTAGTGGCTGCTACTCACAGCAGTCAGGATGCCGTGCTCTATAAAGTTTTATGATGAAGAAAGCCGTGATTAAAATAACACATGATGTACAGGGTATTACCAGGCATCTGTTGCTCCGTCTCACATGTTTATGGTCAATCGGTTTTATGATTTTTTTAAATTCTGCCTTATTTTGTGGAGGAGAATGGGGGTTTATTTCCGACCATGTTCACGGTCCCGATAGATGCACGCGAGATCAATGAAAATGCAGTTCAGTGATGGGAAATAGATGAAATGGCATTTCCCCCTGTGGAACCATAAAATGAGTAGTTGCAGTGATGTTCCATCCGTGGCTTGTGTGCCGGCCTGACAGATAGCGGAGTGTACCTTCAGGCCTAAGAAAAAATGGCCTGGGTCAAAATTCGTTTAAAGCAGGAACGTTATGAATTATCAATATCTCTGATGTGGTTCTTCCTTTATGTTTCTTAACACTTTAAATTCACTTGAGCACAACAGAATTATATGTAGCACAGATAATCACAGTATTATACAGCTCGAAGAAGTAAAAATGAATATCTTAAGGTGTGCTTCCTTATAGAACCTCAAGCGTAAAGAAAATTGTTTTAAAATCTGTTCACCTGAGCAAACAGAGGAGTCCATTATCTGGTGAGCTACTGTACTCTTGTTTATGCTAACTGTAATGTCCTTTTACTGTATTTTTGAACAGTTGTGGGAATTAATATGTCTCTGCATGTTTCTCAGTGCTGACGTATCAGGTCCATGTCCACACTGGGAACAGACCTGGAGCAGACACCGACTCTACAGTGTACATCACCATCCGGGGCATCAGGGGGGACAGTGGGAAGAGGAAGCTGTTTCACTCAGCCAACAACAAAGTCCCATTCCAGAGAGGAAAGGTAAGGGCACCCACTGCCAAAATTTGTATTTGTATGGCTGGAAGTCAGCAGTTTAGTGGAACATGATTAGAAAGCCACTGCTATTTTAGACCCAACTTCCAATGACTTTAAATAATCTTAAATATGAATTCAGAGTATGAAAAGCAAAAAAACATACCATACATGTTGATAAGATCTTCCAGTAACATCACAAAAAGCTAATCTTAAGGTTAAAAGGTAATATCATATATTTCCCACCTTTTCCCTATTGTTGTTTCAGCTTTAGTGTATTCCCGGTGTTCTTTAGCATGCACATGTAGACTGATGTAGAAGCCAACAATAATGGTGTTGTCATAAGTGTGTGATGTGTGCTGTCCTTATTCTTTCTTCTGTAAGGTTGACATTTTCAACATTGAAGCTGTATCTCTGGGAGAATTGCAGACTGTTATTATAGGACACACAGGAACAGGTCCAGGTAATTGTCCAGGTAATTGCAATGTTGTTCTGTAGGAAAATTGACCATGTAAGGAAAAAACAGAAGCAGGAAAAAACTATCAAAAGAAAAGTTAAATTATGTAGCGCAGAGTTAATAATGCTGTAAATTTACACCACTGTAATAGTATGCACCTTAAATGTAAATAAACAAAATAGTAATTTTGCATGTAATTGGGTCATAAAATAGGGTAGTAAACACTCATATATACTACAGCAAAGGGCCATTCAAGGGGTAGTAATTTGTGCCATTTGCTGCAGTCTGGAAAAACAGGCACATATTTATGTTTAGAACGTGTTCATATAAAACTGCCTGTGTGTTATTATTCCCTTCGTCATGTTTGTTATATTAGCTTTCCTTTTATCCCCCATTTTATTAATTACATACATATACAAATATTGGCAGAAAGAACACATATTTTCAAGGTACTATGTGGCCATTGTTTATTTGCTGGCACAGCCTACGCTGCAGATTTGTTAGTGAATGTCATGCATTTAATAGGAAAGACAATGATATCCTGTAATATTTATGAGACAAAGTTGTAAGACTGTCTTGTGGAATGTCAGAGAGAAAAGAAGGCAAATACAAAAAGAAACTTCAATAAAATCCAAGCAATTTAGGGTTTATATGCATGATAAAATCTTTATGAGAATCGAACACTTTAATTAATTTTAGATTCTAATTCAAGACAATGATTGGGCAATTCATTTGAAGGACAAATAGTAGTTACAGAGAAGGTTATGAGAAAGCAGCAAAACATGAAACAGAGCTCTGCTCCTGATATTCTCAGTCTCATTCTCCCAGGCTTGATGTGAGCACAGGTCAGCAGAAACTAGCACACCCAGTGCAGTCTGGATCTAAATAACAGATACAGTACCAAGCTCTACCAACTGCCCCCTGACCTAGCATCAACAGTGCACAGAGCCATAACCTAACACACTCACTTTTCACAAGGCATCAGTATTGCACAGAGCCCTCGCTCAATAAACTCGCCGTAGTTCTTTCTCAACAAACTCACTGTACACCCAGTGTTAGCACAGAGTCTTTGAATACGAATGACACTCGCTGCCATTTGAGCTTCAGTGCTGGCAGTTCAACTGGACATGTGCAGGAGACATGTTTGCAGTTGAACATGTCAAAATATGTATCTGTTATTCTAAAGAATGCAGATAGCAGAAGAAATCTATGATTTGTTCATCAAATATGTTTGCATACATAGTATTCTGTGGCTATATATGCTATGTATGTATCCACATTAGGTAACGGATGGTTTCTTGAGAAGATAATTATCAATGTTCAAGAGGAAAGTGGAGAGAAGGAGAGTGTATTTCTTTGCAACAGGTACATTACATCAGGTTGATGTTTCTTTCAGATTTTGTCCTTGCTCCCTTATCAGTCCTACTCTTTCAGCTAATTTAACCTGAGTGTAGACCTGGATCTGCCTTGTGATTTTCATCAAACAGAACTCTGCAGATCAAGGCTGTAGCGTTTATGGTAATTATCTGATTAGGGCTGGAATATTAAAAGGAATCTAAGTTACAGTTCTGAGAGGTGTATAGCATTGCAGAAGCATTCTAAATCTATTATAACTGTTTCTCTATGTGATTTCATTTCTGCAGATGGCTAGATGTGTACCAGGATGATGGGACCACTGAGAGAGAGCTGTTTGTTCAAGGTAAATTCACTTTAATTTTTATTGTCAGAAACAATGAAAACAAGCTCCTGACCTGAATAATTATGGCTGTATATTATATTTCCTCAGGCTATCAAAACATGCAGGAAGAGCTGCCAAAAGGTAAACATATCCTAACCTCAAAGGGAAATAATATTCCTTTTCCTTTTTGCTTTTCTTTCTTTTTTTTTCTTTTTGGATGTCATGAAAATAGCACAGCATGCCCACAGATGACGTTCAAGGTGGTAATCGCTGTGTTTGTTTCATTCTTACTGCAGGGAAGTGGAGAGCCATAGTAAGCACCCATGCAGAGTCCCCTGTGCCCAAAGTGAAGAAAATGTCCATTGTCATTTATGGGTCAGAGGGCAGGAGCGATGACATTGTTCTCCTCAGTAAAAGACCTGGAACAGCCAGTTTTCTTCCCGGAGGAAGAGATGAATTTTTGGTAAGAGTTTGAAAAAAAAAGGAAAAAAATCTTAAGTGCTTTTGTAAGACCACCTGCATAGCCTGAAGCTGGCAGAGCAGGAGTGTGAGTTCAGGCCCGATGAACAGGCAAAGAATGTAGCTGGGAGAAAGGAAATTTCAAGTCCAGGAAATATCTGTTTAAATGGATATACTGGAGATGTATTTTCATGTGTTTGATTTATTTCTACTGTCCTATATGTATCAGAGCATGCTCTTGATGATAAACTGGGCTCTCCTCACACTGTATGTGGCTGATAAAAGAAATAATCTGTTGCATTATTATTGTGCTTTCTTAATCATGTTCTGTAGGCTGTTGTGTAGATCAGACTGCTTCCTTTCATCATAGTTTTGTCTTTATAACTTAACATTGTGATGTTACTTCCATCATAACATAACAATATTGTGTAGCCTCCATCATAACTTCACATAATAAGTTTGGTAACATTTTATTCACTTAATGTGCCCAAGTCTCAATGAATGGCCCCCATGTTGGATGAAAAAAAAAAAACAAATGCAAACAGCTACATTTTAAAAGGCTAAATTATGGAAGGATAATGTATTAATCAATAAAACGTCCTCATCTGTCACTCCTCTGAATGTCGGGCGTCTAGGGTAGACACTGGTAAAATCCACTGTGCTTTAACAATGAAAACTAGCAAAATGCAAGATCAGCAAGTGCATTCAAATATAATGCATTTGTCATAATAACCATAATTTGTCTCTTTCAATAGCATTGCAAACCCAAGGGATTCTTGTAATTGCATTTTCAAAGTAATGTTACCAAAATGAAAGCTAACATTAGATATTTCTGCTTCATGCCATTTATTAGTCGCCTATATCCGGTAATTGTTTATTTTCAATTTCACATGTCACACGTGTTTGCTGCGACCGGTTTGAGCGCAGACATTAATTAGTGTTACCCTCCAAAATGAAGCAGTACTTCTACATGCTGACTAATGTTTTGTAAACTGACTGCAGATAAATTCAGGGGGGAGTGTGATGGGCCTGGCCTAATGGCAGCTCTGTGGCCAGGCTCCATGTGTACAGTGTCATGTGATTAAGATGTCTGAGATAAGCAGATGGCCTCACAAGCACAGTCACTACTGATGGGCTCAATCCAAGAGGTGCAATAAAGAGGGGAAACCACTGCATTGGGGGTGTCTTGCTGATGAGAAATGCTTTTTGCCGTAAGATCCAGTTGTTGCATGAGGTTAATGAAGGAGGTCTCTTTAAATAGATCTCCTTCTCCTCTCATTGGGTGAAGTAACTCAGACACTTTTTTCTGTTAAACAGAAACATAAGATTGTCTGAGCTCAGCTGCATACATCACACAATAAATTATGATATTGGAATATTATGCTAATGAATATTACATGTGGTTTATAATGTTACATGCCAAAGCAAATGATTCCTTAAATGAAGTACTGATGTTTATACAGACTCCAAGAGTGTACTGTTATTGCGATTGCGATTTACTGTTTTAATGAGTGATATCACTGAATGAATGGCATGATTAGCACTTTGTTTTCAAAGGAGTAATATATTAAGTAAACGTATGGAGCTGATAACTGGTCGATGTAGGTTTCTAAAACATTACGGCTGTGTGTCTTGCCCCTGCCTTGTGTTGGAATATGGTACATTGAGAAGTGTAGCATTTTTAGTTGTTTGGCCAGTGTCTCAGTGGTGACCGTTGCAGATTGATGCCGGAGAGCTGGGTGATGTGTATAAGATTCGGATTCACTGGGATGGGGAGCCCGGGGCTGAAGACTGGCACCTGGGTTGGATCCGGCTGGAGCAGCTGTGGACAGGGAAGAGCCTGTCCTGTGACTGTGACTGCTGGCTGCCCATGAACTCAGAGCAGGCCGACACGGTGAAGGAGTTCCCTGTGGCGGAGGAAGGCAGGAGTCCTCTGAAGGGTATGAATAGAAAAAAAAGCAAATGCAGACCCAGTTGAAATGTAGGCTCAACTGAAATTTAGACTGAACTGAAATGTACACCCAACTGAAAAGCAGATCCAGCTAAAATGTATACACAATTGAAATGCAGACCCAACTGAAATGCAGGGAAAACCGAAATGTATGTCTGTTTGAAAGGTACACCCAGGTGAAATGTAGACCTGCCTGAAATGCACGTGTAACTGAAATGCAGACCCACCTGCAATACGGGCTCAGCTGATATTATTATGTCAATTAATAAAAGTATTATTGATACTGATGTTGTGCAGTTGGTACCATATGTTAACACTGTTGTCAAAGACTGTCATTTGCATCAGTATTACTTAAAGAGTATTAAAACCTAATTGCACATGTTCTCATTTTGTGCTGGTTCAGTTCCAGTGAATGAATACATTGTATCAGTTCATATGGGGAGCAACTGGGGCGCTGAGACATATTCAAATGTGTGCATAACTCTTCATGGAGAGCAAGGTGACTCAGGAGCAAGAAAACTCTGCCCATCTGTTGAGGGAGGACTGATCTTCCAGAGGAGCAAGGTTCCTTCTCTCACTGATATGATTCATTTAATGATCATTCTAAATAAATTTGGATTATTGTTTCATGTGATTTTATTGGACCTAAGAATATCACATGCTGTAATGTGGCATTTCATCCACCCTTTTATAATTTCAGTTTCACTGCAAATCATCTGTTTAATTCACTTTTTTAACATTTCCTTAATTTTGTACAGTGTAGTATATCTTGTCATGATACTGAATACTGTGGGTGTTTTTTTTTGTCCTATCTTCATGCACTGTCTGTGTGGGACCACTTCAGTTTCTCCTCTTAATGCCTTTTGACAGGTGAATTCTTTTGTGCTTGAGTCGGTGTCTTTGGGGCGTTTGAACAAAGTCACCCTCGGTCATGACGGAGAAGGGTACGGAGCGGGGCTGTACGTCCGGCTGGTGACAGTGCAGGAGTCCCATGCGGCGGGGACAGAGTGGGTGTTCCCTTGCCACAGGTGGCTGGATGATCACATTGGGGACCGAAGCACAGTGTGCCACCTGAAAGCAGTTGGTCAGTCAGTATTGTGCAGTCACTAACCATTGTTCAGTTTATATCTCCATTCCTTTTGGAATGTTGTACACTACCAGTCAAAAGTTTGGACATGCCTACTGATAGAAGGGTTTTTCTTTATTTTTACTTTTTTCTACATTTTAGAATAATAGTAATGACATCAAAACTATGATATAATACAAATGGAATTATGCAGCGACCAAAGAAGTGTTAAACAAATCAAAACTATCTTATATTTTAGATTTTTCAGTAGCCCAAAAATATTTTTTAAAATTAAAAAAAATTGAAAGACATTCATACATAGGAATCAACTTCATGATTTATATTTGTCTAAGAAACAAATTTCAAGCATTTCGGCACATGTCTTTAGACCAAAATGTCTTTGAATGCATGTTTTCCATTATCTTATTCATTCCCTTTATCTTATCCCATTATCTTATTCCATTATATCTTATTTGACTGGTACTGTAGGTAAACACTTTACATAAATGACTGAACCCAGGAGTTGTGAGGAGATGGTGATGTGAGGCAGAGAAGCAGAATGCTGGAAAGGGATGAAACGCTGTTTATCCATATTAACTGTGAATCATTGTTAGAATGGCTTCTTATTTACAGTCTTCAGAGGCACTCTCAGGCCACGATGAGTCTTTACGAGTGCAAGATTTTGAGGTTATTCTTTCTGAGCAGAAAACACTCATCAGTAATCTTATATTTTGAGACATAAATCCTCTCAATAACTCACCTTCACAATGAAGCCTTCAGTGGCCAAACCAGCCCCTTCTATTTAGGCTGAGTTGCATCTTGAGAGCTGGTGATGCCTCAGAGAAGTTCTGCTAACATCCTGTGTTTGTACAATGTTGATTTGCATATTTTGATTTGATATCGCCCCGTGTGTTAACTATTTCTGTGCCTTAATTAGGGTTGCAGCCTTTCAGTCTGTGCTGGCAGGGGAGCAGCATGTAAAATTCATTACATCTCATGAGGTTAGACCTTCGTTATCTCTTCGGTACAGACAGCATGGCAAAGCTAAGGCACCCACGGAATGTTGGTCAACCAACTGCATCAAAATAAATTGGCACTGTCAGACAAATTAAAACGAAAGCTTTCAGATCCATTAGGAGGGAAACATTACAACACAGCTGAGGGAGAACAGGAAGTCCCGCGGATTAAAGGAAGAAGTAGGAACACAAGCAGTTTTATAACCTTTATTTTCAAACATAATGAAGTCAACACAACTAGTAAAAGATTAGGAATAATATTACCCGGCTTAAATATAAGGCATGCATGCTGTTGTAATTTCATTATGAGTTTACAGGATTTAAAGGAGCATTTTCCAACTGCAGAATGTCTTTATGACCAAAATGTCTGTCAAGATAAGAAAAAAAATGTCTGCCAGAAATATTATGTAAGAATGTCATAGATTTACATGTTTTCCTGTTGGTGTCGTCAACATCAAAACCAAGTCAGCCCCTTAAACCCGCTGTTCAGTATTAAATTGAACTGATTCCTTATTTCCTCAAATTCTCAGTGTGAAGGGAAAAAAACTGCTTGTTTTATAGTGTACTGCAGTGATGGTTCTGATGTACAATTGATCTTCTAAAGCTGATCTAAAGACACCAATAAATTTAAAGGATTGGTCGACAGGATCATGCCCTCTTCCTCTGATTGACGGTCTAGACTGGCATCATGCATGCCATAAACGTCCTTTACTTGGAAGAATGACTTTTCTGATAGCTGAAACAATCACTATGTGTTGCTCAAGGAAATCAGTAATGAATGTCTGCTACAAAAATGCTGTAAATACAGTAAATTGTACTTATAGCTAAATTGACTTAGATCTTAATGTGTATCTTGTAGGTATTTTTCAGACATGTGTGGTACAATCTGAAATGTGAGATTAATGTGAATTAATAGAATTAATGCTATACCATAGGGATAGCAATTTCATAAAATGACAGTAAATAATGTCAGTTTCTTTTTAAACCCTGTGTATTTTGTTGTTGATAGCATTTTTGGAATCTTAAAAAGTCTGGAAAATCGATGGAATCTCCCCATGCACACATGAGACGATATGACCTGAGGCTGAAGGCTTGATATTCTAAACCAAAACACATTCTTTTTTTAATGCACCTTTAATATTCACAAGCTTCCCTGTGGTTCTGAATGATGTTTCCCATTCAGGTGAGAGGTCAGTGGTCCCTTGGCCCCTTCAGGACTGGTCTGGAGTCTGGGTGTTCTCCATCTCTGGCTCTGACATCGACAGCATGCAGGGTGTTGTCCAAGCCACTCTCACTGTGTGTGGAGAAAAATTCCAGAAGAAATTCACAATGCATATCACTGGATCCACTCTGCAGATAAAGGTTCATATGTGTGGTGAAATATTTCACAGATATCACCCAGATAGTGTATGGGCTCTGCTGTGTTTCATTGTTGTTTTCGCCTTCAGTTGGTAAAATCTTAGGTTGTTTTTTTGGGAGCTGCTTGCTCAGTGAGTAAGCTGGTTAGTTAATGGGTCAGTCAGCTATGTAGGGATACTTCTGACACTATCAATACATTAAAGAATAAACTAGTGATGTCAAACCTGACGTCAATTCCTGACGGGCCTTATCTATGCTTGTTTTCATTTCAAACTCACTTTTTTGACCCAACCATTACTCAATTACTTTTTAAAAAATGATTCACATAATAAATAATAATGTTACATTTTTTATATATATTTATTGACAGAATAATTGACAGAATTGGCTGCTGCAAAATACTACTACTACTATGACTACTACTACGGCTACTACTACTACTACTACTAATAATAATAATAATAATAATAAAAATAATAACTCGGATGTAGGGCTGCACGATATAGCCGTCGCGATATATAGCATAGCTATTTTAGCGCAATAACAGCTATCCCCGGTATGTAGCCTTAGGTTTCTTCCCATATGTTTTTCAGTGGCGGCGGGTGAGCTGGAAACAGGGGAAGCGGAAACACTACCTTTACTATCTATCTTTCAACCTGTTCCACTTTATCCTCCTTGATTAACAATAAAACAAATAATGCACAGAATAACTGACACCAATCGTGTCAATAGAGTAAATAATTAACAAGGATGGCAATTTTAATAATTAGGTGGCAAGTAATCCCAAAGCTTTCTCTTAGATGTTTCACATTACAGCTTTCTTGTGTTACAAAGAAAAGCTGTGATGTGTCGTGAGCATTTAACGTAATTTAAATCGATAAATGCCATCCTTGTTAATTAAACAATCTCATGTTGTAGCTTTCACAAGCACACAAACTACAGACAATCTACGCTGTTTCGCGAGCATAATCATTTACTCTATTGACGCTATTGGTGTCAATTATTCTGTGAATAATTGACACATAATTGAAACCTAAGGCCACATACCGGGGATAGCTGTTATTGTGCTAAAAATAGCTATGCGATATATCGCAATGGCTATATTGTGTAGCCCTACTCGGATGTGCATTTTAATACAAACAAAGCATTCTTATATGGCTATAGTGGTACTTTTATTTGACTTGGAGTCCAATGAAGGGATCACGCCTGGGGCTGACGACATTGACTCCTGTATGGACATCATTAATAGGGAAAAAAGGGGGGAAGTGGGGTGAAGAACAGATGCCATGAACAGCTGATGCAGAAAGTAAGTGGTAAGAATTTTTATAGGGGGGATTTTTATGGTTGTGGACAGGAAAAATTTTTAGGTTTGGTTAAATTGCGTAGGGCCTGTCTGAAAATTCTCTTCCTGGATCTTTGTTTAGAACTCCAATAATAATAAAAAACAGAAATCACATGGTCCTCCAGTAATTGAGTTTGTTGCCTCTGAAAAATACAAAAAAAGTAGTGTAACTCCATGAAATAGCTGGTTCTGCACATTCATTTCAAGGGCTTACCACAGCCCAGCAGCTGCACTGTAACAGAATCTGTTTAACATTCTGTGCTGATCACATTCACTCCCCAGCATAACAGGCATGTAGATGTTGATGTGCCCCATATATTCCCATTCTCGTGGCAGGAAGAAATGTCTGAAGTGGGTGAAAGCTACAAGGTGCGCGTATCCGCGACGCCCAAGCAGATACAACAGGCGTGGAGGCTCAAAGGCATTTCTCTAAAGCACCCAGAGTCAAGGCTGGAAATGCGGCTGGATTTTAACTGCCTGTTTGATGCACGGGCGTATACGCACACGGAGCTCCCAGTGCTGCTTCCCAGACGGGAGCCGAGTCCTGGTAAGAAGGACGCTGCACTCTGCGAAGTGTGCTACAATCTGCAGGAGAAGCTTGAAACCCCACACTGATGCACTACACAACAGCAGCCTGGCTTATCAGACAGGCTCTCACTCACTGCATGAAACTTCTTGTTTTGTTTATTGACGGTGTTAATCTGTTGTGCATAATTAATTTTTCTACCGTTATATTATGACACACTTCCTATCCCCACAAGGGAGGTGTTTGACAGGAAGGGAAATACAGGTTAATCCTATCCATGTTAGCACTGACATAGTATTTGTTTCCCTTGCAAGCTCTTGAATAGTAAAAGGTGGGCAGATGAAACGGAGTACCGTGTCAAAAGGAATTGTTGGCTTTTAGAAAAATAGGGGAAAATGGGAGAGCATGTATCTCACAAAGCAGCGTGCAGTCACAAGCAGTTTTTTTGCAGGCTGAGGATTACACAAACAAGCTGCGCAGGGGCCTTTCCCAAAGGAGGTTTCTTTTTCAGAGCAGAAGCTGCCATGTCGGTTCACACTGCAATGCCCTGGCATGTGTTGCTCTCCCCCCTGTTCAGTGGTGAGGTACTGCCTCAGCGTGCATACCGGGGACGTGAAGAACGCTGGCTTCAAGGGGGATGTGTACCTTCGTCTCCATGGCGACCGAGGAGACTCTGGGAAACGATGGCTCGCCAAATACAGAAATGAGATGCAGACTTTCTCTCGAGGGCAGGTAAGGCATAGTGTGAAAGAATACAAAGGAAATAAAGGATTATTGTTTTTTCTTAAAGATGAGAGTTGTTGATGTGATATTCTGTGTGTGTATATTTTGAATTCATTATTTATGTATTAATTTTTGCCTTTATATTTGTAGACACAAAATGACATTCAGCAGTATTTGATTGTTTTGGCAAAAACTGCTGCGCTTGCTGTGTTAATGGCTCTTAAAACACCTCTTCCTCCCTGTTTTAAAGTGACCTTTACTTTCCGCTGTGGCCCTGCAGCAGGCTCCCGCAGTGAAGGTGATTAGATGTTAAGAGCGCTCATGAGAAAAGCCTGACTGCCCGGCTGAGAGACTGCAGCTTCAGACACAGAGAGGGAAAATGTCTTCCAGCAAAAGTTCTATTTAAGTCCTACTGGAAAGTGGTTATCTAATACTCACATTTCTGGGAAATCAATTGATTTCGGTCTCAAACAGAATGTGGGAGTGCGCAGAGAGCGCTTCCTTTTGTAATAGAAAAAAAAAGCTCGGACACTGCGAGCACTGCAGAGGAAGGGGTTGGTCGTAGGAAACGGAAATTCACTGTGCCTCCCATCTCAGCTGACAGTAGGTATCTGTTATTGAATTAGGGTATTATTTAAACAGGGCCATTACACCACTAAGAGGGTAAAATTAAATGAAAATGTCAGGGTAATTATTGTATAAGCTTTCAATCTCCTCTGAAAACAGGCGCACGTTAAGGTTTTATTCTAATTGTGGAATCCCATGACCTGGCTTTGAAATGTGATTACAGTAACAATGATTCAGTAGCAACTATCATACCAGATGTCTGGTACCAACAACGTCCATTGTCTGCTGTGATTTCCTTGAGAAAATGCTGCCCTTTTTGTTTTGTTTTTTGTAAGGCTTGCACTCATCTCAGAGTTGCATTTGTCAGGTGGACATTTTTCACATTGAAGCAGTGCATCTTGGGAAACTGAACCAAATAGTGATTGGACACACGTGTCAACGCAAAGGTAAATGTGTTTTTAGCATGTAGGTTTTTTTGTATTATTTCTCAGTGTTTTACTGTATGTGTTTTAAATATTCCTTAGGATTACACTGTCTGTCAAATCATAGATGCTGTTTCCACAGATCGTTGGTTCATTGACAAAGTGGTGGTGCAAGATGGAGACTTACCTGTGACTCAGCATATTTTTGTACACAATAACTGGACTGAGTCCCATCCTAAGAAAAGAGACTTCTGCAAAGTATGCATTCCTTTAAATGGTAGGAGTGACACAATATTATTTCAAGCCTTCACTATTTCACTCAATGTAATTGACAGCCATGGAGGTACTTTTAACGGCACATTTGTTAACAAATACAAACTTACAGAAGATCCCTGCTGGAAATATTTTTAAAAAGGCTTCTATCTCTTGATTCTCATTCATCAAAATTTACAAAATTACAAAAAGTTGCAGGTGCAGACACAGTTTCCAGGTCCTCTCTAGTAATTACCTTACAATTGATTTACATAGATCAATAAACCACCTACAAATATGAACTGCATTACCTTATATGGAGATATAATAAGCATCCTTTGTTATTCAGCGTTTCACACCCACAGTATATTGTGCCAGTGCCAATACAATCAACAGTCCCACCTGAGCCTTTGTGAGGTAGGACTTGATGTTCTTGGCGTGAGCAATTCACTCAGTTCTGAAAACGGTGCACGGTGTCTTTTGAATGTGTCAGAGAGGGCTGAGTTGATGGTCAACCCTGTGGAGGAGGCTGCATCACAGGGGACTCTGGACTGGAGCATGTGGGTAAAGTGCTTACCTCCTCCAGGGCCAGCAACAAATGTGTCTGTGGTCCTTTTTGGGGAGAAAGGAAAGTCTCCTTTACTGAGAGTGGAGAACTTCAGTGATAAACCGTTCAAGGTACGAGCAACATCTTCCCCTTTGTATGGCAGCACCCCAGCTGTTGTCAACACTAGAATCTAGAATTTGCTGTGGTGTAAAAACAAATAAATGTTAGATAATTTAATATTTTTATTACTGTATATACAGTTCAGTAACAAATGTTTTTTTTTCAACAGGTGCATGCAGGGGAAATAGGTGACCTCCTCAAGGTGTCATTCATCTGTAAGGGCTTAGAGGAAGACAACCTACTCAAGTTAGAAAAGGTACAGTGTTCCCTAGAGTGCTGTCCCCAGCCAGCCATATTTTAACAGCACCATGTTAAACTCCTGCCCCAACAGTGAATAATTTTCACAACCGCTTTCTTTGTTTTTCCTTAAATTGTTTATGTGAAGCAAAGGTGAGATCTTATTTGCTATGCTTTTATTTTTGTGCGTTCAGAGTCGAGAAAAAAAAATCATTCACTCAGTTTGCAGATCATTCATTAGAATAAATCCAGTAGTTATTTTCATTCTGGGTTCATTCACAATTGCCCTGCTTGCATGGCGAGATTCCCTGGAAAAAGGCTGAACATCTGATCCATGACATTCTTCCTCCTTCTGACAATAGGTGCGCGTCAAGGCAGTGGAGGGGAAGTGGGAGCTGGGATTGGACACGGACGAGCGCTGGCTGGGGAGCGTGACGGAGCTGGCAGCTGTCAGGCCTGACAGGCCCCCTCTCCAAGGTGCGTCACCCAAATCAAGAGTGACTTCATTTCCAGCGACACAGCAGTGTGTCTGGAATAGTAACAGCCAAGAGACCAGAAGAGAGTATGCACACTAATATCCACACACACGCAAACACACACACACACACACACACACACACACACACACACACACACACACACACACACATACAAACACTAGCAGACACTTGCCCCTCACCCATACATATGTGCACACATGCACACACAAACAACTTACCCTCCCCCACAAATACCTGGACACACACATGCACACACGCATACACAAGCACACAGACACCCCATCCTCCCACACATCCACATTCACATGCACAAAAACACCTTACTCTCCCCCAGAGCCACCAGTACATTCACAGTCTCGCTCTCTTGCTGTAACACACACACACACACACACACACACACACCTCACCTTCCCCCATGCACCCTCATGCACCTTACCGTCTCCAACACAAAAACACATACATACCCACACCCGTTTTCAGAACAGTGTTACCACTCATTCTGAAATTGTGGGTCTGAGGCATCGAGACATGGCAGATGGCAGCTCAAAATGACGAGCCTCCACTCAACTGTGTCTTATCCAGGGACCAGGGAGTCTGTAGTGTCCTCTAAAGCGCACATTAGACCCAGCCGGAACAGACTGCATTCAGCAGAACGCCATTGATTTTTGCTGCATTCATTTAGCCTACACCGTATGCAGTCAGTGATTTTTTTTTTTTTTTTTGGTGGTTAAACCTCCCCTGTTGGAATACATTTTCAGAACGCAATGGTAAATAGGGAGCTCACAGAGTATTGCAGTGGATGCTGTGATTTTCTAGAGAATCAGGCCTTGTGTTTGTGCTGCAGCCAGGTCTCGCCCTCAGATCTCCTCACGTGAACTCTCAGATCACCCTGAAGGCTCTGGAGCAAACATGTTACTGACTCCCATTCACTCGGCAGAGGGGTGCAGCTGCATGGAGAGAGAGCATCCTGTGATGCTCTCTGCACACAAAACACACACACACACACACACACACACGCACACATGCACACACACACACATGCACACACACACACACACACACACACACACACACACACACACACACATGCACACACACACACACACACACACACACACACACACACACACACACACACACACACACACACACACACACACACACACACACACACTTGATCCCTCTCTTCAGAAGGTGGGAAAACTGCCCCTCTCTGATGTATTTGTCGGTTCCAGATGTGCTCTACTCAGTGAAGGTGTACACAGGGGATGTCCCTGCTGCCTCCACCCATGCCCAGGTCCACCTCACTCTGATTGGAGAGAACGGAGACACCTGTGCACGAAAGCTGGGTGGAGCTACGTCAGGGCTGCTGCTGGAGAGAGGGAAGGTCAGTGATTTACCAGGTCACACCCCCAAAACAGGCTGTCTCACCCATCCTTGCCTTTTAGGGAGAATTGAGGCAAGTTATCAAATACACAGGGGGATGGACTTAGTGGACATTACAGTTTTTTACAACAGTTTTCACACTTAGGTCAATACCATGGCCACTTTTTCAAAACTCTTAACACTGTGTGCTTAACAACCATGCATATGAGCACATCAGTTAATCTTTCGTGCAAAATGCACTACAACCACCAAAACACTTCATAATTCACCCAAAAGTGACTTGTGCTGCCATAACTATAGCAAATGCTCTCTCCCAGCAGACTACCTTGTCACACAAAATACAATGGACTGAAAAACAGAAACAACTTGAAGCATTGCAAAATGCATAGATTATGTGTTGCTGTATCCTCTGTTTTAGCATAGATTACTGTAGTGTTTTAAAAAAAAGAAAAAAAGAATGACACCTCTTTAGAGTACATACTGTAATACCAAACAAATAATTCTAAAATGCTGCAATATGTTTCATTACAGCAATATGCTAAAATTTCTGTTACTGTACTGCCTACCACAGCACAACAAAAAGCACGCAGATGTTACATATTCATTTCCAGTGCATTAAGTTACAAACAACAGCACATGATACAGTATACCACAGTAATACCACTGGAAGTCTACTGTAGCCCTAATGCTGATCCATGGTGTCCTCTGTATTTTGGGTCAATTTTTTATGAATTTCACATTTACTGCAACATTCTCCCTTGCCTTGAACCTTTAGAAAAAAATCTTTAGCATATCTTCTCCACCCCTACAATCCCCCACGCCCCATAAATATTTGAAGCCAAGCAGCTATCATGACACCAAGAACAAACTTTTTGATCTGTTGTTTTGCCTGTCACAATACTGTAGATACCACTATTGAGTGTGTTAAATTTACTGTAGTTGCATTCTTGGGTCGCTTTCTCTCACTGATACCCCATGACTTATATATACAGCAGTAATAGTGGAAAAATCTCTTCAGCGACAACTAAACCCATATTTTGCCTATATACATGCACATTTCAGTGCAAATATGAGCACTTTTGTA
Source organism: Megalops atlanticus (assembly GCA_019176425.1). Classification (NCBI taxonomy): domain Eukaryota; kingdom Metazoa; phylum Chordata; class Actinopteri; order Elopiformes; family Megalopidae; genus Megalops; species Megalops atlanticus. Next base: position 53,489,998 of record CM032876.1, read on the forward strand.
TAGATGGTAACAAGGCTGCAAACAAAAAAACTGAATAAACTTTCTGCTAAAATCAGAATAATCTGTCTTATTTCAAGTGTATAGTTTCATTTGTCTGTCAAAATGCAGCATATTTCCATCTACAGTGATCTAAATTTTGTTAGGTTTTGAACTGAAAATTAACTGTTTTGAACAGAGTATCTAAATGTCTGCAAAATTTGCTGTAGTTGTACAGCATTTTGCTGGTGGTGAACATTGACTGATAGGGGTATTCATGAATTTCGGAAGAAGTGGTGATTGAATGCATTTTGCATCAAAGCAGTGCAAAAGTATACATATTTTAGTTCACATAGTCTACTGATATGGTGAATGTGTTAAGTGTTTTGAAAAAGTGGACATGGTATTGAGACACGTGTGAAAATGGTTGTAAAAAACTGTGATGATGCTGGAGAATACATCAGTTCCAACTACAAAACACCACTTACCCACCATACAGGTTTAACCCCTAAATATTTTTGAAGGTGGTTGGGGTTCTGGTGGTTTGTATTCTCATTGAAATCTTAAGATTTTACAGACTGTGGACAAAATGTACCTGCAGTTGATTGATGAGGCTTCAGTGTTTCCACAAGAAATTAGTTGTATGTAAATGGAATGCACTATGGTCATATTAATGACATAAGTCTTAAGATGCATTTACATGAATGTCATAATGGTTATTCTGCTGCAATCGAAAGACCTTAGACTTTAACCATGGTGCACCCCATCAAACACATCTTGGCCTGATATGACAGGAAGAAGGTCAGTTTACTCTCCCTGAAATGGATATGTTGCACACTAAATGCCATGCCAATTAAGCAAATGCTAACCAATGGCCTGGCCGCCCCGCTTTTCCGGTCAGGTTGACGTCTTCCCCCTCAGAGCGGTGGACCTCGGCGCCCTCACCAGGATGACTGTGGGTCACGGGAGCCTGGGCTACGGAGCGGGGTGGTACCTGGACAGGATATCGGTGGCAGACCCGAGAGAGCCGGGTGCCGAGTTTGTGTTTCCATGCCAACGGTGGTTAGACAGCGGAACGGGTGACAGATGGACAGAAAGAGAAATGAAACTCCTTGGAAAAGTCAGCAGTCGCAGCCAACTGACAGCAGCAGCTCCTCAGGGTGTGTTCGCCTGCTATCTCTGTGTGCACGCTTTCCGTAAGCTGCAAAAACGCTGCAGAAATCCTGTCACAGTGCACAGCACCAGGCGCAGGCTGGGATATAATTGAGGTGAAAATGAATATGGGCATCATGGCACGTTTTCCCATCTCTTGACACGGGGTAGATGTGGTTATATATTGTCTTCTCTCCCCTCCATGGTGTTTCAGTATTTAATTTATCAACATTCCCAGGAATCGGCTTCTGTTTCCTTATCTGTAGGGGTTATTTGACTTTGCAAAAAGCTTGATCACTTGGCTTATGGGTAGAATGCTCAACAAGAATATCACTAAGAACCATCCGAATGCAATGTGTGAAGTCAGGCATGATGTACATGTGTGTTCTGCTATTATGTTAGATATATAATACATAGTACATTGATCACCTTGTTGAGTTGAACGTGTATTCTATATATTTGTGCAGATTTATTTTACATCGTCATTGTATTCCCATTCAGCCATTACAATGGATTTTGTCTATTCCACTATTTAACCAAATGCTGCAGAACTACAGTGGAGTCCTATTTTTCTGACAGCTATTGCTTGGCTCTGTGGACAGGGCTATATATATGTCACCATCTCATTGCAGGGTGACTGTGCTTGTGTCTGCTTGCCAGTCTGTATCAGGGGATTGGGCTGAAGCTACTGTTCCAGCCTCCAAAGTGACAACTCTCTGTGTAAAAAAAAAAAAAAAAAATCACATCTATTAACTGTCACAATGGCATGTCATCTGTGGAAAGTTCACAAGATCACGCTCAGAAGAAAGTTTGAAATCTTGTCTCTCGTTGAGATACTGTATTTCATTTACTGTGAGCCAGCTCTTACCTCACAGATCTTATTCCACGGCAATAGAGAGCTAGCTGAAAGGAAGCTGCCATGCCGTATTCAGCCTGTGCTATCTTTTGAGAAGGATGTGTGAAGACCTGGGAAAGACATTATCACAGGGATGGAAATTAAGATGCCAAAATATTCTGTTTGCTAACTAAAAGGGAACACATCCTGAGAGATGAAATGAGAAAAAAGAGAGAAGACCATTAGCTTTCTAACGGGGAAGATTACCATAAATGTTTATTTAATTCAAGGCTCCTAACTATAAAAAATTACTCTGAAATTTGAATGGATGTGTTACCCTTATGAATTTCATCATCATGTTGCCATGAGGGTGAAAGAGACATTTTCGAGTGGGTAGTAACGTTCTCAGTTTCAGTGTGGAACTGGAAGAAAATCCCCTAAAAAATGAAAACTACAAAACAGTAATATAATCCTGAACAACGTGTTTTTTCAATTCTTCTTCTTCTTCTTCTTCTTCTTTTTCCTCATATTATTATTATCAAAATGCTTTTTTTTTATGTTTCGCTCTACATGGCATTTCCCAAGATAGATGCATACCTAAACAGTACAGAAACATTGGAAAATCTCAATCATATGCCAGAATGATCAACTGAAAGACTGATCAAGTACATGGTACAGCCGTAACTATTACTCTTTACACTAATCAGAGGTACAGACAGAGTCTTAAAGTATTGTATCTGTCCTGGATGCTACCTAAAAAAAAGAAAGTAAAAGCATTATGAAACCCTCTTCACTTTCCTCCCCATAGGCATATGGGACATCTGCATTGCCACCGGAGCCTTGTCCAGCTCGGACGCACATTTGGACGTGGCCCTGGAGGTGTGCTGTGAGAGGGGCACGTGTGCTCCCCTCTCTCTCCCAGCGAAAGCCCTCCGCCCGGGTCAGATGCACAAAACTGTAGTGGAGGTGGATACCGGAAAAGGGGCCATCACAAAAGTGCGCCTCGCAGTTAAGGAGGCACAGAAAGGAGCAGCATGGCGCTGCAGGGAGGTAAAGATCCATCTGCAGAACAGCGCAGCTCTGTCCTCTGTCCTTAGCTTAGCATAAACCCCTGGATATTTCATCTGCAAAGTGCAGCATAATTGAAACTGCTGAAGGATGGCTTTGGTCATAGTCTCTCTCAGCGGTGCAGACTCCTACCCACTGGGGCTGTCGTTGTTTTCAATGAGAAGTGTGCAGGTCCAGGAATCCATTGATGCAGTGTAAACTGTGCCAGACTGTGCTTGGGGCCAAGGTGACACATTTTTTACAGGACTAATGAGCCAGTCCTGCTTCCACCATTTTCTCAACCAGAATTCTGGGATTATTCTCAATTTTTGAGATGTTACAGTAAGATTACATTATATGTGTTATATATATTAAAAATGCATGCATAATTGGTCCACTTATGGGTTATTTGCATGACATATGTGGCTTGCAGGGGAACAAGGATTTCCTCTTCCCTGTCATACCTGTTGCTGCAAACCATATGATAATCCTTTACTCTGTTACCCTTGTAGTAATAATAGAGCAATAAGGGACTGATGGAGGATGGGGTTACCCCTAAAACCAAACCTCAAGCACTTCACCTCTACCATGTGGATTGTTTATGCTATGCACACTGTAGAAACTGTCACTACTTCACTGTCCAAGACAGGACAGATGTGCCAGTAACTTGTAAGAAAATACTGCGAGCTCTACATAACCCAGGGAATAATGCAGACACTCTTCACGATGACATTTCTCAAGCCATTGCGATGCAGAATTTGATGTGGTACTCAACTGTGACTTTTCATAGATGATTATCTTTTATTTTCAATACTGAGTGTGAATAAATGTCACAAAGTCCATACATATGCATTCTAGAACAGTGGTTGGCTATATAAACATATCTTTCCAAAGTAAAATTTGCGATGATAAAAATGTGCACCAGGTGTGCATGTGTTTCTTTGATGAAAGACTGTTTCAAAGAGGAAAAAATAATGCACATTTTGTACCAGCCCTTATTTCTTATACAGAGGGGGCAATTTTGTCTCTGTCTCTTTCATGAATTTATTTGAATTTGAATAGGTGTTGTTGTGAAGAAAGGTTCAACATGGGAAATATTCTGTTGATTTATTTCATGTCCTAACATTTCATGATTTTGACACGTTAAGACAGAAGTCCTTTCCTGTCATCCATTTTGCTCATCACATATTTGCTGATTCATTATTCTCGGATCGCCAGATCGCCATTTGCATGTTTTTAATTTGATTCGCTCTGTTTAGATTGCGCTGCAGAACAGAACAACAGGAGAAACTTTTGAGCTGCCTGTGCTGCATAGCCTGGGAGACTGTGAGGAGACCACAGTGGTGGAGGTTCCTGTGATAAGGCCGGGTGATCGCTTGTTAACAGGTGGGACTACCATTGTCAGTGTGTGTTTTACGGCAGCGCTCATCTCATTGGTGACACGATTGTGTTTTTTTTCACACAGTGAAAGAGTACACTGTGGTTCTTAAGACTGGCTCTTCTGCCAAGTTTCGCACAGAAGCAGACGTGTTTGTCACCCTCCGGGGGTCACACGGGGACACGGGCAAAAGGAAACTGACAAGAGGAAGAGGCCGCTCTCATTTTAGCACAGGAAAGGTATTATTCTGGGAGATGTGCTCAAAGGCTGTAGACTTTGACACAGCCCGATAAGAGAGCTGCACTGCTGGCCTGAATGAAATCCTCAGCTGTCAGCCTAGCTACTTTTTTTCAAAATGGTGGCCAGTTTCAGCAAAGCCTTGTGCCTTGCCATAATCTCAAAGAATAGTACGTATGTACTGTATAAACCACTTATGTCACTTGCTGAATACAGCGGCAGGGCTGCCTTCACACAAAACTGGGCTTTGACTGTTTTTAGCGGACAAGTTGAGTGTCAATTATGAATACTTTGCACCTATTATATTATGACTGCATTTTGCAAATTAGGATTAGACTTGTCTTCAATTAGCTGCTTGCCTTGCATTCATTGTCAGCGTTTTCCTAATCAAACTTTAGTTTATACTTGACAGCTAAAAAGCAGGCAGAAGACAGTAGTAATACTGTAATGCTGGTTTTGGAAATGAAGCTGTTTTGCTCCCAGTTTGCAGAGTTCCAGCTGCAGTCAGTGGACATTGGACAGGTAGAAGAGGCAGAGGTGGAGACAGGGCGAGGTGCTGACTGGACCCTCCAGGAAATCGTAGTGAAGGAGGGGATATATCTCCAGAAAGAGGCTGTTTTTGTTGTGGATGCACGGCTGAACAATGGAAACCGAATAATTAAAGTACCCGTAAAAGGTCGGTTTAAATTTCCATTACATCGACTGTGTGATGTTTTTAAATCCCCTATACCTGGATTTTGCTTTACAGCAATAAATCATTGTATAAATATTGCTTTCCCTTTGATTCTTAATTCATATTTTCTGCCTCTGTGTTAGTACAAAAGCATGTGGAAACTGCTGTACTGCAGTACAGCAAGGTCAGAATCTCTGAAGAGTTGGTTTGAAATGTAATTAGACATGACAATACTGATTTCTGGAGGGGGTCAATGGTACAAATTTGTTTTGCTTTTTTACCTAGAATACAAACAACACAGTATTGTTGAGGTAGAGAATGGGCCAGAGATGAAATCTGGTAAGTATATCTGCTTTTCAAGAAGACTCAGTGCTTACAAGCCTTATAGCAGTCATTGTAAATACTGCCTTACTTATTTTTTGCAAATCCTTGGATTGCAAGGATATATTGTATAACAAATTAAGTGATATCTAAGGCTTTCCATACAACATCTAGATTACATTTCTATAAGAGTTTCATAAAGAAAGTGGTTATTCAGTCTTTTTGCTGAACAAACCCTACCAAGCTGAGACCTTTACAGAGCTGTTTGCTTCTTCTGTTGGAAGTAAATCACAGTTCCTGAAAATCAATTTTCTTAAGCAATATTACAAATGTATCTTCAGGCTTCGGTGCTCATTTCCTGATGTACTCATTTCATAATTCACTCATAATGTTAGAAATGCATTTAAAATGTCTGAAGGTACAGTCAACACACGTAAGGCAGCCAATTTCATGTCCGCCTTCGCCTTCTTGAACGTCCATCGTTTGTCAGCATGATCCAAGTTCCTCTGTACACGGCTGCTGCCTCACTTTTATAGATTTACCACACCGGATGATGGCTGATTTGTGAAGCTAAGTGAGTTTGTGTGGGAGCAGACTTGTTTTTTTTTTCTTTTCTAATTTTAACCACTTCAGAAATTGTGTCCCAACTGCACAAGAAACCTGCCAAGAGTGCCTGTTGATACCTGGCAGCTCCCTCTGTGCAACTCTTTCTAATGGAAAGCTACCACAGTTTAAAAAGTCTTAATATCAAAGTAATAAAGGAGAAAAATCAGAAATAATGTTAAGCATGAATATGTATGGATGATGAATTGCAAATCCGTTCATGTAAATGCGACGCCATTATATGCAGATGGTCTCTGGAATGTTTACCCGGTCCTGCCTCTGGAAGATGAAGAGGGAACTGTGGGTAACCTGGTTATGGTGATGTATGGCACAAAAGGGCGGTCTGCGAATCTCTCCTGGAGACGAAAGCCGTTTCCAGGGAGCTCAGACACGGCAGCCTATGAGGTGAGCACCTTATGGAAATGTCTCCAGTCATTGCCCGAGGAGCAAAGAAGGATAAGACCGGCATCATTTATATTTTCCATTTAATGGTGGAAGTGAAGAAAGATGCAGATTCATTGGTATTGCGCTATTATTTCTCAGCCGAAGTAAAAGTGTTAATGAGTGACACAGGCTATCAGCGGTGTGCGGTTTTGCCTCACACAGTGTGTGCCTTCTTGAATTGCGATGAGGGTGCGTTGCGCTGCACCTGACAATCAATGCGGGCTCAGACAAATGCCACGCCCTTGGAGGAGGCTCATTAGGAGCCGTGATTGACACTGTTAGAAAAATGAATATTTGAATCCTTAGGATGCATTCATGACAGGATGCAATACCGCTCCTGTCTCTCAAAAGGAGCTGCTGCAGAAATCAATTAGGATGGATCTCATTTATTAAAATGTGTTTGCAGTGCCACAGCGATGTAAGTAATCCAGCTATTAGAATGACTAACACGGTCAATGGTAAAAGTGTGAAGAGATTTATGGATGAGTAATTATATCATAACGAGTCTGGATATATTTTACACCATTTCTGGCAGTAGAACAGTAATAACAATAATTATGATCATTAAAAAAAAAAAAAGTGCTAAGACTTGAAAAAGAGTCAGCTAATTTCAGCTTGTTATAGGGCCCGTCTAAAATGCACGCACCTCGTATTCAGGTGAACGTCACAGAAGACCTCGGTGAGCTGTACAAAATTCGGGTGGGTTTGCAGAGCCCCTCAGACTCAGGCTCCAGGGTGGCGTTGCGTCCCTTCAGGCTGCAGAATGCTGACACGCTGGACTCCTTTGTGTGCTCTGTGAACGAGACTCTCCCTCTGAGCTCCAGTGGGGACAGATGGCTGGAGCTCCCGGTGGAGTGGCCTTTAAGGCCCGCCCTGTCTGGTAAGTGTCGCTGAGATCATGCTAAGGGGATAGTGTGTCTTAATTCTGAACGTGAAACACAGAACCTTCCCAGAGTCATTTAACGTAATTCAGGGCTCTCGTTGCCATGTGTCTTAGGTTCTGGCTTGCATTCAATAGCACAGCACTGCCTGTCATCTTACACGCTGTGGCCCTCAAAGCCAGACTTTGCAGCACACGTAAAAAGGATGCAGACATAACAGTGCAGATATGTTATAATATTCCTATCTTTCTTTGTGTGCACTCCATTCAGATTGATTTTACTATTTTTAGAAAACTCTGTATGTGGTGTTAACCATTTGCAAGCATCTTTCAGGGAATGAATACTCAGATGCAGGTCTCCATGCCTCCCTCACCATGTCACTTATTCAAAATCAGAAATCAGCTTCAGTGATATACATAGCAGTTTTGAAATGCCATTTGTAAATAATTAGAGAAGCATACAGGTGATATTCAACATAATAGAAGTGCTTATTCCTGAGAAAAATGAACATCCATTAGCAGCCGCATTTATATAAAAAAAAGCCTTTGGCTCAGGCAATACAAATGCCAAACTGTTTATTTTTGCCCATTAATGTTGACAGGTTTTCAGAATCAGATTGTCAATGGTAGCCATAATATACTGTATATAGTAGGCAAATTAAAGTGGCAAGGTTGTGCATTCCTTTTAACGAAATTGAGGTTGTTAAACATAGTGAGCTGACACCTGCTTTGGGGCTCAACTTCTGCCTTGTATGAAATAAAATATTAATTTTGGCAAATTTACATGAATCCACAGACACCGGATACCACGCACAGTTCTGCAGGGACACTCGTTATCACTTTTTTTTTTTTTCCCAACCACAGTTAACGTCTATGACCAGATTTTTCGTGCATCATTGTGTCCCCCAGTGGCCGCCTACCACATGACGTTACTCTCCAGTGACTTCTACAGCGCGAGCCAGCCAGCGCAGGTGGCCCTGTGTGTGTACGGCCAGCGAGGGGACACTGGCGACAGGCCTCTCCTCCGGCCGCTTCGGTCCCAGGAGCAGGGAGGCGGCCTCAAGGTGTGCGGCTCTGCGGTGGGAGCGAGGCCCGTCTCCACATGTCAGCGGGCCTGTAATTGATCTATCAAACCTCCACCCTGCTGTCCACGTCGAGGTGTTTATTTCTGACACAGCGTCCCTCTGCGGCGTTAATGAAGACAGATGTTGTCATCTTTAAGCGTTATCCGGCGCTGTGCAGGCCCTGTCAGTCTGTGCATCAGCCGCCTGAGGTGCCACGGTCCCCCGTCAGCTGGGTGAGGGATGCTTCATGATCTTGGGCGGAGGGTTGGAGCGGCCCCCTGTTCCACCACTCCCATCTCCTCTCCACATTACAACAACGCAGTGCCCCTACAGCCCAATCTCTCACAAAGCCTCTTTTTGCGCCTCATAGAAATCCATTGATTTTTTTTTTTTTCTTATGAACGAGTCCATGTCTTTCTACTCCTTTTAGAAACGGCCAAGGGGAAATCAGCTGTCTCTTTCATTGTTTATTTATTTCTCCTCTGTGACAAAGCTCTCTGTGCTCAACTTCATTTCCTCTGGCTATATTCTTTCCAACTTTCTAACATGCTATTCAACAAAAACAACACCAAAAATTGTCAGACAGTGTTTTTGTTACACTGTTTAAAATCAGCAGCTGGAGTATTTTAGTGTTTTCTGTCTTACTGCTAGAATGCTCGTGTGCCATGCCAGCAGTGATGTCATTTTATGCCCGTCCCCTTCCACTGGTCTTAGATGAGCACTAAATGCTTTTAAATATTGGTTTTGTTAGAATGTATTAGCATGGTAACCAGCAATGAAAGCAGGAAAGCTGAAATTACAAGCCTTGAGAGGTCAGAAATTAGACATTGTTCATTCAAACAATCATCATGCATCTCAGAAAAAAATGCATTTTTCCATTTACTTGACTGACAGCATATCAGGAGGATCTCATATATTCCAGTTATTTAATTTTTGTCTGACCTTAATATGTATAAATGCAGTTTTATGTGAGGTAGTTCAATAACATGTTTTACTTTGAAGGCATTCACTTTCCAAATCTGTGCTGTGAACCTGGGTGAACTGAACAAGCTTTCCCTCTCCTTCTGTAGCGAAAAACGTAAGTGTGTTGCATAAATGTGGATTCCAACAGAGTAAAACATTGATGAATCTCTGATGAATCTGCTGGGAACCTCTTCCCCCTTCTGTGTACCTGTTGGCAGAGGACCTTTGTGTTTGCTTTTTATTGGTGTTTGTCTGATTTCCAATTTAGATTTCTGTAACTCATTGAACTCAGATATGTAATCTTAATTTTATGTGATGTACAATCTTGCTCTAGGTCAAAGTGCTCATGGGCATCCCTACAAATCAGCTAATTGCCTAAAGGAGAGGTTTGAGAGTTCAGTGTAACTTCTCCCAACAGTCAACAGTGGATTGAATGAAAGCATGCTGCCTGTGTCCCTTTTTCAATATTTACTAACTGTGTTGCTGGATTCATAGACAAGTAAAGATATGTATGGATAACAAAATCTGAATAAGTGAACTAAAGTGATGAAAATTGCTCCTCCATTTTTCCCAGGGGTGTCAGTACATATTAAAGAAATACACCTGAAAGAAAATACAGACGAAGATAAAGTATATGTATTTAAAGTCAATGAGTAAGTAACCATGCGACATGTCAGTGTCAATACTAATTTTCTTCATATACTTGATATGCTTATATTTGCTACACTATACATTGTGCAGTACAGGGGTGTTTGACACAGAGCCTTCACAAAATTTCTTGTCACATACAAGGCTGTTAAGATTAATGTTTTCATGGATGACATGAGATGAATGTGATGTACAGTAGGTCGTGAAAAATGGCAACTTTATTTGCTAGTGTTGTTATTAGTATTTTACTGGCCAGCGACTTCTAAGATATTGACCAATATGACAGCTTGTGGACAAGCCTGATGCATTACTCCTGCCCCATTTAATTAAAGATGTAGCTCTCATTAGTCTGACTGCATGTTAAAAATTTAGAAACATCAAAAACTATAAAATGTTTAAAACAATCAAATTTGGTATAGCAACTTGTATTTTATGTATTCTGCTTCACATTTGAAAATGGACACAGTTGATATACGGTGGCAGTAAAGTCCTGAATGAAATTAAATAGGCTATAATTGGATTTTAATTTGTAATCCTTTGGCAAATTGAGTTGGAAATGATGGCAAAAAATGTTATTTGCTTCAAAAAACCCTTGCATGCATGCAATTTAGGCTTATGCAGACTGTGCATTTTATTATACATGTATTGTCATAAACATACGCACATATTGTATCCGCAATGTGGTCTTTTTAAATTTTTGCAGGGACTTTGACTGTCATGCTGGTCTTCAGCCCACTGTGAAAGAAGTACAGCTGACCACTGTCATCAGAAAGGACAGACAGGAAGAGACTGAAGAGATGTCTGCTAAAGTGGAGTCAGAACATAAGGCTGAAACTAGCTTGGATGTGACTGAATACCTTGTCAGCACATACACAGGGGACGTATTAGGGGCGGGAACGGATGCAAATGTCTCTCTGGTGTTGTGTGGGGACAAAGGCTCATCTGAACCCATTGCCCTCAACACACCCCGAGAGACACGTAATCCCTTTGAAAAAGGCCAGGTGATTACACAGTTCACCATCGCAAAGCAGTCTTTTCCAGCAAGAGGCACAAGTCCCAGAGTGATGTTTTGCTGTAGGGTAGTTTTGCTGATCAGGATCAGTGAATAGGACCATCTTCAGTATGTCAGCTGGAATTGGCGTAGCACTTTGATTTCTATAGTGGCTTCATTGCACTGGTCATGTGCCACTTCAACAGGGCAGTCTTTTCAAAAAGACCTGCCCTTGGCATACGTGCCATGGTCTGTTGATGCAGAGACTGCGCACATCTATTAGAACAGTGATAACCCGCAGGTTTATGTCACTTGAATTTTAACAAGCAGCAAGAAAGGCTATCCTTTCTGAGTAGTAAACACTTCTCATGCGGACAGGCATTTCTGTCCAATAGACAGCTCAGCTGAAGGTCTTATAATTCCATATACTGCACAGCCCTGCTTCTGCTGTGTGGTGAATGGACAAACTGCTCATGAGGTACCTTCCAAGTCTGTGATGAATTCAGCCTTCTCTTGTCAGTTTCTTTCAAATAATTTCGTCAGTTCATCATTCAAATCTGAAGAAAATACTGAGAGAACTAATGGGAAACATTTGGAGGAAGTCAAATACAAAAATTTACCAAAACAGGATGTATAATTAAACTCAACTGCCCTGTTCCGAATATTAATGTTCAATATTTGTATATTTTTTCCCCAAGGTTGACACATTTAAGATCTCTACAAGGTCAGTTGGAAAGCTCAATAAAATCAAAATTGGCCATGATGGAAAAGGATTTGGTAAGTCGGCTGCAACACTCAGGAAGCACTCTGAACTTCATTCCAATTAGTGAAAAAATGACCACAGCTCCATCTGAACTTTCAGAAAGCAGCAGACATTTTGGTACTGGGGCCTTGCAAGAATGCAAGATACCTGCTTTCAAACTTCTTGTCAGCCCACAGAAAACCAAAATGACTAATTGCTCTCCTCAGTATCCGTTGAGACAGAGGAGAGCAAATGCAACAATGTGCTGTGTAAACACATTAAGTGAATAAATGACACCATCGGTCACCACCATTTCACTTTTGAGTAGGTTTTAAAAGCCAATAGCGTCAATAGTTAATTGCTGAAAAGTCACGGCACACTATACACTGCATGGGGAATCAATAACCTGAGCTCCCATCCTGAATGAAATTTTATGTGCATGGATATTTAATTACCGAAAAAAAAAATGAAGTAGTCAAAAGAGTCATAGAGAATGAAGTCGACTCTAAGGATGCCCCTTCCATTAGGGTATGCATATTTCATAAGGGCAGGATATGATCATGCCTCTATTAAACTCCTGCCAAAATGTCTCGGACCATTTGGAGTAAGACAAAGCATGAGCCATTATGTTGTGTAGTGCAGCAAATCTCATGTCATTGCATCCAGCGTGCTGAGTTCTGACAAATGTCAGTAGTGGCAGGGTGGGACTGCGTCTGAGTCAGGTGCTCAGTGTTATGAAACACTGAATACCAGATTGTGCTGTATTCATGATGACAGAAAAAATAAGATATGTAATAATAACAGTCATTTATTACAATAATCAAAGTACTCAAACTATATTATTGCAAAGGGTGCTATACTAAATAAAAATGGACTGATTGTCTGACTTAATAACAACAACAATAATGATGATGATGATGATGATGATACTACTAATACTACTACTACTACTACTACTACTACTAATAATAATAATAATAAATAATAATAATAATAATATTAAATAAATTTCTTGAAAAATTGTAATATCAACAACCCTCAATGCATGTGAGTTACATTACAAAATATGGACTTCCCAGGAAAAAAATAATATATCTACCAAAAGCAATCAACAGTGAGATGAACTCAGTTACTGAACCCCACCTGTGCTCCGCTCTTCAGGAAGCGGCTGGTTTCTGGAGAAAGTGGAGATCACACACATGCAGTCTGAAGCTAAATTTACTTTCCCTTGTGGCAGGTAAGCAGACTCCAGGTATGGGGCGTGTGTTCAGTTCATTCATTGCAAACATTTAGATGTTAAGCTCTGTAATCTTCAGGTGTACTGAACCCAGAAGGTGCCTTGATTTAATCACTTGTGCAAATTTTGACTGATTTTGCAGATGGCTGGCCAAAGATGAAGGGGACGGAGAAACCGCCGTTCAACTGCGGATCGAAGGTTACTATCACCTCCCTTTCATATCTGTCTGATCATCCGATGCACATCAATAAAACGGATGCTCCTAATAATGATGTAATTATGTAAGTAAATATGATGCATTTTCAGGAAATAACGAGCGTATGTTATGCTTTAATTTAATTGATTACAGATCCCTCGCTAGATGATTGAGGAAACACGCAAGAGACCTACACAGTCTACCTGTGTGTCCCTGGAGAAAATCTTTACAAATTATGTTATTTATCTTTCTACAGTGTAATTTCAATACCAGGATTTTAATTATTACTGTAATCACATAACACTGACATAAAAAATGGAACCATTCTAATGTTACAAATTTTGAAATAAAACAGCAAAGTTTACTTATGAATGCTTACAACAATGATACAACTGTGCTTAAATTAAATGTGTGGTTCATTTAAGTGCATCTATTTCAAATGTTACAGTGGCTGTGCAGAATGATATGCAGAAATTCTAAAAGAAATTCCAACAGCACTGAAATGTGAGCTTTGTGTTGTGTTGTGTCTGGTCACCAAAACAATCACACAGTAATATTTCATAGCACTGCTCCTCTCTGTTTCAGAGCACAGTTAATGAAACTTGGAGTAATACTACTGGAAGTGCATTTAGCCTTGAAGACAGAAAGGGGGAAAATTTTCTCCAAAGTGTTAGGCTTTATCAAATTTACCTAAAAATCTTTCATAAGATTTACTTTAAAAATCATGATAGGGTTTGGTTTTGATGATATCTGTAACACACTATTGGTCACTCATTACACCATATATGATTTTTGTTTTTGTTTGTTTGCTTTGTTTTGTTTTCAGAATGTTTACTCCACAATGTGTTTGTTGCCCTATACTGTGTGTATCAATGTATCATTACAATGAGAACCTCCTGGTGAGGGAGGGGGATGTGTTGCTGGAATAATAAATATAAATAAAATAGAAAAGATTTAATGATTGAAGACCAAGGGGGTTGCTGCAAGCATATTCACGTTTCGAACATCGAGCAAGGACAAGGTACTGTGCTGAGTGTGAGTTCAACTGGGGATGGGCCCAACATAATTGGCGAGTGTGGTGATGAACCAGGACAAGGTGTCCTCTCTGTGATGACAAACATGCATGGGAGGTTTCAGAGTGAACACCAGGAGCAACCTAGCATGTGAATGATAGACATAGCCCTCTGTGTATTTTTTTTCATGGGACTCTTTGATAAAAGTGTTGGTGACATCTGTTGCTTAGATACCAGACGATTTATAAATGATAAAATGCCAGGTCACTCTGACTTTAACACATCTTTTCCCCAATTTATGTACTTGCACATGGAGAGGAGGCAATTCTGCACAAGTGAAGTGCTTTTGTGGATGTATAAAGCAGGGGGCATGACCATGAGGCTATGCCCCTGACTGCTCAACAGCTCATATTCTTGCACTGTAATTTGCTGGCAGAGGGCTCTTAAGAACACATCATCTCGCGCTGGCAGTCAACTAGTCATCTGAAATCCTCATAGTGAAAGAAAGGAATTCAGGGAGCTGCTTCTTCTTCTTAGACCTCACGCGCGGAGAAAATAACTGCTATTCAAATTGACATTACAGCAAGGATGCGGTTGCAAAGGTAACACGGAAATGAGGATTTGTATCAGGTCCTCGCTGTCTCCAGCTTAGTATGTAGCCAGACAGCCAATAACCTTCAAAACCTTTTAAAACCCTAATCTTCTTTCTTACCGTCGGTAGCTAGAGTTTCAAAAGTAATTTTCGTAATTAGTGATTTTACTTAAGTTTGGATTTGTGTATAAATGAATGAATTATTGTTGCCAAAATGCCTCGGTATTGTCAAAATAAATATACTAATTATATCTTTCAGACTCCTAGAACCTTAAACCCACAAAGTGTTAATATACGGATTTAGCTTTATTTTCCAACTGTGAAATTTTCGTAACTGGGGATTTGAAGAGAATTGATTATCAAGCGATTCGCAGAAAGCTGTACATTTCAAAACGATTTAGTACCAGGAGTGGGGCTAACGATTATGTTCTTAATACGGGATATTCATTGTTTTAATGATTTATGTTGCCGTACTTACTACTACCGTACACTACCACTATATGTATCGCATCATACAAAATTGATAAAGCACAAATCAGTGTTTGAATCATTATGAGTATTATAACTAGCGCAATATTAGTAACTAGTATAATTGTTCTGTTTCATAGTGGTTTTATGCGAATGGGAATGTAAGCTCCAAATGGAGGGCATGTCGAGGGCATGACATTAAAAACTCATCAATAATACCTGTACGCCAGATACACATACTAGTCGCAAGCAGGCAAATAAAGCGGTTCCCACGACTACTAAACGCACTCTTCAATTCAACTTGATTATCCACGATAGACCTGCTTTGACACACGAGCGCGTGGTTATGTTCAGAAGGCATAAATCTTGAAACGCCTGTACATTTTGGGTACTGTCCGTGGTGCTGAACTGTCTTCTGTACAGCACCCTTTGCACACCTATAGTACAACCATGCTTGGCAACGCATCTGAAATACGCTTCCCTTACACGCGCATGCACGCGTGAACATACATATGCAAGTTAAAACGATGATGCACCTCGGTCCCCATTCTATACTTTGATGACTTTGCGTAAAATAGCCCTGGATTTTATTGGTTGTAGATGACTGTGTAAAAAATACCCAGGTACCAACATGAGCAAATCTGATGGGTTTTAACTGTGGTTTCACTGAAATAAAATCGATTCGTGCGTTGATTTATATGGTCCTAGATATTCCTTTACAAATATTATATAACAATTCATACAATGTCAGTTAGTCACAGAAATGTGAGGTTAGAGGGCGACGAATTTCAGGATATTTTATTTTATTCTAGTTAAATTCTGTATCCACGGCTATGTGGTATTTTACTGTCACGATAATATAATAAGTACGTGCCGCCTACACTGCAGCAGAGGATGGCGAGGATAAGTGTGATAAGTGACAGAAGAAGAGTTGCAAAGCAATGATGTCATAGTCTAAATGTGTGCCATGGGAGAGCATTTGGTTCATACCTGCTGCCGAAAGGAAGTGTTGCTTTGTTATGAACAGGCGGCGCTGCAGCTGGCGGAAGAGGAGCTCGCCCAGCCCAGTCTCTGCTCGCTGGTACACCGAGTCAGAAAGAGAAAGGAGGAGGAGAGAAAGGAAGGAGCAGGGGAAACACGGTGTCGGTTAGATAAAGGGAGGGCTGCTATAATGGCCGCTAAGTCGGATGGGGTTTTGAAAATGAAAAAGAGCGATGTGGCATTTACTCCCTTGCAAAATTCGGATCACTCGGGCTCCGTGCAGGGGCTCGCCCCAGGATCGCAGCCGGACTCGGGAACGGGAGAGGGAGACTTCGTGAATGCGGATTCGCGCTGCTGCGGCTCCTCTTCGACGTGTCTTCGCCTCGGGAGGGAGCAGCAAAACTACTCGGTGTGGGACTGTCTTTGGATCCTCGCCGCAGTTGCAGTGTATTTTGCCGATGTGGGCACAGATGTTTGGCTTTCCGTCGATTATTACCTCCGTCGCGATTACTGGTGGTTCGGGCTCACGCTGTTTTTCGTGGTGCTCGGGTCGTTTTCTGTGCAGGTTTTTAGTTTTAGATGGTTCGTGCACGATTTCAGCACCGAGGAGAGCTCAGGTGCCGGTGGTGCCGCCAGTTGCTCCCACATGGACGGGAAGCTCATGAGCGGTTCTGCCTCGCATGGGGATGTGGGTGCCCACCCTTCCACACCCCAGAGACAGGCTTCCACCGCCAGCAAGAGCAACACCGCAACTAACAGCAGTAACAGCAGCACCGCGACCCGGACTAACAAGAAAAGGTCGGCATCCTGCTCGTTCTGCATTTGGCTCCTGCAGTCAGTCATCCACATCCTGCAGCTTGGGCAGATATGGAGGTAAGAGTGCCTATTAGTATTCAAATTAACAGCCTAGCCACTCACACTGACTCCAGGAAACTATTGGAGTGTTCACTTTCTCTGTGTCTTGACAGCTTACTGTTAATAAGCTGTCACAACAAAGCGATTGAAGTCGTTGTCGGTGGTGGTGGGGTGGCGAAGGAAGGGTTTGTTGTACCAATTGTATTATCTAGTTAAAAAAACAGCCTTTATCTCTAGATGGATTAAGCTACGCAAGTTGCAATATATATGCTACCTATCCCGTGTGTGCACCCCAGTGTATTCGGGGAGTCTAATGCACACTCTTGTGGTGCGCGCGGAGTGTGGACTTTGAATATGAATGTACTGGTCATGGGTTTAGTTGTGTATAAACATACCTATGAGCGTTAGCAATGATCACTTTAAGAAAAAAAAAAAACGCACAATTGCATTGCACACGACTTGAATGGCGTGGTAACTGTACAGCTACAAGCGTCGTATTGCATGTCATTTTTTGATTTTGTACTAAATACCTCTGAAGCAGTAAAATTAAAAAGTGCGCAAAGTTTATAAATAGAATATAAAGACACCAAGGTCACTCTGAACAACTCTTATGTTAGGAGAACTGTTCTGTATTATTCATTCCAAAAAAATTGAACAAACATCTGGATGATTAAACTAATGATATACAGTACATACTGGATGTATGTCATTAGTTTTATTCATCTGAAAGCATAAAACCAAAAATTTGTTGGAAGATGTTCGCAGCTACGTTTTATAACTATGTGAATTGATGATATCATTGCAAACTGATCTTTAAAAACATACTGTACAATTTATGGAACCTCTTTCTGAAGACAATTTGCACATTTAAGTTGATTTTGCATTATAGCAACAGATCATTGTGCAAATTTCCCATGCTCTTGATGAAATTACACTGATTATATTTTTGAGACCTGTGCCAAATCAGAGCTTTATCACGTATCTGTTAACAAGTTGGAATACTGGCATTAGTGTGGATGAACTATTGTTTTTCAGTATCAGGTTCCTATCAATGATCAGTCAATGATACTTCTTATATAGAAGAGAAACACAGTGAACACAGATATATCCTTAATGGCTTTTTCATGTATCAGCAAGTTCATGGTTCTGTTTTAGTGAGGATGCAATTACTTACACTTTATGCAATTTGTGATCGAATCAATGTTTTGATCTAATCTGCCTTTTGACAAAGTGCTTCACATCAATAATATACATAGTTGGCAGTCTCAAATATTAAATTATAACAGGCATCATTCAGTTTAAGTCCTGCTGTTGACAACAGCTCACTGATTCTTTTATCTGAATTTATATTTCTGTTTTTTCTAAAATAACACAAACATGCATGAAAACCCAATGTTCCTAAGGTATTACCCTATATTTACCTGAGTCATTGAACTAATTATACTTACTTAGGATTTATGCCATTATTTAGTAGTTGGGTCACCAAGAAATACCTTAAGATGGATTGCAAGCAATATACTTCTTTAAGAAAACTATATAATGTGTTGTGCCAATTTAAGAACACATTTCTGGTCTAAACCAGAACGAGTTCAATTGCTCTGAAGGTACTAAGGTTGTATAAGGTTTCTCCAATAACTACCCATTGCGAAATTCAGGGCCAGACTCAATCTAACTCCAGTGTGCTTGTCCCCTAACTGTGAATAATTAAAGTAAGCAATATTTTAAGTGAGCAAGGCAGCAAGTAAGTAATTTAAAGTAAGCAGGAATGTATATATACATATATTTTTTTTCATTACCTCAGTACTTTCAGAGTTGTACAACTTGCTTACACAAACATGACAATGTCCACAGCTATTTGCCTGAGAAATTATTTTTGAAAACATAAAGACACAAAGGGAGTCATGCCCACTGTAGTGAAGAAGAAATAAGAACACTCCCAACTGTATGTGAGTGTATTTGCCTTTAAGAGCCTCACAGCACCAGGGTCCTGTATGTTCTCCTAGAGTCCGTGTGAATCTCCCCCTAGTGCCCCAGTTTCCCCCAGCAGTCCGAAGACATGCTGTCTAGGCATTCCTAAATCATGGCTGTCTGCGCGCATGTGCGTGTGCCCTGCGGCGGGCCCACGTCTCTCTCGGCACGCAGTCCTGCCGTGTGCCTGCTGGGCTTGGCTTTGGCTCACTGTAACCCTCTGCAGGATAACGCAGCTCCTGACGATGGCTGAACGGACAGACTGACGACTTGAGCCTCAGAGCAACGAAAACATTTGGCGCAGAATTGTTCACGAGCGTTTTCTGTCAATGTGTGACTTGGATACCTTTGTAAAGTTCAAATGTCTCTGGGAATATCCGATATCCATGACTACATTTGAATACTCATACCATATCGAGGTGGAGCTGACTTCAGTCTACATCTTCAGTCTGGAACATTACGGTTTGATTTCTAGAACAGGGTATCCTTTGCAGCATATAATTAGATATTTAATTAAATGAACTGAATCTCTAGAGCCCCTTTGCTGGCTCAGTACAGAGTGGAATACTGTAGTAATAGCACATGCTTTGCTGGAAATGCTGAGCTGAATTTCACTGTCTGCTTTTAGGATTCTGGCATGCTTCTGAATGGCCAGTTACCAGGTGTTCACAACCCAATGATGGCAAAAAATGCTTTAGCTTTATATGATGTGTGTGGTATTGCACATCTTCACATAGCACAAATGTGCATTATATGTGTAGAGTGTGATGAATCACCATGAAGCCATCATGTTATTTTCTTATTGTCATACAGTATGTGTATTCAGATGTGTTTTATCATACTGTACATATCTTCAGGTTTGTTCATCATACGGTACATATTGTTCAGGTGTGTTTATCAAACAGTATGCATGTATGAAATGTGTATGTACATGTGTATGCCTGTTCAGGTGTGTCTCATTGCTAAAGCTTTGAGCGCTGTATAAAAAAATCTCACTCATATAACAGTTTACCAACTACGGCCCAAGGCATATACGCACTCCTTCAGCAAATGTAGTCTCTGAGGACATGAAGCATCCCTTAAGTTTACACTGCAGTTGCTGTAGGTGATGTGCTTGAAAAGTCTTAGTGACGGGTGGATTTTAAACCAGCGCGGAGAAGCAGAGCATGATGAAGCAGTCTGGAGAAATCCTTTTGTGCACGGTTTGGTTCTCTAGCTGTAGCAAAGCCCAGCTTGCTGCCTTAAGAGTTAAGCTCTGGTAGTCTGGAAATGCAGCTAATCTGTATAGGTGTGGTCTAGCTCAATATTTGTGTGTGAGCTGGTCCCAGAAATAGCCCAATGTAATGTTGTGAAACATATTAGTGCAGACAGCAGTGTCTGTGGCTACTCATCTAAACTGGAAATCACATTGAAACAGAATGAAATTTAAAATGTGCCCTGAATGTGTAAAATACTTGAGCGTAAATATGTGTGTGTGTGTGTGTGTGTGTGTGTGTGTGTGTGTGTGTGTGTGTGTGTGCATGTGTGTGTGAGAAAGAAAGAGAGAGATCCAGCTCTCTGTATGAGCTTGTGCTCTTGCCCCAAGGTTGTTGCTCTCCTGAATTCATCTGAGGAAATAGCAACCACCCTTATTCATAAACACGTACAATATTTTATGTTTGTTTTACAGTTTACTGTTACTTTTATATGTTTATTTTGTTTGCATAATTAATGTACTACAGTTTGTTTTCTCTTTTATTCTTTAAAAAAATGACACCAATATTCTCACACTGGGGAAAAAACAGCTACTTACTAGCTGTGTAAATGATATAGTGTTACTTAGACACACCAGTTTTTCTGTAGCAAATATGTTGTGCAAACATGGTCTGGTCCTTCCAGAGTGAAGCAAGATGAATATATCTGAGGCTGAGCTTTAGAGGGCTAAATTGTCAATGGCACTTACAGTCAGATACCCTCCAGCGCACACTCATTGTCATTTGAGCTTCTGCCAGGATAATGATTTCAGTGTGTACTGTATGTAACTCATGCAGCTCATATTCACATATTCGCCACACTTTTGATGGCACTGTGCTTATGAAATGTGTGATATCCTGTGGAGCCATTTCTTTTCAAAATTTAAAGACTAAAATTGCTTGTAAAATGGGCTGCTGCTTTTTTCCCCCAGAACTATGTGTTTGACAGCCTTTTTGCAGTTATTTAATTCAGTTCATATTGGATTTTGGTTTGAATAACTGGATATTCATACCAATATTCATAATAACAATAGTGTACAAAGACCTTTTCTAGATATCATATTCTGGAAAAGTTACTGTAATGTCCAAGCTCTCACATATAAAGAGTTATGCAGATGACCTTGCCATGGCAACAAGTGGCATGGTAAGTGTGAATGAATGAAAAAGAGCTCAGGATAATACAGCACAGTGTTGTAGTGTTATCTGCTGTTATGAAAGCTTTTAATAGTACATTATTTTGACACAATTAAGCATTTTTTATACGTTAAGATTTTCATGACAATCCACAATCTTTCAGTCTTTTGCATTCTGTTTCCGTGCAGATATAAATCTTGGACATTAGAAATCTTAGACATTATGTACCCAGTTTCTTTTTTAGGTCATGGATCTTTCTCCCAACTTTACTGATCATTTTCTTACGTGCACTTTACACGAATGCCCTGCAAACGAGCTTGCACCAGCTCCAGCATCAGGGAGCAAACAATGTGCAACTCAGAGCAAACAATGTGCAACAATGTGCCAAGTGATGTTTTTGCAGTTGCACATGGATCTAAATGCAATATTAAGCATTTATTGAACGACAGTAAAGAGCACTCCATCTGATTTTGTCTGATTGCTCCTGATTGTGATCAGCACTTCTGAAAGGATTCTTGTAGATAGGCCTATAGATCTGTCAATGGCAGGCGCATTTTCCTCAGTAACCACTGAACTGAGACTCTCAAAGCCAATGGCACATTGCCAAAGGTCATCCTTTTTAAGGCTGAATACAAACTAAAATCTAACCCTCACTACAACCACAAAGAATGATCATTTGATTTTTTGCTTGCTTTTTTAAAGGTGGTATTCCATTTTTCCTACAACTGTACTAACATTGATAGTACATGGCAATACTAATCTGAATTCTTCAGAAATGCCACAATAAGCAAAAAGAGTTTAACTAGTATGTTAACTTTTGACAAACCTGCTTTGGTAAACATTGTCACAAAATACAAATAAAAGTATATTCTTTCAATTGCATTTTCCTAAATTTCTGCATTCCGATAACCATCAACAGACACTCTAAGACACACTTCATCTTCCTGCAGCTATACTTCCATTGTGTCACAATGAGACTTTTTTTCTGATCATGTGTAGCATTCCCTCATATTAGTTCCTCTGTGTACATTGGTCTGTCGTGTCGTGTGCACTGACACTGCTTTTACTTGGTGAACTTAATCACTTCTGGCAGTTAAACCCATTTACAGAGGGAGGGTCTAAGAGAATGCATAGTCTGCCTGCATCTGTAGCTGCATAACAAGCAAACCTTGTTCACTGGGCCATATATAATGCAGCTGGACAAGTCTGGCACGCAGCTTCACCATTTCATTACGATTAGAGCACAGAGTGTGTGCTGCAATGCAATCAGGCACTTAATGATATTGATTTAATATATGTAACGCTGACATTAAGTATACTGTCGTTTAATCAATTAAAGTCTGGTTGAACTGGAGCAGCTCAGGCTTACATAATTTGCATATGATTATTTTTAAAGAGAGCCGTGGAAAGAGGCAAGCATAAGACACCTCCCACTCCTTCTCAGAACCACGCACCATGAAGGGGGGAAGAGATGTGAGGGATTTCCAGCTTTTAACGCTGTTCCAGATGAGAATGTTATGCTTTCTGAAAAAGTGTGTCAGCACTTGTAAGAAGGCCTGACTGTTTTTCTTCAGGTTGACTAAAGATATTTTAATGGTAAATGGGAAATTGTAGCTGCCATGTAGAGAACTGTCCTTGGGAGTCAAGATTAAAACAAAAGCGTCAGAAGTAGTAAACTTAAGGTAGGTGCTGCACCGTTAAAATGAACAGATTTGTCCATCAGACTGGGGAGAAAACAACGCCCTACTGTATGTTGTTTGTAATTTCTCATACCAAAATTTGGCATCAGATATGTTTATTCAAATTTCCACTTGCATGCAAAAATCATTATAAAAGACATTCATCTACATTCCCAGCAAGGAAAGAAGACAGGTTGACAAGTACTGTGTGCATCTATGAGCATTTTCATGTGTGTGTGTGTGTGTGTGTGTGTGTGTATTGGTCAATGAGCTGCTGCTCTGTTGTTTAGAAATTGCTTTATTCCTTGAATGTGTGCAATTTATTGATGCTGTGTATAGGCAAAGGGTCCCTGATCAAAACTTTTTTAGGAAGTGATATGTCTTAAAAGTGAAGGACAGTTCCAGTAGAACGAATGTATGTGGACTGTAACTGTATTGTTTTGTTGATGTTATAGGGATAAATTGTCTTTAAAGGCTTTGCTTTTCCTCTGAGCTCAACGTGGCATTTAAAACTACTGTCAGGATTCAGGAGAAGAATTTATTGATTTTCTTCATACAGGCAGCAGTTGCTGGATTACTAGAATTAAAGTACTTTCTATGAGTGTCATGCTCATGTCGGTCTGAATGGCAGTAATTATGTAGCCTAATGCCTAAGGAAAGACCTTTGATAATCTGGCTTTGGTTGACTGGGAGGTTTCTTTATTGAAATAATATTACATTTGGAGGAACAAAAAGGATTTAACTTTTGTCTATTAATTGTCACTTCTGTACAGTGAAGAGACCTCAGAACATATGATACATTGTGCGTAGTTGTGTGAGACACATGTCCATGAAAATAAGCACATTCAGTTCATGTATTTTTATGCTGTACTCTAGGGCAGTCTTTGCTGTACTGTTCCGTGAAAATCAGAATTAAGCAGATCAAACGGGCCAGTTCAATTATGTCACTTGCACGTCTGTGTTGTGCTCCTAAGACTGTCAAAAATTAATGTTTCCTGAGCTCCAGTTAGAACTGCAACTGTTTTCTCAATTGCTTGAATTTGTTTCAAAGAAGCAAGCAAAAAGGTCATAGGAATTGGATATGGAAAAAAAAATACAGCAAATTTTCTTTCTCATGGGAAGAGAAATAAGCTGGTGGGGGATGTGGCCTTCATCCAGTGATACTGATTTTATTTTCTTCCCAGAAATAGTTCCATCAGGCACACAGTCCCAGTTGAGGCCGCCCTGACCTCAGCAAACACACAGATCTGCATATCAGGCTGTGCCACTGTGAAATGGAGAGTGACGTGGCTTCGTTAAAGGTATCACTGCTTGGCGCAAGACGAAAAGTTTAATTGAAACAGGGTTTCAGCAACTGGGGCCAGCAACCGTGCAACCCTATAACTTTCTCCTGCGTGAGGCCTAAGTGGGACTGGACTGGGTTGCTGCTGCTGGAAGTGGTGTTGGCGGGCCAGCAACCCAGTCTCCCCCTGGACCACATGGATAACCAATGCCCCGCTGTGGTGATGAGATGTTAAACCCGAGGTCCTGACTCAGTGTGGTCACTAAGGATCCCAAGGCATTTATTGTAAAGTGGAGGGGGTTCCTTGGTGTCCCAGCAAAATGCGGTCAAAACCAAACATCAATAGCTAGCATAGCAAAGCAGCAGACAGTGCCGGAACCTCCTGTCACAAGCTGGAGCCTCCTACACAAAGGAACACTGAACGCTGAACATCTGGTCATAATAAAGAGAATGTTTTTTTTGAATAGTGAAAGGTGTATTTAAGACATGGTGGGTTACCGAGTCAGAACCGATGCTGAGATCTGTGCCCTGAAGAGGCTCATATGAGTCTATTACCTGAACATCAATCACCTGTCCATGGCAAGACCTTTTGCCCGATCAGACACTCTAATGCTATCACTACCAGTAAGACAACAGGTGCAGTTGTTAGTGTTTAGTATGTTAACCCTTGTGTTGTGTTCATTTCATGTCACCTACTTTTGTGTTCCCAGTCAAAAATAACCGACCCTTATAGCTGTTTATAAATTTCTTATTATGCATATTTTATCATTAGATGTTGCATTAGATCTTTTTATCAACTTTATTTCTAGTAATTATGACAGGTTTTGTATTTCTATTTGGAACTTTTGGCCGGTAGGCCTCATTGACCTGAGCTTATACAACACGTTTTTGAGTAAAAGTAGCATTATTTACGGATTATTTTGACTATAGTAAATAACAGAGGAAACATATTGTGCTATTTATCACAGACTATATGTTTTAATGTTTAAATAGAAAATTGATTTTGAAACCCTTTCAATTTTTTACAAAGTGGTACAAACTAACATCTGTGGTGTTCCCGGTCAAATCTGACCATTGTTACTTTATTAGTGAAGAAAGGACACAGGCCTAAGCCTATTTACACATTAACACTTTGCCATATTGCAGAACATATCATAGAAAAACAATAACAACATAACAGTAACTATAACAAAAACATTAACAAGGTTCTCAATCAATCAACAATCAACCATTTATGTGTCCTCATGTAGAGTACATGACTGACAATAGGTGATGGTTTTTGCATGTGCCTTGCAAATGTGTGCACTGCATTATAGACACACAATGCTTGTTTTGACATCTCTTGGTGCACACAGTGTGCACCTCTTCCTTTTGTTTCTTCTGTCTGTGACAGTCATAGACCTTGGTTCTGGCCCTTGTATGTCTCTCACCAATGCAGCAAAGGGTAGTGCTTTAGGTAAATGTTGGTGCCTTTGTATAAGTGGTGCCACCATGGCTTTCCCCAGCTCTTCCAGGAATAGCCTCCTCTTAAAGGTCTTCCCCTGGTTCCAGCCTGGATTAATCTCCATCCACACACATTTGTGTGCGTGTGTGCGCCCGTGTGTGTGCAGGCACACATGCACATATGGGGTTAGGGAGTGGCAGTGCGTCTATCTGATGGATGGACATGCTCCTGAACTCTCAATTTCTCTCTTTTTCTCCTTCTTGTAGCCTCACCCATTAATTTCCAATGGACCGGGAACGCCACAGATGTACAAAAGTTAAATAAACCCCCCAAAATTTAATGAAAATGATCTAAATTTATTTTGTGTTTTCAGATGGTCTGTATGGACAATGTCATGGAGCTTTATTCTAATCAGATGAAATAAAAATTTCAGACATGAAAATTGTAAATCAGTCAAATTTGACCAGAACACAACAGGAGGGTTAAACTCAAAACCCCCTGGTATTAAGGCAAATATTAACCACAATTACATGAAATATTGGACTCAATATATGATGTATTCCCATTGTTTTTGTAAGTGTTGATTAACGCTATTGCAAATGCCTTTTTATGAGGGAAACAATAAAAAGCCTCTTGCCCCATTAATCTGGTCAGTATACATATATTTCTATGAGCCGCACAATAAAGACTTACATGACAGGTCCATAAGGGTAGAATTTATATTGTTATTTCCTTGCAGTTTTTGTTTTGTTTCACAGTCTTTAAACTGGTGCACAGAGCATTCCCTGGCAGGATCATTTAAACATAATTCAATTTGAAGACAACTAGTGGTAGGCATGCTATACGCCAGCATGTTCAGCATTCACTGTACTTCTCATTTTAAGAGGCTTCTTCTACACAGATGTGCTACTTCAGTTCTTTAATTCAGTTTAAATATGGCCAATTTATTTGAATTACCAATGTGAATGTCATTGCTCAAGTAATCAATTAACATCTTATTTTTCCTATTAAAATATGATATGATAAAAACTGCTTGTAGTGATATTCATGAGACATTTCTTCTTTATTATTCTGCAACACATTAAGCCTGCATATTGTTGTTTTGCAGCACAGTTAAAATAATTTCTTAAATATTATCCCAACTAATGGAAGCTACAAGCAGGTTTCATTCCGTGACTTTATTTAACTGGTAGAAACAATGAGTGTGACCCCAGTGTCAGATTTGTCATATCCAATCAGGAGCAGTGATGGAGAAATGCCAAGTCAAAATCCCAGCCTTCAGCATATTCTACATAGACCTTCTGTAGATTTTTTTTTTCTCCACATCTTGTCATTTCAGTCCTCTGGGGAAAATAGCTGTACTATATACTGTATGTAATGCAGTCTGTCTGTCTTCGTCTTCAAGGTTGTTTTTCTGAGATGTATTAGGTTCGAAACTTCTGGCCAGCTGTTGAGCAGGGTCTGCTTTATGTCTTGCCAGAAACTATGACTTACACTTTGTAGCAGTGCACTCATCTCACAAACATCTCTTTAAAAAGCAGTAGTCTGCAGTTTCCTCAGGCTGTTACTATTGTCTGTAGTAGAAATCCCTAAAATAACACTGTGACTGGTGTTTGCTGTAAATATTAGACCACCAACCTTGGAACGGTCTTCAAAGTCATGCATAGGGTTTGCGATTTGCTTTTACAATATAGCCTAGCTGTAAAGGGTATCACCAAATATATTGATAATATTAAGTGCGCCCCTAAAAATACTGTCAATAAAATATTTTTTTAAGAAAACATTGGTGTGTTTTGGAGTCAATGTGGAAATTACTACTGTAGTGCAGGGAAGATTTTTTAGTTCATGTCATGATGAAAATGGGATTTTGGTGCTTTTTGTTTCGGCATCTTTTATTTCATTGAGGAAATATGCCACTCATTGGGCTGCCGTCCACTTAAAGAAGCATGAAAGCATGCAAGCATGCTGTGGTGGAGAATTCTTGGCCCTTCTCCATCTCGGCGATGTGAGGTCTTCGGGGTTGGCCTGTGTGACTGAGAGTGACAGGATGACGAGAGATGGAGCTGGGAGCTCAGGGGATCACAGCAGATGGGTCGCCCCCCCCACAACCCCCCCCCCCCAAGAAATCAGAAACAAGCAGAAACAACTGGTGCCACTCGCTCCTAATTGCCACATGTAGTAACAGATTGTTCCTTTTTCTTCAAGTACTGCAATTAGAATGCCTTTCTTTAATTAATGGTACAAAATACAATTATAGATTGAGAATAGAGAACTCATTTAAGCGGCAAACACACAAGCAAACAGTCTAAAAAGTGTGAAGTTAGTGAACAATACTGCAGTGCAGTGGCTGCAGTAGAGAGGGTATATTTAAATACATCCCCAGGAAAGGACACAGGCACTATTCAGATGCAGACAGAGATTTGCTTCGACTGTTTTCTTCTGGGTTTCTGAGTCTGATCTTTGGAATGGTTACTACAGCAACAAGATGATGCACAGGTTGTGGGGGCATCACCTGCTTATGTAACGTGGCACTGCATGGCTTGAGAAAAAGTGCAACAGTAGCAGTGATGATTATGATGAGGGTGATGGTGACGGTGATGGAGATGTCGATGGTGAAGATGACAATGATGATGATGATGATGATGATGATGTTTTTTAAGCATTCAGTCTCAGACTACATCCTTTTATGTTTAGTTGCTGTTCCACTCAGGGTTTGTTTCTTAATGTGATCAAATTGTCTGAGAGCCACAAATGAGATGAATAAAAGATTTTACTAAGGTCGTACATCAAGGTCATGGTCCATAGCAGTTGTTTCAAAGGGTGGGGAAGTTCACCTGTGTCCCACCCAAATCAAAAAGGTAACACAATGCTCATGTAAACCCTTGAGTCTCTCCACCTTCCTCCAAGGTTGTTACCACCAGAAAGAAATTAGTTTAAAGCTAACCTACCTAAAACAAGGTAAATGATTAAATAGAGATGAATAAAATGCATTACTGTGTTAACCTTAAGTGAGTTTGATTTTCATGACCCTTCATTTGAAATGAGCTCCCTCTGAATGTTTGGGATGTGAAATGCTCTATGAATAGTCTGAACATTTATTGGCAATAATACATCGTTTTAATGTGAAAACTCAAGATATAATCAGTCTGTTGCAGCGAATAAGTCAGAATTGCTTTATTGATTTAATAGTGCTGCTAGCAAAGAATGCCAAACTTTGGAAAGCCAGTGCATACTTTGTGTATGCACAGCATATTTATCCTTAAAAAAGAGATCTTTTTGGGAAAATACATTAAATTATTTGCTTAGCCAATGCTTTTATTCAGAACAACTTGTCTTCCATTTATATAGTTGGCTATCTGAAGCAGTTCAGGTTAGGTGTGTAGGTGCAGGCTCAAGGGTACAACAGTGCCCAGCCAGGGAATTGATCCTGTCTCTTACCACTATTTCACAGCATCTAAATTGCAGAGAAACATTGTAAAGTACAACTGTGGTGCAGTAGGGGCAGCACAGGTGCTACAACATTGCTGAAAGATGCAGCCCTACATTGCTAAAACAAATTAAAATTTTGTGAATTCAGGCTCCCTAATATGCACATATTGTTTGATTTTGAGAATATATAAAGTCCATATTCTCTGTAATGATAAGTCAGATATGGTCAATACAGTAAATATATATCTTGATTGTCAGAGATTATCAGTTAGTATCAGTGTGTTTCTTTCACTTTTTTAGTGACACACGTTCCTACTATTAATTTTCTGTTTTTGAAAATATCATTATAAGGATATTTCCTTGCAGGTCTGGTGGACTGTAATTATTACAAACACATTCCCTCAGATCAGAATTTTCTTAAAGGGATGAAAGGATTTGCCATAAAAAGACACACTGTAGATCTTGGCCTCCTGTGGTATCATAGTTATATTCCCTGTTCCTTACCACCGGGTTCACACTGGGCAGAACCCCTTGGTTAGCTCCCTCCTCATGTCTAAAATCTGTCAGTAAAGGACCTGCTGTTCCCTTTGCTAGTCAAATATGCTGTTGCATCGCCCTCATAAATCAATCAGCACACATGATTTTGTTTGATAATATTAGACTTTAATCAACTTGTCCTTCTGTTTCACGGTGTCATTTTGAATTTGTACATCATCTGAGTGGAGGCAGTGGATTCAGTGTGCTAAATGCAGAGATAGAAATACATGTAGAATGCGCCTCTCAAGATGATATGTGATACAGCAAAAAGCACAGAGAATATTAATGGTTCAATGACCAGAAAATAAGAGCCTAACACATTATTTTTTACCTAATAAAATATCATTATCTCTGCAGAGAGGCTGTTCTCCAACACAGTGTCGTTATCATTTCTATTTTGATGGCACTTATCTCCATCACATTTGTCGTAGGGTGTTTTATAAACTGCGTTATTCTTGAAGCAGATATGCATGCAGCCTGCAGGATGACAGTGACTGGCTGTGCATTTTTCTGCCTACAGCCTGTCCCAGTTATCTTGTCAGAGCAGAGTCGTCATCCCTCAGCGCAGAGGTTGTCATTTGTAGTGATCTAGTGGGCCGAAGCCTTGATTCACTCTTGGCTAGTGTCTTCACCTCACATGGATCTGAGATTAGGGAATATGTTTATGAAGAAATAAAATATTACACACACACACATATATATATATATATATATATATATATATATATATGTTGTAAAACGGAAAAAATAAATGTGAACAAAATTATATTATGGTTATATTAATAGTTTATATATTTGTATAATACAAAGTACTTCCAAGTGAATTACTATAAAACATAGGACATTTTTAAAAGGTTTATTTCATATTTTAACAAATATTGCTTTTCTGTAAGGACCCACTGTTTCCGTCTGCGAATCCAGAGGCTTCAGTCTTTGCCTTTCCACCTGCAACATGAAAAGGAGAGAGAGAGAGAGAGAATGGATTTGACCACCTTGAGCGAGCGCAAATCCCTCCCTCATGGCGTCGGCTGGCGTCCGGCTGGGCGCAGTCGCGGAGCAGCGTGGATGTGGGCGGGGGTGGCCTCCATTTAACTCTTCTAAGGCTGTGAACGGTGTGCGTGTCCCGCGCGGCTATGCTGCTAGAGAACAAGAGCATCTCCAGTCGATAATCGACCGTGAAAGAGTGTACTCGGAGCTCTGTTCCGCACGACGCTCCCCCTGGGGGGGGGGGTTGGGGGACGGGGGGGCAGCTGGAGCCTGTTATTGACTATACGTCCCATACATTTTCACCTCTATCGTCAAATGTGCATCGTAAATGAGTTATTCTCAGTGCAGCTCAGTCTGGCACACACTGCCATCCTTCTCTTTTTATTTTTTCCCTTCCTTTTATGGCTTTCTTTCCCCACCTTTTCATTACACCTGACAAGAGTAATAAGACAGGATGTTCGATATAAATAACATCAACAAATAATAGTCTCTGTTAATGGCATGGGGGTGAGGTCCCGGCGTAACAGTTTCAATTACAGCAAAGACGAGTGTTTATGTGACCTAACCTAATGAAAACCCCTTGCTCTGGCCGCAGATAAACCCCTCTGTGGCTTGTGTCGGGAGTGCCCTGGATGAATGTTTAAGTGTTGCGTGCCGTGTTACTGCAACGAGAGATGTGCCTTCCATCGTATGCATTATTTAACCACTCAGTTCCCTCCCCGTAATTGAAGGGCGCCTGCTCATTTTCATGTTTGCAGGCTTAACAGCCTGCCAATGAAAGTTATGCAAGCCAGGATGAGACTCTATTTAGCTCTGCATCCCCAAAGGTATTCCTGGGGATCTTTTCAACACGGTGGTCCACTTGAGAAAGCTCTTTGCTAAAGCGGTGCGTGTTCAGTGTGTATGTGTGCAGCATGGGTGTGTGTGTGTGTGTGTGTGTGTGTGTGTGTGTGTGTGCACGTGCCCGTGTGCAGTGACTTTAAAGCAATGGGGGATGTCTTTGGACCAACCACTAGGAAAACAGCAGATGATGCACAACGGGTTGAGACAGTTTTTGTAACCTGCACATCAGATGGACCCATCACTTTTGATTTGCTCTTCGAACCAAGACCCTTCTCCCACATCCCACTTCAGAGGAGGCCAGAGAGAATTGCAGCAGCTCCAGTTTCACTGGACACCTGGGCCCAGTAGGCCTGGAGGATGCACTTCTTTCTTCAGGCGACGCTGTCTTTCTGGCTTCTTTCATGGACTCACCCTCTCATCCTATTCAGATCTGATAAAGGAAAAAAGAGAAGAGATTAGGTCTACACAGCATTTATGTATGCCCAAGCTACAAGGCAGTAGCGCTGTTGTACAAAGACCAGCAGGGTACGCCGTTCACAAAGATCCATTCTGGGGGGACTGTATTTGCGAGTCTGTCAGAGGGTGAAATTGGCATTGAAGGAACCTGCGGACAGCAGCTGGCCTTCCGAGCTGAAAAAGCTTTCGTTCTGCTAGCGTGGCCAAAACTATGCCAAAACATTAATTACCAGCTCGGCTGCCAGTTTATCCCGATCTGTCCACCATTCTGGAACATTGCATCTGTCTGTTACACATTTGTCTACCCGATCCAAAAAAAAAAAAAATAAAAAATGATATGTTCACTGTCTATGATAATAACATCGTCATGTTATTCCTCTTTGGCACTTCGAAAGAACACTGCTGTATCAGTGATGTAGAGAAAAAAAAAAATGTGTGGGGCTTTTTTGAACATTTCATGAAATATTGTTAGACATTGCTGGATAAAGGGACCAGCAGCAGGCTAGAATTATGCTATTTAGACAGGTGCCATTATTTTGAGTCCTCCTCAGCTCCTCAGCATGCTGCTATCTGTGTCGTCACCAACAGAGCAACCAATCTAGACCAAAAGAGTCATTAACTGAGTTATGTTATAATATCTGGTCACAGTTTGAAGGCACGTAACTCCTCTTATCTTTATAAGGAGCCATATAACTGAAACTTGTAGAGCTTGGGTTGACCCTGATGTCTTCTGTAATTACCAGTCTGTTTGAAGCCAGTGGTTTGAGGCCAAGGTCCTGGCAAAGGTGGGTGATCAGCAATTTTGAGCTCACTTGGCCATTTGCAATATGATCGAAGCAGCAAATTTACAAGTATGTTTTTTCTAGGCACAGGCCCAAAAAGAAGCCCTTCTCCGGAGTGACCTTTCATGAAAAATGGATTTTAGCCTTCCTGTCATTGCTAATTTTGAAACTTAAATATGGCTACAACTTGACAGAGTGAGTTTCTTTAAGGTTTTCCACACACACACACAAAACAAATGTTTATGTTAAATTACTCTTAACATAGCTCTAGTTATAGGCCCATTATTAAAAACCTTTATTTTTTTATTTTTGCCATTATCTATTTGTTGTCGCTGGCAGACCAGCACATAAAATAGAGGAAAGCCCTAAGTTGCTGTATACACTCAAAAATCCTACTCTTTGTTGTGCACCTGTAGATAATTTATCTGTGCTGATCAGTGCTTTTCAGGGTAAATTATTGTGATTTATCTGACACACTATGACTGCTGGACTGATCAGTTTCTGAAACACTTCAGTAAACACAGGTTTATAGTGTTGATCTCTAGATAGCACTGGCATAAACCAGAACTATTCCATTAAAATGTGTTCATAATGGAGGATTTTCCATTTCACTGAGGTAATTTGGTAGCAAGCAATACTTTGAATATATTGGATTAAGCTGATTGTGTGAGGCTGAGGATTGTCCGGCAAAAAACATCTTTTTTCAGTTAGCTAACCCAATTTTCATATCAAAAGACAAATGGCAATCATCTTGCAAATTTGGATGACATTAGTGACCTGCAGAAAACAAAAGTGAAACCCAAAAAAACTATGCTCTTTTTAAGAATCCTTGTTTTCTGCAAAAGTTTTAATTATTTAGGTGTATCTGGTTTCATTATATAGTGTCTAACATTGCTTCGACAGTAACTTTATCTAGTCACCTAATAAATCATTAACCATGTCATTGTGTCCATGCACATTAGGAGATGATTAAACACAAATTAGATCAAAGTATTGAAGGTACTGTTTGGTGATGATGTACTCACAGATTGAAGGCATTAAAAGGAGAATTTGAATTTGCAGCAGGTGATACCTCTCATTCAGTACACACAAAGTCTAATATCTTATCTTTTTTGCCATTGATGTGTGGTTTTACTTACTGGAGTGAAGGCATCTTGCGAGGATGTTTGTGTGTGTGTGTGTGTGTGTGTGTGTGTGTGTTTGTTGTTGGCATTTGTTGTATTGTGTTTGCATTTTTGTGACAGCAGTCTCACTGGTAGTTGCTGTCAGTGCTACTTTCCAGCTTCTGTTAGCTAGCTGGCTCCTGCAAGCTACTACTGCTGCTGTGGATGTTAAAGAACGAATACCATACTGCAAAACAGCTTTATCACAGTTTGTATATAGGTTGTGACTCTGAAAAAGTTTTTTGTTGCTATGTAGGGACTTAGATTTAGTTTATATAGTATAATTTTGCTAGATCTATAACAGACTTCACCTTCCTAAAGCATCACAAGCAATTATTAAACATTGTTTAAATGAAAGCAGTGGTTACAAAATAAAAAACGAGGTGTATTGTGACAGGTTAGTCAAGAACATGCATGCATGACTGAGCATTCCAAGCTACATCCTGTAAGTCTATAACTTGACCTTCCTCCTCTGGTCAGTGATGGAAACTAGCCTTGCTGCCAGCTAGGGACTTTCATCAGAGTGAAGGAAGAACTTCAAAACCCAAAACCCTGTCAAAAATAGCAAATATTTCCATGGACATGCACACTCACTTATCGCCTGCAGAAACCAAGAAGCATGTGAACATACAGAGAGTATAAATGAATGTTTTGTACATGGTGAAGACTCCATTGTTTAGACGTTTAGACAAAAGCCAGACTGTGAAACTAGAACAAAACTAGAGATGACGCTCACATATTTTCAAAGGATGTGACTCACTGAAAGTGCAAGCCTTGCTTTTTTTCTTGTGAGATCAGGAATAGACCACCCCTTGGTTCAAATGCTGCATTCAGAATAATCAAGGTTAAGTGCTTAAAGGTCAGATTGACATTCAGTATAGATTACCTTCCATGTGACATTACAGTCAGCCTGTTAAACACAATGCTCTGTGTGTCACTGTTGAGTGAACCTCCTCACTGATGCCACTGCCTTTGTATGAAAAGCTTGATTTCTCATTTCTAAATGCATCTTTTAAAATGTCTGTCTTCATACTTGTTCTCACGGCGAGTTTGTTGGAGTTCTTTTTTATCTTGGTCCGTGATCTTTAACATGGATTTCCAGGGAGTTGTTCTGTTGCCATGGCAAAAGCTACATGCTTTGATTACATAATGGAATGTCTTTGATTATAGGTGTTCTTAATCCGACAGAAAGAGACATGTCTCACTCAGCTCATTTCTGTCTCCCTCAAGGGCATGAATATGTGAAATGTAATTCTATTTTCTATTGTAGTAGTACATAATTCATTCGCCCAGTGTTTCTGTGGCCCAGCTCATGCAAAATGAACACTTTGGCAAGTTAAGCATTTGCAAAAAAAAAAAAAAAATTAATTCAAAAATAATATTAAGCATAATAACGTAAATAATCTTTAACCTAAATTAATAAGGCACTGCTAGGCAACGGCAGAGGAATCCAAACCAATATTGTGCCTCCACACTTCCACACTTCCAGTTGAAATCTACACCCAAAAATAAAAAAGCAACCACTGAAACAGTAGGCAGAAAATGCTTTTTCCCTTTGACCATCAGCATAAAAGGTAGACTGCAGCATATTGCATCAAAACTACTTGTAATTGTGCATTTTTACAGGCAACTCTTTACACGCATGCAGGAATTTAAAATAGCACCGAAAGCTGCAAAGCTGAAAAATCACACCTGCAGTCTCCTTGTGACGGAGTGCCGTCACTACAGTTGAGTATGTGCTTTGACTGCCATACCAACGAGCCTGGCTCTTTGGCGTCGCAGTCAAAGTCGCATGTTTGGTACCCCGTAGACCCGGGTTCAAGGCCGGGCGGGGTGACTGCTCTCGCCCTTCGCTACAAATGGTGTTAGAAGTGGGATGGCTGGCCACGAGGCCATCGGAGGCGTGCCCGGTGTGTTAGCTGTATGAGGGACCCCCAGGTTAGGTTGACCCCGGTGTGAGGGACCCCAGAGATGGGTGAAGCACAGTGTGAGGGACCCCAGAGATGGGTGAAGCACGAGTGAGTGGGGCACCCTGGGATGGGAGAAGTACGGCAGTGGAATGCGTGAGGGACACCATGTTGTGTGAAGCGCATGGGCGCGCTTCCCGAAGGGGAGGGCAGTGTGACGGAGTGCCGTCACTACGGTTGAGTATGTGCTTTGACTGCCATACCAACGAGCCTGGCTCTTTGGCGTCGCGGTCAAAGTCGCATGTTTGGTACCCCGTAGACCCAGGTTCAAGGCCAGGTGGGGTGACTGCTCTCTCCCTTCGCTACACTCCTAGACCCTGCTTCTGATTCTTAGCCTGCGGAAGGTGCAAACGGGAACAGCACAGAAAGAAAGCGCGCCCTCCCTGTCTTGTGGAACCAGACTGTGCTGTGTGAGTGGACCGGTACTGTGTGGGCCAGGCAGCGGTGTAGTGTGTCAGCCGCACTGTGGCGTCAGCAGGGCTTCGTGTGAGCGACGCGTGCGGCGCTCGGAGACGGACGGCGTCCCGGGAGCCAGATTGGCCTGGAGCACTGCAGTGACATCAGTTTCCCCGAGCGCAGTGGCCATGGGAACGCGGGGCTTCCTAACCTTGGAGGATCCCAATGTCACAGGAGGGGAGGGGAGTGGAGGCCTCGGGGTCACGGGGTGTCGAAACCCACGAGCTGCTTATTCCAACCTAACCTGCAGACAGGAAGCTTGAAAGAGCCCCTTTTGCATAGTCTGCCTGCAGATGGCAAGTAATTACAGCTGAATCAGGTGAACCACAGCCATATCTTTCAGCAGCCAAATTAGTCCCCAACAAATGGAAGACGTGTACTGGAATCTCTCCTGTCGATACCGCATGCAGATAAGGTTCATTGATCTGATTCATATGGTCCTTCTGTTCAGATGAATTATATAAGATACATTAAACTTGGACTAATCCCCTGACTAACTATTTAAATTTTTCCAATTTAAGTATGTTTTCTCCTCCTTTTTCTGTTTTGTCTTTTAATCTCTAAGCACTTGTTTTTTTTCTGGGCTACCTGGGACACCTTCCTTTGTATGAAACAAATAACATTTTAACTTATCAGCGCACCTGTGTTCGCTAACAATTCAACTGAAAAACTGACAAAAAACCAGAGCAGTAAACAAAACATCAAAATACAATATAGGTCATGTTTCATTGGAATTCATTATCATATTTAATATTTGATTCACAAATGTGGAATGTGCACAGGGGAAATTCCCTTTTTGAAAATCTCATATGTACTTGGAGGGCTATGAAAAGCTGTCTGCTCTCTTTTCTCTCTCTGGAATGGGAGAAGTGTTTCTCTGCCGGTAACCAGCAAGCAACACTTCCACATGACATCACAGTTTGGCGGCTTTGGGCCTGATTAAGCAGGTCAATGCTCTGAATGATAATGAGGCAAAATTTTAATCCTACGGTTGCTGCCTTATCTGCAGTAAACAATATTTACCTTGTGCAAACCACATTACACTCTAGGACATGCCTTCTAATGTCTTTTTAAACAAATTCACATAATAATGTCAAGGGTGTAGTTCTGGGTAGTGGAGATGCTTGAGTTGGATGCTGAAAGGGGTAAAATTGAAACACAGAAAAGCAACTGAATAATGCAAATATGCCATTATCTCATGCCATCGTACAGGTCGATACAGACAAATAAAAATAAAACAAGCTAAATGAATCAAACAGCAAAAGAGCTCCTACAGTTCACAGCCATATAATACCTAATAAGAACAGTAAATAAACTATAGTCATATTAATCATGTTATGGAAAAGACAAAAACAGCCTTGCTCTAAGGACAACGTATTAAAAGAATGGATTTAATGAACTACAGTCATCATAAAAACACATTTTATTTGTAAAGCACCTTTTACAGACCCAAAGTATTTTAACAGTCTGGGCTCTTCACGAAAAGGGAACAGGCAGCATTGCCACCTGGATGATTCTGTTGCCAGAAAAACTGGAAACTTTTGCACCATCCTGACGATGTACAAAGAAGTTGTAAGATTTTTATTCCTTCATTACCAAGTAATCCAACACTCATTTTGTGTGAGAACAAACATCTGAGAGATTATATAGTGATATTAACACGTAAAGGCTTCAATGATTTCAATAAGGCCCAACCAACATACAGTCTTAACTATGGCAATTATTCAAGAGAGTAATAACTTAATTAAATAACCTACAGTGTAGAAATTAATACCTCAGTATGGTGGTATACCTCAGTATGATGGTATATATAACAGTCCTACCAGTTAGTGTACCTTTAGTGTTAGTGTACCGGTAAATTATTTGATAAGAACATGCATATTTTTTCAGCTGTAGACATGAAAGCACCTATGTCAAATGTGGTACTTTTACATACCCTGAGAAAGCAATCATAGACGGTCTGTAAACAATGCAAAGCTGCTTTCATGCCACTTTCCTCTAAGCTCTTTACATCACAGGATTGACGCATTCAACCCTGAATATGCCATGAGGGAATTTTAACTTTCAGATGAATACATTTCAACACAGAGATTATTGCTGTCAGGAATTACAGCAGGTGCCGTTTTAACGTGGGTAACATATTAATGTCACTTCCTGTGTTTCATGCCTGTAAACGCATTACCTCTGAAAATCTGCGGAACCTCCGGATGCACGCCTATAGGCTTTCTCCACCAAAAGAAAATGAGCAGACGTCAATGGGTAGTAGAAGGCTGCAGTCTGTTAGAGGTGGAGTTGCAGGTTGGCTGAGCTGGAGGAGTATGTATTTCAATATCTTTTGTATCACTGTATTTTGCAGAGCCATGACATAATGTGTGGTTTCACACAATATCTACATCTGTGACCATTTTGCATGTCTTGGCAGCAGGCGCACAGCCATTCGTATGCTGTGTGTCTATCAGCTGCTTTAAGCACAGCGACAGCACAAAGGAGACATTTTCAATTCAATTGTAGATATGTATTCTCAGGCAGCAGCGTGGTAAGAAACAAGGCTTCAAGGCCAAAGGCCAGTTGTCAGTTGGGTTCCCCAGTGAAGCACTGCTGCTGTACCCTTGATAAAGGGACTTGACCTGAATTACATCAGTAAATATCCAGCTGGATAAAGGTAACATGAAAATTGTAAGCTATGGATGTCACTCTGCATAAGAATGTCTGCTGCTGTGATGTGAGACTCTATCGTGATGCTCCTGAGAAAAACAAATTCCTTGGAGCAGTTTCATTACATCAAACTGAAGTATGTATTTCAGCAAAATCCCTCTGTTTGCAAGGATAAACAAAAACAGCCATAATA
This sequence comes from Megalops atlanticus, assembly GCA_019176425.1. Lineage (NCBI taxonomy): Eukaryota > Metazoa > Chordata > Actinopteri > Elopiformes > Megalopidae > Megalops > Megalops atlanticus. Next base: position 53,529,501 of record CM032876.1, read on the forward strand.
TTTTGTGTTAAAACAGTAGCTTGGGTATGTAATGATTCTTTACTTCACTGCACTGGACTATCAATGCCATTTTATTGCTGTGTACTACCTCCTGTTGCCTAAGTGCTGAAATAGTCTAGAGTAAGAAACAGCAATGGGCCAACCAAAAGCTATCATTCAAATGACTGTTGTTAAAGACGAAATTGGAAATTAATAAAGTGAAAAACTGTAGATGACATTTCTTTGTGGTAGCTGAGATAGAACATCTTGACCTGCATGGTGAAATGGTCTTAAGTGTTCAAGCCCTGGAAGCGTTTGATTTAATAGGCCAGATTTTAGCTGGAAGTGATTTTCCTCTTGATGCCACACTCCATAAAGATAGTCAGTTGAGAAAATTGTTTTAGTTTTCATTTCATTGTGAAACTCATAAAGCCAAGGATGTGAATGCTGCATTGTGGTCCTCTGGCTAACCCTTGCGAGACCGTGGCATAGCTCCAGTCCTATCTTCGGCCCACAAATGGAAAGAGTACACATGTTAATTCAGTTTCCAGCAGTTGTTCCTTACCTTTATTCTCTCAGGGTCTTTTGAGGTGATGGCTCTAAATGCTTGCTCAGGATGTGTTCTCTGTCTGCTCTGTGCCAGGTTGGTTCAGGAGAAACACATCCAGTTGGAAACTACTTCAGATGCTATTATCCAGGTGGGGAGTCCCCTCATGCACTAGGCTGTGAGATGAGCCACCTATAAATTTGTCAGAAGGCAGTAGAACTTACAGCACAGCGCACTGAGTCATTGAGCTATGGGCTCAAAGCTTTGTGGTTAGATTGAATTAGGCCCTGAGAGACATTAAAAATCCATAAATAAGTCAACAAACTGACTTACTGAGGGTTTTCCACAGAACTGACAAACATCTTTGTACCTGTAGGCGCCAGTCAGCATCCCTCTAACAGAAGAAATTTACAGCTTACAATGGCCATTTCATTGCTGTCTGGAATGGAACACATCCAACATTTCTGTACCCTTTCTTCTCCTTTATTTTGGTTTTCAAAGAAGACCTTGCATGTGCCCTCTGTGTTTACCCCCAAAGTGTCCTGTTGTTTTATCAGTGTCAGTCAGCATGCTTGTTGAACATGAAAAGGAACCTGCCACAGGAAAACAAAACAATAGAAGGGTATTTTGCAGCTACAGTTTTAATTTATTGCATGGAGAGGTTTGAACCGTTAAAATATGATTAGTCTTTTTGGTCTTTTTGGATTTCTAGACACATCATATTGTAGGTAATGAATTACACTCTCTCTGCAGTCCGTCGATCAGCCAGAACAGGCAGTCTGCTCACCTTTTTTGCCACAAGTTGTGAATATGACAAGGCATCTGCAGTAATGCTCTATTGCCAGTGATATGTGTATATATATATATATATATATGTATGTATGTATGTATGTATGTATGTATGAATGCATTTATGTGTGTATGTATGTTTAGGTGCCTGTATGTCTCACACATACAATATTCATGCTGAATGATATCAAAAGCTCCAGACAATGTGCCTTACCATCATATATCTATACAGTCTCTCCCTCAGCTTAATTAATGCATGATACATTAATTAAATCACATACAGTTAATTTTACCATCGAAATCTCAACAAGCTTTGGCACCATAGCTGAGAGACATGATTCTGGCAGCCTGATAGATGGCAAAATACAGGTATTGCTAATTATTCTAATGAGTCAGCAGAATAAATTTTATTTATCATACAAATTTCTGTTCTTCTAGTGTGTGAATTGTGTCTGGCTCATTTATGGCGATTTATATTACTTATATCTTATAAGTTTACTGCAAGCCACACTGTGCGACATGGATCTAATAAACTTGGGTACAACATCAAGTTTGATGTATGTAGACTGTACAATGATAACACCTAGTGAATCATAGGCTCCGACGCAAGTCAATATACAAGATCAAGCATCAGTGCGTCATTTCATGCTGCGTTCCTGTTGGTTGGTTAGTAGATGTAGGTCGTAGCAGCAGGCACATTGTGAGATGGTCATCCTACATTTCTGACACTGTCAGAATTTTGTCCCAGGCTATCTTTGGTAGCAAGACCGTGACAACAGCCACCTTTGAACATCTCTCATAGTGCGACGTAGGACCACCGTTTTGGAACCACAACCAAAGATATCGCCACGTTTCTTTCACGTTGGTCATCTTTCGTCTGGGACAGCCCAAAATCGCAGAGTGTATACCCGCCATTAGTGAGGGTAAAAGGCCCAATTTACTGAAGTTTAAAGAATGACGGATAATAACAGCAAATAATCTTACTTTATGATAAGCAGGAATCACAGTCAGGTATGTTTTAACCACAATCAGTACTGTTTTTGCCAGTAATCTGAAATGTAGTCACATGTATCATTAGCATGGGACTGGATTATTTAGAACTAATAAAATAAAACAAAAATAATGATAAATAAATAAACAGATGCTGAGGAATTTGTGTCATTAACCTTTCCATTTTTCAATATTGTAAAGACTATCTAGGTTTTAATAAAGCATAGAATTAATAATAAATAAACACATGCTGGGTGATTAGTGTCATTGACCTTTCTCCTTTTTCAAAGGAGGCCTTTTTTGTCAAAAGGTTGTCTAGACCAATAAATAAGTCAGTTTGATGTAGCAGCCAGACTGCTTTCTATTGTAAGCAACAAAATGTTAAGTTCAAGGATACTCAAGCACTAGGATGTCAAATTGTTTTCTGAGACATTATTCATCTGGCTTCAGGCAAGAACAGAGTGAGGAAAGTCAATGTTGATAACACAGGAGTAGTAGACAAACCAGTCTGATCTGATTTGTGGTTGCAAGGCATTTGTCTCAGTTACAAAGAGCCCAGTTTGCTCACAACCCCTTCAAAGCCATGAATGCATGAATGGGTCATAATGCCAAAGCCCAGAGAAAGCAGAGCATGCTAATGTCCTGACTCAATCATTTGTCCTTATCTTTACCTTAAAACAAATAATTTTTTTAAAATTATGCCCAAAAACAGGTCTTTTTAGTGATTATTTCCCTTTGTCGATCAGTGTTGCCTTAAGCAACTTGGAATCATGAGAGCTGTAGGCTAGATGTTTCACAGGTCAACATGACATTGTGTCACTGCAGTCCTCCCGTCAGCTCGGAACGTCACTTCACGTTAATGCCTCTCATCAGACCCGGTGTCGTCACACATAGTTTCGCTTGATAGATGCATGGCAAACAGAGAAACCTTTCACCCAATGTTTCAGCTGTTTTTTTCCTCATCAGGCAGTATGAAAGCACCAGATATTCGCACACTGTGATAAAGGGACTTTAAATTTACCAACAGTTCATTTAAAATATCGTGGTAAAATATATGTGCCTCCCTCCATAAAGGCTGGTAGTGATTACATGCCATAGTGCAGGCACAGGTTGGTTTAAGGCTCTAAATTTATCCAAATCGTATTGTAGAGGTTCTTAAATCTGTCTTCTTGATGTTTAAGAACTTGCTCATTGGTAGGGCTAATTTAACAAAAGAATGATTGCCCATGCCTTCCTAAGCAGTGTTGGCAGCAGTCTTTACTGCAACGTAAAAATCCTTAACACTGTACTTGAGAGAAATGTATTGTGTATCATATTAGATTTCTGATTAGGCATGGTAGGAAGAACCAGGGGTAATACCATGTCTATCCCCTCAACAGTGATCATTCAGCTGTTTTACTGTAGAGCCGGCCATGAATGTATGATTCCAACCACACACACCACCATACACATTAAAGCAGGCGTTAAAGTCAGCGATCTGTGTAAGCAATCATAAATTGTAGTGACATTTTCTCCAGACCATCATCTGCATGTTAAATGTAATCCATTCACAAGTGGTCATTCTTCTTTTTACACTTTACACTACTTCATGGTAATTGTGAAAAGAGAAGCAAATGCAGGTGAAAAAATCACAGCATTCATGATTTGCTAAACATATTCAGGGCTGCTCAGAGGGAGCAGTGCCTGCAGTCGTACAGGGTACTAACGTTGCAATGATGGGACAATATGTGGTCTGGTCCCACACTCAGGAGCTTCAGAACATGTGCAGTGTGTGGTGCAGTAGGCCATGAGCACATCAACGGGATGCAATGCAAAAGGAGGCACACATGTAACAGGGGCAGCAGAGAGGGATGTAGAAATTACCTGTTTCTAATGAAATTTATTGTCAGTTACTCAGGTGTGTATAATGCCATTTTAACCTGAACTGTGCTGCAGTTTGTCCACCAGCCATGCATCCCCGACCCCTGCTCTTGGGTGGTTAGGCTTTCCCTGGACTGACTGTATTGTAAAACAAAACAGGCTTGCAGAAAATTCATATTCATTCATTTTCACTGTATTTGGTAGCATTGACGATGAGCAAAATTCACAAAATAATGCTGCAGAAATATTCATCACCAGTTTGCCATTGCCATGATATCTGAAAACATTTGGTGAACAAAAAAAATGGGTCTACATTCAGTATGACCACCAATGTCCTCAACTTTGTGAAATGAATTTAAGCGCCCAAGTATTTCTGCAACATTTGTCACCTTGGCACTGACATTAACAAAACACTGTGTAAGAAGAAAATGCCATAGTTAGACTGAATCTGGGCCTACATTACTGAGAGCAAGCCCTGTTTTACCATAGCCATTGGATTGGAGACCTGACCTGTAAAGCAGATTTATGAATTTTGGACTGAATCAGGGCTTATTCGTGGCAACAACAGTCTGGACACCCCAGGAACCACATGACATACAGGTGTTATTACTGAGGTGTCCATATATTATTTAGTTTGGGAATTATATCCATTATTTTAAAGAGCTGCCATTATTTCATCGGTTACAGCTGTCAGAAGGAATGGGATTTCATTGAGGAGTAATACATGTTTTGCGGACCGTTCACCGCAGCCCCGCACTGAGGGGCAGATAAATGGCTGTCATAAACACGGCAGTGCAACAATGGAGCCAGGCTCCAGGGAGTGTTCTTCAGGACCATAACTCCTTCAGATCGGCCCTCTTCACCTTCCCCCTGGAGAGTGGAATTCAGTCCCCTCTGCTTTGCAGTTTGGCCTTAGCGTTGAACAACAAATTTAAGGACGCGGTACTTTTTCTTCATTACTTACACAACATTTTCCTTTTATTTCAAAGCTGTGATAAACAAGCCTTGAGCCGATGTGAACTGAAGGACACAAGGGATGACCTACCACAGGGACTCTTTAAACAGCAACTGATCAAGAACTTTAGAGACATAATGACTTGATTCATGATGAATTTTTTGAGTATGTTGTATAACAGACCTGGAAACCCAGTATGAACATCTGTGGCATGGGGGTGCAAAGGCCATTCTGTTATAAAACATACTATGTGCATGTGTTTCCTTTTACATATGAACATCCATAAAGAGCTGAATGCAAATTAGACATAAACAATTGACAAAAACCATGAATAATGTAAACTTAAAACAATCTTTAATTGTAAATGAGTCTGAGGTACATGTCTGGCTGTAACATTAGGGCCAAAAGGCAATCACATTTGAGAATGATGGTCATGTGATGCTGTTATGTGACCTGGCACTGATCCTGTCTGAAAGTGACATCCTCTCCAAAACAGAGTTATTCATGTGGACATACAGATAAGTATGTCTGAACAGCAGTGGCTCTTGTAACCAGCCATTTTGTTTTTTGGTTTAAATTTAAATAGTAATATAATGAGAGGAATAATCATGGAAAAAAAATCACACAGCTATTTTGACATTTCACAATATTTACATATGAAATGATACAGATCATTGTCCTCAGAACGCCAGGCGTGGGTTGTCTGAAACCTCTGGGAATGCAGCTTGGTGTCAAGACGTACCAACTGAGGTCACACAATTAAAGTCAGGCTTCGTTATTTCTATTTCATACTGTATATTTTGCTCAAGTCCTCCTCAAATGATGGTATTGCAAAGTTTTAGATTCACTCAATTCACACAATTTCTTCACCTCTTATCTAATTCATGTAGTTAATATTATATTTCAGAACTGTTTGTATTCTGGATTAGCAAGATATGCTTTGCAAACATTTACAAAACAAGGAAATCACACAGATTACATCCTATTGGAAAAGCAATAAAAAAAACAAAAACAAAATAGGATTATGTCCCTTAAACATTGCTCCTTTCTTTCTTCACAGGGGCTGTGTTATTTAATTTTGCCTTTTGAACTTCAAAGGATTATATATGTACTGGTAGGAACAAGTAATACCCAAACAAACAGAAAATGAGCTAAAAGGCATTTACTGTGGTGCTATGAGAGAATAACATTCAGGGATTGTGTTCGGCTGTACATACAAGCATTCATAAAGCTTTCTTGCAAAAGTCATACCCTTAGTATGTGTTTGGTACTGCCAATTTCCCTTTTAAAATAGTTTTTGACTTTGAACAATTAAGGACCCCTCTGGAATCAAATATCCAATACTGAGTCCTGCCATTTAACCTAATTGGATGCATTAGAAAATTGAAGAAATCCACATTGTATGGGTGTGCATAGAATCCTAATCAAAATATGTCCTGATCTCAATCTCAGCTTGTCAGAAAGCAGACTTTGATGAGGAGAATGGCAGATTTAGAAAGACATGCTTCTCTGACCCCTCTAATACGACACTGGCTACACACCAGTAATGCTGCACTCAGAAATTTGTCAGAGGAAAATTGCTGATGCTGTCACATGGAAACCTACCAACAACCAATAATAATAAACGTTGAAAATAACAAGACCATCTGTACTACTATAACCAATCCTATTAAGACAGCTACCTCCAATACTACTACTAAAAACAACACTACTACTACTACTATTACTACTACTACTACTACTACTACTACTACTACTACTAATAATAATAATAATAATAATAATAATAATAATAATGTGAGTGAGGGGACAGGCCCTCCATGTGTCCACTGAGGGGCACATTATGCCTTCCCAGCAGCCTCTTCACTCCATGGAGCCTCTGTTGAGTCAGTGTGGCCAGGAGGCTTGGCCTCAGCAGAGAACTCTTCTCTCTGATTCCCACTTTTAAAAGAAAAGAGAAGCAGAGCTTTGAGGCTTGCTGGAGAATAATGTCAGAGCCCTCTTTAAGAGGCGCAGGCGCCCAGGCTGAGCCTGACATGATGTGACACACCAGCGAGATCTGTAGGCTACCGAACGGCGAACACGGCCAGTCGCAGCCCGGCTGGGCCAGCGTGAACACACTTCCGCGCATGCCTTCTCTTGCCCGGGGCCCTCTGTAAATAGCGGTTGGTCGCTTGTATTTATAAAGGAGAACGGGGTGTCTGAAGCGAGCGCTCATAACCAAAAAAAACATGAATGCGATGTTCTGTTACGACTTGTTAGTCGATCCCAACTTCCCACTCAAAAAGTAAATAAAGAAATAAAAACCTTTGTGTCCAGTGCAGAGATAACTGTTGCTGCGCCTACAGAGAGACTGAAAGAGAAAATCATCCACTCCTTCTAAGAAGTGTGGTGATTGACCATGCTACAGTTAGCTTCTGGTTGCAATGAGCTCCTAACCTGTATTCTCTGTACCCTTGGCATAAAGTGCATGCACAATGCGTCAGATGTAATATTTTGTTCAAACAGGATGAGCACAAAAAGTACAGGCTGATCAAATGAACAATGCAAACAGAACACTGATTGCCACCTTTATGAAAGTGATCTAAGATAAAGGTTTGCCCAGACTGTATTATCAACCAATGTTCCCACCAAGCTGCTCAGTCATTGTCACTCTGATGCGGGACTCTATTGATTGGTATTATCAATCAAGCGAAGTTTTGTCTGAAAATAAAGTACTCCTCTCAGAGGACTTAAGCCCTTTAACTTCAGTCCTATCAATGTTAAGAATGTAGCTCACAGTGTTATGCGACTCTCACTTTATTTATGGCAGTGTTTCCTATTGACCTTCATCTGCATCACGCACAAATAAAACAGAACTTACTAATTGCTTAACGACAAGGATCAATTGGTTCTGAATGAGGCGGTTCCGCTTGGCAGGGTCTCAGATGCATTCATCATCTGCAAGGCTCACTGCCTGAGAGGTCCTTGCGGTCATAAGAACATAACTGCCACTGACTCTCCTGTGTAATGTGCCTCTCTGAGGGAGAGCAGAACCTGGGTTAAATATCCATGTTTGAGCCCCAGGATAAATGAGCCCTGGGACAGCAAAATGGGTCAGTGAACAAAAAGGCAAACAGGATTTATCTACATGTGTTGCTAACAAGGGATTTTAAGCTTTGTAATGAGACCCAAATTACGGTTACAGTATGCGTCAAGCCATGACAAAGATATGACCATCAGTGGCCATCAAGGCAGTGAGCTGACAATACACAGAGTGACAGGGGCATGAGTCAGTTAGGATTTTGTAAATATACTCCTGCCCTCATCCTTAGCAACTGGGTAAAGCATTTATAATATTTACATTTATTACTCTCTTAGTTTAGCAAAGCTTCCCAGAAATACCAGTATGCTTGCAGGTGGTTGTGCACATGCATGACAGACTGCAACAGTTGGTGCTATTTTCAAGAAACAAGACAGGAAAGATACATTAATAAACTGCTCTTTTTATACATATTTAACTTTTTTATAGATGGAATTTTTTTTGACAAAAAATGACCAAATCAAGAAATATTTAGCAGTACTGAGATTTATGTATGTCTGTCTTCCAAGTAATTGTTCAGGCCCGGGTCAAAAATGCAGTAAATATCTATGAGGCAGCATAGATATGCTCTGCTCCACGGATATGACTAAAACATATGGGGTATGTAGTCAAGTAAATACATTCAAGGAAGGAAGGCAGCCATACGTGCAGTGTAATATGTTGGCCTGCAGTTGGAATTTTGAGCCATAACATGTCTTTCTGGTTTCACTGTAATCATTGATCATTGGGTGCTCCGTGGTTAAAATCTGTATGCCAGCAATTTAATATCAAACTATATTTTCATAATTTCATTGTGCGCTGATTCTTGTGGGGTGTGCGGTTTTCTTTATGTGGGGGCACAAAAGTGGTGTTTGAGTGCAGGAAATGTTTTTGGGGGGCAATGGAATCTTGGGGAGTATTGGAATCTTGTGAGGAAGTTTTAATCATGTATAGGAAAATATTGCCTTTTCCGATTTATATACAGTGCAGTTTACAGTATTTCTCCTTTAATTGCTTCTGTGCTGAATATAACTCCTTTCGAACTCAGCAGCTCCTGTTGCTTAGCAACTGAAAGCATAAAGAAAAGACAAGTTTGTATGTGCCTCTGCTCTTCTGTGGGCTTTGCTGTGGTCTGGTGTCCTGTCAGGCTATTTCCACAGCTGTTTCCAGTGTAAAAGCAAAGACTTGTACTGCTGACCATTTAGGTTTCCAGCCACGATTAGCAGGTCAAGTGCTGTCAAAGCACACTCTCACCTTGAAGTACTGTAAATGTCACTCAGTGTGAATCTACCACCATAGTAGAGATATTTTTAAAGTCCCAGAAGGCTGGCATGGAATGCTCACATCCATTTTGGACATTTATTTCTTCTTCTGATGAGTGCTTGATCACCCAGGCTCCATGTTTTTTTTTTGCATCCTTGTATATTTTGACTTTTTGAAAAGAAGACTAATATCAATCAACTGTTTTATAATGCCAATATTTCAGATGTCTCGTCTTACAGCGTGAAAATGAAAAATGCCTTTTGCTTTTGGTTTGTGAGTCCCTAGCTGCCCTAGCTGTCCTATAGCTGTCTGCAGCTGCTATAAAGCTGTATCCTGGACAAATGTAAATACATTAAATAAATATTGGCATATTGTCTGGATGTAGTCTTGCTACATGTGCCTCTGTTGAATGACAAATTGAAAGGTGTGTTGTTCTATTTTTAATCTTTACTTAAACAAAAAACTTTTATTGATGCTGTGCGGAAGGAATACACTGATGACCAGTTTAGCACGTTTGGAATACATTATCTGTGAAAAAGAAAAATGTGAGTGTGAATGCTGAATGGTTCATGAAGAACGTAAATGATGACTTTTGCTCTATCTCTTGAAGCTGCATGTAGCCTGTTGCTGACCTGAGACCTATTTTGTGTACCTGAATGTACTGCTGATATTAGCAAGGTGCCTCACAGCTGGGAAGATAGCTAATTGTGTATGCTAGCATTATCTAGGACTCTCTGCCCAGTAACAAGGACTCCTGCAAACCAGAACCAGTTTTGAGAAGTTCTATAGAACCAAAACAGGAAGATAAGAATGAAGTCACATTATGTATGTGTGTCATAAATCACATAGTAAATCATGCATGCTCCTGAAGGAAAAACCCTATATAAGAGAATGTATCTAATAATATAGCAGAGTTGACTGCATCACCTGTCTAGCATGCATGTGTTGACTCTCCCCAATCTAAATGTGGTACTATTCCCTGATTTAATCAATAGACCATTACTATCAACAGATCGTGTTAGATCTGAATAGTTAAATTATTTGCTAGCAATTGTCAGTCAGCACCTCGTTGCCAAGGTTATCCTTGCGGTGTGGTTCCCAGTCCTCTGTGTAAAGACGCTTTTTTCCTGTATGGCTTTAGAGAGCAGACAAAGGGCAGTTCTTGTGTTTTTTTGCTGCATTTTTACTGGAGGAAGGAAAGAGTGTTAACTCTGGGCTTAAGGTCTACAAAAGCATTCATCACTCTGAACTCCTGGTCACACACAAGCTGAGAAGTAAGGATTTCTCATGAGATAACCAATCATTGCTTTACATTATTGTCATTTAGCAGATGCCCTTATACAGAACAACTTACATAGGTTACAATTTTTACATGTTATCCATTTATACAGCTGGATATTTTCTGAGATAATTCAAGGTTAAGTACCCTGCCCAAGGGTACAGCAGCAGTGCCCCAGCAGGGAATCAAACCAGCAACCGTTTGGTTGCAAGCCCTGCTTCTTACCATTATGCTATACTGTATTAGTTTGCATTCATTGCCTATGGCAAGATGGTGGAAGTGAAAGGATAAATCTACTCTGAGCTCCTGAGTGGCTCAGACAGTAAAAGGACTTGTTCCAAGTATAGGCTGAGCCCTACGGCTCAGGTATGAAACTGATTTTTTCACATGCCGTCAATGATTGGGAGGCCACGTAAGCAGACCAAATTTGATTCATTCTGCCGGGGATGGGGGTCGGTAGGTCAGCCAGGGTCCCATCATTGCTCCACTCTCGGTACCCTGGGGCTTACTTGGACATGTATGACTTAATCATATACCCTCAGAAGGATGCTCCTGTCCCCTGACAGCATTTGCATCCATGTGCACTATGGGACCTGTAGTGTGACACAGTAGGCATGTATATTTATTAGAGAATTGCTCGCACACCACCCCTGACCCCCCTGTGATTACCTTGCAGTGGTGATGCTCTTAAATGTATAATTAAGAACTACCAAAGTTAGATGAGAAAAGGGGGGAAATGCAAAAGCATAAATAAAAGCAATTCTGAAACCTGAAAACATACATCTGACAGTGTACCAAGATGGCCCGCACGCCTGCCTGGTTCTTTCATGGTGGAAAAAGGATTAGCAGCCTCCAGCGCTGGGAGGTGGGGGGCTCTCGATCAACCCACAGATGCCCCACAGTGGCAAATTGAAAAGGGCCGCAGGTCGCGTTTGCGGAAGCAGAGACTTCCCCTCTCCTTCACAAGCTAATGCTGAAGGCCGGGGAGTGAAAAGAGGCAGCGATGGAGTTGGCAAAGCACCTCTGACGAGAGGGAGAGAGACAGCACCACACACTGCCAAGTCTGGCCTTGAAAGGACACCTGATAGGCGGTTTTACCGTGTGGCACATATCTGGTGATTTGCTCTCCCACCATCTCCCCCCTCCCCACTCTGTCCAGAATAACTTCCCTTTCACAATCACCACCTTGCGTTTTGTGCAAAACCTGAAAGAGAATTCACATGCGTTTATAGCACGAGCAGACTTGTAACAGCGGCAGAGATTTGAGCTGCTGAGCTGACAGCCCTGGGATTTTCTGTGTTGTTATGCAAGTGCATGCACGGTACACTTTGTGGTCAGCTTCCAGGCTGGGAGCAACAGAGCTGCACATCTAATCCCATCAAAGAGAGGATGCGCATCAACATCTGTCTAATCCCATTTGAATGATGTTTATCAGAGTTCCACATAGAGCCCCTGCTCTTAAATGCGCAAATTAACATGACACGGAGACAAATTACCCTTTTAGACCACTGAGAAGGTGTCGCTCTCTGAGGGGCAGTGGTTCAAGCTTGGCCACTCTCTTGAGTGCTGCACTTCAAAAATGTGGCGGTAAAATTTTAGCTTCCCTTCAATTCCCTTCAGATTTCTGAGCTTGCCCACTAAAATTCATATGTGCAAGGCCTATGTGCAATTATAATTCTCACAAACATGCAGATAAGAACATTTCTATGTGTCACTGCAGCCATGGGTCCTGTTATCCTTACTGAAGATTTATCATCATACTACATGGCAACGTCCTCCATTTTGGCTTATTAGTGTATATTCCCCCTTCCATTCCAGCTCACTGCTGAGTTTATTATACTCCTCTTTCTCCATTGGTCCCATTATATTGAATAATTGTGGATAATTACAATGGTATATTAGTGTAAAGGTGTAATTTAGCCCTAAAAGCTGTTATATCTTAAGGGTTTTATCTTAGTACTGATCTCGCTGGAATCAGCTCAGGCTGTTCTCCCGCGTTTTCTGAAATGTAAATGAATTGCATCTCTGGCTGTAATTTTGCTCAAGTTGTTCTGTTCCTCTTTCACTTGTTTAGCATAACTTCCGTAATCATCTGGACATTTAAAAGGCTTGTGTCTGAGATAAACCTTGTTACTTCTTATCTGTCTTGCGGGTCCTACGAACATCAAGACCAAACCCACTCCTCTCAGGGTTTTGGTTATCCTTATTAGATATTCAAAGCTGAGGGTTCTAGTGAATTAGTCAGTGAGTTGTCAGTTTTGGAGTTGTTGCTTTCTTGATGATCTTATATTACATCCAGCATGAATTATGGTTATATCAGTGATGCAACATTTATGCAGTACATAATTCCAGGTTTGTTCCATTTGCACTGATGAGATTTTGCCTATGCTATGCCATTACCAGTCCTTGCACAATGCGCTTCCTTAAATGCTATCACTCCTACTACTACAAGTAATAATAATAATAATAATAATAATAATAATAATAATAATAATAAAAAACATTTTAAGATACATTATCATGTGTCTTAAATAAAAACTAATAAATTCAGTCTGGAATTACAGCTTAGTGTGTTATCCTTCTGTGCGCTGTTGTGTACAAGAGTGCCATCCATTGCAAGAGTGTTCTTCTGTACAAGAGTGTTATTAATCAGTTTAAGGTTGCTCTGAAATCTGGGCCTCAAAAAGTAGCTGGGACATCATGAGTGCATGCCCTTAATCAGAGGCTCTGTGCGCTGTTGTAGGATGCCATTCTCACATAAGGTCACCTGGAAGCTTTTGGACAGACATGGCCATTCCTGACAAGAAAAGCTTATCCACTGTATGTGCCTAATGCCCCTTTGTCCCAAACCTTAAACTTCACTTAAAGGTAGAATGCTGCTCAGTGCCACTGTGAAATCAGTAGCTGTTAAGACAAAGGTCATGGAGATTATCTCAAGGAAGCTTTCCAAAACTACAGGAATAAAAGCAAGAATATCACAGATAGTGGGAGCTGATGGTCTTTTCAACAATATACAATCCTGGCAACTTAGCTATTAAGAAAACAGGGATTTACTGATATTTTATTGCATGTTTGATTAGTTTTATACAGCTGCAAGGGGTTGAGTCAGTCAAATGGTTTTCAGTTTTCATCAGATTTACTTAATAAATTGATTACAGTGCTACTAATTTAATTACTTGCACAACATTGATGAATGTATAGGACTTGAAATAATTTGAAAAAATTATGAAAGCATGCTGATGCAGATGAACAGCGTTTAAATGGATCACACTGCACGGTGCTTTAGGTACACGTAACTTCTTAATTTGACCCCAAAATTTACTGGTGTAAAAAGTTCATATTCGCATATTGCTGTGTGTGTTAAAACTTGAAGGGAGAAGCTGAGGAAATGTAATAGAGAATATTTATTCTGACACTTCCAGAATGGCTACTTAATGCAAATGAGAGCATTTCTAAGAATTTCAGATGTGTTGATGCAGTAGCTCCCTGACATCTTGGTTCAGCCCTCCCTGTCTTTAATTCCTCAATGCTGTCTCCAGAAGAAGGAGGGAAAGAGGAAAATTAATTTCTCCTAGACACAAATAAAGACTGAGCCCAACAAGGACGTGGAGACTCTCTTGCTTGGCATAGATTTAAGGGAGTGGCACGACAAGTTTGATTAAGAGAATGCAGTCAGCGACTGACTGCAGTGTACATTCAACTATGAAGGTTATTCAGTTTTACTGAACTTGAATGTTGAAAACTGAGCTTTGTTCAGGTTTGATTATAATCAAGGGTAGACTCCATATTTAGCTGTACAGCAAACATAATGGTTAAAATGTGTTTCCTCTGTAAGTGTCAATTTTAATCTTTGAGTCCAACCATATCCATTGTATATAAGTCATATAACATTACAATACTTGCTGGATCTCTTAACCAGTGCTTATTCAACACTAATATTGAGACAACAAAAAGTTATTCTTTTATGCATTACTCTTATGCAAATCAGACACAGCTTCACATGAAACTGTGCAATTGGTTGTAGGTACAGAAATAAGAAAAGAGACCATTGCTTGAAAGACGTGAATTTAAAGGTAACATGACATTTTTTGCTCTACGCTGACTCCAAACTGTTAAATGCAATTTTATTTTTATTTCTCATATTAGGTGTTTTTAAAGCAGGTTCAATCAAACATGTTAAAAAAGCTGGGCTTTGAGATATTAGCTGGCGCTTTGTGGAGTTTCAAAACAACACAGGTTAGTGTAATGAGGCAAGCATTAATGTTGGAATGTATTGTTTCAAGATCACAGTGTATAAGTCAGCATGCTTTCTCATATGAATTCTGGAAATATGTTGAGATGCCTGAATGCAGTAAGAGCATTTATTTTGAACACTGAGAGCAACAGATAAAGTTTTGCTATCTGCATTACATCAGTTGCTTTCACTGGACACCAGAGATAATGGTTTTACAGTTAGTTTTAATGCTGTGACAGCGTCAAACACTGTACCCAAATGTCCTTGTGTTAGTAATGTCTGATAACTTCATGATTTCTTTCCTGCAGTCTGCTGAGCACTGCATTATTCATTAGTTTAGACATTTCAGAATTTGCCTTTCTGCTCTTCACAGGATACATTTACATTTCATCTGTTAAAGACATAATGTGATTCATCTTTTTTACCCAGGGTAAAGTATAATGTTGAAATTGATTCATTGCACACCATGAATATGATGGCACTGTAGTAATGTCTAGTTTGGCGACCACTGTATCTTGTGCTGATACACAGTGTCCTTGGTGCCTCTGTGGAGGAGAGGACAGAGATGGTAGAGATGTCAGTTTTGCCTGCATGGCTACATGGACACCTGTAAAAACTTGGAATCATAGAGTAGTATGGGTTGCAGTGTAGCATAGTGGTTCAGGAGTAGGACTCATAACCGAAAGGTTACTTGTTCAATTCACAGCTGGGGCACTGCTGCTGTGCCCTTGGGAAAGGTACTTAACCCAGATTTGTCTTTTGAGCAAATATCCAGCTGTATAAATGGATAACATCATTAAAAAACTATAACTGATGTAAGTTGTGTCTCTTAAAGAGTATCTCCTAAATGCCAATAATGTCATCTTTTCACAGGCCAGGTCTGCCTTAGACACAAATTCACAAGGTCTACTTACCAAGGGTATCAAAATATAGAACTAGCTCTCAGATCAATATTTATATAAGATCTGCATCATCATTACCACTCCAAAATATACACATAGATATATGTTCACCGACAGTAAGAGCAATAAAATTCCTTATGTGACATACATTTGGATAGGGAGGAACAGGGAATTAACAATCTGCTGCCATGTGTACTTAAATTTTGTCACACAAGTATCGATGAATGCACAGGTAAGTGATTCTGTAATGACTGCTCGAACATAAAGCATGGCCAGTGTCAATCTCTGCTCCCATCATCTCAAGGCCAACCCGCCTCTTGTCAATAGAGGAATCCCCTAACCCACCCTCAGGCTGAGATGTGCAACAAACAGACCTGGTTATTACAAAACATGCTCGCATAACAGTCTGCGTGAGGATTAATTCATTAAACAAGACACCGTTTGTGGAAATCCACACGCAAACCTGCACAACTGTTCTAAGATGTCCAGCAGCCCCATGCAAACAGGAATCTAGTGGTGTTACTCATAGTAGAGAGGTTTCTACCTTCTGTTTAGTTTAATGCAACTGAAGATATGTCTTTAAAATCCAGTAATCAGCACTAATCTGGGAAAGGCCGGTAAACTAACCTCTTGTTACACACAGCTCCATTTTGACAGATTAAAGTTAATTATTTCATATCTTAAATTCAGTAAGAAATGCGATGAGTTGCACTGGGGCCACCATTGTAAGGCTTGTTCATCCCTTTGAATCCATGACAGACCGCATATTGTAATTGTAAATGGTTGCAAATTGGGCAAATCCTATTACTATATAAAAGCAGTAATTGAACCGAAATTTTTGCAGAAACAGTTTATTCAAAACAATTATCAGTGGGCATGTATCCCCCACAATAGGAATAGTTTGCTGTTGGGAGTTACAACTGCAGAATTGCAGGGTTTGGTCACATTAGAGAGGGTGAGCTGGACTAGCAGGAGATCTCCTTACACATGAAAGCCAGTGATGAATAAGGACATTGCAGAAGTTCACGTTAGTCGTTCCATCAGCATGAGAAGAGGAATGTTTCTGAAGAAACGGTAGCATAGTAGCAGTAGAAGCATAGAAGATGTGGTGCAGAGAAGAGCGGCCATATCCTTCCACAGAGCTTTTCCACTGGAACCAGTCTGGCTCATTATACTCATTTCCCCCCTGTGCAGCTGCACAATTGTTTTTCCATTGGATTACCTGTAATCAGAGCTATAGCATATGGCATCACACAGAAAGCTTTTCCAAATAGGCACAACTCCCTGTATTTTGCATTGTAGTCCAAAATATTCCTGAAAAAATAATCCATTAATATCCCTATCTTCGTCTGTCATTACTTTTTTGTGTGTGTGTAATCAATGATCATACTGTTTCCATTGCCTCTTGATCAGTTCAGTTTTTAGCCATGACAGAAGTATCACATTTATGCAGCTTGTTTAACTTGTCTAGAGCTCCCTTGTAAGAGGGGCAACACCAGTAGTGTCATTGGGCTGGACTGACACAAGACTAGAGGTCAACCGATATGTCAGTTTTGCTGATATATTGGCCACTGTTGGCCCTTTTGACACTTACCAGTCCATATCGGTATTGGCCTCCTCGTATCGGTTTTTCTAATGTTTGTCCAAATGCACCCTCTTGTGTTTACGCTATGTATGGCAGGTTTATTTTAGGCTACTTTAACTAATATATATATATATATATATATATATATATATATATATATATATATATATATATATATATATATTCTATATATTCTATATATTCTATATATGTATTAGTTAGGCAGGAGCTTCAATCACAAAGACTGCTCAACTGGCTAGTGTTTCAATAGGAACAGTGACTCAAGTGACATCTGCATTTAGATCTATGGGAAAGACATCACTAAATAGGGCCAGAAATTGTGGTCGACAGCGCACATTCGATGACCGTGATGCTCATGTGTTAGTGCGATATGTAAGGAAAAACAGAGGAGCAACTCTTCCTTAGGTGACTGCGAATGGCAATGCAGGACGTGATTAGACTGTGTCAGCAAGAACAGTCTGTCAACAATTATATACAGAGGGATATTATAGTAGGGTTGCAGTGCATAAACCCCTCATTACAAAGATGAATGCACATTTGAGAGTTCAGTGGTGCAAAAACCATATGCACTGGTCTACAGAGATGTGGAAAAAAGTGCTATGGTCAGATGAGTCATCCTTCACCATATTCTCGACAAGTGGGCAAGTGCATGTGTGGCATACACCAAGAGAACAAAGTTGCTCTGAGTGATCACCTTTATCCTGTGATGAAACATTTCTATCCTGACGGAAGTGGTCTCTTCCAGGATGAGAATGCCCCCATCCATAGGGCACAAGGGGTCACTGAATGGTTTGATGAGTATGAAAAAGATGTGAATCATATGCTATGGCCTTCGCAGTCACCAGATCTCAACCCAATTGAACACCTATGGGAGATTTTGGACCGACGTTTTAGACAGCGCTCTCCACCACCATCATCAAAACACCAAATGAGGGAATATCTTTTGGAAGAGTCACGTTCCATCCCTCCAGTAGAGTTCCAGAGACTTGTAGAATCTATGCCAAGGCGCATTGAAGCTGTTCTGGCGCCTTGTGGTGGCCCAACACCTTACTAAGACACTTTATGTTGGTTTTTCCTTTAATTTGTCGCCTGTCCATATATATATATATATATATATATATATATATATATGAAAGATATGATGAGCACAGTGCTGTTTGTCATCCCAAAGGCACACTAATTTTGCAACATAACATGTCTTTATTGATAGACATCCAACATGCATTGGCCATTACAGGCCCATCAAAGGCAACTTGTCAGTGCTGCGGCTACGTAGCCGGTTGTTTGTTTTTCCCTGCCATGTGTTTTTGTGTTCGTTTCTCTCCCTTGCCTGCCCCGCCCCTTGTTTCCCTGCCCGATTGCTCATCTGCTTCACCTGCCCACTTGTTCACCTGTGCCTCGTTTTCTTGTTAGCGTGCTCCCTTTATATTCCCGTCTGTTTCTTAGCCCTTTGCCAGTTCGTCTCAGTTTATCCGTTTCGTACCAGCGTTTTTTCCCCTGTCTTGTTATTCTGCCTACCCGTTTTGATCTTGCCTGTTTTTTCTCGACCCCGTCTTTGGATTTCGTCTTTGTACCTTTTGCTGTGTCTACCTGGTTTTTTTGATATCGCCTGTTTTTCGACTCTGGCTTCTGGATTTCCCTTTTTCGGCATTAAAACTATCGGTTGCCATTCTCCGCTGTCTGCGCCTGAGTCCCTGCCTGAGCCCCCAGTTGACACAACTGTCCTTAAGCAAAGCAGCAGGCATCATGCAGCTCAAGTCTTTCAACTTATACTCCTGACCAAATCCAACTACAACATAAATAAGGTACAAAATAAAATATTATATAAAATAAAACTAAATAAGACGTAGCATTGGGGCAAAGAATGCACATAAAAATAGGCAGCTTATGATGGGCTGTGAAAAAAAAAATCGGACTGCACAAAGCTTACAGTATCTTCACTATTCAAATGACAAGTGTTTATATGCCGAATTTTCTCACTCAAAAAGCCCAAGAGAACTA
This sequence comes from Megalops atlanticus, assembly GCA_019176425.1. Classification (NCBI taxonomy): domain Eukaryota; kingdom Metazoa; phylum Chordata; class Actinopteri; order Elopiformes; family Megalopidae; genus Megalops; species Megalops atlanticus. The sequence goes on from CM032876.1 coordinate 53,548,967, forward strand.
CACGGCACCTTGGCGAATTTCAATAAACATTAGCCCACAGAAGACGCAGCTAACTTAGCTAATTTCAACTAACGTTTGCCTACACAACACGCAAATCTCCAAGTGTGATAGTGAGAAATGTTTACACTTATTATTTATGCTTGAACCTGCATGGCATTTCATCTTGTTCACCGTGGGCGTTCTCCAGCGTGACTTAGGTCCTCCCGCATTACCGAAACTAATCGGCAAGTCGTTATCATATGAATGAGTTACAAATAGGGGGGTTGGGTTTGCGCTGTCCTGACGGAACTTTGTCTGTGGAATGTGCATAGCTGTATATTTCATTTATTTTAGATACTTTTCAAACGATAATTTTTTTTTTCATTAGATTTATTTAAAAGAAAACACTTTGAGGTTTCTGTCAATGCTAATATGATGTTTATACACCAACGGGGTATGAAGCATTTAATCTATGTTCAAGACGAAACGAGGGGGGAAAAAAATCTGCATCAGCGGTGATGCAGCGGACTCCAGGAGATTAAATAAAGTAAAAACTATGCCGCAACGGCGTAAGCGGCTCATGTGCCGGGCGGGTAAAAGAACGCATCCATGTGTTCTTATTTCTGACTATTAAAAACCAAATGACCAATGAAAATGTGGGACATTATCTCAATATGCGGGATACGGGACAAAGGGTCAAAATGCTGTGCAGTACAACGCAGAGCGGGAGACCTGGTCACCCTAACCCTACGTTTACACCGGGAGCGGCGAAAGCGTCAAAGCGACCGGAAGTCATTCATTTTTTACGTGAGCCAGCGTCTCTCGGCGGCGAGCAGCGGCATGACGTTGGGGGCGCGTCTTGGGCAGTGAAGGCATCAGAATAAAGTTGAAGTCTGGGCAACTTTATGGTAATAAGCTATGACGCGGTTCAGCGGCAACCAATTGGAATTTAGAAGTGCTCCGCTCTAGAGAATTCTAGAGAACACAACCGTGTAAACTTTTGTTCCCACCAAACATTAGTTCCCAAGCACAATGGAGGAGAGGTTGATAATTAATGTAGGCTACACACAAATTAACGTTAATGTTAAGTAAAGACCAAGGCTAGTAAATGTGTCCTATAAACTGCATGCTGAAATTTGACTTAGCACTTAGCAACAACACAAAAGTCACACCACACAAATGGCTTTTAATCAGTTTATTTCGTGAGTTTATTTTGTTACCAAAACATGTGATTATAATTGTTCATTTCTTTCCTTCATTGATCGACTTCTTACCTTCACATTTAAAAGATTTCATGAAGTTAACTTATACCCTACTTGTGGTCAGTCGGCACAAAGATACCGGTCGACACGTTTGTTTGCAGGCCCTTTAAATAACGTTTGCAAGACCAAGCATTTCGAATGAACTTGTAGCTGCCCATTTCATCTACGTCAGAGCTATTCTGCCCCTCTGGGCGAATCTACGACCCCAGCACAAAAGTTTAGAGATAGCCTTCAGACCCTTTTCACAGACGTGTCGTGAATGGGAAAACACAGATGAAGCTTATTTTGTAGGCTAAGTAGACTCTGCAGTAGAGGTCTGCACAGGATGGATTTTTTCAGGCCTGCTCCCGCAGAAATAGTTTATGGAATAAGCTATTTTGTCCGCTGCAAAAGACCATAGGTTGACCTGCAAAAGCCTGTAGGTAGAGTTCTAGGTGGGATGGATTTTTCAGTCATTCCCACCTGCTCTCGTGAACATGTGCTCTGCGTAAAAACCACCAACCTTGCGCGTGTTTATATAAAACATAGGGTTTTTCTTGTTGCTCTTGCGCAAACATGAATAACATTCCGTACTGCAACAGTCAAAAATGATAAATGAATATTACCACAAAATATCGGCCAAATATCGGTTATCGGCCATCCTAAGCCATTAGCTATCGATATTGGTATCAGCCCTAAAAAAATGCACATCGGTCAACCCCTACACAAGACCACACAACATGGACTGTAATATGGCTATTGGTTCGACAATGAGGCTATGTAATAGATACAATATGTCCAATGGTATACAATTAATCTTTTAAGTTATAATTCATCTTATAAAGACCTTGCAATGGGAGGTGGATAGATTTAATTAAAAATAAACAATGTATGGAATATATATAGTGCAGAAAAATTTATTACTAGCTTGTGTTGAAGAGGTTTGGAGGATATTTATGAAATGGATTAACATGCATGTTACACAGATATACTGAACTGGGATTAGGGGTCTTATATATGCATCCCCTGCACACACAAATTTCATTCTAAATCAAATTTAATCACATTGTCATGGAAAGTATATGATTTATCAACACAGAGAGTTGCATGGAAATTTATGCACACTCGAAACCATGCGTAGGAACACTCCCCTGTTGTTGAAAAATAGCACCACAGGGCAGAAGTGCAGTTCTGTATCCCCCTTGACAGTCACTGCATGAATGTCATGTGCATTTGGGCTGTTTTATGTTTTTGTATTTTTAGAGCGAACTGTATTTTACATAGCGTAAGATATTGTGTGTGTGTGTGTGTGTGTGTGTGTGTGTGTGTGTGTGTGTGTGTGTGTGTGTGCATGCTTGAATACCATGGTATTCTGGTGCGAGACAGGATGCAGCAGATCTATCAAACAATATCGCAGGATTACAGAACAAAACATAGTAATACAGTAATAAATACTGTAAATAGCAAAAAGGATGAGAACCCCATAGAATGATCGACAGGCTATATATCCAAGCACCTTTAATTCATCCAACAGAAGATTTCACCAGTACATTCATAGGCTTAAGAAAAACATAACACTTTCCCATCATGCAACATTTTGAGGAGCAAAGCAAATTCTATGCAGCACTGATGGACCTTGGAGCCAGTATGGAAAAAATAATTGCAATAGTTGATTTGAAATATTTAAAGAGGGCTTGCTGTAGGTTTCATAGGTCCTACGAGTTTGTGATGGTGCATGCTAGTGGAATAAAATATATAATATTGGCTTCTGCTGACTGGTACCCCATCAGGGGTAGGAGTTTTGTCTCTACACAGTCCAGGGAGATTATACAAGGACTGGTGTCAGCTGCTACAGCACAGGAGCTAGATGCACAGTGAGAGGACTGTGGCCTATCCTGATCTAAGATCTGCTGTGTGGGACATTCATGGACATTTGCACTGACAGACCAGCAGAGACGAAGCTATGGGGTGACCCTGGAAAACAGATTTTCATTTTCAGGAAACGTTCAATACCAGTGACCCAGTTCACAGCAATGATATCCATGTTTCTTTATGACACCTTCTGCTGGGCAGGTTTTGAATTTACGGTCAAAGGAACCCGCTTTTAGTCACCATAGTAATCCATTTGAAGACCGATTTCAGGGCCGCTGTAATTTGTCCTATGAGCCACTTGCAATGTTGCAACCACCTTAGGGCCCAACTGTTCAGTGCTCAATGTATGAAGTTGATTTCCCTCAGATGTTACCAGATAAATTGGCATTGTGCTTAAAATCATGCAGTATGTATAATGCCCGGAGACTGCAAAACATATTATACCTGACATGATTGAATGTTAACACATCCATTAATTCGATTTTCTGGTGGTAGATGTCAAGAATAGTGTCCCTGTTGCAAACAAGTGAAAAAATACTGTAACATAATAGAACCAAAATGTAGTGCAGGTCCAGCTAGCAATCACTACTAGCAATAATGAGTGTAACAGCGATTGATTTTATAGATCTATAGATATGATCTCAATAAAGTGGATGTTATGTTATTTGAACTCAATATATTAAATCCAAGTGAATTTGGAGATGTTATACTGTTGCTATGCACATATTTATTGGGATAGGATCCCCTTCAGTATTTGTGTGTGCGTGCATGCGTGCATGCGTGCATGCGTGCGTGTGTGTTGGGGGGGATACAAGCACTGCTTGTCCATTTCATGATGGTGTTCCCACCAATAGGCAATGAAAGTTAAAGGAACCATTATCTGAAATTAAATAGAATAAAAGCCTCTAACTACAGAGGCAGTAATTGCTCTCTTCCAGTGTTAGTTGGTAGCCTGCCTAAGCACATTCTGATTCAATGCGTACACTATCCTATCCATTTTACAGCACTCAAATAGCCCCAGGATGAAGTAGAGTATATTTGGGGGTTCTGTCTTGGCTGTTGCCCAGATTTTCACTACTGGGTGAGTAACATTACAGCAGAGTGCAGTGTTTAAACACCTAATTTCTCATCTCCTCAGCTGTGACGGTATGCATCAGGCATTGAAGTTGAGATGTATTTTTTTTCATTTCATTCTTTCAAATTAAATCAAATTCATTGTAAATATAGGTGATTTGCATTAAATAGCTAGCAGCTTGAACAAAACTGTTTCCATTTTAAAATGAGAAGCAAATGAATTCTAATATCAGCTCGGGGGTGGGTGGGGGCAGGAGTCCAATAAACCCTCCTCGACAGGATTCAAGGTTAGTTAATTAATTGGCACTGGAGTCAGTGAGCCCTGTAGTTAAATGATTTAGGTCCACTCCTAACTCACATGCTTTAAAACATTGGGTCTTCCTGCACTAATTTAAGTCAAGCAGTTTCAGCAAAATCATAATTAAATTTATATTCGAGAGACCACATTAGGTGGCATCAAACCAGCCTAAGGAACAATACTATTGAGTGGACAATATTTCAGATATAGAGAATATATCTTATGTGGATGATGCCAATCTGCTCTACATGCCCCTTGCCTTATTGCTTTAGAGTGTGTAATTTTTCATTTCATGTCCTGTTCTGATTATCACTTTCTGTACATCTATTTTATAATAGCTTTTTGAATCCATCAAAGGGTGGTTGTGGGCACTAATGTGTTGCTTGTGGATGATAGTTACAGAAGGAATCCCTGAAAAGGTGGATATGCATGCTGATGTTGAAAGACATGGCAGCGGCATTTCAGAAATAGAACACTTGACTGTGTTACAGCCTCCCTCTTACACTATTGTCATAACAGTAGCACTGCACATTAGAGGCACGCAGCCAGAGGCTTTGTTCCTTTGTTACATTTTAGCTACATTGCAATTGTCATGTCACAAAAATATTTTTGATGTTGTATTTTGGAAGTGAGCATAGTTTAATGGTGCGTGTAGTGTGGTACTGTATTTTCACCCGGTAAGATTGATTAGAAAATATTATTGTAGATTTATCTGCTCATTACCTTGATTGATGCTTGTTATCTGTGTAATTGCTTGCATCTGTTCATTGTTTTCAGTGGCAAATTCATGTGAACTTAAGTACTTCCGTGGTACCTGTAGCTTATGTTTCATGTACATCATTCATTGTTTTCGGTAACATCACGAATGTTACTACACGAATGCTTATGTTTCATTCAAATCATTCATTGTTTTCTGAATGTCACAAATGCCGCTTTTATACTTAGTGCTGAAGCAGTGCAAGAACTGTAAATTTGGTATTGAAAATGTATGTGATTCTTGACATTAAGCAATATTTTCATCTTGCAGAATTCTTTTTTGGAATTCACATGGGCACCTTTCTGTTACGGAATGGACAATTCTGTGTCACATTTCGCAACACATTTTCAATTAAATGGATGCAGTTATAATTGGTTACATGGATAGTCACAAAACTATTGTGTGAAGAAGTATATTCGTTTGTGCATTTGTTCATTTTAATTTTATAATTTTTATTTTAAACGAAGACTGTATCAGTATCAGACATGTTTTTAGCACTGAGCGCACTAAAACAGTACACATTGTAAGCTTCAGGAAAAGGATATAATAGAAGCATAATTAAAAACAGTACAAAACACCACTCTCAGAATTGGGGATTCTTCATACTGGCACTTCTGAAATATCCTCATGCCACTAGAATGTAAAGGAGACACATAACGTCAGGAGAGCGTCAGTTAAGCACCGTCAATTAAACCTCCTTTTTAATTAATTCTCCGGGAAGATAGTGGTGTCCGCTTCGGTGGCGCTGAAGATCGTGAGAATGGCACATGCACGCTAGACCTTCAAGGAGCTGTATGTTCCAGTTTATCTTTTAATTATTTGTTCCAGCTCAGAGCCCAGAGAGGCTCAGGAGAGCAGGAAGAGAGCTTTCAAGACAGCTTGAGCCCAGAGACGCTCCTCTCATCTCCGTGTGGGGCGTGGAGAGTATATTTAGAATCACCTGAAATGAGCGCTTCTTGTCCATAAGCCTCACAGCTGAATTCAGTCTTTACACTCTTGAGACTAAAAATAGCTTTGCTTAAGCATCTCTCTGCAATGCATCAGCTGCATTGTTATTAACCTACAAACATCTCTGGCAGGTCCCCTGTTTAATGTCGTTGTTGTGCATGTTTAGGCCTGTGTCTGTGAGACTTAAATTATTGTTGTAATTATACGTGACAATGTGACGATGATTCAAAGATGATTATTGATAAATAAATATTACTGATATGCTAGCATATTTTTTCACTTGAGTATTGGCATGATTTATATCAATCACAGTGGCACTATTTGTTTAACAGATTGCATCCATCACTCTGAAATGATTCAGAATAAACTTAAGATTTTGAGTGAAAAATTTTTTTAATGAATATGACAACAATAAAAGTTATGTTCATCAGAATCATCATTTAACCTGCTTTTAGTCTTAATTTTGATTTCCTGTAACATGCAGTTATTTGCTTACTCAGTTTTACTTACCAAGTTTTACTTGCCAAGTTTAATATACTTGCAATAGCAGAATCTGTCCTGAAATTCACAAACCTGAAAAGCACGGAGAAAAAATGAAATAGTGTATTTCTTAAAAAAAGAACAAGAACATGTTGACCCTAATTTTAAAGAATGGAAGTAAACACAAGCACAGGCTCTCTGGTGGATGAAGTGTGGATCTTCTGCCTCTCAGTTTAAATGAATTGATTGGCTATCACAGCCGAGAGATCATCTAAGGGGCTTTACCTAGAAGTCAATATTGTCATCAAGCTGGAATTTACGTCTATTAATGCCAGCTAATGGGACTCTCAAGGCCAGAATTTAACTGCATTTATTAGCATTAAGTTACAGTGTGAAGATACATTTTGGGACTCATAAATCATGTAGGTGTATTATAGCAGTACCCAGCTATGTGTTGGTGAAAAGCTGTTTAGGGGGAGTTGAGGGTTGGTGGGCTGCCTGGGGAATGTATGCAGATGTTTTTGGGGGTGTCTGTGGGGTGATGCTGGAACATGTGTTGACAAACTGATATCTAGTTCATTAATTAATTTTTAGCTTTCCTGAAAAGTAATGAAAGAAATGTACATCCACACTGACCGATGTGTTACTTCAGCAGTACCTATATGTTTGATAATTAAATGTATAAATGAAAGTTGCTCAGTTTCATAAGTATATATTTTCCTTCTTTGGACATCCTGTACTCTACTCCACCACTTATGCTTTGTTTATTTCAGGTTTCTTGTCATGCAGTCTGTAGAGGAATATTCTATTCCATATTTAGGATGTGTCTACGTAGATGTTCAAGTTATCTGTCAGGGTATCTGTCAGGTATCTGCACTGGTTAAGTGAAGGTTTGACAGATGAAGTCATTAGTGTCTCATATATACACAGACACACACACAGCCACAAAGATGCAGGCTCACATGCACACACATACAAGCACACACACAAGCACACACACAGACACACACACAATCACAGAAACACATATATACACACTCTCTCTCACACACACAGGCACACATACATACACAAATACAAACACACACACACACACACACACACACACACACACACACACACACACACAGATACACAATTTAACAATTGCAATGAATCTTTTTTCAGCTTCACGTGTCAACACATTGACATGAAGCGCATACTGTCAAGTCTCTCTCTACAGATTGCCTTTTCTAACCGAGGGCTCCACTGATACCTGACAGACAGATATCTATCATTTCAGTCATTCGTAAACCACTACCTGCCAGTGTAGGAGGGGGAAGGGCACACGTACTGAAATCAGATGGAGAAGCAAAACATACCGCACAGGCTTCAGGAAATCTTTAAACCCTGTCGGGGACGTGGGGTCTGAACTGGGGCCTTCGTTGTACCCGCAGGTACTTCCACACGATCTACCTGGGCATACGGAGTCGGCGGAGCAGTGAACACGAGCGATGGCGGTTCTACTGGCGGATGGTGTACGAGTACGCGGACGTCAGCATGCTGCATCTGCTGGCCACTTTCCTGGAGAGTGCTCCTCAGCTGGTGCTTCAGCTCTGCATTATAATCCAGACGCACAAACTGCAGGCCCTTCAAGGTAAGAGCGCCGGGCCCGAGACCACTCTAGCCTCCTCAGCGGTGATCTGTTCTGACGTCTCCCCACTCTAGTTCAGCGCCAGCCCCTCCCGCTTATGGAACACGAAGGACATGCGTTGGCAAGTTAAGCAAGAGGCTTGCCCAGCAGTTAAGTAAACTTACCTTGCCTCAGAATTCCAGGGGGGTGTTCAGTAGGAAGACTCTAATTGCAAAATCTCCCATCTAATCTCGTCATTTATGACACATGGAATACAAGCATGTAGATAATCATACACATATGCGCCGTTAGGCACACGCGCACACACACACACACACACACACACACACACACACACACACACACACACACACACACACACACACACAAAGCATGCACACATTCATCCACAGAACACTGTATTGCTGTTTTAGAAGTATTTTAAAAGTATTTTTTCAGAATGTGTTTTTTCTTCTTTTACTCTGAAGTCCATTAGCTGGGTAAGGATGGGTCTTGTAAAACACTATGCTGCTGGAGGCTCAGTGAATCCTCTCTTTGAAGCAGCACGCTTCAGAGACAGCTGTGGATTAGATTGACCTGTCAAAGAGTTGAGCGAGCTGATCTGAGAGCAGTCCTGCCTCCGAGGCTTGCGCAGCCATGTTTGGCTCTCATCCTGGGAGTAATGGGAGGGGGTCAAGAGCAGCTTAACATGCTGCAACTGTCTTCTAACTTGCCTATTTCTGAAGCTGTTGTCATCTGGAATGTAGCCTCTCACAGACAAGGTAATTGGAAGGGGACAACCAAAGAGAAGTGTAATCATTTACTCAAAGCCAGAGGGAGCGTGAATATAAATTAATTCACTGGTAAGTCTTTTTTAATTCACCACAGGCATACAGCAATGGCCATATTTCTCCTATATTCCAGGAAGAAGAAATGATGTTAAACTAATCAAACTAAGTCTGGTTATTACTACCCTTGAAATGTTGTCTTATTATTATTATTATTATTATTATTATTATTAGTAGTAGTAGTAGTAGTAGCAGCAGTAGTGGTTATAGCATGTATTTTGTTTTTTGTTTGTTTTTGTCTCTTTTTTCCTAAAAAAAAGAGGTGTGTACAATGGTTTGGTCAATTAATCATATTTTCATCTCTACTCTGAAAACAAGCAGCATGAGTTCCATCTCTGGTGAAGAATTGTTTGAAGCCCTTGTAATGTATGGCCCCACCACACATTTTACACAGAATGTATCCCCGCTGGGGAGCAGTGAGTCACGTTTAATTATGCCTAGCTGTGTGGGTCCAGCCACTGTCAGAGCAGTAGAGGAGCTTCCAGGCCTGCTGTTGGCTTACACTGTTCATGTGTCATCCTCTATCTGTTCCCACCACATGACTGCCTTTCATTTGGATTGCTGATCTGCTGGACTGTGAGGCTTGTCTGCACTTAAGAGGCAAGTCAGGCACGTTACTGTAGTAAAACAGGTTTATCTTTTTTTCCTCCTCTGGTCTATTGAGTTTAAGTGTAGCACCGTTAACACATACAGCACGCAATCTACAGTGATCAGAGTTATGTCCTGTAGAGGTAAAGCCAAGCACTTTGGCCCAAAACCAGCTCTGTTTTTATCTCGTGATGGAACATTGCAATGAACATGTTTTTGCTTTTGCGCGCACGGTGATTTCTGCTTTAGCTTTGAGATTACATTTTTTCCGCTGAGTGTGATAATATACTTGTAGTGCGTGTGTCCCTCTGATATCCTACAAGTGGTGAGCCATCTTTCAGCTGCATGATAATCTCAGCCTCGCTTGAAAGGAGGCTTCCATTTCCAACGTACCCCTGAGAATAAAATTCCACACAAAACTAGATGTTCTTTTGCTCTGTAAAACAGAGCTGTGCTGAATAATTCCACAGGACGGAATGGCACTGCCTGTGCGGCCCCATCAACCAGACGAGGTCTCCTCAGTTCACGGAGTTGTAAAGGTTGCGAGGATAGCGTTTGAGGTACACCCAGTTCTTGACACACCCCCCCCCGCGCCAGGACCTCAATGCCCCTCGTTGTCATGGATTGCACAGCACAATGCAGATGAGAGTCTTGAGCTTCTTGTACTTTTTTTTGGAAAGAAAGAGAGAACTATTTCAGACATCCATAAATTAATATTTGCATGAAATATGCTGTGGCAGGATAATGTGGTAGGGAAAAAAAAAGTTAATTGCCCTGAAAATTTTGTAGCCCGTTCATCAACGGCCCATTTCCATATGGGTGATGATAAAGAGGGGAAATTCAGCAGGATTAGTCATGAGGCAGGGACACTCACTACACTGTGTGGTATCATTGACCTTGGTCTGACCCGCCACTTAGTCTCATTTAGTTTTACTTAACAGCTGTCTGTAAGACACACGGAACCCTGTTGTTAAATATTGCCACTGCTTGCTGCCTCACATGGCTGATTTTGTTTCTATGGAGCAGACAAGGTCAGGAGGTACCTGGGCCTCAAGGGCCGCTCTGTCCCTGTTGGCAAGGAAAAAAAACAGAGTTCATTGCTTTCAGTTCCACTATATACACCTGGCACTTCTTTGGGGAGAATTCGGTCGATACTGACAGCAGGTAGGGAGAGGTGGAAGGCAGAAAAGACTTTCCTTTCTTGTGTATATACAATAGTGGGGCTTCTTAAATTATATTTAATGGTAATTTTGGGGTGTAAATTTCAATGAACTGTAAACTGAATCATAAATACATATTCAGGTGATTTACTCTGTTTCAGTTCATTTTGAAACTAGTCAAATGGAATTTTATATCTCAAGTCTCAGCCACACCATAGCTACAACAAATAGGAAAAAAGTAATTAAAAAAACCAAATAAATAAATAAACAAAACATACCACATGCTGGTATTTGTTGGGTGTTGTGTTTCTCTTGTGTACTTGCTTGGCAAAAAGAGATTGGCTTTGGGAATTTCTAGACCTGTAACGGTAAGGAGAAGAGCAAATCCTCCTCCTCATACTCTTTGATGCCTGCGTTGCTTCTGAAGATCTGTCGGTGTCTTCGGGGATGTGCCTTCAGCGAGATTGTGGTGATGTGCCGGACATGTTGTGTCCCTGATATGCGACCGCAGACTGGAGTAGACCGGCACCGATGCAGAGAGAATACCAAAGCTGAAAACACATTGCTCATACCTGGGCTAGTCTGATCAGTTAAAGCCCGCTGACTCATTTATCACTGTGTTTTGAGCTGACAGCTATTAAGTCTGAGGTAGTTTTGTTGTTGCTTGTTTCTTTGCTTTTTGTGCAGCACGTTGCTCTCCTTGATATTGTCACTTTGCACATTTCAGCTGAGGAACAAACGTGTGGTTAACTGTTATGAGTCAGCTGATGTCAGGCAGCGTTCAACATTATGCGTTTCATGTATATTCCTATTGCGTTTGTTAATTCCTCAAGAGTCTTTTTTATCTCTTCGTGAAGTTACCATGGTGACAGTTGTTTCTCACAAGGAGTCAGCTAGACTTCCGTTGTGGTTCTCTCTCTCTCTTAAATCTACAGGGGAAAAATGTTACCATTCTCACTCCCAGACCTATGAGAAGGAAATGTCTTATTTGGCAACTGCCCCCCCCCCCCTCCACAGATGCTCATGTCTTATCTTTCAGCTGGCCAGGTCTGTTTGTCCTTCCCCCGAGGAAGTTCTTAGAGCACAGAGGTCTCCACTCTCTCTCCACTTGGCTGAGTCAGACCTCAGTGCCTCACTGTGTCTGTTACCGCAAGTGCTACAAAACTCCCGGTCATGTCATCAGCGTGTCGTCAGCACAATGTTGCATCATTATTGCCCTGCAGGATCTGTGTAATGTGTTGTTTTGAAGATCTGAGGTGGTGATGGTGGTGGTGGTGATGGTTGTGGTGGTTGTGGTGTGGGCACCATGGTGACTCCAGGTCAGAATTCTCAAATGGAATGCTCTGTTTCTGTCTCAAGCAGAGTTCTCTGTTTCATGTGGAACTCTCTGTCAAAACGGACTGTGGCACATCATATTCTCTTACCTCCTTACTGTTGAGTTGTTGACATGATCATCTTGTCAGAATTTGCCCTTTGAAAGAGTCTGCAGAATGGAAAAGTTTTGATTAAGAAAATGTTTCTTAAGTGCATGTTTCTGTGTTTCCAAAAGTAACAGAATTGCTACAATTGCACTACAATTGCTGGGGCTTGCAGAAAGCAGTTTGCTTAATGTAAGTGAAGCACAGGCTTTCTATTGTGAATCAGAAACCATTATACCAAGTGGCACAGCATGCAGTGCTGTCACAAGAGGCCAATCCACCACATGGCAAACTAAAAATGTGGCATGTTCATGCATGCTGGATGGTTCAGGCTCCAGGTCCACTGGTCACTGAGATTAAAAAGTAATAAGAGCTGTTTAAATGTATATTCAAATGTGAGGGAAAAGGGCTACCATGGTTTGATTGAATGCCCCAAGCATACAGTTTTAACTGATAATCCACTCCTACCTTCCCTCTTCATATGCACTGCTATGGGTTTCTGATTTGCGTGTCCTGGTTGTAACTTGTTGTATGTACAGTTTTTGTTGTTGTTATTATTATTATTATTATTATTTATTATTATTATTATTATTATTAATTAATAATTTAGCAAACCAAAATCAAACATGCATTCAGCTTTAGGTTGAAGTGGTAAAGTCAACCCTTCTGTATTGTTCTTGGTTTGATCGTTTGAATTTGTGTCCTGGTTGGAGGCACTGCCAGGGTTTTACATATAACTCCAAACAATCCCCAACCACAGTTCTACATGAATAAAACAGTCAAATTAACAAGGTGAGAAAGTGTCATGTAAAATTAACATGGCAAGTCATCCTATATATGAGCAAATGAATTATGTAATAGCCTATAATGTGTGTCACCTTGTATCACACATTTATTGGGTGATGGGTGAAGAGGTAATACAGGGGTGTGTCTTTATTAATTAATTAATTCATTATATATAATTAATTCATTGTATTTCAGTTGTATATGTGTGTGTTCGGGCGTAGCCCAGTTCCATTCTTTTGTTACAGAAAGCGCAGTATGCATGTTAAGTACAACATTTAAAATAAAATAATAATATTTAAGTTAATTAACAAACTGATAAAAAAACAGCACAATAATGTTTAGTGTAGATTGGTATGTTGTCATGATGCAGTTACATTATTGGCTACTTCTTAATGACTTGATGTACTGGGTGATGATTTAGACCCAGCATCACAGTCATTACATTTTACAGAGGAAAAAATCTTCTTCATTTTCTTCATATCATTTAAATGGCAACACACACACAACTCCCAACACTCCCATACTAGTATTACAGTACAGGTCTAGATTATGGTTAGTCCGTAACCACTGGCTGATCTAGTAATGTAATGTTGTATGTAACACACCGTAGTAGAGAAGAGGCCTGCATGTCCTGTGACAGAAGTCAATCCAATCTGAGTGATCATACAGCAGAGAGAGACAGAGACTTATGGTGACAGTAAAGGCAGTGCAAAACCCAGTTGGCAATCTTTGACTGAACTTTTTTAAACCCAGTAAAAACCCAGTGGTGTGGAAGCTCTATCACAGTGATTCAACCTAACTTCAGTTTGGGATGTATTCATGTTTTTCAGGGTAGATTTATTTAATTGAAAAGGATTATTCAAGGAATGTTTTCACACACTTTGTGTAAATGCATGCGAAAAATTACTATTAGTAAATTGTATCTACACACCTCATATTAATGTGAAAAATATACTATAATTAAAGATTTATTCATCTTAATCTAAAGCAAGGGGTACTAGTAAAATATTTATGAATTCCTAATGAAATTAAAGTAGATTAAAGTAGCATGATAGAACATTTCATGTTATACCATGGATTCTGTATTGTAGATAGGTTGGATACACTCCCTGGTCACATAATACCGCTTTGAAAGTTATTGTATCAGTTTTCCACAAGGTTGTTTTCTGCTTTGCTGAAAGATCATTTTGGCTGGCTAACAATTTACAGATTTTGCTCCAACCCCTGCAGTCTTGCAAGGTGTTCCTTTGATGATGTTGCCATGATTTGTACATAATCCTCAGCTTGCAAGGATTCCATGCCATGAGGTTCCATGCCATGTGTTAGAATGAAGCCATCAATTTACATTCATAACAGAACAGGTCTTCATTTTATCCCTGGACCCTTTGCCGCTGTATGTGAACGGCTAATGCTACATGGTAGCATTACATGCCAGTATCAAATTCTGAGGAACAACCTAACTCAAAATGTCCTGTAATATGAATATTTAGGGATATCTACTTTTTAAGTGAGTTATGCAAGCATGCTTTCCTGTGTATCTGGACATGCTAAATAACCTGGTTTCCAAAGGGGGTGTTAAAAGAGCACACACATAGCCAGATTCTTGTCACTTCTCTCAGTAAGCATCAGGCCCTGAAAGTCAATGCTCAACAGTTGAACTAGTATTAAACAGTTGGCATTTGGCATTTGCGGTATGCCAAAGGTCAAATGCCAATACCGTAAACAGTAGTAATACTATAATCTATGACCTAAGATATATGTTTGTTATGTCTCTCTTTGGAAGCCTAAAATAAGGTACAAAGAGAACAAAAGAGGTCCAAAAACTAAGCTAAGGGGAACGTCTGTTCAATATGATTTCTAGGACAGTTGCAGAGACTGCTAGGCAAATTAAGGCAAGCTTTTGTCAACTGTCTCACAGGTTTTGGGGACGAGGGCAATCAGTCCATTTCTAGACAGCATGTGTGTTTAATAAATCTTTGTAGATTTGCATATTGTAAAGACTCAGGCAAAGACATCAAACACATATTCAGTTCTCTTATATTCAGGTATATTAGCATTATCATTGTTGCTGTTAGTAGTAATAGTAGTTGTAGTATTGTCTTTAGTATAAAAATATTGTGGTAAAAACTGTATAAATAGATGCTTAGTATTGTGTTAGAATATTACAACATTTAAATAAAGAAATCACTGGAGTGGGCTTATAAATACAAAGTTTAACTGCATGCGGTGTGTATGGCACAAAAAGGCATTACCATGATTCTGACAGCAAAGGCAGTGCCTCCCATTGTGGTGATTCACAGGCCATCGTGGTTGAGGATGGTCAAGGAGATCAACATGAGGCTGCGGTGTGCCATGGTTTACATAACTGCTCTCCTGAATTACTGCAGACTCTCTGGAAAGAAGCAGGGAAGAGCGTTACATCACCTCCTGACTGCACAATCCAGGAGCTGGATACTCATCCACGGCAGGTTCCTTCAAAACCTCGTGGGAGTCAGCAAACATGCACACGGACACAGACACACACACAGACACACTCATGCATATGTGTACAAATGCACACACACACACACGTGTGTGCACACACACACACACACACACACACACACAAATGCGCACACACACACGCACACAGAGGCAAAACAGCCGTGGAATAAGAATTACAGCCCTAGTCTCCTGCCACTGTTCTGCTCCACCAGCTAATTATCCTACTTCAGAAAGTAGTGATTAAATCCTTTTATCCTGCTCCACCACCTAATGGGCTGGCTATAATTTAACTGGTTGGAAAAAAAGAAGAAAGAACCATTCAATATATTTACCAAGGGTTGACGCTGTTGTGGTTCAAACCGTGTGTGTTAAATCCTAATGTCTATGACCTGCGAAAGTAGGATTCTATCTAGACCCATGACACAATGTACTAATGTCCCAGCTTCAATCATTTATTTAGCAGTAATGGCTAAACCTAAGATAAATACATTTATAGTAACAATCAAGAGATAATACTGTATATATCAAATTCAATGCTAATAATAAAATGCAGATGACTTTCATTCTTAATATATTGTCTTTACCAAAGGTCACCTTGTGTGTTATTGTTTATGTATTATTATTATATTCTTAGTTGTTCTCTTGTCATAATCATACATGACACATTATTAATTACAGGAAAACCACCATTACTCAGAGTTTAAATACATAGATTCTATTAAACTTTAACATCTTCTGACACAAACTTGTTCTTTGTGACCTCTTTGAATTTGTTGCATTTAACTCCATATTGAAATTCTAAGCTACAACAATACGTAGCACAGGAAAACATTTCTAATTGAACTGGCTGACTTACATGAGGTGTAAGGTGTTGTGCTTTCAAAAGGTTCATAGGCAATATTTCATTGTATTAAATAATGCCAGCATTACTCATGGTTTGTTTTCTCAACGGTATAAGCATGTCGAATTGAGGCATTCAAATATATCCTCCAGTCAAAACACACATTTGTAAAAACCTCAGAGGGTTGTGAACATCGCTGTGTCAGTGAATCTAGTGCATACTGGATAGATCCAGAAAGGAATGAAGGATGATACATACTGTATGCTGTAGTGCTACCTGCACCACTATCAAGAAATAGAATGTAGATTTGTGTTGTTCATAACAGCAGCAGTACAAAATGTGTGTGTGTGTGTGTGTGTGCGTGCATGCGTGTGTGTGTTCGTGCACAAGTCACAATAAACGTAACATGAAATGAGATTTTTTCTACCCATTTAATTGTATTTATCTAGCCTGGTGTGACGGAGTGCCGTCACTACGGTTGTGTATGTGCTTTGACTGCCATACCAACAAGCCTGGCTCTTTGGCGTCGTGGTCAAAGTCGCATGTTTGGTACCCCGTAGACCCGGGGGCTCCTGTCTGGTAGCTAACATTTGAGTTTCACACTTTTAAAAATACTTTTAGCTCACAATTTCTTCTTGCTATGAGTGTTTGCTTTTGCTCTGCACTTAACTGCCATTACTGTGGGGTATTTTATACTTAAATACAGCAATAAAGAACACCAGAACCTTGTTTAGCTCAAAAGGCTAATGTTACCGAGTAGATTGGCACTCAGGTTTGCGTTTGGTGTTCATTGTTCTCACTTGCCCTTACCATCATGAGTGCTTGCATTTTTTTAAATGTCTTTCCCCTGAACATGGGAAATGTTTTGTTCATTTCGTTCTTTATTACAGCAATACAGAACACAAAGGGGCTCACACACTCCAGGTTATTTACTTCCTGTTCCTGCTGTTGTTATTGTGATAACAATACAGAGTCTGCAGTCAGCTCATGTTGTTGGGGGTGCTTCCTGCCTATATAACAGACCAACTCCATCTCTTACCAGCTGGATCACTCCCCAGTACTGCCTTTGGAAACATGCCAAATTGGCACAATCCACAGTTTAGACCATGTACATGCACAACTAATTTAGCAAAATGACAAGCTGTTCTGAGCCTGAGAGCATAAATGAAGGGCGTATGTGAAAGTGTCAAAAGACACCAAAGATTAAATATGATATTAGGAGCTTTTGTGAGCTCACCTGTTTCATACAGACATGAAAATATGATACAGTACATGCAACTTTCAGTGTTTTTATGGCAATAATCTGTCCAAAAGCTAAAAGGCGTCTGTTTTAAGTTGCGTATCTTCAGGCAGGAATTACAGTCTAAATTTTCAGCATGGAAGTATGACTCAACATTCTGTTTTGGAGTTCTGATGATGAATGTGCAAACAATATCCATCCCATGTATCTCATGGGTGTACGTTTATTTATTTATTTTTTTACCTGATACTCCAGTCTTATTGTACACAGTAAAATCATGTGTGTGTTTAACAAGCATTATATACCTGTTTTCATGTAAATTCTAATGTGATTACTATTATTGAGTTAGACCGTGAAATGATTTCATAAAGAACAGGTTATATAAAAACCCATTCAGCAAATAAAGATTTCCTGACAGTAAAGACTGATATATCTCAAAGATCAATTTTTCTAAGCCAGTGCTCTCTTCTAAAAGCTCCTTTTTAGCATCCAGAATATTGTGTGAAGATGAAGTAGATGTCTACATATTTCCAGACATCAATATGACTAATCCATCATAGAGGACAGTTGCCCTTATTGTTTCACAATATTAAATTCCATATTATCTAATTTAATGGTTTTATACGCCAAAACAAATCCCCACGAATCAATCAGATTCACTTGCACATTTCATGAAGCAACTCTTATGAGATCATTTGGGTCCTGAAATGTCTGAAATAACAAACTGTGCGTGTGAGGCTAGGAGATAGAACTCTTCAATTATGCTCCTCTTGATTGCATATTTATATGCCATTTTGGCCTGGTATAATCATGTGGAATATACAAGGTGTTGTCTGGTAGTCTGCGTGTAATTGAAGTAAAGAGATACAAAATGGGCAGACACTATATTATAATGTATGTAATCTTTCTACAAAAGATATATTACTCTGACGTCGAGTACATTTTATGTGTTTAAAAAGGTTGCTGGTTCGATTCCATGCTGCCATACTGCTGTTGTACCTTTGGGCAAGGTACCTAACTCAGAATTACATGTAAAAGCATAACCTCTGTAAGTCTCTCTGCATAGGATCATCTGCTGAATGACAATAATCTAAATCTAGGTAATTTGTTAGCCAATCTATAATGTTTGTGTCATATTTGTCAACCATATAGAAAATGTTTGTGGGTCCCCCAACTGTCAAAATGAAACATACATCCTTAGCGGCCAGATATGTTATTAATTTTCTGGAGCACCTGACTGTCATTCAGAAATTGATGTGGCCATTTGTTTCCTGTAGTCACCACCATGTGTCCTACACATACTCTATTGCAGTATTTGCCCCCCCATTGAATATTACAGTATTGACAATTTAGCATAGAACTGGCGTCAGCCTTGTGTGAGAGTATTTATCAAAAACTATCAGCAGACACTGGTCAACTACACAACTGGAGAACCTTGACCAACTATCAACTGTGTCTATCCCTAGTTAACATACAATTTTTCAATTTTATATGTGTCTGTCTTTGGTTATTTGTTTTTAATTCAGGAAAGTAGCTCAAAAATGGTAGTGTCCCTTATTGAGGTACTCACTGATTAACGGGAGGTTATTGCTCAGTTAATCGGTGAGGGCCTGATGATAGTAGTTTGTACATACATGCATATTTGACCAAATGTGTAATTTTGTTTTTATATTTTCCAACAAAGTTTCTGTTTATTTAAGTTTCTGCTTAAACATATTAAAAGGAGGGAGTGAGGGGGTTTACAGATTTGTAGAATATGAGGGCAAATAGGACGAAGCCAAGACTGATTTTCTGCCAACTTTGATAAGTAAGACACACAATGGTTCCGTCCTTTCTGATGTACCAGCGCTGAAGAGAAAAGGGAAGGCTGTTTTTCTGAAACCATCCAATATGGCTTTGAAGTGAAAGTAATTAAAGACCATGACAGTCAGCCACATGTTCAAGTCTGATAACAATGTAATTGACTGTAATGGTCCCCAATGTTAAAGGGCAAGAACCAGGAGATGAGACTGAAATTGTATTCAGCTTCCACAAATTATTGACTTTCTCATGCTTACAGACACAGTGTTGCATGTGTCCCAGTTTGGATAACTTCATCGGTGAGCTTCTTATAGATGTAGGAATTCAAGCTGGTTATAAACCAGTAGAAAAGCACAATTAAGTATTTGTATAGCCCACAGATATTCTGCAACAAATGAAGTATTTTACATGTCTCTGGTCAAGCCACCATCGTTTTGTGCCTCAGTTACATTTTACGAAAAGTGTTATTCCAATAATAACTCCAGTAATAAAACATGAATTATTACATGTGTGTAGAAACATTCTTATGAATGTCCTAGTGCTTTCAAAGAGAATCAAGTCCACTGGTTATTATCGTAATCACAAAGTCATTTAGCCATTGTGTCCCGGTAGATACTTTTCTAGTCATTATATTCTATACCAGTCAGTTGCCTCATTTAAACCCTAAGTGTTACCATGTTAACAGGCTTACTATCCTGAATTGTCATCTTCATTCTTAGCAGCTGTTCGTAAATTACATTCCGCTCTGTTCCCTCCAAGAAACACACATCTTTGTTTTCAATGAAAATTACTTAGAGGGGCCGCAGGACAAGCTGAAGATCTATTACCCGTGTCTGTCAAGGGAATTATTTCTTTTTCTTGCTGTTTGTTTCCTGATCCTAAAATTGTTTTTTGTTCTTAATGAAGGGTCCAAAATCAAAATAAAATCTACATAGCTCATGTGAAAGATTAGTACCAAAGACATGAATCCAGTTAATTGCAATTAAATTCAGTATGATTTTTAAATATATAGGCTCTATTGTATAAGTGAATATTTAATTCAACAAAATATTACATACTGTACATTGTGAACAAACAGCTCACATTTAACCATTTGCTTCTTAAGTGTTATTAATTGCACTCCAGTAGGTTATAATTACTCTCCTCATTGGGTATAATTATCCCCCTTGGTAATGAAATAGCTATTGTATTGTATTGTAGCTCTTTTCTTATGATTTTTTTTAAAGATAATAGTTGTTGCTTCTATGCAGTTAGTATGATATTGTGTGCAATCAGCTGAACAGCAGCTTATTTGGAGAGATCAGCTTTTGCTGCTTCGGAGAAGAACAATACTAAATGGTCCTGTTACTTTACTGAATCACTGTCACTTGAGGATCATTTTGTACTCTTTTCTGACAAAGCCTGAATTCTGAGTGAGCCTCGCTGTGCATCAGATGTAATCTAGGAAGTCTTTGTGCAAGTTATTTCAGACCTGAAATAACTGAATCATATTTTTACTTATTTATTTATTTATTTATTTATTGACTGACTATTTTTTTTTTACCTCCCTCAAATCAGCTGTCCTGTATCTATGAATTGAAAATTCCTTTGATAAAATAGTAAGTGATGTTTTTTTACATATACTGGGAATTTTGCTTCATTATGTTCATTACAGGATTGAACTAGTACCTGCCAAGTTACAGGATTCCATTCAAATGAAGCACAGAGAGAACCTTTTGGGGAATTTATTACAGTGAGGGCTTGGTTACACAATTTAATATTATTCCTTTGGAATAGTGCTTGATCAAGGTGGCAGTGTAGCATAGTGGTTAAGAAGCAGGCAAATATTTTAGTGCAGGCTTGGCACCCGGAGAAAATACAGAGGGGTGCACTTGCAATCTATGGGGGCACAAAACGGGGGCACAAAACGTCAACATAATAGATACTTTGTAAACATTGGGATATAAGGAGACAACTGGGGGTGCACTGAGGTCTGTCTGGGGGTGCAATGCACCCCCATAGCACCAGCCCTGGTTCAGTGTAACTTTTCATTTCAGTATTTTTAATGCTAGACTTATTTTTGCCACCATTTTTACACGCTTATAGAGAATGTCTGTTTTGTACACTGAAAGTAAATTAGAGATGCCATGTACAGTGTTTGCATATTTCTTGTGACTGACATCACATTTGTTGAATATGAAATCCAACATTATTGCATGTGTAACATAAACAATCACAATAGGTGTTATTGTTTTTGCCATTATTCTTCTTAGTGTTATTTTTTCAGTTTATTTTTAGACCGCTTTACTTTATAAACAAAGGTGAGGATCTCACAGCAGGTGTTTAGGGAGGCTCTGTTCTTTTTTTAAGAAGAGGGGTTGGTTACACTCAAAAAATTCATCATCCAGCTTTGCTGGCAACCAAGGCAAGCGTCTTTCAGTCATCCCGCATCACAGGCAGACCGAGTGGAGCTTTGTTGTAATAACAATCAATGAAAGGGATCACTCTCTCTAATTTCACCCCCAAAATGGTCTCATTGGGATTGTAATGCGGGCAGGCGGCGCGATAAAGATTTATGAGGAGTTTCTCACTGGGGTTATTGATGGCGAAGCGGAGTAGGCTAAACCGGGGTCAGGAGTGACAGCTCCACTTGTTTTCATTTCCTCTGTGTGCTTTTCCCCTGCTCTTAAGAGGTGAATAAAAGAGAGAGTGTATTTGTGTGTTAAGTGGGAGGCCTACCTTTCTAGCACACTGGAAACATAACTGATGTGCTGTTTATCACCGCGATAAATTGTGCTTCACCTAGCATGTTTAAAAAAAAAAAGACAAACATATGAGTTATTGACCTGCGCTGACTGATTGCTCGTCTGCAAAATGGATTTCAGAGTTCAATATCACAAAGTAAATGAGTGAGGAGGGCATGGTCTCAATCCTTCAGCTTTTAATGTGTGATGAAACAGTGAATGAAATCTTTCCCCGCTGATGTGATTTTTCAGCTTTTTACTCCCCCTGTTTGGTCTAGCTCCTCTGCCTCAAGCAGTGTTTGTTTTGTAATTAAGCCTCCTGTTTACCCATTGCTTTCTGCAGCTGCTGATAGCAATCTTTCAAATGCAGAGATTGCTGTATCATAGAGAGAAAATTCATAAACGCCTCAGTTTAGAAACTAGTTGTATGCTCAATTAAGCAGGGGTAGTTTTATGTTTGTGTTACAGTGAACAATGGGCTTTAAATAATCTTATCTTACCTCTGAAGAAAAATGAGATCTATATATTTTGAGACACGGCTGACACAATTTAGACAAAAAAAGAAACCCCAGCTGTGTCGATACGAGCAGATCACGTTTAATTATTCTTGACTTGATACAGTGTTCGTGTGATCTAAGGCATGTATTTCCACACGCCTTAGATCATTTATTCCCACAATGGATTCAAACAAAAAACATCTTGGCATGTTTGACCGGCATAACAAATAGATCTTTTTTTTTTTGGTTGTTGTATACATTTAATGAAAGTGCTGTCATGGAATTTTTTTGCACGGTAATAGGCAACTCTGTTGTGCTCAGCCATTGTTAGATAGATAAACTACACGGCCCAGACAATAAGCTTCTCACAGCTCAAAAATGCAGCATTTGCAATGGCAGATTAAGCCAAAAGAGGTAGAGGAAATGTTCATATTTCTTGAATTTCATTTTCATTGAGCTGAGACGAAACATGCTCAGGGTCAGCCGCTTGCGCATACCCACATGGGAAATTTGTATTCAGCACTGTATTGAAGGCATTGTGTTAGTCAGTTCATCTCTGTCCCGAGAAGGACAGGGGCTGAAGCGTCCTGCGCAGATATAGATGCCCATAGATCTATATGGCTATGATGTTTCATTACAGGGTGGATGTGTCCACCTATCTCTGGTGTACAGAAATTCATTTGCTTTTGTAATGCCCACGTACAGGGCCTTGACCTTCCCCTTGAATAGCCTGATTAAAATGTTGCCTTACACAGGCTCCCTGGTAGATCAGTGATTAAGGTGTTGTCTTTGTGTACATGCTGAGCTCTACAGCCCTGCCTTGATTGTCAGCCAGTGATGACTAGGAGACCTTATTGGAAGAACAAATTGACTTGGTTTCACCAGCAATAGTAGTGGGTATATCAGCAGGGGTTGCTCATCTCGCCACTCTCAGGCACTCTTTGATCATCAGGCATCTGCAGGTTGGCAATTGGCTATTAGCTCACTGTAGCGTGCTGGGTGACTTACAGTGTGAAAAATAAAAAAAAGTCACAGCTGGTGTGTGAGTGTAGAGGAGGAAATCTGTTTGCTACTCCCCACTACTCCTGCACAACAACAGTAGTTGCCGTGGTGAGACGAGCAAAACTTCTCCAATTGGCAAGTCCAAAATAGGGCTGCATAAAGGGGAAAAACAATAGGAGATATCCTTACATCCTGTATGTACGTATTTCTACTAGAATGTGAGTGTTTGTGTCCTGTAACTTCTGGAGTGGTGCTAGTGAATCTGTGGTGTCCGACGAGCTGCCTGCAAAGACGTACCTGCTCTTCCACTGATGCCTTGGGAGCCCTGCCAAAGGAAGAGGCTGCAAAACCTCATTGTAACTGCGGCACCAGGACTCTCTGTGGAAGCCAGTCAATTTAGCTGCTACTATTAATACAACTCCTCCTAGAGGCAGCTTGTCGTAGACCGAAGCTGTGTTAAATTTAATTGTAATGCAAAAAATACATACAGCCACAGGAGATATATTACCGTATCTTTTGTTTATTATATCATAAATATCATATGTATTATATTATACTATATATTAAAAGAAAGAAATCTTGTCTCCAAGTCTAGAAGTAATATTCTAATTCTGTGCTGGTTTCATTTGAATGTAAAGAAATGTCAATACGTTAAATTCCACATTACCCATGCTTGTTATAGCAAGTAAGTCTAAGTACTGTATTATACATGTACAACTGATATATCAGTGATATTCACAGAAGGAGTCATTTCCGAGAAAAATTTCAGAGACCTTATATGCGGTTTGTCCTTGCCTTTTCTCCCCAGGTCTGACGGCAGCCGCCTCTCTGGTGTCACTGGCCTGGGCTCTGGCCTCATACCAGAAGGCCCTCCGTGACTCCAGAGATGACAAAAAGCCCATCAGCTACTTGGCTGTCATCATCCAGTTCTGCTGGCACTTCTTCACCATCGCCGCCCGCGTCATCACCTTCGCGCTCTTCGCGTCTGTGTTCCAGCTCTACTTCGGGATCTTCATCGTTCTGCACTGGTGCATCATGACCTTCTGGATCGTCCACTGTGAGACGGAGTTCTGCATCACCAAGTGGGAGGAGATCGTCTTTGACATGGTGGTGGGCATCATCTACATCTTCAGCTGGTTCAACGTCAAAGAGGGCCGGACCCGCTGCCGTTTGTTCATCTACTATTTCGTGATCCTCCTGGAGAACACGGCCTTGAGTGCCCTCTGGTACCTGTACCGGATGCCCCCGAGTACCGACGCCTTCGCCATTCCTGCCCTCTGCGTCATCTTCAGCAGCTTCCTGACTGGAATAGTCTTCATGCTCATGTACTATGCCTTCTTTCACCCCAACGGGCCGCGGTTTGGTCACTCGCCCAGCTGCACGCTGGAGGACACCACCGTCACCTTTTCGTCCCTTCCCGCTGAGGGGGCCACCAACTCCCTGCGGGCCGGCCAGACCCGGGGAACTCCTGTGGCGGCGGCAGACAGGGATCCCAAATTCACGGAGAGGGACGGCTGCGTGCCTGTATTTCAGGTGAGGCCCACCGCCCCCTCCACGCCGTCCTCCCGTGCGCCGCGGATAGAGGAGACGGTGATTAAGATAGACCTGTTCCGGAACAGGTATCCTGCATGGGAGAGGCACGTGCTGGACAGAAGTATACGGAAGGCCATCCTGGCCTTCGAATGTTCGCCCTCTCCTCCCCGGCTCCAGTACAAAGATGACGCTCTGGTTCAGGAGCGTCTGGAGTACGAGACCACGCTGTAGCCTGTGGGGGTACCTGTTATGGAAATATATGAATATAAATACAAAAATTTAGATGATCAATTTGGGTTAACAGCAGGACTGTGGCAATAAATTAGTTGCTCTCTCTATAAATAGCATTGAACCATGATGTTGATTGTCATGGACAAAAGTAGGCACGATTTATTTGTTGATGAAATGATTTATCAATGTTTTTTAATGATTTTTTTAGGTAACTTAGTTGCTGTTGTTGTTGTTGTTTTTACCTTATATCTGTCAGGGAATACCTTAACCAGTAAAAGGCCACATTTTCACCCGACTGAAACCCCCTTATAAATACAAGGCTGATCTCACACTTTTTCCCTGGGTCTTTCAACACCCATGACCACTTAAGACAAGCCATGGCTTAGCAGAGTGGCTGCAGCTCCATGCAGTCATCTCCCTGTACAGAAAATTACTATAGATAGGCTTCCTTTTTGACCTCAGGTTGAGAATGTTCAATCAATTATCTGAGCTGGCTATTCAGTGATTCACTACACTAAAGTTACAATTCCAGATATAGTTCACAAAAACAACACATCCATAAAAATAGCCTGCTCCTTGATACAGCAGACACAACTGTCTTGTGGTATATTGTATCACTATTCTTGTGGCGAAAACAAAATTCTACCTGTTATTTGAGTCAAACAGGGGACCAAATTGAGATGAATATGAGTGGACCTACGTGCTGTAATTAACATAGAGGATACAATTGTGACCTTGCAAGATTAGAGGATATTAAGAGCTGGGCCTGTGTGCACTGTTATGGTCGGCCATCCCCTCTTAGTGCCAAAAGCTCAGTTACTGTTGCGTCTCACAGACTCTGGGTCACCGCCAAGCACCGTAACTGGAAGCAGTAACCAGATTGTCATTTACTTGAATTTGAGGGGGATAAAAAAAAGTGCTCGGTCAGCTTACTCATCTGCGCCGCCCAAAATGGCACGCTCGCGTGGAGGTTCTTGAGGTCAGATTCTGCTGTGATATTTTCTACCGGGAGGAGGAACACAGGCAGCAGAAAACCCATCTCTGGCAGCTTCAGCTCACAGCCTGGTATGTGGGGTTTCAGGCTGATGACGACTCTGTGAGCTGCACTCGGACACGCGCGGAACGCGTCAGAGGAAGAAAGGGAATCAGCCATGCATTTTTCCTGCCAAACTCGCACGTCACAACACACGGAGCCATTCCACCATTAGGATTAAAGATGCAGCATTCCTTTTTACATGATATGTGATTAGCGTTTTGTGTGAGTGTGAAAATGACACGGGTACCTGGGTTAACCTCTGCTTTCATTGGCGTTTTGGTTTACTTGTAGCTACCATTCAGTACAAAAAAAGAAAAATGATATGCATTTGAAGCACTTAATGTGCACTTTGCTGCTCTACTTTACACAAGACCAAGTAAGGGCTTAAACCAGTAATGCCATTGAAACAGCCTATAGCCAACCTTATGAAAAGCAAATGTGTTGAGCAGGACTTGACAGCGGCTGAAAAAATAGTGCTGAAAGAGTAAAATTTCAGACATGACTACTTTGGATGGCATATCTTTTAAAAAATGAATACTGTGTCTTTAATCCTCGGGAAGGATTCACCACAGAAAGGAATGTTGTTACCTTCCTCTCCAGTTTTAGGTCACAACCCACTCTTTTGAAAAGGATGAAAAGGTAAACTACAGAAGAAAAAGCTGTCATGAGGAAAGATCACTGCACTGTCGATGGAGTTTTCATTTCCCCCATTATATGAAGACACACGAAAGAGGAAAAAAAAGACAAAACCTTCCCCCTGCTATTAAATGAGTTACATGTGATGTTTTTACACCTGCTATACACATTGATTTCTAATTATATTGATTACCTGGCTAAATTGTTATATATAACTTGGTTATTCAGAGTACAAATAATGGCTTATCACAGAATATTTGCTTGTGTTGTTACTTTTGTTTGTACTGCTGTTTCACAAAATGTATGTATTTTTTTCTCATCCATAGTGGATGCTGACAGTAATTATCACAACATCATAGACTGTCTTGTTCCTATATTCATATGTTTGGTATACAATGTTTTACCCTGGGTATTCTAGTAAACCTACAGAGGAGCAACCTCTAAAACCCATTTAGTTTTTACTTTTATTCACTTTTTGCACAATGTGCCTGCAATTTTTACATATCTTGCCAAACTCAGTTTAAATGGGAGCATTCATAGTTTTGACTAAATTGTTGAAAATTGACAAAAAATAGCTGTAGATGATTTTTTGGCCTGGCACGTCTTAATTGGCAAGCACATACCATTTTTTTAATGAACTCCTCCCTTTTGTACAACACAGTTAATGGGGCTTTACCAAGTGTAAATCCAATTAAACTGACATCTAAGCATCAATAGTTTGTATCCGCTCAAATCCAGACTCGTCATAAATCTATTGAAGACTGGATTTATTGAAGCCCATTTGCATTTTGTAACACTCATAACCAGAGCATCACTACAGGCCACATTGTTCGAATGTACTATTGTACTATTTGAAAGAGAAAAAAAGGGGAGAAATCACCATAGAATAAACCGTAATAATAAGTGAAATAAATGTAACTTCCCTCCTGTTCAGTCCCAAAGGGTATTTTTGTGAGAAATTGTCCAGTGGGTGTCCAGTATGTATGTGCAGCTTCAGTGATTTCTCTGCATTGCATTTTCTGTGAAGAGAACAAATAATGCCAGCCTTCTTTGCGAAGAGGAATCTCTGTTGGCCAATAAGAGCCCCACAGTGTTTCAGTGACGGTTGTGCTGTGAGCCTCAGTATATTACTTAGAATCCACTGTGTTTCACTGTCCCAAAACTGAAAGACATTAGAAACACTAATTGAAATAGCATCTCACTGTTTGGAAAGAGTCGGCTTTGACTTTTATGGTGCTGACAAAAAAGCTGTTATATCATCATAGAAAGGAACCTTGGTAGAGCAAATAAAATTAGAGTGAGGAGATCAAAATCTCTTGCAGCTGTTGTTGGTAATGATTAAGGTCCTACTGCGATTCGTACTGTATAATTATGCTTTGGATGGTCAGATACAGTATTTCCATAAAAACCTGTCATTTGTGTAGAAACAATCCTCATTAAAACTATTTCCCTAGATCTAAAACACGAAAGTGTACTGTGTAGAACAGACTCATTGTAGATGCAAATGTATATAGAATTACTATTAACAATCCTAGAGGCAGGTTAGATACAATTTTCAATACTTGAAATGGCAAAAACAGAAGCATGTTCTCTTTTGTATCCACTTATGAGATGTTAAAATAAATGGAGGTAGTTTTTTTGTTGGTTCTTTTTGCTCTCTTTTAAGAAGGGAACAATAAAGTGAGGGACAATGGATCACAAAAAACAGAAGTGGGATTTAACCAAAAATAAAAACAGCAGTTTGTTGTTTGTTTGTTTTCATTTTGCACACAATTTTGTGATTTTTTGGTTCAAGCTATTCCTCTTACCATTGTGTAATTTGGTAGCTTTCACCTGTCTTTTGAAAAAATTGTAAAAATAATAATTGCTTTTATATAACAATAATGTTTAATAATGTTTTGTTTCAGATATGAATGTTTCTTTTACAGTTAAACAAAAATACATATGGAAAATCTAAAAAGTATCTCCTTTTCAAAATATGTCCAAATACACATTTATTCTCAAAGAATGTATGTCACCCATTTCCTTTGGGATGAGGGCAAGAAATGACTACTGCAGCAACATCAGAAAATAATAATAATGGTAATTTGTGAATTTATTGATTATTTATTCTTGACATACTTTCAGTCAAGAATATAATTGTCAGTTCTCTTTTGCCTTAAACTCAGTGTCAATGTCATCATTTACAATGCATAGTGCTGAACAAACATAACTTGTCTATGTAATACATAATTAAGACAGCAGTGCCATTTAAATGATTCATTAGAAAGAGGATTCTGTTACATATTAGTTTTTGCAAAGCCCTGGCAATCTGATCAAGAGAAAATCACTGTTTTCACCCCACATAACACTAGATTCCAACTAGGTTTGGAATAAAGTCTCTCAGGTCTTCTGGAAGAATCTTTTTCCCTGGACTATGTTGCATCCATTAAGATAACAAAATTGGCAAATTTAAACTCCCATTTAGGAAGTAAAAAGTAATCAATATGAACCCACCATAGTAATTTACATTATTGTACTTGGGAACATCCAGCTGTAAAACTGTGCCCTGTATACGCATATTAATGAAATTTCATCAGGAGAGAATTACTTTATGATGAATTCTTTTGTGGGTTTGTGTCTATATATAGCCACTTTTCAAGATGTGTGATAATTCACTGTTCACTAAGAATGCATATTATTGAGGATCATTTTGTACAATAACTGTCATGGCCCTCTGGCAGCAAGGCCAGTTATTAACAGCTTCAAGAATCACACTGTCGGATAGAAATTCATGCATAACCCATGTGATATCTCATCACCACTGTTTAAACATGCTTTGAGGGTCACTTTGCCAGACAATTCTTTGAACACAGACTTCAGATTGATTGACATTTGACAGTCACTTATTGAGGCAGATGCAAACATGGCTCCATATACCCTCTGTTACGTTGAGCCTATTGAATTTTAATCATTTTCATCCATGTATACCATGGCATAAGCCTGATCATGATTGGCTGAATAAGGAACATTGATTAATAAGTATATCTAACATTTTCATTTGCACCTGAGGGATCAAACAGAAAGTTAGTTATGAAAAAAAACATCCTCGCAACATTGCCAGTTTGTCAACAATGTTGTTTTGTTGCATTGGGTCCTTAGTATAAGAATATTATCTGTTAGTTGGGAATATCCTGTATGACACAATAACTCTCTCTGTAAACGTTCATATTTTAATGAGGGGATATCTTTTTCTCTGAGACATTGCACAGGACAGGCAAAGCTTCATACAGATTTTTCATTTCTTTTACTGTTGTCTTCCAAGTCAGTTAACACAGTTCTAGTCAAACAATAGTCATCAGGTTATAGAAGTCAACTTTCTCAAATATTTTCCTCCCTACAACTGAGTGTTAAATGGAGAAATTGTCATGATGTACACACAGCAGAAGCACTGATTATGCTTGTAACCTTGGTGAAGCAAAAGACCTGAATATAAATGTTATGGAATTTGGTCACCTGATGCCTTGTTTACTAACAAAAATGTATCCTCTTTCTTTTACTGTATGTAAGTTACCCTTTCAAATCCTTTCAGCATCGCCTTAATGTAGTGTTATCATGGGACATGAATCTCATATCACTGATGATATTCAGGTACAAATGGTTTTAATGACATCCACTTCCTTCCTCCCTCATTTTTGTTTTACTTCAGGAAAATCATTGGTACACCGAAGTGATGCTTGCATTTTAGGAAGAGCTGTAGGCCTATATGATGGTCTGCTCATCATGACAGACATAATGAGTAAATTCATATTAGAAAATATATAATACAATTACACATTTAGAAATGTCATAATTATCATTTTGCAGAAACTTATGTTATACATTCAAAGTGACTGTTTTTTGTCTTTCAAATGTTGTGCACTCTGTAACAAAATAGGTTGGCATTTTGTGATAGTCACTGAATATTGTCAAAACCCAAAAAACACGGTGTATTTTGATTCTTTGTTTCTTCCTCCATAAATAATGAATTCAAGAGTGTCTGTGTGAATACAAAATACTGTACAAAAACTAAAAAGTTTCAAAGTTTACCCTTACCATAAGGAGTTCCACTCCCAGCCTCATTGTGCATATTGAGTTTGGCAGGTTGAGTTGATCAGTTTGAATGCATAAACGCAGGACTGAGCTCCCCTTTGGATCGGGGGTATTGCCTCCATAGGTTTTTTAATGCGCAGATGTTTCACAAATAATGAAGGCTCTTGTCAGACATCTGTAATGCAAGGATGAATCCAAGGGAGGAAAACACTCCAGCAGCAGCAGCCACTGCAGCAGCGACATTAGCATAATCGCGTGTAACGAGGCCCTCCTGTGATAGGCTTTAGCTTGCAGTGTATAATCACCTTGGCAGAAGGGTCCTCTCCACAAAACTGAGCAAACAAGCAGACTCTCAGCAGAATAAGAATGATCCAGCGCCGTCTCTCCACATCTTAGACACTTCTGATGAGGGCCGCGTTTATTTGCTGCTGTTAGAAAAGAGCTTCAATGCAGACTCCTGTCTGCAGAAATCGGGTGTAAGACTTCAACAGCTGATTTGCAATATAGATATTGCCTCTCTCCACCTGCTAAAGTGCATGACTTCCATATTCCACATACAGCTGGACTGGTTCCTCCTAATGTATTGCTTGTAACATGTTTTCAAGTGGTTGGGCTTCTTACCCAACCTTACTGTATTCACAGAGATAGCAGCTAAGACCTGGTGAGGTTCAGGACACATGCGTGCTGATCAAACTGTTCATCATGTTAATGAAGTTAAGGGAAATGTGGCTGCATGCTGAAGTGCTCTATTTCCTCCCATCACGCTTAGCGTCGCTATTTGGCGAGACCAGCTGCATCGATGCATGTCCAGCCCTATGCATGGAAAATTCATTGGGGAAGCAAGGAGCTAAGACATTGTGAATGAGACGTGGTGTATGTGGATGTGAGCGGGGAAAACTGAGAGCCCCATATTGTGTTTCACCAGCTCTCCGTGGCTGAATCAATCTCCCGTGTTGGGGAAAGTCACCTGTTGTGAAGTGCTGCTCTATTTGTCAGGTTTTGCCAGCAGTCAGTACACTGCAGCCTGACATGTTTGCAAGTAAACACTTCTTAGTGGGTAATTTGTGGGTAATTATTATATAAATATATAAACAATGGTTCACTTTGTTGAAGGCATTTTTCTTCCTCGCAGATGAATATTGCATTAGGTGTTTAGAAATGTTTGATATTCTTTTCATTCTAAACGGTTTATAATACATTAGGTTGCAAGGGATGAGTCACCATGCCATAATTAAATGAAGCTGAAACCAATTATTCCTTTCTGCAGCAGATCATCAGTAGGACACACAGGCTGTCAGAAACCACACTAACGACAGCAAAAATGTATAACAGTAAAAAATACTACCTTTAATTAATTGATTTAAATATCCCCCATACGGAGCATTTATCTTACTCCATAAAACCTTTTGGCAGGTATCACACACCATGCTCTCTCAGCTATGGTCTGTAAAGTTCTAGTCACTTCTTACTTTGCTGTGAAGCATTTGGTGATTTCTACATTTTCGAGGAGGGAAAAGTTGGTTAATTAAAGTAATTATACTTTTTGCACTCTGCGTGCAGTGTTAATTGTGAATGGTGCTGATAGATTTCCAGTAATGAGGACATGCCATGCTCTTTGCCTGGGGGCTTGGTGTCTGCTGTATAGTGAGGGCTTAGCCTGCTCATCAAACTCTCCAGCACATGCCATGTATTACAAACGCACTAAAACTTTCACAGGAAGAATGCAACTAAACGTGCTATATGCCACTCTGGGGATTCATAAAATTAGTGGTAAGAAGGTGAGGCAGAATTTGATCTTCTTTTCACGATCAAATTAACATTCAAATATTGATGTGAGTGAAATCAGTTCATACTAAATACATACACACAAAAAAAGAGCTTCTTAAAAGTATAGCAATCATAAATAAATGTTGCATTTCAGGAAGTGCCACTGATTTTCATCTTATCACAATGGCTCCAGATTTAATTGTCAAAAAGTGCATCTCATGTTTTCATAATTTTCATAATTAATATACCTGCTTCATTGGGAGATGTTCGGTCTGTCCTTTTTAAGATTGATAAACTAAACACAGTAATACAGATCCGCAAGAACATTACAAAGCATAGCTGTCAATTAAGCAAGGCTATGGTAAAAAAAAAGCTGATTTCTCCACGCAGAGTTTTGTTTGATAATGGTGCTCAAAGACAGCACAGAGACAAACTGAAGTCAAGAACAGAAATCTGCTTGGCTGATTTGCATTTCTCCACAAAGAATTGTCTTTTAGATTTGATTTAGTTTCTCCTTGAGAACTTTTCAGAATTGAACTGTTGAGCACAGATGACTGTACAATTCACAAAAAATGAGCATAAATAAAAAATTGCATAAAGTCTGACATAATCATAGATAAAAAAAATCATTTCAGTCTAATCATGAGAACAACCAATTTACCTCACATCCCTGGTAAAAGGGCCAGGGAGTGGTAAAATTGATGGTATCGATACATTGGAGAAAAAATGTTCTTTGCCTGTATTAGATGGGGAAATTGTCCATACGACAAACACTAATATGAATCTGCATCAATTCTCTAACATCAATCTGCATGTCTTAAAAATTCTCTCTTGCATTTGAATAATTCTGGTGAAGCAGGGAGAGCTGCTGGTTTGATTCCCATATGGGGCATTGCATTTGGACCATACAGCGTGGCACTTAATTTGAATTGCTGCATTACAATGTACAGCAGTATGAATGGATAATGTGTCAAAATCTAAGTTATGTATATACTCCAAAGAAAATAAACAATGCAGTGGCATGTCATCATTCAATTGCTCTCAATAAATTATTGTCACTTACAGCCTCTTGAGAAAACATTGACTTGACCTTTTCTTCTTTCACTGGCAGACATCCTTACTTTTCAGTTTGTTCCTTCTAAACTTTTAAAGTAAAACAAGCACGACACAATAGTCTAAAAATATTATGTCTGTCTTGTTTTTCTAAGCCACTGAAATGCTTAACAACTGCAACCAGTTTGCAGAATGAATGCAAACGTAAATATATATTTCTCTGTAGATTGTTTACGTAAAAGTAAGGGGTTTTGCAAAGATGTAAAACACATTTGTAGGTATTTTATGTAATCCATACTAAACAAACTCCTGAAGAATATATTTTGCTTATAGGGTGAGATGCTTATAGGGTGCCCTTATTTTAATTTATGTGATGACACTTTTGGTTCAGTTTATGAA
Organism: Megalops atlanticus; assembly: GCA_019176425.1. Taxonomy (NCBI): domain Eukaryota; kingdom Metazoa; phylum Chordata; class Actinopteri; order Elopiformes; family Megalopidae; genus Megalops; species Megalops atlanticus. The sequence continues at coordinate 53,583,341 of CM032876.1, forward strand.
CATTAATTCATATTCATAGTCCCCCTTCCATGCACTTTTCTCAAGCATATTGTGGAAGAATTAAAATAAGACATAAATGGGGGAGGGGATGTTCTCTGTTGATCTAAAGCAAAAATGAAATCTTATACAGCTTTTACCGAATACGGGTGTGTGCATAAGCTAAATCAAAAGTATACTGTATTTAGATGTATAGATGTATTTCTTTTTTAGGTGTGGTGAAATGTCTTCATTCACCAGCCCTTTGCTTGGATTTCAAAGTACTGACAAAAATGATCAACTGTCATGGGAAAACTTGTACTTTAATTGTTACCCTCAAATTGGTATGCATGGCAATAAGAAATCAATGCTAACAGGATGAAATGCAGCTACAGATTAGGGTATGTGAAAGAGGTACTTAAATGTGCATGTCACCACAGTTGACTTACAGTAGCTTCCACGTTGTAAGCTATCAATGGCAATCATGCCATTCATTGGATTACAGAACACGTACACCTCTAAAAGAACCTGTGTATTAGTAAAATTACAACCATTTCATCAATATGTGAACCCAATTTTTCTTAATGTTTCTTGTCCTTGCACTGATTTTATACAAGGCATACTTTCAAACAAACCGTAACAGCTATTACATCATATTGTCTGACTTTCTCTTTCTGGGCAGATTTTAAAACAGCATATTGTACATTTAACTACCTCAACCTATTTTGCAGTAACAGAGTATTCCCCTCCCCCCTCAAAAATACAAAAACCACAGGGATTTCTCAACAGCATTTTCTTTGATAAGGTACTGACCTCTGTTGTGATTTAGAAGATAATGCTGACAGAACATAGAAATTGGGTTACAGGGTTGTAATGATGGAGGGTATTGTTGTTAAGTGCATCCAAAAACAGATTTCAAAGACCAGGAAACAAATCAGTTCTTGGTTAGAAGGAATCACCTGTTGTTACAATATAAGCTGCTTCAATCTGTTTCATTTGCCTTAAACTAGTTTTGTGCTCTTGTCTCTCTTCTTGTCTTGTGCTACACATTTTTAAGTATCCCCAATGGCATGTTGAACTCTATGCGGAATAGGACCAGTCAGTGGAGTTCTCTGTTTTGTCTACTGTGAAATTGTTCAGTGTGATATTGCGCTTCGGGTTGGTTACTGTGTTTATACTATGGTCCATTTCCACATCCAGATGATGAGGGGCTTAGGGGGAGTAAAGACAGAGCTATGAAAGATTGTAGTTCACCACAGCATTGCTTCACTGTGTGCTGCATTTAACTGGCCCAAACAGTGTTTCAGGCAATGCTCCGCAGCGCTTTGCCGTGAGTAGAGACAAAGCTCACGGGGTCAAAACGAAGTCATGCAGAAGAAGTCATGCTGCATATAACATAAAATACGCTGGGTTAGGTGGCAGGAGAAGAATGAAAAAGACATGTCTTTGCCCATTCATCAGCCATAAAGTTCAAAGAATACATCTTCTTAACAGTGCATCCCAGTGAAGCCACTATATTCAGTGTTCTTTTTTAAAAAAGTCAGGAAAGTACTAAGGTGACTGCTGGTCTGCCCACTGTTGACCAAATACTGTTTCAGTTGGCTGAAAGTGAAAAAGTTGTATCGTAAAACGATTTGCTCAGGGTGAGAACAGCAGATATGAAATGTTTGACTGGTGAGTTTGACTGCCGTGTGTAAGCATTTTGATTTGCAAAGCTGAATTACATGTTTATTTTGTAAAGAGGTTGTGCACACCCTTGTAGAATATTAACTGTGGATACATTTCTTTATCCTTCTGTAGTACAAGCACAGTAACTTATTCATAAACATGGGAACAATGGCATTCGAATTTGCTTGTAGTTTAAACATGATGTAAACATGATGTACAAAAGTACTTGGTATTTTACTTGCAATGGAAGATTAAGTAGTTGTTGAAAATATTTGAACTGTATATAAATGTATGCAAATTTAATGTTAAAAAAGAACATTCCTATCAGTCCTGATTGTGAAGGGTGTCTATTGACTAGAGGTTGCTGCCACAAGATTGACAGCTACATATGATATAGTAAAGATTAAACTAGTGTGCTGTATGTGATGTATTAAAAAAGAAGAAAAATAATAACACTACCATGTTTATTTTTTGGTCTGTTGAGTAAGTTGAATTTTGTGATGAAAGTCTGAAGTTGTGCTTAAATACACATTTAATTGGTTATTTCATTTTGTTGTAAAATTAAACTTAAAACAAAAGAACCTTAAAATTTTGTATATATTGGATTTTTGTACATTTTTTATTTTATTGCAACACAAGGTACCAAATTCATTTAATAAAGTACACTGTGGTCATTTTATCAGCCTCTTTTGCTATTATGATTTACCATTTAGTATTTAAATTGTACATGTTAATCAAATTTTACCATGTGCAAGAAAAGTATATACATATTCCACCCAGTTTTTTCTCTGTTCAATGTTACTTGCTGCTTTCACTGGAAACAGCAAAGTTTATAGACCCAAACCCATGATTATGGGTTTCATAGAAACCACCTTCTAATGTTTCAATTAACTGAAAGAAACACTAAGGAAAGATACTGAAATACAGGCACTTAGGAGGGCATGTTCCCATTGTTCCCAAATGTGTTCATTCCCAATATAGAATTCAGTGATGCGCAATACGTCAAAAATCACCAGGGCGCCACTCGCAAGACAGAACTCATAATTAGACATTATGCCGCTCTGTTCATGTCAGTTCATTAGCAGGCTCATCTCTTAACTTCCCATTTGGTCTCTTCAGCTTAATAGAGGCCACTTTGTAACAGGCCTTGGCATGACTGTAGTTTCACATCTCTATTTCTGTAATCAAAAAGACACTTCTTAAATCTTTCTATTTTTGGCCCAATCAAGCAAATGTAAAAAAAAAAATATATAAAAATACAACTGGAAAAGAGTGAGGTTAAAACAATGCTAGCAGCTAAATGTGTATAACCTCAAAGACAGAAAAGGCATTCTTTAACCAGAGATCAGTCGTACAGCATAACAAATAAGGATATCCTATAACGGCTTTAGAGCAACATATCTGGGAACTTTCATGCCGCGGTGTGGTTACTGCCCCTTTTTGGGGGAAAACAAGCCTTTGAATTTAAATGGCGGCTAATGGAGTTCGCAGATGTTTGACAAGGAAATACATGAAAATTTAAAAAACGGTAAAAGTATAGTTACAATGACATATCAGGAGAGTTACATTAGTACTTTCGCGGCTGATGACAGGTGCCGGTATTTAGATAAACTTCGTGGTATTGGGGGTCAGTGTCCTTTTTGCCGAACATCGGAATGGATTAGCCTACTGTATCAACTGAACAGATTCATGTTTTGACTACACAATCGTGAGTACTGAACAAATACATTTATAATTCCTATGTGGAAAGTATAATTCTTCTATGCCCCCTGTTAATAACGTTAATAATGCAAAACCTCGTTCCCATGCCCTCTCCCCCCTCAGTAGCATGCGCTAGCTTTTGACAAGTGCTTTGACAGCTGGTGCTGAGAGATGGGTGTATTATCATGATGCTAGCTTTATTAACCTTTTAATTTGCATTCCTATTAGGATAACCAACACTTGGGAGACTTAGGAGCACTTCGGAGAGCAGGGGGTTAAAATCGTTATAGCCTACTTTGTATATTATGCGTCTAGCTAGTTTGCTACTTGGCTGAAACCACTGCGATAGGCGTGCTGATATTACAATGACTGAGGCCGTTTTCCGATCTACTGATTTCTTTATTGTATAGCCTATTGTATAGCAGTGCTTTATAAATTACAGTTTTTACAAGAAAATATACTCATATACAACATACTAGAGATGAAACGGTAAGAAAATTTAATATCACGATTAGGGATGCACGATATTGGATTTTTGCCGATAGGCCTATCCGATGAGCCGATATTTTCAAACTCATTTTGGCCGATTGCCGATGCCGATATATATATATATATATATATATATATATATATATATATATATGTAGATGCCGCTTCATTCAAAAATGGTCTCACTCCCCTCCGGAAGCAGAGAGAAGCTCATCTGTCTTATTATGATCGCTGTCTTATTTCCCATCGCATTCTCTCCTTATGGAGCCGCGATATTTATTTTGAAGGAGCAGAGACAAAATAAAGTTAGGCTACAGACTTTATTCGCTGTTCAGTGTCGTTGTGTAAGTGTACAGACACAAAAATTACGCCCTCTGTTCGAGTCCCAAAGCAGGAACTAGGCGATTGTGGGTTGTCTTATTTTCCATTCCTGTCTCTGCTTCCGCAGCTGCGTTATTTTAAAATTTTCTCACGCTCCTCCGGAAGCAAATAGAAGGTTAGCAGCACACAGCCAGCATCCTCCCAGGGTGAGAAACCTAGCTAGGGGGTCGGTCGAAAACATTAGGACCACCGTTCGAGTCCCAAAGCACGAGCTCGGCAATCGCGGGCGGTCTTGTTTCATTTCAAATCGCATTCTCTACTTACCGAGCCACGTTATTTAAAAATTGTCTCACGCCCCTCCAGAAGCAGAGAAAACCTTAGCAGCAGGCAGCTAGGATCCTCCCAGAGTGAGAAACTTAGCTATATATTTTACCCCTCCTCGCATCACTGGTGCTTTACAAGCATTGCAAATAGCAATTTTGTTATCTGTTACAGATATTTTGAAATACTTCCATACAGCAGACATGTTGAAGCTTGTTGCTGGCGCTCATAATAAACATTTAGCGTCACTGCGTGCGCATAGTTAACGCGTCACTTTATCGGCCAGGCACATCGGCAGAAATTTTCAAATCTACCAGTGCCGATAATTAACTTAAGTTTTTTATCGGCCCATACCAATGTTGTACCGATATCATCGTGCATCCCTAATCACGATTATAGAGACCAGAATTATTACGGTTATCGCGGTATTGTTAAAATGTGCTGAAAATGTTCAAAAAGTACTGATACACAAACTGAAATCATTTCACCAAGTTGTGTATTGAAAACCACAAATAAAATTGGCAGCACTATGTAGTTTTTATTTGCATAAACATTAAAATAATAACATAGCCAATGAATTGTACAATAGTCTACTATGTCTTTTATAGATTACATTACTTTCTCAGGCTACAAAAACACTCTAAAATGAAGTGCAGATACGTGTTTTTAAATGCAAAACTTAGGCTACCTGGTCCAACATTCCCATGCACGGCTCCAGTTGCTTCAATGAGCTTGTAAGACGTGAATTTCCACGTGAGGAAGCTCAGGATGCGTTATTCGCAAATCAAGCGCAAAGGGAAGAGTCGAGTCTTGAAACGGTGTTCTGTTTCAAGAATATGCAAATACAAACGTACACTGAATTCATTCTTAATAGCAAACTAGTCCTCTTAGGCCCTGTCCACACGTACACGGGTATTTTTAAAAACGTAGCTTTTTCTATGCGTTTTGACCTTTCGTCCACACGCAAACGGTCTTTAGGTCACTGAAAACGGATCTTTTGCAAAACGCCTCCCAGGGTGAAGATTTTCAGAAACTCCGTTTTCAGTGTTCACGTGTAGACAGGGAAAACGGAGTTTTTGGCTTGTGACGCCAGAGTGTAACTTTTTTTCAGGCTTCTGATTGGCCAACGTGGCTTTACGGTTAGGGTTGTATCGTCGCCTGTTGGTTTAGCATGCTCTCGACAGCGTGTGTTTGCGTTTTCGTGTGGACGGGGATTTTTTTAAGAACGAAGGAGGGAAAAACCCCCGTTTTCAAAAATACCCGTGTACGTGTGGACATGGCCTTAGAAGGCTGAAAAATCTCCGGAGCGCTGTCACTGCCTTCCACCATGTTTTCACTGACACAAAACAAACCCAGGTTGCATGCTGCGCTTGCGCCTCTGTGTCTGGGAGACTTGCTAACTTCGGTTGATGCTGAAGAGTATTTAATGCGAGTTTTTCAAAGCGCGGTTATCAACGGCGGTTTTAATGATAATTCAAATTTGAAGCGGTAATACTAACCGTCGGGAATTTTACCGCGGTTTACTGTGAAACCGGTAACCGTTTCATCCCTACAACATACAACATCCAATGATAATCATTATTAAAAGAAAAGCAAAATCAAGAACACAAGGACTTCGATTTTTACTTCTTTATTTTAGCATTTGAAACACATGTCAATTCAACAAGGAATGATTCATTAAACGGAGTTTACAACCCGAGCCCCAGTTCTGCCATGCCATCCTTCATCACAGTGCTCATGGCATGGTATTGCATCTCGGATAACATGTGGTATTTTGTTTAACATGCAAATGTAAGCCTTAAATCAATTTCCAACGAGTAGTTCAATAAGATTGTAGCATGAAGCTTGTAAGAACTGACACTTCAATGTGAAATACACTCCAGGGGGTGCTGTATCAGCATTAAACATTCCTCAGGAGGCACGTTCTAGGTAGAGGATGCCCCCATGGACTGATTCAGGTTCAGCAAACCAAACATTTTTCCCAGCCCCAATGTGTTTTGTAAAAACTGAGAACATACCCACTGTACATGTGTGGCAATACCAAATGTGTACATGTTCTTGGTCTAGGCTTGTAGTGTTTGGAGAGTGGGGTGGGTAGAATTATTCATTGTTAATCATCATGTCTGTAAATGAAACGTTATGTAAAGCATTAGCAGTCGGTGCGAGTATGCACATACCATACATAGAGGGGATAAAAAACTAAGCAATTATGTATTTCTCCTGAGAAAACATTTGAGGAATGATCCCTCATTCCTCGATCTTAGATCAACGTTCTCCATGAACACATACCCACTGTCCTTGCCTTTGAGTGGCCTGTAAATATCCTAAAACATTGCTTTAACATTTGTCTATTTGTTCATGTACTCTGTGTGAGCGTGTCTCAAAGCAAACATGATCAGGCTTTTGTTCATAGCTGCTGCCAGACCCATATGAAAGAGGCATTCATGAGAGACACATTTTTGAGTACAGCAGAAAAGTAAACATTTCACACGAACATAGTATTTCTCATACTACACAAACATACTGCCATGAACTTGTACATGTACATCTCAAAAAATTATCAATGGTATGCCAAGCTCACAGACTGTACATAAAAACCTTTATACCAGGACATTTCAACATATTTTTACACACATATGTTGACATGGCAGATATCTTAATTTATTGTTTGAGAATTTAATGTTTATATTACTGGTGAACCAGAAGCACTTGTCAACACAAACCCTTCACATGGGCTGCCACCTTTCTTATTTTACTAGATGACCTTCTTCAGAGCTGAGAATGATCCAAACAGAAATGGATAAACATGACATGGGTGTCAATGAACTACAGCCAGCTACTACCAGCCAGTTGATTGGATCAATTCAGATTAGAAGGGTGTTATTCACTTGACTGATTCACAATGATGATTAAAAAATCCTGTTCAAAGTTTGTTTTTTTGTCAGGGTGTATGCATTTCTGGATTAGTTCTGCATTTTCAAGCCATTGGTTTAAAGTAACATCAGATTAAAAGGCTATAATAAAAAATCTTAAAACTGACATTTACACTCAAATTACAGAGAATCAGAAATTTTCAATACAAGTACAAGAATCAAGTGCAAAAATCAATGTGCAAACAGCTTATTGTACAAGATTAACAACATAATTCAAAGATATTTAAAATAAATTTCAGTTAGACTCTACATCCATAACATTTTGAAGCGATCTGTGAGGCTCCCAGACACCCAAACGGTCCCCTGCTCCGTTTGGTTCATTTGTGCTCAGGAGAAAACAAGAGGGGAGGAGGAGAAGAACAGGCTTATTTCAAAGATTGAGGGCATTCCTGCAAAGCCACTGTTACACAGTCAGTTCTTTCCCAGAAAAACTCAAATAGCCAACAAAAATCCACAGTATGTTACAACAGATACTCCATTATACTTAACAACAGTCTGGGCACATTTCACCATCTCTTTTCAGATCCTCTAGAGTACATAACTATTTGGGACAGACTCTGAAAGGCACTGCACCACAGTTTAGATGCTGTGGTCATGCTGGGGAACCTGAATAAAGGAGAAATCTTCAGAGTACAAAGAAACTCAATTTCTCTATCATATTTGGACACTTCACATATTGAAACATACTCAGCACTTTGGGACAAACAACAACAAAGTAAAATAATCTGCCAAAAGAGACTGTATCTCCATTAGACAACACACTAGATCTGTTGTAAAAGTGCTGAAGAATTATTGTATAAGTCCCTGTAAGTCCTGAAGAGACTGTGGCAGTGGAACTCTACAGATGTTTAAAAAGGGCATGCAAGAAAAGATTCATACTTTCGGTTGCTAATGTGTTGGTGGGTGTGCCGATTCTTCTCCTCCGCTCTCTTCCTTACTACAAAAGATAATAACGTACAGTTGTTTCCTTCAACATGTTGAACACATGCAGATGATATTCTACGGCAGTGGATATTAAACTGACAAACTTAAAAGGCTTTGGCAGTGTCAATCTCACCTGGTTCAGAGGCTTTTGGATAGTGTCTGCCCTAACCAGAGGGTAACAAGTTCAATCTCTAGCCCAGTCATACAAGAAACATTAGTAAAAGCCTTATGATGTGCTGGTTCTGTCTAGGAGGTATACCTGTAATACAGTACAAATATGCTGCACACCACAGATTTTAGGATATGCTTATCCCCTAAGTCATCTAGCCTTCACATGTCTTCCATCTGAACAAGTTAAAGTGTCAGTGTATTTAAAATGTTTTATTCATTAAAATTACATAATTTAGGAAGTACAGTCAAATAGATATAGAGATATATTTATATATATTCACATATACTTAATTTAATCTTCACTCCACTACAAATGATATGAAGTTCAGTGACAAATGCAGCATGAGTGCAGTCTCTCTTATTTGGAACCTTTTGTGTGCATACACATCAAGTAAAAAACCACTGGACAACAGCTTGAATCTGGACAACAGCAAAAATATTGTTTTGATAATACTATACTTCTGATAATACTATCACTTTGCCCATTTAACATAGTAAAGGAAGATTTAAACTGTCTGAGGCTTCACCATAAAAAGGGGAAAAAAAAAACTTATTCTTCTTTGCTTCTTCTGTGAAATCTCTCTAAAAGGGCCCGAAGAACATTTCCAGGTATTTTTTGATGTCTGTCAATAAGAGATTGAACAGCTTGTTGTGCCTGAAATTGAAAAGAATGGTTTAAAATTTAAGTCCTGGTATTTCCATAACAGGATTAAGTCAGCTTATGACATGTGACTTCCATCACCTGACCTTTGTATCATGGGGTGCGCTCCATAAACTGGGGGCTCGAGTTTCTCCTCACTTTTCCTGATATGCATTAGCAAAATTATAACCGTCTCTAAATCTTCCACAGTTCTTTATATAGTTTAATACATTGTAATTATTAGTACATGGTTAAACTGGTAAATGAATGGTTAAAATGCAGAACAGCACAGGACATTTGGAAGGCATGCGAGAAGAAAGGACTCATGATGATGACAGGTACTTAAAAGATGCCTGCATTCTAAAACATTACATTTAACTACAGCATTTGCCTGCACAAACATTCCAATAGATCAACAATCACATTTTTGGGCTGCCAAGTAGATCAGTAGTTAAGGTGCTTGCCTTCAATGCAAGCTGAGCTCTACAGCTTGTGTTTGCACTCAACTGGCTGCATAGAGGGAAATAAAACTGCTACAACTGAGCTAAGTCTGGATTGGAAAATGTACTTGATCAGCAAACAAAAAAGGAAGTCCAGGAAAACTTAAGCTTGCATGTATGCAACAGCATATCTGCCTTACGCCCATTACATATGGCAATGAAACATTTACCAAGCATATATTAGTTGAAATTTGGCAAGAGTCAGAGCAGCTTAGAACTGTGCTCCCAATAATACTTACTTACATGATTACGGCATCTGCCTGAACTGCACAAATTCCAGTTCATTTATGTTCAGACAGATAAGCCACTGCTTTGAAAATCTTAACATGACCTACCTAATTTTGCACAATCCAATGGCTTTTGAACTTGACAAGGGAAAGAGCAATGAATGTAATTGAAAACGTGAAAATACCTTTTCTGCTAATTCGGTTGCAGTTACATTAGGATCATATGGAATCGGATCACCCAAGTAAGTGCGAAACTTCACGGGAAAGCCGCCATACACCGGTGCAATTGGCAATCGAAACCTCTCATACACCCATCTGAAAAATCCTAATAAAAATAAATGGGAAAAAAAAAAAAAATCACATTCAGATCACGCCCTAATATTAGCACCACATCTGAAGAATTGATATTCATCTGAGCAATATTTAAATATATTACATTTGTGTAATTGTCATTTCATTCACTTTACAACATATTTGCTGAAAACATACACAAAATTTTGTACTTAGCTTACTTACTCAAGGTTCCAAGAGATCGAAATCCTTCTCGGACATTTTGTGTAAACATAGGAATTATGGGCTGGAATGCAAAAAAATTGTATATTTTATATATTTTTCCAGATTTCAAAAGATCTCAATTTCAATGCATACATTAGTGAATGGCGTGACACCTCTGTCTGAAACTGCTAATCCACTCACCACTTTGGAATCAATAGCCACTTGAGCAAAGCCCTTGCGCTTGCCCCACAGCAGCGGGTAGGTCTCGTCACTGAACAGGGCCTCCCGCACTCCCCCTGGAGAGATGCCCAGGAGATGTCCATTTCTCAAGGCCTTCACACACTCCTCCTGGGGCCCATGCATCACGCTGAACACCTCCAGCAACAGCTTGAACCCTGCCAGGTCAGCAATCATGACGCACTGTTAAAAACTTTTTTTTTTAAATTTATTACTGTTACAGAGGAACCCCTTAAACATTCCTTATCCAGGGTGACTGCACTGGTGATAATTTAAGTGCCATCCATTTATACCGCTTGAATATTGGCTAAAGAAAATCTGGTTGAGTGCCCTGCTCAAGGGTACAGCTGGATTCCAATCCCATGATTCAAACCTGCAATTTTCTGGGTTGAAGGCCAGTTCTACTCTATGCAGTTTCACAACATAGCTGCCAAACCCAAACATATTATTCCCACAGCAGGCAACTCTAACCACATTACTCCAATTTGTATCATTGTGTAACAACAGCAAGACTCAGAATATGTTTTCTTTAGTATTTACTGCTTTATTCCTGGGTGCACTGTACCCCTGGTGCCCTGCACCCAGAGAACCTGACATGACCAGCAACCTCGTACTAGATGTCCACTAGACCCTACTAAGTGGTCCAGGGACATCTCCAGTCCCTCACATCCATTTCAGACCTGTACATTTCCAAGTGGATCTGTGTCGCGGCATGCAGTGATGTGCCTCCGCACTCCGGGCTAGGCACGCCTGAGCAGACTGTCACACAGCCGGGAGTGTGACTCTACTTGGCAATGCCCCAGAGACTCCAGAGCGCAACTCAGCTGTTCACAACCAACAGCTCTCAGGCTACTCTGCTGGGGGGAACCAAGGATCCAACACTCTGATCTAAAGTCACACCAACAGCTGCATACTGCCCCTGAAAATAGTAAGATAGGGAACATACTGTACATATTTAGAATGACCCCTTTTGTGGGCTCCAACACTGTTAAGGCTGACCTTCACATATCACTGAAACTGTAGATGCCACCCAACAACAACTACAACGGAGATTATTTAGCTAGTACACAGTGCAAATGAAAAGACAGACAGACATAACATTATGGTGAAGTAGTTTTTTCTTCTTTGAACCTGTTTGCAAGCTAACAATCAAGACATTAATCAAACACAGGGGAGGGGGTCAATTACACATGATAACTTTGATATAAACAGTCAACTCACACAGGGACAAACATAGCAATAAAGGTGAAGGGGTGCAGAGCATGGTGATCGACCTCCAGTTCAAGTGTATTCTGATTTCACTGTGTGTTAGACTAATCCTACCTCATAGCTCATTACACTGATATTAATTTACAGGAGATAAAAAAAATCTAACAGATGGCCCTTTTCCCTCAAAATCTCTTCTCAAATCTTTAAGATATCATTCTCTTCAGGTCACAAACATAATAACAATTTCACTGCACATTGTCAACATACAAAATTATGTACCTGGCATCTTGAAGAGTATGTGGTCAGCAACAGAGTGGCACGTCCTCCCCTTCTGAATGATGACATTGGCTAGAAAGTAATAATAATCTATGGGAATAGCTCCATGATAATAAACAATAAGTGCCGGGCCTTTGTCTGGTATCTTCTCCAAGCCGTGTATTTCATAACCTGTTGAGAGAGTGGAGGAAGAGAATCAGATCCCTGCCAGATGCCTCCAACTTGTGGTGCGCTGCTAAGCAGAGCATCAGCCATGTGTAAAATAGAAAATTTCAAAGGCAATGAGGCTGAAACTGAACCGTCTAAATGTACTTTGACACCACATTGGGAGTCACATTCAGCAGAGTGTATTTGAAAAGCCAGGCATTTAGACACCACAAATTAGTAAAGGTTCTTTATGTCTGCGCTGAGTAAAATGGCACATTAGTGACAGTGCCATTCTAATGTTAGCTGAAAATTTCAATTTTCTCATAAAATGGCCAACATAAAGAGCTCAACTGTTCTGAAATCTGAAGAGGTAACAAGGTGGACAAGCTCATGCTCATCTTGACAGCTTTGGGGAAGACGCTACTTCAGCTTTTGAAAATGGAATTAGCTATGTCATGACAGTGTGTAAAGCACATACACACACAGGCAGCTTCACAACAATCCATTTTACAATGATACGTGTTAATGAAATATATAAAAATACCACCATTAATTATTTTTCCCAGCCTGTGGAGTGAGAACAGGAGTGAGAAAAAACTCAGTGAAAGAGGCCATTAAATAGGTAACAAGGTAACAAAGTTATTTTTCGGGTCTTTGTTTCACCTTGTTGTGTTGTCTCTTATTTTAGCTTGTATTCATTCAGTGAATTTACGAGAGGGAGCTAAAAGAGATATATTTATGTCCTCCATTGAGTTTATTTGCTGAATACGTGCTCAGAAATAAGCAACTGTTCATCCACAGAGCATAATTTAGGTCTTGCCCTTCTCCATGTCCTATCATTCATGAAGCCTCACACAAAGTATGTGACAAAAGTTTGCTAAACATTGACTGCTAAATTTGACCAAATCCCGTATTTCTCCGGCCTTTTGTGTGTGTGTGAAAAATTACATTTCTAGCCCATGTTCAGGAACGTAACCCCCACTAAGAACATTGCATCTATGGGACAATGGGATTCTGTTCATAACAAAGATTCCAGGCAAGCACTGTGTCATAAAAATAGTGACTTGAAAGCTATGTTCCTATATATACACATCCACATATTTAGGAGAAGTGTGAAAGTACAAAAAAGGTCACTGAAAATCTTAAAAGACAACTCAATATTGTTCAACAACAAAAATCTAAGGTATGGTCACTTAAAGAAAGTGAAAAGACTGAAAGCTGGGGACCATCTGCGAACCACTGACAGACAGATACACCCATACACACACATACACACTACACAAATGCATTTTGTACACTAGAGGAACAAAGCATGCAATGGAATATAGATTAATTAAATATATGGTGAGTGCCCAAAAATGTGTGAGAAAAATACTGAATGCTATCGGAAACTTTCATGCTAATAACTTACACAAGTATTGCGTTATCAATGTGCAATGACTAAGACTATCTGCTGTACTTACTGCCTCATGAAAAACTCCAGTTCAGAATGACCTTGTGTCTGGTAAGTGCTTGGTCAGCAGTCCTCCATACAATGAACTTTCACTTTTACGTATAACATAGCCTTCACTGCCACGCATCAACCCAAAGAGCATCCAGGACATGTAGATTATTTAGCAGTCAGAGAAGTCTCGCACCCAGATATCTAATCTATAAGGACTGATATTCATTGTCTTGTCTCCATTCTGTGCAAGTTGTGGCCATAAAGAACGTCAGCCTATTTATGAACATTGATATAGACTAAACTGCACATAGACAGAGCTAAGGGACTCTGTCAGAAAGCACTGAGGGCTTATTCAGCCAAAACCAATTTTGCCTTATGTATTTCACTACAATTCAGCAGTAGGTTAAAATACAGAGCTGCTATCTAACACATACATGACCTACCATTTCAATCTGTTCCAAAACTGAACTGTTCCTCACCACCCTCCATGTCATTACCTCAAGATAACATCAGCTGAATACCATTTCAAGTTAAACAAATGCTTTCATAAATCTTTTCATGGGTCTTGAAATAACCACATGTTACAACTCAATGGCTCACTGAAACCATAATGTCAGGGTTATTATTGCAGGGACATGTTTCAGGCGTGGCATGCAAGTACAGAGAAATATGGCTCTACAAGAAAACCTCTTTGGACATAAAAACATTTACAATTCATTCAGAAATAACTTATAAAAACCAGAGACTATACTGCTCCAAGGAATACTGACGGCACAGAAAAGTCAACTAGTCTATGTCTACGTGCACATAGACCAATACATGCTTGAAATTGCTTGAGTAATGCAACCACTCATCAATTAGCCTAAGATTTAAAAAAATATATATATATGCTTCTTAATCTATAATACTATTTAATTTCCAAAACCTCTGCAGTTTACACAGAACATATTTTCTGTCGGAAAGTGTATAGGTCCACGGTGTCTTATTCTGCCTTATGGCCATATTTTTATTGTTTGTTTGTTTTATAACACTAGGGCTCACATATCTATCCATCTGATCCCTCCATACAGTATGAACATAGAGTATTATGCTAAATTATTGCTGCAGGTGCTACTCTATGTTTTGACCTTGATTTACAGATTTGTCAGTAAATACACAAAGCAATATACATTTAACATAAAGTCCCTGAACTATGTGATCTCAAAGCTACAGAAGCAAACAGGAATTACCATGCCATATAGTTGCATGACCATCCCACAGGGTAGCTAGTGTCTTTCTTGCGCAGTCCCACAGGTTGTTGGAATAAGCCACCTTCAGTTCATTCTTACGCTTGTAGACATGGAGGAAGAGGATGGAGAGGTAGAGAAACAACAGGATGAAGAAGGGCAGAATGAAGACAATGGCCAAGGGGGTGAAAACCCAAACCAGGTAATCAAGGTAGCTGAGGTAATCTTCCAGACATCCAAGTCCAGCCCACTCCTCCCACAGGTGAATTAAGCAGGTGAAATAGCTGGCCATTTCATGCCCCTTCATGCAGGACTCATTCCCATGAGGCATCCTGTCACACTGCTAGCTTCTCCCAAAGAAAGACATCAAAGTTGTACCAGGACTGCTTCTGACAGTGACCAGACCTATAATTTAAGAAGATGCCCCTCGTTAAAACTTTTTAAGACAACCAGTTAGTAACCTACAAAGAGTTAAGTGAAAGTGCGGCTGTCCTAGTCAGCATTTAAGTCTCAAAGGAAACTTTACTTCAAAATCCCCCCAAAAAATGCAAAGTACATCAGTTTCCACCTCTCACTGGTTAATTTTTAGCCAACAAACACGAAACTACTGGGGCATTGTGAAGCGTGCAGCACAAAGCATGTTTAAATCCCAATTAGCTCTACAATATAAACTCTTACTTTTTGCTTTGACCGGTTAAGTAACTGATTTTGCATTAGTAGCTAACTAGCTATGGTAAATTCCTAGCTAAAGCAAAATTATTTCGATTACAGACATTTAGCTCTCTAGCTACCTCGCGATCTAATGTATTTTACCTATCTATGAAGTTGCCTATAGGCAGGTGCTGTCTGACGTTAGTTAACTCACCAGATTCAGCCAGCATAATTAATTTTGGTAATGTTAGCTGCCTCGACTGCCAGAGTAACTGGACTTGCTTCTCTCCAGCAATTTATAGCAAGCTAAGTTGTTTAGCTAGGCAACAACAGAATATAAACTGATGTGTTAACGCTCTCAGTATTGTCACAACTGATGGCTAATATTTACAATCGCTACATTCACATAATGTTAGTTACTTTGCAAGCCAGCTATGCCTAGTTTGTAAGACAATACAGCTAACGTTAGACAGCCAGCTATTCATGCAAGTGCATGCATGTACAAGCTATATTACCTGGCTAGCTAGCGCCACAGCATAGCAGGTGCCTAGTACCACATTTTGAGAGAGTCAAGCAAAAGGTAAAAAATGAACCAGAGAAAACGCAGAGAAAACCAAACAGCTAACCAGCTAGCTAACAGCTGGTCAGCTAGTATTAACTGTGCTCTGACGAATTGATAGCTTGCTAGCTAACAAATTGACCTTGTAGCTAAATAAGACGAGATAGGAAAAAAAAGTTTCAATGGCTTGCTGCCAGGCTGGCTACACCGGGATCACGACATTGTACCTAATAATAGAAGCTAAAAAAATATACAATTTTGATTGATCGACAGGTGAAGCCAAACCTCAGTGAACTCGACATCCATCCCGTCTCTATGATACAGTAACAGGAACCCTGATTTTCCTGTCGTGTATTGTCTTCCTAGTCCGACCGGTTTACAAAGACTGTGACACAAAGAGGAAACGTTGATAATCCGATTCCTTCCATGAATGTTGTGTGAAAGCGTTTCACAGCCCGAATGGGAGGTATAAAACCTTTTAGATTTGTAGCTAAGGTTACCTAGCTCGCTTGCTAATTAAAGCTCAGCGCTAGGCTAGCTAGCTAGCTAACACCCGATGACGCTATTTCGCATGCGTACCGTTGAAATCATAAAACCGCTCGCTAGCTAGGTAGATAACGGTATAAGATTACTTCGCTAAGCAGCTATTGCGCCGCCGGTTAGTGAATTAGACCAGAACCTTAGGTTGTAGCCAAGCATAATCCAACGCATTTCTGTGAATTAGCTATGTGTTATCTAGCCAGCTACGATTGGCTATATAGTTCACAGCATAATCCAAAGTATATTTTAACATTCAGAATATTTAACTTACTAACACAATAACATGACACGACTGCCAGTGTTAGCTACATGTCAGCATGTGGCTAACGTTAACTGCTCAGCACAGTCTGATCAGCTAGTTTTACAGTTTCCCTGTCCATGTCATCTGGACGGCGCTGTTCTACTCATGCTAACATTACCCTGCAGTAACTGCCACCAGTGGCTAGCTCGCCGGTGTAAATATAAGGTAGTTAGTTTTAATAACATTACTGGTACCCGACTGGCACACAATTCAGTTAGTTTGCTGGCTAAACCATTAACTTACACCAACTAGCTAGCTAAATCATTCATTTAGGTTCAGTTCTCTTACACTACTGATCAACTCAGAAGTGGTGTATGTAGATACCAAGCCAGGTAAAATCACTCGTGTACTCATAATTATTAAAATTGCATGTTGAATGACAGATACAAGGTATCCCCTGTATGATCTACGGAGAACGAGGTAATGACTGTTAGAAACAATGAATCAAAATAAGAATAAGTGTCATCCAACGTTCTTTACCTGTGTAGATCATGTTGTTCATAGTGGTGATGGTGAGAGCAGTTAGCTATAGTGGTGGAGGGCTTCTAAGATATACTTTTGTTTTGGGTGAGAAAAATCATCTTCATATCAGATTACCAAATGCATTGGTGTCAAATTTACTACCTGGACAACCATATGCATGGTTATTTTTAAGCTGATAGTAATTACACAAAGCATTTACTCAACTTCTTCTTTCAGTTCTGGAAATGACATGGGTGAGCACTGTTTTTGTGCCCTTTATTCCAGAGAGACTTCAGACCCAACCGCTTAGTGTGACAAATTCTGGCTTTCATAACAAAGATGGAACAAACAACATCACAACAACAGAAGTCTATGCATGCAACTAAGTACTGAGGGTAGCCATTAACTCTCTTTGATAAAGAACTGACTTTTACCTCATGGTTATACAACCACAAAAAGAAACAGTGTTGGTTGGCTATTCAGATCCAGAAGTCAGATAGTGAGGTACGGTTTTATTTGTATAGAGAAACAGTTCTTTTTTGATCTTTTACACATGCATTGTGCGTGAAAATAGAGTAAGTCTGTTAAGTGTCGGATAACTATGATTTAAAATATGGTCCACAACAATTCAAGACAAATTCTGGTATAAGTTTACAAATTCAGCCTATTTGTTGTAAAATTTTAGGAAGCTATGAAGTGTTTATTGTCCTATTTCATACTTAGCATTTGTGTATTGATTTATTGAAAATATGTGAAATTGTATGCCACATACTTATGTTAATCTTAAAATTTTTTAAGTAGAAGAAGCGTCACTGTAGCAACATCAGTTAAGGGTTAGCCCTCTTAAATGTTATCTGAAAGTTTCATCATTCAAGATCTTAGGTTATTTAGATTTTTCTGACATTGCAATGGGTCTTTTCTGTGTCTGTTGCTGTGTGTCAGTCATTCATCCAATTTTTATCTACATTCAACTTTCAAAAATGGAGACTGTTTTCCTTAAAATAAGTTTCATGAGTTGATTTGAAAATGTGACTTCATCTGGTACATTTCTAAATTGTACTGATTGTGTCATGTTGCCAGTGAATTTTACTGTCTTACAGCATGGTCACTTTAACCATTAATGGCCAAGTTTCCCCTCATCTTTGTAATATATCATTATGATCCTGGGAATTACAAATATTTGACCATTAAAAAAATCCAGAGAGCAGTCTCAAGTCTGCACACCTATTTCATCAGCTAATGGGAACATAAATATAACTATACTTCCATATAACTATACTTCCATAAGAGTGTATTCTTTCTGCTGTACCTCAGTTACTTTCAGATGTGGAATGCAGCATTGACTGCAATGAATTTACGGCAGGAGGACATCTTTCCATAAACAATTTGCATATTTATTTATTCATATAGACACAGTGATCCATCTGATGATGACGATCTGATGACTGCAGTTTTGCGTGCTGGGCTATGCAATGCTTACTTCACCGATTTACAAGATAGAAATATACTGTCAAAGTAATGTACTGTATTTTCAGAACATGCAGTTGATTATTTTTGTCTGTAATCAATGCTCCAGTAGCCCGCCAATAGCTACCTGGGCCATCCGGGCAGGAAGTGCGAGTTGGGTGTTGCTGGGGAGAATGTCATTACTGTCCATCTCAGGGATAGAGTGTGCCGCGGTTCTCTCACTGGAGAGCGGGTAGAGTTAAATGAAACACAGCATGGCGATGTGTCCGTGGCTAGGCATTAGCTTGGATCAGATCACGGTTGCCAGGACCTGCCCGCTCAAGCACTCCAACGACATGTTAGGGAGAGGGTCAGAGTGACTGTGACCTCCAGGAAGTCCCCCCACTTCCATGGTAATAGCCTTTGTGATGGAGGTAATTGCTGAAGGCTGTCCCCCTGTCAGCAGCTGCGCTGAGCCAGAGGGTCAGTATCTCCCTGCTCTAGATTTTGTGTTGATTAAACAGAGCTGCGTGTTGTCAGCCAGGTCACTGACTGGACACACTCCAGCTGTGCTAGCAGTATGAATGAACATTAAACACAGACCATCTACACGAAAGAGACAAAATGCAGTCACGCTTGCTATTAATAAAATTCGAACAAGCTGTTGTTAGGAATTAATGGTGCAGCAGTGTTTGAGATGTCACTGCGAGTAATAATACACATTTGAGCAGGAAATGGAAATAGACATTGAAAAATAATCAGTGTGTAACCTGCAAAAGTCATTCTGAAAAATCTTTCAATTCTTCCTCTTACTTTACTTAATGTTTTCACAAAAACATTTTTCAGTAACAACTCTTTTTACTTCTGTATCCCTTCCACTATAACATACAAGATATTGTGAATGAAAACATTTATTGTGGAAAAACCTAACTTTTAACAATTTTCATAAAATAATGAAAATGTTCATTTTCCCTACAGCACAGCTGCTTGTTAACAGTTTCATGATTAAAAAATACAGAAAGTTAGAAGTCTTTAAGAAGTTCATTGAAAGTGGAGGTTTTGCTCCTGTTTTGTTTGCTTTCTAACTCTTCATATTTTCAGTATTATATTCCCAACTTTCACTGCCCCAGATTTGGTGAAAAAAACAATAGGGACAAAATGTGGTTTTAGGGGACTGAAAAAATTTGAATGATAAATACCTGAAAATGTTATTTATACAGTAAAATATGCAGAGTTGTCATTAAAACTGCTCTCCTCAAGGGCCTGCTTAAATGGACAGAAAGGGTTGTGATATTTCATTCTGGTTAAATATTGCTGTAAAGTAAATAATGCATGCCACAGGGTTCTGGAGGTTGAGAATGAAGTTCAGCAAAGGAGGCCATTTCTTCTAAAGTGGTTGTGCATGCGTGAGGCCTTTTTTGTTGGCCAAAGTGAGTAACACTTTCATAACATTTTATCTGCAAGGTGATTGATTCAGATTATTTTGTCTCTGAAAATTTTTAAGTTAGTGATATTACCAATAAATCTAGTGCTGGCTTTATAAACATTAATGCAGGCACAATAGTGTGTGTGAGGTTTTAAAGTGTCGTTACTGTGACTTTAAGAAGGCCACACAAATTTGTATTCATGAGTTTGAGTGACATAGAGAGTGACAGCCAGGGGGTGTGAATGTCACGTTGAAGGTATCACTTCTTTCTTTCTTTTGCTGCAGACTTTTCTGACATAACTAGACACAGTTTTACATATTTGTATCTGTAATCTATTTGATTTAGAATGAAAGTGACATGTGATGGCCCTGTATAAGCACACTACTACATTCTAGAGAACAAATGAATGTACTGAATTATATATACAGCTAAGATTCTTTAGGGTTTTGATAGGTAAAGAAGATTAAAATAGTAAGATGAGAAGTCACATATGTACATGCATATGTACTTATATAAAACATGCATGCTTTATAACAAATGTCAGTTGTTTGTGCTGTGCTCAAGGGAATCATGTTTAAAAATGTTTCCTACAGAACAAGCTTCTAGTTTAATGTATACCACGTTTTACAACAGATGGTAAAAAGAATTGCATCTTCTTATCAAAGAAAACAAAGAAATGACCTCACCACCTGTCCATCTGATGATCTAAAATAGCACATCTGGTACCATCAGTGGCTTTCAAGCATCTTTTTTAGTGAAACAATACTGTCACTATGTTTGTGTCACTGAGTGGGTCAAAGCTGTAATCTAATTGAAACCCAAAAGTTTTGCTTTAAGATAGGACAATGTGTGATGTATGAAGTTTCTCATTAAACCAGTTACTCTGCCTCACTATATGGATTCAAACTCTGTGAGACATTGAGTAGGAGATTTTAGTACGGAAGGATGTAAAATTGCTGTTTGAGTTCAGTGGATCCCTGACAGAATGTGTCAATTTGTCAAGCTGGGCCAATCTAAACTGAAGGAAGACACAGACTAATCCTACCGCATGTGTATTAATTGTGAGGCTTAGAAAAGCTCAACAGCTTACCAAAATGTTGACAGTTTGAATGCTCAGATGTTCTGTATGTCACTGAACACTGTTTAAACATTTTGTATGGTTTATTTTGTATGGTTTAGTTACTTATACTTTGGAGGGGATTCCAATATTACACGATGCTCTCCACACCTGCTGCAGCTGTGATGACATATTATGAGAGAGTGAGAAGTGGCCTGCAGAAAGGTTTAAGGTGCAAGACAAAACACCAACAAGCAAGTACAACTGTATCTGATGACAAACAAGATTTTAAGGTTTTGAAAAAAAAAATCAAAAATCAAAGAAATCAAAAAAAATCAAAAAAAATTTTTTGTCTTAGAATTCCTGTACTTTTTCCTTTTGTACTGGAGAGCTTTCTGATCGTCAAACAAGTCTTTGGCCTCTGTCACAAAAGGATGGGGCATGGGTGTGTCAGAGCCAGTCCAGAACTGAAACAAACACCTCTTCTGTACACGGAGAGAAGAGAAATAAATAATGGTGCGTTTAGATAAGCAAAACCTTCCCCAGTGTAACGGCTCAGTTTTATTTTTGGAACATCTACTTGTTTGAAAGCAGACAGTTAGAAAGGGGTATGCATCATTGAGGTAAAGCCTTGACTGCCTTCTTTTTTTTTTTGAAAATGCAGTTTACATTCAGTCTAGTGAAGGTAAATATACTGTAAAACTGTGGGTAATGAAATTCAGGCTAATTGTGTGGTACTGAAGTACCCAGTGCTGACTTCACAGTATTGTGTAAAACTGCTGTGTGTCTGCCGATACAGGTCAGTCACTTTGTTGTTTTTCCCAGTTGCATCCTATTAAGGTTCAATAATACACTGCTATCATAGAAACATAGCATTCATGGAATAAAATTCAGTGTTGTTCACCAATGACCACAATGTATAAATGCTGTAGATTTTGTTTTTTAAAAATGTGTAGTCTAAAGCATCTACCTTAGTTTTGTGCAATGTTTCATTTTAAAATTGTTCATTTTTCTATCCCTACTGATAATATTGTGTGAAAGGAAACACAGTTTTGGCAAAGTTACTGACAACGTGTAAGGAAAGACTGGGTTAGCTACCCAGCGATCTTTCAGTGGTTAATCCTCAGCAGCTAGATAGCTAACTACTGTAAGAAGCTTATCATTTTTATCGTAAACTAATCAGCTATTTTAAATTCAGTCATCTGAAATGACACTAACAGTAGCCTGCTAATGGTGGCAATGTTTACTTAACTTAATACACCATGGGTATTATTATGTGAAACATGAGGGCGGTATTATTAGCTCACCAGCTCCTTTGATGATGTGTGCATTACAGAACCAGGAATTTGTTGTTGGTAACCAGTAATTATGGTGAACAGCTGAGATCCACAACTCTCGTTTTCACAGCTGGGAATTGATAAAAACATATGTGTCTTGTTTCCCTCTCTCTATTTAGCCCTAAAAGATACAACAGAGAATTGCCATCATTTTTCATAACAATTTTCTTAAAAACAGTTCACTTAAATACCAACTGTCCCTAAGCAAATGTAAACCAGCAGTATTTTGATGGTTTTTACAGCATTATATGTTATGATATGATAGGGCACTGCAAAATAAATACATTGAGCAATACACACACACACACACACACAATTTTCATCACAGCTCTGACTTCTCATTTCCATCTTAGGGAAAACCGATCCTGCACATCCCAGCTGCGGCGTTGTGGTTCTTACAATAGCGACATTACTCTGAGATAACCTGACACCCTGAATAAACACAAACAGACACCTCGCTCCCAGCCCCATGAAATGATGTCACAGCGCTCTCTCTGGTCTGCGTCGTTGAGATAGGCGAGTGCTAGCCATGTGAGCGCACGCAACCGCGCTGTGCGGAACATGGCCCTGCGACGTGTGTCAGGCGGGAGCCTTCGGTATCCCTGCCCTCGCCTCCCCACAGGGGGTCTTGTCTGGAAAGTCTGCCTCATGTCTAACTCAGGGAGGAGTGGGAACACAGCCAGGAGACTGCAGTAACAAGGCCTCTGTCAGCTCCGGGCTGGAATGCGCCCTCTTGTTATGCACACACACACACACACACACCCACACACACACGCACATTCAAAAAAAATACACTTCCTTTCTCAATTGATCCATCCTTTTGATAAATTCCAGTCCATCCCACAGAGCAATTTTATAGTAAACCAACAGCAAGGTAAGATGAAATGAAAGGCCAATTATAATACAGAATTTTAATAATGACCTTTGTTTGGTTGTCTTTGTTGCTGCTATGGTATGTAAATCATCTGGTTGTTTAGTCATGCAAGAGTGTAGAAAGCACTCAGTTGTGTCTTTTGTCATTACCAGTTTTAAGTAATGTGACTTCACTCCACCAGGTTGTTATGCTGAAAGCCACTCACAAACAAAACGGCAAACAAATTCTTACATTTATGTTTATCAAAAAGAAGTTGGATCCTTGCAGGTCAAATGCTATATTATTGATTCTTTCTTGCTGACCATACCCACCAATTAATCTGCCTTCCTGTAAATGGACTGTAGATGGAGTAACTGAAATTCAGTGTTCAATGAAGAACTGGATTGAACTGGATTCAGAAATTATTGAAGAGCCTTCATCTAACTCCTTCTGTGATGAGACAAAGCTAGCAGACTCAAGCACTATGATATCGATCTCTCCTTGGGAACTAACAAATGGATCTCAGCTGGAGCAAGAGCAGTTTAACATCAACAGACAATTGCAAAAAAAATCTGATCTGGTTATCCACAGTCTTTGAAGAAACAGGCAGATTTTAGTGTGGTGCATCAAACCCCCAGCAGAATATGGTAATCAACATGATGCACAAATAAACATTCCAGGTCTTTTGTTAAGTATCATTTTTTTGTTGATGAGTTATTTTTCAAATTCCTTGACAGGAGTGACCATTCTCACATTATAATTCCAGATTCAAAATGTCTTACAACAGAGAGATGCTGCCACAGATACTGGGGTGACAGGAAGATACCTGGATGCAGAGCATGTGAACAGGAAACACAGCTTTAGGACTGCACCATGCATGAGGAAACTGAGGAAGGGGTGGAAGAGGCACATACAAATACTACTAACACACATTGCCAGCTTCCATTAGTGCTACAGGGTCCCCAGATCCTCTTTTTGGGGCCAATAAGACAATAAAGAAAAGAAGGAACACAAAAAACTTCCAGACAACCCAATGCACGTGAGGGCATTTTTTCAAGGACAGACTTAAAATACATATTTTAAAGTATTAACACTGACATAACAGCGCTAAAAGATGATGTCATAGTGAGGACATAACAATATACCATGAGAAGTTTAAAAAAATTATCTTGGTTTTAAATGGGAACAGACTCACACAGCTGTAGCTGTAAACCAGAATTGTAGGCCACTAATGCACTTTTTGGGTGTCTCCTTATTTCCAAGACTCACAGATTTCAGAATCAGAAGGGGAAATGTAATGAAGTTCTCTTTGTTTGCTGTTGTTCGAGTGGAGGTTTCAAATAATAATTGGGGAGAAAAAAGTGAAGACATGCAGGTGTCCCTTGAGATAGTAGCAGAACCAGAACTGTTAAAAAAAAAGTTGGGTTCGGTGCCACCATCTCTTAAAATTGGACCACTTGCAAGGGATCACCTCTGGACCCAGATAGATGTATACAGGGCACAAAAGGGACTTGGCTGGATTTCTATTAGCAAATCCATTAAGTTCTTGCAAGGGACGATATTCCTTCCACAGTATCAATGTGGAAACATGTCCCATGACTCCAGAGCTGTGTCTAGGTGTGGTTATGGATACTCATTAAGTGAAGTTAGTGGTATGATATGACAAAATTCCTTTAACAAACATCATGCACCAGATTGATTATTAAGATGATGACCTCTACTGGACAAAAGTGCTGTATGGTAAAGTGGTGCCTTCTGCTCTCAAGGTTCAACAATAGTAAGAACATTTAATTCTGACACTGACAGCAGCGCAGCACATGGCAAATGGACCATAAAAATGTCAGGTCAATGAAAAGAGAAAACAAGTTGTTTTTTGTGGTCTAGGATAAAGCTGATTCTGACTAAACTTCTCTTTTAAAAAAATTTGACTGCCTTCATGTTGTTGTCAGAGGGTAGAGGATGAGAAAGCTCTTTTTATGCTTATACAGGTCCGTGGAGCACGAGCTGGAGAAGAGAGATTCCTCCAGGGGAAAGCGCTGACGTTAGTACAGTGCGCCTCATACTTCCTACTAACTGACAGTCAGCTCCCAGTAGAAGAACACAAGTCTGTGTGTCACAAGAGCTTTCCTCTCTATCCTCCTAGGAGCAGCCCCGCCTTATCCAGCACTGAAATAGTTTTCACAGCTCTGGGTGTGTGTGTGTGTGTGTGTGTGTGTGTGTGTGTGTGTGTGTGTGTGTGTGTGTGTGTGTGTGTGCGTGTGTGTGCGTGTGTGTGTGTGTGTGTGTGTGTGTGTGTGTGTGTGTGTGTGTGTGTGTGCGTATGTGTGTGTGTGCGTGTGTGTGTGTGTGTTTGTCAGAATTTTTATCAGTCATTATTGGCCATTGTGAAGTAAATTTTCTGTGCCATTATAAAACCATATCCTCTGCTTGAGAAAACTGTCTAACCTTCATAAAATTTGCAATATATTCGTTTTGAAGTAATTTCTCCTATTTTAGATTCAACATTACGCAGCAACCTTTGATTCAGCTTTAATGCGATCATCCGTTACTTTCAAGGTCTGGTGTGATGAATGTACTTTTAGGATGGCAAGTATTTTTTGACCTATGACTTACTAAGAACTTGTTGATGATTAAAGGAACTGTCTAGTTAAAATAGTGTGCACTCTGAAGGTCACGCTATCAATAGAATGGTGTGGGGTTCTGAGTCTCTATCAAATCATAATTCAGTGTGCTTAAAATTCTGTTTGCAAATGATCAGCATCAGAACTGATTATTTATTTCAACAGATCCAGAAAATGTATTTTCGTCTGAAAATCCATTGCTTGACATGTCCCAGCAGTTCTCAAACATTCTTTGTATGTTACTATCTAGATATAAATGTTTGACCCCTATCAGTGTATATGACAGTATTATAACAGCGATGTGTGTACCTAATTCAATTAAATGGGGGCTAACTGTTTGCAACCACATTGTGTGGTTATTGCAGGAAAAATAATAGTCAATTTTAAATTAACTGAGCAAGAGCAAAGAATGGATAAAATGGTAAACAGTACACTGTGAAAATAACTGATTAACAAAAAAAACAAATAAAATCTATAAAAATTTATCCCAAAACTCCCACTGAGATGTTCTAAAAGGGTTATGTTGAGAATCAAACATAAACATACTGCAATCCTGCACACGCAGGACCTAGGGACTGACTTTTGGGTTTTAGTTTTGGACAGTTTGCCCTGTTGTAACGCATGATAAGGCAAAAATGTTCTGCGTTTAGAGTAAACAGTAATTTAGTCTTGCATTTTCTCACAACAGTCCTGCATACTAAAAGCGTCAATTTGATGACCTGATGATCTCATTAAGCTGAGATTTGTCTGAAATGTTTCTGCACGTATTTACAGTATAGCCACAAACGCCCTAATGATGGGTGTTTAACTGAGGTCTAATCAGGCTCTGAGGGTCACCTTGCCTCCTCTCCTACGGGTCTCCTACGGGACGCTCCCACAGGTGTCTCCGCTTCATTGGCCGCAAAAAAAATCGGACAGGCGAGAAGATTGAAAAAGATTCAAAAACAGATGGTACGAGTCTGGATGGAGGAGGGGAGAGAGAAAAAATGTGCGGTCTGTGAAGCGTCCCTGATTCAGAGAGTCGTTAGGTTTGTCAGCAGCTCCCCTTTTAAAACCAGCATTATTTTATTACGTGAAACTCAGGCGTCAGCAGATGATGGAGACAAACACTGCTCTCGGTTCATTTTTGCTGATGTACAGTGTATTCAAGCATGTTCAGCTATTTCAGTAAAAAAAAATCCCCAGTAAATTTGAGCAACAGTGACAACAAGTGTCTGGAGCACAGTGGGTTTTTTTTATGCATTTCTGTTTGTGCAATCAAACGCTGGACTCAACAAAAAGAATAATGGTAAAGTAAATGACTTAAAACTAGGTTGTAAATCTTTGGCCCTAACGGCATTTGTTTTGTCTCTTGTGAAGAGAGAGCGAGTGTTATTGATTGAGAGAGCACAGGCATTGCCTTTTATTTGGAACTTGAAAGAGGAAAAAGGTGCTTGTTGCCTAGTTACGTGGTGAACTGTTCAAGTGTACATGCTCCTACTGCACTGTGCAATAGAGATGAGATAAGCCACAGCCATCTTTTCATTTCTCTCTCAGGATTACAGTCAAATCTTTTAACAGTCTGCACACACAATTACTCTTCTGTGAGTATGTAATGTAGGCAGTTATTAATTATATTATTTTATGATAACTACCATAACTCCACATTGTGTGCTTGACACAAGGTTTTAACTTTTTTTGTTAAGGCTACATTAAACTAGCAATGTCACAGTCCCTTTCTGTGGAGGATTATTGTACTGTGGATTATTTATATGAGTTGAGGGTGAGATCAGAGGGTGATCTGGTCCTTGAAAAAGAAACTATACACCATAGCAGTGCTGTTGA
The DNA here is from genome assembly GCA_019176425.1 of Megalops atlanticus. Classification (NCBI taxonomy): domain Eukaryota; kingdom Metazoa; phylum Chordata; class Actinopteri; order Elopiformes; family Megalopidae; genus Megalops; species Megalops atlanticus. The sequence goes on from CM032876.1 coordinate 53,611,324, forward strand.
GAGGTCTGTGGCATTGTTGTCTAGATAGCTGAGTGATGGAATAAGACATAAAATGAGCCTGTATTTGCTAGGCGCATCGCAAGCTCAGCATACTCTTGAGCCAGTTGCCCCCTGCTGGCAGAACTGCCAATAAATTTCTCCTACCATTCACAATTCAGAGGCCTCAAATGCCTCAAATGCATGACCGATGGCCATTCTTGTTAGAACATACCAATACTGCCAGATGCATACATATGTCACACGTGTTTGTGTAGCATTTTCAAGGTTTGTATGAATTGTTTATGCACAGCACTGTTCAACTTAGGAAAACAAAGGGAATCACTCAAAGTAGTTTATGTTTTTGCACCACTGAGTTGTAGTATGTGTTGGAGAGGTTTTATTCTACTTCGCCATGCAGACTTCTTAGAAAAAGACTAACAGAGCAACCAGTGGTTGCTGCTTTGAGAACTACTCACCTGCCATTTCCAGCTACAGTAATTCCTGGCTATTACTCACACATATATTATCACATTAATACTAGGTTGAGTCTTCTTTAAGGAGACGTTACAGCTTGCTTCTGTTTCTCCAGGTGTTAAAATAAGGAAACATTCCCTTTTCATACATAATGACTTATGCAATATTGCTAACTATTATCTGCCTTGAACTGTAAATCCTCTGGTCAATGGGGCTTGATTTTTCAGCTAATACAAAACACATATGTTGCTGGAATTTATTCTTCCAAAATTCCAGTGTGGTTTGGTCTGTTTCTTCAGTTAAATTCTTCAAGACAAATGTTTATCTTGAGGAGAAGTTTAATTTAATTTAAGTTTAATTAGAAACCATATTGTGTTATCTGGGCAGCTATTGAATAAACATGAACATTCATCAAATGTTTTTTGTTTGTTTTCTTTTTTTTAACAATACATTTTATTAAACAACAAAATGCTGTACAATTGGTTTTTTTTTGACCATGTCTCATATGGACAGATTTTATGTGTGCTTTCAGGAAGGGTTATTTTCCTACTTTGCTGAATAAACGTTCCAACTGTATTTACCCAAATACTGCTCTTCTTTTCTCTTTTGATCTTGGATGAGAAAGAACACCCTCATTTCATTAGCTATTCTTTTTGCCTTTCCATGTGTCAAAATCATTGTCCCCCATGGCAACATTCTTATTCTTTTATTGAGTTTTGTCTGCTGAATGTCCTAGGATTTATTGTTTATAAGATGATGAATGTTGCTTACATCAGATTTCCATCCCTATAGCTATTTGTATTGAAACAGGAACCACAAACTTATTAACTAAACAACTAAACAACAGTAAACAACTAATTAATGTTTACTTATACTTTTTTCTTCCCTTATGTCCAAGATATCGTTCACCTGCTGTGATGAACAAGCCATTACATTAATATTACAACCTACATTTTGAATTTTTTTCAGTCTTTTATTTCCATTAAAAGTTGATGTTTGGTGTTTAAAAAGCATTGAATTATTACATAACCACTGCCCCCAACCCTGATTATGACAGTCAACTGTGTTTGTATTATTCAAGTTTAAATTTCAGGTACGATTAGAGTGATTCTTATGTAAGCTTATCCTCCTAATTCTGATTTTGATCATGTAAAACCAAGTGTTGCCAAAAGACAGATTTTTGTCATTAGTAATCTTTTTCGCCACAAGAGTGTGCTATATTCCATTACCAGGTACTGAAAAACATCATGCCATTCATCTGATTGAACATTGTTCTGCAAAGAATTGAATTTGTAATGGAAATGGACAATGAATTATAATTAGTTGTTCAGGAAATATATGGAATATATTATATATATTTTTACTCTATGTGTTAAGGAGTCTGTGATCTAGTGACTGTGATGTATGGTAGTGTGTGCACTTGGCTTCCCTTAGCTTCTAGGCTTAATAGTCAGGTTAGCATAAGTTAACTTGTGGTAGGGCTTGAATGGTGTTATGCTCACTGTAGCAAAGGGAGAGAGCAGTCACCCCACCCGGCCTCAAACCTGGGTCGATGGGGTACCAAACCTGCAACTTAACCGCAATGCCAAAGAGTCTGGCTTGTTGGTATGGCAGTCAGAGCGCATACTCAACCGTAGTGACAGCACTCCGTCACACTGCCCTCCCCTTCGGGAAGCGCACCCATGTGTTTCACGCACAGAGGCGTACCTCATGCATTACCCCTGCGTACTTCTCCCATCCCAGGGTGCCCCACTCACTAGTGCTTCACCCATCTCTGGGGTCCCTCACACCGGGGTGAACCTAACCTGGGGGTCCCTCATATGGCTCACACACTGGGCATGCCTCTGATGGCCTCGCGGCAAGCCATCCCACTCCTGACACCACTTGTAGCGAAGGGAGAGAGCAGTCACCCCTGGGTCTACGGGGTACCAAACCTGCAACTTGACCGCAACGCCAAAGAGCTTGGCTCGTTGGTATGGCAGTCAGAGCGCATACTCAACTGTAGTGATGGCACTCCGTCACACTCACACTCACTGGTCTGGAAGTGTTGTTTGCCTGGTCTGACACTGCTGCTGTTGAATGGATTCACTTCTGTTTTTTTGTGCTGGAAGTTGCTCTGGATAAGAGCAACAGTGAATGTAATGTACCATGTTCTGTTAATATTCTGCTATGTCCTGTAATACTCACCATACTCATCTTTAAATAACTTGTCATGCGTTGCTGTAATCTATTACAATCTATAAATTAGGTGCAAGCTCAGGGTGGCACTGTAAGTCTTATATGAATGTGAGCCTTGAGAACTCATTGATGAGGTCATGCCCTTGGAAACCGCAGCTCTCTCTCTTACCACCATTAACACCCAGCATGCTCTCTGTACTTGGGGCCATACAGACGTGTGAACTCACTGGCAGTTCACACACAAAAAGGGAGTAAAGCAAATTAACCTCAACTCTCAGCTGACAGGAGAAATCATGGTCTGCCACAAAAACACATTCAGTGACAGCACATTCTCTTGTACATTATGTTTTGTTTTATATGCTTTCAAAACAGGTGTAAGAAAACCTGTTGTAACTGTGTACTAATCTGTGTACAAAATGGATAAAGGGAAAGCATTGTTTCCATTCTTCCCGTGTTTTCACTTTTGCCTATATGAATCAAATATGTGCAACTCTTTTACTCCTTGTTTAAGTGTATGCTGCAAAGAACTATGAGTTAATGAATTAGGAAAAAGGTAAATGGGATTGTAGGAACTGGCAATGGCTTCGACAGGCATAATTTATAACTACAACAGATCAGAACGAGCTTTGCAACCAAGAGGAAGTAGGTGCCCTACTTGTCAACATCTAGGTCACTGCCAATAAGCAGGTTTTCGTACTGCTAGCATCACACAGAGACAGACTAAGACATTGACTGCTTTTGCAGCATGTTACATAACGAAAACACAAAGTACTGAAACAAGGAACTGGAATTGCACAGGGAGGGTAAATGTTATGGGAACATTACTGTGCTTTGCATGAAAGGACCTAAGGGGTTTCAGGCTATCTGATGTTTCAGGATGGCTCCTTTTCAGCACTCATATGTCAGAGTGAAACACTTTGCTTTCTGTTTTTTGAGTAAAGCTCTGTCTCAGAGGTTTGTATTCAGCTGTGCATTTTGGGGTACATTATGGTAACAAGGCTTGTGTGAAGCTGGGTGCCTGTATTACAAGTTGCTACACTGAAGAAAATTAAAACAATTTTATGAATTATCCACTTCCTTGTGATATCCTTTTAAAGGATGTCTTACTGCTGCATGTGCTAGTTTGTGCTGAAATGTAGAGTGGCCAATAGCCGTACTTGAGATAAATGGTCAAGAGATTTGGAGATAATGTTAATTATCATTTTTGTTGGGTACTCCCAAAACATCAAACATTGAGCAGGAAATGCCCCCCTTGTGTTTATGGTTTGTCTTCCTGTTTATTTGCACACTACAAACTAAATATTGTGCTCCTTGCATACATGCCACACACTCTTGCTTGACAGAGACTGGGAGTTCTGAAATGACATAGACGCCCGCAGTAAAGTTGCTGACGTATTTAAATCATCCATCCTCAACATACACAGTAAAAGTGAAATATGAAGGATCCTCATTATCTCATATATGCTGTGAGTCACATGCGGTGATGATCTAAGGTCTCCAGCTGTTTAGGGCTGTATTTTATCATGAGAGGTGTGTCCTTTTGGAATCCAGATTTGCCTTATTGCCATTGCATGGCACATGTGGAAAGTGAACCACTGACAGCCACTGATGTAAGCTGTCTTCTGTAGTTGTTGGAAATTCCCACACTTCTCCTTTAGAGAGAGTTTAGACAGTTTCAGATCTCACTCCCGTTGTCCTGGGGATTCACAGTGTATGCTCCGGCAGTGGAGGTTATTGCCTGCGACTGCTCCAGGAAACGTGGACTTACCAGGAAGAGGATAAATGTGACTACAAATTTCTGAAATGCTATCTGTCTGACCTGAAAGCAAGGGGGGCCTCATTTGCATTATCCTCTGTCTAATGATTATATCAGAATAGCAGGGATGTCCTGTTACATTTGTTCTCTTACCACTCTCACCTTGTGTCATTTTACTCTAAGAGTACTGCACTCCAAATGTTGCATTTAATTATTTGTCTCTTGTTGTCTGTTGTCATCTCCTGTATAATTGCATTACAGTGCATTTTGATTGGACAGGCATGTAATACTAAGGGCACATTCTACTAATACAAATTTTTATCCATATATGCAAAGACTATAGCTACACAGAAGAGTGAGCAATAATTTAGCAGTATTTCACAAACACATTTCTCCCAGTGGCTTTGTCAAACAGATCCTAATGCAGCTCTGCAAAGGGTTTTCAGTTTGGCCATCTGTAGATCATCCAGCAGACCTGTGGAATACTGTGGAGGCTCTCTTCCTTCATTGTGTCAAGGTGTGCAGGACCTGTTTCTCACTAGGAGCTGCAGGAAAAAACCATTATAGCCCACATATCCACACTGGGTGCAAACGAAATATCGAAGTCAATTTGCTCTGGATTACTAGGAAGTGATCTTTCCTGTTGTTTCAGATGAAGACAAAGTCATTTTGCAGCAGGTAAGCTATTTGGCCAGGCTACGTAGCCATACAGCAACGATACTCCTTATCTGTACAGCATCACAAGTTTGGTCCTTTCCAGAGTTTCCTACAGATAAAACCTAAATGACCTAACAATCTCTGTCCATAAAACAATTTACAATCGCAGCTTTAAAGCTAATTTATTTGTACAAAACTGGGAAGCAGCTTTTCAAACAAACCAATCTATGTAATGAACATTACCATTTGGGGGGCTCTGGGACAACAGCAGTTGCTGTTTCATAAACACTGGCTAACATTGCTTAGAAATAGTATTTCTTCAGTTAGTGTGAAGTAATGTGGCCTAAATTTTTAGTTGTAACTAGGCATCATGGCAGGCTAGGGTGACCAGGTATCACGCCTTACATTGTACTGCACAGCATTTTGACCCTTTGTCCCGCATCCCGCATATTAAGATAATGTCCCACAATTTCATTGGCCACTTGGTTTTTAATTATCAGAAATAAGAACATATGGATGCTTTCTTTAGCCCTCCCGGCACACAACCCGCTTATGCCTTTGCGGCATAGTTTCTACTCTGTTTAATAGCGCTACGTCAAATGCAGCAACCTGGCTCATACAAATACAACACAGCCAAACTTTTCCAAAAGCCTGGCTTTCATCCAATGGCTGAGAAGAGAGCAGTGAAGGCGGTCATCAAGAGGCTGTGACAGCGGTCAATCAAACTGTGCAGACGTGGGGCCGGTGACATGTTATGTTGCAAAATTAGTGTGCCTTTGGGATGACAAACAGCACTGTGCTCATCATGTCATTCATATAGCAAAAGGTGTAGCCTGAATCTTTTATGGCCTAACTGGTGTGCTGTGGAATCGACTAGAGGATAAAGTATAGGTGTTTACGAGCCGAAAGGCAGAATACAAATGTTCGGACATTCTAAAACGCTTAACGCGAAAAGGCTTAACGTGGCTTAATGTTCCAAAGCAGCGATCAATTATCACCAAATTTCTCTCGGACATCTCTTGTCATAAACACTTCCACCTGTCAAAAAATCAAAACTGAAATCTATATGAGTATGGACGTTATCTTATATTAAGCGTTTTCCTCTCCATTGACACCCATTATAAGAAGGCTTTTTTTTTGCCAGTGCTCCTTACATTAACCAAACAGTTTTGCTTTTAAAAATACAATTCAAAACATGTTGAAATGATCCTATCTTCTGTGCTAAGGTTTCAAGGTTCACAACTCATCACACTAAATATTTCCATGGCTAATTAATGAAAAAGAGGAAGTCAAATCTTGCATGTACAAAATATCTTTCTTTTTTCATACAAAAGAACACTATGAACATTGTTACAACCATGTAACTCGGTAAAGATCTGCAGGGGTTTTCCAATGTACTAATCAATATGTTTTCAATATAGAAAATGCAGAGAAATAACTAATAACCATGTGAATATTATTGTAATTGTCATTGTAATAATCCATATTATTTTATTTAATTCATAGAGTGTTTATCAAAAACTAAAAGATGCTATGTACAAGTAAAAATACCAACAAGAAAAAATTCATTGGTATCAATGTGAACTAACACCAAGCACTTAACAAACATTAGTGGACAAGAACAGCAAGTGAAAACAACAAAGCAATCAAATGAAACCTAGACATAATGAAATGGCCAAAGATGAGAGGTCTGGGGAAATGGCTAAGAAAACAAAAGGTTAAAAATGAAAAAAAAACAAGTTGAAACAAAACAAGTACAACAAGAAGGCCGAAAAAGACCATGCTGTATACTCTAGAATAAGGAACTGAGGACAAGCCAAATTGCAAAAGTGAGTTGAGTTTTTGGAATATTGACTGATTCTGAGTAATGGGCTACAGCTGGGAGTTAGTTTTAGAGCCAAGTGGTAACACTGCTTTACCCTTGCCATAGCATAGAGGCTTGGTTGTGGGATGCAAAGATGACCATAATCTAAGTACTTCACTGGTATGGATGCAGGAGGTCAAAGAAGATTCAAGGCCATTCCTCAGTTATCAAGTTAGAAAGAATACTTTATTGGTAGTAGCTATAAGTTCTAGCTTTGATTGATAGCCAGTGAAGGCCATTCAAAATGGGTGTAATGTGAGTCCAGTACTTTGCATAGGCCAGAATTGTGGCATCACAGTAATGTAGAAATCTTTGGACACAAAGACATGAAGCTTCTCGGCATCATGCCGTGCAAGAGAGGGCCTAACTCTGGAATTACCTCTCTTGTGTAAAAATATCTTTCCATTATGTTATTCTGTGCTGATGTTCAAAATTATATTGAAATGGTAAAGATCAATCAAAAATGATTGCAAGATTTTTGATCATTAGAAAAGGGGAAGCCATAAAATCATGATTTCAAAGCAAAATCACTGACTTCACTTAGCTCTGAGTTGGATGCAGTAATAATGACCTCAGACTTACTATCAAGTTGGTGAGTGATTTTGTGCTGACAAATCAGCATGTCATCCATGCAGAAGTGGAAGCTAAATTCAAAAAGGCATGAAATATGTCATAGCAGGAACTTGTTAAGGAACATGGTGAAGAGCGAAGCTCCAAACACAGAGCCCTGGGGAACTCTTTGAATGCCACCTCTCAGGTTAGATACAAGGGAATCAACTGCTTCCTGTTACTCAGGTGAGACCGAAACCAATTAACAATCTTGTGACACCAAGACAATACAATCTATTCAGTAAAATATCATGACTCACTGTATCACAATTATGTAAGCAGAATAACCATGTCAAGACCACTAGAATCAGTGGATACCAAATGGTCAATGATCACCTTAACCGAGGCAGTTACAATGCCACGCTTTGGGTGGAACCCAGAGAGTGGCTCACTGTGTGTTCATGATGACAGTTCATATATGCGGAAAACTGATGTCACCATGAAGCACTCCTCTGTTATTCTCTGTGCTGGTGTGTTAACTCAAGCTGTGTGCATAGTTCCTGTTTTGTTACTTTCAGAATCACTAAATGTATTGCAAAACGAGGTCACTGGCAAGTGGATGAATTTGTTAGACTTTTTTGAATGATTTTTGATGAATAATCATTGACTGCTTATCACATTTAAAAGAAAAATCCACCTCTAAACACACACAGAAGCCAAACACTCTGGGGTAATGCTCAAAATACAATTCTGCTGCTGAAGAAATAGACTATGGCATGTGTGTATATATATGTGTGCTGTGTGGGTGTGTGGCAGTGGGGAGGGTAATAATAATAATAATAATAATAAACTTTACTCTATAAAAATCAAAACATCTGTGACTGTACTGTTTGCCATACTGTTGCCAGTGTTATAAGAGCTTCATATTTACAATTAAGGCCATGTGGCTCTTACCTTAAGCTGTGTGCCTGAGTCCAAATAGTAAGGAATGTTTCATCTCATGGCTTTAAGTAAGTATACTTGCCATCTTTGGCAAAGAGCATGTACTTGTTGCATTGTTGCATTTTGCCCACTTTGAGTGGTAAAAGGGGGTTGGTTGTTTGTAGACATAAGGTATTTGTAGTTTGGTTAATGATTAAGAAAAAGCCTCTGTTAAGTAGGGATGTTATGGAACTAGCCTTACATGAAATGTGTGTGTGTGTGTGTGTGTGTGTGTGTGTGTGTGTGTGTGTGTGTGTGTGTGTGTGTGTGTGTGTGTGGGTGTGGGTGGGGAGGCTTCTCGTGAGTAGTTCAGTTTGAATGTGTCCTCTAAGAAAATAAATAGTTGTGACTCCCTGTCTTTAAATTCGTCAATTCATAATCAGTTGCTAATGCAGAATGGCACATTCACGGAGATGGAGGTTTCTGTAATCGCTGTAAATAACAGTTAACAGGCTTAACAGACATGAAATGAATGTCTCCAGAGACTTAACTATTTGAAGAGCCAGCCGGTGTGTTATTATGCAAATAAAATTATAAACGTCTTGGACAGTGCACCAGGAAGTGGCAACAAAAACTCCCAACCAACTGAATATCAAGTTCCTCATTCTGTGAAGTGGATGGTGCTGGTTAAGTTAGAGCCGGACCGTTCACTTTGGCAAAATTGGTGAGTAAATCGGACAGTGATTACGATTTACTCTGTACTGGAACAGCATCGGAACGTTTTATAGCCGTTTTGATAAAGTAAGTATGCCATTTAATTATGTGTCATATTTATTTAGTTGTACATATTTGTACATTTCCTGAAGTGTCTGTTATTTCATTTGTTAATCGTAAATGGACCACAAAAACTGTTTCTGATACTGTATTTAAATAAATTGATTTTCTGGTTTGCCTGTGTCAGTGAACAGAGCTCGTTTTAGCTGAACACGATTGGCCTTATTTGCATGTAAGGTAGTGTAGTTTTGACGAAGCGTTTCAGAAGATGCCAGCAACTATTTGTTTCATGCTGTGGCCTGTCATCTCAATTTATCGTTGTTCTATGTTGTTCTGTCCAAACCATTATTAGCTTTATAGTCATATTGATCATGATGATGATACGGGTTAGATCTGAATATTGGCATTATATGTTGCGATTATTAGGTAAAGTATTACTAATTCATTTCACATTTTCACGACTTTGTTAGATTTAAATGACACATTAATTAAAATAAATTACGTTTTATAAATAAAATAAACACTGATCCTATAGTTTCCGCTGTTTGCATTGTCGAAGGGTAATTTATTGATTTAGGCTATTTATTGTGAGCCATACGCTGAAAGGAAGTCTCTTGTGAAAATTTCAACATCCAACATCCAGCTTCTGTTGTAGCCTAATCTTAGCTGAGGTTACTGGAGTGACGTGCGTAGGCTGTCTTATTTCAACATGGGCATGCAAGTAGCCTGAATGCCCACTGCTGCTTTTGCATGACAGAATAAAATTCTTGATTAAAGTTAGTTGTTTGAGCAGATGCAACCTATATGCACCCTGCTTGCCTATGCCCTGTCTCTAATGCAGGTTCTGAGACAATCTTGATAATGGAAGTCAAGCGTGATCAGTGTTAGCTTCCATGTGTTTATGGCAAATGATTTACGGTTGCCATGGTACTTTTATGGGCAAGTGAAAGACTTGTGATCACACATTTGCAGTGTGCTGTTAGACTGCTTGTGTGTATCTCAAGTAAAAGTTTCCAGGTAAACTTTGTCCCTTGTTCAGATTGGCATCATATACTCTGTAGCATTAAATTGGGGAACATCATGGTAATTATACTGATCTGTACAATACAAAAATCATTTTAAAGGTACAGAAATGGTAAACTATGAAAGGTTATCTGTTAAGGGAAATCACACTCTCTATTCCTCACAGTGTTTGCGAAGGATGCAAGGATTTAACATGTGAATTAACCCACAGGGGAGCAGGTTTGGCAGGGTTGGAAGAATGATCATAGAAAACTGTCTCCATCACAAATAGGGATTACAGTCCAAAATAAATGTCTAGCAGCTTCTGCCTCCATATTTTTACAAGTAATTTATGTGTGTTCTGTCACAATACCCTTATTCACTTATTTGCAGAATTGTAAGCATGTTGACATTTTGTTGGTGGTAAGCACTAAAACGTTCTAGTAAAAGTTGGGTACAGAGGACCATTTTAATCTTTCTATATTTCTTATCTGACATATTCAGTTGGAAGTCTTGTGCTAGGAGGTGTTCTTGATGTGGTGTGATAATTTACATAGGTTGCCAGTCACCATAAGTCATAACAGTTAGAACTGATTGTACACACTTTATGGCAGTTACTGTATCTTTGGCTGATCACAGCCCAGTGTTGAGACTCCATGCTAACCTTCAAAGTCTATGCCTTGTTGAACATCCTGACAAGGATAATTATGAAACCTGAGTTTGGAAACCTACATGAACAGAGGGATGTGTATAGAGAAATACACTGCCTGGCATTAGACACCAGACTGCAATGTGCTGGTACCCCCTGGCTCCGCCTGCCTTTGCTTATTGGAGGAAGTGTGAGGTCCCTTTTATAGGGCACATCACAGTAATCTGACCAAAAAGTTCTTCCAGTTTCCTGTCAGAAGCCTAAAAATACTGTAACATGACAGCTGGCTTCTCTCAAAGTGAAAAGGACCAGCAGTACTATGTCTTATCAATTTAACTTGTTAAGTATTAAGCATTATATCATATGTAAGTGGATAATTGCCAACAATTTTTTTGCCCATGTGGTATGTTTTTTCCCCTTAAATATTTTCCCACCAAATTATACACACAAAATGTTTCTTTTGGTTGGTAGAGATTTCTCCTCTTCAAATTAACCCACTTATCCTAACCATCCTAACCTTGCTTTTTGAGAATGCTGGGGTAAAATGGAGATGAGAATTGAATGGAAGTTTTAGCCATGCTGTTTATACATAGCAAAATAGTAGATCTCCTTATATTTTGAATTATTAGTAGTCATGCTACATGGACTGTAGGGGAATGGGTTCTTAGACTGTATTACCTCAGGTGTTGTATAGATTAAGTTTGATCTTAACTACAACAAAATGATACTAGCTCTGTGCAATGCAGGTGCAAAAAGTGAATGTTGTTTCTCTTTCCTGTTTAAATTTAGCCCTTCTTAATGTCATCCTTCTGAGGTTAAAAGATAGCACATTTCATATTTCTGTTTCCTTTCACCTGGAGAACTGGGTGAAACATGATTAAAAATGTGTTGCCTCTGTCTGGGGTCAGGGATTTTGTGCATATCGAATTGTGCATAGTGGGCCTTAGTGGGCAGCTAAACTTGCCTGAAAGCAAAACTGTTCAACATTTCCTCAAATACCAATGCTTGAGGAAATAATACCCCAGAAAGAACAGCGTAGTGTATCCGCTGGGAAGGCAAATATTTGGTCAAACACTGATAATATCTTCTCAGACATTTGCTCTGCCTGAGGACATCACAATTTATAAATGTAAAGGGAATTTCCTTCAATAGAACATATTTTGTCCGTGTAAATATTTCACGTTTGCTATTGTAAAATAATTTTCTAGCAAAGGGTCAATGCAGCATTTACAGCATATCTGATGAGTGTGCCGTCTTTTATTGGTTTATTTGTTACAGTTTGGCCTATCTGACATTGCCCTACTGTACCATTCATTGAGCCCAAACAAGAGAACTGACTTAGAGCTAATGGCTTTCTTCATAGAGCTTGAGTATGGATTTTTTTTTATCTTTTTGTGTAAGACTTGAAATTTGGTGCAATAAATTTCAGTTGTGGATGTTAAAACTACTGCAGGGCATTGCTGTGTTTGATTTTAACTGATTTCACTGCATACAGGATTTGTGATTTGTGAATATGTGTTTGTTCATTGTTGTTTGAAAACAGGCAACAAAATCAGTTTGTTCTTCTAATACCAGTTACATCATTTCCCTTGTTCAATCCAACCACAGCTGGCATTTTCCTGAAGTTTGAGAAACTTTTTTTTTTGCCTGCCAAGCACTTGGTGTTATATCTTAAAAGCATTGAAAAACACATGGTTAAGATGACGACATTAAAGATGAAGATCTTTGGAATGCTGTGGTTAGATTAAATCCAGGCCAAGTCTGGCATTTTTTTTTTTTTTTGACACCTGATGAAATGAACTGACTGTGTAAAAAAAAACTCTGTTCTGACAAGGAGTGATTCACATGCATTTTAATCCAATCAGTATGTCTTGTTATAATTGAGTGCCAATATCACTGTTAATACAAATAGCATTGATGTAGACTGTTGCAATCTGAGGGAGGTAATGACTCCAGTTTCACATTCACACCTCTTGGGTTATGACATTTGCCTGAAGACGAAAGCAAATAAAACCAGAATGTTCTCATCTTATAAAAATATTGTGTGGTGGAAAATGGAAATACACAATCTGGCGATTTCTGTTCCCTTGGCATCATCTGTTTGATGTCTTGGGAATAAATCATCATTTTAAGGCCATAGTGAGTATTGAAAAGGCAAAAAAACTTAAGGACTTAAAAAATAAATGTATGTAACCAGTACACTTCTCTTATAAATCAAAGAAATATATGTTTGGCTTTTTGAGAATTGAAGCCCTGCCTCCTTTTTGGACTCTTCTGTCTTGAAATTCAAAATGAATGAACTGTCATTTTGTTTTACTTACACTAATGCAAAAGTGACCTCTCTGTTACCACACTACTCAAAAGGCATATTGATGACTGCAGTCAGTGTTGACAGAGGATGCAATTAGCAATTAGAGATATATGACCTGATTTTTACAAGTTATCCTGTTTTCAGTGTTGTTATTATTCTGTCAGATATTAACAACAGAACAATACTTTCAGTATTGGTTAAAAATAGGTTAAATTCGTCAGACTCATAGACTGATGGTCTTGCCTGAATGGTTCTCAGTGCATAGCTGTGAAAAAATGTAAAGGTTAAAGATCACTGGGGAACAACCTACTCATCATGTTGTCCGCATGTTTGTGTTTATCCCATCTGTGTCCATGGTTTATGCAGCATATTTGAATATTTAAAGGTTGGAAAAATATGGACCATGCTCTCATATTTTACTTTCTCCCCTTCTGCCTTTCTGTATGTGGTCTCTACATATATCCATTGTATAGAGTAATGTAAATGTTTAATGGAGTGAGTCCATAAAATCATTGAATAGAATAATGTAAGTGGTGTGTAAAGGCTAGTTAATATTACCATACAAAGTGCCGTAAAAACAGGATAAGTGCTCAGCTAAGCCCAATGCCACTTAAACATCTACAAGGTAACATGCACCATTATGCTACAAGAGAACAATTAGGCGTGTAGATACCAGAATATCATTGGGCATATCAAGTGGGCACTGTGTTATAGTGTTGCAGGTTTAATGGAGAGAACCCATGTGACTTCTCCTCTGATCAATATGCACAGAGGCAGATGGAAGTGATGGACCCAAATTTGTCAAAAGGCTTCTGCTTTACATTTGGCAAATAAATGATAATATTAAATAATGAAACATTTCCACACCTTTTGTCTCTTAAACAGCCTTTTGATGTGTGTGTGTGTGTGTTATTTTCAAGACGCACATGGACTGAAATGTTGTTGCACATTAAAAACAGACTTATTGCATGAAAACAGTATGCATTATACTCCTATTTATCATATTCTTCCCTGCTAGCCAACTAACAGGTAGAATAATGGGCATATGTTTCACTAAGTTCAAATCAATACTGATGTCATTGTGAGCAGAATGATCTGGGGAAAAAATAATGCTATATAACACATGTACTGCCTGTTGTTTCTCTGTAGTCTAACCTCACTGTCATTTTATAGGGTGCAAAATCACATATTCTTTTTTTCCTTTTTTCTCCCCTTCCAACAGAAAATATGGGATGTATAAAATCCAAGCTGACCAATGGTGGGAACGAGGATACGCATACTTACACAAAAAACCAACCAGTACGTACCGACCGAACTAGATATGTGAGAGACCCCACCACCAGTAGGTCAGTAAGGAGTGGGGGGTACCCAGAGAAAGTGGCTCTCTGCAATAGTCTATTCAGTTAGCAGGTTTGCATGAACATGCTGTTGTGCTGACACTTTTTTCCTATCTTTATTTTACATAATATAGTTATTAATCGATCACGTTTGAGAGTTGGAGTTTATGCTTCATTCGTGGTCTAGTTACATTACATTATTGTCATTTAGCAGATGCTCTTATCCAAAGTGACTAACATAGGTTACAATTTTTCAGCCTTATCCGTTTATACAGCTGGGTATTTACTGAGGCAATTCTGGGTTAAGTACCTTGCCCAAGTGTACAGCACCAGTACCCTGCTTGTTATCACTATGCTACACAGTGGTTATAATTGTTAATGATTTAAACTTCATAATACAACAGCCAGTTATTCAAATAAGAATTAAAACTGAATAACGTCCTGTTTTAGTTCAAATGTTACATTATACATCATGTCATCAGTCATGCAAGATGAATGTAGCGGTCAAGCATTGTGTGTATCAATGAATCAGTGGCAGCCAGTGAGCTACAAACAGGCAAGACAGAGAACTTACAGTGGCTTTAAAGTGGTAATGATTCCTTCTTCCTTCTTACTGTTGTGCTGAATGTGATACTTTTACCTTTGCATTAAATGATTTAGTCATAACAAAGAGAATGGCCTCCATTTAATAACATTTTGTCAAGGATGCACGCAGACATGAATTTTGATTAAATGTTAAAATGCATTTTTCAAACCTTAGTGGTTCTCTTTGTAGGGTGAGTGCAGTATATTCCTCCTTGAGATTACATAGGTTTCTTTAATAGTAGTACCCCACCTATGCAAACAAGACTTTTTTGGGATTGAGCACATCTTTACTATCATTTCATAGAAAGACAGAGGTAGCATATTAAATGCAACTAGTTAAACAAGTTAAAATGAATCAGCTGCTTTTGAGTGATCTGAATGAGCAACATTATCAAAACAGGTCTTGGATAGATATTAGGTCTATAAGGTCAGGGTTTTGGCTATCTGTAGCTCACTGACCATCAGTGCGGTAACAATTCCACAGTGCCAGTCATGGAAACTAGAGTAGTATGAAGATGCTTCATATGGCTTACTGGCTGATTGACATGTATCTTGATTATCACCAGGAATTTGAAATTCCGAATGCCTCATCCAGTGTACAGAAAGACAAAGCAGTAATCTTCTCCAAAATTGCAAATATCATAATACACCGTATATGAAAGATAACAGACATCTGATACTAGATGTACTTGTGTTTTTCATTTGGGTTTGTGCCCATGTCTTAATACTAAAGACAATTTCATTGGCTTTCCATATGATATTGCAATATAATTTATTGAATTTACCAGTGACTGGATCTGATTGATCTGCAGAAACAGGCCTTGTAACCCAAATGTTGATGGTTCAGTCCCCCGGTGTTACACTGCTGTTTGTGCTCTTTGGACGGGTACCTAAATTCACTTTCCTCAGTAAATATCCAGTTGTAAGAATAGATAACATGTATAGATTGTGTATGTCACTCTGGATACGAATGTCTGCAAAGTTACTACAATATAAAGATGTTGAGACATTTTTAGGTTTATAGATATGATGCTAAATCTGCCCATGAAAGTATGCTTAGCTGTCCTTACATATTGGGTTTTAAGAGCCAAAGAGTATAATTTGAGAAATGTTATAACACCGCACGTCAGAAGGAAAATACACAATAATATAGCCTTCCTTAAGCTTTTAAGTAATAAAGATATCACCTGATCACATTAAAAAGCACTGTAGTACACTGATTTCTTCTTTTGTTGTTTATCATTTATTAGCGATAATCATGTTTTGTTTTGTTTATTTGTTGCCATAGAGTTTGCCAACTCAAGGGGGTCTTCTTCCTGGCCAAGTGTTCCAAAGAATGGAGGGTATGTTCATCCCTTTTTCACATCACCTTTAAGGCAGCCAGCTATGAAAACATGAGTAACACTGCTTTTCTGTTACAGAGCAAAATGGGTCTGTGAAAATAGTGGTTGCACTGTACCCATATGAAGCAGTACACAGTGGAGATTTGACATTTAAGAAAGGAGAGCGTCTTAAAGTTCTTGAAGAGTAAGTTGATTTATTTTTTGTCTTAATGGAAAAGTGTATGATTTATCACACCCTCTGTGTTGTGTCAGGACTATAAGTACATTCTGTTATATTTTGTAAATGTTTATAGTTTTGTAGCAGTATATGCAAAGTTTGTAAATTTGGTCCATCGAAGCTGATAGACTTCTTCAACAACCTAACAGAGAGGTTTTTTCCAGTAATTTCTCCAAACTCTTTTCAGCCTCTTTTATTTTGTCAGGCACACATTTGCAGCAATGTCACATAGCACCATACCCTTTGTTTCACGCATGCCTTATTTCCTTTCAGGAAAGGAGAATGGTGGAGAGCAAAGTCTCTTTCAACCAAGAAGGAGGGTTTGATTCCCAGTAATTATGTAGCTCAAGCAGACACAATGGAGACTGAAGAGTAAGCCTGTACATTTAACTACAAAAACATCATTTACGCCAAATATAAACACCGACCTTGTACCCTCAGCTGCATTTCCTTTGTCTTAACTAACATTTAAAGTCCTCTTTTACATTGCAGTATGAGTGACTGAACAAGCCACATCACAAATAACATGGCAGACATAACAGACTGAGAAATTATTTTAAAATACCATATGATGAAGGCATAATCGGGATGCAAATGAGTTTTATATACTGTATGTATGGGTATGGGATCATTTCTTGGAAGTCTTTGATTTGCAACTTGTTTTTTGTGTTGCACAGCTGGTTCTTTAAAGACATTACCAGGAGAGATGCAGAGAGGCAACTGTTGGCTCCTGCAAATAAACCAGGATCTTTCCTCATTCGAGAGAGTGAGACATCCAAAGGTACATATGAGTGATGAAATATTGTTACCAACACTGGCAAAATATGTTCAAGTGTTGTATTGACATGCTACTAAAATAAGCTGCTAAAATGTGGTCATGACAAGCTGTTTTTACTCGAGGTACAGTATACTTGTCATCCTCCCAGCACCATACTGTAATACACTAGGGTCTGTGGCAGCAAAATATAGACTGTGGTCTGTGGCAACAACATTTAGAATGAGAGTAGTAGGAACAACATTTACACTTGGGTCTGCAGCAGCAACATTTATACTAAGCTCTGTGGGAGAAGTTCAGACTATTTCTGAAAACTGACCAACAGAATTTGAGGAATAGAGTTACAGTTAAAGAGTTACAGCTGGTTTTACTTTTTAACAAAAATGAACTGTAATTGAACCCTAATTTGGAGAGGCTCTCAAAAAGGGTGACACAAACATGTAAACTAAAAAAAGTTGAAAAAATTACTTACCAGTTACCAGATGGGGTTTTGAAAAGGTTTTGAAAAGTAAATGACTTCCCAGTTTGGATTTTGAAAAGTATGATAGTATTAGCATTAGAACCCTTTTGAAAAGGTGAAGAGCTGTTTAATCAGAGGGTACAGTATGTTCCAGAACAGTGGAACACTATATGTTTCAAGCCTGATGATGTGTGTTTCTGTGTTCTTGTTTTTATCAGGAAGTTACTCACTGTCTATCAGGGATATAGATGACCAGGGTGCAGACACTGTCAAACATTATAAGATCCGCACAATGGACAATGGGGGCTACTACGTCTCTCCTAAAAACACCTTCTCTGACATCAACAGCATGATAAAGCACTACCAGAGTAAGTACCAGAGTAAAATGTTACTCTTATTGTCTTATCATCTGCGCCTGGTGAAATTTAACCACTCACTGTATAGATTCTGTTCATTGTCATTATGCTTGTGCCCTGTTACTTTGCCTACTAAGGTGATTAATTTTAAGAATAAATACAGTAACAGTAACAGCATGTGTTAAAAAACTTTAGAAGTGTACCAGAACCATTTGCCTGTACGCAGTCAATAGTGACCCCTGGAACGAACAACCATTCATCACAAGATGTCAGGAGGCATGAAACGTTTGTTTGCTGTGCAGAGCAAGCAGATGGGCTCTGCCGAAAACTGGAGAAGCCCTGCGTGAAGCCCAAAGCCCAGACACCATGGGACAAAGACGCGTGGGAAATCTCAAAAGAGTCCATCAAGATGGTGAAAAAGCTTGGGGCGGGACAGTTTGGTGAAGTTTGGATGGGTGAGTCTCAGCACCTCTGCTTGCCCTCCTTATTTAGAATACAGAAAAAGGACTGTGCTGCACTGTAATGACCTCATCATTCTGTATTGTAGCCGGACCCAAAGTAAGAAAGCCTAGATACTTTCTCAGTATTTGTGGTAAAGACAAAGAACATAATGAAACATACTATAATGACGAACTATAATCTATGAGGATATATATATGTATGATCCTAACTGTAAGCTTTTCACAAACCGTTGTTTATGTGATTGTTTGAAGGTTAATCCCATCAGTTGGTGCAAAGTAACTGATTGCATCTTTTGTACAATAGCCGATTTGTTGTGAAACTGTGGCGTTGTATTCTGCAGCAAGTCGTGTCACAGTACCAATGATATGTAGTGGGTGAAGTGTGTACTGGAGGACGTGCACAAGCCGTAGTGCTGGAAGCACAAAGAGGGGAATGGAAGGCTCCCTCCCTCCGCTGCAGAATTTGCATCGTTATGACTATTCATGCGCTTCCTATGCTCATGCTGGCCGTGAATTCCAGGAAGTCGCCAGCTTTGCAAATATACAAGTGGAGCGGGGGGTTCTTCAGTTCAAGATGTTTCCCCTTGTTTATGCGGCCTCCTTGACGCACAATTCAAGTGAAATGCCTTCCTCTGTGACACTGTGAGGAAACCATTGAACCGTTCTACAGCACGTTTCCTTTCATACCCCTTTGTGAGAGTCTTTTTACTGTAAACAGCATGGCAATATAGTTACCCTGTTAGGAGTATCTTTAACTGTTGAACCTATTGAGCCTACGGCACAAGTCATTTTGCTAAAGGCCTTTCTCTTGTAATACAAGTTGTTGTTTTTATAAAGGTAATGCATATCATTTAATATTTTATTGAGCCAGTGAAAGACTCTTTGGTAATTTTGTATATTTTTTCTTAGGTTCCAAATAGCAAGGTGTTTCTTGGGCTGTGTACAAGAGCTTTTGCGTCAGGTCCAGCTGATGACTTCCCTTAATGCAGGGTTATGGGGTCTAACAAAAAGATATTCTGTCTGACTCTCACTACCGATACCAAAACCAATGAGTAATAAGGAGCTCACTGAGATCTCTGTTTGAGTAACCACCTGTCACAAAGTTAGAGACAACATCAACTTTCCATATTCACTGCACAAAATCAAATTATGCCAAGATATGTGATGTGCTTTGTTTTACAGTATGTCTGATGTGTGTCAAAATTAAAACACAGCTGCAAAATTGAAAACATTAAGTGCAAATGGGCATTGCTTTGTGATATGCATTGGTAGGATAGGTATTACTGTTTATTTGCATGTTTTTTTGTTGTTCTGGTAATTTGCATAATCTATGCTGTGCTTCATTTGCATTGCTTTTTCTTGTCAGTAAACAGTACCTGTCAATAACTGCCCTGAGGCAAGCTTAGAGATATACATTTGCATTTGCTTTTTCAGTACAGCACAATCCAGCCTCTATGCTGTACAGTTTGCATTCATGCCCGTTCCCATTGCTTGATATTTAGAGACACGGTTAATCGTGCTCTATGTCTCAGTAGCACACCCCCAGATAACAGACCTTATAACCTTCTGTTCTGCTTAAGTGATATGCCAAACCAGTGTGTACCACTAAAGATCAGTATCTTTAGGGTTAACACACCCTTTCATTGACTGGTAAAACCTTGCAGTAGGAGTAACCCTACCATGGAAAAATGGCAACCAATTTATTTGCAGTTTGTCAAATGTCAGCTTTTTGTATTAAAAGTACTCAAGTAGTAGTTTTAGTAGTGGTAGTGTGTCAGTAGTAGTATATAGTTTGATATCTAAAAGGTATATATATTTAGTTAATTTTGTATAATTATTTTGTCATACAGTACAGTATATTTTGGAAACTGAAACGATTTCCATTCTTTTCAATATTTATGCCTACTGAAGAGCAAGGTAAGGAACAGCTTATTAGATTGAAGGCTACCATTTAATGACAACTGGTTTCATGACATTAGTACATGACATTAGTGTTACATTCTGCGATGGGGGCATTACATATGGTCCCTAACACTGACAAAGAAACTGCTGTGTTGCCAAACAACCTGTGAAATTCAGTTGTTTT
Organism: Megalops atlanticus; assembly: GCA_019176425.1. Taxonomy (NCBI): domain Eukaryota; kingdom Metazoa; phylum Chordata; class Actinopteri; order Elopiformes; family Megalopidae; genus Megalops; species Megalops atlanticus. The sequence goes on from CM032876.1 coordinate 53,632,058, forward strand.
CAATGTATACCTTTATCTACAATGTTCAACGTGCCTTTGCATATTTCATTCTGTCCTCAAATGTCCTGCCATTAAAGGAAGCGCAGTGGGGTGTGTTAGCCTGTAGATATCAGTGGAAGTTAGCTTCCTTATCTTGAGGAAATATTCAGCTGTATAAATTGATTATTTGTAAGATATACAACTCGCCATGGACAGCTACTGAGGACTTGCGCAGTACTTGAAAATCTGTGGATTTCTTTACCAGCCTTCTACAACAACAGCACCAAAGTGGCAGTGAAGACCCTGAAACCTGGGACCATGTCTCCAGAGGCCTTCCTGGAGGAGGCCAACCTGATGAAGACCTTGCAGCATGACAGACTGGTGCGACTTTATGCCGTGGTCACTAAAAGCGAGCCCATCTACATCATCACCGAGTTCATGGCCAACGGTAGCTAAACATCTGACCTTCTACTTCATCCCTTTTTTCTATTCTTTCTATTCTTTAGTTACACCACTGCAAAGGAGTGTGAATGGGGAAATGAAATACTGCTTCATTTCATGTCTGAAAGTCCTGTCCATTTCATATCTGTTTTTTGTTCATTTGCTCTATTTGTACATAGTTGAGATGGCCTTGAATTGAAGTGAAATTCAGGTTTGCATCAACAGTTTTGTGTCAAGCTTAAGACAAGTAAATCTAATAGACTAATAATCTGGTATTTACATTTCTAATTTTAATACATTCTAATACATCTAATGCATGTAATCCATTTTACTACATTCTTAATTGTTCAGGTAATATTGGTATTCCTCTGTCTTTTACAGGTAGTTTGCTGGATTTCTTAAAAAGTGAAGCTGGCAGAAAAGTGCTGCTACCCAAACTAATAGATTTTTCAGCCCAGGTACAAAGTGCTTTTTTATTAGTAGTAGTATTTACTTTCTTTTTTTGTGGACTTGCGTGGTGGGTGGTGGACTTCTTTCCTTTTCAAAAATTTGCATTATTGTTATTGATGTTTCAAAAAGGTATTTTTACAGATGCCTTTTTTGCTAGCCTGTTTCCACAGAAGTGCTATTAAGTGCAAAAAATTCTGTGATGTCAGTTTTTCCATTGGTAACCTCAAAAAGGGAACTACGTCTTGCACAATCGTTGCCATTGTCATTTCATGTCAGGGCTCTTCAGACAGAGTGAGAGTAACAGTGCTTCAGTACATTCAACATTCCATTACACTTTGTTTCTTACTGTTTTGACCTATGGGAATTTTGAGAAAATAATGACTACAGTAATACACATTAACAGTAGTTGAATGGCATTAAAGTAATTTGTAGAGAACATAGTATGTTAATTGTCTATTTTAACTATATCACTGCCTCAGTGTGGCCTTTATAAAAAACAATGGATCTTTTGGCTAAGTTTTAACACTTAAGTCGATAATAAACATGAAATGATACCATTGTTTATACCTGCAATGTGCTACCTTAATTCAGTTGAAATAGTGCAGCAAGACTGAGAGGATGTATGGTCTAATGGAGGAGAGATACCACACCTCAATTGTCAAGACCACCAGCACAGCTGGTGTTATGCTGTGCGTAGCTAATCTGTAAGCAACTGCCATCATGTGCAGTGCTGCTGGTGTGGTTAGCATGAAGGCTTCACTAGTATTTAAAAGACTCGTAGTCTGTCCTTCTAGTTTTGTGTAAAACTATAGTCTGTGCCAATTGATCATGTATCCTGTGAAGCTGAGACACTTCACATTTGAACTTTATGTGACATGGCCTACTGTGTTTGTGTGAGGTACAAAGTTGATAGTAGTATACATGGTTTAGAAACAGGAGTTATGAGCCTGTTTTCATATTAAACATGATTTAGACCATTCCCAATGTGGAATGTAATCTCTAATGGGCTTTTACCCTGTTTCTAGATTGCAGAGGGGATGGCTTACATTGAGAAAAAGAACTACATTCACAGGGACCTGAGAGCTGCAAATGTTCTCGTGTCTGAGAGCCTGCTCTGTAAGATTGCTGATTTTGGCCTCGCGAGAGTCATTGAAGATGATCAGTACACAGCTAGAGAAGGTGGGCTTCCAGTCTGTGCTGACCAATGACTTTCATACACAATGTCTCATTGCTGCCCTGTTGTTGCTGCTTGAAGTTTTTGTATACTAGTATGCAGCATTCAATTGGTTGTTAACTAAGACAAGTTAGCCTAAAAAAAATCTATACATTAATGATGCAAAGACATCACATTTTAAGAAGTGTACAATGAATATGCTGTTGTATTGATTCATCCAATAATCTGTTCAGTTGCATAATCCCTTTTTTCTGCATTCCAGTGTAGTACATAACGCTTTATATAGACCAAACACCCTTGCCTGTCAAAGCTTACACACCCAAAGCCACCAACTTAGGAAAAGCAGATTTAGCATTTCCATTTTTGTCACTTAATTAGATGCTGGACAAATAGAGAACAGAATCGCAGACATAGCAAGAAGAATGTTCATTCCAGTTGTGACTCTGTTCCCTTTATGTGACTCTGCTGCAGACACCAAATCTAACAGTTGCTGAAATGCAACCATGAAAATTCTGTTGAAAAACTTGAATTACATTACACGCTTTACATTACATGCATTTATCGGCACTCTTATCCAGAGAGACTTCCAGTAGAACATAGTAGAACATAAGTGTATGCATTCAATTTAAACGAGCAACAGTGTCAGGCCAGGCTAACAGCACTCCAAGACCGGTGAGTGTGACCATAACACTATTTGACCCCTACCACAAATTAACCTAATCTGACAGAAGCCAAGTATACTATGAAACAACAGTCCCTAGAACACAGAATCCAAAATACATCACAATACTACACATAAAATAAGTGTCAAATACTAGAGGTACCTGGTGTTAGGGGGCGGGGATTGAAGTGGAACCGGAATCTAACAAATGTTTTCATACAGGAGCCAAGTTTCCCATTAAATGGACAGCACCAGAAGCCATCAATTATGGATCATTTACAATTAAATCAGACATGTGGTCATTTGGAATCCTTCTATATGAAATCGTCACATATGGAAAAATCCCTTACCCAGGTAAGAGCGCTGAAAAAAGGTTCTAACACAATCCAACAAATACATGCCAGTACACATACAGACACATCTAATGTCAGTGTTTCAAAAAAGGCATTCATTTATTGAGAGACATATTTAGTGATCACAGTCTTAGAACATTCCAAGACATTAAAGAAACTTGCCAGGTTCTTCATAGTTTATGTACTTAAGATTATGGTCTGCACTTTGTGCCTATGGAGCACCATGGGACACAATGAAATTCAAATTTAACTGTACTCTGAAGTAGACATGGATTTGGGAGGGCGTTCAAGCATTCATTTATTGAAAGACATATTTAGTGATCACAGTCTTAGAACATTCCAGGACATTAAAGAAACTTGCCAGGTTCTTCATAGTTTATGTATTTAAGATTATGGTCTGCACTTTGTGCCTATGGAGCACCATGGGACACTATGAAATTCAAATTTAACTGTACTCTGAAGTAGACATGGATTTGGGAGGGCGTTCAAGCAATATCCGAAAAATCCAGCATATCAACTCATACATTTTAAGTTAATTTATAAAGCATATGATACACCTTATCTGCTGTATATAATGGGAAGGGCTCCCAGTCCGGCTTGCACAAACTCTGGTGCAGTGGGTACATACTTACACATGTTTTGGGATTATGTAATCAAATATCAGAGGTATGACAATGATCAAAGTCCCAGATCTTTATTTAAGTGATCATTACTCTCTTCATCTCAACCTGAATCAGACATGGATTTTACATTCTGCCCTAATGGCTGTTTAAGAAATTTATTCTATGCCACTGGTTTTAACCCCATCGACCAATGGAAATAACATGACTTTTTGAATTTCAAATTTGTTTTATTAGAATACTCTACAGCAAAAATGAATAAAGCAAAAAAAGAAACCTTAAAGGCCTGGACCACTTTTATTGAATGTCTAGCTACCGAATTAGAGGAAGGATCTACTGAAGAATAATTTCATTGTATTGAATCTTCTCTTCTGTGCTCTGTTCTGATCCTTACTTCTGTACTTTTGCAAATCATGCCTACCTGTATGCCTCTCCTTTTCTATAAGCCCTATTGTATATAGTGCATTAACTTCTGATAATAAAAATATTGATAAAAAAGCATCAGGCTCTGAAGAATGAAGATCTGAAGTTGTCAAATGACAGTCAGTAGTCCTTCACTGACATCTGCTGGTTGAAAATAAGAACTGCATGATTTGTTTTGCAAGCACTGGTTGCTAGATTTTTGGATAATGAAAGGTATATATTTCATTGAACCTGTGTGACTTTATTTGTGCTCATGCATTCTAAAAATATTAAATGGTAATGAATATGCTCCATAAAGTGCTGCTGGCCCTCTTCCACACTGTTGTGTGGAATGTTAATATGTTTTATGGTACTCTGACTCAGTTGAAGGGAGAATTGAGGCATTCACAGCAAAGTTTTTGTTCTGTTTCAGGCTAGCTAAGGTAGAACAATGATGTGAATTCATTATTGATGAATCTTAATTAATTGGAAATGTTTCTTTCCCTGCAGGGATGAGTAATGGTGATGTAATGATGGCTGTCCAGCGAGGTTATCGGATGCCGTGTCCCGAAGACTGTCCCAGCGAGCTTTATGACATTATGACCACATGCTGGAAGAGCAAGCCAGATGACAGGCCCACATTTGATTACATGCAAAGTGTACTGGATGACTTCTTCACTGCCACTGAGGGCCAGTACCAGCAGCAGCCATAGGACTAGATCCACTTCCATAATGGACAGAAAAAGACAATGATTCTGCATTGGTAAAAAAATCCTGTCACTTGTTTCCAGCAATCCAAGCATCATTTGTTTTTACCCAATGGCTTACTCCTCTGTGGTCTTTGCCAGTGAAGCCTTTGCTGCAAAACTAGGATTTCTGACTGTTGGCTTCACTAAAGCATCACAGCGGAAGCTATCAGTGCTTCAACACCAGGAAGAACAGAGTGGAATCCCTGCCATTTTTGACTCGGGTGTGTGAAAACAACTGGTGCCAATTTTGTACATATGTGAAAGCAGGTCTTGGAAAACAAGCATCTTAAGCAGCACCAAGGAAGCAAGCACATGAAGTGCTGAGTGTGTAAGGGAATTTGACAGTAATTTTGATCCATTTAAATGAGTGTTTGTCATTGGATAACATGTACAGAAATATATGAACATATGGACAAATGGGTTATTCAACAGCACTGATTATTTGGAGATCTTTTCCTCTGTGTGGGTGGAGTCAACTATTCAGAAGAATTAGTTGAAAAGCGGCAACCTTCAGTACAAATGTTTGATTCCCCCTTTTCCAATGCATTGCAGATAGACACGACATCATCTACACTGAATAAATGGGCATAGCCTGGGATACAACACTGACAGATTAACCGTAGGTATTAAGGCCTGTAGGTTTGCCATGCGATACATTTTATCTGCAAACTTTTGTTTCACTGTGGAGACAAACACAATTTATGTTCTAGTTTTTATATCACACTTCTTATGAGCATAAGTATAATCAATAAGAGCTTTGTGCAATAAACAAGGTTTATTCTAAATGCCCTGAGACCTATACTTGGTCTTGCAAGTTGCTGAGAGCAATGGCAGTTCTTTAATGTCAGCCATAATTTATATCAATTTAAATTTTTTAGACCACCTATTGTAAATGGTTTTTTTCTCAACTACAGTCACATATGCAAACAATGCTACATTGAAAGATTGGCCAAGATTTAAGAAAAGGCTCAGAAATGTTTTGAAGTGCCAGTGATCTCGTGTCTCCATTTCAATACAAGCCCACTTAGGAGTGCAGTGTTTCTATCTTACAAAAAAAAAGCCAGTGCTTTGTCCCAATTTACAAATCATAAACGCAACCAGTGGTACATAACCAAGATATGTAATGGAACACATTACAGGTCAAATCATATACTGTAGCTGAGAGCCAGAAACTCCTCATGTGGCTCAATACTGATCAAATTTTAAATGCAGCTAAATCAATTGATGAACAGAACCAAAACGTATCGAAAAGGACCTGTAAAAACTGCAACAGTTCAAATTAAATTTAAAAATCGACATGACAAATTTATTAAATTGACAAGTACATTACACATTAAAAAGTAATAAAAATAATAAAAGCCCAGTTCTCAGTGGCAGGGCTTCTTCTTCAGGGTGGAAGGGGTAGTGGCCCTTACAGACTTCCTCAGGGTCCTGCTGAGGGGACCTTTCCGGGGAGATGTGACTGACTCCTTAATGTTAGCCAGAAGGCCCTTCCTGGGTTTTGATTGGCTGGAGGACTCTTTTGAAAGCTTTGTCAGCTCTTCTCTGAGAGAGGAAACCAAACTTTCTTTTTCAGCCAAGTCATTCTGCAGTCTGTCCATTTCATGTGCCTGTGAGAAGCGGCAAACAGCTTAACGCACAAGGAAGAACTCTATGGCATCCTAACTCAAGTACTTTTGAATTTATCACTTAATTAAAACTATAACCAAACATGTATTGGCAGCTGTTAGTGTTGTTGCAATTTTAATGATGCATACAATGAAATAATTAAGCATGAGCAACATGTACATCTCCTGTTCACCTGGTCAGCTACCCTCTTTTTGAGAGTCTCAATTTCAGCTGATTTTTCCAGAAAGCTCTCCCCTGCTTCCTGGAGTGTTTCTGTCAGCTCTTCAATCTTCCTTTCCAATGACTGAATAGTCTACAGAAAAAAAACATCACTTAGTTCGAACATGTCAGGAGAGAACTGTCCATTCCAGCTACGTAATCACTGTCAACTTAAAATGATCCAGTTCATTACCAACCTGCCATGTTGTGTTCTGCACTTGTTTAAGACATGTACTTTGAGGATCTGTATTTCAAAGACACTTACCTCCTCCTTTCTTTCACAGAGATTTTCAGCAGTGCATTTTGCCTCGTAAAGTGCTTTGTATTTTTCCAACTCTATATATAAAAAAACAAAACCATGAGTACAGTTCTTTCTAATCTTAATTGCATTTAATTCACTTGACTGCTGGTATCTACTTCATTGTTTCAACACAGAGTTTCCCCATTTATATGCATTGTACTCCAAGGTTATGCTGTGTGATTTTGAGAGTGCCATGAGATAATGGGAAGAAAAGTATAATAAACAAATGGTCTCATTGGTGCTGAGCACAACTTGATTTTATCACATTTTGATGTAAAAAAAAATATTTTCTCTCTTACAACCTCTTATGTGCAGAACCACAAAAAGAGCAAAAAAATGTAACTTTAAATGCTTGTAAAATATACATTTCTTACAATGCTATAATGCCTCAAGCTATAGTAGTAACCCTAACAAATAGCTTCCATGATCTTCATATATTCTTCATAATTGCTAACATGAACATGAGTACAGTGGATATGGTTCAACAAACAAATGTACAGACCTTGAGGTGCCTCCTGTGCTGGGGGATCTGGGGAGCACTGAACGGCACTCTCCACAGTCAGAGCCACAGACAAGGCCTCTGTAGAACCTTGGAGCTTCTGCTCCAGCTCCATCACCTTTCTCCTCAGCTCCTGAAGCACAAAACAGAGGGGAGAACATTCCTACATGTCACCATCTGATGGCATGGCTCTAGACCTGCTGGATGGCCCTTAGTGTGCAAGATTCTTGGGAATTTTAACTTCCTGCCTTATATTGATCCAGCTGGAGGCAACAAAATCATATGCTTTTTGCTCCAGCTTGATAATGTGTACATATATTGGAGAGCAAGTCATACTCAGGAACATTTTACCCTGGTTTGCTAGTGATAATGGGAACATTTGCTAATTAGACAGAAGGGGTTGACAAGCATGCATTATAGAAACACTGAATTAAAGCATACCTCAACTTTTTCCTGTTCAGCGAAAAACTCATCCACAGGTACGTACTGGTCCTCTATCTGCTCAAGTGCACACTGGTAGGCATGCTCTTTGAGGGCATCCTTGTACAGCTCAAAGGTGTTTTCCAGCTTCTCCTCATAGCCTTCCTTCAGTTCTGCTATCTGTCGGCTTTTGAAGCAGACAAGATTGGCCCTTTAAAATTGTGCTCACCCATACTCCTTTCAAAGGCTGGTAGCAAAATCTCTACTCATTACATTATTAGCATTTAGCAGAGACTCTTATCCACAGCAACTTACATAGGTTATAATTTTTTACATGTTACTCATTTATACAACTGGATATTTACTGAGGTAGCTCTGGATTAAATATCTTGCCCAAGGGTACAACAGCAGTGCCCCAGCAGGGAATCGAACTGGCAATCTTTTGGTTATGAGTCCTCCTCCTTACCACTATGCTACACTTCAGCATATTCCTGAGAGACAGTGACAGCTCAGAGTCGCTCTCACACAGCAAACCCCGCACCTCCTCAGTTCCTCGCTCTCCATCAGCTGTTGCAGCATGGCATCGCCCATCTCTTTGCGGATCTCAATCTCCTGGACCAGGTTCTTACGCCGCTCAGCGAGCAACTTCTCTTTTAGATTCTCAATGATGTTCAGGAGCTCCTTCAAAAGGGAGGGATTGAGTGCTGAGAAATGATGACCTCCCTTGATAGCCACCCTGCCCAGCCCATGAGAAGACAGTCAAATAACAAATGAAGGATGTTTGCACTTGTGTGTGAAATGGAAGGTGAAGGCCTACATATTAACTGGGTTTTGCAGTACCTCCTGGGGCAGAATGGACATCTCTGCTTCATCCTCCTCATCCAGGAGCTCTTCCTCTGAAAGGAAACTGTCCAAAGCCTCTCCATCGATTACCCCATTCTTCAAAAAGGGTTTCCCGTCCCTTCCCACCAGTCTAGGGGCCAGGCTCTCCAAGGACTTTGTCGGTATGATCTGGACCACCTGAAATGCACATGTGCCTTCCAAAAGTAAAGACCCCGTGTACCAGCAAACATACAAAATACTTCAAACCACTGTCCTACAACATTTTTAAAAACTCCGGAATCTGAGTTTTTTAGTAATCGGAAAATAAAATCAGTGACATTAAACTGAAGGCCATTGTTGAAACTCAACTCCAGTGCATCTCAACTTGCATAATTCAGAATTAAGAGCAAATGTGCCATGTGTTCAGCGAACACTAGCTGGACAAATAAACCACAAGACATGCGTCCACATGCATTTCAGTTCTATGGTCCAACTGGGTAATTCTGAAATCCTTGCAGGAAACCTATGGAATCCCACTACACTGGTTGACGCTGTGACAGACCTGCTTGGCAACAGCTGAAAACTTCATGACATGAAGAGTCTCGTCGTAGGTAGAGGCACACTGGTTTATGTTGACAATCATGCAGGCTCTGCCCTTCCCGCAGAACACAGACTGGAATAGTCTGGTCAGTTTGCTCTCACGGAAGGGAATGTAGTTGCTTTTTATTCTAACAGAAACCAGAGAAAAGCCCAAATCTTGAGCTCATCCAATAGTGGGAAAACAAAGGCATTTCAGTTCAGATCAAACATAATTGCTCTAAGTGGCAACGTCATTTGAAGGCATTTCTTACAATGTGACCAGTCAATGTTAAATTTGAGGGTAAACTTTCTTCTACATATGTAAGGTCAAATAAATTTAAAACATTAAAGATCTGTCAGCTGTAAGAGCTAAAGTCAGGTTTAAGCATTAAATGCACATAGACTTGTTGAATTGAAATAAAGATGCTGACAACTCAGCACCCCCCCCCCCACAAAGCATGTCTCTAGCCAAATTTCATACCTGTCGCTGTGACGGAGCCCGGCTATACACTTTCCCAGAATGAGTAGGGAGTTATTGATGTTTCCAGCTTCCTTCAAGCGCTCCCCAAATGTCTTAGTCTTATTGCATCTTTCAGAGCCAGCCAAGTCACAAAGAGATAGTCTGACAACAAAAATACCATCTGATCAAGGGGTGTAGATTTAAATAAGATTCACAGCAAAGCTCAACACTATGAAGAATATGCGTTTCAGATTCAAGCCATGATTTTAAACTTACTCTGATATCCTCTGGACCTCAGGACCTTCAATTTTCAAGAGTTTGATGGTAAATATGCTATGGCTGCAAAGAGAAAAGGAAATATACCACCAGTCAACACCTTCTTCCAGCTTACCACTTATGGGGTCCAAAATCATTTTACACACACACGCACACACACACACACACACACACACAAAGAATGCTACAGATCTTGAGAGATCATATTCAACCCAAAAATTGCAGTAACACAGAGGCATCTAATCACAGGACTCAACCTCATTGAAAGTGGAAGAAATCAGCTTCATTTCAGCAACTCACCTCAACCCTCCAACAGTCTCAGTACATAAACTAATAAGAACTCTTCACATCAGCCTAGTCAATCTCATGTTTCAATGCCAGTGCCAATAGTGCTATTCCAATAGGGTTAGGATACAAACTATACACGTCTCTTCCTCCTTACTGTACGATTGCAAAGTATGATGGGAGTCATTTTATTGACTTGACATACTTGCACAGTTCAGGACCAAGGCTGAACACACTGAGCACAACTGCATTGTACAGTACAGTCAAAAAATCTATACTAACAAGGGTGCTCAATACTTGTTCTGAATGTATGCAAAAGCCATGTCTGTGGTAGTGAATTTGAAGGCACACTAAAAGAGGGAAGAGGTGAATTTGAAATGTGCAAAGCCTAAAAAGCACAACATTTCATGATAGCTGTTATTGAAACCAGGAAACAAAAACATCTAGTGACATGCACAATACACCTTTAAACCATAAATAAATGAATAAGCAATCTGTACCTTCTGCTTGATGATTGGTTCAACTTTGTGGAAGCAGCACTTCTGTTTTTATTGCCAATTCTCAAAATTCTGCAACCTTGTTCCACATTTTGGATATTGATCCACTTTAAATCTGAGAACAAAATACTTTAATAAACAAAAAAAACCTAAAGGCCTTTGATTGAATGACAATGTAAACTTCATCTGTACACGACTTCAACTAAGCTGTACCATTCCAGATTCTGGGTCATTTAATCTCTTTTTCCATGTCACCAAGCACAGAATGGCAGGCACATGCAGGACTTGCCTCTAACATATGAATTTCCTGAGCTGTCCTCACAGACCCTCAGGGCATTGCGCTTCTTGTTCTTTGCACAGGGGATAGGCTGCAGCAGGTCATATACAGACTCATTATAAATTTCATAGAAAGACACCCACACAGAGAACTGGTGCCTTTCCTTTTCAGGGGCTGTCTCAGTGGAGTCAACTGATAAGAGAAAAACCAAATTAAAATGGGCTTTGAGCTTCAGTTTAAGCGCAAAAAGAGTACAGTACCCATTTAATGTCACCTGTAGAGGGCACGGATTACCTGTTTGATCATAGGATACTGATGAGAAACACAAACTGGATGTCGAAGAAGTTGATGTGTTGGCCGAACCTCCGCTTGCTTTTGGATATTGTTCAGTTTCCTGTTTGCAAGAGGAAGATTTGCAGCAAGGTTAACCATGAGTAAGTGAAGACTTAAAATTGATTACAGTCAACATGAAACTACTAAGGTTTTACTTAAGTACATGATATCTTGGTGAAGTATAAGGCACCATACCAGTTATTAGCTTACTAAAATTTAAGTAAGAGTTAGCAAAGCTAGCATTCATGCCTACCCACAAAACCACACGTTTTTATAAGATGAGATTCTTGGTTAATGGGTTAGATCAGATCATCAGTGTATTCCAGGATACCACCTAATATAAATTTTTTGGCTGATGTTAATGTGTTCACAGATAGATAGAGAGTAGTTTATTTATCCCCAAGGGGAAATTCCAGTGTTACCAGTACCAATTCACATAATGACAAGACACACACATAACTTACAGAAACACACACAATGATAGACCTAGTACAGCTTTGGAACCAATGCAGCACTGCATATTGCAAAAACCATTGTTTGAAACATTTTTAGTTTTATGTAAAAAGCAAGGGCCTCTAATCCTTAAGCATTTTCACCACTCTAGACCATTACATCTACATCCAATGTGATACACTAGTGCATTTAATGCTTTTGCCAATTAGAAGATAAATGTTTTAACAATACCATTTTGACATTGTGTTACTTGTAAACCATGCCTGCCCACATATAATCGTATGAAATACAAATGCTGTAACTGTATGGGTATTTAAATCACTTGTTGAATGCAAATCGGTACTCTCTGCATGATGAACAGACCACTTATCAGAAGTGGTATGGAGCCATTAGGAACACGACCCCAAATTTTACTAGAATGTTGTCAGATGTTCTATGCAACACTGAGCAGCACTGATTAACTTGAGCAAATGCAAACATCTGACAGCTGTATGGAAGACAGCAACTCAAAAATTAAACTCAGCATTTCAGGATTATCATGGCTCCATTTTGCAAGCACCTTCTTCAGAAACAAGTCACCCCCTTTATTCCAGAGTGAACCATTGCTATGCATTTGACAGTTAAGTACAAACCTTACACACTAACCTCCTTCAACAATGCAAATACAGCAGCTTTTGAACTTTTCTCTTGTTTGACTTGATTAGGATCCAGATACTGGACATCGCTGCTGAGATATGGTTTCAAATCCATTTGATCATACTGCTTCCCTTTAATGTGCTCGAAGATCACATTGATTGCTCGGGGTAATAGACCAGGATCCTTGTGAGAACCTGAAAAAATTTTCAGAAGTTTTTTCTGACTAAAATGGTTAAGGGTTATGGTACATCTCTAAATGAAGGAACTGTGTGAGTGAATGTCCATTCATAATGTGAACATACAAAAGGATTACCAACAGACTCACCCTGAATTGTGTGGGTTTTGCCTGCATTTGTCACTCCATACGTGAAGATGAGGGCATTCTTGCCTTCTAGGAAATCCTGTACTTGACTTTTTATAGTGCTTCCAAAAAAGCTGGCTTGATCAGTCTCAGGACCAAAGATCTGAACAAAGAGTAAACCCGAGCCATGAATGATCAAGTGTATCATCCACTACAAACTTACAAAATCTAATCCATTTAGCATCACTGGCAAATGTATTTCCCCAAAGACAGATTGACAAAGTCACATGCCATAAAATGAACATCACCACACAACCTAACCTGGGAGAAGGTGAACTTATGCAAAGCCTGTCCAATGCCTTTCTCACTGCTCTTCAGAGTTGCTGATCCCTTTGGAGCTTGCAACGAGGCAGTGTGGGCATTTTCCAAAACTACACAACCCTGGTGAGAGAGAGGCATAAACAGAATGTACTTAGACAACAAATGTTTCATGTAAACTGTGACAAGGGCTGTCGTGTTTACCTGATCTTCATCGTTAGATATCTCTTCTTTGGAAAATGGCCTGACTCTTAGGTAAACCTTAAGTTGATGCTGTTCTGCACTGCCAATAGTCTCACTCTGAAAAAGAAAGCTGAAATCAGAACAGACAGTCATGTAATAATATCACCAAGTTTATACTACCTTAATTTGAACCGACACTTAATTTCACCCTACTGCCATTGCTAGCATTTAATACTGTGGTAAGATTAAAGAAAAGGAGAGAGCAAGCATAGGTTTTAAAAATAACAGTACCTGGGTTGAAACAATTGAGGAAATCGTTGATATGTCCGACAACCCTCCCTTATGTGAATTACCGAGGTGCAGCTCATTACGCGTTGACTCCATCGCATCCAGATCAGGGTGCACGAGAACTGTGCTTTCACTCGTCGAGTCGTTAATAGTCGACATTTCTGCCAAAGCAGTCAAGACAGCCTGCGCTTACAAAACACCAGCCCTCTGAAATGAACATCCATAAAATGTAACTTATACTTACGAACAAATGAGGCCAAATTTTAAACCAGTTGTGGTAAACACAGTGGAAGGGGGAGAGGGAGACGCAATTTAAGGTTGTTTTTATTTTTCCACAGAAAGACAGCGAAGACGCACAATGACGAGTTCTGTAGAAACAACACGACTATGGCTGAATTAAGAGTAGGAGTTCCGCTTAGCCCTATATTGTACCAGCATCACCTGCCTATTATTCTCTAATTAACACAGGTGAGTCTTGCTGTTTCCTTGATTGTTAACCATGTCTTTATTTTCTTTTGAAAATGGCGCGTTTAGTTCCTTAAAAGGAAATATTGTATACGGAAGGACATCAACTGATCTTTTATTCGGTAAACAAGCCATTGAATAAGCTGTCACTGCAAAATCACTAAATTGTTTGGATATCACTCTGCGAGAGTGGTTTCACTACATTCATATAAAAAAGCTATTTTGCATTTATTCGGAATATTGATGAAAAAGAGTAACCCTCTTCGAAAATCGGTAGACCTGTTGAATACAACTTTTTGCACAACTAGAAAAAACCCAAGAGTCTAGCAGACGTTTTTCAATCAGGGCCTAAGAATGTAGCCTAAACAATATAAGAATTTCCCAAATATGTAATTGTCAAACCTACTTTGGTCAGGACACACATTCTTTCAAAGCACATCATGCACAAAATATAAATCACTATTGATCTGAATGTGCCATAGATGCCAAACATTGTTCCCACAAAGTCAAAATAAAATAAATGAATCTCAAGAACAAAGATTCACATTAGTGGCTAAATGGGGAAAAGTACTGTAAATGTATTTTTTTAACATAAAAATCATAAGGTATAAAGTTATACTTAGACTTAACAGACATCCTTACTAATTACATCATGTTCTGATCATCAAAAAAGCAATGCATTACCACTGTAACTGTAAGGAACACAGTTGGAATAAGATTTCAACATAAGATACATATAAGGTAAATATTGATGTTTACAGTGCTAGAACTATTCTCAAGTGGGTTCTATCCATGGTTCATGATCTGTGAGATCAGCTACTTCGTTAAGGTTTTCTGACATGTTTGTTTTCAAGACGAGCCCCCTTTACCCTCCATCACCTGCAACTACAAAGGCTCAAGAATTTTAAGAGAAAAGTTCCCTCCACTTTTGAGTGGTTTAAACAATTTTTGACATTGAATCTATGTTGACCTTTACCAATGTAAAATGTTTCAATGTTTTTCACAGACTTTGGTCTTATGGTGCTAATGCTAGTTACAAGTCTGAACTATGGGCCAATCTGACAGCTTGTTTCAATGTCTGTTGATATATCAACCAGAACGCTGGGACACCAAGGTAAAAATGCCTGTTCCCATTCGCTACATTTCAGAATAACTTGTTAGACCATTTTACACCTTTAAACACAGTTCAGAATTAGTAGGGTTTTTATATCCTTTAGACCTGAAGTTTTTAGAATTCACTGAAAACTTATCCCATGTAGCATTTTAGATTTAGGTTCTCAGCTCTGCTTATGATAATGTGATCAAATTTAAACGTCTCCTGTGGCATTTCAGATGTTAGAGGATTTTAATTTTTTTAACACTTCATAATTGCATCCAGTACACACGTTTTCACCACCAGTGTTTTGGCTTGGTGCTTTATCATACCAAATACCAGAAAACACTGATGACCTTAAGGTCTGGAGTTCCCAACTCCACTGTATACATTTACTTTTAGAAACCCTGCACTGCTTTGTAAAGTGTAAAGAACTTCAATGACTAAACCACAGATAAGAGAAACAGCAATTGCAGTACCTTAAAAAAGAGAAAAACAATTAGTCATTTCAGACCATTTATTAGTGGCAAAAAAGACATTTATGCATCTGCAATGGTGACCTCGACTTCTACACCAGGCTCAATGCTGATGGAGGTGATCTGCTTGACAATTTCAGATGGGCTGTGCAGATCAATGAGACGCTTGTGGATGCGCATCTGGAACCGGTCCCATGTTTTAGAACCTTCACCACAAGGAGTCTTCCTGGTTGTGATACGCAGAGTCTGAGGCGAGAGAGACAAATCAATTTATGAGCATTACAAGTTAATATTTAATGCTGCACCAATAAAACTTCCAAAAATTGTGCTGGTCCAAACAAGCCTAACACCCTTGAAGTCCATCCTCAAATTTGTCATGCCATCGACAATTTCCACAATTTCACAGCAGGGATGCCTGGCTGGTTCGAGGTTTACCTTGGTTGGCATGCGGACAGGCCCCTTGACTTTCAGATTCTTCTCTTTAGCGCCACGGATCAGATCTGCACACACTGTGGGTGTAAAATTGGCACAGGGAGATACGTTGTAAGTTGCATAAGGCTTACCAAATTCCACTAATGTGCTCGTTTCATACACGTGGCTCAGAATAGCGTATAAACAAATCAGCATTTTTTTTCATTTCAAAATGTTATCCTCATAGCCAGTGAAGTAACATAAATGTTCCTGTGAAACTATTACACTGGTTTAATTTTGCAGTAATGCAGACCCCCCCCGGCAGGCAAACATCTTACCCTTCTCCAGGGACTTGACGTTGCGACTGGTCAGAGTAATTCTGATGCGATGGATTGCGACCTCCGCCTCAACAGGCGCTTTGCCGGTGTCCTTAAATGCCTGCAATGACAGAATGCACAACAATCGTTAGTCGAGTTATTCTAGGAGCTGCAATGTCATCAGATTCTTGAACAAACTAACATTACGATACACGTCTTGGTAGCTAGTTCGCTAGTTATCCAACGACAAAATGACTGACTAGCTCCGCCGCTTGCTACAGAAAATACTTCAGCCACGGTCTGTGCTTGAACTGCCATGGCAGAATCTATTCTCGCTTGATACCTAGCGAATTCCTATGTTAGCCATCTAATCGGTTATTTTTGTTCAGAAGCAATTCTGTTGAGTACCCAGCGAACTGTTTATTAATAAAACTGGCCGCTTCAGTTAAACAGAGACACGTGCGGTATTGTTAGCTAGTTAGCTACGCTCATTCTTGATACAGTCAACAACGGCCCGCTCGAAATACAATATAGTGATAGCTTGCTCGCCAACAACCAATAATATAAGTAGCTAACAACATTTGTGACGCTCACCATTATTCACAAGTATTCCTGACCGACTTATTCGTAGGATTGGAAGCGAACAGCGGTGAGCCAGGAACAACACTCCTCTATCACACCACTTCACGAAAAGGACCGCTTTAGGCCTGCTGCGAAATACATATACTCCTCATACGGGTACTGTGCGACCTTTGCGCCATACCTTAAGCACCAATTGGATTTCGCGACGGCGTGACGGCATCGGTCCGAGTACCCTCCCAGATTTCTCAGTTTTAGTGAGTTCCATGGGACTTCTTGAAAGTCAGAGGCATCTAACGTCTAACAGTTTTAGCGGAGGGTTTGATATTTTGTGCCATTACAAACACAATACATACAGAGATATATGTATTGATTTATGTGTTCCATCGGCAAAGCCATTGCTGGAATGCAAATTATGGAGACATAAACTGCACAAAATTTGGTGGACACTCATCTCACCGGAAAAACACAAAGTATCATAAAAATTGTCTAACAGCATAGATTCTGTCTCGGTTTAAAATGAGTTTAAGATGAGTGTTTCGTCATACAGAAAGAGACATTTTAAAAATGTATTAGTAATGCCTATTAAGGCGGGAAGGAAATACCACACCCCCCACCCTATTCACACCATGGACACTTAATACCTCACAGCACTCTTACGCCTACGGACTGGGGTTTAGTATTTAGTACCCAACTACCTCACCCCCTCTCACTCTCCGGGTCTCTGTCATACAGAGTTTTCCCCAGTCCATTGTTTTTTTTGAGATGTGCAATAATTCAATTCAATAGCACAATAATTCAATTCATAAGAGCAATAATTCAGTTCAACAGTGCAATAATTTATTGTGCAATAATTCAAAGTGTGTATTTTTATATATTGTGTTTTATTCATAGTGTGTATTTTTTATACAGGGTGTATTTATTTTTTATGATCTTTTTAATGGCCTTCCTTTGCCTGTTTTGTTATAAAAGCTAACTCAGTGAGCTGCGCACAAGAATTCCGATGTACCTGTACTGTCCTGTACCTGTGCAAATGGCAATAAATCTCTTGAATCTTGAATCTTGAGCCTAGTTCTATATAGGGCCCTGGCCCTCATAAGCATCAGTTGTTTCCACCAAGAATTTCAATCTATGGAAACAGAATCTGCCTGACTATGCTTCTTAAAGGCAATGTGGACCTCCTGGCAATTTCATTCCCAATTGTACCCACACTGGAACCAAGGGGAGGCATAAGTCAACAACCAGGGTATGACGTTGCTACAGTAACACAAATACATGAATTATCAAATCCATACAACAGAAATCCAAAGTGGTCAATCTGGTTAGCACTGCTGAAGAATCTGAGGCCTGACCTCCTCAGCCAACCACAGAACCAAGACAAGAGGCATCAATTCAGCTATGTTGACAAATAATCCATCAGCCAAAAAATATATTGCCCTACATGAATGCCTAATATATATACAGCAGATGCTTTACCTGATTTAGAGTCCATGGATTCCCCCATTTAGAACCACAGCCTGTGTTTTAGCCTGCCAACCAAGGCCAGAAACCTATTCCAAATTTTTTTAAAATGCAGTCAGATCATGGAATAATACATATATCAGATACTGTCAGCTCCCATGCCAAGCCCTGAGAAACATCTCACACAATTGATTGTCTTCCTAAATTTTGTCAGTTTTAATAATATGGATATTCAAGTTAACTGAGGATGAAACCACAGACCCAGCTATTTAGAACTTTGGAACATGCAAAAGGAACACCACACATTTCAACATTAACAGCTGTGGTTTTACTTGTAAAACACACGTAGAAAGGGTTTGATACAGAAAATGTAAAACCTCAGTTAAGAGAGCACCTTCTCAATTCCTTAGTATTTTCCCAGACCATACAGGCTACAAATGTAAAGTCCCACACTGTGTCAAAATGGCCCTGTCATCAGCATAATGTGACAACCTTGCATAATTAAAAAAAAAAAAAAAAAAAAATCAACACTTTGATAGGAAGAATAATTACCTTAACTGAATGTATATTGGTATTATTTAGCAATGATTAATGTGCCAGCATTTTTTATTTACTTTTTGATTGATTACAGTACACACGACATACTGGAATACATTTTAATTAAATTTCAAACAGGTAAAACAGGGTTACACCATTTTAAAGAATCAGCAGCAACAATTACAAAACATATGCAACATTAAAATTCTTACTTTATACATATTTAAATTAATATTTAAGATTCAAAACCATGACAAAAAGGTAAAGAAAATGTATGGTCAGTATCTTCTAAACAGCACATACAACAGATTTTTAAAGCGAGGCGAGGAACAGGGCTGGGAAACGCTGTTCCTGGGCCATTTCAATCCAGAATTTTAACATTTTTCCTGTGATCATATTAACGTTCGTACCAGTTAATTTAGATTATCAAAGACTACATCCCAGGTTGGTACCTGAAAGAGAAAGTGAGAAGGAACCATTATAATCCAGCGCATGGGTTGTAGTTCCTAAACTAACGTCCAGACTTTTTCGCCCCCTAGCGGATCACAGCGTATCATCTTCAGGCAGAGTGCGCTGGTTACAGGGCCACCTGCATAGTGATAACCTACTGAATTAAAATGTACACGTAAAATAAGTTAATTCATTATTTTTAGAATAATTCATTATCAAAAAGCCTAAGAAAATAAACTCGAAGGAACAGGCCTAACTACATAATTTCAAACTGTACAACGAGATCTCTAGAACTGGGTCTTGCTCGTGGGTCGCCGTTCCAACATTCACAGATAAGGGATTTGCAGGCCTGTCCCCAGGCTGTCTTCTGAAACACTTCATTTGTCAACGAAGGTCTTAAATTATACGCAACGACTGCATACAACACCGGCTGTCGATCATACGGATCATACGGCTGCTCTCTTGTGATCAGTTGCCAAAGGGTGATACCAAACGAATAAATGTCTGCCTTCAAGGTAACATCATCACCTTTCAGAAGTTCGGGTGCTCTGTGCGTGTACGTTCCACCAATGTGACACCTGTGGGGTGTTACAGGAGACAAGTCCCCATCGAGTTCCAATTTTTGGGAACACCCAAAATCGGCAATCTTGCAGACATCCTTTTCAGAGACAAGTACATTTGCCGGCTTCAGATCCAAGTGTACGATGGAATGGGAATGCAAAAAAAGGAGCCCATTTGCAATGTCCTTTGAATATTTCATGCACCTGTCCCTTCCCAATGCATCCGCTGTACCATAGATTATATTTTGTAAATTGGTGCAGCCCACATACTCCATCAATATGGTTCCAATACTATCCTCATTGTCAGCACTTGCAGGCGAGCAAGTTGTGGCTGCTATTATCCGAACAATGTTTTTATGTTGCAGGTGAGCTGCATTCAGCTCAGACCAGAAACTTTGTCTCGATGCTAGCTTGTTCTTTGACCACTTCCTCACTTTCTTAACTGCAACCGTCTCTCCGAAGTAAAACCCTCTGTAAACTGCGCCGAAGCCTCCTGAGCCAACCGGTTGAAGAGACCGCAGTTCTTTCCAGTTGATTACAGAGGAACACACTTTGTGTACATCTCTGCATTGGAAGCTCTGAGTTGGCACTCGTAAAGTTGAATCATTCGCGTATTTAACGAGTGGACTACTGCAAGCTCCCAGATCAGCAGAAGGATAAAACTTTTTCGGCAGCAACCGAGTCAGTGGGATTGGCGAAGGCATTGCGTTTGCTGTCTTGCGATCTCCGGCAAAGTAAGGCAGACGGCATTAAGTTATTTTTCACAGCTGAACACGACTGAGCCGTCCTAATTGCTAAACGACGAACTAATTTGTTTCAGTAAGTACATGAATAAAAAAGAGACGATTGAGGATATCAGTTTACTGATATGCTGCACCTGCTAGTGCTTGTTCACCACCTGACACACCTTCGGGGAAATATTTTCCCGAAACGCAATCCACTGCTTCATTTAACTGCGATAATCAGACTACAGTATTTGGCTTCACAAATGAAGACTATTTATTTTCAATTTGAATTCAACCGGATCACTCCAGATAAATGGTATCTACGTACGATTACTTTTCACTGAACTGAATATGCAGATTTGATTGAATATGCACAAACTAACCCAAGGATGAATGCCAAATTGTATAATAATTGTCTTCATCCTATTACTCAAGGATTACACGTACAATAGTTGAGAACTCAGTCGTTTAATTGCTAGCCCAGGGTGGTGTTTGCTACAGGCTTCAACAGAACTGTTGCAAAGTTACTATAATTCCTAAGAAAAACACTACACGGAACACATGCACATTTGCATACTATGTACTGTAGAGCCCAAGACTTTCCTTAGTCCGTAACAGAAAGTCTCCGATCTCCCCCCGGGCCAGCGGTAAACTTTAAACGTAGAGAATATTATTTAAACAATGTTCTCTGCTGTTACTAAATTATTATCGTATATATATCATTTTAATTTTCATTGCCAATAACAGTTAGGTCCAGATTCAACCTCACCACAGTGCATAATGTGGATGTCCTTAACTTCTGAGTGATGAATTGTCTAAAAAGAAACAAAATGCAAACCACTTTGAAACCATTGCACAATAATCTGAACAGGAAAGCACTAAAGACATAGACATTTGACCATTTTAATGCTTTAGAATAATTTTTAATGCAGCTTGGAAACAGTACAGTATAAATCAATCTGATTACTATCACCATTTATATAGGTTCACAAATGATTAGGGTAATGAAGAAATCTACTTAAATGTTTAGGATAATGAAACAATTGAAAATATATACCCAATTTAATTTGATGATTTAGACACCATTTGGATTGGTAAATGAAAAGTTAGACAATTGAGGTGATTCAAGGTAAGTGTTAAACACTAAAGGTATGCTAAAAGATGCATCAATAGACTGCAGTGTAAGCCTTAAACATTGACCTGTACCTGGCAGTGTCAACTGACAGTAAGTGGTCTTTTCTGTTCAAGGTGTCTGACTCAGCAATAAAATATCAGCATGGCAGCCTCTGTCACTTCCTTTGATGTGCTCCATCCAGCATGAGTTGCATAGCCATTCCAGTCAAAGGATGTGAAATCTCCACATTGTTTTCCCCCTCCCTCTGGGAAGTGGCCACCCCCTCCAACACAGAACTGAAGTGGAAGAGAAAAAAACAGGAGTAAGACTCTCACCACTGCCCACTACCAAACCAGTCCAGCATTTGGGATGTATTATGAGAAAAAGACAAAAGGCAAATATACATTTGGGACTGGTTTTGGGTGACTTTTTCAAATTACTTACATGGAATGAAATGATCAAGTGAAAGTGCAACAGAATATAGAGTTAACTTGAATTAAAAAAATATTCTATGAGGATACATGTTCCTGATCTCACTTGTTGCTTTTGATGGGAAGGCAGGATTCATTTTGAGGGGGCCACTTTGCCTTATGCTTTGTAAACTCATATTGCCAGGTTTAAATACAGTTGTATCAGTACAGTATTAAACAAAATTGAAAATGTACCACAGGCAAATGAAGTCTGAAACAAAATGGCTTTTTCCGGTAGTCTGATCTTCCTAATGAACTTTGTAATAGTGAATGTCTTCATAGATTGTTGTGAGGTTCAGCCTTTTCCAGGAATAATCCCAGGATATATTTTGAGGGAGAGACTTACACAGCACCACAGGTAAGTGCTTAGGTTGTGCTTACATGTTCAAGGTGGCATCCTGTAGCTTTGACTCCAGAGCAGATTGCCAGGGCAGCTTGTTCGGTGTTGAAAACCCTGAATGTGATGAATCCTGGCTCAAACTGTGCTGTAAATGATCAACTCACGTTAGGAAATGTGATAAGATGAACATACAACATATTTATTAATTCTGTATGAGGCTAACTTGTATTGAGATATGATAGTCACCACATATTCAACATGGTTTATATCACCTTTTGGTATCATTTTATCATTTTAGCATCCTTAAATGTAATAAAAAATAAACATATTCAATCTATTAACTTAATGCATTGACATTCAGCATAGGTAATAAAATGGTTCGCAAAAGAAAAGACGAATTGATGATGATGATTGAGATGATGGTTTAAAAACACTTGATTAATTCCTTACTTTTGCTGTTCGGGCCATAAAGTTTAGTGACAGATTCATGACTTCCATAGTCATATTCAGTTGGAACAACTGGTCCTTTGCCAGTGTTGCAAACACCAGCTTTATATTTCACAGGATATTTCTGAGACAAAATACATAAAGCATTCTAATCAGCATAAGCAAGTTTATGTTTAACACATAAATGAATGACAGGCTTTGTCTATATGGATAATTTTGAGGTATTTTATAATACTTGCTTAAATTATTTACTCAAGATTATGGACAAAGCAGATTATAGTTAGATTAGGGTTTCCTTTTCTAAAAATGCAAAAATTCCCTATTATAATTTCTTATTACCTTGAACAAGTTGTAAAGGTTTCCTCTGTGTAGAGTTAAGAATTTCCTTGAGGTATGATATCTCAGAATGGAGGCTGCATCCCAACTAACCACAGGGGCATTGTTGGGAACATGCCATATTGACACATCCTCAGCACTTATGTCAAAATATCCTGGATTCTGTGATAATTAAAAAGACAGTTGGGGGGAAGTATAAAAATAGTTTAGTAAAAATGGCTGTTACAGTCCTGTTTGTTGATTTGATTGCTTAAGAAAAGTTTTTAGCTAAAAGCCATCTTTTTCTGTGAAGAAACTCACAAAAGATGTTTTTTCTGCACCTTGTCAAAAAATCTTTATGACTGGCATTTTGATACTGTAATTTTACTGAGAAACAGTAAGGAGTCAAGAACAGTGAATTCAACATTCATTGAACAGTCAGCTTCAGTGATGGTTTATCAATTATCCTGCCTGCAAATTTTGATAATTTATTCTTGAATTATACAGCAGTCATGGTATAGTGCATTATAGATTATAGCAATTGATAATTATGCACACACCCTCTTGTGCCTTGCAACAAAAGAACAAACTAACCCAGCGCTATGTACACAAAGCTCGGTAACATTTCAGAACAAGGGATGCAAGGGACTTCTGTCAAAATCCAACATTTTTACAGTACGGTTTTTACCTTGAAGTCATCAGAAGTTGCTGCCTCTACTGTGCCTAAGGTCACTGTATTGGAGCAGCTGCCATCTCCCTCAGGCACATTTGGGTTGTCTCCTTGTTGGCTGGACCAGCGGTCCCCCACAGTGCATTTCCCAAACAAGTTGTTCTCATGCACACTGGCCACCAGAGTCCAGCCACCACCAGCCGTGGTCATGTCACAGAAGGTCTGATAAGTGACACCACTGCTGGAGGTTAAGAAGTAAAGGCCATCTGAAAGGACAGAATTCACAGAATAAAACTGGACAGATCACATACTCAATGAGGTGATAGTCATGAATCATATACCTTGTCATAATCACATACCTTGAGCGAATCCATAGGTCTCACGAATTTCTTTGCAGCTTCTGGCAAAAGTTACCTCCTTTTTTTTGCAATATGGATTTTCCCAATCAGGAACATCACATGCCACTTTTTGTGAAAACAGTGTAAATGTATTAGTTTCTTTGGTATTTACATGATTATTAACAAATGATTAAACATGACAACATTTCAAATATGCATTTTTACATCATTCTTAGCTGTGTTTTTAAACCATTAAGTTACACAAATCATTAAGTACACCTGGGGGCTAAAGCCCTGGTGTTGAGGACTTGCACTATATTGATTTTTGTTGAGTTGACCTACAGAGTTGTATACACCTGAAGAAGTTTAATGTGTTGTATACCACAAAAATCCCACAGTTAGACTTGGGAAAAGGCTTACTTGATTTTAATTTGTATATTTCTGACACCAGCAAAGCAGATAACATGACTGCTATCCAGTGCAACATCCCTGAAATATTACCAAATTACACTAAATGTATGAAAATTGGCAGACTATTTAACATCTATTTCTCAAATAAAAGTATTTATAATATTTACCTTCAACGGACTGAGAACAAAATACCAAAGATGTAAAAACAAAAAAGTCTAAATGAAGTAATTCAAAGGAGAGGCACAACCACATCCTTCTTGCTGACAGTCACCCTGCACTTTGAGTATTTGCCATGACCTGACAATATATAAAGTGTTTTATTTCCTTAATGTTTAAGCAAACAGGAAGCATTTCCAGTATGTTGACACACTACCGCTCACCCATCAATTCCCCTGCTTAATGCTTTGCATAAAATGAATATATGATATAGCAATTCAACCTCTTTGTAGATTGATCAAATGACACATTTCCTTGTTTAAAATTTGACATTGTGCAGTTACTTGGAAGTGCCACCTATTCTGCACTTTTCCATTGTATTACAGACTAGAAAAGGTCATCAGTAATTTAAGGCTCTCACATGACTGAATACATACAAATTACAGACCTTGTTAATATTCTTGCAATTTGTACATTACCTTACTGATAGTCATTTTCTTCTACTGTGATTAATTTGATCAATGTGCAGCTGCCACAGAGGTGTCTCTTGGTTTTCTGCTGGTTGAGAATAATTGGCCATGGACCACTGCCAAACCAGACCATATGCATCCAACCAGCAGCAAAATTGTGATGCACCTCAATAACAGGCACACATTAATTAAGTTAAATGAAACAAAGAAATGACAATTGATAAGGTAATGTTCAAAATGCAAGGACATTACATTTAGCAGATGCTCTTATCCAGAGTGACTTACATAGGTTACACTTTTTTTAATGTTATCCATTTATACAGCTGGATATTTACTGAGGCAATTGTGTGTTAAGTACCTTGCCCAAGGGTACAGCAGCACTTCCCCAGCAGGGAATCGAACTGGCAACCTTTTTTGGTCACGAGTCCTGCTCCTTAACCACTATGCTACACTGCCACCCGCATTAACAACCAAATAAACAAGGAAACATCTTCCACTCATCAAGGTGCATATCTTTTAAACTAATCAACAAGGACATTGGACTTACCAGCTCTGGTTTTATTTATTCAAAGTGTGTGTGCAGAGGGATGTTGCATTCTGGTAGCCTTGCCAAGACCTCTCCTCTTCAAGAGCTCTCGGTTACTGTTGACGGCACCACAGTAACTTCCTCCACTTCTGTGAAGAGCCTGGGCGTCACCCTCGACAACAGGCTGGACTTCACCGACTACATCTCCCAGACGGCACGCTCCTGTTGATTCCTCCTCTTCAACATCAGGAGGATTCGCCCTTTTTTGAACACCTACTCCACCCAGCTGCTTGTCCAGGCCACTGTGCTCTCCCGCTTAGACTACTGCAACGCCCTCCTCGCAGGCCTCCCAGCCTGCACCATTCAGCCGCTGCAGCTCATCCAAAACGCAGCTGCTAGGCTGATCTACAATCTCCCCAAGTTCTCCCGCGTCACCCCCTTACTGAGATCCTTCCACTGGCTCCCAATCGCAGCCAGGATCCGCTTCAAGACCTTGACTTTCACCTTTTCTGCTGCAAGAAAGACTGCCCCAACCTACCTCCAGGATCTCATCACCCTACGCACCCACTCGTCAACTTCGCTCTGCTACATCCGGACGCCTCGCTCCACCCACCAACAGAGCAAAAGGCCCACGCTCCTCACAACGATGCTTTTCCATCATCGCCCCCCAGTGGTGGAATGAACTCCCCACCCCCCTGAGAACAACTCCTTTACCCCAACCCTTCAGACATGCGCTGAAGACACACCTCTTCAGACTCTACCTGGACTGATACCTCTGCCACTTTGACCTTGTAACTTTGACGTTGTAAATCTGACTCCTGTCTTGTACTTGTTGCTCACTTACCTAGGTAGTATAGCGGTACTTTATTGTCCCTGTAATTGTATTTGATATGTAATCCTAGTTCAGATTAGTTGGCTCGTGACACTGACCTTGCACTCACCTTCAGCACTATTTGCATTGTATGACCTGTACACATCTTGCTCTTGTGCCCACTATTTGCACTTTTGTACCTCACTTTGGATAAAGGCGTCTGCCAAATGAATAAATGTAAATGTAAATGTAGCCTTACTGGAAATGATTCCTGTTTGTTTTAGCTTCAGAAAAAAAAAGTTTAAACTGCTCAGTTTCCCTTTGCGTGGAGTTTATTTGTGTGGAGGCCCTTAGCATTGGAGGCTTTTCATTCTCCTCACAATGACCAGACAGAGAAATACAGAATACTCTGTCCAGTCTGGGCTCTGTCTGAATATGTGACACTGTCACACTAAGGCTTTCAGGATTCAGATAATTTCTTGGTGGTGGTGATAAGGTGCGATGCTGTGCATTGTCTGCATAGTGACTGGCCACTGAACAGTGGACACAATATCCACAGCCTACAGCAGTGCTGACAAGTCTGCTACCTTGGAGTTGTACCACACTCCACCAGAGACGTGGCCTCCTCATGGGCTTTGCTGAGGGGTATCCCTCTTGAGGGTATATGTACTTTTGCTGGTTGATCTTTACTAGAGAACCTGTAGGACCTCGGTGAGGTAACCTCCTTGTCATTTGCCTCCTCTGTCCTAATGGCAACTTAAGGGCTTTGATTTCAGTTATTCCAATTGTATTGCCGGCATGGGAGCAAAAAAGGGCTTGTTTTTAGTTTTGATGCTCTTGTAAATAGAAGTTCCAGATTAGGTGTGCTACAGATGGAGTTTGCTTACTTGGCACCTGCAGTTGGTCCTGTATTGTAAGCAACAGAGTTTATTGTCTTACATCTGGGGACATCGCTGGATCTCCTGGGCAATGGGAAGAATATTTGTGCCGGAATTTTTACCTCTTCAGCTAATAACTGCAGGTGGGTGTTTGCGGTATGTGTGTCGTGATAATATGCTTTTGTCCACAACAGGTACCTCATTGTTCATTTGCTATACTGCTGACCCAATCCATGGCATGTTAACCAAAGCTAAACAGAATAAATGCATGGATACTCAATTTCTAGAAATGGAGGTCAACATGCCATTTTATGTTCAAGTCATCAGACCATATGCATCCTACCAGCAGCAAAATTGTGATACACCTCAATAGCAGGCACACATTAATTAAGTCAAATGAAACAAAGAAATGACAATTGATAAGGTAATGGACAAACCGAAAGGACATTAACAACAAAATAAACAAGGAAACATCTTCCGCTGATCAAGGTGCATAGCTTTGAAACTTGATAAACAAAGACAATGTACTTACCAACTCCTGTTTTATTTATTTTATGCAAGTGCATAATAAGTGCACTTTTATGCACTTATGCATTTTATAAGTGTGTGTGCAGGGGGATGTTGCATCCTGGTAGCCTTACTGGAAATGATTCCTGTTTGTTTGAGCTTCAGAAAAATTTGTTTAAATTGCTCAGTTTCCCTTTTTCCAAATCCTTCTTTTCATCCAAAGGTCCTGGTTTATTTGTGTATAGGCCTGTAGTATTAGAAGCTTTTCACTCTCCTCCTCAGAATGAATAGACAAGGAAATACAGAATACTCTGTGTCCAATGTAAATGTAAATGTATGTCCAGTCTGGGCTCTGTCTGAATACGTGACACTGTCACACTAAGGCTTTCAGGGATTCAGGTCATTTCTTCGTGGTAGTGGTAGTGTATGATGTTGTTCATTGCCTGTGCAGTGACTGACCCACTGGATAGTGGACAAAATATCCATAGCCTACAGCAGTGCTGACAAGTATGCTAACTTGGAGTTGTACCATGCTCCACCAGAGGTGTAGCCCCCTCATGGGCTGAGACACATCCTGTTTGAGGATATATGTATTTTTGCTGGTTGTACTTCACCTTTGACCTTTACTGCGATTTCAAAGAGGTAGCCTCCTTGTCATTTGCTTCCTCTGTCGTAGTGGATCTTAAGGGCTTTGATTTCACTTATTATTATTGTATTTCCCTCATGGGAGCATAAAGCACTTGTTTTTAGTTTTCATTCCCCGTAAACAGAAGTTCCAGATTAGGTGTGCCACAGTTGAGTTTGCTTACTTGGCGCCTGCGGTTGGGCCTCTGTATTGTAAGCAACAGAGGCCCTGTTCACAACTGGCATTAACATGCTTCTTGGATGATCCACTCACAAGTGGACAGCTCTAAGTACAGGTGTGAATGCACCCAAGGCCCTGTTCACACCTGGCATTAACATGTGTCTTGGGTGATCCGATCACAAGTGGACAGCTCTAAGTACGTCAGTGCACACCTGGCATTAGAATGCGTCTCCACATGCATCTCGAGTGGCCACTTGTGACCGGATGTCACTTCCCCGCTCTATATGCAAATAAACACGTACACGTACACATACCAAATGACCAATCACGACAAAGAGATGGATTACGTGCAGAAGCCATTTCTATGTTTTGTCCTCTAAAGTTAAAATCATATTTTAAAAGAGGATTTATGATTTAATCATTTCTTAATTTTCGCCATGGCTATTTTAGTGTCAACAAAAAGGTTGACAAAATAATAACAATGATGATTAGTGGTGGTAAACTCGGCTCCTTTTATGGACTTGGGTTCCTCTGAGTCACTCACTAAACTGATCCGGGTGTGTCGAGTCCTTTGAGTCACTTGAGTCAGTGTTTGAGTTGTGGAGGAAACAGGATCCACTCAACTCAGTTCCGTTCAGTTTTGAGTTGTGGAGGAAAGGAAAGGATCCATTCAACTCGGTTAACTGCGCGAGGCTGAGTCCGTGATGTTTCAGTCAACTCTAGGCTAACTGAGCCAATTAGCATGATAAGCCTTACATGTGCATGAAATATATCAGCCACAAAACGAACAACAGTGTGTGTAACCGCTTGTTTATTGCAATATTCTTATTCTTGTCCGGATGAATCGTCAAATAATCTGTGCAGTGTGCTCAGTATGCTAACGAAGCGCAAGCCTGACATCCACTGACGAGACGTGAGTCTGCAGCTTCGCTGCGGTGGAGGGAGAATCTACTCAACTCAAGTCAGTGAATCTGAGTCTTCTGGGTCCGCTGTGTTTCTGAGTGCGGTGGAAGGAGGATCTACTCAACTGAAGTCAGTGAATCTGAGTCTTCTGGGTCCGCTGTGTTTCCGACTATGTAGGAAGTTACTCTCATCCGTTCTCAGTCAACTCAACTACATTCAGAGGCGCATATTTGATAATTTATTAAGTTATTTGAACGTCGGAAAGTTGGGTTACCTGCTAAACGCTAGGTAGATGGGCAGAGTATGTTATACAGGTCATAATAAGAGTGATACAGATTATTGTTTCAATGTGCATCGCCTGGTGTTAGCAGCAGCCATAGGACTATAGGATCCGGGTTAATGGAGACCTCAGACTCATGAATGCTTAGTTAGTACGAGGATTTGAGTTAATAACCCGGGTGATTCAGGAATCAACCAGCTCTAATTTTGATAATATCAGTCGCTGCGCTGAACCGATGTCTGACCGCTGTCGTCTGGTCTAGCCACCGCTTTTTCTAAAAAAAAAAAAAAAGCGGACAGTGTGTACACGCCCTTAGTCTACATGAATATTTGCGTTTGGGTCATTAACTGTCTGTTTACCTTTCAAATAGCCTACGTTCTACATCTCACGGTTTCATACAGCCGCCGGGCTCATGGTGTCCCGGACACCAATAGCCTATTTAACACTAGAACCGTGGCGAAGTTAATCGGCGGATTACTGCGGGAGCGACTATTTTATTTTTAAATGAAAAAAAATGTCATGTATGTGTATTTAATTTTGAAAATCGATATGGGGTTAAATTAAAGAAGGTCTTTAGAATCATAGGGATACTTGAACTTTGTGTTTTCGTTAGTATAATAATGTGTTTTCAGATTATTTTGCATGACAGTGCCACAAATAGAGCCTTGCTTCATTTACATTTACATTTATTCATTTAGCAGACGCTTTTATCCAAAGCGACATACAAAAGTGCAAATAGTGGGCAAACAACAGGCACAAGGGCCAGATGTGTACAGATCATACAATGCAGATAGTGCTGAAGCTGAGCACAAGGTCAGTGTAGCGAGACAGAGCTAATCTGATCTGAGGTTACATACATCAAATACAGTCACTGGGACAATAAAGTGCTGCTATACTACCTAGGCAAAGACGTGCTACAAATACAACATGCTACAAATACAAATACCCATGTCACGTACAGTTGGAACAGTACCATGGTACAGTTGAAACACCCATCCGTAATGCTGTAAAGCTGCCTAACCAATTCATTGCAAATGTAAAATATCTTTTAAAAATGACCATTCTACAAAAATATGTAATTTCAGTTCATCATTTTATTTATTGAGCAACAGTTAAAAATAGTTAATTTGTAAAACATTGAACAGCAATTGCAAACAGCAATAATAACACAGATGGAGGCCACAACTACACAACTAATACAAACAATAACAGTAGCGTAATAAACCATAAAAACAAAACAAATAGCAGTCATTCAGTCACTTACTCACTCACTCAGTCACCTCAGTCACTCACAGTGGTGGCAAATGTAGTTGTGGCCTCCATCGTTGCATTCTACATGCGACCACATGCCACAGATGGAGCGAGAAATCCATTGCTCCCCCGGCCGGGACCTTGAATACCCTTCATCACAGACAAGACACTGAATGTTCTCTGTACTTTTCTTTTTTTGCTTTTTTTTCCTCCCTCCTTTTGTTCTGGTAAGATTTTCCATTTGACCTTTTGGGAACACTTTTTTCCCCCCAAAGTATAAAGCTGGTGCCTTTCTGACATAAGACTGCAGCTTGAGCTCCTGCTCAGCAGTAGAAACTGCATTGCAGCCCTTATAACCTACTGAGGGCAGCATGCTTGAGCTCTGCTCAGTAAAGTCCCTTTTCTTTTTGACGTATCAGGCCAGGGTAGCAAGGGAAATGCTCAACTCCTGTGCCATGCTCCTAATTGATTTTTCTTCCTCAACTGCTTTTGAGGCCCTCTCTAAAAGATCCGCTGGCACACCCCTATTTGTGCTCCTAACTCTGAAACGGCATCCTGCAACAGGCATAGCACACACATAAACAAAAAAAGCCTACAGGCTATGCTATTTTGCTTGTTAGTCTGCCTCTCCTATATATATATATATATATATATATATATAATTTTATTGTCTTTAAATGAACTCTGTAACTGCATACCTTATGAACATAACCACCTAGAAAGGGTGCACCAACTGTACCCATTTACCACCTTGCATATTTCACAACATGCCATAATATCCTTCACGTTAGAAAATATGTCAATTATTAGTAGACGGTTAAAATATCACAAACATCAAATTTTGTCTTTCCACGTTGTCTAAATACGACTCTTGTCATCTTACACCGTGCAACTAAACAGCATGTCACGCAATAGGATTCTACCACGGGTACAGTTGATATTGTGTTTCAACTGCACCCCGCTGACCACCTCTCACATTTCTCTATGGATTCTACGATAACCTTGAATGGCACCAAGTCATGAAATATGTCAGTTTTTAGAGCACAAATGAAAGATTACAATAATCTAAGTTCACTTTAACAGTCATATAAGGAAAAGGAACTATTCGATGTGAAAGGGACATGGTGAAGTGAAAAATTTACCTGTGGAAAAAAAACTTTTGCCGATATCTTTGGACCGGAGAAGCGCACGTACTTCAAATTTCCCGCAATCAAAGAGGACGCTAATACGCATGTGCTGAACAAAAATCACTGATCAGGCTTGTCGCGCACGCAAGTTATTCAACGTGTTTCAACTGTCCCTCTGTTCCAACTGTACTTGGTCTACCCTACTACTTTAGAAAATGTCCTTTATAGCAGTGTAAAGACGAAACGCAGGTAGAAATCTTTTGCCATTGTGCGTCAGGCATAATGAAATCGATGTCAGTTCTCTTAACATGTTACGAGTCATTTCCACACCGTATATGGGAATGTGGCAAACAGGCTGCTTGTGCAATAAGTTAAGTCTTGTATTTTATTTTAATATTTCAGTATAAGTCAATTTTGTCATATATAGGCATACAAATCTAGACGTGTAGGCATCTGTTGGCACAAAATGGCGTTCTCGGCAGTACCAATAAGAGTCCACGTCGTCACGTCTTTTTCCGGTGTCAGTCCGCCAGTAACAAGTCAGCTAAGTTAGCTAGGCTATAATCATGGTCTGAGTGCAAGTTTCATAGTTGGGTAGCTAGCTTGATATCTCCTCGTAATTTTAGTTCATACCCGTATCTGTGCTTAAAACCAGGAACTAGCTAATTGTTGACCTGGCTAGATACTTTAAATGAGATAACTAGCAAACTAGGTTGGCAAGCTAGCTCGCAACTGTGTAGCAACGCTTAGGCTAACAGATACTAGTAAGCTAACTAACGTAAATGATGGACATTGTCAGTAGCATCTTTCATACTTTGATCTGTCTCAGTTTGTATCTTATTTCAGTGTCTGTCGAGACGTCTGTTATTTTTAGATGATTGGGATTTTTAAAAACTACACATCTAATATTCATCGTGCCTTTGTAACGTTAGCCGGCTATCAAGGTAGTTAACTCATTTTGAGAATTCAAAGTACATTGACACGTCATAGCCTGCTTCATCCTTCACCGCTGATCGTATTGCTGAAACATACTTACTGTTGTATTCAGTGGCGCGGTGCATTTGAAGCTTGGAGCACTTTTGTACCGCCCAAGCATTTTGTTAAAAATGGCATGGCATTATAGGTAAATACTTGTTCTGGCTAGATAATACTGCTGTTTCTGTAACAAAATGAGGAAAAACGCGTTTGACGGCTTGTTAAGAGAAGAGCTGATGTTTAACTGCTTTCAGTACTACTTTTTGGCCATGGCTATTTGTGTTGAGAGAAAAATACAGTTAAAATAAGCCCTGTTGACTTCATAAACCTGATACATTTTTGACTTGCATGCTGTTTAAAATGCAGGTTAGCATATCATCTATGGCTGGGAGGAAATGGTTATCGAGTTTAGGGTTGTAGTGAGCAATCTCAAACAATGGATAGGCATACTCAAGTGTCTTAAAAACGTAACACCCTAATATGTTCTGAACTTGAAACCATGTCATGTAGTTATATATGCAGCTGATTGTTCTTTGTAATAGACCTGAAAGGTCTTATCTAGAAGCATGCACGTATACTCACATGCTGTAGCCCGTGAATATTTAAGTGCAGCACTGTCAGGAAATCTGTTGCTGTAGCTTGCAATCTAATGGCAACTGTATGACCCTCAATCCAAAGTTTAAAAAAAATATTGAGAAAACACCTGCGGGGACTCAACACTATGTCTGTCTGTGGTATTCAAACCAAACACTGAACCACCAACCATTATAAAATTACAACTCCACCACATCAGCTAAAGCTTTGCTCTTTTGCCCTCTAAAACTGAATACAACTCCTAAAAGTTCTGTTACAAGCTGCGCCTGGAAGACCGCTCTAGAAACGATAGGCTACTGTCCCTATCTCTCACTGACGCGTAAATGCACACAGTGTTGCGGGTAATGGTCCTGACCCAACTTATGGTCATATTAGGAATAAGCTGTTTATATTCACCATGAGATACGACCACCGCTAAACTCCACATGGTAATCAGGGTAACCTGAATAAACCCTATGAAGACATAGGGTCAGTGAATTTCCAACTAATTATTTTATTTGAGAGAACTTGCTGGCAGGTTCTCGCTTGCGTTATCTTGTATTATTTTCTTAACATTTTTGCAAACTATCTTATTGCGAACAAGTGTCTCTTCGAAGCTCCAAAAATGCGAGCTTTTTGTTAGCTATGACAGCTATCTTGCCAGTGATTTACGACTTGAGAATCCATACAAAACATTGAACATGCGCAGACCCAAATTTGCAGGAAGAATTTTCCAAATTGTCGACGCCCCGTGTAATGACGTTCTTCTGCTGTTGTCCAGAGAAGTAGTTACACACGCTTTGAAAAAAGCCTGGTCACATCTTGTTTGATGGGGGTATTTCAGGGTTTGGTTTGAATGCCGGATAAGTTTACATGGAAGGAGCAGTAAATCGTTTCATTAGTTGCTACTAAAAACTTAGCCTAGTTTGTATCCTACATGTTTAAGGCTATGTTGTTCTAGCACGGAGTTGGGGTTTTATTTTCGCTGTTTTCTTCCAGTTAATTTAAGACAGTATGTTTGTATTTCAGAACTGTCAAAAAATAAATGCCAAGTATTTTTGTGATGGAAATACTAAGGAACACACTATTAACTCCTTTAAAAAAAACTGGTAAATTTTTATTTTCTTGAGCTCATACTGTTTGAGCGTTTATGTTTGCCAGCTGAGACCATGAGAACAGTAACAAAGGTGGCAATATTGTGTAGTGTCAGATGTTTTCAGATTTGCTCTTGTTTGGTTTACATTAAATTTCATTGTGACAACTAATTTTTTTTTCTTTAATATTTTTGTGTAACTGTAAATGAATACACAATCAATACAAGTGTTCGACAAGTGATGGACTTAATGATAGCTATATGATATCTAAATGATATCTACCTTAGGCTTATCAATTAAAGGAGTAATGTTTGACTTAGGGTTTTCTGATAAAATTATGCCTCTTTCAAAGAAATGTTCAGTTGTATTATATAATCATAACAGGTATAACATGATGATTATCTATAATCTGCAAAGATTAGGTTGGGGAGAAGATTCCTTCTTTAGGAAGCCAGGTATGTATATATTGTACAGGCCCATTCATTTTGCAAGTATGTCCTAATAATGTGCGCAATACCA
Organism: Megalops atlanticus; assembly: GCA_019176425.1. Taxonomy (NCBI): domain Eukaryota; kingdom Metazoa; phylum Chordata; class Actinopteri; order Elopiformes; family Megalopidae; genus Megalops; species Megalops atlanticus. The sequence continues at coordinate 53,667,696 of CM032876.1, forward strand.
GCAATGCAAAGAAAAAATGATTTACTTGCAGACTAGACTAGTACCTACAAAGAATGGGCTTCATTAGTTGTACTTGGTCATATGAAAAGAAAAAAAATTGATACACTTCCTTGTCCAAACCCTAACCTTGTTCATATTACGATATAATGGTATACATAGACAGAGTGCATGCACTCACAAACACAAAGGGTTAATACAGCCAGATCTGACATCAGATGAACTGAATCCTTCTTGTACGTTTATTGAACTTTTCATATACTGTTTACACAGTAATAACACTGTAGGCTGTAAACTGCAGCTCTATTGTTTAATAGCAGCAAAGTAGTATGAAAAAAACAAATCATGTTATTTGCCAGACAATAAATAATCTGTCTCTTTGGATGATGTAAATGTTAGGAAGTTGATGAAAGCTGCAGCGTTAAGAAATTTCTATTTTACACAGCTTATACACAGATATATATGAATTATTTTGTCTATATTTATACAAATACAACAGTAGTTTGTAAAATACATTTAAGTAAAATATACATGATTAGCAACATGAGTCCAAAAATCACAGGATGGCATTACTGAAATGTGATGAACAAGGACGACGATGACAGGGCTGGAATGCAGTTTCCCTCTGAACAAATCCATTGCTCTGTACTCACAATCACACCCAACACCAACAGGAGAGATGGTTCCCACTCTCAACATTTTCATTTCAGTCATTTTAAAGGCGTTCTCAAGTGAAGTAACCCCATCCCCATTCCCTCCTGAAAACTGCGCTTGACAGGGAATTCACTTGGTCTTCCCCACCTTACAGACAGTGGGTACATGCACAGACACCGTCTTAAGTGCACCAGAGCATCTTGTGATATTACAGATAAGTCCATAAAAGACCACACAAGTCACAGTACAAAAATATATGATACAACTAAGCACAATCTCTGTCCATTCAGCTTAAATCGATATTTTGTTTAAAAAAAAAAAAAAAAAAGAGGTCTGTAGCACCATAAGGAGCTTTTTTTTTGAAGAATACATTAGCAGCTTGATCCAATACCAAAATATTGCAGGAGTGTTTCTAACATACACATTCAATATGGTTCTCTTGTACCACTGAAGCTTATATTGAAAGTTGACATGAATTGCTAAAGGTCTGTGTCTCTCGCTGAAGGATTGCAAATTCCAGAAAGCCATCATCCACTATGAAATGAAATAAAATTGGAGTTGCTAAGCGTGAATCATGCTAACTCTTCTGTGGATTCTGTGTAACTAAATGTGCAGTTTTTTTAAATTGAGAAAAATTTTACTTGCAATAAAATACAAACAGTACATTTCACTTCTGTTCCGGCTTGTACACTGTTTAAGTTTTAGGGTACAGTAATGTATCAACTTTGAACTTTCTGAAGACCCAGCCAAAATATCCATCTGCAGTTCAGAAACCCATTCACTCTGGGAGAATATGTGCTCAATATGTATTTTAATAAGTAAGCTAAATTAGTTTGAACCTTTGAAGCTCGACAGAGACAAAATCAATGATATAGTTAACGTAGTGTGTCTAGCAGGTTAAATTAAATATTGATTATTCTCAAAAAAATATATTGTCACACTGCATTTCATGTATTAGTGCAGCATTCTGAAAGTATGACTTTTGTAATATGTGTTTAATGACAAGTTTGACCATTTATTATTATAAGGGGACATATGGTATGAAGGATCTTCCATTACAAAATAGCAAAACATTTTCTGAAATACTGTACATCCCAAGGAATGTTGTGGTTTCAATTGTTGATAATGGCCAAGTTTAAGAAAACCTTCAACATTAACGTAATACCCTCAAGTGAGAGACACAGAAGTTTTGTGCAAGTAAAGCAAAAATGACACTTTGATAGTAAAAACACTGTAAAAACTGTACCTGTAAAAATAGAAACTTTTAGCATTGTATATACACGTTAACATTTTCTCTAAAGAGCTAAATATGACATCTACAGGCACATACCATTTATAATAAAGGTTCTTTAACAACAAAATGTTTGAGAAAACTCACAAAGGCATTCGATCTCAGAAAGTGCTATAATTCAAATATGCCCTATACAGAGGCTAACCAAGCATTTTTATAAAACCACATACCTTCAAGATACATTTATAGCACATTTCCAACCCAATATCAAAGAAAAAAGACATTCAACACCTTCCTATGACACGAAATGTGGCTCATGATATATTAGAATTATCTCCCGAAACAATTACCTAATTAGAAACTATAAAAACTGTAAGGGGGAATTCTTCAAGGCATTTTCTTACATTAAGAAATAGGACATATGGGCGTACAAGGGTTAGATGGCAAATATCAGCTCAAGGGAAACTCTCACCCATTGATTGCCGATTATAATCCTCATCATAACCAAGCAAAATATATACTATTTGAAATATGATTTGTAAAGGTGGTGGGAACACTTAAAGTATAGAATAAAACTGCTGCAAAGAGGTAACCTGTAGTCTATAAAATACACAGAAATAAACGGTAACACATTTTCAGGAGTGTATCATTTGGGAATAATGATCAGGAGCAATTTTAAGATGGATACACTCTCAAATCAGTCATAAATTACAGAAATACACATATACATTTTGGTCTGTGTATCAAGACTGTTGAGGTGAAAACTGTTCTGAAACAATCTGTCAGAAAGAAAATCAGTATATTTCAGGCACTGCTATTTTTTAATTTTGCTTCTTTCAAATGCTACTATAGATTACATTATATGCAAACAAACTGCAAATTATTTAGAATATACAGAATGAGAGAATTCCTTTATGTGACCTACAGTATATGTGTATAAAATAATTTATGGCTCTGGGTGAAGAGGAAAAAGAAAAGGGACATCTTAGAATGGAAGGAAGGAAAGAAAGCTTGTCTTTGCCAAATTCCCGTACTTGGTTAAAACACTAGACACACACTGATTGCTTTTGATTGGTGGCACTGCACTAAAGTGAATGAGGTTCAGAGTTGTGTGTGAGGTCCTTCCTTGCAGACAATCTGCAAAACAATCTCCCTTTATATGAGGCTAAGACACTGGCAAATAGCATGTATAAACAGGCCATGGAACTAAGTGGGAAAATTTACTATAAAACAATCAGCTAACAGTACCAAATTCAAGCTACACAAGCTAAAAACTTTCAGGGACTAGGGTTTTGTAGTACAGTTCATAATTAAATGATTAGCTGAACTTGATCAACTACAAAAAAAGATTCCATTCTTTTGAAGTAACATGTTTCTTGCACAGTATTTTTTTAAAAAATAAAATATTCTATAGGCCAAAAACTTTTCTGAGTGCTATAAACTAGCAAAAGAATCACAAAAATCCACAAGCATTCAGATCCATGCGCACAAACACATCCACACACATATGCACACAGACAGTGCTATACATTTTAGTGCCGATTTGAAGTATTTTTTAACTGAAGTACTTGTTTCTCTGACATTAAAGTAAATTCAAGGTGATCAAACCTGAGGAAACTCAGTTAACCAGTTTGACCCTCATAATGTCTAATTAGAACTTACAGATGGCAGAATCTTTTCTACAACATTCCTCAGTTACAGTATCTTGCACAGAAAAGCACTGGAATGTCATTTGGTTCTGTATCAAGCAGTATTACAAGAGATTTAAAACAGATTTACTTAATTATCCATTACAATGTCACAAAAGGCATTTTCAGTGCTAGTTTAAGTCCTTATGTTCTTTTCAGGATACATTAAATACACACAATTACAAAACCCTGTAAATGACCACAGACATTAAAATTCTGATCAGAAAATATTGAAGTGTTTTTTTCATCATTTGCAGGGATTTGTCAGTTGAAATCAGAGCAATCATCTGTTCAATAAAACCACACACTGTACAATATACCTTACAATATTTTTTTCAGATCATGTAGCTGTCATCAACAAAATAATGTTCACACCCCTCCCCTGTGCTATATCCTAGCTGACCCCTTATATAGCTGTTAAATACAGACTTACAGTGGGGGCCTTGTCAGCTCTCCTGCTTTGAGGTTCATCCATAACTCTGACCAACAAATTTAAGCAGGCATAATATTAGTTACTATTTAAACACTTTTCATTAATATTAGCAGCTGCTAACCTTATGTAATTAATGAAAAGTGTGTCAGTTTAAATTCAGACAAAATGCAAAGCTGGAGAACTGAATAGATCCCACATTCCCTCTAAATTAAAATTTCATCATAGCACGTTTCTCTGCCATTCTGCCATCAAAATTGGTCATTTTGGTTAAGATACCTTGAGAGATAATAAGACCCTTTATGTTTTCAGTGAGTTCTTTCTAAATGACAGCACTGCTGCATTGAATGATCATAAAGTTGGCGTTTTTATTATAAGCAAGTCAGTGACTCTTAAAAACTGAATTTGTGGTGATGAAGGGTTATGACTGTAGCAGTACAGCATCTTATTGATTCCTGGTGGCATATTTTAACAACAATGCCCTTTCCTTGCAGGTGTAACTGATTGGTTTATGGTATATGGTCTTTAAATGACGTACTTGTTTGTGTGACTTTAACCACGGAGAAACAGGCTTCCGGGAAGTCCGATTAATAATTTATTTTAACCATATATTTTAATACAGCTGAAAATGTAAAGGCATGAGAATGTGCTTGGCTACATGCAAATAATGTGTATAGCATCTTATAAAAAGTGCTTTTATGCTCATCTTTTTAATATCAAGATGTCTGACACTTGTACTTGTAATATGATAATAATCTGAAAATATTTTACACTTTCCTTTTACAGCATTAGATAAAAGTGTTTGTGCCTATTTAACATCAGTCAAACAATAATGGTATTGGTGTTTCACAGTAGATCGCCTTATTTAAGCCACATCATGACATTCATTTCATTCCAGTAATTTCAATCATTAATCTGTTTTGGGAGTAAATGCCATGACACCTCCCTATTGCAGTAGTCAAGTGACAAAATGTAAGGAATGCCACTTCTAAGAGCTGCGATAATGGTATTACCCAAACATCACATTTTTTTAGACATAGACTATAACAATAAGCCAACTTCATCATCACCTTTTATGCATATGTAAGCACAGACCTCCTTCATTCACACAAACACTCATACAGGTAAAACACACACAAGGTAAACTAAGAGCTGTAGATAGGCCAAACCACAATTTTGCAACCTTCTGCACATTCTCCCAAACAATTTAGTGGGATAAATCTCTATTCCTCTGCACATTTAACAACCTTCAACTAAACACAAACAAATAAAAATACATAAACACACAAATATGCATACACATACAACTTTTGTAAAGTCCAGATATTTGCCAACAACTGCTTAGTTTGAAAACATATTGGACTAGCAAAAATTATGGGCAGTATTAGTGGGGTGGGCTACCTTCTTCATGCAGTAGACAAAGTAAATATACATTTAATGGTTGCCTCATGACAAAAGTCCAGATGTTGATAACAAGTTGCCATCTCATCCTCCTATGGCAACATTTACCGTTCACCCAATTTAATGTATCAATGGCAATAAGTGCTCTGAATATTGAAAAGAGTAGATCACAGTCATAATTACTCATCTGCTGAAAATAAAAGGTCTACCCTTGGGGGCGGGGGCGGGGGGAGGGGGATTCATGTATACTCTTTTAGAGTGCCAAAAAAAAACAGAACAAGCAGTTTCTGCCTTTTAAACTTATCTTCTTTGTCATCTAGTCCCTTTATACGTATTGAAAGTAAGCAGAGCAACAATATCTTTTTTTGATGTCATACGTGTTTGAGAGGGAACTGAGCAGCAGCATCATATAAAAACAATATTTCAGGAAAATAACATTCTATGTGGCTCTTAAATATATTTTTGGTTGGTTTTGGTTTTGAAGAGGCCTTGTAAGTACTAATGTCACACGGGGCTTAATCTTTTCAGTACCTTGTGATTTTTTTAAAAAGCTTATAATTTTTATATAAAACATTTAAAATTGTTAGGTGTAATGGGATTTAGACCTCACTATAATTTCAAAGTGCTATCTTAAAACATTGTAAAACCTATGTACTAAACTCAAACTGCTATAAGGTAGGGAGGTTGAGTTGTGCTAATATCACTGCAACCACATTCCTATATATGTTTATTTAAACAAACCTCTCCAACTCTAAAATCCTATTTAAATATGACATCCATTTGATTGTGTGAGCTATACCTTAACAGGTGTTTCCATGCTATGAAAATGATAGTGGTGGCCGCATATGATTCTTAAACTTAGAAATGAAATGGATTTTTCCAGAAAATGCTGAATGATATTCTTGGGTTGTACCATGTGGTTGAGCCAAACCACATTCCTATTGCTTTTGAACAATATATGCCTATATATGTATCAATACATATTTAGATATATATTGATATAGATATCTAAATATCAATATATGTATACAAAGACATTTAAATATACACATAGGTATGTTTGTATATATATGTGCTTACACATACATATACCTAATGTGTGTGTTGTACATTTGTGTAGACAGAATATGTTACTGGCTTCAAAAATATATAAATTTCATGTTTGGCAGATACATACACTTTGTGGCAGAGCCCCAGACTGTTACTGAAAAGCTTGATGAAAGCGAGGCAGGGTGGTGGTTGAGTTTAGGTTGGATGTGAAAGACGAGGACAGCCCGTGGAGGGGGCTGATGCAAACACCACTCCCCGGGTCCTGGGGCTCCTGGGACTGCGAGGGAAGCTGGGAGAGTGCGAGCGATTCCTCTTGGGTGTAGCTGATCCCGAGGCCCCCCCCAGGAACGGACTGGCTGTACGGAGGCCCATTCAAAGGCAGGAAGTTAAACAGCTGGGAGAAGTCTAGGGAGGAGGAGTGAAGCGATTCACTGGCCGAGGCGCCTCCGGAGATTTTCGGCAGCGAGGCGTCCTCTGACGTTTCGTCGAGACCCCCTACGTGGGACTCCAAATCTAATTTCGAGGCCACGATCTGTGTATCCTCTGACGAGGATGGCATATTGCTTTGTAGTTCCATTAGATAACTTTCTATTTCTCCCTTTAATGGCTGTTCTTTTTCCGGCATGGAAATGGCATACGAGGTAGAACCAAGCTGGTATTTTAAAGAGAACTGGTGGGAAGGGTGGACAGCAGACTCCATGTCGAGGGGGCAGGTCATTCCTAAAGGCAGGGTTGTGGAGACCATTTGGTGCGGTGGTCCACTGCTCTGCATGGACTGGATCTGGGTGTTGTAGATGTTCAGCTGCAACGTGTTGGCAAATGGCTTGGAGGCAAGCTCACTGGAAGATATCGACATCATCGAATGCAGTTCGTCTTTGACTGGCATAGTAATGTTACAGGAGAACGGGTCTAACAGGTCCATGGGCTCCGTTTTGACCTTTAGTAGTTCTTGCGTGTGGCTTTTCTTCATATGGCGGGTGAGATGGTCTTTACGGCCGAACCTCTGTGCACAGTACTGGCAGAGGAAGTCCTTCCTCCCTGTGTGCACAACCATGTGCCTTCGAACGTCCTTGCGGGTGTAGAAGCGGCGGTCACAGTGTTCGCACTGGTGTTTCTTCTCTTTGGTCCCACCTGATGACTTCCCAGCGTGGGTCTTCAGGTGCTCCAGTAACACGCCCGTGCTGGCAAACGTCTGCTGGCACACCTTGCAGGTGAGGTCGCCATTGTTGGCAGCGTGTAAGGCCAGGTGACGTTTGAAGCCAAGCTTTGTGTTGTAATTCTTGCCGCATTCTTCGCAGGTGAACGCCTCTTTGTTTGGATCATGTGTGTGGAGGTGATTCTTTAGATGGTCCTTGCGATGGAACATTTTCTCACAATAATTACACTTGTGGGTTTTCTCAGGAGAATGAGTAGCCATATGCCTTTAAACACAGATATAATCTGTAAGCAGTTATATTTGAGCAATGTATTCATTTATGGTTAAAAATCTATATAAATCATACAATCAATTTCGGCTACTGGATTAAAAAAAAAATCCATGCCATTCCCCAACAATCTAATTTGTAATAAAAGTGGATAATTAATACCCCATACATCAGCTTTCCAACATATAAAATATGAATGAATTCAAAGCATTAGTCCACGGCTATGTTCATTCAACAGTTTTGCAATATAGCAATTCATTTTTATTTTCAATTAAGTTTTCAAATAGCATTCTGTTCCAAAATCAGCATAACAATCTGATTCATATCTTGATTCGTAAGTTTAAACACACAGCTAACATTACAATGAACTCATTCAATTTTATAAAAATGAATAAACCACCTGCTGCTCAAAGAAAGTTCATCAACTTATATTCATGACGTTCCTGCACCAATGCTTATCGAGCTTTAGCAACTACAGTGGAGCCCCAAAAGAGAATGCAGTACCTTAGCAGCTTGTACTTAGAAACAAAGGCCTTGCTGCAGTCCTGGTGTGAGCACCGGTATGGGCGCTCGCCTGTGTGCGAGTAAGAGTGCACCTTCAATTTCTCAACACTATTAAAGGCCTTCTCGCACAGCTGGCAGGGGAAATTTTTCCTGGGTTTGCCTTCACTTCTCTTACGCTTCCCTGTGGCTGACAGGACCCTCTGGGTATCCTTAACTTCTTCTAAATCCCCAGGTATTACCGTGGCCATTGCAGCCTAAGGCAGGCCTACTAGTTGGACAATTATGCTCTGCCCAGCTATTGTAAATGTTTGTGCTTTGGGAACACTCTCCAGTTTCATGTGATCAACACTGGGAGCACTGAGGGGCCTGGAAGAGAAAGAGAGAGAGAGAACAGAAATGAATAGAACAGTTATAACAAGATGCACTCAGTATGCACATCACTCACTATTGTGTATTATGTTGTCTTAATTACTCTAATAAAAGAGGCATCTGCCATTTCAAACTGGACATTATAGTAGGTTTTCCAATATAGTGTTGGCAAAGAGATAGCTATTAACATAACATGGCCCTCTGACACTCCTCCCTCTCTTAATGAAGTTTAATGAATGGTTTTAGCCAGTGCCTAGATGATACTTTCAAGGGACACACCCTTAATGTACCCACATCAAATTGATAACTACAATGAAATTACTTAACATAATTTAAGGCACACCTGATGGTAGAACAAGGCACTCTTCTTTGATGTGCTCATCTAAATATACTTGAAGATGACCAGACAATAATACTTCCCATGGCTGAGAATCTAAGAAAAACAAAACAAAAACTGTTATGCAGATGTGTGTTGGGAAGAAATGTAGGACTGTGATATGCCAGCACAGAGTTAACTTCTTTTTGGTCTGCTTCTTTTTTCTGGACTGAATTTTACAAGTAAACCAAAAGCTTTTCACATGGAAGGAACTTTTCCAGTTTTAGGACCATGGTTAAACAATGTGGATAGTTGCAGAAGTTTAGGGATATTTAAAACTCTAAATATATTGTACTAGTTATTCATCCTGCTCTAATTTTAAATGGACTTTGTGATTTAAATGCCTCCTTTAAAACAGACATAGAAATTATCAAAATGCAGATTTCCATTACTCATTGTTAATGTAACATGTAAAGACAGGGCACCGAGATGAGATGTTCACTCAGATGTAACTCCTTTGTTTGGTGAAGAGAAAATTATAAATAGCAACTGTATCTGAAACCATTTCATGGCCACATTTAGCTATGAAACACAAATCTCAAACATCAGAATGACACAACAGACTGGCTTCCTGGAAACATGATGTCAGCAAAGCTGGAGAGTCTCCACTGTAACTAATTCAGTGCTGAGTTAATTAGGTGCTTAGAGCCACTCTAGTTTCTCTTGTCCACAAGCCACAGAATCAACCTAGTTTGTCAGATATCGGACAAAACTTTTCTTGAAAACCAGTTTCTAATCTACTGTAATGAATGATCTCAAGCAAGAAGCCTATTCTACTCTTGTCAACCATACTACTATTTCCAGACATTTTCACATGTGTGAATGTCAATGCATAGCCATATTTCAGGTACCCAGTTACCAAGCTGGAGTGAAACCCAGTGTAAACTCAGCAAAAACAGCCAGTTTAGGAGATCCATTCCTTTCTCTTGTGCAATCTGACCAAACCTGTTTGAATTTAAATTTTCGTAATTATTCAAACTTGACACCTGGGTATATCTATTTCTTGAAAGAAAACAATTCACTAACAATATCCTTGGCTTATACAATGGCTTTTTATTTCTGAGAAACTGAATGGAACCAGCATGTTTGTTAGAAGAAAAAATAAATTCATCCAAACTATCATTTGAATGCAGCTCAGATTTTCTTTCCCTGATAACTGCACATGCAAAATACATTAGCAATATCATCATGGATAGCCCTTGACTGATGACTCCAACTCAGTAGTATCCGCTCACTCACTTTTGGTCATGTCAACACATGCCTTAAGGTACCAGATCTGGAACCAAAGATTCTAAAGAACCAAAACCATGCTGTAACACAAAACATGGAGATTTTGTTAGGAATGGTGACTAAGAATTTAGCTTTCATGCCTCTCCTAGAGGGCATCAAAATAATTCTTTCCCTCTTTCTGGCCTTCCTTGAATAAAGTGTATGCAGCATAAGGAACCAAGCAATAGAGAATAGAAGGAAACCATAGCTATTACACCCAGATGATGCAAGCCATTTAACTGTACTTCCAAATTCACCTATTTATTCACAAGCCTTAGTTCAGGTTTACTTTCATCTTGCTGTATCTAATCCTGAGTAGAATGAATGCATAAATAAAGTCGAAAGTTGAATTTAGTCAGAATTAATTTTGTTTCAAATGATTAAGTTGGACATAAATTGCATGAACATGTCTACTCATAGACAGGAAAAGTCACAAAAATGTAATTACATTAGCATTTTCATTATTAGATTTATAAATGAAATTAACCAGTCAATTCTTATATTTAACAATTGCACATGTAACAAGTAGTAAACTGTATTGCTTAAACACTTGTAAATAACATCTGTCTATAAAACAGTGTACTATACTTCTATAATTGTCTCTTTTTATCACATCAAATATTACTAGTGTTGAGTGTAACAAATTCAGCTGTGGTAGTTGCAACAATAAATTGGTTCAGAATTTATGAAACATCTTCACTGGAAAAATTGTTTTGTTACTAGACTGAGGTATCAAACCTAATCTTACAATATTACACATTGAGAATAACTGATTTAACTAAACTCATGAAATATAATCTCATTTTAATTCTCTACAGATAAAGTTAAGGATGGCAATTTATTTGTTTCTATGCACAATGCAAGCCACTAGTTATTTGAAAAATACTTATATGTTAAATACACTAAAACTAATCTTAGGTAAATTGAAATTAAATGCTGCCCACTTCCTATAATAATGCAATCTGAACACAAATCTATAAAGTTGCAAAAATAATGCTTAATATAACCATGTGTAACAACTGTATCACTCAGGTTAAACAAATTTAAGGATGCTTAATGAGAAGTCATAATTATCTCATCACATGGTGACATAAAACAAACTTTTCTACATCATAATAATTTAAACAATTCATATAATCTATTACAGTACATAAGGTTGAGGAACACTAACACACAGACTTAGGTACTGTAAAAAATAGCTCCATTACTGTGCTATAAATAATAATAATAAATTGCACACCATTGAAAAAAAATTCTAAAAAAATTAAATATGAATTTCTGCTTCCTAAAAATGAACTGCAAAGTGTCATAATTGAAAAGTTTCCTACATAGGTTTTGGACATGCTTTTTAATGAATCTTTTTTATACTTATGTGCTTTAAGATCATTCAGAAATTCTCTGAAATTTTTGTGACATTATGGACTGTTGCCTTTAAGCTACCTACTCTTAAGATTAAAACAATTAAGACTATTTTCAATATTTAGATTAATGCTATATTAGAACAACTAAACCACCCCTGTGGTGTCCTGAGATTAACAAAATTTATGTTTGTCATGGACTAGTATAAAACTTTTAAAACTAAATGCTGTGATGGTTAGACTGATTCTTATAAGGAACACCTAATGATTTGATTAAAGATTTCTCTAGTTTAAGTTGGATTTGCATACTATTATATAAATGGCTTACTATTATAAATTCCAACAAATAGCTTGAATGAATCTTTTCACCATAAGACATCCTGTTTTGCACATTTGTTAACATGCCAAATTTAATCATATCTGCACCTTAATCTTTTTTATTTGTTCCAACCATTTCATTGTTCATGTGAATATTTGTTTGTAAGTGCATGTAATATGTTTTACTGATCAAAACTATTTAAAATGGAACAATAGTCAGCTGCAATCATAAGTAATAAATGAAATGTAGCATAGTGTGTTGACAAACTTGAAATGATACTGTCATCAACATAATGTTTAGGTAAAGACCACACTTGAGAGAATCAAAGTATCTACGTTTAGATATGATGAAATTTGAAAATAACAAACTTGTGAGTTGACATACTGGAAATACAAATTTGAAGTACTCTGGAATCACAGACCTGAATTGCATTCAATCTATCAAATATCACTGGATCACAAAGCAAACCAATCCAATCACCACACACCACCACAACAACAAAGTGCAAACATTTCAAAGACAATATGCAATCACAACACAATGTATGAAAAGACTGTCAGAAATATCTGGTAAAAATAAATAAATAAATAAAAACCAATATATGAAACTTATAAATAGAAAGATTTGCCAATTTAAAATATAGTTTTTGCAACTGTGCTACCTAACTTTTCAAATATACAAATCTGAAAATGTTATTGCAAAGGTAAAATAGAAAATAATGTTCAAATTTCACATGCACTCATCTTTTTTTTGCATTCATAAATACAATTTAAAAACATATTATACAACACAGCATGAACAGACTCTTTGTGCTCAGCCTTTGCTTTACATGTGATTGTCAGTTAAGCAACACAAACAGCAACATCTTTTTAAAAACTCTGACAGGGTACTAAAACGACTCATGGAATGATTCCCATACGAGCGAAGCTGTGGAAGTCTGACACAACAAGCAAGAGGCCGGACAGCATGAAAAGTAAACATTTATGACTGATGCCAACTGCAATAATGACTCGGGACATCACTAAAATTGAGTCAAGAGCTAGCCTGGATGAAACAAATGTAGCGGTTCATTGCTGTAGCCTACTACATAGCGTTTTTAAAGGCATAGACTTTACAAGTTGACATTTCTTCATTAGGAACACATACGCCCGCAAAGGATAACCAGGTGAGTAACTCGTTCTAATGCACGCTGCAAAAATAATCAAATCGATTTCTATGTTAAAACATTTGCAAATATTGTGAAAACACATACAGTAACACGTCGAAACATTTTTAGACATAATGCTGACAAAACAACCTCACCCGCGCATTTATATTTAGCATCTTACCATACAAATATACACGACAGAAATGCGGTTACATTTCTTGGTTCACTGTAAAATAATACCAAGGATAACAACATTGAGAATGCAAACACAAGAATGAGCCGTAACACTGCAGCCATAATAATGCTACTGTCCCTTTAAGATGCCAAACTCCTCGTTCCCACGTGAAACCAACATCGGCAGTACTTCAAAGTACTCAAAACAACCATAGCTTAATTCTCCATCCATCTAACTTCAAACCTATGCATCGACGATATTATTGCATTGCATAAACTGTAGTCAAAATAGGTTAATAAATATGTATTGTTTGGGAAAAGCATGCGCAAAGACCGTGCAACTCGACACATGGTGTCATGCCATGCTAACTACCCTTAAAAATGGGATTACTTAACTTTCCGAATCAGTGCATAGTATTTTACCTTCAAAGACAGGATTATCCGACCGTATACCACAAGTAGCCTACATAAAATATAACTAACCTGCAATCTATTGTGCAAAGCCTTTCAGGAAAAACAACAGTTTTACCAAGAGAATAACTTCATATACAGTAATATAGGATGTAATATAAGATAACGAGTTTTGAGAAGCCAGTCAAAACACAATGAAGTTTCCAAACACAACCTTGCAAACACAATCTTTGATTTGAGCCGTGTTCAGCTAATGCATGAATTAATACGACAAAAAAGCTGGAAGACATTGTTCCTGGTGGAAAGGTGACATTATCGTTAACACTGCAATATTTCTATATGAAGGCATGTTCTCGACGACAATAATGGGGTCGATAAATACAGAATTGAAAGCAACGCATCTCTAAGCAAATGTTTAGCATAGCCTAATTAGTTTCCCTTCAGTTCTCCCTCCATTTTGGTTGTTTATGATATTGACAAGCAACTTCTTATTCGTTACTAATCTGTTTAGCTAGCTAACGCACTGCTGTCCACATCTTCTGACATACTCTAAAATCATTTCCCATTTGCCAGCTTTGACCTAAAATGTGTTTTAGATGCATACAAATTAAAAGACATACATTATATTTCATGTTTAATGCTGACAGGGAAATGCCAACTTGCTACTATCGATAAACGTATGTATACACGCTGTTATTCATGTAGCTACACATATATCAAAATCGAAATAGTATGCACGAAAAATGCATTTTTAAACATTTTCCAAAATTACTTTGGTTTGCGTTCCCCGTCGGATGTCAGCAGTGTTGTTATTATATTCAGAAAAACTTAAGCTAACTATCTTTCCAAAACTTTTTTTGCAACTTTTTACTACACTACTGATTTCCCTTGATGGTTGACATGAATTTGCGTGAGACGTGATATGACACTACTTTTTAACACAATTTATTTAAATTTTCTTCATATTTATGTCTTCCTTTGGCTTTCTCTGAGGTCCCAAACAGGGGGCTGATTAACACAAACTTTTTTCCCTGCTCACCCCTCTCCCATAATTTGAATAACCCCGATATTTTAATTCAAGAAGGAAGTAACAATTTACTTAATTTACGCCAAACTTACCGCGGGAGCCTTAACATCCTTTCTACGGTCTTTTTCTTGACTTTCAACTATTTTCCGAATTTTTAATAATTTTTTTCTCATATTTTTTGCTGGACGCGGCGGGCCTGAAAATTGTTTGCTTTCCCCTCTTTCCAGCAGCCATTGTGTATGCGCTGCGGTGCAACCAAACTAGGGGCTTGACCACGCCCATTATGAATGCCTCCCACTTCTTATTTTCGATTTGCTTAACGTCATGTCATTTTCACATTTGTATACCATTATTGGTCCCCCTTTTTAAGCTAAATTTTCTAACTCGCTAGTTATATTGTCAATCGCAATTAAGTCATATTACTTTTATGTGCAACAAAAGGTGGGCTATGACAATTATATTCACAATTCTATTGGTTTTCGTAAGTGTCAATTGACTGTATGAACACTATTTTATTCTTTGTGGTCCAGTGATTGGTCACTATAACCTTCAATTATCTAAAGGCGTCTATGTGGAGTTTGGTTGTCCAGTGTTGGTAAATGACGTCCCAACTGGCATGAACGTGAATATGCAAGATTGCTGCGACTGAGAGAGTAGGTATGTAAGTGTGCGTCGTGTTAAGAAACTACAAATAATTGCTGTCTGTCTAGCCTGCAAGCGACCCGTTGTTTGGGGAAAACCTAGTTAGCTAGCGCTAATGAAGTGTTTTGCAGTATTTGTGAATGTTGTTTGTTGTGCTTTCATGACGGTTAGCTAACTGGCAAGCTAATGTTAGCAATATAGTTGGATTGCTAGCCGTGGTAGATAGCTAGCTATAACTACCGCCTACCCGAAATGTGTGCGACGTCGAGCAGTTATAGCTGGTATGTAACTTATCTAATGCTACAGGAATGAATGAGGACTAGTTTGTACGCCAACAGGCCAGGCGATTGAATTCCTATTTTGAAGTAAAGCTGCAATAAGGCTAGGTGGCTAGCTATATTGCTAAAGATCAAATGAGGTTACGGCAACGTATGTATACGCCTAAGTTATCTAACGTTAGCAAGCATGCTCTTGCAACCTTCTAGGGAGCTAGCTGCACTAGCTAGTTAGAGGTCAACAAATGAATGGACGCGTGTGATTACGAAATGTTCATCTTCACTTGGGAAGTTAGCTGGACTAGTTAGCTGTGTTGCATGGATTTGTTTTATTAGCACAAAAGATCTATGTAAGCGATGCTCTGACCTTGTTATCTTACTGCCTAATGTTTGGTAGCCAACGAGCAGATAAGGGGGCTAGCAAACCAGGGTTATGAACTATGAATGTCTGAAAATACCCATAAACAATTTTATGCACATTTTGGTATCTAACAAACTGATTTGATGTCTAAATGCAGATTTTTTAAAAACGAAAAGGCGATTTCCTTCAACTTAAGCTCATGTTGAAATTGACACTACAAGGTGTTTTGGCCCTTGCTAGCAACATACTGGCCATAGATTTTACACAACATGGATATTGGAACAGGAACTGGCGTTTGAGGCTTCATGAGCCTGAAAGTGGGTGGAGCTATTAGCTATGTGCAACCAGTGAGTTTCCGCTCTGACATAAACCAGATTTTGGGAAGAGCAAGGTGTTTTTGATAGATTCAGCGGAGTCAGTACTCAGTAGTACAGTAGTAGCATCCGTCAACGTTGTGAGTTTCATGAAGCCTCACTTCCATCACTGTATTAGAGGAGGATTTCTGCATTCCATATTTAATAACATGCTTTTAGTGACTGCAAGCTTAATATGCCTGTGGTTCAACTTGGAATTTACAGAACATTTAAGAAGATATAACATCCAACAGCTTTAATGATAATTCTTTTATTGTGGCAGGTTGGGAACAATCACAATAGTGGTCCATAAGAGCAAATAGGATAACAACAGGCCTAGCAGATAGAATCAACAGTCATAAACAAATCACCCCAGGTAAACATGACTTTTGGGTGTCAGGTTTAGAAGGGGGATGTTATGCTTCCTGCTATAATAAAATATTACTGTGGCATAAGGAAGTTCATTTTTCTGTAGCACATTTAGTTATAAATATTCCACTTTAACCTTTTACCTCAGTTGTTTGGGTCTATCTAACAACATTGACCAACATCTCATTGACCAATATAACTTATAATATAACTTATATTGTAAATTACAAAGAGTCAATATGATAGGTAGTGTAGTTTTCAGAAGCTTAGAGTATTCATCTTTGACAGGGGGAATTTGTAGTTCTGTTGTACCTCTGCCCCATCTGTGAAGTTAATGGTGGGAATGCATAGGACAAGTTCAGGACAATATAGACTGTCATTGAAGATTTTCAATGTATGTTTTACAGAAGTAACATTTTAATAAAGAGTAACATTTTACTCTGAAATCTTGTGTGCCTCTCTTTTTTGTTAGTCCCATCATATCCCAGTTGTTTGTGGAATACCACCATTGTGGCTCTGTTCAGAATGATTACCATGAGTAACACTTTTAGTAACACACTGAAAGCTCACAGCAGAACTGCGTCTTAATTTGAAAAATGCAGCTAACTAACAGACTGAATTCATTGGCCTATAATTTACTTACAAATAAAATGTCTGCTTCCTATCCATCATTTTGCATCCTGTACTTTGTTCATCTTGATTATTTGAAGATTGACTGAGCTGTTAAACTTTGTTAAGTGCATAGCTCAAACATTTCCCTGAAACAAGCACTTCAAAATAGGTCATTGAATACAGAGGAAAAAAGTTCTTGCCTCTTACCTGAATAGGGAGATAGACTGATTTATTTATTAATGATTTCTAAGATATATCAGCCTTGGACAAAGGGGGCATGTTGTCACAGAAAAAGGAACATTGACAACATATTTAATGTTGCGGTGACAGTTAAATGTGTGGGAAAAGTATGGTAACTTTATTTAGCTAATTATTTCAGCTTCAGACATTTTTGGTTCACTTTGTGAAATAACAAAGATGGAAATTGGTGATTGATGATGTAGGACACAGCATATGAAATTACGTTTAATAAGCTTTTATATTCCCCCTCCAAAAAATCAAGGAATCTTTCAGTGTTTATTTGGATTTTTTTAAAGTGTGAAAACCAGTTATTAAATTCATATAGAATCTGTGTCAGTTTATTTTGTGATCATAGCATACTTTCATGCTTGCATGAAAAGTGTGAGGTCAAAAGAATTGTCACCAAAAAAGTCACCAAGTTGTCACTGATAGACACTGATTCATACAGCAGCAAAATGCCCCCAAGTGTTGTGCAGTCTTTGTTATGATGTCACCAATAGATGGCACTGCTAGCTTACCTACATAGTTGCACTAATTGGACCAACTGCCAGCTTGCACACTGGTGCTTGTAGGTGAAAATTGGTGAAAAAAGCAAAATGTGCCTTAAATGTGAGTGAAAATCAGTTCAATCCAATTTGCTCTTTAAAAAAGGTCCTTTTTGGTGAAAATCACTAAAGAACAAAAATGTTGGGCCTAAACATATGGCATGTTTAATTTGTTGGTTTATTTGATTGTAAAAATTAATCACTTTTTTGGTTTTTTGATTTGAGCTTAAGGTTTACCATGTAGAAACTTTAATTCTAATTAACTGGCTTTGGTACATGGTGAAGGAGGAGCGTTACTGACATGCTGTACAAAATAAAAATTTGCTTCATTTCAGACTGTAATGTGATTGTGCCAGAGGATGTCGTCAAATGTACGGAAAGTTAGAGACCATGATATCAATCCATGTATTGAGGTAAATAAATCACCATATACAGAATGCATGAAATATTTTGTGAATACAGTGATTATGAAGAACTTATGTTTTTATGCAGAATGTGCACATGTGAATCATTAACAAATTACAAAGTATTTACCTCTGTCTTCTGTTTTATTTAAAGGAAAGTGATGGTTCTAGGAAATGTTTAGATGCCAATAACTACAATAAAGATATGTGTTCAGCATATTTCATAAGGTACAAAAACTGCAGGAAGTTTTGGGTGAGTGTTTAATTCCTAAATTTCTCTGTTTTATGCAGTTTATCGTAGCTTTTTGTTGTTGAACCTATACTCTTTATAATAATTTGTATCACTGTTATTGCTGTTTTGATTATTTAGCCTACAGAAGGTATATAGTGTAATCACACAGGAAAAATCTGTTTTTTTTATCATTAAAGCATTATGATGATTTAAAACCAAGTGTTAGCCTAGCATCTTTGAAGCCATGCAGTGCTAGCAATTGGTTGTTTTAGTTTACAAATGGAAAACCACCAGGAGTAAGTGCTTGATGGGGCTTCTGGTATTCAGGTGTTTCCTTTGGATCACTCAAAGTACCACATTCACGTAATAATTAGAAGAAGTATGACTGAGGTTTGATTTCAGTAAGGCGAGCTGATATTTGACATTGAGGTGACCATGTCACCAACATACTGTGTCCAGTAACTGCTTCTCCCCTGTTCAGCATGACATAATGGTGCAGAGGAGACGAGATGGAATCAAGCCAGACATGCCCACAGCACAGGAGAGACAGCAGATCCTGGAAGCCCTGGGAAGAAAACCATACTGATGATGCCTGATGCAGTTGATAAGCGTTTGCTTTTGCACTATGGACTCATGTTGTCTGTATTGTTTCGAGAGGGAGAATCACAGAACTCGTGTGTTTGGGAGGGGTCAGAGGGTAGTGTTACTGGATGTATTAAAAAATGATACAGTAGATGAACATGCAGTTGTTCTTACTGCAGCAATTAGTCACGTAATTGAAGTCATGATCTGAATATGAATTCAGCTCATCTGATGTTCCAGATATGAACCAGCCTCAATCAGCTTAAAGCTGCAGAATTCTAGTTCTCCCAGACTGGAATTTATTGCCCTCCCTGTTTTATATTAAAAAATGTATCTAATCACTTTGGAGGGCTTATGGAAGTTGTGGAAATATTAAGTATGAATATACATTTATTTTAATACAGTTTTGTACAGATCTAGCACATTTGTTCCTGTAAGGCCTCAGTGTACATAGCCTGTCTTTCAAGCCATAGGACAGGACAGGATTCAACCATTCATTGATCACTGGTCAGTCATTATTAGTGATTTAAAGAGGGTGGGAAAACTGCAGAATAACACGTCTACATGTTGGCAAATGGAGAAATGTAATGTACATTCAATTTGCTGTTTAATTATATGAAATACTGTGTCTGTGCAATGTGAAAGATTTCTACTATTTCCAGAAGCCATTCTCCTTGGGTATGAATAAATGCAGCCAGATATGCATAAATATATTTACTGCAACATAATTCCATAATGCTCCAGTACAACAATGTACTGTAAGTCCTGAAAGTAATTTAATTCATTCAAATAAAAATAATATTTAAATGCCTTTAAATGCAAATGTGTTGTGGTTTATTATTGTGCAAGGGGGTATGCCATCAAAAATGTGAGTAACAGCTGATCAAAATTCTGGTCTAATGATCTATTTCTTTGTTATGAAAAATATTCTATTTTCAATTATTTGATCCACACCATGAATGTGGTTATCATCAGAAGGTGGCTTACTGTCCATTTTGAATATATTGTACATTTGGCTAAGTGTCCCTTTAAATACCTTCAATGCATTGCAGTGGTGATTGATTATTATTGAGCATATCTAGAAATGGAAAGTTTACATTGAAAAAATTCTGAAAGCACTGACTCTGTGACCAGGATTGATCTAGATTGGCCATATCTGTCCAAAAACCATCATTTGTAGAAGTATGGTAAATTAAATCTTCAAAATATGAGGTCTGGGGGAAACTGCCCTTGAACTAACATAACATGTTATGAACTGGTCAAAAAGATTCATGAGTAATCTTTGTGTGCTTCAAGTAATATGGCATTGAATATTCACAGGACTCCTTTATTCTGGCACCACAACTGATGTAAGGCATTGTGGTACATAATGCATTTTATTTTCTTGTCCCTAAGCATGCAGTTTGTCATTATGATTCATAACAGTTATTTGAATATGTTCAAACAAAAGTATGTGACACATTTGAAATGGATGTTATGATGGATTAGGAATGTATTATGAATGTGTTCATTTAAGCTAAATTATGTTTTATAATTTTATAACGTACTTCAGAATAAAATACTTCCCACAATGTGTTATGCAATTAACTTATAATGTAATTCAGCAGTTCATTTGTCAACCGAAGCTGTAAAAATGTAGAAAAAGGGCAAGAAGAGTTCACAGAAAAGTGGTTCAAAATTCAGGTGTTTCAGTTGTAATAATAGCTGTTACATCAATAGATTTAAAATTTAGTTGAAAGACTAGAGAAAAAATACTGGGATTGGTTGTCTTGGGTTGGAAAAGAACCCACTGTTTATTTTTTTTATTTTGCTTACTGAAGTTCAGTCAGTTTGTCATTGGAGTTTACATTCTACATATTTTTATTTGATGTTAAATTGCAATTTAATCCCTTTCTTTTCAGTTTTAATAAAGTAAGGAGGCAACAGAGAAGAGAAACGTATGGTTGTTTGCAGTTGGTTATAGCAGAGGGATTGTTAATACATAGATTGTTGAAACATACTGTTCATGTCAGGGGGACTGGAAATCAATGTGCTTTCTGAGGATGTGATTTTTTTCATTGCCACTAGATGGTGTTGTCTGCATGTTGAACATATTTTTCAAAATTGACAAACGAAAGCATGCAAGTTACAAGAAAATGTAGCCTACTACTGGTTTCAGTGTAAGACTATACAGGTCAGGTTGTATGAATGAAATTTTGACAGTAACCAGTAGAGTAATGTGTATGGTAGGAAGTGGATCATGGTCCAGGAACCTTGTAACTTTTGCCTGCCAAATATTTTTTACATGAAAAAAATTAGACACCAAAGCAAAAGCCAATAGACTTGTAACAGTTTTGTCAATACTTGCTCATTTGAAGTATTGCTCTTCCTCTGAAATATTACCAACATTAAACAACTACGAAAAATCAGTAACATTTACATAATGACATAAATCTAAAGCAAGCAACAGGATGTCATGGATATTTCAATTGCGTCTATAGCGACAGCGTGAGTGGAAGGACGCTGAAGAAATATGCCTTGCCATGAGGGTTTTGCTGCGAATAAGCAATCCGTCACTGCGATTGCGATAGTCAGTAGTTGCGTATGTGGAACCGCAATTTACTCAAAGCGCGGTTATAAACAGAAAAGAGGCAAAGATAAGTAAAAAAAGAAAACGACACACTGTATGATGAGAGGCACCCCACCCACTCATGCCATGTAGAGCAGTGACTAATGCGCTCTGCCACGTTTCAGCCGTTACTCATTTGCATGCAGGGATAGACATTGTTATGATTCGACAGGCTGTTATCAAGAGTGGGTGTTGAAGTCACCTTTGTAGCATGCCCCGCACACAGCCCTTTCATTTGAAGGGGACTTAATGCTCTGCCACCCCAATGAAAATGCCAATATCAACTCCCACAACAACTGGATCTGACAGTTATTATGATGCGGCGGGGCTACGGTAATGCCATCACCCTGTGGTTTCTGCATCACGTAAATATTCCAAAATAGGTTGTGTCTCGCTGAGCAGTAGCAGCCGAGTGAAAATGAGAGTGGATCACCCTTTAGGGGAAACTTTCAGTAATAAGTATAGGCACAGCAGGGTGTAAGAAAGTGAAGAAATTTAGCCAAGTGAATGTTTAGAGTTCTCTGATGGTTCATAACAGGGCTGCGGTCCTAGCTCTGGTCCTACAGGTTTGTTATCCAGCAGGTTTTACGTCCGTCATCAAATTGGAATTGAGGGGGTTCATGTAGTAAAGATAACAGTAGGTTTCATCAGCTGGAACAATGCCTGAGGACTACACTTCACTGGGATCCAGTCTGAATAACATGGCTGTACAAGGAGACATCAAAGCTTAAATCAGTCTGACATCTGGAAAAGGAAACCACAGTTCTTGGAGGTAACTAATGCCTCGACATGAAACTGCATTGAGTTTTTCCATTCTACGATGGAAATAACATGAGATGCCTTTCTGACAGTCACTGACATTCACCAACAGCAGGTGTTAATGTTTCCCTGAAATCAATGGCTTCAATTTAGTAATTAATACCTGAGTGGGAATAAAGGCCAGATGCCTGTCATTTTCTGGAGGACACCACAGTTTTTCCGGGAATGGAGATGGCTGGCTGGCGGGGTTATGAGATTCTGTACATGCTATTGAAATGGACACATATTATCAAGGAAACAAGGTCATGAATTGACAGATGTGGTGGACTTGAGTCAGAGTAGTGGACACAGCGTCTCACTGTGAGTGCATTCCCAGCAGGAGTCACTGTTGTCACAGTGCTTCTGGTGCCTGGACAGCCCATTCCAAGCTTGGTGTCATTAATCTTAAAATTTAGCAAGTTATCAGATATTAAAACACAAATAAAACAAGGCACAACCAACAACCTGAAATGGTTTGTTCATAGATCAATGCAAAACAAAACAATATTAATTAAATATTATGTAGACTGTTTCCAAGACCACTGTTGTGATGCCTCTCATTTTGGAGATGACATTAAAAGGGTGTAAGAATATTAAAATACAATTACACATTCTACAAACATTGAAAGCTTTATATCTGTCAAAATAACTTATTGTTTGTGCTTCTGTGTAGATGGCTGCTAAAATTTGAGCACAGCAGGAAGTTTTCCCTTATTTTCCCCTCGCAGCTGAAGTGCTGTTATGTTTAAAATGCCTCTTTGGGTGTTAAAATTGTAAACCCAGCTGACAGCAGATGTGGGCTACAGCGTTTTCCTCCTCCAATGTGACATAAAGAAGTCACGACAGACTTCAATGCATGACCAATTTCTCCAACTTGGCAACAGATTTGTACTCTGGAGTCTAAGAGAGGAACATCAAATTTGGGCCGATGATTTCTCCCCTGCTGGTTGCGGCTAATTTTAGTCACCAAAGAAAGGTACATTCGAATGATCAAAAAAAAAAACTTGCAGCTTTGGTTAAACCAGATAAATGAGTATATCAATGCCAACATCCTGCACCATCACTCTGTAAGTGCTACATACTGTAAACACATGAAATCCATTCCTTAAAATTACTCCTTAGAATTACTACATGGATGGGGAAATGGAAAATCTTTACTGTCACCACTACTGTATGTTTAGCTGATATTCATCACAAATATGTCCAATTAAGTAGGCCAGCTGCTCTGCATGCCCCTTTTCCTCCAGCAGACTAAATGGTGTAATTATGCTTGCTTGTGTAAAGGCTTATATGCATTAATATCTCTCTAGTGACCTTTGAAATGCATGTATTAACTCTGAATCACCCAATCTCCTGTTTCTCAAATTGTATTCACTTTGCCCTGTACAGTATGTGCCACTGGATCATGGTTTTCTATGCTCTACTTGCATTTAAGAAACATGGTAAAAGAATGTATTATACATAAAGTACATTTTACTTATTTTTCTTCGACATACATTAGTGCCGTGAATCCCATTACACACAGAGGACTTCATTAGCTGTTTTACATGCACCACCCTTCAACAAATTTCTTCATTTAAGGCATAAATGGTAATGCTAAGATCAAGTTTTTAAATACAATTACATTTTATGAAATACGGAAAGCATGCCTTGACTATGCTTCAGGTATAAACTATGTTCAGTAAATATTACTGAACATGGTTTGCCCATGCTTAAAAATGACTTGAACATGTTAGGGGATATTTATGATAATTCTAGCTTTGCATAAAAGAGTTGCATAGAATATTACATACAGAATATCAATGCAGTAATGCAGTAACATTACAACAAATCAACTGCAGATGAGGTTCACAAACACAGAAATGCAGCAGCCTGAAATGACTATGGTTACACTTCAAATATATGTATGGTGCATGTTACAGTAGGCTGTCATTCAGCAACAGTAGTTCAGAACATGAAGACATAATTTTACATAAATCAATGTGTGCAGCAAGGATTCTCTCACTTAGAAATTCCATTAATGGGTAGCATGGTTAAGGAGCAGGACTCGTGACCAAAAGGTTGCCGGTTCGATTCCCTGCTGGGGCACTGCTGCTGTACCCTTGGGCAAAGTACTTAACCCATAACTGCCTCAGTAAATATCCAGCTGTATAAACGGATAACATTGTAAAAAGGGGAAAACATTCTGCGGCAAGTATTCTTCATTGGGTAACGGAATATCTGAATAACACACAAAAAACCCCAAAACAAACAAACAAATGAGAAAACAGTAAAATTGTATCTTAAAAACTACCTGAATTCCAGAGGTGCTAATTTTGCAAGGAATTAAACATTTTGAAAACAGGATCTTCATGGGCAAGTAGAAATTGATCATGAACCCAAATGAAAATGTCATTTGATTAAATGACATTTTCACTATTGTAAAAAGTGTACACCAACAAATACATTTAGCCAATATACCGATGAAATAAATCAAGGCCCATGAGGGTCTTAATGAAATAAAGATTTTCAGATCAAGTCAAATGTGTAATATTGGTCTGTAGTTTATCATTTCCAGTGTACACATTATTTCAAGCACTACCTTCATTTGAAATTACTGGCCAGTAAAAAAGATCCTTATCCATTGAGTTCAACATAAAAAAGGAAGTTAAAAATGATTTAAAATGTAAATTACCTTTACATTACTGTCAGGATAATGCATCATAATGCACCATAATGCACCATAGCATATGACAGATATCATTTCAGTGATAGCATGGAACAACTACACATATGCACAAAAGTTCTACAAAGTGCTAACACATTCAAATTAAGCAAAACATAAATCCAACCTAATATGTCAATAGATTTTCAACAAAATGTCACTGTGTAAAATAAGAAACATAGCTTCCCTAAAAGCATCCTTCTACAGAGCTTTAATCCTTCTTCATGCGGCCTTTAAATGCATCCATGAAGTGAAAAGCACCAAGATAGTCTCCCAGAAGCAATCCGAGCTTTGTCGGCAAAATGCTGCAGAAAAAAGCAAAAAGCCAAAATCAATTAAACATGTTTGTCACAACACTCATGACAACAAAAACTACTCTCAACCATTTCCCCAAACATACCAGCTATGCAACAAGTTTTTTTTTTCTCCATTTCTGCACTTGTACACACATAGACACAGTTTTTTAAAAATGCATTGTTCTTTACAAGGGTAATGTGTTTTAATTTCCAAAGGATTATGCAGTTGTTCACTTTTAAAAGCTCATAAAAGATATCTGAATCATAAAAAGCACAATACTCCCCACTTTAATACAGCTGCAAAAGCACTGATGTAATTACATGGTAATCATATTATTAATCATATTAATGGCATCTATAATAATAAATGAAGAAGTCTCTGAAATAGTTTTGAATTCATTACAAGGTTTTTGGTTAATTGTCCTCTGTAGTTAATAGTCCAGGTGCCTCTTTATGTAGCAGGGATTTGGGAACAGCTCCTTTATGGCACTAACAACTGTGATAACCACATAAAACTGGGCTCTGCAATGTCTGTGTGCCTAAGGAGGCTGCAGTGACTGACTGCAGCCCTCATCTTATGAACATTAGATTTGCATTAAGAGATGTGGAAAAAATCCCCCATTTAATTTGAAGAACACGGAAGACATATGTACCAAAAGGGCAGAAAGACTTAACAGAACGTTAGGGAAAAAGCAAGCATGTTATGAATATGCATGCTTAAGAGTAGCTCCAAAATATGGAGGAGAATGACATATAACACGGTGTCTGAAAGTTCTGTTTTGTCACCATCTGTTACAGACTGCTCCGTTGTGACTGAAGTAGGATACGTGCCAATTCTAGAAATTTCGTCTGTGGCCTCATGCTGTGAAGATAACGGCCTAGGAGTTTAAACGACAATTTCACACAAATCGGACAACAATCTGGGGCAGTCAAGCTCCACCAAGCCCTCTGCTGGATTTGTAGGTTATGAAGACTGTACGGTAGCTGCTGAACTAACATTGAATGGCTCATCGACACTGAATAGGGTAGTGTTAAAAAATGTGCACTGGCTTTTGCAAATTTACATTGTTCATTTGTACCACTGTCCTACATAATACCAATTGTTTTTATGTAGAGAGTACCATTTAAGGGTTGGGATTAGAACTGCCTTAATGCATCTCAAATCATGCCCAATTATCCCTTCACTAAATGATCTCTATTTTTCAGTTGTTAGATAATAGAGGTTTGTCATGGGTCATACATTCAAGGCACAATATCTTATGGCATCATATCCATATTCAAGAAGATCAGCTATTCTGCTCACTTACACCACTTACTCCTCTGCAGAGCAATGTTCTAGTGTGACACGTTAATTGAACTGAGCCTACTCTCTGAGCCTAAGGAATGAATTTACTTATCAGGGAACAATTAGGATCATTATTGCCCCATCAGCATTCTAAAAAGGGTGCCAGTGCTTACATTGTTTAAATTCAAGTTAAATTCTCAATTTTCTGTATATGCCACCAAAATGAAACCTGAGAGGATCTCAAGGCAACTTACATACTAAAATAACATCCAGTGAAATACCCATGAACACAAAGACAGGCATATTATATACGTAGGATCTTTCCCCCATCAATAATGCTGATTTACCGTTATTTTTGAAGTTTTAGGATTAAAGATCTCACATTTTAGTCTCTTTTTTTTTACTTTTGAGAGGGAAAGTGTGATGAATGTTCTATTATCTATTAGTGGTGTAACGGACCGTAGTTGATCCGTGATCTGTACGGATCCAGGTCTGCTTTGTTTTATTTCTTTTTTTACTTTTTTTGATGATGTGGACAAAGGCTATTTTTTCATTCACTATTGTTCAAAGGAAGAAGGTATCACCATGCCTCATATTGCACTTACATATAACAACTGAGTATTGAATATTTTATTTTAAGATTTTATTTAAACATTGGATATCTTGAATGTTGTTTTCATTTAAGGCCATGTTATATTGTTTCCCTCTTTTTTTTTTTTTTTTTTTGCTGATCCAAAAAATGATCCGATCCGTGATTCAAAAACCGCGATACGATCTGAACCGTGAGTTTTGTGATCCATTTCACCCCATGGTCATTATCTATGGTCATGTGTAATCAAACTGTACGCATTTATGAAGGGGTAAATATATAAGTTTAATGGGAGAACCAGGATGTGAAACCCTCCAAAAGTCAAAGATTGCATCCATGAATCACCGGTTGCCAGAGATATAAAGATAGATCTGGCTTACACCTCAAATGGAAAACTTTGAATATACAGCACAAATACATGATAATTCCTATGCTTACAACAAACATTGTTAACTTCCTATCAATAACATTGAAGAGAGGATTACTATGTAACTATAAAAGTATTGCTTTTCCAAGTTGTCCCAGTCGATTCAAATTCAAACTACACAACAAAATGTAAAGAAATTCACTTTGGAGTTGAATGAGGATCTTGGCACTTCATTCCAAAGTGATCTTCAGTTAAGGCTATGTTTACTGTGTTACATATGTCTTCCCTTTAGACATTTATGCACTGCGAACCATGAGGCAAAGAGCTCAGGAGCCCCTAGAAGCCAGACTAAGCAGGCACAAATTGACCAGCGGAAGTTACTGTTTCTCTCAGACTCACAGTCTTAAACATCGCACCGAGCTTCTCTTTGTGTGGGCACATAGAACAATGTCTTGGCTCTGAACAGCTCCTAAATGAGTCTATTCATCCATAAGCCAGATACACACTGCATCTCAGCACACTGACCCATGAGACTATACCTAAACAGCAGATGAAACATGCCAGTCTTGTGCCGAAGAGTTGAATGTCATCTGAGTGATGTGTGCATTTGTTTCAGGCCTAAGCCAATGCACTAAGAAAGCAGACATGTGCAACCCTGTCACCAGCAGAATTTGGCCTGCTTTTGTTGTGCCCAACACTGCTGGCAGTGTAATTTCTCTGGAGGATGACTCAGTCCTCTATGTGTGTCAGTGGTTGAAGAAGTACCAGTCACTGTCAGCGAACAGCATATATAACAGTCCTTGAACCTTTGTCTACCCTTCCATTCTGTTCTTCTCCAGAAATGTCATGTCAAGTGTCCTGTATTGTGTGCATGAATTACTCATAGGTTTGAGCACAGTCAAGTGTTTACACAAGCAAGAGTTATCCAGCTACAAAAAAACTTTGCCTGGCAAACAATCATTACTTATTTGATGCTTCATAGAAGTTGTTTAGGAATATGTAACGGTTTATCAAGAAGCACATCTTTTTTTCCAATACGCTCAATAATAAGCAAAAGTTCAATACAAATACACATTTAAACCATCAAGTAAAGGCATTCTGTATGAATCTTAACGTCATGCTTTTCTGCACAGTAAACCATGGTCATTTTCCTCTACAATAAAAGTACAGAATTCCTACAATAAAAAAATAAATTTGTTAAAATGAACTTTTTATTTGACCAATTCTATTTCGCTTATCTGTAACTGCAAGACTACAACCCTG
The DNA here is from genome assembly GCA_019176425.1 of Megalops atlanticus. Classification (NCBI taxonomy): domain Eukaryota; kingdom Metazoa; phylum Chordata; class Actinopteri; order Elopiformes; family Megalopidae; genus Megalops; species Megalops atlanticus. The sequence goes on from CM032876.1 coordinate 53,697,050, forward strand.
GCTACATTAACACTCCTATCACTGAAGAACAGGAAATTGGTAAAGGAAAAAAAACATACTTTTTCAAGCCCATTATGAAGTACATGCTCTTGGGAAGCAGGAGGTACACTTGGTCTGTCTGGATGGCATTCACAATTTTTTTTGCCACATAGTGTGGCTCCAAAATTGGAATCATTCGAGGCCACCTGAGGATAAGAAGAAAAAGAAAAAAAAAATCATTAAGATTAACTTCAAAAGCACTACCAAAGCATTAACAACTTTAAGCATCCACAACTTACACAAAACTACTAATGTAGTTTTCAACCAAATGTAACAAGTGGAATGGCAGCCAGAGCACAGCCAAAAATACCCAGCGACAGACAAATCTCTTGTGTCTACAGTTAAAACCTGACAGAAACACTTGAACATGGCCCTCTCCGATAGTCAAAATAATCCAGACGGCGATAAGCTCCAGGGCATGCTAACTCCTCACGTCTCGGGGCCACGCAGCCGGCAAGGTCACGCAGAGTGGAGCACCTGTCTGTCTCTTTACATCAGCCTCTCTCAAACAGAACATCAGACCGCATTCACAACACCTCTGCCCAAGGCCCCAAGGTTCTACATACGCAGAACACTAACCCAACACTGTGAATGAATAAACATGACCTAAGGCATCCGTGTAGGCACAAATATAATACAAAACGTGGCTAGCACAGAATATGGTGTGTTACAAAATAGATAGCTGCGGTCCTGTTTGCCCGATTGGCCAATACGTGTTCTGTCCGTGACAATATTCATAACTGTACAGCTGAATGTTGATTTCCCATATAACCTTATCTTGCCCATTGATCCAATGCACACGATCTTGTGTGGTCTCATACAGTCCCACTCCAAACACAGGGACACAGAGGGGACCTGGTATCTGAGAGCAAGTCTGGTCATTGTAAGAAAAATGGGTAAAAGTATGCAGCAATGTGATTCCAGGAGGTAACAAAGATAACAGCCCAGGAGGAATGAGGGATTAGATTATGTGCAATCTCTAGAGAGTACCTCTTTTCTACCTGAAAACCCACCAGCCTTTTGTCTCCACCCAAAGAAAAACGGACTCTCTGGGCAGCGATATATGGTTAGCTCTAAGCCAAGTTCCCTTTACAATGGATATAATTTACACTAACTGCAGCCTGGGTGCTACTTTGATATAGAAACTGGTAAATGTTGGTCCATAGGTCTGTGTCTGTGAACAGAAATCATGCTACAGGTGACATTTTCTAAAAGACTGGAAATACCAAAGCAACTTCTTGACAGCAGAACACTGTGTAGCACTCACAAAATAGACTGTCTAACTGTAGGAGTTTGACGGTAATATTCATATTAGTATATATAAATACTACTATATGAAACATGCAGAGTAACTAGCCAATCAGCTATTGGTAAGTAGCTGCTAAGATGGATTTCTGATATTATCTTCCTGGCAATAGACAGGGCAGACCTGATTTAAATTCATTTAACAAGTCAAAATACTACCATAGTTTTAAACTATAAATTTAAAGGAACTAAATACTGCCATAATGACTTAACATAATTACAGGTTTCACATAAATCCAGTAAAAATAATACAAGCAACACTGCACTTGAGACTGTGGTATGGAACAGTTTAGGGGCTGTGGTACCTTCTCCAACTACATACAGAGCCACACTACAACATGACCTTTTGTGCTGTATTGCTTTACTATGTAAGAGAGGTGGGCAGCAAAGCAATAGACGATATCCATTACACTACTTACTTAGTATTGCATCCTTCAAACATCCCAGTGTTGATAAAAAATGGGCACACGATTGTGGTTTTAATCCCATCCTTCCCTATGTCTAACAATTCCAGAGCCACAGACTCAGCAAAGCCGATGGCAGCAAATTTGCTGGCACAGTAATCTGTGTAAAGAAAGCACACAAATGAACATGCATGCAGTAAAATACAGAAACTGTCACATACAGGCAGCTAGATATCAGAGTTAATATTCTACCCCTGCGTAATGGCAGTTTGCATCATGCTTATGCCAAATCTTTCACAGAAAATAACACACAGGCTTATAATGCTGGGCAGATTTAGCTGTAAGCAGGGCCTACAACTGAGATATTAAACAAGTTGCTAATTAGTGTTTCAACCACAGCAGGTTTTTGAATCTTGGACATGTTGTATTTACTGAGGTTGCCTCTCCCAGACCAGATGCATAATGCATAACACAGGGATCTGTATGTAAGTGAGGAAAACAAAAAACGAATGAAACGGAATGGTACACAAACGAAAATTAGTGTTCACACTGCCCCTATCTTCATCTAAATTGGTTTGTGCTTTGCTGGGATACTTTCTTCAGACATACATGAAGTGGATCTGGTTGAGACATACTGTAAAGTAACAGCATCCTAGTACGATCTAATTTGGAACCAGTGTTACAACACATTTTAGATGAAATAATGCGTTGCTCAACAAAGATGGCTTTAATGTATGACACTTGACTAAATGAACAAATCAAACACAACTACAGCAAATAATGCAGATGTTTAAAACAAAGTCCTCCTCTTATCAACAACAACTGTTAGTATTAACACACTGAATAGTATTACTGACAACAGTATTCCTAGAGTTAAAACTAAGGCATACCTTGGATTGCTTTTCCAAATTTAGTGAGTGCTTGTTCAATTGTTCAGTGCATTCCACAGACAATGAAATTCCTCTCACCCTTTGTGAAAAGCTCAAGCTCTAAGCCTGAATTATTCATAAGCTTCTCTCACCATCTATGATAATTCCAACAAAGCGGCCTGCATTTATGTAAAACGCTTTCATGTAAATAATTGACACAGAGCAAGTGTTTTCACCAGCTATGGTCAATGTGTTCTGTTACTTCCATTTTTTGTCACTTTCAATTTCAATTTCAATTTTTGTCATTTCAATTTCTACTGTCTGATCGTGCTGGAAGGAAATATGGTCAGCTCCCGAGTGGCTCAGACAGTAGAAGCCCTCGTTTCAAGCACAGGCGAGGCCCTATGGCCCAGGTTTGAAACTGGGAATGTGATTTTCCGACAATGAGCGGGACCGCACATTGGCAAAACACAGTCTTCATTCCACCGGGTGTAAGTATGGGAAGGTAGGTCAACCAGCCAGGGTCCCCTCACTGCTGGGCCCCTGACAAACTGCAATTTGATTGGGCCCCTGTGAGCTGCTCAGATAGCGTCAGGAGGATGTGCCTACTCTCAGACAGCATTCGCCTACTGGTGCATTGTGGTGGACTGGTATAGTCGTGATAAACATGCGTGTGTACTGGAGGATGCATGTGCCTACCGCTGCACTATGTGGGTTTCATGGTTGTCATTGCAGTGGTAACCAACTTAAACGCATAAGCATGCTACAACTGGGTGACAAACAGGAAAGGTGCAATAGTATAAATAATAAATATACGTGCGGATCGGCTTTATTGTTAAGCAACCCTTGTTTTTCATCCTCTTTTTCCAGGAAGCCTGTCCAAACATGATAAATCCATAATAACCCGTTACAGAGGTTAACAACTGTACACACAAAAATGGAGAATGACTCATGATATTTTCTGAACAATTCTATTTTTCAAAAAAACAAAGACTTTTTTCAAGATTTGGTAATGGCCTTACATTCAGGATTCTGGAATGTGAGAGAACACAGATTCAGTAAAATTTGGATGAATATTTTCATGAACTCTCCAATTTACATCAGATTTACACACTGAACTGAGTTGACCTGTCATGGAATCTTTTCCCATTTTTGAAGAAACATATTAAATGAAATACTGAACAGCCAGCCAAGTGCAGCAATCCTGTCACAGAATGCTAGTATTAGAGATGTTTGTTTCATTGCACAGTTTGAAAGACTGACACAACACCTCTAACAACAACAACAACTCTCCAAAAGCATGGCGTATTCTTAATTTATTTTTACATACCTGTATCACGTGTCTACATCTGCATTTTTGAAGCCATATTTACATGTTTTAGGTCATTTGCGAGATACACTTTAGAATGATGTCATATAACATTATTGGTTCAGCAGAGGATAATTCATAGATCTTACATTTTTCTTAAATACAATCCATTTATCAAATATGACATTTACTTGAGTAATTTAAACTAGAATGCCTTCAAGGGTTCAAGACCAGCATTCAAGATTCCAACTTGCGACCTGCTTGTTAGGAGAACTCATATTTCACAAAAACAGGACAAAATACAGTTTCAAAGAGTAAAAAGAAGAGGGCCAGGAACCTTACCTGCTAGTCCATTAACACCAATGAGTCCAGCAGAACTGGCGACGCTGACAAGATGCCCATGGTTTCTCGCAGTCATTGCTGGGAGGAATGACTTATATGTCTGGAAAAAAAAAAATAATAATTTCACAGTTTCTTTCGCACTTCTGTGATAATGATAAATCAACATTAAAATGTATTTTGTATTAAACCTTTTCCAAACAGCAGTGTGCTGCTTGACATGAGATGGCTCAATGCAATCATGAGACAATAAAATCACCACAGTCCAATGTTAAGCTTTATGGGATGCTTTTGTAGGCGAATTTTAATGAATAAATTACAGTCCTGAAGGTTCGCAATGTGTTATAATTTACGGACCCGTCAATTACATGTGTATTTGGTGGGTAAAATGAACTTACCCAGAAGTGGGCCATTGTATTAACGTCTATCGTTTTCTCCACCAGGCCATCCGGTGCATCCATGAACTTTTTCCCAGTAACAATGCCAGCATTGTTTATGAGGATAGTGACATCACCGACTTCTCTTTTGACCTGTAGTAAAACACCAGGTTTGATCCGTCATGTACATAAGAGCAGAATCATACCAGATACTTACTGTACCGGCTAACTTACTTTCACGTCAAATCTCAATATCCCATGGTTCCTAAACCAAAAACCTTACAGCCTGGTACTACTACGGTGATAAGAACTCTTGTCAAAAATATGAAATGCAAAACTGTGCATTCTGAATTATGTCCTGCAAGTATAGAACCTGGCCCTCACCCTTTGATGTTGATGATACAAGTCGGCCTTAATATCAGCCCAAGGTTTTCATGATCAGAGAGATCATAAAAATCTTATCAGAAACAGTACTTTTCCAGGTACAATTCTCTAATCTCATAAGTAGCAAGGGTCTGATGTGTGACACAGAACTATTATAAACACTGGCACAAACAAAGTTTTTGGTATGTTCAACAAGTTAGTTTGCATTAATGCTAAGTCTTTTCTCAAATGTATTTTAGTAAGAACAGAAGGGATGTGGTCTCTTTGACCATTCTGCCCAACTAGTACTTTCAGATCACTGCTGTACTTCCTATTGTGCTGGAAAACGCCCTGAGAGAAACCCAGTTTAACCGCGGCACAAATGTATGTGCTGTTAGACCCCAGAAAAGTGAACAAAGGACATTGATTCTCAGACTATGAAACCACCCTCCAGTTATGGTTATCTCACATATCACCCTGTCAACAGAGGTGTCAAATTACAAGCAGGATATTGTCTCTGGCTCGCTTTCCCCTATGAAAATATTTGCATCCTACACAATTCAAAAAGATGTGTCTACATTATCAGCAAAAGAGCAACTGAGGTACATACCACCATTTTCACATATTTACACGTATGGCTATTATAAACCTTCAGTTCCATCAAGAATATTTTACTAGCAGTGGTATGGGTACAGCCAACAGTTTTATCTATCTCAGATATGAATTATATTCAATTATACCATATAGGTTTGTTCATTTAACTAATTGTACTTTCCCATTTCGACTGAAAACCATATTGGCAAGTATGGGACTATCAATAATGCAGCTAAATGGCTGTTGTTGTTTGGCTGTCAGATTTCAAATTTCAAATAATTTGAAACTTTACTTTAACCAAAATGTATTACTTATCATTCTGAGTTATCTGATTTGAATACCTTAATATTCCTTTAAGAACAGAAATGTGGATCCAATTTGTGTATTAAAAACTTTGCAAAATTACCACAACATATATGTCAATTCCTCTTTAGGGAACCTTTCATTAAATGGAGATAATTTCATTAACAGACAGATGGATAGATACACCATGGTTTTATCCAGTATTACTGGTGTATCAATTAACAATGGAATTCCCTTGGGAAACTACAGACAGGCTCTTCTAAAAAAAGTAGGTGCCATTTTCTCTGAGATTAACGTAGTACTATCAAACACCATGACAATTAACAATACACTAATGGGATAAAATGCTGGTTGGTTTTTATAATGAACAATTATATTTACATCCAAACTATGCACAACACTGTCATGACATAGATATGAAAGACAAGAACACTTGTCTTTTCCAGCTTCATCTGATGCAGTGATTCATATAACAAAAAATGATTAGGGTAAACAGGCATTGTATGGGTAATTGTAACCTCAACCAAAGTAAGAGGCAACGTTTGACTTCATTCTTCATAATTAGTTTAGTTATACTGGGTAAAATGCTATGAACCTTCACACTTCTTACTGAGATTCCAAGTTGTTACATATTGGGGTATACTTCTGAAATCAACTGGACAGTCTCGAGTCAAAAGTGCGACTTAGTCCCGGATAACTTCTAACCAGGATCAAACATATGTGCTGTGGCACCACTTTCCTTAACTAAAGCCATAAATTATTACTTAAAGCAATGAGATGTCCATTCAAGTTGGACCAAAGCCTTGGCTGTTACGACACGTCGTTTGAGTCGACGCTTTACCTGATCAGCAACTTTGTAGATCTCATCCCGCTTGCTGCAGTCACAGACGTATGTGTAAACGTCGGTAGCACCCTTTTCCTTCACCAGCCGGGCTGTCTCTTTGATGCCTTCCTCGTTGATGTCCCAAAGCACCAACGTGACGCCCATGGTGGAAAACTCCAGAGCCATTAGCCTGCCGATGCCGCTGCCGGCACCTGTGATTAACACCGTCTCTCCGGCCACACTTTTCTTTCTACTGGGGATGAACAATTTTACAAATGCCTCCAAGCTGTAATATATGGACAGGACTAACACCCGTAGCGTCTCCAGGAAGAAGTTCATTGTGGAGATCCGAGGAACCTAGACGTGTTATATGGGGAAAAGCATGGCATTAACGTAGTATTAACAGGAACTCATTAGCAATAACATCATCTATATTAGAAGCTTTATGTAATCAAAAACAAGAGCACATGTGGCCTTCTCAGACTACCCTTCACATTTTCACAACTTTGCTGTTAACGAATACATAGAAGCTACCTAACTTGTTTAGTTAGCTAAATTTGCTGTAGGTTGTGTTTCTTCGTGAACAATGTAAACCATATTGAACACAAGGTTTATTACAGGTGTTAGGAAACAGTTCCATCACGGTTGATATTATAATATTTATCTGTTATAATGTGAAGTTAATGTCAGAAAATGGCAACACGCCTTTCACTTAAGTATCGTGCAAGGTTAACAGTTACATTTAACGGTCATAGCACGTCTTAGCAGCAAAGTGGCTGGCTAGCTAGCGGTCCATCGGTTGCTGCTAAAGTAATTTAGCTAACATTACACAGATGAACTTACCACTCTAGCTACTTGACTCAAGTTCCAGTTTCTGACAGATTGCTGTCTAACTAAATGGTTTGGTCCGCTGTGCTTATGAGTGTTATTTAAACAAATGTTTACACGACCTTCGTACTCTTCGTTACTGAAAAGCAGCACCGTGTCTTAGGCAAATGCAAAGTTCATTCACACACCCATTTTCCGGCTGGTAACGGTACACAGGATATGGATGGCGGGGTTTAAATTAACCCATTTATCGCCGACGGTTTCTGTCTATGTGTGCGCAATTGTGTCTACAGACGGAATCAGATAAATACGAGTAGCCTAAATATTAAAGTCGGCATAGCTGTTTTCATTTTATCCATATGATTTTGAAGTCAAAGAAAGAGGTTTGTCATGTCTCTGAAAAGAAAAATGAAATGTCCACTCCAGCGAAAATGGGTAAAGGGTTAAAATGTCACGTGGTAGGGCATTTCCCTTGTAGGTCATTTCTACAGCAATCTGTAAAGATTTGACATTAGACCTCGTGCCCTACTGTTTATGTATGACCGTCGAACTAAACCAGGCGCTGCGTATATCCAGATTATCTGTGTATTATACGCATACGTCAGTATGAACCTGACACACCTGTACACCTGTTTATTATTATCCAATCCAGACGATAAAAATAGAGCAATCAGTGGACCTGTGCAGCGACTACTCTGAACTGATACTTGTGGACAACCAAGCAGTGACAGTGTCACTGCTAAGAATTTATGGGTCACAAATACTCTGTCCATATTTTTGTAGAAGTCTATGCTTGTCATTCTCTAAAAGGACCAGTATGACGGTTCAAAAGGACTGTTTTCAAAAACACCATGATTATTAGCGAGCAGGTTTCCACTTAAGTGGCATAAATTCCTGCCACTTGCTCATGCCACGCTGTCTCTCCCCAACTTGTTTAAATTCATAGCTAAATTACCTATTGCTAATAACCAATTCAAGCCAACAGACCGAATGTCAGATGGTTAACGATAACTGGAATTAAGAAATTTGATATAAGCGTTTTGTAATGAGGAAAATGGAATAAATTATATGTGGACCTTGTGATCTTACGGCTTTTTATGTTATGCTTATCATAATTCAGGGTATTATATGGCTAACCATGCCTGGTGAATAATCGCAAAGCACATAAAAATTATGTATAAAAAGCATACTATGATTATGAGTGGAAAACAGTTAACCAACGATCTCATACAGAAAGAATCACACCGCATGCGGGAATAACCACACACAGGAGGAAATGAAAACTTAGATCATGTTTCTGTGGCAAAACATGATCTACTCTCATGCTGCTGTGCCCGAGACCTCGTGAGATCACGCTGGTATTGTCACAGCCCATACAGTATGTTTGTGTTTCCTCTTTATACTCTACACACCATTCATCATTCGCTCTTTGTATACTGAGCTGGTTTAGCTCCTGTTGCTCCCTCAATGGTAGTGTACAACCCTTTGTCATTTGTTTAGTTTGTGCTGTCTGATGTTTTTTTTTTTTTCTTAAAAGAAAAAGTGGTTTCAGTCTGTCTTGTTATCTTTTCTCTTAATTAAGTCACAGGTGAAGTTATCCTTAATTGTGTTTTTTGTGGGTGCTGTCCTTGTCCTGTGACAAGGTTTGCCTTTTGACCACTTTCAGTGTCCACTTCAGTGTTAAGAGGTGTTTGGTTGGCTTTGCAGGCTCTGCTTGTTTTTGTCAAGCCTTCATTAACACAGCTCATTTTTTGAAGCAGAGTCTGCAGCCAGCACAGGTTGCTGCCTTGTGCAGTCCTCTTTTGTGTATAGTCAGTTCTTAGCACTGCCCTGCTTTACATACTCTGCAGTGACTGTCTTTTCGGGGAAATGTATAGATCACTTAACTAGAAGACTCTCAGACACAAGCCTCATGCATTACCTATCACTTATGGGAATGGTAATGGTGAATAATGTATTAGCACAAGCTGTGTAGTTTTCCTTTATGAAACAGTTATAGTCTTGCAGTATGTTTACACTAACAGCAGCGTCTAACACACGTCCCTCCACTTTATACAACTCACAGTTGTGATGCTGGTAAAAAGAAGGGAAAATCAATAACCATAATGGCCTGCTTAGATGTTATGTACAACCTTCATTAAGTGAGAATGGATTCCTTTTGTCACCAATTGCTTCTTAAATTTACTGACTCAAATTCACATAGAGCTCATAATGGTGAGACACTGCCTTTTTTCACTAGCAGTCATGATAGCCTGGCTTTTTTTTTTCAATTGTTTATGATCCTAGAACCCACCACAGGCCTGCACTAACCAAGAGTTCAACCATTTGTTTCTCCTGAATTTATGGTTGCCATGGAATCCGGCAGATACTCTTGTAATCTCTTTTCAAGAAGAGTATGTCCTGATGTACACACAGGGCCCGGCGCTGTGGGGGTGATTCGGGGTGCATTGCACCCCCAGACAGACCTCAGTGCACCCCCAGCTGTCTCCTTATATCCTGATGTCTAAATAGTATTTATTACGTTTTTTTAAGATATGACATTTTGTGCCCGCCCCCGTGAATTGCAATTGCACCCCTCTGTATTTTCTACTGGCACTGAGCCTGTATACACACTGACCTCTGCGCAAGGCTGTATAATTCCGAGCATCACAGTCAATGAGGACAGATAGCAGGACCGGCGCATGCACTTCTGCCGCTCTATGCAAAAAACAATTATGCCACCCCTCTATTTGCAATGTAGCCTACCATACCAGCAACAACACACAAAGGCCAATATGCCATACACATAAAGCAAAAACCAGCCACAACACACAAACGCCAATATGCCATAGGCCTACACATAACGCAAATAGTCTAGTGCAACGCTAGTGTGCTCAAGGTGTCAACAATATTAAATTTTGCATGACACAATATGCGGGTAGATTTGAAGGCAGGCTAACACTTGGGTCTGCTCTCACGGTGCTGCTAGCACCTGCTGTTTCTCCTTGTGGAGAAATGCCGGTAGTTGGTTTGGCAATCTCCTGACATGGCGATGGACTTGATGGTAGATTTGAAGGCGGGTTAGTGCCTGCTCTGGTGATGCTGCTAAAGCACCTGCTGCCTCTTGTGGAGCACATGGTGGTGGAGCAACGGCTGTAGTTGTGCTAGCGGTCTCTTGGTTCGGTGGTGGACTTGAAGGTATGTCATCCTTGCTAACACTCCCAGGATCAATATATTGTAACAACGAATCCCTCTGGTTTTGGAGTGCTTGCTCCTTCAATAGTCTCCTCTTTTTATATTCACAGCCAGATAACTTTGGTCGTTTAGACGTGCTGCTTCCCTTATCCTCAGTCATGGCTCATGAGAGCTGGGGGCGGGAAGCGGGGGAGGGAGGCGGCTGCAGGTGCAGCGTGATTGACACATTCCTCAGCAATTCATATATTTTTTGAATAGCTGGCCCCTGGTTGGCCCACATTTTGCTGCCTTTACCAAAGTGCCGCCCTAGGCAATTGCCTAGTTCGCCTATATGGACACGCTGGCATTGCAGGTAGACATGAATCAGCACTGTGAGATTCAACAAAATTCACCTCTCGCTGGTGTCATACTGTGGACACTGAAGGCAAACACGTATCTTCTTATATAGCCCCACCTGAGAATAGGGCCAACACAGAATCTCACACTGAAGTGATGCTGAATGAGCAGAGAGCCAAACTGAGGCCCCGCTATCCCCATCACAGTTATTTGGGGCAGGCCTCTTCCCAGGGGACAGTTTAACCCTACAGAAATTACAACCATCCAGTCCCTCCATGACTGCGCGCAGATCAATCAGCAATGTTAGGTCAAATCTGAATAATATATACCACATACACTCAGTGACCACTTTATTAGGTACACCTTTCTAATACTGGGTAGGACCCCCTTTGCCCCCAGAATGGCCTGAATTCTTTGTGGCATGGATTCAACAAGGTTCTGGAAACATTCCTTAGAGATTCTGCTCCATGCTGACATGATAGCATCACGCAGTTGCTGCAGATTTGTCGACTGCACATTCATGCTGCAAATGTCCCATTCCACCACATCCCAAAGGTGCTCTATTGGATTGAGATCTGGTGACTGTGGAGGCCATTCGAGTACACTGAACTCATTGTCATGCTCTTGGAACCAGTTTGAGATGACCTATGCTTTGTGGTATGGCGTGTTATCCTGCTGCAAGTAGCCATTAGAAGATGGGTAGACCGTGGTCATAAAGGGATGCACATGGTCAGCAACAATTCTCAGCTGGGCAGTGGCATTTAAACAATGCTCAATTGGTATTAAGGTGCCTAATGTGTGCCAAGAAAATGTTCCCCACACTATTACACCACCACCTCCAGCCTAAACCGTTGACACAAGGCAGGATGGATCCATGAATTCATGTTGTTTACGCCAAATTCTGACCCTACCATCTGCATGTCGCAGCAGAAATAGAGATTCGTCAGACCTGTCATTTACCGTCCAGTTTTGGTGAGCCTGTGCCCACTGTAACCTCAGTTTCCTGTCCTTAGCTGACAGGAGTGGTACCCGGGGGGGTCCTCTACTGCTGCAGCCCATCCACCTCAATGTTCGATGTGTTGCATGTTCAGAAATGCTTTTCTGCATAGTGCTGTTGTAACATGTGGTTATTTTGGTTACTGTTGCCTTCCTGTCAGCTTGGACCTGTCTTGCCATTCTCCTCTGACCTCTGTCATTAACAAGGCATTTTCGCCCACAGAACTGCCGCTTGCTGGATGTTTTTTGTTTTTCGCACCATTCTCTATACACTCTTAAGACTGTTCTGCATGAAAATCCCAGGAGATCAGCAGTTTCTGAGGTACTCAAACCACCCCATCTGGCACCAACAATCATCCCACAGTCAAAGTCACTTAAATCAGATTTCCTACCCATTCTGATGTTTGGTCTGAACAGCAACTGAACCTCTTGACTACATCTTCGTGATTTTATGTATTGAGTTGCTGCCAGATGATTGGCTGATTAGATATTTGTATCGACGAGCAGGTGTACAGGTGTACCTAATAAAGTGGTCATTTGAGTGTATATTTCCAACACAGTTGAGGAAAAGTACGTTTAATATGTTTTTTGTGGTGGGCATTTCCTCTCTTAAGTGCATCAGTGAGATCCACGATCTGTTGGTCAGTGCTGCTTGTTTCAGAATGAGGATGGAGAACATGGGTGAGTCATTATTGCCAAACATCCTGTCTCCCCAAGGTCTCTTCCTCATTTCACCCTGAAAAAGTCGTTTATGTAACATTCTGCCCAACAACTGTTGTAAGATGCAAAATGCAATAGTCATAGTTTTAATGACAGATATATAAAAAACAGCTGTTAATATGTAAACACAGTAGAGGTTAAGGCTCATCTCTATGTCCTCTATGTTTGATTGCTGAAGTCCCATTGCAAGCTCATGGACGTCCAGGACAAAACTGGATAGCAGTATTTATCTGCAAGGAATAAAGCCCAAAACACATATTATGATTCTTGAATATCAGAAGCAAGTGTATTACAGGTTAACCTATCACACATTACAACTGGGCTATTTCATAATCATGAAAAGTTGAGCTGATAATTAACACAAGTTTCAAAAACGGGAACTGTACTGTGTGTGGCTGCCTCAATCATTTTAAAGCCTTATAGTTCTGCCCATTGGTCACTGATGCATCCCTAAAGGGAACTTAACATTACTTTACCGTACACATAGATATTGACTGTTTCTATCATGCTAACCAGCTATTACTGTTGACATATTGTGCTTCCAGTGTTTGCAGTGGTAGCTGTTTGTTGTAGTGATAGCTGTTTGTAGGTGTTTTAAATAAATCATCATGCTATTGCCACAACCTTAAGTATAATTTAACTGAAGTTTCATAAATGTATGTATCGTTTCTCACCTTTGCTGTATCACAAAGCCACACAGAGGAGCCATCATTTTTCCCCCCACAAAGGAATACAGCAAGCCAATTGAAATGCTTCTCTCTCTCTCTCTCTCTCTCTCCCTCCCTCTCCTCTCCCTCTCTCTCTCCCCTCTCTCTCTCTCTCCCTCCCTCTCCCTCCCTCCCTCCCTCCTCTCTCTCTCTCTCTCTCTCTCTCTCTCTCCCTCCCTCTCTCCCTCTCTCTCTCTCTCTCTCTCTCTCTCTCTCTCTCTCTCTCTCTCTCTCTCTCTCTCTCCCTCCCTCTCTCTCTCTGAGTTAAACACACACACTTTGCATGCTTAGGATTGGAGGCAGAGGAGCTATTTTGAAGAGATCACTCTCAGTTTCAGGTGGATTCTTGTGGAATAATAACAATTCTGTGGACATATACATGGCTTAATATTTACAGCACAGCTACCTAGGCATGGGGGCTCATATTGACATCATTGAAATGTCTGACTGGTTGCACGGGGCCAAAAAACACTTCTATGTAACTCGCTGGAAATGGGAAACAGTGCAGAATGTCAACGAGTAAAATTTTACAAAAAAGACAGTCTGCTGCACTCCATTTTGGTTACCATTAAACTGTGAGGCAGGAAATAACCGAAAAGACCCTTTCATGTCCCTTTAATAAATTCCTCATCTTCTGTGTGCATTTGACTTTGCTGTCCCTCTTTTAAAGTTATCTTTCTTATTCCATGGATGTCTTAGCTCTTTGCTGCTGTCCTACAGGAAGCACTAATACTACATAAAACATTTTGGGGGCATATTACATTATTACTGAATGGTTATCACTGGCTATTGGTAGTCTTTGAAACTCTGCTCGGAGCAGGAATCTGAAGAAATTACAAGCTTGATATATACTGTGAGTTCTCAACTTGAAGGTGCACAGAAGAACAATTATCATCACTTGTAGGGCCTGAGACACAAGAGAATCTGAAGTGTTAGGCTGAGGTACAATTTCAGGGGATTTCAGGGGATATCTCAAATAATCTTGTCCAAGAATCAAGCCCAACTCAAAAACACTATTAAAAGAGAGTCAAAATAATGTGTGTGTACTAGCTGTAAGACACAGACTTGCTGTTTAGTTAATTGGTCCAAACAATTACATCAGTCAATTGAATAAATAAAACAATTCACTATACAAATAGTTATTACAACTGCTTTAGCTTTCCATGTATATTACATTTATTATAGTGAGTGTGTGTTTGCATGCCAACATTACATGTTAAATGGGGCAAAGACCAATGAATCGATGAATTTAAAAATGCAGTGCTGCTAATGTTTCATTCATTGTCTTGAGATGATGTCTTTTTATATGGACATACTGGGCTTAATGTATATCCTGGTTGAATACACTGTTACATTTAAAATGGCACTTTGCTTCATCATTGAAAGTATAAGGTTGTTCTATGAATGTCATAAATGTCATACAAAATATGCAGACATAATTATTGAGAAATCCTTATACAACTTATTTACATGCAGTCTTTACTCAACGCAGAGTTTAAACTTAAACTAAATTTTTGAAAAGATAATTATACTGACAGGAATACATTTAAAAGCTTCAACAGTTAGTATGACCATCAATGTATTCTGTTATGGTAACAAGGTTTGACAGTGTTCTTATATTAAGAATGTGTGTGGATATGGAATAGATATATTTTGTGAAAGGTGGAAATGATTTTCTCCTCACAGGGTTAGAATGTACAAGCACACTGCTGCACTATGGCTCTTTTTGAATCCAATCTTTAGATTGTGGACAGTGTGTAGCACATCCTTTTAGAAATGATGCGCATTGCAGTTACTCTACCATTTGCTCCTTGATACTGCATTCTTATTTCACACAAGATGTCCATCCTATCAAATATCACAGAAGAATATTAACACTTTATGACAATTCACTGCTAACGAAGAATTCACTCATGTTTTACACAACAGGGAAGAAGCAGTTCTAGAGGGATTTGGTTGTGAAGGTCTGAGTCCTGCTCAGGCAGCTCAATGAAAGCATTCATGTGTGTAGACTATTACTCTCAAACTGAGATAATGGCATACATTAAAATGGAGAATTACAGCGAGAGTTTAGGACATTGGGTGATATTTTTCATGTTGTTACCCAGGATACCTACTCATGACAAACACAGTCATTTCTGCAGTTTGATGAATTTATTGTAATATGTACAGCTAGGCAATAAGAGAAACAGCTTTAATTCAAATGAAAAAATATAGAACATTTGAAAAATAGAGTAAAAGCGTCAATGACAACATACACAGGGAAATATGCACAAATCAGAAAAAGCAACATATTTCAAACCCTTTCCTGGCCAGCAAACTGCTTATGGAGGACAAAGTGCACCATGTCATATTTTCAGTAGCTGTAAAAAGAATGGAATCATTTACTTGAATGTGTATTTGCAAGCATGATGAAGTTAACTTTTCCCACAGTAACAAATGGTCTTCAATGAAATAGTCTATATTCAGACACTGTTCTCTACATGTTTTCTCCATTTTAATAATGGGTTTATTCAAATGAACTCTCAATAAAACTAAAGAAGTGAGCACAAGAGCAAGGGACAAAGAGAGAGGGAGAGAGTGAGAGAGGGAGACAGGGAAAAAAAACATTTTCTTCAATTCTGCGGACTCTGGCAAGAGAGAGTGTTCATGGTTGCATGGTACAGAGTGGACAACACCCAAATGACACTCGCTGAAATAACACGGACCTCCACGTACTTACTGAAACAGCTGATGAGGTCAAATGGCAGAGGAAGAATTATACGTACAGGTCATCTTTAGATCAGACAGTAAAAAAACACAAACAAAACTGTACATTGCAAGCAAAGACAGTAGAACATGAAAAGATGATTCACAAGAGTCTTTTCATTTG
Source organism: Megalops atlanticus (assembly GCA_019176425.1). NCBI lineage: Eukaryota > Metazoa > Chordata > Actinopteri > Elopiformes > Megalopidae > Megalops > Megalops atlanticus. Next base: position 53,713,408 of record CM032876.1, read on the forward strand.
GAAACTAGTAATCCATAAATCCCCCGTATCGCTTCTCCACATCTGGCATGCTCTCGGAGTTGTTTTCACCGTCTTCCTCCCAGGATCTCCGTAGAAACCCACCATACCTTTTTTGATCTTCCTTCCACTCAGGCCGGCCCACTCTTCTCATGAATCCTCCGTACCTTTTCTGCAGTTCTTTGATCCCATCTTCCAGGCCTGAGCTTCTTCTAACGCTTCGCATAAACCCTCCGTACCTTTTCAGGATCTCTCCCTCCCGATCTCCCCGGCCTGCCTTAGCATCCTCCGCGTTCAAGATCTCATTTAAAAGGGCAAGTGTGTCCACTCCGTGCTCCCCATCTTTCTTCATGAATCCACCGTATCTCTTCATGAGAATTTCTCTGCCGTGGTCTTCGTCGTCTGGTTCAACACCATACAGTTCAGCAGTTTTCTTCATGAAACCCCCGTAACGTTTCATGAAGCCTCCGTACTTCTTTGCCAGTTGATGTTCATCGTTTCCCTGATTCACGCTCTCAACTTGGCCTTCCTCTGTTGAACTATCGGGCTTTTCCCTTTGCAATACGTCTTTGCAGAGATCCCAAGACTTTTTAGGGACCAGCTTTCCTTCACATTCTAATGTGCATGTCTGAAAGAGAGTAATCACATAATCAAATAAAGTAATTTGTAAGTCTTTTTTATTTGTGTACAATGTATGATTAAAGGCAGACCTAATAGTTGAGGACGATGCTCTGCTGAACAAACTATCCCCCAAGGATTTCATATTTGGGTCTGTTTATTAAAGGTCATACCAAAAGCACAAATTCCCATAAGAAATCAATATTAAATGTAAATGTGTTATGTCAACAAATTTATACATACATATAGAAGATGAGAAAGTGATCAGCAGATAGGTGACAAGTCTGAAGTCTTCAAAAATTATTTAAAGTATTATTTAAACTATTTTCAAAGGAAAAATGTTCCTCTGTGGATCTGCTAGGATCAGTTAAAATGTCTCATACTGTATGTTCTTGTCGTGCACATGGTATCAGCAAGCCAGCAATAACAGAGACATATTGAACCTGCCCCGATTCAGTAAACACCGCCTTGCAGAGTGGCAAAGATTAGAGAAGTGAACGGGTGTTCGGATAATGCCATTTTCCTAGAAGCTTGTTTCACACAATACATTTCCATACAATTACTGTAGCTTGTCGGAATCGAGGGAAATCGGTAGTAACACAGGAACCACGTATCTGTATTTATTTGCATATAAAATGAACTTTTACCTCAAAGCCGTTAATCACCGATTTATGCTTGTCATGGCACTGGAAAGTCATTATACGGGGATGAAAATTAACAAGGGGGAAATTCTGAAGCGTTACTGCAATCTAGTGGTGGAAAGAGGAAAACGTGATCTACACCAAAGCAACCGCTCTTCCATCCAGATAACGCTGCAATAAATACGTCTTTAGGGAACAAACTCTATAACTGACAAAAACCCTCATAATTAATACTCTTGTTAAAAAATAAATAAAATAAACTTTAAGTGATGCTTTAATTTTAATATTATGTGATTTATTACCATACTATACTTTAACGGATTACTCATCAAATGTTGCATGTTGATTCATCGGACATCAAAAAGAAAGGGGGCGGTGATGGATAGCCTACAATTTTTCCCCCACTGTCAAAGAAATCATATTGCGTAAGGCTCTCGTGAATGGTGCTGCCAGCAGTCGGTAAACCTCTATTTCAATAACGCACAGTAAGCTAAATTCAGCTTTTCCCCCTTTTGAAGTAGATAGATCTTACTTACTAAAACCGATTTAAGTTGGATACGGGTCAGTTATATAATTTTAATATTTAAATTTCTTTCGTGTTATATATTACACTGGACGACTTTTTAAGAAAGGGAATAAACTGTAGGAGACTTCTGACTTAAGGTTTTAAAAACGGAACACTGCCGAGAACACCGGTAACAAAATGTAACCGCTTTAATTGTTGTTAGGTGTATTTGGAGAATTGGAAAGCGTGCAATGTTTGTCATCACTGTGGCATAGATTGCCCATGAGTCTTTAGAAGGTTTTCTAAGATTCGGGAAGCCATCAGATGAATTCCTAAATTACAAACTTCCAAACAGTATTACAGAACAGCGCACATTTACCGCAATTCAAGAACTGTTCGCGGTTATGATCACATAAATGATACAACAGACAATATTTCTATTTCTCTCAATAAAGCAACGGTCGCAGTCGTGTCAAATAACTGCTTGTTCATACATAAACGTTCGTTTTATTGAATTTCAACTTTGATGTGGTTGCACGTTCGATTAACTTAACTTCCATAGGCAATACTGTTGCGTGCACTTGAGCGTCATCCAGTTGAGCATATAGAGGTAAAGTTCTTCTTGTTCCCCTGCTTCTTTATTTATAACTATAAATGCGACAGCAGCTTATTGTTTTATCGCTAAGATCAACGTGTGCTATACGTTCACAGCAGAAAGTGTATAGAAAAGGAATGGGATATCTATACTATCAAGATCAATCACCGTTAAATCATTGTCTGTCATCACATTAATGTACATCAAGATTGTTTAAGATAATCTTAGGACACACAGAAGCTGATAATATGTTGGGAATTTTCCCCTTCTGGGAACTCCGGCGCTGTACAGACTGAGGCAAGATTAAGTTGTCACCAGTTAGCAAGGTTATACAGGCTACTGAGTTTGCTCTTGAGGTTTCTTCTCAGTTGACACGAGGCTCTAGGAGGCTGAAGGCAGGTAGCGATTTGTCACAGTGCAACTGCGTTTTAGTGAAACAGGGCATTAACGGAGATGGCTTACCTTCATGTAGACGAATCGATGTGTCAATGAGTTACTATATCACTAAACGGTGACAGTTTTAGTTCATTAAACAGAAGTGAAAATAAAGTTTAAAAATATGCGATCAGGTTGTACTTACAATAGTGTCTATCTCTGTTTGACGACCCTGCAAGTGGTATATGCAGTACGCACAGTCCTTGTCACATTCGGCACTGATCGGCAGTACAAGGCAGGCGCCTAGAACCAGCATCCAACAGGGGTATACCGATAACGCCATGAGCTGCTAAAGAGGAAACAAAGTGCCGACAAAATGGTAAGCTTCTCGCGTCCTCTCAAGATTCGATGAACAATCAAATGATCACGCTTAGGGGTCCCTACAACCAGTGTGGTTTGGGACGAGCGTAAAACGCTTTCAAACAACCACCCATTAAATGAATTAGGTCTTTAAGCATTATTTTTATGGTTTCTTTAGGTATTATGAATAAGTTTAAGCAAGTAACTAATCTGAAGACACTGTATGTGTTCATTCCAAAGGCATCATCGACACAGTTGTTGCAAAATAGATGCACCCCTAAATTATGGCTATATTAAAAAAGGTCTACAGTTGTCTACTATCACTAGATCGCATATTACGCCATCATTAAAGGAAAAAACAAATAGCTCAATTTGCAATGCAGTGCACTACTCACCTTCTTTGATCTCTGTGTGCTATTAAACTCCGCTGAAGTTTCAAGCTGCACTGATGCGGTCGTAGCTTCGCACCTAATATTTATACAGGAGCCAGCCAATCTCTCTGGAGAAAACCGAGAGAGAAAAACGGCCCTCGGGTAAACCCAATCACAAGTAAATCGTAAAGCTTGACTCTTCAGAGTATGAGACCAGTGGCAGAGCTGTAACTTCAGCTAAAAAAACGTCTCAGTGTTAACGTATGAACGCCTTCACTGGAATAAAACTGATGGAGTAGGTGGTAGATAGTTCTTAAATGTCATGAGAAGTTGGGGGCTGATAATGATCCCCAATCACAAGGGGTAAGTTCCTGACGTGTAATGACGCAAACAAAAGCTTGAGTGATTTCTCACCATTTCAGAGAAATTACTTAACTGGTTAGAACAGCTGCGTCCACTCAAAGCATCTGTATGAAATATTGAGAATGGTTTTATTGGACAGGCACTGTTACATTCCTGGACTTAATGACCGTTTAAAAAATTCAAGGCAACATTTTAGTCATTTTTATGGAGAGTTTCTTTAAGGAAAGGCTCTTGCCTTTTAATTAATTCGGAGGACGTAGTTCAAGTACAGCAATCTGATAAGCACACGCTTTTAGAGACACAGTGATACTCTTCATGTTACTCAAAAAGGTCTTTAAGTTCCCAGTGATAAGATCAGAATAGCTGCCTTGTAATACATGTACACAAGTCATGTATGGTTTTGACAATGAACATTCCCTATGAAAATTAGGACAGGTTTGACCATAGCAAAGGGCGGTTCATTACATCACAGAATCAGTCACTGCTCTTCTGAAGGATTAAATAGCTGGAGGTGGATGAACAACGTACAAAGATCTGGAAAATGAAACCCTGTAATTACTCTGTATTTAAGTGTCTACAGTATTTAAGCATGTGTGAGGGTATTAAATGTCACTGTTCTGTTCTGTTAAAACAAACAAGTAACCTACACAAACATTGAACTTCTAAAACCCTAGTTTTGGATTTTGAAACAGTTGCTATATTTTAGATACAAAATGCATGTCTTTTCTTCTTTCTTCTCATACCCTGCTGTTATAAAAGGTATTGATTACTGTCATAAAATGCAATATTCTTTTCTGCAAGAGAGGTCAGACATCAATACAGCTATTTAGAATTTATAGAAATCGTGGCCCTGGAACAAGTGCCACACAAAGCAGTTTTGCGTTTAAATGTCGAGCAGCACTCTCCTTCGTGTTGGGACAGATTCAACCTGGTGCTTGTGGAGAGACCTAACAAAGGGCAACCAGCTGTTGCTTAGGCTTTCAGTATTATGGAGAATAAACTTACTTCACCTGTTTATTCATGTGTTTGACTATGTCCAACATAGCCATTCATGTATTCCACACTGGGTGCTGAAATAAACTATTGCCTATTGTTTTCTTTCTATGTTTATATATAGGTTATTGTCATATTTCGTGAGTCAAACTTTTTAACCTGTAAACTTAATATTAGCTTTTTAAAATGGTAATTTGTGTCATAAAGGGTCTTTGCAAGTTCTTTTAGACACATGGCTGTGACCAAATGCAATTTGCTGTAAGCATTTTGAATAGCTTTTTGAATGTGCATTTCAATTCATTTTTGGCATTAGGTCTTGGCACTCTTCTGTGTTCTGCCTTCAACAGAGCTCCTCATTGGGACAGTGTCTGAGATTATTTCCCATTGGATGTCTCTCATTTAACTCCTTACAACATTACAGATTCTAAAGCAGATTTTGAATGTGTGCAGATTGCAAAACTTTAGAAGAAAATGTAGCCATGTCTTGGCAATTATTTGCTCCTCCTAAGTCAGTAGCATTCCTGATTTTTCACTGCGAAACATTAATTTGCTGTCTCCCCCATGTGTCACTTGTTTTAATTTTGTAAGAACTTTTCCGAGTTGTTGATAACTGGACTTGATTCACCATTAGTACCTGAGTATCATCTGAGTTGATTGAAATATGGAAATAAAGATGGTTTAGGTGAATTTATTTTATAGTTGCTTAGTTAAAGTCTTTGATGGAATAATGTCAGTAAAATTTTGCAAGTTCATCAGCAAACTTTATTTTGCTTTTTACCATCGTCTTGCGTATCTCACCTCAGAACAAACACATATGTATGGCTTATTACTCAAGCACAATCTGAATCATCATCAAAGCTATGCTATTAGGATTCATTCAGAATCCATTTCACATCCTGACTGAATTCTGTTCTAGCCTTTCAATACAGAATTTCCCCTAAACCTTCTGAGAGCAGAAGGTGCTTTAAGTGAACCAGATGTTAATCGCTGATGAGTAAGAAGGCGAAAGGGTGATTCAGAACGTGTTGCAGCCTCAAGGAAATACTGGGAAATGTATTCAGTGCATGCCTTGTTGTGTTTTTCCTTGTTTAGTGGGGAGTGCGTGACTTTATAATGTTGTGGAATTGAGACTTTGGCTTCAGTGACAGATCTCACCTCCCTTTCCAGGCGAGCTCATTGATCATTCCACCCATTCTGTACTCTGATGAGCTGAATACTTACGAAAGGCAAAACTAACACTGCACAACATTGTCACACAGTGCAATTTCTTTTTTTACACTGTGGGGGGGCTACCGCATTAGAGTTGTGTTTTATTCATGAAAAAGGATGGCTGCTTTAAAAGAGAGAGGACCACTGCACTCAAAAGGTTAATAATCAACTAGAATTGGTGCTGCTGAGCTGAAAACAACTTTTACTGTGTTATGGCGCCTACAGACTGTGAGATTTCAGCAATCTTATAAGTTTATTGCAAGCCACACTGCGACATGGATCTAATAAACTTGTATACTACATCAGGTTTGATGTATGTAGTCTGTACGATGATAACACCTACTGAATTGTAGGCTACGACGCAAGTCAATATACAAGATCAAGCATCAGTGCGTCATTTCATGCTGCGTTCGTATTGGTTGGTTAGTAGATGTAGGTCGTAGCAGCAGTCACATTGTGAGATGGTCATCCTAAATTTCTGACACTGTCAGAATTTTGTCCCAGGCTATCTTTGGTCGCAAGACCGTGACAACGGCCATCTTTGAACCTCTCTCACAATGTGACGTAGGACCACTGTTTTGGAGCCACGACCAAAGATATTGCCACGTTTCTTTCACGTTGGTCATCTTTCATCTGGGACAGCCCAAAGTTGCACAATGTATAACCCACCATCAGACAAAAAGCAAAAAACACAGATTAAGGCTTGAAATGTGAGTTGTTTTTGCTATTAAATCCTTTTGCACTAATATTAACCATGGCTAACAAGGGACAAACATTTCAATTAAATGAAAGCTAATGAAATGCTCTGCTTTGAGCTTAGGGCTTTCTTATTCCTATGTTTGAAAAGGGATTTTGAAAATGGAGGAAAGGAAGGAAGATGCAACAAGTGATTTACATTAATCGCTGCGTGGTCGTCATCTTCACCCACAAGATTTATTTTAAGTGTACAGTCTGCAGATAAAGATTTCATCATGATCTCTCTCAATGTATTACTCTAATTATGAAGGGTAAAATCATTTAAAGTTTAGGTATCCAGATGTATACACTCCAACAAGCTATCATATTTTTAGTGTAACCATTTATAGAAGTTACTGGCTTGCACTCTAAGCAATGGCAAATATAAATGGGTGTTGTATGACCTGGCTGGTTATGAAAATGTGTTGTCTGATATTGCATGTCTGTTAATTTGTCAAAGATCTTGTAAATTTTTGATAACAAAGTAAGGAGGAAATTGCAGAATTCAAAGAAAACATTCCATATTTGTCATTTTCCTGAATAGTGCAAACAGTCTAGGAAATATGGTAAGGTGTGCAATCACAGATTGTTGAAACAAGCTGCAGTCATTAATTGCTGTCAGGTGGGAATGGGTGTGTGAGGGCAGGGTGTGGGGGGCTCAGCTACAGAAAAACATCTTGATTGCACAACAATGACTGTCACTTGTGTGACATTTGACATGTATAGAACTGGATTTTTAGCTGGAACAACTTAATTAACGATGTTTTTTTCCTGGAAATCTCAGTCATTGTGTAAAATATCTAGCTGACACTGTCATCAATATATTTTGCATTCAGTAGGCTGTATAATGAACTGTGTACATACATAAAGGTTTGTTCTTGTTTCTGAAGTTTCTAATTTTAATAGTAGAGTAGTTGAGTCATCGCTTTGATTTAATGTATGCAAATTCTGAACTAGTTAATTGGAAGCACATTCATTTGGATATGCTTAGACCAAAGTGATATTTTGCACAACACACTTAAGATAAGACAAATTATTGGGCTTTAGTCTTTGTCTACAATTTTTCACCAAACAAAGGAAGTCTGAGTAGTTTCACCTATTTATTGGCTGAAAGACAAATGGTTTGGCAATAACTTTAAATAAAAAATGTATGCCTGTGGTCCATTTTGCCCTAACATTCATACCCCTTATTGTTTTGTTTAAACAGGGAAACAGAAGCACATGCAATTAACAGAGGTCTGAATTATTTATCAGAAGCAAAATGGACTAATGATGGCTAAATAAGTGGGTGAAAATTCTTGAAATGTTCACAGGCCCTTTAAAAGGCTTCTTTACCTGTCTTTTCCCTTGTGGTGTTGTGCCATTGTGCAATTCTACAATGCTGCGGTAGACCACGTGCAATACTGTACACAGTCAGTGAGAAAGCTCACAGAGAAGAACACAAGGAGAAACTCCTTTCATGGTATAATTCTGAAACAAGGTAAATGTCTTCAAATGTACATGTATTGATGTAGAAAATGCTCTTCTGGAGAAAGTGAAACTAATTTGAGGCATGAGAGGACATATTGTAAAGCAACAATTTTAAAAGTTAACATCATCATTTAAATTTTTTCTTGGCATGCCCCTTGCAGGTTGAACTGCCCCCTTATCATTCACTACCTTCATATGCCTAAACTGTACGTATATTGCACAAATTATCCAACAACGGACTCAATTCTGAGTACTAATGTGTGAAATTTGACATTTTGTTTGTTAATTAGTGTAGTGTATGTCTCGAAATTCAAGAAACGTGTGAGAGCACATTTTGTTTGCCTCTTAGTATGCTTAATTCAGTGTTTAATTGGAAATCAGCTCAGCATCAATTAACTCCTAAAAATACAACTTATTTGAAACTAAACACATCTTACTCATTTAATTGTCATTATTTCAAATTACCCCAGGGTTGTTCTTGGTATGATATGCCTTCATTTATAACAGATTTAGGAGAGGGAAGAGGCTCAGATAATGCAAAGTGAGTAAGCATGGTCAAGCATAATTACTGTAGGCCTAGTTCAATTTAGTATAAAGGTGAGACTAGACATAGAAATCTTTTTTTTTTTGCAAAATCTGTTGTCTCTTTCATTTCTCACCACAAATAAACCTTTGTTTTCAGCCTCTGGGCTGGTATTGATGTCAATATGCTTCATGACCATATTGGTATGCATGACTCCCTAATTTTCTGTTTTATTTGAGATTCCACAACATATAAGTCTCAATATTTCTAAAATATTATTCAAGTACTCAGGCGTAGCCTGATTTAAACTTTTAGCCTTCTCATAATAATATCATAATCTTATTATTACAGTTATTGCCTTCAGGGTAAGATACAATATTCCTCCCTTAACATGAAGCAGTCATCAATGAAGGAAATGTGTGCTAAACCAGTGTCAGAACACTGGATGACTTTCTTATTTTATCGTCGTCATTTTCTTATTTTGGGAAAATGTCTTAATCTTTCTGTTATGTAATGAATAGTCAACAACTTAAGTTGTCTTTCTCAATCAACTGTATTTTTTAATACTATGTCATGGCTGCACTGCATCTGCAGATATAACTTATGGCAGTTTATTTAAGTGAAAACAGTGTTCGATGATTAATGTTCTTTAAGCATAACCACATTATTTTTTATTTGTGAAATTTATTAACATAGATTAATTTACAGGACTACAAATTAAGTAAGTCCTGCAATTCATCCTTCTGCACGTAGCAAGTTTATCTTTGAAATGTAAATTTTTCTTAGATAACTGCAAAAGAAAAGAGAATGTGAAAAGAAAAGAGAATATATAAAACCCGTAAGTATAAATCACTCTATGCCTTCATTTGTTGCATTCCAAAAGTTAAAGCTCTGGTCTCGGTTGTTGCTCAACTTATACTCAAGTCTCAGTTCATTGGGCGCAATAGGAAGATTATTGATTGCACATGTTATGGTGGGGAATGAGATGAATGGGCTGGCAGACTTCAAACTTTATGAGATTATGAGGTTATCACATGACTGGCAAGCACACAATACTGACATTCAAAATTACCTGATGAATCATCTGAGATTCATCTGGTGTAGATAACAGATGAGTGATTTAATGATGTTCCCAAATATGCCCCAAAATCAATGTTTTATGTGAAGCAAAAAAAGCAACCAGTGAGGAGACTCTCTGGGTACATCATCGACTACTTTGCTACATTATTGATTTAGCAGCCCCTAAACTTGCATGCAATAAGAACCAAAGTTACACCGGACTGGAATGATCAGTCAAATAGGCAGCACTAAGTTTGAGTTGAATGGATTGTTATGCGTGTAGTGAAAATATCACACTGTGCTATACTGAAATGGCTAGAACATACAGGCATCTAGGTGGTGCTGTGAGAATAACAGTAACGAATTAACAGAGTGAGAGAAGAAGCTAGAGACTGCAAAATGGTTCCTTGAGAACCTGTTACATTAAGTATGTTGAACCTACAACTTCCTTGTTTGTTCGAGAACACACAACACACACATTAGAGAATTCTTTTTTGATGCCCTATAAATGGCAACCTTAACAGCTGAACTCTGAAAGAATTATTAGTTGTTTATAGTTATGTTTTTAACATTATGCCTGTTAATAACTTGCAGTTGATTTTCAGTTTAACAGGGAAAAATAGTGCCAGGGAAAGCATATAGTTGGGTTTTGCATTAGTTGGAATGACATCAAACTTCTGCCACAGTTGAATTAAACGATCTAAAATGATATCACTGAACTGTAGCAGGACCAATTCAGGGCCGCAGTGCAGATGTAAAATGGACATTTATGTACTGATGAATACAAATTGTGCTCAAGGATGTAATAACAAACAACTTACAACTCAAGGAGGCTAATATATTTAATGTTACTTAATATATTTAATGTTATTTCGTGATGATTAATGGTTTTTTTTCATAGAATTCCACTGCCATTATAAAAGTGCACAATATCAATAAATGCTGTCATTGTTTAATTCCTCCTTTTTAAATAACGTATAAATTACTAGCTGCTTTGTTGTAGCTACGTTGGTTTGACTAGAATGTGGCCTGAGTGATTCCCTGGCAAAATGTTTAATGGTGGTGGTCTGAAAAAGGGGTCTGGGCAGTGGTTCTGCTTTCATCCTGCAATGTTCAGCTGGCTCTCCATTATAAAACAAACCCTTAGAAGTCCTGTAACAAACCCATTGAGCACATCAACAGCTTTGATCTCAACCATAGTACAGAACTGAGGCATCCAAGGTGGTTCACTTCCAGGATTTGAACCAAATACTCCCTCAGAACCACAGGGCACTTGCCTGTGAATTTATTCTTACCCTCTTATTGTTCAGATAAAAATTAAGAGGTCATAACTATTAATTAAGCTCTTAAAAGTCACATTGAACAGCAGTGTGAAGAAGGGCTCAGAGCTGCTTTCAATGGTTTCTTTTTTGACTAAAAATTCAGTTCAAATTTCCTATGAAGTTAATCCTTGAATGGTATAAAATCTCTAAGTTTAGATCTTGATGCAAGTAAATTCTTTCAAGATCTGCTGTGGTTACAGTTATGTGAGAAGGCAGAAGGTGGAGTTGTCTGTATAAAGTACAAAACTTTCATTAAAGATGTTAAGTTCTTCAGATCATTGCACATGTTTCACGTACTACTCAGTTATAAATATTATATAAAGTATGGTATACCAACAGTAAATTACTGTAATTATTATTAGAATTACTACTTTTGTGGAAGTGGTGACACTTTATTATCATTGTTCAGATTATCATTGTTTCCATTTGAGGGCAGCTTTAGAAAAAGATAAACCTGCAATGAAAATACTACATTGCTTTGGTATAAATTAACTGTCATTGAAAAGACTATGGATATTGCATAATTCCCAAGAAGTCATATACTTCCAGTTATTATAATATGTTACAGGAGACATTGTGGTGAGCTTGCTCTTTTTGCCAAACCTAGTTCTCAGTCCTATCCCTGTGAGCAACCACTAATGCATTAACAGAAGAACAGTTTGAAGTGCTTATCTCCTCAGCTTAATTTTTGTGCATTTTACTTTTAACTGACACCAAATTTGGTCTGCATTATACTCTTCTGAAGCGCTGCACATATAGCCATGAGCAACATCACAAATGACAAATTTTGTGTGTGCAAGAGTAACAATGATATTTTAAAAGTTAATAGGATATCCAAATTAATTGCCATCACAATATCTGTGTTTACATTGACTAAAATTTCAGAGCTGCATTTGACATGGTTCTGATAGGTGCTGCCCTATCAGTGGGAAAACAGCTGGCTCTCTTGTACTTATAAGTTTCTTTCGATTTTTTCTTTAGCATAACTGGCTTGAAATATCATACTGGGGATAATGTTGTAGAATAAAATAAAGATAAATATGGAATAAAACAAAGAATTAAAATAGAAGTGAAGTACGATTTATTAATTTTGCACTGATTAAATAAGAAAGATAACACTCCCAGCTCATTATTTGTGTCAGCTTTTTGACAGCTACATTAGGCATGACGTATGATTTGCCTAAAACAAAAACAGAAACTAAAGTGGCAGTAAAGGCATAAATTGGACCGCTCCATTAATTATTTCACAACTCTAAGGAGAGATTACACACATCTTAGTGTACAACTGTTATTCATCACTGTCTTTGTGAAACAATTAGTTTCCAAGCAGCTTGAATGATGGTGCAGGTTTTCCCTCACTCAACCCCAGAATGATCATTCATGAAGCACAACCCCCCAAACCCAATTCAAAATTTAACAGTCTTTATCTCTGGCCAGAGCGGTTTAAAATCTTCAGAACAGCATGTCCAAAATAAGCATAGATGATGAGCCTCAAAACATTGGCCGCTCAGAAATTTTCTGTTTGTGTGCACACGGGCATCACCCAACCAAAGTTTTTATACACACCTCAGGATGCAGTGGACTGTCCTCACCTATTCAGATCGAACATTGGTTTGACAGCAACAAACATGAAAATTTTCCATGAAAGCAACAAACATGAAAATTTAAACAGAACTTCTAAGATGTTGCAGCCCTTGCTATATTATAGTTGTAGATCCAGCCAACAGCCCAATTAAGAATGGGGCTCTCGAAGGACTGCTGTAGCATTTTGTGGTATACAGTAATGAAGACCTTCCTGTAAGTTCCATATCTGTCACTCTGACTGACTTTCCCTCTAATGAAACATCATGGAAAACATGTTTTCACATGTCCTCGGGATCAGGCTCTTTGTCACAGGCAGTGGCCCGATGGCAACAACCGTGGGTTTGGCAGTAAAAGCACTGAACACATTAATTTATCCAGAGCCAGGGTCCAGGCAACCTCTGATATTTTTAATCATCTCTTAAATTCAATTTCCTGTAACTGGAGAAAAAAAGAGAAGAGAGTAAAGCAATTACAATGTCACTCATTCCCACCATTATCATTTACCTTGTTAGATACACAGAAAGTGAGGAATGACTGGACAGTTAATTAACTTCATGATACCATGGTGTCAGCATGGTAGCTCTCTTTGGCGTCATAGTTTGAGAGGATTCTGCACCTCGAGTTTCAGGTCTGTAGATGCCAAGGTGGTCTGTATTTAGCAGAGGTGGAAAATCCCGGCTTCAGAAAGTAAAAGTCCTGCCACGTATTTGTTCCGCCCATGCACTGCACCAGCTGAATTTAATTAGCACAACTCGTCAGCCAGGTAGAGGAGCTAATTAATGAAATCACCTTGTTTAGTGAATGGCTAGAACAAATACATGGTAGGACTTTTACTTTCTGAAGCCGGGGTTTTCCACCTCTGGTATTTAGTTGCATTATCAAGCATTCAATGTTAAAACAAGGCCATCTTAAATCACTTTTTGTACCACTTTCTGTAAGTTTAAAAATAAATTCTTAATAAGTCCCCAAAATGATTTAGACTATAGTACAAATATTTTACTGTCGTATAATTTTTATTTTTATTTATAGCTTTGCATTACCAAAGATATAACCTGTTCATTGAGAAAATTTCAGTTGCTCCACAAACAGAAAGGAGGACGGTGTTGTTTAGCTGTACATGCAAACTCCACATTGTGATTGATCAGTTATTACTGTGGAGTGGTGAGACCTGGTTGATATGCACAGATATTCATGATCCCTATTATATGCCATCATGTTGCACTGAATGAAATATAAATAACTTGAGCTTGCATATGTCTTGCTTTACTGTTTAATGAAATGCAGTAGATTATAGTATCTAGTACCTTATTTGTATTCTGTTCAGAGAGACAGGAAGACAGAAAGGCATGGTGGTGTGCAACAGAGAACCATAGCATGAATAGAAGAGTACTGCACACTCCTGTAGTTTCCAAGTGGTTGCCACATACATATGAATAGTTTGTGAAGAACCAACAGTCCAAATGTTTCACCCAAGGAAGGCTGAGTAGGTGAAACCATTGTGCCTTTTTGTTCTTCACAATGTATTAATAGCCGGTAGCCTCTGGGAGCTACAGCAATCTTTCAGAATCTCCATGACATATTTTTATTTGACACATTTGATTGATTTGATCTTGCATGCCCACTAAATAACTCCCAAACACTGAGTGACCTCAAACCTTAAAGTGGAATATGTTGGTGAACAATAAGTGAGAATAGAGAACTGAAGAAGTGAGGCATGTAACATAATTTTGTTTCTGCAATATGGAAAATGTCATACACTTTAGAAAATAGGTGGTTTTCTTTCACACTGGCCACACATTCTTTGAACTTAGAGAGCACAAAAAAACTAAACCTGCAAAAACTCTTCATGAGTGTGGGTCTTACAGTCTTCATACGTTTTGCTTCTTTGTGCAGACTCTGAAAATACAGCAATGTGCAGTAAGTTGGGGCTGAGGGGAGAAGGGCTGTATTCTGCTGAGGTGAGTGAAAATGGTAATGGAAATGAAATATGCTGCTATGCCCACATCAGTAACCTCACTTTTCCTAATCTAGGAGGTGTAATAATTTTCATTTTCAATCATCATATTTCAGTTTACACTGAGCAAAATGGACCATTAGAGAAAATAATATATCACATATGATGCCTCTCATCATTGCTGCCATGGGTGTAAAAATGTGACGGCCTCCTCCTCGTGGAAATAGTATTTTTGTTTTAGTACTTTTGTATGGTGCCATGTCATTGCAAGTGGTATGTGTAGTTGTTTCTGAGCCTCTGGCTTTGCTTTACTGGAATGTCAATAAATTCACTCCCAGAATTTGCAGCAGTTCAGCCCAAACTTGCTGGAACCCTTAACCTCTGGTGGAGTGACTGCCCCCCGAGTGCTGCAAGGCTGGTTCGGCCTCAAGGGGCTCTAGCTTCATGTATTGTACCTGCCCTCACTGAGGCTGGGATATCAGGTTCAGATCAACTCCAGGGCTCTTCCCTTTGGGGTTGGCTGCCTTCTCTTCAGTGATTGTCTCTGCCCCCGCTTGCTGTAGTTTCAGACATTAGACACGCATGCAGGCAAGGGGAGGCTCTCCCACTCGATAGTGGATGCCATAGCAACAGGGCACGACAGTGCTGGGAATTCCCCTCTGCCCCTCACTGTGACCTGGTCGATCTGAGGCATGGTGACATTGTGGACCTTACAGTCTCACAAGTCTGTGGGTGATTAATAGTATTGAACAGGACTCTCTCCTTCACTTGAAGTAGAGGGAGCAAGGAGGGGCAGTCCTCATTGATGGCTTCGTGTGCTGTATCATTTTGGCCAAATGGTTCTTTACATGATAAGTGAACATAATGTAGTGTTCTTAGCTTGTGTTCTAGCACACACCAGTTTGGTGCAGTTTCTTAAGTTCAGTGTATCTCCACCCCCTTGCTGTGAGAATGCCAATGGTGGGCACAAATTATGGGGTTTCTTATTCTAATATTAAGGGGTGAGTGATCGCTAATGGATAGTTGAGAGTTAGAAGGCGGGGGGCATCTAATTAAAGTGTGTGGTATTTTACTATTTCGTCAGTCAGTACCTCATTTTCTATGCAGGTCTGCTTTGCCATTCTATGAAACAGTGTTATTTTGTTTTCCCAATAAGTTGCATCAGCCATTATAAAAACACATAGGCAACTTTATTATTTTTGGTGACCCACACACACAGTTAGGCTGTAACAAAAGGGAATAAATGTTCTCCAACGGCAATCCCCCATCATTAACTCTTCCATGTCCAGGCTGAAACAAAGCCCGAGGGCCACCCACGCTACAATAATTTACAAAATACAGTAGACTCTCAATTAAGGAAAAACAAAAAGAAAATAAATCTTAACCGTAGTCTACACTAATTAGCCTTTACTAGCTACTAAAAACACATTTATATTGCATTGGTGTTTGAGTAGATAAAAACATCAGAAATAATAAGAATATCCTATACTGAAGTTGAAAGCAATTGTAGGGGAAATATTGTATGCCATTTACAGTAATTAAAGAGATAATGCTGCTTTATAAGACTGCTTTCAACCTGTCATATTGTGCTACTCCTATCATATACCACACAGACAGGAGGAGCCAGAGGCAATACTTTTCTGGAAATAAAAATTATATGGAACTAAAGAGAGCATATTTACAGAGAGGGGTCGATGAAGGTACAAAATCAATACCACTTGGTGGAGGAATGACAGCTATTAGCACATCATATCAAATGTGTTCAATGGAGATAATCATAGTTTTGTACTTTAGTCATGGTCATTTACCATCTTCTCAAACCACGTCACGCTGGAGACCAGTCCTTGTAAATTCACAGTTGAAACCATGGCTGGGAGAATCTGCTCACCAACCCTTATTTGCTTCAGGCCAAGCCAAAATAAACTACCTGAAGAACCTGAAGTGCTATAACATGTGAAACCAAAGACTGTTTTAAATAGGTGCTGCCTTAATGTCTACATATATTTGATGTCACAGATAAACCATGTAGATAAAAATATGTGCACATAAAAAAGGCATAAGGCATAAAAACCAACGAGTCGCAAACTTTTGAAAATTTGTTTCATTCTTTCGGTAATGTGAGAGGCTTTTATGCTGAAAAGAAATGTGTTGATTTCCAAACAAAAACATAAACATCATATTTGATGCTGCCGTGTTTTCTTCAAATAACCTTGATTTATTTTAATATTAGCCAATTCATGCTAAATTTAATGCCTTAAATATTAAAGCTTTGGGCAGTCAATTTAACCTGTGTGCCATAAAAGATTATTCCAGATGGCACTGTAGTCACTTCCAATAAACTGAAAACAGTTTATTCCAGATAGGTGTTGTAAAAGGAAGAAAACGGTACATGGAGACTTCAATTCAAGTTTGTTAAAGATGGTGAGGTCCAAATGTCCCTCTGATATGAATCAAAGAATACAAACATATCGTGCTGCACAAGGATATTATTTGTAATATCATTTGTTATACAATGCAAATATCATATGAAATAATGTCAGAGGGCCAGTTCAGGGAAACAATCATATAATTTCAAACATCCAGTCTGCACATTGTGCTATTACACTTCTTATAAACCAAGTCAATGATGTTTAATATTTTAAAACTACAAGGAAACAAAGAAAGAAAAGGTAAGAAGAACAAATAAAGATTCAATTAAATTGATCTGTGACAGGACAGGGTTGGTCATTTTTTTTCCTGTTGTAATTTTTCCTCTGTCTCTGCAAACTGTAGATCTGTACAGTCTGATGCCATGTTGTGTTCATACGGCCTTTCCTCAGTTAAAAAGACTTTGATCTGGAAAGCAATATTTGATCTGGCTGGAGAGCAACAGTTTCCCTTTTTCAGGTAACATTCTCCCTCGCTGAATTTTCAACAGAAACATAAAAAGGCCAAGACAGATTTGCAATTGTTTCAGAGATCAGGCAGTGTCTTTGTTTCTATTGTTTACTCTGATATGATTGCACACCTGCGAGGAAAGAAGTTGTTGTAGTGAGTCGTCTGTGAGTAGTTGTCTGTGAGTCATTTAGTCTCGACAGGAACCCTGCAAGAGCACTCAGGCAGATTAGTAGTAGAATAAAAAACACAGAGTGTTTATCTAACGATTTGCAGCCACACACAGGAAATTATATAATGTAAGACCTTGTGACCCCATGTGAACATTGATTATTTCACACATGAAGTAAAGCAAGCTCTTCTATAGAGCAGGTGTTCAGAGCCGGGGCTAAAATAATGGTATATATTTACATTGGTGAAATGTGCTTTGCACAATAGCACTAGAATGCTCAGCTTGAAATGATGTTATGAGCTGATTTTATTAGCTGGCCAGGTTGAGGGACCTAAACTGGGACTGTGGCTTGGATGTTTGGCTTAACATCTCCACCCAGGCAATAACTACCGTGAGATTTTCATTCAACACAGTGACCTCAGTCTGATATCTCTACTGAAGAAAAAATATGATAAAATGTGAGGTACATGCACTTGTAAATTGACACATAGACACAACTACTGTATATGACACAAGTGCACTACACAACATAGACACAAGTGCGTATCATAGCATTTTACATGTTTTCATTTTCTTGAAAGTAAAACAGAGACTGTTTTTTCCTATGCTTCCTTTGCCATTTGCTACATGGAAGTCCCACTATATTTTTCTCTGTATGTCTGTTGTTATCTTTTGAATGAGTTGCACTGATTGAACAACCCTCTTCTGAACTATAAATATTGCTTTCATGCAGCCGAGAAGCAGTTTTATGTTATGCATTTATGTAAACACAGAATTCAATAGAAACTTCTCTTAACACAGCTCAGTGGCAATATCTGATTTTCAAGAGCCCTCCATTGTGTTTGCTATTCCATGTGTTGTGCTGATACAGCAATTGTTTGCTCTTTGTTTTAGTGTCCCCTCCTTCTCAGGGGTCATGGAGAGCACATTAAGTTGAGAGTACATTAAGACTTTATGGTTCAGCCCATGCCAAATCATACTAGTTGTCTGAACAATATGCATTGTCTCCCTGCCAGTGGTAGTCTCAATTTCTGGATGATCATGCATGTGAACTTCTCATTGCTCTTCCAATTGATTATCTATTGCATATAACATTTTGACAAATCACAGCCACATCATGTTTCGCCAATGAATTGACTGAGCAGGCCGCCATTCACACAGCAACCATCAACCAAAGTTGCTCCAAAGCTAGTGTGTGTCTGTGTGTGTGTGCACGTGTGGAGGTTGGGCACTTTTTAGGCAGCATAAAGACTGATAAAATCACAAACTAAATACAACAGGCTGGAAGTACTGCATGATGTTTTCAACTGATATGCCACAGGGTAGCCCCAAGGTGAAAGGACTCACAGACATACAATATGAATAGATTTCCAGCTGAACTGATTTATTTTTCTCCGTCACTGTCAAATGCTCAACTCTGATATTGACATTTCAATATTTCCACAGGCATAGGAAGGAACAGCACAGTGCCACAACCTCCCCATATTCCCGGTTGACACGAATGCAGAGATTGGCAAGGATGTCATGCACATGAGTCAGAAAGATGGGAGGGTGTACGAGCGGCATCTTTCATGAAAATGGAGATAAACTTGTCGATGGTGGCAGCATGTATTGTACACTTCACCCTTGCAAAGTTCACAAGCTGACAGCACGTCCTCCAAATGAAAAAGATGTGGACCACAGTGACCATCTGATGATGATCAACAACAAGCAGTGACGCACTGAATGACAGAATGAGAGAGCATGAGAAAGGGCAGGTGTTGCTGAGTCTGAGAAGAGTGGGTCCACTCATTCTAGACATCACATCATTTATTTACAGATGCTCCTCGACTTGCAATGGGGCTACGTCCCGATAAACCCATCGTAAGTTGAAAATATAGTAAGTCGAAAATGTATTTAATACATCTAACCTACTGAACATCATAGCTTAGCTTAGCCTACCTTAAACGAGCTCAGAACACTTACATTAGCCTACAGTTGGGCAAAATCATCTAACACAAAGGCTATTTTATAATAAAATGTTGGATATGTCACATAATTTATTGAATACTGTACTGAAAGTGAATATCCAAAAAACGCTGGCAACAAAGTACACTGTAGAGTATCCGCTGTTTACCCTTGTGATCGCGTGGCTGACTGGGAGCTGCGGCTCGCTGCCGCTGCCCAGCATCGCGAGAGAGTATTGTACCGCATATCGCTAGCCCAGGAAAAGATCAAAATTCAAAATTCCAAGTACGATTTCTACTAAATGCGTATTGCTTTCGCACCATCGTAAAGTCAAAAAATCGTAAGTCGAACCATCATAAGTCAGGGACCGTCTGTACTTTGCAAATGCCCCCAGGAAGGCTTGCAGAGCCTATATTAAACACAGTACTCATGTATACAGCTGGATATCTTTTGATGCAATTCTGGCTAATTGCCTTGCTTGAGGGTAGAATAGCAGTGTGACCTGGGACCTGAACCTACAGTTCCCTGTTTATAAGTCCAGCAAGCGGGGTGTATGGACATGCATGAAAGCCTCTGCTATGCTGGCAAAGATATAGAATATTCTATGTAAAAAAAAAAACTTAAGTGTGCATTGTTTACAAGTAGGCTGTCTGGGGCAGTTCTTCATCTTTTCCAACTACCTTTATAATTACAATTGTAGGCAGCCTGGCTTTAAAAAGAAAATAACGGTCAGTGTTAAAGGACTACTCACAAGTGATAATTACAATAATATGGGTCCCTCTTTTCACTCTGTTTGAATCAGAAATGGAAATACCAGGTTACTATGCAGAGAAATCAAATACATATTTTCTTCCACATTACATTGTGCAGGCTTTTCTCATTTCTCATTAAAGTGGCATGATACAAGTTTCTCATTAAATGGCATGATATCAACATAACAATAAAAAAAATAAATGCTTGAAATGAGAGGACTTTCTGTGATGCCCCATAAGGTCACAAAATATGGAATTTTTTGTCACAGGTCATGTGCTTCACTACCACTACCACTACTACTACTAACTAATAACAATAATACAATGTTAGCATCAAAAATAATAATAATACAGTGTCAACACAGAGTTGGTTTCTAATTATATATCAGACTAAAGATGCAATGTGAAAAGCAACAGACTTCATGTCATGTTATTTTTTTTTGCAGCTGACAACAGTTCTCGTTAATGCATTGGGTTCAGTTGTTCGGTGCACCCACAGTTCT
Organism: Megalops atlanticus; assembly: GCA_019176425.1. Lineage (NCBI taxonomy): Eukaryota > Metazoa > Chordata > Actinopteri > Elopiformes > Megalopidae > Megalops > Megalops atlanticus. The sequence goes on from CM032876.1 coordinate 53,734,330, forward strand.
TCAATGATAAGTTTTATCTTTACCTTTATTTATACTGCCATGGTTAATAATACTTAGTTCATTTGAGTAAAGCCTTGACAAGGCTAATAATGGTTCTTTTGAAAAACAAGAAACAGTAGGAACAGCTATTGAATGTCCTTTTCACGTAGGAATCATGAATGGCACTGCAGACATATTGGCTGTCCTTAAAGATAGGCCTGGTGAGCCAACTGTTTACATTCAAAGCACAGAATCCATACTTCCTGAGAGCCACTCACAACTGCTATTGATAGCCAGTGGCTCATTTAGCTTTTCTTTATCCTTATCACTGAATTGACAGAAGTGAGTTAAAATGCTACGGGTGGTGTCTTTTGCACTGCTTCATCTCTTCTTGGTTTGTTTTGTCATACTGCTCTCAGCATTATATCTTCTGGTGTAACACCTCTATCTTTTAATCTTTTCACATTCTGAGCCATTTCTTTACCTAAAGAGAAAAAAAGGATATTTGAAAACAACTGAACTAGGATACATGTGATAACAGTCTTGCGGAAATCCAAAAAACAGCTCACCCCATTTGCGTCGCAGTGAGAGTCATGAAGTCATGAAGTGAAAGAGAAAAATTGCACTCCAGATTCCATAATCTTTTCTAAAAAACTGTCTTTGCAAATTATATTTTATTTAACTGCATAGAAAATACTAAGTGCAAAGTGTGAAAATGCAAATACTTCAGTCAACAATGACAATCATCAGTACAAAGCAGCAAATTGAAACTCCAGACAGTATTTGTCTATTGTAGATCAGGACAGGAACAGGTGTGACTCATTAATCACATTTACATAGAGGGCAATTGGTTCTCATTAATCAATCAAGTGCCATGCAATCAATGTAATTACCTCCAACAGACAATGAGAGTTAAAAAAGGTCGGAAGATGACATGACAATGAAATGCAAATAAGTCAATTTAGTACACTTTCTACCCAACATGTTTGAGAAAAGGATAAATAATTGATATTAGCTTTAAAGGTATCTCCTATTTGCACAGAAGATAAATGGAATAAGGAGTAAATACCAGGAACATGAAAATCTGCCGATAATTTATATCCACTGCAAGTAACCATCCTCATCTTCATTGGTAATTGCACTCCAAGAACAGCAAAGTAATATGGGCAGTTATCATACTATCATATATTTTCAATTTGTAATGCCTAATGGGATAGTTAACTTGGTAAAAATGGAGTTTCATTATTAAACACCTGCCCTTTATAACTTTCCTTAAGGTGTCCAGATACAAACTACCTAAAATGGTCAAATCTACTCTGCTGAGAGAGGTGTGCTTGTTACTCTTTATCTTTAATCATTTTTTGCCTCTACAATAAGGGTTTGCTGCAAAGAACATATTGTATAACTTTTCTTTAGGACATCAAATTTTCATGGCTTTCATTTTAAGTTTTGGAAAAGAGGCATATGAGAAAATGTTTCTTTGAGAGAATGTGCTCCTTACAAACTCTGGTATGTGGGAATAAGAATGAGGCCATCAACGGAAAACGGGTACAAAGTCACTGCAGTGTTCATACAGATGTCTGTTCATGCAGTAGTCACAGCAAAATTACTGTAAGACTGCCTTTATAGAATACACAGAAGATGTTTGAGGGAAGCAATTTTGGAAAGAAAACCAAGAAAGACAAGCAGAACAAAGGAACGATGCCTTGAACAGTGCCACAGGTGCAAAGCATCGCAGAGAAATGTTGGCTGTCCCTGTATCCAAAGATCTACTGAGCAACTGCCAATGGAGCTCTTCAGAACTGATTGCTCTTCAGCCAGTTAAGTCATGTATGGATCAAAGTCTCCCCTATCCAGCATTTAATTAATTCTATTGAGGGAAAAGGCCAAATTTTCCATTGACATAAGGGCTGAAGAATTGCCAGCCCCTGCTGATGTTGACCCAATAATGATGTGGTCAGAGAAAGAAAGAGACAAAACTATTTCACAAGTAAAACACACATCCAATTGTCTTTTTTAGGGTGACCCATTAAATATTTTCAGTTCCACCCAACATGTAATCTGAACAGAAGACCACATACAAATTATAGAAAGGGTTATGCATTTGGATAACTTGGATAGTGGAACTTAGTTACTGCAAGATGACTTTGGGTAGGTCATTGATGGCTAGGGGTTTCTGGGTTGGTTACCCAACTAGTTAAATAAAGAGAAAGACTTTTGTGCCGCTTGATTCTGGTCCCCCTTTTCTGGAAGCATGCCTCTACCCCAACTCAGGGTTCATTGCATTTATTTTCCAACATGGTTTTAAAGTGCAGAGTACTATAGATTGATAGAGTATGACATTTTCTAAGACGTTTTTTGGCCTCTCTATGCTTTGACTCAGACCGTCCTGAAATGAAGACAATTTTCCATGAGTGGAAGATGATTCTAACACTAAAACAACACTCAGCTGAACACTGGAAAGCCGGAGTAAATGAACGAGAAGTGATGTGGGACCCAAGATGAAAACATACAACAGATAAAAGAAGAAAATACAGCAGTGAAGGATCTCCACTGATCCCCCAAAAAATGACCACCACTCCCATGAAAAGGGGCATAAAAGGTAGCAAGGAAATGGGAAGTAAGATCTTGCTTGACCATTATCTATCCTTTTAAATTACCGGGTATTTATCTGCATTTTCTATTTATATTAAATTCCTTTACCATGTATACAGTGGCTTGGAGTGGCTTAGGAGAAGGGTTACAACACATTACCCAAGAGATAATCAAGGCTTACACCAAGGCTTTTAAGACGGTAAACTAACCATTTTAAGACTCCTAATTTATTACATAAGATTTACTTGTGTGTAATTGGACTGCAAAGCTGTTATCAAAGCTAATTATCTTAGGGAAATGTAATCATTTTCATTTTACAAAAGAGCATGTGCAGCAATCTTTTACTTCAGGGCTGAGCCCCCACCGCACCCCTCCACCCCCCATTTGCACTTGAAATATGATCTGTTGGTCCACTTGTGTAAGACGAATGCCACAGGGGGAGGAGGTTAGTCATCACCATTCATCATCTTGGTGTTGATGGACAGGTCAGAGAGTCAACAGATTGGTGTCTGTGAGTGAGACTACTTGAGGTGACAAGCACACCCTCTTAAAAGATAGATAATATCCTCATTATCATAGTAATATGACAGGTTGGTCCTTGCCAGAGAAACTTCTGTGTGGAAATCTCTGTGTATGCATAATGTCTGCAGTTTATTTAATTTTTTTTTTACCAGTTACATCACACATAGCGTCTTTGGCCTGGCCTTAACAAAGGTAGTCTTCACATTTCAATGTATTCTGTGCTTAATTACCTTCAGCACAATTTAGAAAGACTCCATCAGTATCTCTTTCTTTATTAATTTACCACCTGGTTAATGAAGAATATGGAAATTGTGTTGAGTAGTTGGTGTTCTTTCGGTCCTTTGAATATTCCCTTGTGGCATTTGTTCTGTGATCCTTTCCTCTGAGCTGTGACGGGAAGAATCAGTTCTGAAACTTATTAAGCTCTAAAATGAAGACCCCCTTTGATTAGGATTCGTTTTAACTTGTAACACGTTTGATATGCAATTGATTCAGTCCCCACCCACACCCGCCCCCCCAGATTAAGTCTCAGACAACGTGAGAGAGGAGGGAAAACTGGCAAGGCATCTAAAATATTACAAATTCACCCCAAAAGGAAACTGTCCTGACAAAGAAAAAAATTTCCTCAGCATCATGGTGATATTGTACGATGGCGTATTAGGGCCATTGTATGAAAAAAAAAAAATACTGACCCGGAAGAGGGGGTAATATTCCGAGAATAATCTCAGAATTTTTTAGATTAAAGTAGTAAATTTGCCAGAAAAAAACTTGGATATTCTCTGACATTGTGAAGTCATAAATCTTCGAGAAAAAAACTCACAAATGAACGAGAAAAGAAAATCGGATATTCTCTGACATTATAAAGTCGCAAATTTTCGAGAAAAAAACTCACAAATTTACCAGAAAAAAACTCGGATATTCTCTAACATTATAAAGTCGCAAATTTTTGAGAAAAAACTCGAAAAAGTGTTTTTTTTTCTGTAAAGTCAAGGAATCGCATCGCCTCACTAACATTTGGAGAGACGTTACTCGCTGTCATGCTTGCCATGGAAGAACTTGTCAAGTTATACTTTTCAGCTGGGTTTAGCAATGAGGAGATACTTGTTACCTTAGCCCAGATTCATAATATCATCCTCAGCATCCGGACTCCGAAAAGACACTGCAAGAAATTGGGCTTGTTTAGGAGAAAAAACCATACCAATTTAGATGAAGTGGTAGCATTTGTTCACCAGGAGCTGCAACGGACTGGACAGATGCAGGGCTATCGGTGGCTACATCAACGGGCAGTTCAGATGGGTTATGTGGTCCAGCAAGACACCATACGCCAAATAATTAAATTAATCAATCCCCAAGGTGTGAACCTTCAGAGAGCGCAGCGTCTTAGTGCATTTGCCCAGCCAGTGGCATGTAATGTGATGATGTCTTTGCAAAGTGATGTGATTCCTTGACAGAAAAACAAACTTTTTTTTTCTTTGATTTTTTTTTCTCAAAAATTTGCAACTTTATAATACGCCGTCGTAGATATTGTGATGATGTGATAACATAACATAAGGTAACGTGAGAAAACATTAAAGAAATGTCATGAGAATTGTGCAACGTGTTGCCTACCACCATGGATTAATCATGATTAGAGAAGACAATCTCATGGCAGTGCATGGAAAATACTGAAAACCCTACAGGATGCCAGCAACATTTATCACAGGGTGATTCAAGAGCACAAGGAATTGCAGGGTCATAAATATTAGGGAATATTATGTGACTCAACAGACATAGTCTGTTTTATTTTTGATACATTTCCTTCATTTTCATATAATGTTCTTACTTTATTGTAGATTTTTAAGCAAAAAGAAAATTGATACCAAAATATCTTAATCCAAATGGCCCTGTTTAGTGAAAATTGATAAAATGCTAAAGTTACAAAATGTATTTCTAGTAGAAGTAAAAACTAATTGCAGTTATTATGTCTCCATTTTCATCTTTGCTGAATTTTACCGATTGATACCAGATTATCTTTATGACACAGGCCCTGTATGTCTAAACATTGAGGTAAATATTCTTTACCAAGCACATATATAAGCACATATAACACATATACTGTATGCACACACGCACTTGCTTGTAAAAGGCAAACTTTATTGGGCTCAAATCACCAATATGTAGGGGAGTAACGGAATACATGTAACAGCGTTACGTATTTAAAATACAAAATATGAGTAACTGTATTGTGTTGCAGTTACCATTTAAATTCATGGTAGTCAAATTACAGTTACATTTTAAAAAATATGTAATCATTGGAAAACCTATCCAATGATAGGCAGCTCCGGGGTATATTTCCCATATGCCCCTCGCGAAAAAAAAAAAGAAAAAAAAAGCACGCAGCCTGTCTGACTCACAAGACGGAGAGTGAGACAGAAAGCAATCAGCGCAACGCGTTTATGTCCTGGAAATACCGGGACCATTTTACTTTCAAATTTGGCAAAGGTCACAACATAACAGTACAATACAAACTGTTTGCCAGCAACCAAACTGCTATCCGCTTCAAAAGAGTCGACTTATAACCTGATGAAGAATCTTGAAGTAAGTTCTCTTTTTCATTATTTAAGCTAATATTGATCGCTAGCTAGCTATCTTACATAGTTTGGCTGCACTGGATTAGCTATTCAGCTAGCTGGTAGGTTAGTAGGTATAGTATTAAAGCTAACTAGCTAACGAGTAGATAGTGACAAAACAAGTGAAATTTCACATGTTCAAAACCGATTACTCCAACAATTTTACACTACGTATATTATAGCTACATTAAAGTAAGCTACTCCTTTCTCACTCACAATGTATTATAGGGTGGCTCGTGCCTTTTCTAACTCATGTTTTTGTGTAATGTACAGTTTTTGAATTAACATTTACAATTCTGAAGAACCTGCGATGAAATGTCCATAGACTTAATACGGGGGTCCAAAATGTTAGCCACAACAATGCTAAGTGAGGCTGTGTTCACACGTAGCGTATTTTTTTGAAGCTGTCAGCATGTTTTACATAATGATCCTATGAAGTAGACCTTGTTTTCAAAAACGTCCTGAGCGTTTTCTTTAACACCATTGCAGGCGTTTTTTTCTGCAGCTCAGGGCGTTTTTTTTTCAGTTGAAAAAAGTTCAACTTCTCAGAAAAAAAACGCCCTACGTCAAGCGCTTTCTCGACAGCTGACCAATCATAAGCGGAGTAGTGTAGTTATAGTAGTTATAGGAAACGGAGTAGCGTTTCCTATAACAACCACCAAAAATGGAGAAGGTAGCGGTGAAGTTAATTGTGCTAGTTTCTGAGCACAGTGCACTGTACAACATGACAGTTAAACTGTATCATAACATTCATCATAAAGATGCCGTTTGGAGTCAAATTGGACGGATCCTAGGAGTTTCTGGAAAGTGTTTGTGTTTACTGCTTGTCGTTAGCAAAACTAGCCTGTTAGCTAACGTTAGCTCTGCAACAATGTATAGCCAGCCAGCTAGATCACTAACAATGTACATGCTACTGTTGTTATGGCAACGCTCTCAACTGCTTTTTGGAACAAACGCTGCCAGCGTTTTTTTACGTGAAAAAATGCTCTGGCCAGCGTTTTTCATCAAAAAAAAATGCTACGTGTGAACACAGCCTGAACATTCGAAAAATAGTTCAGAACCTTAGTCGGATGAACATTCTTTAAAAAAAGTAATCCAAAGTATTTAGATTACTCTACTTACCTTGAGTAATCTAACGGAATACATTACAAATTACATTTTAGGGCAAGTATTTTGTAATCTGTAGTGGAATACATATTAAAAGTAACCATCCCAACCCTGCCAATATGATTTGCTTCTGATTTTTCAGATACTGTAGTTATGCCCACACTTGCTGGCTGTGGTACAGTATGTGTGGGTGTTTGGGTCCTAAATGGAAGTGCATGTTGTAATATCACTAATTAATGATCCAACAATGTATTTGACACAGTTTTAGGGATTTAGTTTTGGGGATTTATTTCCATGGGCCAATTTCTGGACTTATTTTGATCTTTATTTTGTTTCAGCTCATTGCTTCAGTAATGTCAAAGAACACTATTTGCTCATGAAGAATTTTTGGTCATAACGCCATTTTAACTGTCAGTGTTTTAGGGATGCAACGGTACAGTCGGCCCATGGTTCGGTATGTATCACGGTTTTTGGGCCACGGTAACGGTACGGTTTCGGTATCTTTATATTTAAGAAAAAAATAAAAACACGCCACCCTTTAAACAATGAACTCTTTATTTAGCCTCATTCAGAAAAATGGCAGCATGATTGACTAGTTGGGCTGCTTGATCATGGCAAAAATCATAATCACATTTATTTTGGTCAATATTGAGATCATGATTATTTAACACGATTACTCATTGACTTTGGAAACATCATGCATTTATTGAACTTTTAACCCTTTCGCGTAGTAACTTATTTTTATGCTATGTAGCGCCCCTGTTACGTTACATGGTTTATGTTTTCATTAGCATTATTAAGCTTCTTTTAGTTTTCAGTTAGCATTTGCTATATTTTTTTAACATTCAATAGCTGTTTCCTCAAAGCTAAAATTAGCTAGAATTTTTCCAGTCTAGTGTTCTAATCGCACTAGAGATGAAACGGTATGAAAATTTAATATCACGATATTAGGTATTCATCGCAAATCAAGCAAGGCCGGATACAGGGGGGTGCTGGGTCGGGCTATGCCCCCCCAGACTCTTGCCATGCCCCCCCAGTCCTCCCTCTACACATGCCTTCAGTCAAAAGCGTTACATTTTTATTTTCGTTTAAAACGTCTGGTAACCAATCATTTAACCCTTTCGCACATATGGTCACACTGGTGTGATTTGCCATTTAGCGCGTATGCTAAAACCTGTGCAATTAGAACACTAGATTGGAAAAATTCTAGCTAATTTTAGCTTTGAGGAAACAGCGATTTAACATTAAAAAATATAGTAAATGCTAACTGAAATCTAATAAGTTACGTGCGAAAGGGTTAATTCCATTCTTCAAATTGTTTTCCCACTAGTTTCTGATTGCCTGGTTGGGCAGCATAAAACTCAGAAACAAGTCAATTGCCTTTGTCACTCGAACTGTGGTCGCGGACTTGTCACTTGTCAAGTGCTTCTGAAGTAGCTAGCTCGATTACGCAAGGAGAAGGCTAGTTAAATCTAGCATAGTCTGATTTTGTGATAATCCATCTTTTGGTTCATTGTTTTTATTTGAACCGTTTCAGTTTAGATTTTTGCAATCTAGACATGGGTGAATTTGTTAGAGTTTTTGCCCAAAAAAATAGAAAACTGGCGCTGTGATATGAAAATGTGACAGAATCACAAACGTTATGGGGATAAAAGGTAAATAAAAAAAAAAGAGAAAGCTAAAATGATAAAAAAAGATGGAAAAAAGTTCTGAGATATCCAAAAAATTGTTAAGAACATTTAAGCTGTCCTATTAGGAGTGGATGTGTGTTTGGAAATAAGAAATTAATTAGGCCTACTAATGGTCTAGCCATGGATGAGTTTTTGCAAAAAGAAGTAGCAAACTGATACCGTGATTTGACATATTCATATTCACATTCATATTCACAGTCATATTTTTGCATTCATATTCCATCACATAAGTTATGGGTGAAAAAGTTAGGTATTCCTTTATAAAATAAAGAAAAAATAAATAAATAAAAAAGAAAAAAAAAGTTTAGTTAATAAAGATAATTTCTTCCTAAGATGGGGGGTGGTGGTGGTGGAAATATGTAATTCAATAAGATGTAAAATATGCATGAAAATGTAACAGAATCACAAAAGTTATGAGGGGAAAAAAGAAGAAAAATAAGAAATGAAAAAAAAACAAAGTATAGAACGGGGGTAAACAAGCCAAAAAAGTACAATAAAGTTAATAAAGATGTCCTCCAAAGATGGGGGGGGAGGATATGCGTGGAGGTAAACGTGACTATGACTACATGACTGCAATTTAAATGATGCCCCCCAGAAATTTTCACTGCAGCCCCAGTCAAAGCAGGTTACATCCAGCCCTGAAATCAAGCGCAAAGGGAAGAGTCAAGTCTGCTTGTGCATATGTCAAGCCGCTTTAACATTTAATAACTAGCCTGGATATGTATTGCAAATATCCGTAATTAAATTCTTCCTAGTCAAAATGAACATTTCAGATAGGGACAATGACATTTCTTCCTATCCACAATTGTCATTTCAGATAGGCACAACGTCATTCTTCCTAGGACAAATGACGCCACTTTTGTCATTCATTTGTATTGGGCTTTCAATTTCAGATGTCCACAACGTCATTCTTCCTATCCAGAATGAACATTCTGGATGTCTGCAATAGAATTCTTATTAGGAAAAACTCCCATTTCAGATATCTACAATCCAAATGTTACTAGTGGGGGGGGATCCGTACGGATCACGGATTAACTACGGTCCGTTACACCAGTTATGACCGTGGTTTACCGTGAAACCGGTAACCGTTTCATCCCTAAATTGCACAAGTTTTAGCATATGTGCTAAATGGCAAATCACACCGGTGTGGCCTTACGCGAGAATGTTTGTTTTTAGCTTCCCCTCTCTTCTCCAGCTCGTATTTGCATACAGAGCGCTGATAGGCTCCAGGGAAATTCTGACTGGCTCCAGAGATGTTCTGTGGATCTGAATGTACAACGTGCGTGTAGTCTGCAGCGCAATAAGCAGGTTTTGGAAAGTATATAAAAATGACAGGCATATCGTATTACCGCGGTTCACATGTGCTTATTGAACCGTAGGGGGTGTACCAAACGGTTCGACAATATACCGTATACCGTTGCATCCCTACAGTGTTTCATTGGCCGATTGGTTGTTTGTGGAGAATCGTATAGACATTGTGTACATTGTTATGTATGTCACAAGTATGTGGAATTGTGTATGTCTGTAACAGTTATGTGGAAGTTTTTTCAGGAATGTTGTGTTTATGAAGGCTGGTAGCTTTGCCACTCACAGAGCACACATACATACATAAGTAAAAAGTAACTGCCAAAATAAAGGGAACTCCAACATTTCTCCATCCCCTGTCCAACTCACTGGCTATAGAATGGAGTTGCTGGAAATGTTGAGATGAACTGATGCCTTGTGTTATACCAATGTTATGTTTTCTATTATTACTTTTCAGGCTTGACCACCTTTTCCCAGGGTCAGGGAATAATTTCCCAGTTTTTCTCAATTAGCCTGGGTTTTCTGGTTGATTCCCTCTGGAAAATGCACTATGCACAGTGTTTTGGGACAACCTTGATAAAGTGTGTTAATATGGGCTTGGGCCACCACAAGCCACCAGAACAGCTTCAGTGTACCTTTATCATAGATTGTGCAACAGTCTGGAGTTCCATTGGAGGTATACGATACCTTCTACAAGAAATTCTGTCCCTTGGTATTTTGTTGATGGTGGTGGACTGGAAAACATTGTCTTGGGTGCCACTCCAGAATCATCTTAAGTGTTCAGCTGGGTTGAGATCTGGTGTCTGGGGTGGACAAATGGTTTACATCATTTTCGTGCTCATCAAACCATTCAGAGACCACACGTGCCCTGTGGATGGGGGCATTGTCATCCTGAAAAAGACCACTCTTATCGGGACAGAAATGCTTCACCATAGGATGAAGGTGATCACTCAGAACAGCTTTGTATTTACTGGAAGTTATCTCGCCATCTAAGAAGTTGAGGGGACTTAAACCATGCCAGGAGAATGTACCCCACACCATAACAGAGCCCATGAGAACTCTTCACCATGGGAGCAAGCACTCAGGCCTGTAGGTTTCTTTGTGCGTGCTCCACACATGCACTCGTCAGCTTGTTGAGAACAGGGTGAAGGATGACTCATTTAACCATACGACTTTTTCCACTGCTCAGTAGGCCACTGCCCGTGTTCTTTGCACCACTTTACTTGCTATTGTGCATTTTAGGTGTAATAAGGGGCTTATGCACTGCAATCAAACTTCACAAACTCTGTGAAGTTGTCAATAGACCTTCCTTGAAGAAACTGCCTGCTCACACCCTAGATTGATATTTGCAGTCAACTGATTGAGAGTTGCTTGTTTTGTCTTGCACCCTGAACCAATGCAGGGAAATCATCTTCAAGGAGTATGCACTTTTTACCGCAGTTATCCCTAATTGATGATGTCTTCCCCTCAGACTTCCATGCTGACATCACTTTAGCCACCATTCCTTGTGAAAGTTGAGCAGTCTTCATTACTGAAGCTCCTGACAAACATGCCCCAAAAGTACCCCTTTTTCAAAGTCACCGAGATCTCTTCTTCTAGCCATGGTAGTCAAAATGAGGCGCAACTGGGCTTGCCCAGCATTTTTATACATCAGCCTAAGCATGATAAAATGTTAATTGCTTAATTACCTCAGGAACCACACCTGTGTGGAAGTATCTGCTTTCGGTATACTTTGTATCCCTCATTCAACTTTATTTTGTTTCCTTTATATTGGTAACTACCTGTAGATGGAAAAAATAAAGGGGGAGGCCAATTACCTGAGCAAGGCTCTCCATGCAAAATAGAAACTCAAAAGAACTAAACTGACTTTTACTGAAAAAACTTTTTTCTTCACTTATCATTTTGCCGTGTGTGGGTTCATATCATACCTATATGCTAATGCATTACAATTGATACACAACTGACATTATCGGACTGTTTTCACAACATTTTTGACTGCTGCACTATGTCTAGACATAGACAATGTGATTGCTATTTTCTTACTCTCATAATTGTCCCGGTGCATATTTTTTGCACCGCTTATTTTAGTGGTGCACTATTTGGCTTGATCCTCTTTTGATATGACATAAAATGAAACAAATTTAATTATTAAAAATGACTGCATATATTCTCACCTCCTTTTTTAAGGCATACTGAAAGATCTAACACTAATCACTTACACACAAGGTATCCTGATACAAGAATACAATATATCTGTCCTTTTACATAGACAAGAAAGGGAAAATAGCTGCATGCTAATCAAAGCACACTAAACTTGGTACTTCAGTCCATGGATGAATAGCTGAATAAATGAAGTGGAAGTGCTCTGAAAACCTGACATTTTTATTTTAATGAATTCATCATTAATTAAATGTACGGTATTTCTTCTTTGAGAATGGTGATTCGAATTTACATTAAACAGCAGATGCCTCACACACATCAGCTGAGACAACCAGCATTGTGAATTAAAACACAGTACACAGATGAGCAATGAGTGGTAGAGCATCTTTTGAAGTAAATATAAACAGCTGTGAGAAATCAATACAGTACAGGGCTCATGATTACAGGAACCATTGCCTCTGCTCATCTTTTCTGTGGAGATGTGATACACTTGTATGCATTTTCTATGGTCTCTGCTTCCTTAGTACTTCAGGAAGGGCATTTAATCCTTTTCTTCCTCTAAGAGGGGTTCAGGGTCAAACAAGTAAACTGGGTCAAATATGTTTCTTGATTTAAAGTTGTTGGCCAAAATGTGGACTATAATAGTGATAATAATAAACATTTGACACAATTATCAGTAATATTACACATTTATATTCTTGTTATGACTAAAAACATATTTTTTTATATTTTCCAGAGGTGGTTGTTTTTCAGTTAATGTACATCCAGTTGAGTTAAGAGAGGTTTTGTTTATGATGTTCCCTGCAGTAAGTATTGTGTATTTCTTTCTAGAGACACAATGCTTTTCGGACAGCCTTGAAAAAATGATGGCTGACTGTAACCTGGTTTTCTCTCATTTTGAACCAAAATTACACCGAATTGATGTTCTAAAAGCTGTTCCAGCAAGGACAAAAATGGCCATTTCAAGCAAGGGTGCTGCAGAGAGGGAAGACCTTACCTAAAAAAAAAACACATTACCAACAGTGTTTACAAAAATGCAGCGTACCATTTCTGCAATTAACGATTTTCATCAAAGCTGGCACGGAGTTGGTGTAGCATTTCAAAAATGGCAGGGGGAGACTGATGAGGGAGTTGTTTTGATTAAAATGATTAGGCAAAATGTGTTGTCCTTCCCCATTACTGTAATTTCTAAAATAGCAGGGGTATGGCATATCCCTTTGATTTACAGAATATCCTTCTCTGCTGCAATGTGAGCACTGAGAAAACAACAACAACAAAACACAAAACAAAAACATTGGGGCCCAACAACAGTGGTAGCCATTAGCTGGTATATTTAAGCCCCAGTGTTGCACCTATTGATTGTTTTGCCTCTCCCTAGAACATCAAAACAATGCAATATTAAGCTTGTAGAACCATACCTGAATATAATATACTAGTAGCAGAAGTTTACAAGATAGTGATATTATTTTAACCATGCACTATAACTTTATTCTGTACAACAATTTCTGCATCCACTGTATATATTTTTCATATATATTTATTCTTACCCCTGATTCAATTGGACAAAAACATTTTTAAAAGGAAAAAATACAAATGTGCATTTTTTGTATTTAAAATGTTGTAAGTCAGTCTTACTTGCATTGCTCAGAGAAAATCAGCATTGTTCGCAAGTAAAGGAAGTTATTTAAGAAAACACAAGGGTTACATTTATTCACATCCCTGTAAATCCACTTCTGGCATGGATTGCAATGACATGATACTTCTGTAGTGTTTTATGAGATTCTAGTACTTCTGTGTTGAATATGCAGCCATTTGCTGGCAGAATTACTCTAGGTCCTTCAACTGATTTCTACAGTTTAAACCACACATGTTTGAGTGGATTGTGCTCTGAAGACTGATATGATCAGTTGAACAAATTTATTTTGTGCTTAGTGAGCCATTTTGTGCACATTTGAATTTACTCTGGATCACTGTCATGCCAGAATGTCAGTTTTCAGTCAAGTTTGAGTATCTTGGCAGAGGGAACCTGGTTCTTGGCCAAAATGCCCTGGTAGAGTACATGTTTGAGCTGTAAACTCCCCCAACAAGGGTTCCAGGACCATTAGCTGCAAACAACCCCATAACATATTATGTGGTCTTTCTCAACACATATTCACCTTTTTAGACCAAAACTAGAGCATGAACATGTCCAAAGCTCAGTTTCATCTGACCATGAGACATGCTTCCAACTGTCCGATTCCAATTCCAAATGTGTTTTCTGTATCAAATGATTTTATTTGTATTTTTATTTTCATCTTAATTTTCTCTATGCAATGCTATTAAGATTACAGTATCCCGTTTTAAATTATTTTTAAGCAGACAAAATGATCCAATCCTGATTTATTATGGATTTTGATGTTGATGAGCTTTGAAAGTGTGATATTATCATACATCATATAAGAGCATGTATTTCCATTTGTTTAACTTTTTGCTCAAAATGCCCCAACATTTTACTGAAATAATGGTTCTTCTGCACTTATTTTCTTAGGACAGTTTTTCTCGGGTTCTAACGAGAGCAGGGTTATACACACAGTTCTCTTTTTCTCTCAGAGTAACCTCCAGACTTTCATTTGTCGGCTGGATTGAGTGGAATTGTAAACGCCAATAGTTCACTTTCAAGACCTGCCTCCAATTCCATTCTGTAGTATCAATGATTGAATTAAATTCAGTTCACTTAGCCCAGAGTGTTTCTAAAAGCTTCCAAAGTTTTAGAGAAGCAGATTGCTACTCCTTTTCTATCTCTTGAGACGTCTACATCATTTAAGGTCAACTTTTGAACCAGAGGACATTGAAGTGGCTAACAAAATGTTTACTGACATAATCTGAATTTTTTGACACAATGAAGTTAAAAAAATGAATTCAAACATCAGTGTCATTAATAATCAGCTCAATACATAAATGAAATAAAAATCAATAAGCACACATAGGCTAGCATTTTAAATCAATGTTTCCATTGGCTATTTTGGAAATATTTTATATAATGTGTCCCTTGACTTTTAATTACTGTCATTAAACAAACAAAAACAAGTTTTTGAACATGTTTTGACAGCAGAAGTGGTCAATTAAACAACCTGTTGTTTTTATTTTAGGCACTGGGTGTCCACACTAGCACTGCCCTTTGATGTAGAGATGACACTTCAGAGGATGACTTTACATAATCAATTAACTGAACAAAACAAGTGACGGCACTCGAAAAGCCACATAGCACTATAAGTACAAAATATGTTTGGTTTGTAAAACAGCACAATGTCTGTTTTGACACAGGTTCCATTGCGGCCCCTGGTTTAATGAGCTTGTATGTCCTCACCAGTGTATGGTACGCTGGTATACATGATGGATACAAGAGGATGAAAGGTCACATTTTCCACTGAGAAAGGCATCATGTAGTGAGGAAGAATGTTTCCAGTGAAAAGCCCACAGATCTGGATATGCCAGTCATACTGATATACAGCTTAATCATTTTGATGGTGCTTTCACCAACATGAACTGAGGGCATGCGTTGATACTAATTGGACCCTCTCTCCCATGAGCAGCACTACAATAAGTGTTTAAAATATGAGATGCTCTTACTTTAATTACAAATTAGTAAGAATACCATTTAATATGACTGTATTGCCATAGAAGTACCTCCACTTTTATTAATTGAATTTCAGTTTAAACAGCTTAATAATTTACATGGGTGTTTTCAGCGGAGTAAGAACAATCCAGTAAAATATGGCAGACAAAAATATGGAGTGTGATTGTAACTAGCACATATTTATGATTTAACTCAGTGGAAAACCATTAAATTCAGCCTCTCTTCATTATATAACAAACAGTGTGTTCTCTTCTCTTATTGCTGATAATGATTAATACTGAAACAATAGATGACTAGGAGGATTACAGACTGTGTTATGAATGTTAGCATACAATATGGCTATGAATATCATATAGTTTAATGCAGTACTTATAATGTGTTCATCAGTAATATTGTAATCACACAGACACAGGTGTTTCATTATGAGCAGGGTGAGGGAGTTGTACCACCTTTTAACTCAAATGGACCATGGAAAAGGCACAATGACAGCATTGAAACAAAGCAGGAAAAATTAAAGCGACAGTGCCAGGACTTTTATGCATTAGCATAAACGTGCAACATTTCCAGAAACAAAAGTAGGCTGAATGCTATCACTGCAAATCAGAATGAAGCTGACCTTTACAGGGTAAACAGAATTTCTAGAGTGGTACAACCTTTTGCCAAAGGAGACCCGTATACACATATTGACATTTTGTAAGGTTAATGGTCTGAATAGCACACAGTGTTTGGTGTGAAATTAAAGTCCATAGCTAATTAATAGTGAAGGAACCTTGTAGGTGGCATTATATGTTCCAAAGTTATGAAAACAGAGCTGTTTTGAAAAGACAAATTCTGTATGAATTATTTTATGAGTCTGCCACTTAATTTGGCAAAGTCCATAATGGTCAGGGTAAATATTCATGGACATTTGAATAATTTATGAGTAAACTGCACTTGCAAATATTAATTAAAAAATATGATAATAAGAACTCTTACTGACTATTATTGTAACAATGTTAGGTTCCTAAATTTAATGGCTTGGAAAAAAGATGCTTGACCCAATAAATGATGAAGAGTATCAGTAAAGTATATCAAGTGCTTATGGATTTATGACAACAAATGCAGAGAAACAAAAGGCCATAAAAACAATGAATCACAAGCATACATGGAAATAAAAATTTTGGGTCATACTTTAGAGTTGGAGAAGAATGAATTATACCTACAAAGTCAATGATCTGTGCAAGTGAATCACATTTTAGAAGCCATATTTTAAAAAGTGATTTCTATGAGGATGCAATAGATCATTGCTATTATAAACCACATTATGATTGACCAAGAGTCCATTCAGATTTTTTTCTCCATCATGGCACTGAAATTCACAGCATTAAAACCTGATCTGAAGTAATAAAACTGTGCATGCTGTCGTTATTATACTTTGCAGATGTGAAGCCTACATGCGACTCCGGGGTCATGAAAGAGACTCGGGCGTGGAGAACAGGGAATATATCTGCTCCAACTGAAGAGCTTTTCCAATCAGTCCAGGTCTGATTGCATTCTGTGCAGACAACCACTAAGCGTTTATCGCAGCCACGATCTGCAGATTTACCACTCTCACAGGAGGTCGAGAAGAATTATCACCCTGGTAGCAAAAGTATAGGCCCTTTTAAGTGGCATTCACTTTCAGACCAGCTCGGGCTGGATAACTCCATCAAGTAAAGTGAGTTACGACCTATCTCTGGGCAGCCCAAGTTTTTTGCTTTCACATGAAAGAACACATTGGGTGCCATCCACATGCATAAAATGGTTTTGAAACAAGGCAGCATGGCAATATGGTCTTATGTTATGAAGCATAACAGTCAAGACAGTATGTTTATCAAGCGGCATACTAGCAGTCAAATTAGGAAGGGGTGGAAATATTCTCTGGATAACGGTTAGAAAATAGCAACCACAATAACACAGGAAGAACATAAAACAGCCAAAGACAGAGGAAAAAAATATGGAAACTGTACTCTATACCTTTATTATCCGGAAGGCACAATCCAAGGTCTCAAATACGCTGATAAACAAAAAGAAAGCCCAAAATGAAGATTACCTAAGTAACTTCTTTGCCAGACAAAGATACCCAGAGCAACTTACACAGCCTGGCATTTTTACATTTTTCCAGAAATTTATCAAGCTCAATTTGGATTAAGTACCTTTCGCAAACGTACGACATTAATCCTCCACCGGGGATTCAAGCCAGCAGTCTTTGGGTTATGAGCCTTGTGCTTTACAGTCAGCAACACAATGCAGCCTGATAAACTAGCCCTAATAGAAATCCTCTGCAGAGACCAAACCAAACACACCAAACATTAAAGGAATGTCAAAAAGAGCAAAAGGATGTGAAAGAAATAGATCAAGCGGGAACACTGATAGAATACTAAAGCTGATGAAAACCATGAACAGAAATCCTCTGCTACCTTTTGCGGGAAGTCTGAAAAACAGTCCTAACAAACAGAGGGAGGAATGGATTTATTATCGAACTTCCAAACTTGTGAACAGCTTGGTGAAAACATGGTGTCATTCTGATCCAGTGAAGGGTTCTGGACAGGCTCATTGTGAGGGGACTCCGTCATTTACCCTGGTGTTGCAGAGCCGAGTGGCCTAGCCAGTGTGTAGCACTGATGACAGATTGAAGATAGGAAGGAAATATTCTTCTTAGCACCTGGTGGGCTAACACCTGCACGAGACATGTGATGAGACTTAAGTGTTTCACTTACTGACGTAAATCAATTGATAAACAATTCTGGGCTAATTTAACATTTATTTTTATTTTACATAGCTATATCAGTGCTGTTGAATATGTTTGTTTCTCTTTTGCTTTGCTAAGCATAGTTAATTTGAGATGCTTTTTCTGCTCAAATTCAGCATTGCCTATTTGATGGGACCTAAGCCAGTGCATCACTGAACACGTTTGGGTACATTGAAGATGTGGCAGAGGGCAGCCCATTGTAAATGGTCTAAACAGGTCAGGAGATTTGTTATCACAATGACTTTATCATCTGCATTTTCCAACCTATATGACAAATTCTGTTGCAATAGCATTCATGCCCTGTCAGAAGCCAACTCGTCTGAGAGCTGTAATTAGATACAACGAGATACATAAATGTTGTTATCCACACGTAGGAGGAAAGCACTGTTCCATTCCTTGTGAACATAAAATAAAAAGAATATAATTATAACAACAGCGACACATGCATGAACAAGGGTTTTTTTTGGCTTTGCCAAACCTTCTTGCCAAACCTTTGAGATTTTCAGCGTATACATGTGAAAGTGGACATTACATTAAAACATCTTTCATTATTAATCGGTTTTTATGAAATATACAAATGTTGAAACACAGCAGAATATTCACGTATATACTGTAAATGATAGGAATACCAATAGGAATATTTTCCACTTGGCCTCTGTACTGCAGAATATGGTTGCCTATTCAGCACCTACATTCTTTCATTAAACAATTCTATGACTGAAAATGACATGTCAGTAAATTAGATTTTTGTTTAGTCAGTCAGATGAATGAGTGCACGTGGAAGAGAAGATGCTCTCTTTGCTGGTCTCCCACAGAGAAATTTCCCCTGCACATGCCCATTATTCATCAGCCGATGGTAGAACTTGTTCTCTCTGATGAGGTGGTAAAGCATGGAGACACGATTTCTCAGCAGGTGAGCGCTTCAAATGAAGCACGTGTTGATTTCAGCGGTAATGATAATGGTTTGGAGATGCATGAGAACACTATTGAGAGGCATTCTTGTGATAATGACCTTATAAAATCCTCTGTGAAATTTTGCTCTGTGCCACAACCCAGTGCAAGTTTTCCCAAGCTGAGATTCGAGAGCTGTAATACTAGGTGCACTCATGGGTACCACACTGTAAATTTCAAAAGATGTGTCTCCATTATTTCTGTTATCTGAGGACATTTCCCTCTGCTGCTACATAGTTACCAAAGCATTTTTGAAATTCCCACATATGCACATTTTAATGCTGGCTGATCATGCTTTGTTGCTCATGGTAGCAAAAGCCAGACAGTAGCAATAATGGCCTTAAAGCTGGGAATGCATCCTTCTGGTCATTAGGAAAAGTCATGGGAGATCTAGTCTCCTGCATCTCATTTGAAGAAGTGTCAATATCTGAAATATGATGCTAAATTGGACACATAAATACTACCATAACTAACTAGAACATGATTCACTAATTCCATACCCAATCATTCTATTCCATATAATTCCATACAGTTTTAACTTTCTAACCGTTAAGGTGTATCTCCTCAATATAAAACTGTAACAGATCGTGTGCATGAGGAAAAGCAAGATGATATTAAAATACCTATTTTGTAAGAAATGTTTTGAAGCCATTCTGCTGCTGACATCTATAGTCCCACAACTATTAAAATCTAAAATATATTGTTGTGAATTTATAATGCATTGTTAACTTTCAGAAAAGAGACAAGCCCAACCCATATACATACCTTCCTTCCAAATGAGCAGTTTAATATTGATTAATTACATCAATTCATAATATCTGTGAAAATGAAACTCAGAGCATCTGTTCTCCCATCAAAATAAGCATTTTACTTGCTGTTTCTCAACTTTTTGTGAACTTTTTTGTAAATTCCCTTTTTGTGAAGGATTCCAATAAAAAGATTATTTTAATGAACGTGTGGCTTCCCAGCATGCTGACACCACTACATTTTCACTTGATTAAGACAATTTTAAATAGAGGGGCTCCTTAATGATCCATTAGGTACAATTTGAAAGAATATGCCACATGGATCTGCATCAATTACAGTTTATCACAGCTGGCTGTGTCTATCAGTGTTAATTTACTGCCATCTTTAATAATGTTGAACAGCAGCTCTGGGAGTTTGCAGTGACTTTTTAGTGAAATTGTTTGTCTTGCTTGCGGGGAGCAACAGACTCAAGTGTGGAGTAAGACTAATATTGAAGCATTTCATTTATCTCAGTATTCAGAATGATTACCACAATACATTTCTCTTTTTTGATAAAGTAATATTGATGAAGATGAAACCCCCAGACAACTTATACTGTGGTCTTGGTATGTTGTACCTCTTGCAGGTACATGTTTGCTCACTGGAAAAAAGAGAGAACATGCAGGCCAGGGACAGGGAGATGTATGAGCAGGTAGATTCTTCTTTACAAATCTGTCTTTGACACTGATTGGATTCCATCTCGGATTTCTTCCTATGACTGAAACTGAATTTTCAAAGGCTCTGTGCATAATAAAGAAGTCAAATAGAATCACTTACATATTCTCCAGCGATCAAAGGCAATTGCCCAAACTGTCCTTCTCGAGGGCTTTCATCTGGCTCCATTCATGTAGGAAGTGTGTAAGAGCATGTCTCACTTTGCATGACTTTAGAAATTGCCACCCTGCCAGAGCCTGTCATGAGGGGAGATGGGATGAGCTGCTGGATGAATATGGAGCAGTGGGGAAGCCTGCTTGTCTCTCACCAGCCCCCCCCCACCCAAAATAAAAAAAAGGGGCTGCTCGATCACGGACAACTCAATTATAGCAGAACCGCAGCCATCATGTTGAATATCAATTTTCACCAACACAAGACAGGAACTTTCATGGAAATAATAGCCTCTGCTGTATATGAATACCTGCATTCCATCAAAATAGACCATGAATTCTACAGTGTGTGTCTGCGTATGAATCATAACTGAATAAGTGGTCACGCGTTTTCAGCACGATGACATGATAAATTAATTGTATGTCAAAAACAATTTGACAATGATGATGATGACACTCTTTCAGGGGAAATATCACAGGGTATGTGATCATCAACCCTAATATATGTTTTAAGGCAAAGCAGAAATGAGCAAAGGTGATAAAAGCTCTGTGGGACCTACCTATGTGCTGATACAGCTGTCACATACACACTGCTGTGATAATGGGTACAGTATGCGATTTCATTTCAGACAGTATATTCATCACTCAGCACATCGGTGGATGGATGAGGATTCAAACATTCAGATTTTTCTAGGTTAAGGTTCCACATGAGATCAGTTTTATGCTGAACTATAGTTGGATGGGGGAAACCAGGGCCATGTTTAAAAATAATAACACATTTATCAAATATGCATTATGCATTCATTCTGTAAGAATTACATGTACAGACAGACAAGAACATTGATTTTTTAAAAAAAATTTACATAGTTTGATTATCTCATGTCCCATTTCTCAGATGAATATATTAAACACTACAAGCAGGTTTCCTTAATATTTGGACGAGCCACCCAGCTACTATAAACTGAAAGATGATCCCACTTGCAGGTGGTTGAGGTACAAGTAGATAAGAAAAGTGAATGAACCTTTGTGACACCATGAATGTTAAATTATGCTCTCTAGTTCACAAATAGGCACCTCCATCAAAAGATACTTATACCACGTGCTGCACTTTAAATCTTGTCTGGATTGTCTCTTGAAACAGCTCTGATACTCCTGAAATTTTTAAAATTTAAGTTTTCTTTACTCTTTAAAATGCACCACAAATAATGTTCCCCTTTCAATCAGAGTTCAAAATGTTGACAATTAAATCCTCTCAACTATATATAAAATTTTAAGATGTATATTATTGCTGAGATCACATTTATACCACCTTGTGATCTATTTAGAGATAGAGTTCAGAGGTATATTTTTCATATTATTCTGTCAGGAATCAAAAGAGAGTCTGTATATACAAATCATATCCTGCTACACATATTGTGAGGGAATTAAAAACCTAGATTTTTATTTGATAAACAAACTAACAGGTACCACTGTGACACTTTATCACCAAGGTTACTGGTTCCTTTGTTGAATGCCTAGGTTAGACCACAGAAAATTTGATAAATACCAAATGGCTTTTCGTTGTATTGCAGTGACTATAAATGTATATGTTCAAACATGTGATTAATAAAACACTAACTACTAAATATTAGCTCTTGCTGAATCCATTCTGTCCATATGGAGTTCCACAAAACCCGCCTTCAATCTTGTAGAAATTTAATGAATTATTTCAGAGGCTTTTGCTGCTTTTATATGTAGTATTGAGTCATGGGCCTTTGCTGTTGGTGGCTCACATAAGAGGGCAAGCCACAAACCTGACTTATCTGCACAATGGTATTGATTCACAATGGTTTTATATAATAATACATTATTTCCTCTGGCCAAGCCCTTTGTTTGCATGTAAGTGTAGACCGAAGGTTTGTTGATGCTGAAAGGATGAATATTATGCAGGAAACAGCAAGCAATATGCTTATTTTGTTATATGAGACAGTTTATAGTTTCATTGCTACCACACACATTGTATGAACTCATTCTCCCCAGCATTCTGTCTATCTCTTGATTTGTCAGTAAAGCTAGTTCAACAACATTTTAAACTAATTAATCACATCACAAGGGGGCACACATTTAAACTGCATTCAGTTTCACTATATAACCAGCTAACTAATATAACTGTTGCTCATTTAAAGATGTGTGTTGTAGCCATACATGTTGCTACATGTTTCACTACAAAGTAGAAGTCAGTAAAGATAATCAGTGTCACAATCCATGTCATTCACTGAACAGTGAGGTAGATATTTGTGTGTTTCTGATCAGTGTACATTAGATCAGTGCTTCAACAAGGAATTAAAAAAATATTCATGGAGATTTGATGCATGCACATTTAAGAACGTATGATTAGTATCTTGGCGTATGCAAGAGCATTCCTCTAGAGTACAGAGAGATCCAATCCACACAAGTGGAGCTTCTGTTCCGTAAATGCTTCAGAATAAATTCACCAGTGACAGTGTCATATGTTCAAATTAAAAGTTGTTGGCTGAACACCTCATTGTCATTACTCATTTTTTAAATAGATGATCACATTAATTGTGTGGCTACGGTAATTATCAAACTTCATTTTAGAGTTAGAGAAGAAGAAATATGTTATGATTTATTGAAATTAATCACAGGCCCTCAACTGTGCTAACTATCTGAAGCATCTCCTATGGTGCTTGATGTGAGTGTGCCAGACACAGGTGTTTTGAAGTCCTCAGACACAGACAGGTCCTTTTCTCAAATTTTTCTCAGTAGGACTTTGGACGTAGCTCTTATCTCATTAATGATTTAAATGCTTTAAAATATATTTACCTAGTTCAAGTTCACACACTTACAAGTTCAAGATGGTTAATATATGTAATTGTGCAAAATTTCTGTAAAAAAAAAAAAAAGAAAGAAAAATGTGGGAGGGAGACCATGGGTAAACAGGACAGGAAACTGGAAATTTAACATTTTGGCTCATGGTATGACCTCAAATATTATCACACTCACACCCGTGCAGAGAAATTGGTTTCATTTCACAGCTCCGCGCCGTCCTCTCCCACAGTCCCAAGGCCCAACTATTACATCATTACAGGATTCTCATAACTGCCACAAGCAACCATCCATAAAGACATGGCTACAAAAAGCTCACCCAGATAAAAAAAAATGGATGGATACATTAACTGGGTTAAACACGATTGAAGGTAATTAACAGTCAAGCTAACCTCCATTTTGTTACATTGTGTAGTTAACAAAGATTTTAGTCATAATGACATCAGAATGTTGATAGAAGCTCCAAATGCATTTTAATTGTTCACTTCTTTCCAGAATAATTTTCACATCCCTTTTATTGTTTGTCTGTACCTCTCCAACACAATAGAACTCAAAAACCTCAATAGTAATTATCATTTGCAAAATTACACTTGGTGCAAAATCAATATGACGCTTGCAATTTTGTCTGATTGTGTAAAAGAGGGGATAATGTCTGCCATGCCAAGCTGCTTTGAGAATAATGAGACAAAGGATGCTTTTAGCATTCTTTTGAGTTTTTCTGTACTCATGTGCAAGTTTCTGACTGTTTTTTTTTTTTTTTCAGAAATTGAAGATGGAAACCAATTAATATCAATATTCAGCAGAAGCACGTCTTTAACCATCTTTATAGGCTATAAGATGAGGGATGACAATGGCCTAGAGACTTGTGAAAATGTAGAGAGCACTCCATGTCATGTCCATCAGTGAGCCAATTGAAAACCTTTTAGCACAGAGTGTATAATGAAGGCTGGTTACAGAATGTGTCTATTACATGTTAACACTTGCAAGCCCCATATTCAGTTTGCCTAACTGAAATTTGTGATAGAGATGAGTTCTGCTTGAAAACATACAAGCTAAGCTGTGTGCTGGCTGAAGAAAACACAGAGCAGCTACTCTTTGCTCCTTGTTCTCTTCACTGAAACATCTATGCAAATCCTAAATACAAAAACTCCGTACACTTTCATTAGAAAAGAACAGACCACTAAAAAGGTCACTGTTAAAACAGCTTGGTCAAACTTTGTTACAAAGCCCAAGAGCACTTACAAAGCAGAAATTAATTTCAGTGCACAGCAAGGGACTAACCGCGTAGCATCCTCTCTGTGGTTATTACTGTCAGCCTCATATATATCTGCCCAAGGGAAAGGAGAGGAGAGGGACACCTGTGTTCATTATATAAAGGAACATGAGCCAATTGCCCAAGCACTCCAAATGTGATACTGTGTTAATTGTTGGGTTACACAGCACAAAGTATTAAAGTTCAAGGCTGTTCCGAAGTCAGAAGGTGTGATATTTTGTAGGTCATGATGAGTTTTAGGGAGCTGTTGTTGAGGCATAAATGAAGTGATGCATATAATAAGGTCATTTAATCATATCTGTTCATTTAATCTAAATCTGTTTAGCCTTTATTTCTTACAGCTCAGGTCAGTGTGATCAGCTAGATAAAACAGATAAATTTGAAGATAATGTGAAGGAAAATATTACAGGTTTAACAATACTGAGCAAGCTGAGAGAAGCACAGAATGGATGTACATGTGATTGATTAAGTTTACTTTTGGTTAGTTGTTTGTCCACGGTATTACAAGAACATTCAATTTTAGGTTAATATGTTGCATACATACAATATTTGCCACCTTGTTTTCATACCTGAATGATCTTGCTATTAATGCTACAATTAATCCACTGATTTCCTGATAGTACCTGGAAATGTCTTTGTGAGTTTCAATTATAAAAGTATCCAGGCTACAGTAATACTGTTAACATTGATAAGAGAGAAGCAATTAAATAAAACCATAGTATCCATTCTAACACTCAGTAAAGTTAATTAATGTAGTGCTGTTCATAGCCCCCTTACTAATCATATTCACAGATGTTTGGTAATTGCTTAAAGAAAACTATGATAGGGTTGTCTTTAAAGAGCCTGCATAAGTAAAGGTTGTGTGTATCAATATGTTGTGTATGTATACACACATATACACACATTCAGTCTTTATTCATGGAGTGAATAGAGAGAGTTAAATTTCAAAGACAGCAGCCAAATACAACGTATAACATTTCTTTCTTCTTAATGGCTGACACATTCTCACAAAATACACTTTATACATCATTACATATTAATGATTACTCTATTAGTCATACTATGTTACAATATTATCGTGATAAGTTTACTACTTTTGGAGAAATTGACTTGCTAAGTTATGCATACCAAATGAGTTACAGCTCTATGGGTGTGTGCTTATGATTGTTATAGAAATTAATTTGTATATAGTTTGTTCTGATGTATCATTTCTTTTGGAATCCAAATGCTTGGAGGCTTTCAGCTTTTGAATTGTTTGTAAATTTGGCTGTCAGCCCTGAGAACTCAGGCACTGGCATTATATATTGTGTGGTCAATGGACAACCATTAGCCCAAGTCCCCTATGCTTGTCTAATTGAAAATTGTCTTTATGTGCAATGTGAAACCCTTCTCACTGCTACAATTTGCAGTAGGCACTGTTACCTGACATTGGTGAGGACTGTTTTTGGCCAGTTGTAAGGAAATGCTTTCAAGTGCACCAGTACTTTTGAAAAGTAATATGAAAATCACTTTTAAAACCATGATGCATTTTAACACCAGATTAGATTCAGGATTGTTTCTGACAGGCATATTACAGGCATGTAATATGACAGGCAAGGTAACACCTCAAGGTCCCAAAGAAAATGTCTCTATGTTCTATGTGAAAATTATTTGCAACTTGTTTTGAACTTAACTTTGAAAGCGGCATTGATGCTTATGAAATGTCATTGATTTGCACTGGAAAATGATTTTGTGAAAGGTTCTGAATAATTTGATTTCTCTTTTCAAAGGTATTTGAAAACCACTTGTATCTGAAAGTGCTTCACATGTATACAAAAATGTAATTTCAAATACAAAACTCAAGAATTCAAGTTCTTTTTTTATCCAGGTCTGCTATATAAGCTTGATGCAATAATTTGTGCTCTTCAGCAAATGGAGGAACTGTATTGAGTTTGTTCTGTCTCAACACTCTGTACACATTACTTGACAAAGCAATGCCCATTGAAACTTGTTACTTTCATCTTCTCTCTTTTCTGGAGTACTGTATTTGGCTGGCTGAGACTTTTTTCTCTTGCTCAGCCCCTGGAAATATGAGGCACTTACAATTTGTTCACTGTCTTTAAGATTTATAAAGGAAATACCAAAAGGCAATGTGGTGTAAAATGATGGGTAACTGATGCTTTTTGATTTTTATAGTGCTTTGCAGTTCCCCTTAAATGGATGCTTTTCTGCCAGCATAGTCAGTCCTGCTGTTGATCCTGGAATTTACAGGGGATGAAAGAGGCCTTGTAAACTGAGGTCACTCAAAAGCTATTCCCCAAACCTACCAATTCAGGGCTGACTGAACCTCGTTTTCTGCCATATTCAGAGAAATGTCCCCATAGCCTGATATCACCAGTGTGCAATATGGGGCCTGCATTGATACAAATTATCGGTTGTTACTGTCACTGCCTTCCTGTTCCCTTGGCAGGGATGGCCTCAGAGCGGTGTTGTGGAAACTGCAGGTCCATCCGGCATACCATAGGTCTCCATGCCTGCCCAACGTGCTGGCTGGGGAGTTTGAATGACTTTCTGAGACCCAGAAGCTGAAATGGTGAAACTGGCCTTCAGATCATATTCTCTTTCACTCTCCTGCTCTCTGATTGGCTAAGTGGTTAAGCCCGTGGTAGACCAAAAGTCCACAGGTAGAATTGATGCATGTGGACTACATCCGTTCGTGACGAGCATGCATGGAAGACTTTTGTGGAAGATTTCTGGTCCAAGCACTTAGTCACCTAAAGTGGCCCCAGTCTCTATTGGCCTCTAAGCACCTGGAGGGTTAGACTAGATATCCTCCCAGTGTGGGTTATACAGCGGTCTGCTGCTGAGGGTGACTGTGCATGAAGGGTACAGTGGCTTTATTGTAGGAGAATCGTTTTGCATCCATTTGTGGAGAGCATCAATGTGTCACTGTATTTATAGTTCTGCCCTTTTTCAATTAGAGAACCAATGTTACTTTGCTGACTTTTCCATTCTAACTTCCTCACTCTAAACATACTCATTCAGTGCTTTTTTATGCAGCCTAATTGTTTTTGGCACAGGGGTAAAGTCTTATCTAAAATGAATGGAATTTTAAATGCACCACATAAACTAATCTCTATTGCCTCTTCAAGTGCTTCAGCCAAGTTCAATGTATTCTGCTTAAGAAGTTTTCTAATGACCAAAACAGAAGGCAGTGGTTTATTACCTTCTCTGTCCTGTAATCTTTTAAAAAACAATGTCTTCACTCTTAAAATTCAGCCTTTTATGTAAAACTGCCAATTTTACCCCTCTGAGCTTTATTGAGTTAGAGGAGCAGGGATTCATAGAGAGATGTACGATCACTCAAAAAATCATACATTCAAGTACGCATTCCATTCCATTTTGTATAAACTGTTCGATAGGTCCTCTTTACTAGAGAAGAGGCACAGGGCAGACAGGTGGGCTTAGGCAGTAGGAGGGTTGAATTAAGAAGTACTTGTCAAAGTTGAAAAAAAGACTAAACTGCCAGCATACTTTTATTGTGCTATTCTCTTTCCGTATGCTGTGAGTAGTGCTGGGAGAAACACAGTTAAAAAAAGGAGATAAAGCAGTCAGATAAGATGAAGACCTGTACCTGGCTGGGCAAACAACCTGCCTCCTACCTGCCTCCTCTGACCATTTCAGTGCTGAAAATGTTGGTTATGCTACATAAAAAAGGAAAAAAAAGGTTATTTGCCATATGACATCTACAGTGCCCTCAAAATTCTAGTACTTCAATCACAGTAGAACTCGTAGAAAAAAAAAAAAAAACTGGGCTGCCTTTGTCAGTGTTTTAATGATGATAATGCTATTTGCTGCACTGACTGCCAGTGTCAGTTTAATGTATTCGTTATGTGTTCTGTATTATTCATTGCACTTGTGTATGCTAATTCTGCATATGTCATACTCGATAAACTCATTCACTAAATAAAGCACAATGTGAATCTGCAAGGGCTTGGGGCTAAACATACACCATGCATTAAAATGTAATGATGTAAAAAGTGATAACTGCCTTTGCCAGTTAGAACATTCTCACAAAGCACTTTGAGCTGAATTCAGCAAATATGAGCCCTAGAAACTCACCAAACCACTTACAGTTGAAGTGGCAATGAGCATTTTTCCCCCACAGCGATTGTATAGGTTTTACGGTCAGACTGGCTTGGATTCAGGATTTTGCAAGCAGGTGCAAGCATACCCTCATATTTGGCCTCTACAGCTGCAGCCAGCAATGTGATGAGTGTGTTGCCTCCACTTTATTGTTAGTATTCTCCATAGCTGCCCCAATGACAATATTATCTGTCACCTGTCTACCACTTTCATCTACTTCAGCTGATTTCTGTTTGACCTTTTTTAAAGATGATGGTGACAACTGCTGTGCTGTAATTCATAATGTAATACAGTATATCAAAACAAAATTAACCCTCCAACCAAGATTTGCATCATGTGGTTTTCTGTTTGGATGACTGCTTATGTATATGCTGTACTACATTTAAATACGCATCTTCTTTTTTATATTTTAGTGCTTTCAGTGATGTTTACTGATTGTTCTACTGCTGTTCAGTTTTGCATTGGCAACAAACTATTCTCCTTTATGAAGCATTATATTTTGGTATTGCCTTTATCATGTCCTATTTCATAGAAGGTCAGTAACCTCTAGAAATTAAGGCCTGAATGCATTTGTGAGAGACTAGCCTAGCTAATAATGACAAGCTTATTACAAACTTTCTATATATTTAATTATG
Source organism: Megalops atlanticus (assembly GCA_019176425.1). Lineage (NCBI taxonomy): Eukaryota > Metazoa > Chordata > Actinopteri > Elopiformes > Megalopidae > Megalops > Megalops atlanticus. The sequence goes on from CM032876.1 coordinate 53,764,104, forward strand.
TATCTGGAAAACACACATAATCATTACATGTGTTCTTTTAACTATCTGCTTATAAACAGACCCTCACAAAAGAGATAAATATGTTACCCCTCCAGTCAAACTGATGACTGGACTCTATGGATTTAATGGGTCCTTACTTTCTAGTGTATGATATTCTCTCAAGAACATTGATAAGCACTTACAAATAAGCCCCTGTGGACATTGTTATCTGTCTTCTGATGTGTCACCAGCTGGCCTCTGGCTTTGTTTACATTCCCCACCTCTTCCTCTCTGGTTGCTAAACCAAGGATAGGAAATTTCAATAAGGCAAATGATTTGTGCTGTACATCTTTCTTGTTTATTTCTCTTTTTTAAGCAGACGGGATGTTTGTTTTGTTAACATGAGATAAACATGAGACTATCACTGAGACTATCATAATTCCCTTGGTGTTCTGTTGTGGCCCATTTCAAACTAAATGAAGGTGATATTTCTCACAGACTGCTAATGCTAAAACACACCTCACAGGAAATGTTCATTTGGAGCAGCCACACACTCATGCGTACAAACACATACACACTTTAATGGCACCAGAGTATTGATGGGGCCTTCACGCCAGCACCAAATGGATGTGGTGAATTTTCTCAAGCATCATGCTAGGAAGGCAGACCTTTTTGTATGATCCTTAACATGTTCTGATTTGGGGATTAAGTGACATAAAGGAATGTGCAATGAATCAATGCAGTTGGTGAAAAAATATGCAAAGAGATAAGGAACCAAAAGCCACACTGACAAGCACCTGCTGTGATTCTCCTTTCAGTGGTTCAGTTAACCAAAAAATGAGAAAGAATGTAAAATATTGTTCAGACTTGTTTTCTGACCCTAATATGCAAAAACCAGACACAGGCCAGCAGTAACAACAGCTTTAAAAACTTCAGCAGAGCTACTGTGCCAGTCTTAATGTAAATACCTGTAATACTTAGAATAATACTAAATACTAAAATACTACTATACTAATAATACTAATAGCCTGGGTTTTCGATTTTGTCCTAGTGACATGAATCATTGGGCCAATGTGTTCCTCCTAAATCAAAGGTACAGGGTTTGGCATGTACTGTACAGCATTGATTTGGAAAGTATGCTGGTATTCAGAATTGCTCCAATTGAAATTCTTACCTCTTAAAGTTCCTGTATACTTTTCTTCATGATGTTAAATGAATGTAATGTAATGAAGCACAACTGTAAAGCAATAAGCTTATATGGAGGACGTAGCCAGAGAATTTTCTTCCAGTTCCAATGATACCAGTCTTATATGTATCAATAATAATACTGCCTCTATGAGACTGACAAGACTATAATCTTCTAAAGAGATCATTTTCTATCTGACCACACATGGACAGACTAAGAGAAAACGATCCATTTAATACGGTGACCAAGAACCAGGCACCCCAACTGGAGTTCTAAATATGTTGAATTAGAATTTATTCTAGAATTTATATTCATGTTTACCGCTGAAATGTACAATGCAGCTAGAGTTGCTTCTTCAGCTATTGACATGTTTTCCATACAAAAGAGTAATCTGCAAACAGGGGTTAGTGTGGAGAAGCTAGCCAACCCTTCTCACAAAAGAAAGACCAAACTACTGTAAAAATTTGTTTAAAAAAGGCAACAAAATGAAACCAGCCTGAGCAAGTCAAAAAATTAGCCCTCTGCTCTCCAGCCACACACCTGTATTTAATAGGCCTTTAGTTAGGCAGGTGTAGCTCATTAAGCAATGGGTTGGTTTACATAGACAATTATCACTTTTACAATTAAACAAGTAATCTTTATCTTTATCTATAATGTAATTGATCAATGAGCTCAGTTATTTATTTGGAAATGGAAAGACAGCAATACTTAGACATTCAATAAGTGACAATTTAATTGAACAGTTTTGGGGGAAAGATGAAGGTTTTATTCATTGTAAGGGAGATACTACATCCCCTACTGACTTTGACTATATATGTAAAGCAAATGAACACAATTTTCAGAACTTGCGTAATTATGAGTGTGAGTATACTTAAAGCTTTGGCTATTTGAAAAACTCACACGCTGCGCACAAAAAACTTTGTTTTTCAAATTTTAATCACATTTTAGTAGCTTTAAAGAGAATAAGGGATGCACAAAAACCTCTGAAAGTTGATTGACTCTGGGGAAAAAAAAAATTATTGCTTCATAGAAGAAAATCAAAGAAGAAAATTCCATTGTTTTTCTTTGAGATTTGGTCTTGAATTACTGTCAACATGGGATGTGAGGGTAAATTGATGTAATTAATTATATTGTCTGTCCCAGCCTTTTTGGGTGATTATGTTGTTCTTTTTTTCAAAATCATGGGCATTATTTCATGAATACTCAACATAATCGATGACAAGGCTGAGGGATGGTTATCTGTCAGAATAACAATTATCCTTTGTAAAAGAAAAATAGTGTCTAGCCTGAGTTGGTTCTGTGTATTCTGATGGGAAAATTAGGGACATCTTCATAATAAAAACATATGAGGACAACTAAATAAGAGTAAAATTGGAATAAATTCCACACACACACACACACACACACACACACACACACACACAGTAGTAATAATATAATGAACCTATAATGTATAATGGATTTTGTATTCCTGAAAGGTACATACTCTGTTATTTAGTTTCAAGAATGTCTCCATTATCAGTGTCATAGCCATTTATTTAGAACAAGCAATCAATATTTCTGATTTAAAAATAAATTAAATTCTCTCCTATTTCAATATGTTTATTGACAAAACTATCAGGTCACATTCCTGAATATTGAATAGGCTGTGCATATTGTGGAATTCATTAATGTCGATGAACATTTCATTTTACCATAGCTGGTCCTGAGATGTATTATAAGCATCTAATGGTTCAACTAATGAGTTTACTTTTGAAAATCACATTGTGAAAAACTCCTGATGTGTGGGCATGTTCATTTTTAACAGCTGTCCAGTAGATTATCTTGACTCGTTTGATTGGCATACCAATATGGAAAGTGTCAAAAAGTCTAAATGAATAATCTAGCCTTTCTGTGCTAGAAGATTACCCCACTTTGTGTAGAAGGGGTATAAATATTAGTCTTTTGAGACTAAATTTTCCTTTATTCCTACTGAATATTTACCCTCAAGTCTTAGTCTTCACACTCTACCTCATATCCCGTTCATAGACATACTGAACATCATGGACTTAATACTAGCTACTGCACTGTCCCAGGGACCGGCACTCTCCTTCTTGGCCCAAAGATCAAAGCAATAGAGAATTCCATATATGCTCTATATCTAAATAAGGGATGAATCACTGATGATGGGAGAGGGCCAGTGATTCCTGCCAACATAGAGCGATCATGTTTTTGCTGCAATAACCCTGGCGAACCAAGCTTGCCTATAGTGACTAATTTTCAAATGAAGAACTATTAAAGTCATCTAAATTCTGTAAAGTATTACTTCCCATAACTTTAGGACACAATACCCTGACATTTCCACACCTTAAGAATGTAATAGAAAATCCCTGGGGCAGCCTGTGGGCAGTGCAGAGAGACTGAGTCTGCCACAAGTAGTCTGTGATCTGGCAATTGGGATTCACAGAAGGAAAGTCCATTTTGGATTAGTTTGCAGTATTTGAGCCAGGCCAGTTTCCTTACCACACTATGTCAATGAATAAAGCTTTGTAAGTCCTTCACATCAGAGCCCTAGTTTTAAAGTTTGCTTTCAGGTAAGGACTTAGAAAGGATATGTCATCTTTTCTTATCTCTATGGCACACCATAGGCAAACCTGAGGTACATCCAGGAGCAGCTACAGACAGCCACAGAATGGGCACAAAGACTAGTGAAGTTATCCTGATTACATGAAGTTGTTACTTTCAGCATGACACAGAAGCGCAGAGGAATTTTGCATTTTCCATCTGCTAAACACTTCTTGGCAGATGGCTGGGATAATTATTTCAAGCCTGGCTAAGGCATGTAAATAGCCCACCACCTGAAGTGACAAAGGTTTTGCAATCAAAACATCAGTAGGGTGACCCTGCTTGTGGCTCAGGGGATCACATTGGATCAAAACAAAGTCAAATTGTGTAACAATGGATTTACATTTCTAAGATGAATTAAAAAGGAGACATTAACTTTTTTTAAAGTTATTTTTCATCTGGGCGATCCTCTTCATTTTAGGCATTTTCTTAAAACTGAAAAATATGTATGCAGTAGAGAGTCTCATAATTTGCAGCCACAGATAAGTATTATTAAAATGGTTTAACAAATGTCATTGTGTGTGTGTATATATAAAAAACAACAACTACAACAATGATCTTCAATGACTTATTTCAAAATGGAATAGGTTAACACACATAAATGAAATCACAGGGAGGGGAACACAGTGCAGAAAAAACGGCAGGATCAGTAAAAATTGTTTGGAGTTCAAGTATATTATCACAAAGGCACAGAAGACACTGAGAATACCCACATAATATGTTATGTTATGAAGTGAACTTCACAGCAGGGCGGCAGTTGAAAAACACTTATGCATCAGCAAAATAAGGGGTGAGAGGTTCGTGCATGCCATCCAACTCTTGATCAATGCTCTCAAGAACATTAGCACACACTCCCTCAGACAGATGAATCATGCTCTCAAACCCATCTAGTGTCTGGCAGACTGTTAACTCCTACCTGCAATGCAACACACTCTAATACAGAAAACATACTCAACTTCCGTTCTTCATTTGGATGTGATTATGTATGCTGTACTGTCTGACAACATATTTACCATCTATAACCAATTGCTATCCCAGGATGTCAAAGACCACTCATTATAGAGATTATATGACAAGTTACATCATAACATAATGACTGGAAATGTCCTGCTTGATATGGTAGGCAAATACAGGAAAGCAAACAGTGGAGCACAGTCTTTCACAGTGGAGAGTGGGAAAAAAAGGGAAAAATATGTGTGAAGAAATGGATCCTAAAATAGGGCCCTGAGGCACTCCAAAGCTAATCTCCCAGCAGAAGTGGCAGACGGAGAGCTGAATGGTTGCTGTGGAAAAGATAAGACTGGGACAAATTGTGCGTGACCACCTAAAAGCCACCACAGACTCTAGGCATTTATGTCTCATAAAACCAAGGAGGTATCTTTGGGCAATTCACAGGGCATGGTTTTTACAGACATGACTCACAATTGTGACAGTGAACAAATCTGGATGTCCTCAGTTAGGTCTTGCTTTGTAAGTCATGTAACATGTGAACCCGTGCTCTGTGTTTGCCTTTGTGTGACTAATGAAACGTATGCACATATGATTCTGCATGGTGTAATCTGAGCCAGAACAGGGCTTAAAGGGTTTGTGGGGTAGGCTATACGGGCTGCTGTGCTGATGTAGCTTTAAGCGAAAAAAAAAAGTTAAGAAAAGAACTCAGTCATAGGTCATAGTACATAAATGTTCAGGGAGAGCATGTACATATCCAGCCATAGTGTTGATTGTTTCATCCTCTTAACATTTCCAGTTCATATCAATATAGGTCCAACCATCACTTTTTCATCCCCAGTTACTTGGAATGGTATCTGTCCTCTTACTCAGCAGAATTGTACACAACTGATGCAACTGCAGTCCGTGCATCATGACACGCCTTTAAGAATATGGCTATTATTTTTGTTTAGTGAATTCCATTTGATGACACTGTATTTGTGTGTTTATGCTATCATATTATCCTACTCAAAATGATTATATTTATCCTACTCAAAATCATCCACAATGAGCAGCTTTCATCATGGCTCGTGGGCTATTTTGCAGAGGGACAGCGTTATCACCCAAACCCCTCTAAAGAATGTAGAGATGATAACAGGCGCAATGCAGTGACACATTTTAGTGAAAACCCATCAGTTTGAGATTCATCCCCTAAGAAAATACTCCCACTTGAGAATCTAGTAAAAAACAAATGAAAGGAAAAACAGACACCCACAGGGCTGCATACAGACAGCTCTAGTAACATTTTGACTGGAAGCAATGTAGTATGGAGTTGTCACCCTAGGCTACAGGCGAAAGTCACTTTCAGGATCTATAAAGCCCTCACTAAGGAACTAATGAATTATCCCTCGGGTGTGAACCTAAAGATCTCTTTGTGCACCAACTCTGCTATTTTATTTTATGACACAAAAAGGCAATGAAATACATGTGGGGTAATTTAACTGGCAGCTGATGCTCACTTTCACAGATCCATTACGTTCCAGTGGAAGCAGAGCCATAGAAATGTGTTGTTCACTCAGTTTCAATTGAAAATGGATGTAATTGTTCAATACAACTGGATATGATTAATGAATTCTTTGCTTGATCCTTATAGCTTGTTCCCATTAACCACATTGACCTGTGGGTCTTAGGTCCCAGCGCACATGGTTCAGTCTTAAAAAATCAGCTGTGTTTGCCAATGTTATCTTGATGTGAAGTTAGCCAGGGAAAGACAACAGACATGTAGCCCTTTTTCAACCCCACATCCCTCATGCAGCTAGACAATTAGCACAAATGCAACTGCTAGGTAGCTAACAAAAAAATAACCACAAAGCAAAAGGCTGGCTGATGGCGAGCCACTTAGCCTGGGACCCTGTAAAGCAGATGGGAGGCAAAGGAGCCGCATTATACATTTTTATACAAAGCTCTACTTTGCTTAGCTGTATAAGCAGAGTAGAGCTTTGTATAAAACGCTGTATTATAAGCTGTATTATAACTATTGGTTTCTTACTGGTTATATTTACAGTCCAGCCGCTTGTTCTTCATCATGCTGGAAGCTCAGGTGTTTTGATGCATGAATTCTATGCATCCAGGTGTACAGAGGCTGATTACAATGTTCTGTTCTAGAAACAAGATGTAAAGGGTGTTCTTGAAAGCTGATAAAATATGTTTTCAAATACAAGCTGGTGCTGTGTACCAGAAGTCATATTACATTAAACTGGAATTAGCTGTGTGTCTCTATGGAGCTACAATATGGGCTTGAAGCAAAGTCCTCCTTATTTTATAATACCATCACCCAGGCCAAGTGCTATGGGGGTGCTTAGGGGTGCATTGCACCCCCAGACAGACCTCAGTGCACCCCCAGCTGTCTCCTTATATCCTGATGTCTACATAGTATTTATTACATTTTTTTAAGATATGACTTTTTGTGCCCCCCGCCCGTGGATTGCAATTGCACCCTTCCGTATTTTCTCCTAGCATCAGGCCTGCCATCACCTACAAAAGGATATATAACTACTGTAGCTTGCTAGATACCTTGCTATGTATGTATTAAATATTATCCCTTCAGCATGTGGTTAGAACTCCAGAAGAGTGACTGATTCCACATACTGGTAGCTAGTTTTTGTCCTCTTTCCTTCAATCTCGCTGCTTGTCAAGAGCTACCTGCAGTTTTTTTACCCTTTAACCAAGATTGCTTGCTAGCTAGCTAGCATGGCACCAATCAGTGACCATGTACCTGAGCCGCTAGCTATATATATAATGTATGAGTTGAAAACAATGAATCTGATAATTGGGGAAGATTTTCTCAGAAGCATTTGAAGAGCTACTTTATGTGTAGAGATGACAATATAAAGAGGTAACCGGTTGCTATGCTGAGATTTTTGGAAGGATTATCAACACATACACATAGACCTAATGGAGTAGACAGAATTCTGGTATGGCTGGATACTCTGCTCTCATAGTAAACAGTATCAATTTGTCACCTCTTGAATTGATCGATAAAAAGCGATTGCAATGTGACAACCCCCCAAGCATTGTAAAGAGGGAGGCAGAACCAAAAGAAGACATAGATGCTGGAAACAAATCATTTTATTGTGCAGCTGAAAACATTATGAGCATTCAGTGTGCCATTCCTCTTTTTAATAATTAAAAATTGCAACAGGAAAGCTTCTAATAAAACATGCTGCAGTTTTAATTAAACGAACTGTTAAAATGCAGACTGTTTTGTATACTTGTGCTCATATACCTACATTAACTAAGATTATCAGTTCATAACAATTATATCCACAAGGACAGACATGGGATTTTATTTATATTTATATTTACAGGATTTTGTGAAGGTATATCAAGGCATAACGGTACTTCTGGATTGATTTTTTTTCCATGGGGATTTGACTGTTACTTGCTGAATCTTGGCAGGGTGGTGCAATTGAATTCATGTTCTTGGAAGATCCGAGGGCAGGAATTGAGGATTGATACCGGGTTTAATTGGATTCATTATCTGAGACTGTGATTAGCGGAGGAGAAGGAGGGAGGGAGCGATCCTACTTTCAATTACAAATGAATTTCTTTCGTCATAACCATGAAAATATTTCCATCTTAAGTCCTGCTGTAATAAATGAAATGTTTCATAAGTAATGAAAAAGTAACACCTGCTGACATCCATTATTTAAAATGAAGGCAAAACCACTTTTGGAGGATCCAGCCACACTTTAGATGCACTTTACATTTTAATTATTGTACACATTTATGCAAATCCCATGGCCAGAGATATTTGTCTGTTTATTTAATCAGATGGCAAAAGCCCATTTAGCCTTAAGAGCACATTTTAAAATTCAAATCAAAACATCCTCAGCCAAGAAAGGATAGTTCCTTTTAAACTGAGTTCTCAGAGGACCAAAGGCTTCCTCATCCGAGCAGTGTGTGCAGTGTTATTTCCAAACACTGGAGCATCTGTTGGCCTCAAGGCAGATGTCACAGAGGACCTACGAAGCCACAGCAGCCTACGCGATGACACTTTATTCTCACCGGTGTCAACTGCTCCGCACCTGATGCAGTGCCCAAGGACATGAACCTCGTCACCCACCCCCTGGCAGCTGTGCCACAACGTCACAGCACCCTACAGGGATGGAGACACGACTCCCACCCCACCAGGGACCTTGGCCTTTCAGCCCTATTCCTGTGCCATGCTGACGTGTAAGGATGCGTCCATGGCAGTAGAGTTGAATGCTTGTGCCAGTGACCACCCAGATGTTTACCGCCCCATCCATAACGCAACACTTTTGCCAAAATCCAGATCCTCCTGCTTAACTTGATACATTTAAGAGAGAGCCACATCTTTTTGTTTTTTACCCTAAATGTACTAATAGATGCTTCTTTACCATAAAAGATAAACATATTACATCTTTGGGGCTGATTTTTTGGGTCTGAGGGAACACACTGAACTGCAGCTTTGTATGTTATTAAGCGGTGTCAGGGAAAATAAACTTATAAACTGATATTTTCATTTCGCCTTATTTTGACTTAGGACAAATTGTAATGTGACAGTTTTCACTCTAATACTGATCTAACAAACGCATACCCGAAAAAGTTGACCATCAACTCTTAAAGCAATAGATACCTTCAATTGTCTGTTCACCCTTTGTAGTTCGTGTCTAACTTCTTAAATCCATTGTTGCGCCACCTTGAATATATGCAATGTGACAGACACGATAAAAATGTACTGTAACTACTTCTCAGACCTCAACTGCCTAGTTAATTGTTGAGTCAGGTCAAATTTTCCTGTGGTAGAAGAATTTGCATCTCACTGTCACAGCTTGTGATTGATTGGACAACCAGAGATTGCGCAGCGACAATCAAAACAAATTATAAATTGTAAAATTTATAATTGTAAATTAGAAAATAAAATAATAATTTTACTCCTTTACTCCTTTAATTTTTCCGTACCTCCATCATAATTGCTACTTTGTAGACCACAAGCGTGTCTCTCATTTACTTTCCTTCACTCTTCAAAATCCTTACAATGGTCTTTTAGAATTCTAGACAGTGTATTCTATCTCTTTGGTAACACATCTCTATTGTAAAGATGACAGAGTTGCTGATCTGTAGAAAGTCCTTTTTCTTTAACTTAGTTAAACATACTTAGTTAAACATAACGGGCACTAAATACAGGGGGTAGATAAAATAATGAAAACACCAAACAATATATGAGTATCTTTAAGTAGTAAGGAGTTGTGCTGCCCTTTGGCTTCAGAACAGCTTCATTCCTTCTTGGAATGCTGTTTTGAACTGTTTCTAGTGGGATTTTACACCATTCTTCAAGAAGAAAAGCCTCTAGCTGTTTTTGAGATCAAAGGGGTGGAAATATACTCTGCACAGTACATTCCCGAATCTCCCATGAAGGTTCAATGATGTTTAGGTCTGGGGATTGGTGAGGCAATGGAAGGTGTCTGATTTCATCTTAGTGTTCATGAAAACACTCCTGAATCCATTCAGTAGTGTGTACGGGGTTCTTATGTTCTTGGAATATGTGAACATCTTGAGGAAACAAAGTGTAGCAGTGTAGCATAGTGGTTAAGGAGCAAGACTTGTAACCGAAAGGTTTCTGGTTTGGTTTCCCTCTGGGGCACTGCTTCAGTACTTAACCCACAATTGCCTCAGTATATATTCAGCTGTATAAATGGATAATGTTGTAAAAAAAAACTGTAACTGATGTTAAGTGGCACTGGATAAGAGAGCCAGCTAAATGTCAATAATGTAATTTAAATGTAATGTCTCTCACAAGATCCTCAACAGATTACACTAGATGACAACTCTACCATGTTTGACACCTGGAAGCAGGCAATGAGGATTGAAGGCTCCTTTTGTCTTCCTTCACATAAGCCCATCTAGATGTAGGAAAAAGGGTAAAATTATACAGTTTTGTAGAGAATGAGTCACAGAGGTGTAGATCCAGTTCTGTGGTTATTTTTGATGCCAGTATGTATTTGTATTTTACAGCATCTATCCTGCTAAGTGTCCCTCTATCCCTGTCTGTGAGCTTTCACCTGTGACCTCCATTCCTCTCTCCTAATAGTTTTCCCTTGTTTGGTGTTTGGGGTCATAAGTTTTGCCACTGTACCCAACACTGTTGCTGTTTCTGTGACTGACGCACCTGCAATTCGGGCACCGACTATTCGACCTCTTTCAAAATCTCTTAGACCTCTGATGTTGTTTTAAAAACATATATATTAAGGTATTGATTTTAAAATGTCTTTTGCAGCAGAAACATATTGATTGTCAGTATTGCCATTAACATGAAACATGTGTCTCCTTTTTAATTGAGATTTAGTTACTTCCAAATACAAGTCCTTTTTCATTTGATGTTACACCCAGGTACTTAGCAAAATGTTTTTTCCACAAAACATTTTACAAGTGCTTCAATATTTATCAAATCTGAAACATATTCTTTTTTTTTTACTCAACTGGGTATTATATCATGTAAATTTTATGACAGGACTGCTTGATCATTACAAATACATTATTTAAACATAAGTGTATGAGTGGTTCTGTTCAATTATTTATCGCTATATGTGGTTAATTCTTATGTCAGCATGTCTTACAAGTGGAGTGCACTGTACAAGGAAAATCCAAAAGCCAGGTGCTATAAATTTTGTAAGTGCAATGTTGGTCATCTGCAGGCCAAAGTCATTTGGAAATGCAATGTAATTTTAAAACAAGGCTGTGTTCTCTTTATTATGCAGCTTAGTGACCATGAATATGCTTTATAAAAATGTGTGTATGTGTGTGTGTGTGTGTGTGCTTTAATTTCTAGACTTCTGAACTTCAGGCTTGAGAGATAATCATCAATGACATGATTTCAATTGTATGGCACACAAAGGAACTGGGCCATTCCATATGCAATTATTTTGTCATGCAGGTGCGAACAATAGGGCTCTTTAATGTACAGTACAAATCAATCTCGGGGCCATTCCGCTGAAAACAGTCTGTTTTTCTACAGCCCCTGGGTTGCACGTTTTCTGTTGAAAACCAAAGGCTTCCTCAAACACTCCACAGAGAAGAGTTTTGTCAACAACAGCTTCAACTCACCGCACGTGGACAGAGCAATTAATCCACCCTTACAGCCACAAACAAAATATAACACTATATATATATATATACAGCACACAAACCTGCAGCAAAATACCTCTGACTCACAATGACAATTTGTGTTGCTGTTTTAAGTGTTATTTAGATATTTAGTACCAAGGACACTGTATTTGCAGATGAGGTCAAGCAATGTGTCACAACAATATTCATGCTTTCAGTCTAGTGTTCCATCATTACTATTGTCCATCAGTTGTGTTTATCTGCAAAACCATTTTCTCTTCAAGAGCCAAGAAAAACAAGAAGTAAAGAAGAACAGGATCGTTTGAAGTTGAAACATTATTATGCATATATCTATGTGCACACAGTTAGATGTTGAAGGAAATGTTAAGTGAGAAAAGTGAGAACAATAATAATAAAATCGTATGATTTAATCTTGCTGTCTGTTGATACCATGGCTGTGAAATGATGTATTTCACAATTCAAGTAGGAAGCACCAATGAAAATCACTGGCATCACATGACATCTGATTATCCAACCAAAAATAAAATGCTGTTGAATGAATGGCTGTTCATATTTTGAGAATGAAAAAAATCATAAATCAATATGATTTATGGCAAAGAATGTCTGATAAGATCACACTTGCTACAATTAGATGTCAGAGGGATGGAGGAGGTCATTGTAATTGTGTGACATGTACTGTAACAGTGAAATCAACTATTAAATATTATTGTTCTTTAATGCATTTGCATTTTGTTGCTTAATAGACACTCTTATCCAGAGTGACTTACACAGGATACAATTTTACATATTATCCATTTATACAGCTGGATATTTACTAAGGTCATTTTGGGTCAAGTGCCTTGTCCAAGGGTACAACAGCAGAGCCCCAGTTGGGGAATTGAACCAGCAATCTTTCGGTTCTGAGCCATGCTCCTTTCCACTACACCACACTGCTTCCCCAAGCTGAGGTAGAAGAAAACAGCAAGCAGTATTTCTGATACATTACCCCATAAAACAATAGATACAGCACTTCAGTTTCAATTCTAGAAAAGCCTTTGATCTTAAAAAAAAGAAAAGCTGAGAAGATAATTCCCATAGCGACACCCAAAGTCACTACTCATTTCATTTTGTCGGGGCACTAATTAAATGACGATAAGAGGAAGTGAGGCCCAAGCTTTGGTGTTTAAAGGCTGATAACAATGCTGTATCCTGTAGCAAGTTATTTAATACTGTGGTACAATTGCTCTGATTTGTTGATAAATAAACATAGCTCAATTGAATAGCTGTAGGTTAGAACGATGCAGCATGTTATTTTTTTCCCTTTTAATTATCACCACATTATTCCCCAGGGAAATTTAAACAGGAAACAACAGTGATTGCTGCAAGGAATCATATGCTCAGAGAGGTGGGTCACAACACAGAGCTACAAATGTGCAGTTAAGTATGTGCAGTAAAGTAAGTAAAATTTATTTATATATATAGTAAGTGGAAATTATTTTATATATTCTATATCCTACAGTGTCCTCTTTTTGTGATCCCTGATTGAACTGAAACACTGCCAGAGAACTGATGCTGAACAATGTAAAAGAATATTCTCCACAGACCGCAGATTAATTAAACTTTAACACATTAAACTGGAAGATGAGACAATTACTTGTTTTAGTCAATACAACAATCTAAAAGTATAGTACAGTCATTTGTTTTGTTCTCCATCAACTGCTCAGAAACAGTGCAGCAAAGCAAACTACAGATGAACCAGACAAAAATGCACTCCCAATGAGGGCATTGTGCTAGTGATATGCACAATGCTTTTGGCATTTCTGCCCAACATTTCCAACCAACTCCATCTGCACGTGTATTGTAACAACGGGGAGAACATTCAGGGACAGGCTGTGGGTTCATGAGGATATTCAGAAAAAGCAAATTTACTTAAAATTAACAGGTGATCACTCAACATTCAATGGATTATGTTCTCCAGGACATGTATTTTCCACACTAGAGCAACATCAAAACAGAACCAAAAAGGCCAAAACACTTTGAAACTGTTTTATTTAATATGACTGTCAGCTTTCCGCTGTCAAAATACTTCTAATATTTCAAGCTGAAAACAAAAATGGGACAGTAAACACAATCATGCCCAGAAAGCTATACCAAGTCAGAAGAATCTGTATAATTGTTCAGGCTAAGAGCCACTTGAAGAATCACATAAAAATGAGTACTGTTTTAATGTGATTCTTCCAAATATGTAAATCTGTCATTTTTGGAGTTTCAGAGGTTGTGATCTTATAATCAGTGAACTGAACAAATTCAGCAAATAATGGAATGATTGTTAATTAAGGTTAATAATGACAAATAATAAAAGAAAGGAACATCAATGCAGCATCAATGCAATCCATGCCAAAACATTTTCAATACTTTTACATCATGTGGGCATCATCTCGCCCTTGGCCACTTTATCTGATTTCACTGGCGGCACAAACCCTCTCAAGAGCATTTTTCACTGAATTCCTGCAGGAGATCTAATCACGGATCTTCCAGTTCACAGCAGATGAGAAGTCACAGGAGACAGCATAACAATGTTAAGCCATTATGTTTCATTTGATGAGTGTCTCTCAAAATCTCTGAGAGCGAGCAATTAGGTTTTATTAAGTGATGTCTCCCTTAAACTCTCACCACAGGTAGGCTCTGGTAGAGTGTTACTGAAATTCTACACTTCAGCATGACTGCACGTCACTCAATACCGCACAGTCCACTCTGAATGTAAATGACAGGATTTGGTATTTTGTGGACAGGATTCTTAGGATAGACCCATGGGCTAGTTGTTTATCTCTGTTAACCTAGAGGAACAAGGCTTGCTTGAAGTAAACTAGCACCAAATGGATTACCTCAAGCTTTGCCCAATGCAACAAATTCGAATTGAGTCTGTTGCCAAGCAACACAAATACATTCTGGCAGCCAGCTTTCGATGAAGGGCTGACAGCCTCCTAGGCATATCTCAGCGGCATTCCCATTTCAGACATTTACATTGCAGCTATTCATTCTACCTTAAGAACACATTGTGCTTAATTAACCTCAAGAGAGCTAGAAAGTTACAGTCAATTTTTGCTTTGGTAATTCACGTGAGAGTTTGTGAAATGTTAAGCTCATGTTTTGGCCATGAGGGCAATAAAGCCTCCAGCACCACGAATAGAATTCCAATGCCTTTGAATTCCCCTGCAGGTCAGGAAAGGCACTTTTGATTTTTTTTTTTTTTATTCAGTCATACATGATGGTTTAGAAAGCTTGTTTAGTACCACTTATGCAGGACTGTAGGGACCATCTTCATAAGAATAAGAATATGGAGAAAATTTTGTTTAATGCGAACTATTAAATCAAAGGGCCTCTCACACCAATGGTTCGAGAAGGTGGCAAGCTCCCTCAGAACGGATTCTACTGGGAAATAATTGGAGCTTCACATTCCTTGAAACTTGTAGCATACAAAAGGCTTTTATTCATGGCCCTTTTTATTCTTCAATATTAAACAATTGCTTATTGGCACTTCACAAGTAGCTCATTTTACAACAAAATATTTGAACTGTTTTGCATAACGTTAGATCTTAGCAAGCTGAGTATCCATTATAAGAAAGAATGTATATGTGGGAATTTTTATTATAGGTAGGAGGCATTGAAATGTGAATACAGTGCACTGAAGCAGGATTTCCATCTTGTCTCCTTGGTTATTCATTATTAACCGCAAGCACTGAACTTGCTGGTCAAATGAACAATAGCGGAGCAATAATTTCTTGCCTCCTGCCCTATTGATGCCAGGAGGAGCTGATGTTAAATTGGATCGTCTTGCTTGGCTTCTCAATCATCTCTGCTCTGTATGCCGAATATATTTATGTGAGCTTAAGACAGGTTAATGTCGTGCATAGTTCATTAAAGGGGCATCATTGATTCTTAACACTGACAAAGATCTCTTTTGGCAGTGGCAGGAGTTGACAAAAAGATAAAAGCTTTTGTATTATGAGTTATGGGATTCTCATAAAATTGAGTAATTGGATTTTGGACAGCCACATTCCATGGTAATCAAAAGCAAAATTAATTTCTAACGTTGAGGCCGATTCTATCTAAGTGCTTTGTGGACCTAACACTTCCTGGCTATTCAAACAACGAATTAAGTTTTGTGCTGAATTCATCCATCACTATGCTGTGAGCTCCACAGAAAGAAAACTTTGTTAAACACCCTAAGTCAGTGTAGCACATCTTTTGTAAATGTAATTTGCCTTCACAAAAAGAATGCAATGCTAAAGCATTCACAAAAAAAGAATTCATGAAGATCCCTATGTATAAACCAGCAGCATTTATCTGTGGTTGTTTACCCTGTATAGGAAAGAAAAGGGGCTATAAGCATAATCCTTTATAATTGAGGTGCAGTGCATTATTATTTTGTGTCTAAATTATTCATTGTGTGCTGTGTATGAAAGATTTACTAATGATGGACCATTACTGCTGTTCATTGTAAGCCACCATGGATAAAGGGCATCTGCTAAATGAACAAATAAAGGAACGACTATAACCTCCAGATTCATGTTCCCCCTGAAACAAGGGAATGTGGAATCTTTCTACCCTCCCCCCAGGAACCACCACTAAATCGGATGGTTCCATCTGCTAAAACAGCAGGTAATAATCATTCAACATTACTTTCACAAGTGCATTGAATAGCAGTGTGTGCAGGGGAAAAATGCTCTCAACAAGGAAAAATTGCTTATAGCTAAATTGAAACAACTTCAAAGGCACAGAGCTTAAGAGTGTTTCAGATTTGTAAAGAGGAACTTCTCCCTCATGGGAAATCCCTATAAAACGTTGATTGACAGCAATTCTAAAGGGATGGACTGTCAGGTGTATGTAATTACCTGCACACAAAGGAACTGTGCTTGTATTTTTATCCGTATCACTGGTAAAACAAATAAGTCTGTGCAAATAAACAACCTACCTAAAACTGTACAGTTTCAATTTAATTTTTCACAGTCTTGAGGTTAACTGCAATCCTAGTGTTGGCTTGCACTTACTGACTAGTTTTATGAATATCTTTGTGATAAGAAGGCAATGCACATCAGGGCTGTTAAATAAAAAAATCAAAACTACCAACATAAATGATTTACAGGAAGTAGTAAAGTAGTAATAATATTCTATGAATTTGCTCCAGTAGATCTGCTTGAGGTCAGTTATGGTGGCTGATCTTTGTTTTGTCATTAATCAAACTTGTCAGAGGTGTAGCATTGCTTATGAGGGGTCTGAAGGTGTGGAGGTATCCTTTAGCACCTTAAAACTAAAATGTCATATTTATGTACATTTCAGGTCAGGCCCATCCCTGTCAAAACACAATAATTATCAAAATACTGTATATCTGTCAAGGTCTTCTACTCAATATGTTTGGTCTGTGAAACAATCATTTCTGATTCTGCACTGCCTTTGATATCAAAATTGGCAAGCTGAAATAATCAATCAGAAAAAATTCTGTGGCTTCAAGGTTATTATTACAAATCAATACAAACTGAAACCTAAACAAATTGGATGTATTTATTTGGAAGTGAAGAAAAAAAGGGAAAGAGAAATGTTCTGTTCAGTGTCCTGGGGTCCTTGTAATTTGTTGCCATCCAGTGGTGAAACTAAAGTATTGCCTCTATAGATCCATTTCTGAGGGGCAAAAATGGCAAAGAAAATCCCAACTGGTAGATTTTGCAGCAAAATGCTTTTAAGTACAGCCTAAATTTGATTGGTCTGGAAGGAAAATATAACAATTCTAGAGCAATTGTTGACATGTTAGACACATATTTATTTTATGTGCTATTAAGGAATTGTATTTTTTTTTTTACAAAAAGATTATTACCGGATATGTCCTGAATTAAGCCCCTTTTTCTAGCTCTTTTCTTCACAAACAAATTTGTACATCTTGAATCTTACAAAGAAAATGCTTAAACATGCACACAGCTTCCTTTATTTTATGAATTTAAAATGGAAATGGATGAATGTTTGAAATGAAGGTCACACAAAATAAAGAAAATGCTCCATTTTTCATTACAATGCTACACTAAATTTCATTTTTATTTTCAAGTTACCCCCAGTCCAAACAGTCTTGCATATCTTCATCTGAGATTACTCACATATCAAAAGGAAGCTCATTCCATCACTACAAAGATACGCTTGGATGAAAGCAAAGAGGTATTTCCATCAGAACCTATCACTAACATTAAATACGTTTTGGTGTGGTTCAAAATTCATTCAGAAATAGGGAAATCCTGGTTCGTTCTGACACTGGGGAGCATCTTCAAACATAAAAAACAAGCATACAAACTAACAAAACCAGTCTTAATGAAGCATGCCATATGTACACTGGTGCAGAGAGGATGCATTCTGGTAAACCACACGATCAGCACAACTAATTCCTTAACTGTCGTCATGCAGATCTCTCAGTTTAAACCAGAAAGGAATAGGCACAAAAGACTAATGGTTACATACAAATATTTGGAACAGAAGCACATCACACTTCTAACATCCATAAAAAACCTTTAGAAGCACTGAGATTACATAATTATCACAGCCAATGTGTGCTGTTACAGTTACAATGACCTATACCCAGCTGAATTGTCATCAAACTTCAAGGACTGTACAGATTAGTTCACACAGTGTACAACACTTCATGTGTATAAAACCTGTTACTGTTACTTACCCAGAATAGCATCAAATACAACTTCTGTTGCTATTACTCACAAAATATTAATAACAAAAAGCCTGATGTGGGATTGAATTTATTACCAAAAAAGGACTATACATTCATAATAAAAACAACTACTAGTTTCAACAGACTTCCTTCGAGTGAAATTGAGTTTTCTCTGAATCGACAGTTGGTTTTCAAATAAATCACCAAAGTGTTGCTGTATCACAAAAATGATTGCAGTCATCCTCTCTACACCTATTCCTTCTCTTTGTGACCACAATTAGAACAGAACAGAGAACAGTCCAATTCAGCACTGTACTTACTGAGACAAACCTTAACTTCTATGTCTCATGAACAATGGTTGAAGAAAAAAAAAACTTGCATATGGGTATTTCAACATCAACCTCATTCACAATGAAAACTCCTGTTTGGTCACAATCATAATTTTCCTTTTTCCATATTAAGTGCATAACTGGAGAGAGATAAATAAAGAAAACAAAAACAAACAAAAAACAACAGGTTTTCAGGTGTTAAAAATTAATTTCACATGAATGCAGCAAAACAAGGCATTATCAATTCTTTTACCAAGATTAGGAAAATAGCCTCACAAAACTACACACATATAACAGAAAAAAACAGTGTGTTGTATAGTGCTATAAGAAACACTAGGTATGTCACTCCTGACTACAACTGTGTAGTCATAGTAATATAACAGCAGTTATTTTCATGCCTTCATTTTTTAAAAATTTATACATAAGTTGTATAGTCTGTGCTGTGCTTATTTCTATTGCTGTAGTAGTCACTGATAAAAGGTCGTTCTGTTGCAAATCCCCATACTTAACGTACCATCCACATACTTATGAACACAGCAAAGTCATTCTGTTCTGCAGAGCATACAGGCAAATGTTCTGAGGAGTGACTGGCATCAAAGATGTTCTACTTGTTGACATAAATCTTCCCCATTTTCAAAGGAAACAAATGACATTCTGATGCATGTTGTTCATTTCTCCACTGCACATCTCAAGTCTTCACATTTTTTAAACTGAATAACTGTAAGGACATTGGTTTTCGTTAATGGAAAAAGGATGGCACTGGTCAGCAGACCTTTGTAGCTCCCATGTGAAAACACATATTATTGTGGAGAATGGAGAACGAACACTATTCTGACCATCTTAGTCTTCATCAGGTGAAGAGCTTCCCTGCAACCTCATGCAGGGATAGGAAAATTTGTTATATTGTGCATTCAACTGGTGTAGCAAAATAAACAAAACCAGAGAAAAATGAAAAATATAAACAGTTGTTGATCAGTTGATTAAACAAACTACATGGTAGTGTACACAATGCTTAGGCATGTACACAGTATTATCCTACCCCAAACAAGGACATATAGTAGCTTCTCCAGCTATGGTTGTCATAGCATCAATAATGTAAGCCCAATGTGAGAGGGTGACCTCAATTAGTGATGTCGTCATGTGTTTACAGGTTTTTTACCGCTGCTCTTTACCTGACAAAGATGTTTTTTGTATTCTGATCTCCCTAACATGAACAAACAAAACAAAACAACTGTTCTCACTATGGAAAGAGGATGGAGTCCTGGTACCTCTTTTATTTTACCATTTTTTCAGTTATTTATTCCTACCATGCACTTACAGTATAATGACTGGGGTTGCTATGATAATATCTTTCCTTGGTCCTCACATCACTTTTGTTACCAAACCATAAAAAAACAAACTGAATTATGTCAAAACTAGGGTAACATTATTTCAGATGCTTCAATCAAAACGATAACATTGGAAGTTCTACACATTAAGTTCTCAAACATTCTATCAACCTCTCTCTTTGTCCAGACTGGGGAGTTTTTCAACTAATGCCTTGTGATCCATATTTATGCTGGCAAGCAGTCCACCGTTATTGGCCTCATGGCCTCTATAGTCTATATCTTCCCCTTTCAAGGTTGTCATGTGACCACCCAGTGCTTTCAAAATGGCGTTTCCTGCACAAATATCCCACTTCTTGATGTATGTGATGTGGATGTACACATCAGCTTTATCATACTTGTCATCCGGTGGATCCAAAAGAGCAAGAACCTTGTAACCTGAAAGGAGCAAACCATAAAAGGGTGTGTATGAGCACAATTTAAGTATTTGTTATAAAAACATGTCATGGTGAATGACGCTCATTACAGTTTTTTTTGGTGCACTGGACAGATGCATTGTGATCTGGATAAATGGGCTTGTCATTCAGAGGCAAATCAAACCATTCAACTGGTTTCATTTTTTTACAGACTAAAATACGAATGCCCTTCCAAAGGCAATTTCACAGGATTCTCGCCAAACTGATCTACCCTCTAGGCAAGTATCCAATTACAGCATCAGTGATTACTACTGTATACCGAAAGTTGTGGAAAATACTTCACTTAAGAAACGGACAGCAATGAACATGCAGCAGCCTTCCAATAAAATACCCATGGAATTAATCACGTATTTTCATTAATTCACATCATGTAAAAAATGCAGTTGAACATATTGCTACAATCATTCTTTTGAATCATTTTTTAAAGAATTACTTTTCTGTATTTGTCAAAATTCATTTGTCTTTACTTTTGAATTTCACCGCAAATACCAGTCTTGCCAAAGTCTATGCAAGCACCCTCCATCACAGGCACCGGTAAAGAGGGCAGAAAGGCTCTTTTGTTTACATGCTAAAGGAGAGACACCCCTCTGTTTTATGCCTCATTTAGGGGGAGACCATGCAATGGTGTGTGTGGAGTAGGACAGCAGCTTGGAACACGGCCCACCGAGTTGCGCTGTAGGAGTTTATCTCTCAGTGAACCACTGAAACTGCTGAACCATGACCCATGAATAACACGTGATGACTCTCGCGATACCTGCTCCACCGGCCGGGATGATGACGGTGTCATTTCCGAAAGCTGCTCCGATGAACCCCTTCACCTTCCCCGCGTGGGAGCGTGACACGATGATCTGTGGGGCCTTCTCGCTGTACGTCTCACGGGCCCTCACATTAGCACCAGCACCAACCATTGCCCAAGCTGAACAGCAGCAGAGACAGCTCAGGAAGACTGACACAGATCACATTCCCTTCTGCCTTACACCCTCTTCTTATTTGTGAAAAGAAATACCTGTTATGTAAAGAGTCCTTTTCAAGCACTCATTATGTTATTCTGCACTGGTAACTTATCATTTTTGTGTTAAAGCCTCCTGGCCATAGTTCACAAAGATTTCATCTTCTACCCTCCCCATACAACTGCGATAATGAACCATTAGAATACATTCCTGTACATGCATAATGTATTTTTTTCACTCCTGCAAAAATACCATACCTGTATATTCTGTGAAAGGTTTATGGATTACCCCTATTACAGGGTCACCATTTACGGCAACACAAACCATTGTTGTGACATACTGACGAAGATTCTCTGCCAAAGGAAAAAAAGTGATACATTTTAATTTAAATAACTTTAATTTAAAAATAAAAAAAAAATAGGTATTTCAATGTTTTACTTTTGGCAACATTCACAGTTGCTTTATCTCCCTTGAACACATCATATTATTATTATTATTAATAGAACAGAGTCACATGACACCTCACTACTTGATCACAACCTGCCTGCCTCGTGAGTGATACGCTACCTGTGTACTCCTGTGTGGCATCCAGCGGGTCGATCCACACGGTGACGCTCTCTGCTGGCACTTCCCTGCTGCCGACCTTCTGTCCAATTTCGGTGGGGATCACGTGGTTCCAAACAGCAGTCTCCGGCTCACCGGTGCTGTCGTGTTCTTCGGAGTTCACCTGAAGTATGTCAGGCGACGCAAAAAAAAAAAAGACACCAGAGACAATTGACCTTTCAACAGGCAAATCTCTGGACAAAGATTTCACCATAGCCATACAGCAATAAAACCTTCGCAAACAATGAAACGCTCTCGAAAGGAGAACCCTTCCCAAGCCGTGTTATCTGTAGTAACTACAGCTACAATAGCTAAGGTTACAGTATCGCGTAAATCCACCGTTTTAACATACTGCTGAAAAGACTTAATCTTACCAACACGTAACCTGTTTTGGGATTTACTAACGAAGTAAGAGAATACTTTTCTTTAGAAATAAAGAATACCAACCATCATATTTGCTGTCTTCAAATATTTACTGCATATACTGTATGATCTGCGAATGAACCAGAAACCTGATGCGTAAGCAAAGACATGTCCCTGTAGTGACATCTTTTAAATAACATGTTCATAAAGTATTGAGAATTTGAAGTAAAATACCACCCCTGAGCTTCCACAATATTTTCTAAAGAATGTGGGTCTGCGACCGATATTAATAATAAAACGTCTGCTCAGTTTATTCAAAACATAGTTACTCATTGTGAAACATACAACCTATACAGACTTGTTGCTCTCCTCAAAACTCAGTATGTTTTATAACTAAGAAATCGGTGGATTCATGGCTTGGGAGGATATGCTTTAAAGTCAACGTTGATCTTGTAATTTCAGGATTACCTAAGAATTCAGATCAGACACCTGAAAAAGGTAGCTACCACGTGTACAGTAGCTAGACTATCTTGGCAAAAGTGAATGCACTTCACGCTTAATTCGTAGCTATAATAAAGAACGGTGTTGGGTTCTTTGCTGCAACCTCACCTGTAAATAGGGAAATGTGTTTTTTATTAGATGAAACATCTTTTTATGAGAGTTTAAGTCTCCAAGTGTGAGCTTCTCGCTTGCACCTTCTTTGGTTTTCCCCTTCGACTTCTCATCTAACGTGTTATCTTCTCGTATCCGTTTCACCTCCCGTCCACCTTGAACGGCAGCTTCGATAGAGAGCGCAAGCAGCTCCCGCAGATCCACAGTTTTCCCCTGTTTAAATGCCGATATCCTGTTGGATACCATCCCGGTATAAAGGTGATAGATTACGCCTAGTCCCAGCAAGCAAAACACCACTACTCCAAGCGGAGACAATCGGATACCCATTGGAGCCATTGCGTCAAAATGTGGTGCTTTGCTATCACGTTATAACAACGAACATCTAGGTACTCGAACTAGCTAGCTGAATTGAGATCCGAAAAACTTCGATGATAATAATAAAAAATACAGAGCCAATCAATCGGTACGCGCAAGGTAGCTGCCGATGTGCAGCCTTTGGATTAACTGGCTAGTCTAACTATACTGTTAATTGTCCGGTAACTACTGCCCAAAAATTCCAAATACTTGCTAGCTTGCTCACTAGCAATGATAACTCTCACTGTTATAGAATTACTCAAAATATCGAGTTAACTAGCTAGAAATCTACCAATTAGGCTGCTAGCTAGCTGCCCCTATCATTTTTTCAGATATGCCATTAGCTGGCTGGTTAATATCACATTCACAGACTAATACTACATAGCTCTAGCTAGACATTCATGTAAACACTTTGCATTTCCAAACCGACCGCTTAGCTAACTACCTGGCTACTCGTGTGACATTTCCATTTACTGATTAAAATGTAGCTAGCCAACGCAACCACATAGCTTGCCAGCTTGATGGCCAGCCAACTAACGTCAGCTACATGACAGATGTAGTCTTCGATTTCATTCCACGTCTGCGAGCCAGGTCAGAGGTGGCCAGTTTGTTTCTTTTCCAGGTCACTCTGCTCCGGTCTTTGAAGTCTTCGTCATTTAGACTCTTCCAACTTCATATGTTGCGCAACACTTCTTTAAAAACGCTGATGGGGAATGTAGTCCAATACTGAGATGAAGGTATTTACTTAATCTTAATTTGGACTTCACCTCCCAGTTGCACCATGGGAGATGTTGCTTCTTGTTTTTTTCGTAACTGCTTTTTCCTAAACGAAACAGTTGGACAGTGTTTGGCTGCCACCTAGGGGTGTGGGGGTTAGCTAAACCTTCGAAACCAATTAATACAATTTTTGTACCTCTAGATGTCAGCAGATAACAAGAAAAAGTCAAAATACTGCAAATATTCAGATATTCACATACTAGGGGATAATGCATTTTATCTTTGCGATTAAACGCATCCGTTTTTTATTAAGTAATATTATTACTAATTTATTACTAATTTGTATTAGTTTTAGAAATTATCACTAATATAAATTTTAGCATTTCTGCAAATTTTAGTATTTAAAGTGAAGGAAAATGCAATTATCTACTCTGTTTTCAGGGTATTTTGCATTTATGAATTCTTTCTATATTGAAATTCTAATTCCTCATATGGAACATTTCCTTATTACCTGTCCTTATATTGAAGTAAGACCAAATTAAGAAAGTTCAAGTTGAAAACAAACAAGAAGTATTACACTTGTGATTTTGTTGTCCTGAACAATCACAATAACAAATCTCTTATCTTATCTCTTATCTTATTAAAAAAAAAACCCCTTCAGATCTTGAAAACTTAAACCCCGAATAGATTCGAATTCAACCAATTAATCCAATTTTATTTGATTTACAATCAAAATTGTCACAAAGTGCTACAAAACTGTTTCATCTGTGTCAATGAAGCTCTCAGTAGTGGTGGTACTTCACAGGGTGCCAGCTGTACCTGAACCACCTCCACAGTACCCCTACATATCGCTCCAGTGCATGGATGACACATCAACACAAAAATAGCTACCATCCTACTTACCCATCAGTACGCCACTGTTATCTGCATTGGCAACAATTTCATGCTGCCTTATACAAACATCATGTGGACAACATAAACCACAATAGTGAAAAAAAGTCAAATGTTTGTACTAACTAAATATTTCATGCAAGCATGTATTTGGAGATTATAGAAAACAAAATCATGACATATGGGAGAATAATAGAGCAAAATTATGATTTAGATATATAAAAAATAAATTCACATTACTTCACTACCCAAACTATCATCATTATTGCATGCTAATAGAGTTTTGTATGCTTAATGAGTCGTGTAGTGTGCAGCTTGAGCATGACAAGTACAAAGCATGCTGAAAACTGTGCCTGAGAAGTTAAATTTAAAGTTTAAAGTTTAATATAAAAAGGTTTAAATATTTAGGATGTACAGCTGTCCAACACTGATAGATCCATCATAGTATAAACCAATAGCATTAAGTATTGTGCTGCCCCCTTGTTACATCTAATTCGGATTCATGTAGTTGCTAATGGTGATTGCATGTGGCAGCTGCAGATAGTTGTCATGACAACTTTGGTCCTCTACTGGGGTCACAAAAGGAGTTCATCTGTCTACAATAGTCAATCCGTATAGTGCCACAGTATTTTACTTCCTACAGTGCAATAATATGTAGGTCATGAAACAAAGAAAAAAAGACTTGTTAGCTTGCAATCTAGATCAGTAACATGAAGCTGCATGACCAAGGAAAATGCAGAAAGACACAGTTAAACTTGGTTAGCACATTATCCTAAACTAGAGCAGATGAAAATCAATCATCACCACCAATTGTTAGTCAATTTGTTTGGTAGGGAGGTTTCTCCAACAAATGCAAAAGAAATAAAGTGCGAGTGGTGACAAAGTGTGGGCTACATAATTAACCACTGGTCATTACTAAATTAAAAAAAAATTAAAAAGTTTTACCCTTAAAATAATATCCTGTTTACTGTTTACATTTATTTCAGAAACAACTTTAATCTACTATACCTGTCTCATTTCCACATTGACATAATAACTAGCTGATATAAAAAATTCGATTTTTTTTTTGAAAAGTTGAAAGTATGTCTGTATTGACAAACAAATGAATAAACCAACAAATAAATATCTTACAGAATCATTGTACTGCACTGTTTTTCGTAAATGCCTAGTATTGCTCGGGATGAAGGTTCATTTTACTAACTAAGCACAACACACAGCTATGCTAACAAGCAATAATGAAGCACTGGCTGAAATGGAATACATAATGCTAGCACTTCTTTAATGTTACAGACTGAGCATGTCTGATCAGAATGATAACAAGAATGCTGGATATTATGAACTCCTTTTGCTGTGCCTGGCACAGAAATGTGGCACTCGGCCACCAGGTATCTCTGTATGGTGCTGGAGCAGCTGGACGAGACAATGGGAGATCTTCCTCCCATTGACCGCAGCAGGCAAGAGGACGGCAACCTCAAGGGCTTCCAGGTACAGGTGAAAACATATGCAAAATATCTGTAGTTGATAAGCATCATATTCTTAGTGCAGATGCAGATATGATAGTTATTCCTCCTTTCTTCATTTATTTGCAGCAAACCTACATTAAGCTATTTAAGTTATTGTGTTTAATTGGATATACTAGTCCGAATTTATGTTTGGGGTCTATTTGAGTGTGTGTGTGTGTGTGTGTGTGAGAGAGAGAGAGAGAGAGAGAGAGAGAGAGAGAGAGAGGGAGGGAGGGAGGAATCAACAGCCTTTTCATTTAGGGAATTTGCTGGTGTTTTTCCTTCTTTCTCAAATGTCTGTCAACTTGAATGTGTTTTCCTCAGGAGAGGGGAAGCCTTTGAAAGTGGACCCTGGTGATCTGGACAGATGTGCGTAAGACAGAGTCTGGAGAGGTGCAGAGTGATCTGAGGGGGTCAGCAGGAGAGGCAACAGAAGGACTAACCGCACATCAGTGTGTTCCATTGCTTGTGGGTCAGCCCACCAGCACCCAGAATGGTTAACAGTATGCGACGACACAGAAGATGGGCTTAGGAGTAAAGGCAAAAGTAATTATCTTGCCTTTCACATCAGGGTGCTTGGAACAGGCCATCTCTTGTGGCCTGCAAGTGGCCACTCAACCGGGACAGTGGGACTGTCTTAGCCGCCTGCGTCAGCATCGGTTTACTTTTTCTTTCTGGGGCACTGCCAACACCTTAATTGCGTTTATAAGTAACAGCGGTAATGCCTTCAACTGGAGTGGACATCCACACTGTGGCCCCTCAACAACTGAGCTGACATTTCTGTTTTCCTCCTTATTAAGAGGGTTCTTTCCAAGTCACTGGGCTTCTACGCATGCTGAATCAATGTGTATGCCTCAGAGTCATCTAGAGCAAGTATGAATGTGAAGGCAACTAATCACCAGGCCACAGCAGCCAAGAGGAGAGGGCCCTGAACTGGGTCAAAGAGCATGCTATTAGGGTAAACAGGAATATTCAGATTTACTTTATTTACTTAGACTTCATTTTAATGCATTGATTTATTTCAAACAAGATTTCTATTGCATGTCATAATCACAGATCCAAGTGATTTTTTTTAAGTAAGGAAAAAATTAAACTCAACAATAATAATTAATTTTTAAAAATTATATAAATAACAAGTCTAAATTTATGAGGGTTGACTAAACAATTTTTCACTCTGCTATCAAACATTGGTGATGACCTTGTTTAACCCTGGCCAAAAATTAAAGTTTATTTATGTACAGAAACAATTTCATCATTCAGAAACTGAGTGCACCAAGGCATGGTTTGTCAGCGACGCCACAGACTCTTTGTTGAGTGTTATCTCTGGTTTCAGTTTGGCTGTCTTGTCTTTTCACTCTAACCAATGAAATCATCACCATGCAGAAGCCATATATGTTACACAGTCAAAACATTTTCCTACAGGATTCTTGTTGTATTTAAATAATCAGAGTTGGAAAAACTGGCTTTTATTCACCATGGTTTTGTATATCTGCACTTACTTTAATGAAAAGCCTTTGCTGATAATAAAGTCAGCTTACATCATCCACAGGGAGTTGGGCCAGGTTCTAGGCTTACTGGACACATTTCAAAGTGCTCAATCATGCATACAACTACTTGATACATATCAAAGTTTTTATTATTGACCTGACTTCCCCTCAAAATACAATCAATGCTTTAGTTGTTACAGTTGTTCACTGCAAATCTGATTGTACTTTATTTACTTTATATGAGTAGTCTATCCGCATGTATTAATGGTCTTCAACGAGCATTGAATTTCACTCTACAACTGAGAATGAGTAACCACAAATTCATCATACTGTTTCTGCTGTGAAGCATGTAAGGATTCATTATTATGCTAAGGTCCACAGAAATGTTGAGGGAGCTGAGCATGAATTAAAGAGGGAATGCCAAATGTTTTTGTCTTTTTGTTGTTTTTTCACTGCAGGTTTAAGTAATATAAGGCCTACTTCACATTTTCAGTATAGACAACAAAAGAGGCAGAGGGAATTTTGATGTTAGAGGGAATTTTTGGGTAATTTAACCTAACTTTTTAAAGCTAAAATGTATATATAAAAGTTAAGCTACATTAAGCTATGAAAAGTAATAAAATGAGATGTAGTAATCAAAAATCCCTTTAATGAAGAATGACTTGTATTTCCATTCAGCTTCTAAAAGTATGTGATTATGCATAAAATAATGCAACAATTGCATAAAAAATGCATTAAAATCACACTTTGCTATACAACATATACTTTATTCAATATAGCAAACATTCACTTACACACTAGCAACCAAAGTTATTTTGGTTAATATTACATATTACAATAACAAAGTTGAAAATTTCAAATGCTCATTTCAGTATGAACATGTCTTTTGTTAACAGAATTCACCATGTAAAGTGAAGTGTTTAAAAGTTCTAAAGGTTTGATGCTCCTAGGCATGAAAGAGTCAGATATTTTTTTCTTGTCGTTTTTAGTATTTTATATTTAGACAGATTACTCACCAGTAGATCATCTAAATAAATGGCTCAGCACTAGGCCAAACATGTCTAGCAAACCTCAAAAATTACTTTGACGCTTAGCTGTGGTGCGTGCTTAGAAAAGCAAGACACCTTCATAGAATTGAAGTAAAGTGTCTGTCGTCTTTTAAACCAAAATGGAAATATAAGCAAGATGTATTGCTGCAAGGCCAAAATACTTTACAATATTCATAGAATGCAGTTATGTGTAGTTAGATTTCTCTCATGGACATGCTGGATGCCATTTTTAGATGGAAAACATCTTATTCCAAGTGTTTCACTAATTTTCAGTTCCCATGGACTGTACACTTTATGTATGCAATTTCAGACATGTTTAAGACAAACAAAATAGCTTTATCATTGTGAAAGGTTTTGCCAAACTATTGAGTATTGAGTATTGTGTCTCTTGCCTTTTTCTTGAACAATATTTTCTATGCAATTTATGACTAAATGAAGAAACAAAAAAGTGTTAGAAAATAGTAGCCTACTGTTTATCTCTTGCAGCAAACTATTTGTTCACTCCACAGGTATTTATTGAGTCTGTATTGTTGTCCTGAAATTGGTCTGTGATACAAGAATGCGCATTTTTTCTCAATGTTTTCCTTTTTCGTATAAGGTCTGACACGTCTGCACCCATAACACCACATGACTAAACTTAATTAACTTTCATTCCTTGTACGTTGAGCAAGGGCTTATTGCAAACAAACATGTTATATGCTGTTTTTTCCACACCTGCACCTAAGATTTTCCCAAGATATTTTCTCTTTGAGGATAAGCATTCTTAATTGCAGTCATGGGGTATCGAGCATTCCATATATAATTGTAGAAGTTATTGTAAACAGGACTTTGCCAGCTGGATGTTTCTGTTGAGGTAGGAAGTAGTAATGGAAGCTCTCATGGAAAACAAATGAGAAGTACTTTGTATAACGCAATGCAGCAAGTCTTGAATACAACTTTTCCACCGCCACCCATGATATTTTAACCACCGTGGAAAAAAAAGAACATGTCATTGACTTTATTGCGTCATCATTTCTAAGATATATTATAAAAGCTCCATGAACACTCTGCAGCCCACCATGTTATTTTCATTTTGGCTGTTTGTATTCTTGTCTCATTTAGTGTTTGTGTTCCTCAAACAGGCCATCCTTTCATGTCTGTAGCATTGCATTACACAGGCCAAGTCATTCTGAATTCAGTTGCTGGGATACAGAGCTTCACTTCAGGCATTCATTTGTTGTCCATATTTGTATCATTGGCAATGTGGCAGCGGTGGGAGCCAAAAACACAGATGGTGGAGCCACGGATCCTCCCGTTGGATACGTAGGTTCTGTCATTCCTATAGGCGGGAGGTAGAAACCAATGCACCTCTCACTAGCCACTTTCCTAAAGCCTTGGCTTAGACCCAGGACTTTAATTTGGGGAATTATGTGACGTTCCTTGAAGCA
The DNA here is from genome assembly GCA_019176425.1 of Megalops atlanticus. NCBI lineage: Eukaryota > Metazoa > Chordata > Actinopteri > Elopiformes > Megalopidae > Megalops > Megalops atlanticus. The sequence goes on from CM032876.1 coordinate 53,794,716, forward strand.
GCTCGGCCAGCACTGTGTATTGTTCATGTGTATGGATGTGTGCCTGTGCTGGGTGCACATGCTC